>CM029600.1:85562012-87044512 GCA_017311375.1 Mytilus coruscus
TATCTGAAACATACCTCCAACTTTCCTCCTCTCCTAACCACTAAATCTGAAACATACCTCCAACTTTCCTCCTCTCCTTACCACTTAATATGAAACCTACCTCAAACTTTCCTTCTCTCCTTACCACTTAATCTGAAACCTACCTCCAACTTTCCTCCTCTCCTTACCACTTAATCTGAAACATACCTCTAACTTTCCTCCTCTCCTAACCAATTAATCTGAAACCTACCTCCAACTTTCCTCCTCTACTTACCACTTAATCTGAAACATACCTCCAATTTTCTTCCTCTCCTTACCACTAAGTCTGAAACCTACCTCCCACTTTCCTCCTCTCCTAACCACTTAATCTGAAACCTACCTCCCACTTTCCTCCTCTCCTAACCACTTAATCTAAAACCTACCTCCAACTTTCCTCCTCTCCTAACCACTTTGTCTGAAACCTACCTCCCACTTTCCTCCTCTGACCATATGTTACTTTGCCATCGAATTCATTAATAGCAACTTTCATATCAGGCTTTACTAAATCAATGGTTATATCAAGATGCTCCTGTATATCTGATATTAACTGTAACAGACAGAAAGATAGTTTTACTTAAAAGGGTCTACTCAATTATCATTTCATAATAAATATAACAAGAATGTGTCCATAGTAAATGGATGCCCCACTTGCACTATCATTTTCTATGTTCAGTGGACCGTGAAATTGGGGTCAATACTCTAATTTGGCATTAAAATTAGAAAGATCATATCATAGGAACATGTGTACTAAGTTTCAAGTTGATTGGACTTCAACTTCATCATAAACTGTTAACACAGAGATATGTCTCGCCTATTCGTTATTTTGATAATGCAAATGTTGAAATTAAAATAGCAATACTTTAACATGTAAGTTATGCAAATATTCAAAGTCAATGAACCATGACTGAAGGTACAGGGCTAAACAATCTCCATGGAAATGAGATGTGCCAATGCTAATACAACTGCAAACCAAATACCATTAACTTTTCATCAGTCGTTCCATTTAAACAAACCTAAACACAAACATGAACTTGTAAACTATGTAAAAGTATCAAAGTCAATAAACCATAATTAGGGGGTGGGGGTTATATAATCTCCATGGAAATGAAACTTGCAAATGCCAATACATTTGCATACCGAATATCATTTACTTAACATTAGTGGTTCATCTTAAACTGACCTAATCACAAACTAATACAAATAAACAAAGCAAAAGTTTCAAAGTCAATAGACCATGACTGAGGGGTAAGGACCAAATATTCTCAATGGAAATGAGATGTGCTAATGCTTATACAACTGCATACCAATTATCATTGACCTACCACTAACAGTTCCCCTTAAACTGACATAATCACAAACTATTACATGAAAACTAAGCAAAAGTTTCAAAGTCAATAAACCATGAATGAGGGGGCGGGGCCAAATAATCTCCATGGAAATGAGATATGCCAATGCTTATACAACTGCATACCAAATATCATTGACCTACCACTAGTGGTTCCCAATAAACTGACCTAATCACAAACTAATACATGTAAACTAAGCAAAGTTTCAAAGTCAATAGACCTTGACTGAGGGGGCAGGGCCAAATAATCTCCATGGTAATGAGATGTGCCAATGCTAAAACAACTGCATACCAAATATCATTGACCTACCACTAGTGGTTCACCATGAACTAAACCTAATCACTAACTAATACATTGTTGCCGCCGCCGCCGACACTGGAAACAGCATACCTATGTCTCGCTTTTTGACTCCGTCAAGGCGAGACAAATAAAATGCTCCGCAGGGCGCAGCTTGATACGACCGCAGAGGTCGAACCCTGAACAGTTGGGGCAAGTATGGACACAACATTCAAGCTTGATACAGCTCTGAATTTGGATTGTGATTAAATATTTGACACAGCATAGGTTTCTGACACAGAATGAATGTGGTCTAAGAACTTAAAAATTTTAAATTGGACATTCACCTATTATGGTCCAATATCCAAAATCTAAATACATGGTTAGATTCAGCATATCAAAGAACCCCTAGAATTCAATTTTTGATGAAATCAAACAAAGTTTTATCTTGGACCCTTTTGACCTCAATGTGAACAAAGTTGATAACGGGGCCCAAAAATCAAAAATCTAAATACATGGTTAGATTCAGCATATCAAAGAACCCCATATATTCAATTTTTGTTGAAATCAAACAAAAAAAAGTTTAATTTTGGACCCCGATTTGGACCAACTTGAAAACTGGGCCCATAATCAAAAATCTAAATACATGTTTAGATTCAGCATATCAAAGAACCCTAAGAAATCAATTTTTGTTAAAATCAAACTAAGTTTAATTTTGGACCCTTTGGACCTTAATGTAGACCAATTTGAAAACGGAACCAAAAATTAAGAATCTAAATAACGGTTAGATTCGGCATATCAAAGAACCCCAATAATTCAATTTTTGATGAAATCAAACAAAGTTTAATTTTGGACCCTTTGGACCTCAATGTGGACCAATTTAAAAACGGGGCCCAAAATCAAAAAACTTAATACACGGTTAGATTCAGCATATTAAAGAACCCCAAGAATTCAAGAATAAAACCCCATTGAAATTGGTCAAGAAATAAGCAATTTATACAAGGTATCTTCTTGTGCACAATACTGTGCAATTGAATATTTCTTGCTATTGCGCAATACAGTACAAATGACAATTTCTTGCTATTGCGCAATATTGTGCTATTGGATATTTCTTGCTATTGCGCAATACTGTGCAATTGAAGATTTCTTGCTATTGCGCAATACTGTGCAATTGAAGATTTTTTGCTATTGTGCAATACTGTGCAATTGAAAATTTCTTGCTATTGCACAATACTTGTTATATAATAATTTACACATCCTGTTTGGTGTGTATCTCCTACCATATCATTATTATTTGTTTTTAAATATAAATCAGAAATAACCAACTTAAAATGGAAAATTTTAAAAGAAAAAAAAAAGGAAACCCCCAAATTTTTGAACCCCCTTATGATTCATCACCCCCAAACTCAATCCCAGCCTTCCCTTTGTGGTATGGTACCTTGCAGTACAATTTCAGAGAGATCCATACACTTGAACACAAGTTATTGTCTGGAAACTAGAAAAATGTGTTTTTTGGCCCCAAATTCCTAAACGTTTAAGGCAATTACCCCCAAACTCAAACCCAGCTTTCCCTTTGTGATATGGAACCTTGTAGTACAATTTCAGAAAGATCCATACACTTACACACAAGTTATTGTCCTGAAACTAGAAAAATGCTTGTTTTTACCCTTTTTGGCCCCTAATTCCTAAAATATTGAGGCAATTACCCCCATCATCAATCCCAGCCTTCCCTTTCTGGTATGGTACCTTGCAGTACAATTTCAGAGAGATCCATACACTTGAACACAAGTTATTGTCCGGAAACTAGAAAAATGCTTATTTTTGGCCCCCAATTCCTAAACGTTTCGGGCAATTACCCCAAAACTCAATTCCAGCTTTCCCTTTGTGATAAGGAACCTTGTAGTACAATTTCAGAAATATCCAAACACTTACACACAAGTTATTGTCATGAAACTCGAAAATGCTTGTTTTTGCCCTTTTGGCCCCTAATTCCTAAAATTTTGAGGCAATTACCCCCAAAATCAATTCCAGGCTTCCCTTTGTGATATGGAACCTTGTGGTACAATGTCAGAGAGATCCATACACTTACACACAAGTTATTGTCTGGAAGTTACAAAAATGCTTATTTTGGCCCCTTTTTCGCCCCTAATTCCTTAACTGTTGGTACCATAACCCCCAAAATCAATCCCAACCTTCCTTTTATGGTATTGAACCTTATGGTAAAATTTCATAGAGATCCATTCACTTAAACTAAAGATTTAGTGCGAAAACTAATGTGTCTTCGGATGACGACGACGACACCAACATCATACCAATATACGACCGCAAAATTTTTGCGGTAGTATAAAAACTACCTTGACCACAAACTTTAACCTGAAGCGACCGAAAACTTTAACCTGTAATTTTCTATGTTCAGTGGACCGTGAAATTGGGGTCAAATCTCTAATTTGGCATTAAAATTAGAAAGATCATATCATAGGGAACATGTGTACTAAGTTTCAAGTTGATTGGACTTCAACTTCATCAAAAACTACCTTGACATGTGAGATTAATTATTGCGATTTCAGGAAAACCTGCATACAGATAAATGTATCAGATATCAGAATGCCAGTTCTTAATATTGCGATACCCACCCAGTTGCATTATTCGCATTAATAAAAACCTCGCAATAATTTCTGAATTAACAGTATCCAATTACTCAGAATAAATGAGAAATTCACATGACAAATTTTTTTTTCAAGCAGTCGCTGAACCACGAAAATGAGGTCAAGGACAATGGACATATGAGAGACTGAAACTGCATAACATAAGGTATCTGCATACAAGGTATGAAGCATCCAGGTGTTCTACCTTCTGAAATATAAAGCTTCATACAAAAAGTTTACGCTGCTGCCAGATAGTAATCCCTATGTCTTGCATACTGAGACTTTCATCGCAGGCAAGACATAAACACTGTATTACAACAAAGTGAACTGTGAGCTATTTATCACTAATGATATCTCCACTATAAGTATTTGGCAAACAGGAATATAATAAGCAATGGATGTGAAAACACACTTCACTGTATAGCATGCTCACATAAAGCTTGATACCAAATCTCAAGGAGCTCTGATTTGTAATTCTTGAAAGTATAGTTCAGGGATGAAAGTTTGAAGATTTTACTATGCTTTTTCAAAAAATAATAAAAGTATGAGTCACCGCTATTTTTCAACGGATTGCCAAAATTTGCTTAGATTGTTCATGAAAAAAACAATGACTGATGGAAGGAAAATGGAAAGAAAAATGCACACTCTTTTCTTGCTACACAGGCTATAAGTCCAGTATATTTTGTACTAAAAGAGTTATCTCCTTTCAGATGGGTGTTATATTATGATGTACATTGTTAACAATTTTTTTTACGAAAATAAAGGTATTTTAGTCTTTTAAAACCCATTTTCTTTCATAGTACTATAGATTGATTGATTTTTGGTGTTTTAACAGCATTTTCAGCACTATTGGTTATTTCGTTGCGTCCAATTTTATTGGTGGAGGAAGCCAGAGTGCCTGGAGAGAACCACCAAACTTCCGTCGGAAAACTGGCAATCCTAGTCAATTAACAGTGGAATGGAATGCACATACCATGTGAGGGGCTCGAACTCACAACCTCACTGCTGACAGACTAGTAGTACAGTAGTAGAACTTATAAATACCTTTGGTTCATCATACCAGATACAACATCCACCGTGATCAGTCAGATTTGTGTTATAACATCCTTTCCCTCTTGTGTTGCAGTTAGAATGGTACCATACCTGTCAATACAGGGATAAAACTGAGGTCAGATATTGTTGTAAGCTTAAACATTTGTTGTTTGTAAACATGTACTGGCTAAGGTCAAAGATTGCTGTAGTCTTTTGTAAGCTCAAGAATATAGATTGTTGTTAGTAAATATGTGCAGACTAAATAAAAATTACTTTTGTACAGACAACAACTGGCTAATTGCCTTGGTTCAATGTTTGGTTTAAATGGGTGATCAAAATTTAAAATCTCTCTAAGTAAAGCTGAGATTTTGCTGACGATTTCTATGCAAGGTTTTGAGTTTGATTCATATAGTTTAAATAAAAATAAGACCAATACAGGATCTGGACCTACATCCCTGCATGTAATTGATTGAGGTTTCATGTATACTGAAGCATAACTAATCATTCCCTTTTATTGGAGGCAAGAAAACTTTTGACGAGAATTCAACTTGTACAAAGAGTGATGTAAAATTTCAAACTATTGGCAAACAGGAAGTGGCTTCACGGCGGATGTAAAAATTGCTTTCTCGCTACAACTCAACACTTCGAAGCTGCAAACCACATATAAAATCATTCCTTTCAATAAGAGCTATTAAAAATTTGACAAAAATTTCCTTGTACAATGAGGGTTGTAAAATTTCAAACTATTGGCAAACAGGAAATGGCTGCAAAGTGGATGCCAAAATTGCTTACTTGCTACAACTACACATTATCAAGCTGCAGACCAAATATTAAACCATTCCCCCTTATAGAAGCCAAGAAAACTATGACAAAAATTGTTCTTGTACAATGAGTATTTCATACTATTGGCAAACAGCAAGTGGCTACATGGTGGATGTTAAAAATTACTTACTCACTACTCAACATTAAAAAGCTGCAGAACAAATATTAAATCAATACCTTTCATACAGAAGCCAAGAAAACTTTGACTCATACAGTTCTTCCATCGATGGGAAAATGTCCATTAATGTATAAAGCATGTCTATTTTAAAAGTCTCACCCAAAACATTATTTTTAGAGATAAAAAAGAGATACAAGTAGAGCAACCACAAAAAAGACTGTAGAAGTCAACACATGGTCTTAACAAATGAAGACATTTGTAATACAATGGTGAAAAAAATGAAAAACTTTTTTTTTAAGTTTACAAAAAAACTAGAGGCTCTCAAGAGCCTGTGTCGCTCACCTGTATTTACTGATGCTTTGGAAATCATGTAAAATAAGGTCAAAATCATAATTAATAGTATTAGATATTATAATGATATCTAAGATAATAACAAAAAACTGTAAAATTTCTGTAAAATTACTAAATCAGGGGCAGCAACCCAACAACGGGTTGTCGATTTCGTCTGAAAATTTCAGGGCAGATAAATCTAAATCTGATGAACATTTTTGCCACCTGTCAGATTTGCTCTAAATGCTTTAGTTTCAGAGATATAAACCAAAAACTGCATTTTACCCCTATGTTCTATTTTTAACCAAGTCGGCCATGATGGTTGGAAGGCGGGTCGTCGGACAAATTTTAAAATTAGATACCTAATAATGATTATGGCCAAGTATGGTTAAATTTGTCTCAGTAGTTTCAGAGAAGAAGATTTTGTAAAGATTACAAAATTTACGAAAAATTGTTAAAATTGACTATAAAGGGCAATAACTCCTAAAGGGTGGACTGACAATTTTGGTCATGACGACTTATTTGTAGATCTTACTTTGCTGAACATTATTGCTGTTTACAGTTTATCTCTATCTATAATAATATTCAAGATAATAACCAAAAACTGCAAAATTTCCTTAAAATTACCAATTCAGGGGTAGCTTCCCAAACCCAAGGTTGTCAGATTTGTCTGAAAATTTCAGGGCAGATAGATCTTGACCTGATAATCAGTTTTACCTATGTCAGATTTACTCTAAATGCTTTGGTTTCAGAGATATAAGCCAAAATCTACATTTTACCCTATGTTCTATTTTTAGCCATGGCCGCCATCTTGGTTGGTTGGCGGGGTCATCGGACACATTTTTTAAACTAGATACCCTAATGATGATTGTGGCCAAGTTTGGTTAAATTTGGCCCAGTGGTTTCAGAGGAGAAGATTTTTGTATAAAGCTAACGATGACGGACGCCGGATGCCGGACGCCAAGTGAGGAGAAAAGCTGAAACTGATTTTATCCTTCTACAAGGCATCTTTTATTTAATTTCAAAGGAATACTATTTTCAACAAATAATTTCTAAATACAAAATAGAAAATAAAATACAAATAGTAAATTACTTTATGTTCCAAATAAAACAAATATTGTCATTGTGAAACTGTTATTTGTTTTTCTAACTATGTCATATGCAATAAGGAAATTAATTCTGAAGGACTATGTGAGATACAAAAACATGCTAATATGACAGATAATTGTAACAAATTCTCAGTTGTACATCTAGAGGAGGATAGAGAAAATCTCATTAGAGTACAAGTTGTCGTGGGTGAGTTATGGTGACAATGAACTTACACAATATTGTGCAAACAAGGAAATTAAATAATTAAAAGAGAATAAATATAATTCAATTATATGATCCGCTTAGTTGTTATGTTGACAGATGAATCCTGCTTTCAGAAGGAATTAGTTCAAGCAATTCAAATATAACACTTTACACAGATTATTGAAATTACCTTGGAACTAAAAAAGCTTCCTCATCTAATTCAGAATATTTGTTCTTGAAATAAAGCTCAATGAAATGGAAAAAAGGAAATACAAAGATTTTGAAAACCATCTCCCTAAGCTAAATTGTAAGAGAAAATTGCAATGCATTAAATCCATATTTAGGGAAGAAGAAATATAAACAATCAAACTGGAAAAACCTGGTTGCGGACAAGAGGTCATCATCAGTCAGGGTAAAAAATGTATTTTAATAAATTATTTCTATGGATTCATTTATTCTTGTGGGTACCATTTTTTTGTGGATGAATGAAAACTGTAAATATGGATATCTATTTTTTTGGTTAAATAAACTACTGACACAGAAATATATCTCACCTGTAGCAGAAAATTCAGAAAAAGACTATCTGATGAACAGCAACATTACTAATTAATTCAAAGTCGCTGGACCATGACATAGAGGGCAGGGTGTCAAAATGATTGTCAAACTGAGATGTACTGATAGCAATGCAACTTTATAGAAAATATCATTGATCAATCTATTGTAGTCCTATCAAACTAAAAACTTAACAATTGTTGACGCAGCTTTAAATTGAAGAAACTTAGTAAAGGAATTTGCATTTTATACTTATCTTTTGTGTTGAGGAATGTATGATTTCTCCAGACAGTTTACAAGAATGGTTCCCAAAGGAAATTATTTTTAGTTTTACATAATACAGATTATCATTCATCTGTTGGATTCTACTTAATGTAAAGAAAAGTAAAACTATTTAAAGAAAGTAAATGTCAAAAGTTAATTGATTGAAACAGTATGCATGTCAGACAAAATACACTTTGCTAGTTAGCAAATGAAATTCTGCTATAGCTAAAACTATCCCTATTGCTATAAAGTATGATGACAGTATTTAAACAAACCTTTTCTTTGACTGTTCCTACAAGAGATATTGCCAATCCCATTCTGAAAAGAAAAAACATTTGCAATATTTCAATATAAACTATTCTTTATTCCTAACAAATAAAATCTAAAATTTCTGATGGCAAAAAAAAAAAAAAGGATCTTAACTGCACCTAGAACTAAATGAAACAAATGTGTTTTCCTTCATATGTAAACAAAAGGTTCCAAGGACTACTTAAAACTAAAGTTGCAAATAAGCAAAAAACAGAATAATTCAGAGTATCATCAGCTTCCATCAGATATATTATACTGAACAGACCTGGGGTAATTAAAAATGTGACTGTAATTAGCTGTAATTAATTTTGAAAGTAATTCAATGTAATGTGTAATTGAGCATATTTTCAATTACACAGTAATTGAAAGTAATGAATTACATTGCCTTTTTGCCATGTAATTATGAATTACTTTTCAATTACTTTGAATTACATTTAAAAAATTGCATGGAAATTTAAATAAAATTGTAAACTTTTTTTCCTACATTTAGTATGCACTTGCAATTGGTACTTTGATTTTTTTTTAATATTTTTTAAACATTTATCATGATGCAAAATATATAACATTCCTTGATATTTCATTAATCAGTATAGCATGTATAATTATTAATAGTCTTATTTGAGCCCAATATACGTGCCAAAAGACAAGTCTGGAAAATGCTACCATTACTCTTCTGTAATTAATACAAGCTTTAAAGTTACTTCAAATTTTCACACAAGGTATATAACATGCATAAGAATACCTTTAAAATCTAAATTAAAAATTTTAGTAGAAACTTGAAATTTTACAAAAATTTGTTTAAGAATAACAAACATATTAATCTGGATCTATATAACACAAATCTTGTTGGAATGTATATAAAAGTTTCATTCTATTCTAGCTTGTTGTCATTTTTATGATTTTATTCTAAATGATATAGCTCTTACATGCCTTTGGATAAAAGTAATTGAAATGTAATTAATTACATTGGCAATGTAATCATTTGAAAATCAATGCAATTGTGATGTAATTAATTACATTAAAAAATCAATGTAATTGAAATGTAATTAATTACTTTGGCATGTAATTGACCCCAGGTCTGATACTTGATAAAATTTTTAAAACAAAAACACTTGGGCTGATTCAGGTCCAATTGGTCCCCTGCTTTTAAAAGAAAATATATTTTTAAATGTTTATGGATAGATGAAAGATTCCATATAAGTTAAAAAATCACCCTGGATTCTTAAGGATGACTGCCCTAAAAATTGTAGCAGTTTGTCTTAACTGGACAGATATATAAGCTTGTTATTGCATCATGTAGTTGAATCCAATTTTATTTCATTCATTTGCCCTTATTTTGACATCAATTGACTGGAATATGGTAGGCTACCAGTTGTACAGTAACCAATGCCATAACAAGAGGTAACAAAAAACAGCCAACTATCAGTTTAAAATACATCTTAGCTAGCCAATGGTTAAGGTCTTGTCCCCTCCTCTACATGTGGAGTGGCTAGGGAAGGTGCATTAAATAGCAATATTCATGAAACAGATTGAGCTGTTTTTATGTTCACTTGATTTCATCATCTAATTCACATTTACCAGTCTGAAGTAAAAGCAGTACAGTTTCTCACTTTCGTGGAAGCTTTTATACAATGGTCAGCCAGGTAATTAAAAAATAATTTTAGACCTCATGTGATTTAAATCAAAAGGTTGGTCTCCCTTCGTAATACCAATTGGTGAATTGTTTGATAAAATTGCAGTTTAAATTCACCTCTACAAATTGATCCACAGACAGTCAATCATTGGAATTGGATGGTAAGGATAATTGTTATTTAATTGCACTTGCTTCATACTAACAACCTTTCACTAAAGCAATGTGCTAAAATGCTTTACAGTTGATCAGTTTGTAGAGGTGAATTCAAGCTATAACTTGGTATAACATTTTAGCAATTGGTAATGTGACAGGACAAAGCCTTTTGAATATGCGCAGTAATACATCCTGAAAAAAATCTTGCATGCTGAATTTCTAAATTTAACTGTCTTGACCGGGAAAAAATTATTACCATTTTGTTCCTGTAATATTTAATAAATTGCTTCACCGAGCGCAGCTGGATATGAATGCAGAGGTCCAACCCTGAACAGTTGGGGCAAAAATGGACACCTCCCCTCCCCTTTTTCCAAAAAAAAAATTTTTCCCTCAAGATATGGTCATTATCTCAATTCAAATTTCCAATGGAGTTTGCAACCATAATTACCCATTTAAATACATCATAAAAGTCTTAAAATAGAAAATGACATACATATCATGTCTAAAAATAATGTATCTTTAATCAGCATTTTTATTAGTAACTTCTAAAAATAAATTGACAGCTAATCACCACAAGACAATACAAAATTTCTTTAACATAATTTTATAAAGCAGTGTAAGGAGGTAATCCAAATTTAACATTGTACTTAAAAGTGATTGTCCATTAACAAGGAAACCCTTGTTTTTCCCCCCTTTTTTGCCCCTAATTCCTAAACGGTTTGAGCCATTACCCCCCAAAGCCAATCCTAACCATCCCTTTGTGGTATGGAAACTTGTACAATTTCAGAGAGATCCATACACCATTCCACAAGTTATTGTCTGAAAACTAGAAAAAATGCTTATTTGGGCTCCTTCTTTGGCCTTTAATTCCTTAAATGTTGGTACCATAACCCCCAAAATCAATCCCAACCTTCCTTTTGTGGTTATAAACCTCGTGTTTAAATTTCATAGATTTCTATTAACATTTACTAAAGTTATTGTCCGGAAACCAAGTGTCTTCGGACGATGACAATGATGTGATACCAATATACGACCACAAAAATTTTTTGCGGCCGTATAAAAAAATAGTTTGTTTTTTGATTCGCTGAAAAAAATTATTTTACCAGATAAAAAAAAGCCCCCCCCTCCCCAATCACACACACAAAAGATGAATGGCTGATGTTTAAGTTGTTGTTGCATACACATTGATTATAATCTGCCACAAATATTGCCACAAAAGTTAAAATAAAATGAAGTATATGGTCAAAAATAGCAAGTGCTTATGTTCATGCACTGTATAGTTTTACGTAACCTTTGCAAGACTATATATAGAATTAATAATATCTTTTCCAGTATAAAAGTCTGACAAAAATGATAAGTTATGGAGTGCACATTTTGTCCATTGACAAGACAATATCCTATATAATGTCTTACATCCTTGTTAAGACAGTACATTGATAAAAGACAGACTTTTATGAAGTATGTTAAATGACTATGATTTGATGAAGATATCTATCGTCCGATAACTTAATACAGGAAGTCTGTGGACCATCTTATATAGCTTTTGTCAATACTTCTGAGTCTTTATGAAATTCTACAAATTAACAGACATTCACTTCCAAGGATGCCAGAATGATTTAAACCATCTGTATTCTAGTTAACCTTATTTATATTGTTTCATACATGCCGAACCTACCCAGTTTTAATTATACCTACCACCTACTGGTTTTGACAAAGTTTCTTCTAATTTTGTAAATAAAGTCTCAGAAAAAAAAAAATTTCTTAAATATTTCAGTTTCAGATTGCACCATTTTGCAGCTACAAAGAAAAAACAATTTAGAGTGGTGTGGGCTTCGAGGGGTGGGAACCCCTCCTACCATTTTTGGTCCATATAGGATTGGCATGTATGTTGTTTCAGTGCAGACTGTAGATAAAGTTTCTTGTCTTTTACGATATTCTATCATTTGTAACAATATTTAAAGTTATGATATGCAATTGATTGCAGGACATTCACCTCTTAAAATATTGAAATTATTTGAACAATCTGTGATGTTTTTTGTTAGCCTAGGTAAGATTGCTTTGGTGCATCCTGTAATATTTTCCCATATGCCAGGAAATTGGATCACAAATAAGTAGTTAAGGCCAGGTGCAGATCCAGGATATATGACATCATGTTAGAGGGGGTTGGGGCAGTCCTGATACTTAGGAAATAGAGAACCTTATTTTGACAAAATTATCACAGAGATATGTCTCGCCTTTTTGTAATTTTGATTATGCCAATGCTGAAATTAAAATAGCAATACTTTATCATGTAAGTTATGCAAATATTCAAAGTCAATGAACCATGACTGAGGTACATGGCTAAACAATCTCAATGGAAATAAGATGTGCCAATGCTAATACAACTACATACCAAATACCACTGACTTATTATAAGTCATTCCCTTTAAACAAACACAAACATTAACTTGTACACAATGTAAAAGTTTCAAAGTCAATGAACCATGAAGAGAGGGTGGGGCTATATAATCTCCATGGAAACAATACTTGCAAATGCCAATAAATTTGCATACCAAATATCATTGACTTAACATTAGCAGTTCATCTTAACCTTTCTAATCACAAACTAATACATGTAAACTAAACAAAAGTTTCAAAGTCAATAGACCATGACTGAGGGGCTGGACCAAATATTCTCCATGGAAATGAGATGTGCCAATACTAATACAACTGCATACCAAATATGATTGACCTTCCACTTGTGGTTCACCATAAACTAGACCTAATCACAAACTAATACATGTAAACTAAGCAAAAGTTTCAAGGTCAATAGACCATGACTGACTGGCAGGGCCAAAGCCAAATAATCTCCATGGAAATGAGATGTGCCAATGCTAATACAACTGCATACCAATTATGATTGACCTACCACTTGTGGTTCCCTTTGAACTGACCTAATCACAAACTAATACATGTTAACTAAGCAAAATTTTCAAAGTCAATAGACCATGACTAAGGGGGCGGAGCCAAATAATCTCCATGGAAATGAGATATGCCAATGCTCATACAACTGCATACCAAACATGATTGACCTACCACTAGCGGTTTCCCATAAACTGACCTAATCACAAACTAATACATGTAAACTAAGCAAAAGTTTCAAGGTCAATAGACCATGACTGAGGGGGCAGAGCCAAATAATTTCCATGGAAATGAGATGTGCCAATGCTAAAACAACTGCATACCAAATATGATTGACCTTCCACTTGTGGTTCACCATAAACTAGACCTAATCACAAACTAATACATTGTTGACGCCGCCGCTGCCGGATACAGCATACCTATGTACTGCTTTTCGACTCAATCAAGGCGAGACAAAAATGGCTGTAATTTTACTTTTGTTACCTTTTTCAGGGTGCACTGATTTGTAGATCATAAGAAAAACATGACAAAAATTTCCTACATTGTCATTATGTATAAAAGTACAGTTAAAGCTGCCTTTACGGTCACCTGTCTCCAACGGTCACTTTCAGACCCTCCTAAACATTTCTCTATATAATTTAACTCATTTCAGCAGTCACCAAATTTTCACATGAAATCTTAATTTCAGCTTTTAGCAACGGCCATTTTAATGATTTGAACGACCAAAATAATCATGACAAAAAAATAAGTTCAGTATCGAAGTCAAAATGAGAATCGGAAAACCCTTTCCAACCAAGATCAAGCAATAGGAAGGGAATTGTGTTCTACTCCTTTCAGTTCACATTAAAAACAGTATCACTGACTTGTGTCTTGAAGAATATTAGCATATTTGAAAGTTTTCTTCCAATTTACAACGCTGGAATCAATATTTTTTATTTCACTGGCCCAAGACAACTAAAATAATTTGCCCCGATCCCTGTCATCGGTGATGTCGGAATCATAAATTTTTGGAACCTCATTTAAAAGGTCACCTTTCTTTAGAGGTTACTGTTAATACTTCCCATGAGTGACTGCTTAATACAGGTTTGACTGTATATAAATATCTGTAGTTGATGAGCAATGAATGTGAAAATGCATCATACACTATAGTATGATCACATTAAACTTGATACCAAATTTCAGAAAGTTCTGATTTTTATTTCCTAAGAAAAATGGGATGAACATTTCATACATGGCCATTAGGTCTGATTTGTAGTTCCTCAGAAAAATGAGACAACAATATCATGAGATGGACTGGCACACAGAGAGAAGTAAAACAGCATACCCCATCTTTCGGAGCAGGGGTATAATAAAATTTATTCAATATTGATAGAACGTGGATTTTGAATAAATAAGCATATTCACCTGCGGAAAAAGTATATTCACTGCGCAAAACGTCGCGTGCTTTTACGAAATGTTAAAATCGTTTGATGTAGTGTGTAACAATTGGTTTTGGTAAATATTGTCATTATATACATTTTTCTTGGTACTCTCTCGGAATATGGAATAAAACAATTACTGTCTTTTGTTTCGGTAAATATGTGGTTTAATTGACTTTTGAAAAACTGATATTTACCTCATCAAAAGACAGTAATTGTATAATATTCAATGGTAAGAAGTTATAAGGCTTTTGATGAAAGCAAATTAAAGCTATAATTATATCTGTCCCAATATATTTCAGTGTTTTTTAGGTTCAAGAATGCCAAAGTAACCATTCAAATGGCATTAAATTTGACAATTTCAATTTTTTTACCATGTAACAGGGGCATTCCAGTTAATAACCACTGCACAACAAATCATTGTCAGTCTCAGATCGCTAGAAGAACATCAAACTTCAGACCCAGCCAAACTTAAATTGTTTTAACAGGTCAGGAGGTCCAGTAACAAATATTTTTTACTGGACCTTCATTGCTGTTACAGGACCTACTAAATTTAAGTCACTCAGTCATATAGCTATTGACGCTTTGTCTTTCTTTTTGAAATCACATGAGGAAAGAACACCCAAGACACAAAAGAATTGAAGCATAAATGAAGTAACCAAAACTACTATCTCGTACTATACTTTTACAACATGTGTTCCCGGCGCATGCGTAATGAACCGGGGAAAAAAGAAATGCCGGAGACTGACACAACAGACATGACAATCGAGATACAAAATCTTCAAAATATTCAAATTGAAAGGGTTTTGGCAGTAGAGGACAAGCCAGTGAGCCTTAAAATCGTCTTATAATGTTTTTTTTTATTAAAAGAAGTCACATTAGAAATGCCGATTTTCAGGGAATGCATAAAATACAAAATGTAGTTGACAAGAAAATCTTGCCGCGTGTCAAAGGAAGCGTGATTTCATTGGCTGCTTTTTATACTATTCAAATCAAATCAAATTATTGCATTCTGATTGGGTTACTATTTGTGTTGCCCATATATATCTATAAATATGACTAGGGTATTTCCACAATCCTAATTATAAGGAGAATTGTTTTTCATTGATCTCGGGAGGAAAACAATATTTTGTGTTTGATATAGCAACACATTTTTCCCAATTTTAAAACTGCATGCTGCAAAAAATGTACAGGACAGGGGGTCCTGTAGTTCACAGGATGGTGGCGGACCTTCAAGTTTTTTACAGGTCATGACCTGCAGTCCGACGATGTTTGGGTTGGTCTGAAACTTTCTATTAACCAATAACTAGGTTGATGTATCTATTATCAAACTAGATCAAAGTTCTGTCTGGCACAATGACAAAGTTTATTCTCCCATTTATGTTCAAAGTTCATTTCTGAACTAGTTCAGAGTTCATATACCCTTATAACCCCATGCGAAAGGAAGAGATGAAAACAAAAGACAAGCAAACAATTAATCTCTAGAATAAGCACACTTTCATAAAAGTACAATAGTGTACATTAAATATGCCAAATTTTTTATGAAGTACTTGTGGCAGATTTTAAAATGTACCTAAAATAACATCAGTAGTAGATACAGGATATGTATTTTTGTTTTCAGTTATAAGTTAGAACAAAAAACTCACAAAAATTTTGCAAAAAAGGGGGCAGGTGACTGTGGGCCTACTGAATCTGTCCCTGAATATAACGTATGATGATTAACCTAATGAATTACCTTTCTGCTCTACCTACACGACCAATTCTATGGATGTAATTCTGTTTCTCATCTGGCAGTGTCACATTAATTACTGAAAATATAAATAAACAACCATGTAAGGCAAAGTATCTGTTTTATACAGTTTATTATTATTGATTTATCTATTATTTTTGCATGTCAGTTTGTTTATGCAGTCACCTTGATCTGATTGAAAAGAAAGGTTTTTAATTTCAGCTATACAGCTGTTTCAAAAAGATGTTTTCAAAAATACTGTAAAACAAAATTGCTTAGGGTAATCTAGTGTATTGTATGATAACCTATAATTGTCTTTTGGTCTCTGCTGGATAGTTGGTAATCATACCACATCTCCTTATTTGTATGAAGTAGTCTGAAGCATGCTGTGTCACTTTAATAACAATATATATTTCAATACCTTAAAATAGTTTAAATAATTCTAGATAAAATTTAAATTAAAGTGTCTTGTGTCTAGGAAATTGCTTAAAACTGGAGTAGTTTTGGTTGTTATTAATTGCATACTTTAAAAAAATTGTTCCTAAAACAAAAATTTAATTTAAAATATGATATTAAACAAAATGAAGTGAAAACTAACATATTTTTCCATCCACTTCATAAATTGATTGAATTGACACCCATCATTAGCATGTTTATATATTCAAATATCATTTAACTATAGCCTTGAAAATAAAGCTGTGTATGACAAGGTATTATAACAGTACCCTTATTTTTATTCCTTTGGTTTGAGCCAAATGGGGTCTCTTCCTACATAAAGGTATACAGAGATGTGCAGTTGGTATGGGTCATTTTTTTTGGAATGTCATATATATGTTGTGTACAAGTTATCATTTTGTACAAATTATAATTTGTACAAAAAAACTACAAATTATAATTTGTATTTTGACTTTGTACAAATTGTAATTTGTACAAAAAGTGCTTGTACAAATTACAATTTGTACAAAATTTGACTAAAATTCACTTATAACTTGTACAATATTTTATAGTATGGATTTTGTTATAAAAAAGCATTGATACACACTATAGAATTGTTATTCAATGACCACACAATAAACCCTATTTACAAAATACAAAAATACCCAGATGGAGACAGGAAATGTAATGATACATGCATGCAAGTTAATTCTGATAGTACAATAGAAATTGGCCCCAGTGACAATTCTGATGGAATAACAAAAATTGGCCCCAGTGACAATTCTAAAAGTATAATAGAAATTGGCCCCAGTGACAATGTGATGGTACAATAGAAATTGGCCCCAGTGACAATGAGGATGACGCTGATGTTAAAACACCAATCAAACGTGTCAGGAAGCGTGCGCTGTCTGGCCAACAGATCCAAGCCGAATATCTAACCAAGAAAACGAAACAGAAATAATCAGAACTTGCAGTGGGGGATAATGTCATCATACCAATTCCTCAGTATAATGACAGTATGATCATGTCCCAACTGATCCTCGAAATATCGTAAGTGTAATTATTGAATCTGTAAAACTTGGGTACCGCATTGAAACAGCTGTAGGAATTTTAACAGGATATTTGTTGAGAAAGTAAACTGAAGCTGTTAAAGACACATCTTTATTCTCTGCAATGGTTTCTGAGTTTCAACTTTCGCTACGTGAAGTAGTTAAAAAAGCTTTCAAAAACTGGTGGTCAGGGGTTTCTTTCGTATAAATGCAAAGGGGGATGCATCACTTCTAAATGTAAATGCTAAATGCAAAAGATGTTGTGCAATTCCCGATGCCATAATTCACTCACATGCTCAAACAAATGATACAGAACTATTTTTGTATTTTGTAAATAAGGTTTATTGTGTGATCATTGAATAAAAATTCCATAGTGTGTATCAATGCTTTTTTATAACAAAATCCATACTATACATTATTGTACAAGTTATAAGTGAATTTTAGTCAAATTTTGTACAAATTGTAATTTGTACAAGCACTTTTTGTACAAATTACAATTTGTACAAAGTCAAAATACAAATTATAATTTGTACAAAATGATAACTTGTACACAACATATATATATCAATGGGGTGTAATTTCACAAAGGTAATATACCAATGGGTAGACATTTATATGTCAAGGGGTCATAAATGTTCATCGCCTGTTAAGATGTCTGTCAAAACTATGTTCTGATCTATTTATCTAATAATATAAAAGAACAGAGTTTCAATGTCCCCCGCTTTTCACATATTTTATCTATTCAAAGGCAATAACTAAAAACTTTTTTTATAAACATCTTAAGAGAAATGAAGGCTTGAGAGCAAATACAATGCAATTTCCAATATAATTAATATTTCAAGGGGCACAACTCCAAAATATTTGATTGGCACTGATTTTCGAACTTGTCCAAGATATTGCTGATATAAACCTATGATATAAGTTTCATAAAAGTCTGTCAAGAATTGTACACAAGAGAGCTCTAGCAATGCAATTTTCCATACAAGTAATATTTCAAAGGGGCACAACTCTTTTAAAAATAATCGATTGGCACTGATTTTCGAATTTGTCAGAGACATTGCTGATATAAACCTATGATATAAGTTTCATAAAATTCTGGCAACACCTGAGAGCGCTATCAAGACTGCCCGGTATTTCTATGTCCCCAGAAACACATCATGCGGGGGACAATAAATGATCACATGTAGTTAACATCTAAATAAGATGTCATGATAGCTGGGAAATATATATAATTAGGGGAAAATAATGGGAAAGGAGGTTCCAACCTCTGAACAGGTATCACTCCTCATCAGTCTTTTTGACATTCATTCATCTCCTTATTTTTCACCATATTACTTTTCTACAAACATTGCTGTGCAACTAGAGATAGCTCATTGTAATCAATTACACAGCTGTTTGCAAAGACAAACTGTGCAGGAAAAAGACATTATGTTAAATTATTTATACTAAATTGTAGTATTGCTTATGTATTCACAATTTGGTGTCTTAGGTAAACACATGGCTTATTAAAACATGGATGGATGTCTGTTTATCTTCCAATGCATATTCAGGACAAGAACATGATAATGTGATATGATTTTAAACCCTGCTTTGTACTAGACTGACACACTGAGCTGGATTTTTTACGCTCTAGTTCACAAGTTATACAGTCTGCAGGAAGACACGTCACCATACCTGAACACATTATTCTCAGAGACAATCAGTCTTTGCTCTTACTCTTTAATGCTGCATGCTGAGCGGAGAAGCAGCAAATACCAATTATGGAGTCTTCGGTTTGACCTGGCCAGCATTACAACATGGGTGCCTTATCATTTGAAACTTGTATTACAGTTAACAGTATGTTTATTTATTGAGATTATTTCTTTGATTACAATTATGTGGAATACAAACCATAAGGAAGCTTGGAAATATCCAGTCCACGGGCTGCTACATCTGTACAGATCAAAAACCGCACTTTCTTTTGCTGAAAGTAGTAAGAAATGTGGTATTACAACTTAAGTTTATTGAAAAAATAGAGCATACACTGAATTCAACAAAGAGTGTGGATTCCTTTACTTTTGTGAGTACCAATTCATGTGGATTAGAATTGTAATTATCGTGGTCTTAACAGCATTTTGCATAAAAAGACTACAGGAAACTTGCACTTTTTAAAAACTGAAATTTGAGCTTTATCCAAGAAATCCCCAAAATTAGTACCCCATAAATAATGCTGAATCCACATTGTAAAAAATTCAGCTTTCAACCAATTACGAAAAGTAAAACTGACATATTTTCTTAGAACTGATCAGTTTAAATTAAATTCTATAAGAAAACTGTTACTTGATGCAGTCAAGACACTTAATTCCATTTAGAATCTGTTTGGGCACCCAGTAACAGGTAAAACCCAGCCACATTCTGTATGTGGTTGTCCCATGTCAGGAGCCTGTAATTCAGTGGTTGTTGCTGTATATCATATTTGTTTGTTTGTTTATTATTTGGATATAAGTCATGCTGTTAGTTTTCCCTTTTGAATTGTTTTACATTTTGTCATTTCGGGGCCTTTTATATCTTGCTGTGCAGTATGGGTTTTACTCATTGTTGAAGGCTGTACTGTGAACCATAGTTGCTTATTTCTACGTCAGTTGGTGACTGATGAAGAGTTGTCTTATTGGCAATTATACCACATCTTCTTTTCATATAGACCTTTTGGTTTTTATGTTCTTAAATATAACATTTTTTTGCCTTTCAAAAATCTATGTCTCAGGTATGCCTGATGAGTAATTTTCAAGAAACATATTGTATTATATGATATTTTTATTATATTGACTAAACCTTGCATAATATACCAGCGTTCTACATGAGCAAATCTGTTTAAAGCAACAATCAGTTTTTTCATAAGTCTTCATAATTGGAACTGACAAAGATGTCAGAAATTATAGACTAATTTTAAATATTTTCAATATATTAACATAGAATCTGATCCACAAAAAACAGCAGAGTAACAAAAGATTGCAATTAAGTAAAAATTTTTAACAAGTCTTGCATTCAAAGGAATAACCTGACATCGATTCTCTCTAAACAATTCATATCAATAGACTAATAATAATTGAAACACTTTTGTAAGCTCAAGAATATAGATTGTTGTTAGTAAATATGTGCAGACTAAATAAAAATTACTTTTGTACAGACAACAAGCTAATTGCCTTGGTTCAATGTTTGGTTTAAATGGGTGATCAAAATTTAAAATCTCTAAGTAAAGCTGAGATTTTGCTGACGATTTCTATGCAAGGTTTGAGTTTGATTCATATAGTTTAAATAAAATAAGACCAATACAGGATCTGGACCTACATCCCTGCATGTAATTGATTGAGGTTTCATGTATACTGAAGCATAACTAATCATTCCTTTTATTGGAGCAAAAACTTTTGGCGAGAATTCAACACAAGAGTGATGTAAAATTTCAAACTATTGGCAAACAGGAAGTGGCTTCACAGTGGATGTAAAATTGCTTTCGCTACAACTCAACACTTGAGCTGCAAACCACATATAAAATCATTCCTTTCAATAAGAGCTATTAAAATTTGACAAAAATTTCCTTGTACAATGAGGTTTGTAAAATTTCAAACTATTAGCAAACAGGAAATGGCTGCAAAGTGGATGCCAAAATTGCTTACTTGCAACTACACATTATCAAGCTGCAGACCAAATATTAAACCATTCCCCTTATAAAGCCAAGAAAACTATGACAAAAATTGTTCTTGTACAATGAGTATTTCATACTATTGGCAGCAGCAAGTGGCTACATGGTGGATGTTAAAATTACCTCACTACTCAACATTAAAAGCTGCAGAACAAATATTAAATCAATACCTTTCATACAGAAGCCAAAAAAACTTTGACTCATACAGTTCTTCCATCGATGGGAAAATGTCCATTAATGTATAAAGCATGTCTATTTTAAAGTCTCACCCAAAACATTATTTTTAGAGATAAAAAAGATACAAGTGAGCAACCACAAAAAGACTGTAGAAGTCAACACATGGTCTTAACAAATAGAAGACATTTGTAATACAATGGTGAAAAAATGAAAACTTTTTTTAAGTTTACAAAAAACTAGAGGCTCTCAGAGCCTGTGCTCACCTGTATTTACTGATGCTTTGGAAATCATGTAAAATAAGGTTAAAATCATAATTAATAGTATTAGATATTATAATGATATCTAAGATAATAACAAAAACTGTAAAATTTCTGTAAAATTACTAAATCAGGGGCAACCCAACAACGGTTTGTCGATTTAAATGAAAATTTCAGGGCAGATAAATCTAAATCTGATGAACATTTTGCCACCTGTCAGATTTGCTCTAAATGCTTTAGTTTCAGAGATATAAACCAAAACTGCATTTTACCCTATGTTCTATTTTTAACCAAGTCGCCATGATGGTTGGAAGGCGGGTCGTCGGACAAATTTTTAAAATTAGATACCTAATAATGATGGCCAAGTATGGTTAAATTTGTCTCAGTAGTTTCAGAGAAGATTTTGTAAAATTACAAAATTCTGAAAAATTGTTAAAATTGACTATAAGGGCAATAACTCCTAAAGGGGTGGACTGACAATTTTGGTCATGACAACTTATTTGTAGATCTTACTTTGCTGAACATTATTGCTGTTCAGGTTTATCTCTATCTATAATAATATTCAAGATAATAACCAAAAACTGCAAAATTTCCTTAAAATTACCAATTCAGGGTAGCTTCCCAAACCCAAGGTTGTCAGATTTGTCTGAAAATTTCAGGGCAGATAGATCTTGACCTGATAATCAGTTTTACCTATGTCAGATTTACTCTAAATGCTTTGGTTTCAGAGATATAAGCCAATCTACATTTACCCTATGTTCTATTTTTAGCCATGGCCGCCATCTTGGTTGGTTGGGGGTCATGGACACATTTTTAAACTAGATACCCTAATGATGATTGTGGCCAAGTTTGGTTAAATTTGGATGGTTTTCAGAGGAGAAGATTTTTGTATAAAACGCGATGGCGGACGCCGGATGCGGGCGTAAGTGAGGAGAAAAGCTGAAACTGATTTTATCCCTTCTACAAGGCATCTTTTATTTAATTTCAAAGGAATACTATTTTTCAACAAATAATTTCTAAATACAAAATAGAAAATAAAATACAAATAGTAAATTACTTTATGTTCCAAATAAAACAAATATTGTCATTGTGAAACTGTTATTTGTTTTTCTAATATCATATGCAATAAGGAAATTAATTCTGAAGGACTATGTGAGATACAAAACATGCTAATATGACAGATAATTGTAACAAATTCTCAGTTGTACATCTAGAGGAGGATAGAAAATCTCATTAGAGTACAAGTTGTCGTGGGAGTTATGGTGACAATGAACTTACACAATATTGTGCAAACAAGGAAATTAAATAATTAAAGAGAATAAATATAATTCAATTATATGATCCGCTTAGTTGTTATGTTGACAGATGAATCCTGCTTTCAAAGGAATTAGTTCAAGCAATTCAAATATAACACTTTACACAGATTATTGAAATTACCTTGAACTAAAAAGCTTCCTCATCTAATTCAGAATATTTGTTCTTGAAATAAAGCTCAATGAAATGGAAAAAATACAAAGATTTTAAAACCATCTCCTAAGCTAAATAAGAGAAAATTACAATGCATTAATTCCATATTTAGGGAAGAAGAAATATAAACAATCAAACTGGAAAAACCTGGTTGCGGACAAGAGGTCATCATCAGTCAGGGTAAAAAATGTATTTTAATAAATTATTTCTATGGATTCATTTATTCTTGTGGGTACCATTTTTTTGTGGATGAATGAAAAACTGTAAATATGGATATCTATTTTTTTGGTTAAATAAACTACTGACACAGAAATATATCTCACCTGTAGCAGAAAATTCAGAAAAAGACTATCTGATGAACAGCAACATTACTAATTAATTCAAAGTCGCTGGACCATGACATAGAGGGCAGGGTGTCAAAATGATTGTCAAACTGAGATGTACTGATAGCAATGCAACTTTATAGAAAATATCATTGATCAATCTATTGTAGTCCTATCAAACTAAAAACTTAACAATTGTTGACGCAGCTTTAAATTGAAGAAACTTAGTAAAGGAATTTGCATTTTATACTTATCTTTTGTGTTGAGGAATGTATGATTTCTCAGACAGTTTAAAGAATGGTTCCCAAAATTATTTTAGTTTACATAATACAGATTATCATTCATCTGTTGGATTCTACTTAATGTAAAGAAAAGTAAAACTATTTAAAGAAAGTAAATGTCAAAGTTAATTGATTGAAACAGTATGCATGTCAGACAAAATACACTTTGCTAGTTAGCAAATGAAATTCTGCTATAGCTAAAACTATCCCTATTGCTATAAAGTATGATGACAGTATTTAAACAAACCTTTTCTTTGACTGTTCCTACAAGAGATATTGCCAATCCCATTCTGAAAAGAAAAACATTTGCAATATTTCAATATAAACTATTCTTTATTCTAACAAATAAAATCTAAAATTTCTGATGGCAAAAAAAAAAAAATATCTAAACTGCACCTAGAACTAAATGAAACAAATGTGTTTTCCATATGTAAACAAAAGGTTCCAAGGACTACTTAAAACTAAAGTTGCAAATAAGCAAAAACAGAATAATTCAGAGTATCATCAGCTTCCATCAGATATATTATACTGAACAGACCTGGGGTAATTAAAAATGTGACTGTAATTAGCTGTAATTAATTTTGAAAGTAATTCAATGTAATGTAATTGAGCATATTTTCAATTACAGTAATTAAGTAATGAATTACATTGCCTTTTGCCATGTAATTATGAATTACTTTTCAATTACTTAATTATTTAAAAAATTGCATGGAAATTTAAATAAAATTGTAAACTTTTTTTTCCTACATTTAGTATGCACTTGCAATTGGTACTTTGATTTTTTAATATTTTTAAACATTTATCATGATGAAAAATATATAACATTCTTGATATTTCATTAATCAGTATAGCATGTATAATTATTAATAGTCTTATTTGAGCCCAATATACGTGCCAAAGACAAGTCTGGAAAATGCCATTACTCTTCTGTAATTAATACAAGCTTTAAAGTTACTTCAAATTTTCACACAAGGTATATAACATGCATAAGAATACCTTTAAAATCTAAATTAAAAATTTTAGTAGAAACTTGAAATTTTACAAAATTTGTTTAAGAATAACAAACATATTAATCTGGATCTATATAACACAAATCTTGTTGGAATGTATATAAAAGTTTCATTCTATTCTAGCTTGTTGTCATTTTATGATTTTATTCTAAATGATATAGCTCTTACATGCCTTTGGATAAAAGTAATTGAAATGTAATTAATTACATTGGCAATGTAATCATTTGATAATCAATGTAATTGTGATGTAATTAATTACATTAAAAATCAATGTAATTGAAATGTAATTAATTACTTTGGCATGTAATTGACCCCAGGTCTGATACTTGATAAAATTTTTAAAACAAAACACTTGGGCTGATTCAGGTCCATTGGTCCCTGCTTTTAAAGAAAATATATTTTTAAATGTTTATGGATAGATGAAAGATTCCATATAAGTAAAAAATCACCCTGGATTCTTAAGGATGACTGCCCTAAAAATTAGCAGTTTGTCTTAACTGGACAGATATATAAGCTTGTTATTGCATCATGTAGTTGAATCAATTTTATTTCATTCATTTGCCCTTATTTTGACATCAATTGACTGGAATATGGTAGGCTACCAGTTGTACAGTAACCAATGCCATAACAAGAGGTAACAAAAACAGCCAACTATCAGTTTAAAATACATCTTAGCTAGCCAATGGTTAAGGTCTTGTCCCCTCCTCTACATGTGGAGTGGCTAGGGAAGGTGCATTAAATAGCAATATTCATGAAACAGATTGAGCTGTTTTATGTTCATTGATTTCATCATCTAATTCACATTTACCAGTCTGAAGTAAAAGCAGTACAGTTTCTCACTTTAAATGGAAGCTTTTATAGTCAGCCAGGTAATTAAAAATAATTTTAGACCTCATGTGATTTAAATCAAAGGTTGGTCTCCTTCGTAATACCAATTGGTGAATTGTTTGATAAAATTGCAGTTTAAATTCACCTCTACAAATTGATCCACAGAAGTCAATCATTGGAATTGGATGGTAAGGATAATTGTTATTTAATTGCACTTGCTTCATACTAACAACCTTTCACTAAATCAATGTGCTAAAATGCTTTACAGTTGATCAGTTTGTAGAGGTGAATTCAAGCTATAACTTGGTATAACATTTTAGCAATTGGTAATGTGACGGACAAAGCCTTTTGATATGCATGATAATACATCCTGAAAAAATCTTGCATGCTGAATTTCTAAATTTAACTGTCTTGACCGGAAAAATTATTACCATTTTGTTCCTGTAATATTTAATAAATTGCTTCACCGGCGCAGCTGGATATGAATGCAGAGGTCAACCCTGAACAGTTGGGGCAAAATGGACACCTCCCTCCCCTCCTTTTTCCAAAAAAATGTTTTCCTCAAGATATGGTCATTATCTCAATTCAAATTTCCAATGGGTTTAACCATAATTACCCATTTAAATACATCATAAAAGTCTTAAAATAAAAAACATACATATCATGTCTAAAAATAATGTATCTTTAATCAGCATTTTTATTAGTAACTTCTAAAATAAATTGACAGCTAATCACCACAAGACAATACAAAATTTCTTTAACATAATTTTATAAAGCAGTGTAAGGGAGGTAATCCAAATTTAACATTGTACTTAAAAGTGATTGTCCATTAACAAAGGAAACCCTTGTTTTCCCCTTTTGCCCCTAATTCCTAAACGGTTTGAGCCATTACCCCCAAAGCCAATCCTAACCATCCCTTTGTGGTATGGAAACTTGTACAATTTCAGAGATCCATACACCATTCCACAAGTTATTGTCTGAAAACTAGAAAAATGCTTATTTGGGCTCCTTCTTTGGCCTTTAATTCCTTAAATGTTGGTACCATAACCCCAAAATCAATCCCAACCTTCCTTTGTGGTTATAAACCTCGTGTTTAAATTTCATAGATTTCTATTAACATTTACTAAAGTTATTGTCCGGAACCAAGTGTCTTGGACGATGACAATGTTGATACCAATATCGACCATAAAATTTTTTCGGTGATAAAAAATAGTTTGTTTTGATTCGCTGAAAAAATATTTTACCAGATAAAACCCCTCCCCAATCACACACACAAAAGATGAATGGCTGATGTTTAAGTTGTTGTTGCATACACATGATTATAATCTGCCACAAATATTGCCACAAAAGTTAAAATAAAATGAAGTATATGGTCAAAAATAGCAAGTGCTTATGTTCATGCACTGTATAGTTTTACGTAACTTTGCAAGACTATATATAGAATTAATAATATCTTTCCAGTATAAAGTCTGACAAAAATGATAAGTTATGGGTGCATTTTGTCCATTGACAAGACAATATCCTATATAATGTCTTACATCCTTGTTAAGACAGTACATTGATAAAGACAGACTTTTATGAGTATGTTAAATGACTATGATTTGATGAAGATATCTATCGTCCGATAACTTAATACAGGAAGTCTGTGGACCATCTTCTTATAGCTTTTCAATACTTCTGAGTCTTTATGAAATTCTACAAATTAACAGACATTCACTTCCAGGATGCCAGAATGATTTAAACCATCTGTATTCTAGTTAACCTTATTTATATTGTTTCATACATGCCGAACCTACCCAGTTTTAATTATACCTACCACCTACTGGTTTTGACAAAGTTTCTTCTAATTTGTAAATAAAGTCTCAGAAAAAAAATTTCTTAAATATTTCAGTTTCAGATTGCACCATTTTGCAGCTGAAAAAACAATTTAGAGTGGTGTGGTTCCGGTGGGAACCCCTCCTACCATTTTGGTCCATATAGGATTGGCATGTATGTTGTTTCAGTGCAGACTGTAGATAAAGTTTCTTGTCTTTTCGATATTCTATCATTTGTAACAATATTTAAAGTTATGATATGCAATTGATTGCAGGACATTCACCTCTTAAAATATTGAAATTATTTGAACAATCTGTGATGTTTTTGTTAGCCTAGGTAAGATTGCTTTGGTGCATCCTAATATTTTCCCATATGAGAAATTGGATCACAAATAAGTAGTTAAGGCCAGGTGCAGATCCAGGATATATGACATCATGTTAGAGGGTTGGGGCAGTCCTGATACTTAGGAAATAGAGAACCTTATTTTGACAAAATTATCACAGAGATATGTCTCTACTTTTTTGTAATTTTGATTATGCCAATGCTGAAATTAAAATAGCAATACTTTATCATGTAAGTTATGCAAATATTCAAAGTCAATGAACCATGACTGAGGCATGGCTAAACAATCTCAATGGAAATAAGATGTGCCAATGCTAATACCTACATACCAAATACCACTGACTTATTATAAGTCATTCCTTTAAACAAACACAAACATTAACTTGTACACAATGTAAAAGTTTCAAAGTCAATGAATGAAGAAGAGGGTGGGGCTATATAATCTCCATGGAAACAATACTTGCAAATGCCAATAAATTTGCATACCAAATATCATTGACTTAACAGTTCATCTTAACCTTTCTAATCACAAACTAATACATGTAAACTAAGCAAAAGTTTCAAAGTCAATAGACCATGACTGAGGGCTGGACCAAATATTCTCCATGGAAATGAGATGTGCCAATACTAATACAACTGCATACCAAATATGATTGACACTTGTGGTTCACCTAAACTAGACCTAATCACAAACTAATACATGTAAACTAAGCAAAGTTTCAAGGTCAATAGACCATGACTGACTGGCAGGGCCAAAGCCAAATAATCTCCATGGAAATGAGATGTGCCAATGCTAATACAACTGCATACCAATTATGATTGACCTACCACTTGTGGTTCCCTTTGAACTGCCCTAATCACAAACTAATACATGTTAACGCAAAATTTTCAAAGTCAATGAATACCATGACTAAGAGGGAAATAATCTCCATGGAAATGATATGCCAATGCTCATACAACTGCATACCAAACATGATTAACCTACCACTAAGGTTTCCCATAAACTGACCTAATCACAAACTAATACATGTAAACTAAGCAAAAGTTTCAAGGTCAATAGACCATGACTGAGGGCAGAGCCAAATAATTTCCATGGAAATGAGATGTGCCAATGCTAAAACAACTGCATACCAAATATGATTGACCTTCCACTTGTGGTTCACCATAAACAGACCTAATCACAAACTAATACATTGTTGGCGCCTGCGGATACAGCATACCTATGTACTGCTTTTCGACTCAATCAAAGCGAGACAAAAATGGCTGTAATTTTACTTTTGTTACCTTTTTCAGGGTGCACTGATTTGTAGATCATAAGAAAACATGACAAATATTTCCTACATTGTCATTATGTATATAAGTACAGTTAAAGCTGCCTTCTACGGTCACCTGTCTCCAACGGTCACTTTCAGACCCTCTAAACATTTCTCTATATAATTTAACTCATTTCAGCAGTCACCAAATTTTCACAAATCTTAATTTCAGCTTTTAGCAGCCATTTTAATGATTTGAGCGACCAAAATAATCATGACAAAAAATAAGTTCAGTATCGAGTCAAAATAGAATCGGAAAAACAACCAAGATCAAGCAATAGGAAGGGGTGTGTTCTCCTCCTTTCAGTTCACATTAAAAACAGTATCACTGACTTGTGTCTTGAAGAATATTAACATATTTCGAAAGTTTTCTTCCAATTTGTAACGCTGGAATCAATATTTTTATTTCACTGGCCCAAGACAACTAAAATAATTTGCCCGATCCCTGTCATGGGTGATGTCGGAATCATAAATTTTGGAACCTCATTTAAAGGGTCACCTTTCTTTAGAGTTACTGTTAATACTTCCATGAGTGATTGCTTAATACAGGTTTGACTGTATATAAATATCTGTAGTTGATGAGCAATGAATGAAAATGCATCATACACTATAGTATGATCACATTAAACTTGATACCAAATTTCAGAAAGTTCTGATTTTTATTTCCTAAGAAAATGGGATGAACATTTCATACATGGCCATTAGGTCTGATTTGTAGTTCCTCAGAAAAATGAGACAACAATATCATGAGATGGACTGGCACACAGAGAAGTAAAACAGCATACCCCATCTTTCGAACAGTGGTATAATAAAATTTATTCAATGATGACGTGGATTTTGAATAAATAAGCATATTCACTCTTGGAAAAAGTATATTCACTCATAAAACGTCGTGCTTTTCTGAAATGTTAAAATCGTTTGATGTAGTGTGTAACAATTGGTTTTGGTAAATATTGTCATTATATACATTTTCTTGGTACTCTCTCGGAATATGGAATAAAACAATTACTGTCTTTTGTTTGGTAAATATGTGGTTTAATTGACTTTTGAAAACTGATATTTACCTCATCAAAGACACAATTGTATATATCAATGGTAAGAAGTTATAAGGCTTTTGATGAAAGCAAATTAAAGCTATAATTATATCTGTCCCAATATATTTCAGTGTTTTTTAGGTTCAAGAATGCCAAAGTAACCATTCAAATGGCATTAAATTTGACAATTTCAATTTTTTTACCATGTAACAGGGGCATTCCAGTTAATAACCACTGCACAACAAATCATTGTCAGTCTCAGATCGCTAGAAGAACATCAAACTTCAGACCCAGCCAAACTTAAATTGTTTTAACAGGTCAGGAGGTCCAGTAACAAATATTTTTTACTGGACCTTCATTGCTGTTACAGGACCTACTAAATTTAAGTCACTCAGTCATATAGCTATTGACGCTTTGTCTTTCTTTTTGAAATCACATGAGGAAAGAACACCCAAGACACAAAAGAATTGAAGCATAAATGAAGTAACCAAAACTACTATCTCGTACTATACTTTTACATGTGTTCCGGCGCATGCATAATGAACCGGGAAAAAGAAATGCCGGAGACTGACACAACAGACATGACAATCGAGATACAAAATCTTCAAAATATTCAAATTGAAAGGGTTTTTGGCAGTAGAGACTAGCCAGTGAGCCTTAAAATCGTCTTATAATGTTTTTTTTTAAAAGAAGTCACATTAAAATGCCGATTTTCAGGAATATAAAATACAAATGTAGTTGACAAGAAAATCTTGCCGTGTCAAAGGCGTGATTTCATTGGCTGCTTTTATACTATTCAAATCAAATCAAATTATTGCATTCTGATTGGGTTACTATTTGTGTTGCCCATATATATCTATAAATATGACTAGGGTATTTCCACAATCCTAATTATAAGGAGAATGTTTTCATTGATCTCGGGAGAAAACAATATTTTGTGTTTGATATAACACATTTTTTCCCAATTTAAACTGCATGCTGCAAAAAATGTACAGGACAGGGGTCCTGTAGTTCTAGGATGGTGGCGGACCTTCAAGTTTTTACAGGTCATGACCTGCAGTCCGACGATGTTTGGGTTGGTCTGAAACTTTCTATTAACCAATAACTAGGTTGATGTATCTATTATCAAACTAGATCAAAGTTCTGTCTGGCACAATGACAAAGTTTATTCTCCCATTTATGTTCAAAGTTCATTTCTGAACTAGTTCAGAGTTCATATACCCTTATTATGCGAAAGGAAGAGATGAAAACAAAGACAAGCAAACAATTAATCTCTAGAATAAGCACACTTTCATAAAGTACAATAGTGTACATTAAATATGCCAAATTTTATGAAGTACTTGTGGCAGATTTTAAATGTACCTAAAATAACATCAGTAGTAGATACAGGATATGTATTTTTGTTTTCAGTTATAAGTTAGAACAAAAACTCACAAAATTTTGCAAAAAGGGGCAGGTGACTGTAGGCCTACTGAATCTGTCCCTGAATATAACGTATGATGATTAACCTAATGAATTACCTTTCTGCTCTACCTACACACCAATTCTATGGATGTAATTCTGTTTCTCATCTGGCAGTGTCACATTAATTACTGAAAATATAAATAAACAACCATGTAAGGCAAAATATCTGTTTTATACAGTTTATTATTGATTTATCTATTATTTTGCATGTCAGTTTGTTTATGCAGTCACCTTGATCTGATTGAAAAGAAAGGTTTTAATTTCAGCTATACAGCTGTTTCAAAAGATGTTTTCAAAATACTGTAAAACAAAAATTGCTTAGGGTAATCTAGTGTATTGTATGATAACCTATAATTGTCTTTTGGTCTCTGCTGGATAGTTGGTAATCATACCACATCTCCTTATTTGTATGAAGTAGTCTGAAGCATGCTGTGTCACTTTAATAACAATATATATTTCAATACCTAAAATAGTTTAAATAATTCTAGATAAAATTTAAATTAAAGTGTCTTGTGTCTAGGAAATTGCTTAAAACTGGAGTAGTTTGGTTGTTATTAATTGCATACTTTAAAAAATTGTTCCTAAAACAAAATTTAATTTAAAATATGATATTAAACAAAATGAAGTGAAAACTAACATATTTTTCCATCCACTTCATAAATTGATTGAATTGACACCCATCATTAGCATGTTTATATATTCAAATATCATTTAACTATAGCCTTGAAAATAAAGCTGTATATGACAGGTATTATAACAGTACCCTTATTTTTTATTCCTTTGGTTTGAGCCAAATGGGGTCTCTTCCTACATAAAGGTATACAGAGATGTGCAGTTGGTATGGGTCATTTTTTGGAATGTCATATATATGTTGTGTACAAGTTATCATTTTGTACAAATTATAATTTGTACAAAAAACTAATTATAATTTGTATTTTGACTTTGTAAAATTGTAATTTGTACAAAAGTGCTTGTACAAATTACAATTTGTACAAAATGACTAAATTCACTTATAACTTGTATATTTATAGTATGGATTTTGTTATAAAAAGCATTGATACACACTATAAATTGTTATTCAATGACCACACAATAAACCCTATTTACAAAATACAAAAATACCCAGATGGAGACAGAAAATGTAATGATACATGCATGCAAGTTAATTCTGATAGTACAATAGAAATTGGCCCCAGTGACAATTCTGATGGAATAACAAAAATTGGCCCCATGACAATTCTAAAGTATAATAAACTGGCCCCAGTGACAATGTGGTGATAATAGAAATTGGCCCAGTGACAATGAGGATGGCTGATGTTAAAACACCAATCTGTCAGGAAGCGTGCGCTGTCTGGCCAACAGATCCAAGCGAATATCTAACCAAGCAAACAGAAATAATCAGAACTTGCAGTGGGGATAATGTCATCATACCAATTCCTCAGTATAATGACAGTATGATCATGTCCCAACTGATCCTCGAAATATCGTAAGTGTAATTATTGAATCTGTAAAACTTGGGTACCGCATTGAAACAGCTGTAGGAATTTTAACAGGATATTTGTTGAGAAAATGAAGCTGTTAAAGACACATCTTTATTCTCTGCAATGGTTTCTGAGTTTCAACTTCGATCGTGAAGTAGTTAAAAAGCTTTCAAAAACTGGTGGTCAGGGTTTCTTTCATTATGCAAAGGGGATGCATCACTTCTAAATGTAAATGCTAAATGCAAAGATGTTGTGCAATTCCGATGCCATAATTCACTCATGCTCAAACAAATGATACAGAACTATTTTTGTATTTTGTAAATAAGGTTTATTGTGTGATCATTGAATAAAATTCCATAGTGTGTATCAATGCTTTTATAACAAAATCCATACTATACATTATTGTACAAGTTATAAGTGAATTTTAGTCAAATTTTGTACAAATTGTAATTTGTACACTTTATTACAAATTACAATTTGTACAAAGTCAAAATACAAATTATAATTTGTACAAAATGATAACTTGTACACAACATATATATATATCAATGGGGTGTAATTTCACAAAGGTAATATACCAATGGTGAACATTTATATGTCAGGGGTCATAAATGTTCATGCCTGTTAAGATGTCTGTCAAAACTATGTTCTGATCTATTTATCTAATAATATAAAAAGAGTTTCAATGTCCCTTTTCACATATTTTATCTATTCAAAGGCAATAACTAAAACTTTTTATAAACATCTTAAGAGAAATGAAGGCTTGAGAGCAAATACAATTTTTCCATATAATTAATATTTCAAGGGCACAACTCCAAATATTTGATTGGCACTGATTTTCGAACTTGTCAAGATATTGATATAAACCTATGATATAAGTTTCATAAAAGTCTGTCAAGAATTGTACAAGAGAGCTCTAGCAATGCAATTTTCCATACAAGTAATATTTCAAAGGGCACAACTCTTTTAAAATAATCGATTGGCACTGATTTTGAATTTGTCAGAGACATTGCTGATATAAACCTATGATATAAGTTTCATAAAATTCTGGCAACACCTGAGGCGCTATCAAGACTGCCGGTATTTCTATGTCCCCAGAAACACATCATCAGGGGACAATAAATGATCACATGTAGTTAACATCTAAATAAGATGTCATGATAGCTGGGAAATATATATAATTAGGGAAAATAATGGGAAAGGAGGTTCCAACCTCTGAACAGGTATCACTCCTCATCAGTCTTTTTGACATTCATTCATCTCCTTATTTTTCACCATATTACTTTTCTACAAACATTGCTGTGCAACTAGAGATAGCTCATTGTAATCAATTACACAGCTGTTTGCAAAGACAAACTGTGCAGGAAAAAGACATTATGTTAAATTATTTATACTAAATTGTAGTATTGCTTATGTATTCACAATTTGGTGTCTTAGGTAAACACAACTTATTAAAACATGGATGGATGTCTGTTTATCTTCCAATGCATATTCAGGACAAGAACATGATAATGTGATATGATTTTAAACCCTGCTTTGTACTAGACTGACACACTGAGCTGGATTTTTACGCTCTAGTTCACAAGTTATACAGTCTGCAGGAAGACACGTCACCATACCTGAACACATTATTCTCAGAGACAATCAGTCTTTGCTCTTACTCTTTAATGCTGCATGCTGAGGCGGAGCTTAGCAAATACCAATTATGGAGTCTTGGTTTGACCTGGCCAGCATTACAACATGGGTGCCTTATCATTTGAAACTTGTATTACAGTTAACAGTATGTTTATTTATTGAGATTATTTCTTTGATTACAATTATGTGGAATACAAACCATAAAGGCTTGGAAATATCCAGTCCACGGCTGCTACATCTGTACAGATCAAAACACACTTTCTTTTGCTGAAAGTAGTAAGAAATGTGGTATTACAACTTAAGTTTATTGAAAAATAGAGCATACACTGAATTCAACAAAGAGTGTGGATTCCTTTACTTTGTGAGTACCAATTCATGTGGATTAAATTGTAATTATTGTGGTCTTAACAGCATTTTGCATAAAAGACTACAGGAAACTTGCACTTTTAAAAACTGAAATTTGAGCTTCCAAGAAATCCCCAAAATTAGTACCCCATAAATAATGCTGAATCCACATTGTAAAAATTCAGCTTTCAACCAATTCTGAAAGTAAAACTGACACATTTTCTTAGAACTGATCAGTTTAAATTAAATTCTATAAGAAAACTGTTACTTGATGCAGTCAAGACACTTAATTCCATTTAGAATCTGTTTGGGCACCCAGTAACAGGTAAATCCCTAGTTGTCCCATGTCAGGGCCTGTAATTCAGTGGTTGTTGCTGTATATCATATTTGTTTGTTTGTTTATTATTTGGATATAAGTCATGCTGTTAGTTTATTGTTTGGATATAAGTCATGCTGTTAGTTTTCCCTTTTGAATTGTTTTACATTTTGTCATTTGGGCTTTTATATCTTGCTGTGCAGTATGGGTTTTACTCATTGTTGAAGGCTGTACTGTGAACCATAGATTGCTTATTTCTACGTCAGTTGGTGACTGATGAAGAGTTGTCTTATTGGCAATTACACCACATCTTCTTTTCATATAGACCTTTTGGTTTTATGACACACTGAAATGTCTCGCCTGCTGCTACTGACCATTGATTTTATGTTGAAAGTCTTAAAGATAAAGGTTTTACTACAAGTATCACATAAACTTTACATTTTTAAATATCCACTTTGGCTATACTTTTTGTCATTTTTGGTTTTTTAGCTCTTCATATTTTTAATAAGCTTTGGATTTTCAAATACTTTGACCTCGAGTATCACTGAAGAGACAGTTATTGTCAAAATGTGCATCTGGTGTAGAAAAATTTAAAAATGACAATGAGGTCAAGGTCAGATAAATCCTGTCAGACAGACATGTACACCTTACAAGTATTCCATACACCAAATATAGTTACCTATTGCTAATGGTAATTGAAAAACAGACCAAAACACAAACAATTATCATTGTCCAATGAACCATGAATATGAGGTCAAGGTCAGATGATACCTGCCAGACAGACATGCACACCTTACAATTATTCCATACACCAAATATAGCTGACCTATTGCTATTAGTATTTGAATAAATACAGCTTGATACGACCGCAGAGGTCGAACCCTGAACAGTTGGGGCAAGTATGGACACAACATTCAAGCTTGATACAGCTATGAATTTGGATTGTGAGTAAATATTTGACACAGCATAGGTTTCTGACACAGAATGAATGTGGTCTAAGAACTTAAAATTTTAAATTGGACATTCACCTATTATGGTCCAATATCCAAAATCTAACAACATGGTTAGATTCAGCATATCAAAGAACCCCAAGAGTTCAATTTTGATGAAATCAAACAAAGTTTAATTTTGGACCCTTTTGACCTCAATGTGGACAAAGTTGATAACGGGCCCAAAATCAAAAATCTAAATACATGGTTAGATGCAGCATATCAAAGAACCCCATATATTCAATTTTGTTGAAATCAAACAAAGTTTAATTTTGGACCCCAATTTGGACCAACTTGAAAACTGGGCCCATAATAAAAATCTAAATACATGTTTAGATTCAGCATATCAAAGAACCCTAAGAATTCAATTTTGTTAAAATCAAACTAAGTTTAATTTTGGACCCTTTGGACCTTAATGTAGATCAATTTAAAACGGGACCAAAATTAAAAATCTAAATACATGGTTAGATTCAGCATATCAAAGAACCCCATATATTCAATTTTGTTGAAATCAAACAAAGTTTAATTTTGGACCCTGATTTGGACCAACTTGAAAACTGGGCCCATAATCAAAATCTAAATACATGTTTAGATTCAGCATATCAAAGAACCCCAATAATTCAATTTTGATGAAATCAAACAAAGTTTCATTTGGACCCTTTGGACCTCAATGTGGACCAATTTAAAACGGGCCCAAAATCCAAAAACTTAATACACTGTTAGATTCAGCATATTAAAGAACCGCAAGAGTTCAAGAATAAAACCCCATTGAAATTGGTCAAGAAATAAGCAATTTATACAAAGTATCTTCTTTTGCACAATACTGTGCAATTGAATATTCTTGCAATTGTGCAATACTGTGCAATTGAATATTTCTTGCTATTGCGCAATACTGTACAATTGACAATTTCTTGCTATTGCGCAATATTGTGCTATTGGATATTTCTTGCTATTGCGCAGTACTGTGCAATTGAAGATTTCTTGCTATTGCGCAATACTGTGCAATTGAAAATTTCTTGCTATTGCACAATACTTATTATATAATAATTTACACATCCTGTTTGGTGTGTATCTCCTGCCATATCATTATTATTTGCTTTTAAATATAAATCAGAAATAACCAACTTAAAATGGAAAATTTTAAAGAAAAAAAAAATTCCCCCCCCAATTTTTTGAACCCCCTTATGATTCATCACCCCCAAACTCAATCCCAGCCTTCCCTTTGAGGTATGGTACCTTGCAGTACAATTTCAGAGATCCATACACTTGAACACAAGTTATTGTCTGGAAACTAGAAAATGCTTATTTTTGGCCCTTTTGGCCCCTAATTCCTAAACGTTTCAGGCAATTACCCCAAACTCAATTCCAGCTTTCCTTTGTGATATGGAACCTTGTAGTACAATTTCAGAAAGATCCATACACTTACACACAAGTTATTGTCATGAAACTAGAAAATGCTTGTTTTTGCCCATTTTTGGCCCCTAATTCCTAAAATTTTGAGGCAATTACCCCAAAATCAATCCCAGCATTCCCTTTGTGATATGGAACCTTGTGGTACAAAGTCAGAGAGATCCATGCACTAACACACAAGTTAAGTCTGGAAGTTACAAAAATGCTTATTTTTGGCCCCTTTTTGGCCCCTAATTCCTTAACTGTTGGTACCATAACCCCCAAAATCAATCCCAACCTTCCTTTTGTGATATTGAACCTTATGGTAAAATTTCATAGAGATCCATTCACTTAAACTAAAGTTAGAGTGCGAAAACCAATGCGTCTTCGGACGACGACGACGACGCCAACGTCATACCAATATACGACCACAAAATTTTTTTGCGGTCGTATAAAAACAGGCCAATACACAAAAGCTTCACATTGACCAATGAACCATGAGAATAAAGTCAAGATCAGATAATACCGGCTAGACAAACATGTACACCTTACAATCATTCTATATACCAAATATAGTTGACCTATTACTTAACGTACTTGAAAAACACACAAAACACAAAAAATTAACATTGACCAATGAACCATGAAAATAAGGTCAAGGTCAGATGAAACCAGTCAGTCTGACATGTACCCCTTACAATCATTCCATACACCACATATAGTTGACCTATTGCTCATAGTATCTGAGAAACGGACCTAATCATGTAACTTTAACCTTGATCACTGATCCATGAAATGAGGTCGAGGTCAGGTGAACCCTGTCTGATGGACATGAAGACGTTGCAAGTGAACTCATATACCAAATAGAGATATCCAATTACTCATAACAAGTGAGAAATTCCCATGACAAAAAAGCTATAATTTTTTTTCAAGCAGTCGTTGAGGTGAAGGACAATGGACATATGACAGAGGTAAACTTCGTGACATAAAGTATCTGCATACAAGGTATGAAGCATCCATAATTTTACCTCCTGAAATATAAAGCTTTATACAAATAGTTTACACTGCCGCTGCTGGATAGTAATCCCTATGTCTCACATACTGGGATGCAGGCGAGAGAAAAAATAGCAAATATTAAGTCCAATATACGTACAGCAAGAAATCTTTTGCTGCAATTTGATTGTGCACATATACCTGGAATATTTTTTTTTTTTATAACCTGGGTAATAAGACATATAATTCTTACAAATCTTGGTCCATTGTACACTGTGCTACCAACATTTACGTCAGAAACATAAACAACTATAAACTATGGTCATATATTTTCATTAAAGATTGATAAAAATAAACCATTTGATGGAAAAAAACATCAACAAGCAACAATTATAGTAAACAATTGCAAACTAATTTCACGAGTTCACATTTTCAATGTTTTAAGAAAAACAAAGCTACTAGTTTGAGCTTTTTAATTTCATAACATACTAATTTTGCAGTTTTATTTGTTACAAGAAGTTTTTTTCAGTTCAATGATATGTGTTCCATTATGGATATAGTTTTTAATGTTGTCATTTTTTGTTCTTTTGCAAATACTGAGAAAAATATTTAAGTCCACAGCAAGAAAGCATCTTTTGCTGCAATTTGATTGAGAAAATATACACCATGAAAGAATTATTTTTTTCATAACCTGGGTAATAATACATATAATTCTTACAAATCTAGGTTTCTATCCCTTCATTGTACACTGTGCTACCAACATTTACGTCAGAAGCAGAATTAAGTATCAATTCTAGTCAGATTTTAATTAAATATTGATAAAAATAAATCATTCCATGGAAAAAAGACATCAACAAGAAACATTCAAAGTAAACAGTGTAAACTAGTTTCCCAAGTTTGTGTTTTTAAATGCTTTTAGATACTGTAAATTTAGAAATTACTATTGCGTGGTTTTTATTATTGCGAATAATGCGACTGGGTGAGAAACACAATAATAAGAGGTCTCATTCTGATATCTGACAGTTATATCTGTATGCAGCTTTTTCCCCAAATCACAATAATAAATCTCGCATTTTTGTCCATTCTGCAATAAATTGCTTCGCCGAACACAGCTGGATACGACCGCAGAGATCCAACCCTGAATAGTTAGGGCAAAAATGGACACAATATTTGTGCTTGATACAGGTCTGAATTTGGATTGTAATTAAATAATTGACACATAATAGGTTTCTGACACAGAATAACTGTAGTCAAAGAACTAAGAATTGGTTATATGATTTTGAATTTATATTCAATTTTTGGCTTTTGTGCAATACACTATGCTGTTGTGAATTGACCCCCCCCCCTTTTTTTTTTGCTTTCATGCAATACACTATGCTGTTGTGAATTGACCCCACTCCAAAAAATCAATATTTGAAGAAATTTTCTTTTTAAATTTCTAAAACCTGAAATGAGAAAAAATTGTCCCCCCTCACAATTTCTTTTTACCCCCACCCCAAATTTTTTTCACCTCCCCTCCTTTTTCCAAAAAAAAAATTCTTTCCCTCAAGATATGGTTATAATCTCAATTCCAATTTCCACTGGAGTTTGCAACCAAAATTACCCATTTAAATACATCATAAAAGTCTTCAAATAGAAAATGACATACATAATCATGTCTAAAATTAATATTCCTTAGCCAGCATTTTTAAATAGTAACTTCTAAAAATAAATTGACAGCTAATCACCTCAAGACATAACAACATTTCTTTATACATAATTTAAAAGCAGTTTAAGGGAGGTAATCCAAACATAACATTGCACTTTTTTTCAATTGTCCATTAACCAGGAAACCCTTGTTTTTCCCCCTTTTTTGCCCCTAATTCCTAAATGGTTAGAGCCATAACCCCCCAAAGCCAATCTTAACCATCCCTTTGTGGTATGGAAACTTGTGGTATAGATATCCATACACCGTTCCACAAGTTATTGTCTGGAAACTAAAAAAATGCTTATTTGGGCCCCTTTTTGACCTGTAATTCCTAAACTGTTAGGACTGTAACCCCCAAAATCAATCCCAACCTTCCTTTTGTGGTTATAAACCTTGTGCTTAAATTTCATAGATTTCTATTTACATTTACTAAAGTTATTGTCCGGAAACCAAATGTCTTCGGACAATGACGAGATACCAATATATGACCACAAAATTTTTTGCGGCCGTATAAAAATCGCAATAATAAATGCACGCAATAATTTCTGAATTGCAGTACATCAGATACCAGTTCGAAATTTTTTATTTCATGGATACTGTATATATACTATTTTTTGCAGTGTTGTGTGTATCTATACTGAGACATCCCATCATAAAAATGGTTTTTGAGTCTGTCATTTTTTGTACTTTTGCAAATAACCACACCACCACCCCCTCCCTAAAAAAAAAATAAAAAATTATGGAATAACCTAAAGTAAGCATTTTTAACAGGAGTGTTCTAAGTTTTACATTAACTTTTATGTACTAACACAATTCAAACATGGAAATAAACTTATTCTGAAAGGTTACCAATTCAACACTGTAATTAGATCTTTAAAATATTGTTTTATTGGTATAAATATTGATTTTGTTATCAGTAAATTAAAACCAAACTAATATAATGTTATTTACATATAAATATGCACATTCACGGTTCTACAATCTGTCAATACCTGTTTTTTGGCATTGCACAAGGTCATGTTTTTCTCTGACTGTTAATGACACCTTTACACTAAATCCATTGGAAGTTGGATGTGTGCTGATTGATATTTTAGTCTTACATACATGATTTTTATATCGCGATGACGGTGAGGGCATTCCGATGAATTGTTGCCACAGAGATTTGACTTTTGGTTTTGACTCAGGTAACCAATCATATCAATACGCGGACATTTTGAGTGCAAAATAACATTCCTTATCGCTTGTTATGGAATAATGAATACTCGTAAAAATAATTTTTTTTAGAACATATATTAATAATATGAAAATGTTTTGTCATTAGAAATATATATATAAAAAAATCATTAATATCTATGCACATGTACAGAAAAATTGTGTAAACGTATGCGGAAGAATATCTGAAGAACGTTTTGTGGGAAAATATGAATGTCTACTCAAATCCAATCTATTAGAAAAATCGAACCATAACAGAAGAGTGTCCACGTGCACTTGCACTGCACTATCATTAGAATAGTAGAATAGAATGATATACAAATAGATGAAAATTATATATACATGTAACTGTTATAAATTATACAAATATTAATATAATATATAACAACAAACCAGAGTATACTGATTTGTATCACTACAATATAATAGTTATTACAGTGAGGTTGAATTCCCTGTCATTCATTCATCATCCACGCACGAACTTGTCTCAGAAAAAAATATATCTCTGTACATTAACCTCACTCTCAGGTATAGAGATATGATTTTTTTTTTCTGAGACAAGTGCTTGTGATGGCCATCCACAAGAACTTGCAGTCATTCCATGTTCAGTACTTCAGTACTTTGATTTTATTAGTTGTTATTGGCTTTGAACTAGCTGTCAATAACTGCGAGTACTCTCAGATCTGTATTTAGTGCTTTTTTTGTTGTAGGGATGTATAAATGCCACGTCTGGTCTGTGTTTTTGTTACTTGTTTTTCTCTTTGTATCAATCTGATGAGTTAATATAATCAAAGAGCTGATTGCTCTGAGGTGGAAGAAGATGCATAAAAGGTAACTTGAATTACCATAAAAGCAGCCCCCACCAACCCAGCCTGCTTTGTCCCATTATTGCTTTCGACGTATTTTTTTCTTCCAAAAATAATAATACTCATAACTCAACCAAAACTCACTATACTTAACATAAAAATCTGCAAATACTGTTGATTCAAATTAAATTTTCTATAACTAAATTCCATACATTCGTCTCAGCATGGTCAACTTGATGAAATGCAATTTCGCCAAGCAATTATAACAGTAATTGATTTGGTTTCACTTGAAAATTTTCTGTCAAAGGCAGATAGTTAACTTTTAAAAAAAAACTGGCCATCAAGATTTTAGTTAAGTTTGCTTGAACTAGAGTTTTTCATTATAAACATATATTGAAAAATTCTAAATATATCCAATGCAGATATGTGTCAGGCCAAGGATTGACCGGTCATGTCAGGTGATGACCTTTCTATGTTACTGCGATAATTAAGAGTCTGCTGTTGTTTTACACATCAAATGATGTACCATCAGTTGACAGAACCACGTGTGCGCTAGACTCTTTTAGCATTTCAAACCCGTTCATTTAAAGTGCTTGACCCATATATCATATTTGTTTTTCATCTAATATTTTTACACAAAAGTATGAGGGTAGGAATGGCATTTTCCATCAGGAGTCACACAGCCCTTTTCTGAAATTTTTCATGAAAATAAAACTATTGACAGCAACGAATTACTGGTTCCTTACTAGAGCCTCGATAATATGTGTACCTTAATGACGAATAACTGTAAAGAGCTGGACTACTCAGTTGTTAAATCCTGTTTTTTATCACTTCTAAAACTTTGAAACGTATTAAGGCAATAAAGGCAATCATTGGGGACATGAAAACTACGTACTTTTGAAATGGAATCCGTCAACTGACATTAGTTTGTTCATTGATATTTTTCTGTCAACAGATGGTGCATCGTTTGATGTGTAAAACACCAGCAGATTCACGTGTGTGCTTGACTCTTTATTATCGCAATAACATACTTAAATATTCTAACTTTCATTTTAAAAAACACATGTTGTCTAAAACTGGAATATGACTTAATTGATTGCATTAAAGATCTGAACGCAGACGGAACAACTAAATCTGTGTATTTTTTCAAGCATCATTGATTTGAAGTCGTACTCTCCATGTATATACTTGACTTTAACTCAAGATGGATTGTATGAATATATGACAATTCTGTTTATCATTATTTTGAAACTTTCAGATGCACAATTAAATTTCGCATTTGTGCACATGTGCAGATATGTTACCAACGTGGTTTAAATAAACCCGAATAATCCAGTTGTTTTATTCCGATAATTCCAATTATTAATCTACCATAGACAATTATTACAACAATCAGTGAGAATCATTATCATGACCTATTAATGCTCCAAAACAAGCCTTCAACTTTTAATTAATTTTTTTTCATGTGTGTTCATGAATTTCGAAAATTTATACCATATAAATATCTGAATAAGTTTATTAAACGTTAATACCCATAATATTATTATTTTTTAATAATTGCAAGGACGTATAAAATGTCCTTGATAAAAGCAGTAAATATAATACTTCCACGATAAAAGTCAGGAGAAGGAACCCAGGGTGAACGTACTCTATGGGGACGAACTAAGGGCGAACAGACCAAGGGCGAACATGTAATCAGGGCGAACCTACCCGATACCAAATTCACGCATGCGTACTATAAAATCTACAAATAACGTTTATGTAAGATGAGATGAAATCTAATAAAGTACATAAATAAAAGGGTTGATATTAATACATTAATAAAACATGAGAAATTATAACACTAACGATAGTGATCGTTTTTCATGCCTAACTAATAAATCAAATGATGCAGATGCTTAGATCATGTGTAAACATGGGTGTCAAGATATGGCACAGAAGTTGTTATGAAATTGTAAAGCACAGAAAGGGATACGGCATACGTCCTGGTAACCGTTCAATGATTTTACAGCTGGCAGTAAAGGCTTTCAGAAGACTTGAAGTCTTCTTCCGCCAAAAACAAGAAGATGTGGTATGATTGCCAATGAGACAACTCTCCAAAGAGACCAAATGTCACAGAAATTAACAACTATAGGTCATTGTACGGCCTTCAACAATGAGCAAAGCCCATGCCGTATAGTCATGACAGCTATAAAAGGCCCCTTTTCAACTGATTTTTATAGTTTGCTCATATGTTGTACTGTTACATCACAGTCCCAGGTTAGGGGGGTTGGGGGTTGGGGGTTGGGGGGTACCAGCTACATGTTTAACCCCACCACATTCTGTATGTGCCTGTCCCAAGCCAGTAATTCAGAGGTTGTCGTTTGTTGCTGTATATCATATTTGTTTTTCATTCATTGTTTTTTTACATAAACAGGCTGTTAGTTTTATCCTCTGGATTGGTTTACATTTGTCATATCAGAGCTTTTTATAGCTGACTATGCGGTATGGGTTTTGCTCATTGTTGAAGGCCGTACGGTGATCTATAGTTGTTAAATTCTATGTCATTTGGTGCAGAGTTGTCTCATTGGCAATTATACCACATCTTCTTATTTTTATATTAACAAGAGTGTTTTAAGTTTTACACTGACCTTTATGCACCAAGACAAATAAAAAAAAAACCAGGAGTGTTCTATGTTTTGATACTACATTTTATTATGATTAAAGCCAAAAGTAACTTTTAATATCCACTAAAGAGCACTGACAAATGTCACGTAGTTCTTCCAAACGCCAGAACAACAAGACAATCACCTGCATTTATCTAAAACTCCCAAAGAAGAAAAATTGCAACCCATTCAAGCAATTTCTACTACAGATCTAATAACAGTAGATTAATTGCCTATATCATTGATAATTTAAGTACAAACAAATAAACCACCCAGCAAATAACATAATATCAGACTCTTTCAACATTATAACTGTCCTGTCTATAATCACTGAGCATTATCTCTGCTCATCATCAAGATCCATGCCCCACGAGCAACTGTGTTGCACTCCACATCAAACAAGCAACAATAATGTAAGATATCTGAAAACTATCTGATCAACCATTGGTTTTAATTAACTTATAATAATAAAATGCTCCATGAGGCGCAGCTTGATACGACCGCAGAGGTCGAAACCCTGAACAGTTGGGGCAAGTATGGACACAACATTCAAGCTTGATACAGCTCTGAATTTGGATTGTGATTGACTATTTGACACAGCATAGGTTTCTGACACAGAATGAATGTGGTCTAAGAACTTAAAAATTTTAAATTGGACATTCACCTATTATGGTCCAATATCCAAAATCTAAATACATGGTTAGATTCAGCATATCAAAGAACCCTAAGAGTTCAATTTTTGATGAAATCAAACTAAGTTTAATTTTGGACCCTTTTGACCTCAATGTGGACAAAGTTGATAACGGGTCCCAAAATCAAAAATCTAAATACATGGTTAGATTCAGCATATCAAAGAACCCCATATATTCAATTTTGTTGAAATCAAACAAAGTTTAATTTTGGACCCTTTTGACCTCAATGTGGACAAAGTTGATAACGGGCCCAAAATCAAAAATCTAAATACATGGTTAGATTCAGCATATCAAAGAACCCCATATATTCAATTTTGTTGAAATCAAACAAAGTTTAATTTTGGACCCCGATTTGGACCAACTTGAAAACTGGGCCCATAATCAAAATTTAAAGACATGTTTAGACTCAGCATATCAAAGAACCCTAAGAATTCAATTTTGTTAAAATCAAATTAAGTTAAATTTTGGACCCTTTGGACCTTAATGTAGACCAATTTGAAAACAGGACCAAAAATTAAGAATCTAAATACATGGTTAGATTCAGCATATCAAAGAACCCCATATATTCAATTTTGTTGAAATCAAACAATGTTTAATTTTGGACCCCAATTTAGACCAACTTGAAAACTGGGCCCATAATCAAAAATCTAAATACATGATTAGATTCAGCATATCAAAGAACCCTAAGAATTCAATTTTGTTAAAATCAAACTAAGTTTAATTTTGGACCCTTTGGACCTTAATGTATACCAATTTGAAAACGGGACCAAAAATTAAGAATCTAAATACACGGTTAGATTCAGCATATCAAAGAACCCCATATATTCAATTTTGTTGAAATCAAACAAAGTTTAATTTTGGACCCTTTTGACCTCAATGTGGACAAAGTTGATAATGGGGCCCAAAAATCAAAAATCTAAATACATGGTTAGATTCAGCATATCAAAGAACCCAATATTTTCAATTTTGTTGAAATCAAACAAAGATTAATTTTGGACCCGATTTGGACCAACTTGAAAACTGGGCCCATAATCAAAAATTTAAAGACATGTTTAGATTCAGCATATCAAAGAACCCTAAGAATTCAATTTTTGTTAAAATCAAATTAAGTTTAATTTTGGACCCTTTGGACCTTAATGTAGACCAATTTGAAAACGGGACCAAAATTAAGAATCTAAATACATGGTTAGATTCAGCATATCAAAGAACCCCATATATTCAATTTTTGTTGAAATCAAACAAAGTTTAATTTTGGACCCCAATTTGGACCAACTTGAAAACTGGGCCCATAATCAAAAATCTAAATACATGATTAGATTCAGCATATCAAAGAACCCTAAGAATTCAATTTTTGTTAAAATCAAACTAAGTTTAATTTTGGACCCTTTTGACCTTAATGTAGACCAATTTGAAAACGGGACCAAAAATTATGAATCTAAATACACGGTTAGATTCGGCATATCAAAGAACCCCAATAATTCAATTTTTGATGAAATCAAACAAAGTTTAATTTTGGACCCTTTGGACCTCAATGTGGACCAATTTAAAAACGGGGCCCAAAATCCAAAAACTTAATACATGGTTAGATTCAGCATATCAAAGAACCCCATATATTCAATTTTTGTTGAAATCAAACAAAGTTTAATTTTGGACCCCAATTTGGACCAACTTGAAAACTGGGCCCATAATCAAAAATCTAAATACATAATTAGATTCAGCATATCAAAGAACCCTAAGAATTCAATTTTTGTTAAAATCAAACTAAGTTTAATTTTGGACCCTTTGGACCTTAATGTAGACCAATTTGAAAAGGGACCAAAATTAAGAATCTAAATACACGGTTAGATTCGGCATATCAAAGAACCCCAATAATTCAATTTTGATGAAATCAAACAAAGTTTAATTTTGGACCCTTTGGACCTCAATGTGGACCAATTTAAAACGGGCCCAAAATCCAAAAACTTAATACACGGTTAGATTCAGCATATTAAAGAACCCCAAGAATTCAAGAATAAAACCCCATTGAAATTGGTCAAGAAATAAGCAATTTATACAAAGTATCTTCTTTTGCACAATACTGTGCAATTAAATATTTCTTGCAATTGCGCAATACTGTGCAATTGAATATTTCTTGCTATTGTGCAATACTGTACAATTGACAATTTCTTCCTACTGTGCAATATTGTGCTATTGGATATTTCTTGCTATTGCGCAATACTGTGCAATTGAAGATTTCTTGCTATTGCGCAATACTGTGCAATTGAAAATTTCTTGCTATTGCACAATACTTATTATATAATAATTTACACATCCTGTTTGGTGTGTATCTCCTGCCATATCATTATTATTTGCTTTTAAATATAAATCAGAAATAACCAACTTAAAATGGAAAATTTTAAAGAAAAAAAAAAAAGGAAGAAAAGGGGAAAAAATCCCCCAATTTTGAACCCCTTATGATTCATCACCCCAAACTCAATCCCAGCCTTCAATGAGGTATGGTACCTTGCAGTACAATTTCAGAGATCCATACACTTAAACACAAGTTATTGTCTGGAAACTAGAAAATGCTTATTTTGGCCCCTTTTGGCCCCTCATTCCTAAACGTTTAGGGCAATTACCCCAAACTCAATTCCAGCTTTCCTTTGTGATATGGAACCTTGTAGTACAATTTTAGAAAGATCCATACACTTACACACAAGTTATTGTCCTGAAACTAGAAAATGCTTATTTTTGCCCTTTTGGCCCCTAATTCCTAAAATTTTGAGGCAATTACCCCAAAATCAATCCCAGCATTCCCTTTGTGATATGGAACCTTGTGGTACAATGTCAGAGATCCATACACTTACACACAAGTTATTGTCTGGAAGTTACAAAATGCTTATTTTGGCCCCTTTTGGCCCCTAATTCCTTAACTGTTGGTACCATAACCCCAAAATCAATCCCAACCTTCCTTTTGTGGTATTGAACCTTATGGTAAAATTTCCTAGAGATCCATTTACTTAAACTAAAGTTAGAGTGCGAAAACCAATGTGTCTTCGGACGACGACGACGACGCCGGATTTACGGCGACGACGGCGGCGACGGACGACGGCGACGGCGACGACGCCAACGTCATACCAATATACGACCACAAAAATTTTTGCGGTCGTATAAAACATCAAGCTGACATATGATATAAGCTAGCATTAAATTTGTATCTGTTTTATAAACAGCAATATACCTTTGGCTATGAAAATTTTATGTAGGCCATAAAATTATATCTAAAGGCTTAATTACTTTAATTATACCACATAACTGTCGTTACTAATTTACTAAAATAAATAAGTGCCTTATTTCTATACTATTTCGTTTACTAGAATCATTTAAAACATCATTACTTTTGTTCTTTAATGTTAAGGACATAAAACAAAAAAAGCTAAATAACGAATTAAAGTGAAGCCTTTATATACTAACAGTTATCATCAATTGTAATCTTACTACTGTAAAACAATTAATTTAAGCGGGGGTTTAAACTTTGTGATTTCTGGTGCTTAACCTGTTCCCAAGGTTTAATTTTTGCATTTTACTTGTACATGATTCTATTCCTTTTTAAAGAACAAATTTACACAGTGGATATTTTCCCAATTTTTATCTTAATCCTGAAATGAGCGAGAAAAAAAATCCCCAGTTAATTTTCCCAATTTACGTTATTACAATTATTGACTCCTGTATATAAACAAATTTTTCAAGGTAGAAAAATCCATGAACTGCAATATATTTACCAAAGCCATATAAGAATCCTTAAATGACTATTCTAAATAAGTACACAGCTTAACTAGAGTCTCTAAAGATCTCGTGTCACTCACCTTGATCTATGTGTATTTTGTTGTGCAGTTTGGCCATCATTAAAGACTAGAATATAATTCATGAATAAAATCTCTTTTTTTGTTGATCATGGCTTGCTGATCATTTTTACTGTTTACATTTTTTCTCTATCTTCTATAATTTACCCCCAAAATGAAAAAGAGAAAAACTCATTAAGAGCAAGTTCTTAGAAGGAGTTTAATGACAATTTCGGCTATGTTGACCTGTTTGTAGGTCTTATCTTACTGATTGATTTCGTATTTAAATTTCCATATATCTTTTATAGTTTTCAAGAATAACAAGAAAAAACGAAATAAAAAGCTGTGCCATAAGCACATGATACGCCTGTTGTTTTTCAAAGTAAAGTTCCATAACTCCTCAATGTCATTTCAGAAATTTATAAACTAGAGGCTCTAAAGACCCTGTGTCGCTCACCTTGGTCTATGTGCATATTAAACAAAGGACACAGATGGATTCATGACAAAATTGTGTTTTGGTGATGGTTATGTGTTTGTAGATCTTACTTTACTGAACATTCTAGCTGCTTACAATTATCTCTATCTATAATGAACTTGGCCCAGTAGTTACAGTGGAAAATATTTAGTAAAAATTTACAAAAATTTACAAAATTTATAAAAATTGTAAAAAATTGACTATAAAGGTCAAGAACTCCTTAAGGGGTCAATTGACAATTTTGGTCATTTGACTGATTTGTAGATCTTACTTTGCTGTACATTATTTCTGTTTACAGTTTATCTCTATCTATAATAATATTCAAGATAATAACCAAAAGCTGCAAAATTTTCTTAAAATTACCAATTCAGGGGCAGCAACCCAACAACATGTTGACTGATTGGTCTGAAAATTTCAGGACAGATAGATCTTGACCTAATGAACAATTTTATCCTCATCAGATTTGCTCTAAATGCTTTGGTTTCAGAGATATGAGCCAAAAACTGCATTTTACCCTATGTACTATTTTTTAGCCATGTCGGCCATCTTGGTTCATGGGGGGTCATCCGACACATTTTTAAACTAGATACCCTAATGATGATTGTGGACAAGTTTGGTTAAATTTGTCTTAGTAGTTTCAGAGGAGAAGATTTTTGTAAAAGATTACAAAAATTTACGAAAAATGGTTAAAAATTGACTATAAAGGGCAATTACTCCTTAAGGGGTCAACTGACCATTTTGGTCAAGTTGACTTATTTGTAGATCTTACTTTGCTGAACATTATTGCTGTTTACAGTTTATCTCTATCTATAATAATATTCAAGATAATAACCAATAAAATGCTCCGCAGGGCGCAGCTTGATACGACCGCAGAGGTCGAACCCTGAATAGTTGGGGCAAGTATGGACACAACATTCAAGCTTGATACAGCTTTGAATTTGGATTGTGATTAAATATTTGACACAGCATAGGTTTCTGACACAGAATGAATGTGGTCTAAGAACTTAAAAACTTTAAATTGGACATTCACCTATTATGGTCCAATATCCAAAATCTAAATACATGGTTAGATTCAGCATATCAAAGAACCCCAAGAGTTCAATTTTTGTTAAAATCAAACTAAGTTTAATTTCGGACCCTTTGGACCTTAATGTAGACCAATTTGAAAACGGGACCAAAAATTAAGAATCTAAATACACGGTTAGATTCAGCATATCAAAGAACCCCAATATTTCAATTTTTGATGAAATCAAACAAAGTTTAATTTTGGACCCTTTTGACCTCAATGTGGAAAAAATTGATAACGGGGCCCAAAAATCAAAAATCTAAATACATGGTTAGATTCAGCATATCAAAGAACCCCATATATTCAATTTTTGTTATTATCAAACAAAGTTTAATTTTGGACCCCGATTTGGACCAACTTGAAAACTGGGCCCATAATCAAAAATCTAAATACATGTTTAGATTCAGCATATCAAAGAACCCTAAGAATTCAATTTTTGTTAAAATCAAACTAAGTTTAATTTTGGACCCTTTGGACCTTAATGTAGACCAATTTGAAAACGGGACCAAAAATTAAGAATCTAAATACACAGTTAGAATCGGCAGATCAAAGAACCCCAATAATTCAATTTTTGATGAAATCAAACAAAGTTAATTTTGGACCCATTTGACCTCAATGTGGAAAAAATTGATAACGGGGCCCAAAAATCAAAAATCTAAATACATGGTTAGATTCAGCATATCAAAGAACCCCATATATTCAATTTTTGTTGAAATCAAACAAAGTTTAATTTTGGACCCCGATTTGGACCAACTTGAAAACTGGGCCCATAATCAAAAATCTAAATACGTGTTTAGATTCAGCATACCAAAGAACCCTAAGAATTCAATTTTTGTTAAAATCAAACTAAGTTTAATTTTGGACCCTTTGGACCTTAATGTAGACCAATTTGAAAACGGGACCAAAAATTAAGAATCTAAATACACGGTTAGATTCGGCATATCAAAGAACCCCAATAATTCAATTTTTGATGAAATCAAACAAAGTTTAATTTTGGACCCTTTGGACCTCAATGTAGACCAATTTAAAACGGGCCCAAAATCCAAAAACTTAATACACGATTAGATTCAGCATATTAAAGAACCCCAAGAGTTCAAGAATAAAACCCCATTGAAATTGGTCAAGAAATAAGTAATTTATACAAAGTATCTTCTTTTGCACAATACTGTGCAATTGAATATTTCTTGCAATTGCGCAATACTGTGCAATTGAATATTTCTTGTTATGCGCAATACTGTACAATTGACAATTTCTTGCTATTGCGCAATATTGTGCTATTGGATATTTCTTGCTATTACGCAATACTGTGCAATTGAAGATTTCTTGCTATTGCGCAATACTGTGCAATTGAAAATTTCTTGCTATTGCACAATACTTATTATATAATAATTTACACATCCTGTTTGGTGTGTATCTCCTGCCATATCATTATTATTTGCTTTTAAATATAAATCAGAAATAACCAACTTAAAATGGAAAATTTTAAAGAAAAAAAGGAAAAAAGAAGAAAAAAATCCCCCAAAATGATTTGAACCCCTTATGATTCATCACCCCAAACTCAATCCCAGCCTTCCTTTGAGGTATGGTACCTTGCAGTACAATTTCAGAGATCCATACACTTGAACACAAGTTATTGTCTGAAACTAGAAAATGCTTATTTTGGCCCTTTTGGCCCCTAATTCCTAAACGTTTCAGGCAATTACCCCAAACTCAATTCCAGCTTTCCCTTTGTGATATGGAACCTTGTAGTACAATTTCAGAAAGATCCATACACTTACACACAAGTTATTGTCATGAAACTAGAAAATGCTTGTTTTTGCCCTTTTTGGCCCCAATTCCTAAAATTTTGAGGCAATTACCCCAAAATCAATCCCAGCATTCCCTTTGTGATATGGAACCTGTGGTACAATGTCAGAGAGATCCATACACTAACACACAAGTTATGTCTGGAAGTTACAAAATGCTTATTTTTGGCCCCTTTTGGCCCCTAATTCCTTAACTGTTGGTACCATAACCCCAAAATCAATCCCAACCTTCCTTTGTGATATTGAACCTTATGGTAAAATTTCATAGAGATCCATTCACTTAAACTAAAGTTAGAGTGCGAAAACCAATGCGTCTTCGGACGACGACGACGACGACGCCAACGTCATACCAATATACGACCACAAAAATTTTTTGCGGTCGTATAAAAACGGCAAAATTTCCTTAAAATTACCAATTCAGGGGCAGCAACCCAACAACGGGTTGTCCGATTCATCTGAAAATTTCAGGGCAGATAGATCTTGACCTGATAAACAATTTAACCCCATGTCAGATTTGCTCTTAATGCTTTGGTTCCAGAGATATAAGCCAAAATCTATATTTTACCCCTATGTTCTATTTTTAGCCATGGCGGCCATCTTGGTTGGTTGGCCAGGTTACTGGACAAATTTTTTAAACTAGATACCCCAATGATGATTGTGGCCAAGTTTGGTAAAATTTGGCCAAGTAGTTTCAGAGGAGAAGATTTTTGTAAAAGTTAACGGACGACGGACGCCAAGTGATGAGAAAAGCTCACTTGGCCCTTTGGACCAGGTGAGCTAAAAAACTTAAGGGAGGTTATTTGAATAGATATAAACCAGTCACCAAAGATTCATGAAAACTGGTCAAGGCACTTTTGAGTTATTGTCTGATAACTGGAAAATTCCCCTATTTTAATGAATAAAACCCCAGAACTTGGAAACGTAAAATCTAAAATTTATAAAAATTAAAAAGAGAGCTCAAGTCAATTGATATAAACAATTCACCAAAGTTTCATGAAAACTGATCAAAGCATTTTTGAGTAATTGTCCAAAATATTGTAATTTAAGAGTCAACCAACAATTTCAGCGAATGTGGACTTATTTGAAGTTCTTGTTTTGCTGAACACTTTTGCTATTTAAAATTTCTATCTATTATAATTTTTCCAGATAATAGGGAAAAATGCAAACTAGAGGTTCTAAAGAACCTGTTGTTGCTCACCCTGGATCTAAGTGCATCTTCAATAATGACCACTCTCCAAAATTGCAGACTATAATATAATTCAAGACTAAAATCTCTTTTTGTTGATCATGTATTGCAGACCTTTTTTCCTGTTTAGTCTTCTATCTGCCATAGTTTGTGCCAAAACACAAAAATGGCTAAAATTCATCATTCAAGGGCAGTAACTCCTATATATAAGTGAACCGACAATTTTGGCTTTGTTGATCTTGTCTCGTTGATAATTTTTGCTATTCAAAGTTTCTCTCTATTTATTATGTTTTCAAGATAACAGGCAAAAATACAAACAATTGGTTAAAATTGACATTTAATTGATTGATTGATTGATGTTTAACTCCCTTTCAGCACTATTGTGCTATTTCATTGCGGTCAGTTTTTATAGGTTGAGGAAGCCAGAGTGCCTGGAAAAAACCACTGACCTTCGGTAGGAAAACTGACAATCCTAGTCGATTAAGATTGGAGTCGAGGGCACCTGCCACGTGCAGGATTAGAACTCACAATCTAAGTGTTGACAGGCTAGTGATATAGTAGTTTGACTACTTAGACCACTCGGCCACTGAGGCCCCCCCAATTGACATTTAAGAGCAATAACAAAGAGTCATTTGACGATTTCGGCCATGTTTGATTTTTCTGTAGATCTTGTCTTGCTTATCATGTTTACTATTTCTACAGACGACGATGGGCGATGAGTGATGAGAATAACTTACTTGAAACTCATGTGAGCTAATACAGGAAGAACCAGAAACATTCAATTTGTACAATAACAAAAGTTTAAAGGTTTGACCTAAGGTCATGTAATAAAGGCCCAGTGCTGCTGAAGATGGTTATAGCTCAAATGGCCTACACCAGTCAATTATTAAATCTGGTATTTTCTGCACCTCTGCTAAACACTCAGCATCAAAGAGCAACAGCAAAGACTGGTTGAATTGCAGACATAACATAGTGTTAAGCTAAGATAACATGTCTCCTTGTAGATTGTTATGTTATGAAGTAGAGAAAAAATTAATGGTCTAGTGCAAACTAACAACCATAATTAAGGTACAACTTCATTGAGGATAAACATGTGTAACACTGTACGTAGAGTTCTCTCCCTTGTGCTTCACAGTTATCAATACAATCATATTTTGTGTAGGAATCTCTTACAAAATTTGAATGAGCTATGCAAATCATTTTTACCAAGCCTCAAATTTGGAGGTAAATCTGATGTAAATCTTGAAATACATAGGGAATAATTCTCCATACAAAATGACCTATCATCCAAAAAAGTTTGACATCTGTCAAGACATCCTTGAAATATTTCTTTTTCTTAGAGATATATGAATAGTTCATTAAAGCTTGAAATACATTCAGACAATATATAGCCTACCGATGCCATAATTTCCAAGAACAATTCTTGATTAGAACATTTCCCATTTATACATGTCACATGGTTTAATATGCAGCTAGGTGAGATTCAGATAGTCATGAATAAATGATGGTAGTTTAATATTTGCTGAATCTCACTATATTTCTCTATAGCCAGTTATACAGCTATGAGGGTATGAAGGGGGGGTCTTCATTTCTGCATTCTTTAATTTTTTGGGTCATTTTCTCTCTTCTCTTTATTTTTTTGGACCATTAATTTCTATTCTTTATATTTTTGCACCCCATCATTCTCTATTCTTTATTTTTATAGCCCAATATTTTTATTCTGTAAATCTCATCCAGACCCTCAGTTACGGATATCTTTTCCAAACATGCCAATATACAAGACTGAGGTTCTTACACAGACATGGCAAACTTAAAATTTTTAAGTACAATATAAAAGTATCTTTATACTTCACATTTGATAACAGAGGGGAATTATGTTTTCAGGTCTGTGCATTCATCATTCCCATATGAGGTTAACATTTTGGTTTAAGGCAGTCTGTGGTCACATCAATTTGAAACTTAGTACACATGTTCATCATTAAATATACTGTTTAACATATTTGCCAAAATAAGATTTTGACCTAGATTTCACAGTTCACTGAACATGGAAATGTAATAGTGTGAGTGGAGTAAGGTTTCCTATATTTTAAACATATTCTTGTTTATTGTGTTTTGACACCAGGCTAAAAATTTTGCAATTAATGGGATAACAGGGAACTTAAATGGGAACACATCAATAAAGAAATGGCAACTAATGGGATAACAGGAAACTAAAATGGGAACACATCAATAAAGAAATGGCAACCAAATTCACATAGTCCACAGGTAAACATTTGGTCACCAAGAAAAACAATAAAACCACTGATACTCCTACCACTAGTACATTTTGTTCCTCAGAATGAAACAGGAAAGCATATCATTATATGGAAAGCACATATAACAATAAGAGGCATTAAAGCACCAGTCAATATTACCCACTACAGTCACTACTGTTATCTTGTCTAGTATACTGTTATATTTACTCATGCTTTAGTGCATTAATCATGTTTCCATGCTATTCTATGTCAAATAGCGCTTTCTAACTATACAAAAAGTCAACATAGATGATTTAACATTTAATGAAAATATGGCTTAAAGGAGATGTGTGGTAAACATCAATGTGACAGCAACCCAACAACACAATAAACTAATAGTGGCAGCTTAAAATCTAGCTTCAAATATTACTTTATCTTCTTCATGAGATATGAATATACTGTGGACTCGTTTATTTTTGTGGTTATCGTCATTATTGTGGATTGAGGAACAATTGTATTTTTGTGGATATTTGATTTTGTGGTTCTGCAAAAGTCTGCATACAAACTAAGAGAAAATGCATACTTTGTTAAACTTTTAAATTTGTAGTTTACTCATGCCCACAAAATCTACAAAACTTGATATCCCACAATATACAATGAATCTACAGTACCTCCTTCGCTTTAAGCTGACATGTTGAAACAGACCAATGAATCTATAGTACCTCCTTCGCTTTAAACTGACATGTTGAGACAGATCAATGAATCTACAGTGACTCCTTCGCTTTAAACTGACATGTTGAGACAGATCAATGAATCTACAGTACCTCCTTCGCTTTAAACTGACATGTTGAGACAGATCAATGAATCTACAGTACCTCCTTCATTTTAAACTGACATGTTGAGACAGATTATTAACATGCTAGCTCATAAGGATAAGAGGAAGAAATATTATTTTCTCCCAATATTAAGATATGAAGCCAAGCACTCTTATTTGTTGATGCTATAACTGCCAGGGACAGAATTGAGAAAAACCATATCGTAAGTCTATAGTTTGACTCATCTAGGGGGAAAAGCAGGCTATACCACTTTTAAGTCTTTAGTTTAAATCAGCCAGAGATCAAAGCCTTCCACATTGCTTAAGACATGTAAGACATTCCAAGGTCTCTTAATGAATTCATAAAACGACAACTGTCTTTTCTTATCTCAATATTTCTCACATCACAATAATTCATACTTTGAGCGTCTTCTTTCAATATCTTCCTATCAATAACAGGAAATGACTTGACAATATTCCATTCTCTAAGGGAAATCCTTACAATTTCAAAATACATTTACTTATAAATTGGATGGACAAACCGTCTTCTCACTGTGATTAAAATCTATCTTGAGAGAAAGGATGCTAAATTTACAAAATATGCTACATTTTCTTAGCTGACAACATCTAATGTCTTTTAGTACCAGATGAAACATGTTGATAAATTGTTTTTCTGTAAAAAACAATCAAGAAATCAGATAAGTACAAGTAAATCAGTAAACATTGCAGTTAAATTATTTGACCAATACTAATAGTATTGAAAACCAGGTCTGAATGTGGGACAAAGAATGACACCCCATAAGTGCACTTAAATTATTTGGACCATTGATACTGATAAGAGTTGAAAACTAGGTCTGCAAGTAAGACAAAGAATGATGGACCATGAGTGTGGTTAAACTATGTTGACCAATACTATAGAAACCAGGTCTGCATGTGGGACAAAGAATGATAGCCCCATGAGTGCAGTTAAATTATGTTGACCAATTCTGATAGAGTTGAAAAACAGGTCTGCATGTCGGAAAAAGAATGATGGCCCATGAGGCTTCTAAAGATAATGTAACCAAACTAATGGCACCATTTATCAATCTGTTTTAAAATGCCAGCAAACAACACACTCAGCTAAATTCTGTGAAAAAGTCAAATTATAAATTAAAATAAGTAATATGCAGGATAGAACTGGAAGAAAACTGGCAAAAAAGCTTTACTAAATACCTTTAAAAAAAAACCCATCAGGACCATGGCTTCCAAAACGGTCATATTTAAATAACAAATTTATCGGACATCGACTGACTGGGCAGTACTCTATAAACAAGCCCTACTATAATCCCCTCTCATTACAATCAATGTTAATTAAGTGTCTAACAGGTGAGATTTACCTGTGATCACCTGTGTCAGGTAAATTATTTGTACCGGCCATCAATCGATCTTTTTGGAAGTTATTTTTTTTATTAAAATTAAAATATTCCTGGTTTAAATCTAACTACTTTTTAGCAAAACAGATTTAGACTATCAGAAAAATGTATTTAAAATGATAAGAACATAATTTACAAAGGGGTAAAAAGTTTAACAGACAGAACCACATCGATTGAAATATTATAAGTGTGAGCATGTGCACAAGTGTGATATTTATTATTTAATAATGCGTCCAAATTCATCCAAAATGATAAAAACGTCATTTAAACCATTATCTTACGTTCATCTCAAGTATTTTCCCTAAGAAATAACGTGGAAAGAACTGCTTAAACTCAATAATGCTAGATACAAATATACGGATTTTGCACAACCGTCTCCGTTCAGCATTCTATCATCGTCTAGTAAATATCCGGTATTGTCTTGTCTTGTGTGAAGATCCTGCCTTTCAAAGGCACACCTCTGGTTACAGAGTAAAATATTATAAAACGTGTTTATCAAATAACTGAGATGATCCTCGACTGACTAATACACTTTGTTAAGTCTGCGGATATATGCCAATTCAAACCATGCACTATCAATGTAACTGTTAATGTCAAAAATGGAATTTATATAAAAACTGAAAAAGTATGAAGTCTATGAAATTTATCGTCCTTTTGGCTTTAAGAGTTTAAGGCTTTACCATATGGTCATGACTTATGTCCAGCTTTTGTTATGGGGTAACCTGTCTAAAGGGATAAAAATAGGATTGAAAAATTGTCCAGCGGGCTCAAATATTTTTGGAAGCCCTGATCAGGACTCAATTCTTATAAAAATGACGGATCCTGTATGAATAAATTATTGTCAACTGTCCATGACAATATGAATAATCACAACTGGCCAACAATTTTCTCTCACTTCCAAAAATAAATCCTGTTTTCTTTCACAATTAACAATACAACTAGTGTAGTGAGACTTTATTAGAATTGTGAATATCTTGTTCACAATTAAGAGATAAGTCACTTCCCATATAGTTTGTTCTGAATGAGTAAAAATAAGTGATATGTATATGCAAAGTTTAAACAAAAATAATGTAAAATAGAATAAATATTCACCGACATTTTGCAGTTAAAAAATAGCACAAATTTGTATTTTTCCACAAAAAAATTACATATCTTTTAAATATGATCTTGAGTCAGAAAAAGTTAGCACATGCAAGTACTCAATCTTCTACATCTTTAAGGCGAATAGTGTTAACCTATTTTATTAATCCATTTTTCTTTTTCAACAATAAAATAAGTGTAAACTTTGGCTTAAAAGATGGAAATTTGACACAAGACAGTTATGAGTTAATCTCTGCCTTGTTTTGAAATATATAGGTCGGATTATTCAGATCGAATCTAACCTTATATATCAAGAAAATTGTTTTCCCCTTATACAATTATATAAACTTATCTAAATATCAATACAAACCAGAGGCTCCTATTGGTAGTGTATAACAAGTAAGATAAGATTGTTATGCCATAGCAAAATATCCCCTGCTGCTGATATCTGGGGAATTTAAAAAAATGTGTGCCACAAGTTGTCATTGTGGTACAATAGTCAAAATATATTAAAAGTCCCCAAACTCCCATAAAAATGATCAAAACAAAATGATAGTATGATATGGTCAACAACACATGATGGCAAACACCACCTACCAAGTCAGAGAGCTATCTATCAAATGATGTCAAAGGAGTTGCATTGTATAAAAAAAAAAGTCAGAGTCCTGTAACTCAAATAAAAATTGTCAAATCAAAATACTGGTATAAAATTGAGAATAGAAATGGGGAATGTGTCAAAGAGACAACAATCAGACCAAAGAGCAGACAACAGCCCAAAGCCACCAATGGGTCTTCAACACAGCGAGAAAATCCCGCACCCGGAGGCAGGCTTCAGCTGGCCCCTAAACAAAAATGTGTACTAGTTCAGTAAAAATGGATGTCACACTAAACTTCAAACATAATAAATTGCTTCGCTGAGCGCAGCTGGATACGACTGCAGAAGTCCAACCCTGAAAAGTTGTCGCCAAAATGGACACAATATTCATGCTTGATACAGGTCTGAATTTGGATTGTAATTAAATTGTTGACACATAATAGGTTTCTGACACAGAATAACTGTAGTCAAAGAACTTCAAATTGGTTATATGATTTGAATTTATATTCAATTTTTGGTTTTGTGCAATACACTATGCTGTTGCGAATTGACCCCCCCTAAAATAAAAAAAATTTACCCTGATTTTTTGCTTATGTGCAATACACTATGCTGTTGAATATTAACCCCCAAAAAAAAATATTTGAAGAAATTTTCTTTTAATTTCTGAAATCTGAAATGAGAAAAATTGTCCCCCTCAATTTTTTCACCTCCCCCCTTTCCCTTATTCCAAAAAACTTCTTTCCCTCAAGATATGGTCAGTATCTCAATTCAAATTTCTAATGCAGTTTGCAACCATAATTAACCATTTAAATACATCATAAAAGTCTTAAAATATAAAATGACATATATAGTCATGGCTAAAATTAATATTAATAGTAACTGCTAAATATAAATTGACAGCTAATCACCTCAAGACAATCATCATTTTTTAATACATAATTTACAAGCAGTGTAAGGGAGGTAATCAAACATTGTTCCTTAAAATTAATTTGGATTACCTCCCTTACACTACTTTTAAATTGTCCTTTAACCAGAAAAACCCCTGTTTTTCCACTTTTTTTGCCCATAATTCCTAAATGGTTTGGGACATAACCCCCCAAAGTCAATCCTAACCATCCCTTTGTAGTATGGAAACTTGATGTATAATTTCAGAGCGATTCATACACTTTTAACACAAGTTATTGTCTGGAAACTACAAAAATGCTTATTTGGACCCCTTTTTTGCTCCCTATTTCTAAACAGTTGGGACCATAACCCCCAAAATCAATCCCAACCTTCCTTTAGTGGTTATAAACCTTGTGTTAAAATTTTAATGATTTCTATTTACTTATACTAAAGTTATTATCCGGAAACCATCTGTCTTTGGACGACACTGAAGACAACGACGACGTGATACCAATATACGACCAAAAAATTTTCAATTTTTGCGGTCGTATAAAAATGAACTAAAATTAAAAAAACATACAAGACTAACAAAGGCCAGAGGCTCCTGACTTAGGACAGGCGCAAAAATGCGGCAATTTTAAACATGTTTTGTGATATCTCAACCCTCCCCGTATACCTCTAGCCAATGTAGAATGAACAAACACACAGCAAAACGCACAGTAAAACTCAGTTTAAAAGACTATGGTTAAATCAAAATTGTGGTATACTATGGTAAAAAACACATGATGGTCAACAATCCTAGGAAGTATGAGAGCTTTCTGTAAAGCAGACTTAGAGAAGTTGCGTTCATTTAAGGCGTCATTGTTACAAAAAAAAAAAACAAGAGGCTGTCAGAGTGACAGCAAACCGGATTTTCCTGCAGAGGTCGAACCCTGAACAGTTGAGCAAGTATGGACACAACATTTAAGCTTAAAACAGCTCTGAATTCGGAATGTGATTGAATATTTGACACAGCAAAGGATTGTGACACAAAATGAATGTTGTCAAAGAACTGAAAAATTTGAAATTGGCCATTTACCTATTATGGTCCAATATCCAAAATCTAAGTACATTGTTAGAATCAGCATATCAAAGAACCCCAAGAATTCACTTTTTGATGAAATCAAACAAAAGTTTAATTTAGGACCCTTTGAACCTCAATGTGGTATTATCTAATTAATAATGAAAATAAATACAGGTTTAGATTCAACATTTCAAAGAACCTTATATATATTCAATTTATGTTGAAATCAAACAAATTTAATTTTGGACCCCAATTTGGACCAACTTGAAAACTGGGACCAAAATCAGAAATCTAAATATATGTTTATTAATAGACAATATAAGATTAATTTTTAAAGGAATTCACATCATCAAAAAAAAAATATATATATATTTATAGCATTCAGAAAATTAGTTTATACAGAGTAACAAACAAACCTACCACAAACTTCTTCAAACAATTTACCAAAGAAAAGAAGAAAAAATCCAAAATGTCATTTATCATTAATACAATGTCTTTTAAAATCTATAAAACTTATCTGTAATTATCTTCAAAATGTCTAATAATGAACAGTAAATACTATATATATATACAGTCCTACAGACCTTATATTCATCAGCACTTAGGAAACAGAAAATTTTCAAATAAATCTGTCACTCCAATTATAATTGTGTGATAGATATTTACCACATGCTTTGTAATCTGATAACAGGTGAAAATTATTTAAAAACATTTAGTGTAATCAAACTTTATATATATAATTAATAGTTCCTAATATTTTTTCTTTGATTTGTCACAAACTGATAAAGATCTGCAACTGCTCTATCAATGTCAAAAACTTTATCTACACAATGTAATGTAATGAAATATATCCTTTAATGAAAATAGATTATTATCTAATGAAAATGATATTTGCCATTTCTGTTCAAAGGGAAATAACTCAATCATATAATAAGTATAACTTTTGGCTACTAAAAGGTCTACAACTCAACAACGAGAAAAGGTAAAATCATGAAATTTAAACTTGACCTTCATTTAGTCACAGGAAACAACATATCAAAATTTGAAAAATTTCATCAAAGCGTTTTCATGTTAATGAACTGACACTGTTTGGCAACCGCCCAACCACCCGCCTGCCCGCCCGCCTTACATCCTAAAATCAATAACTGATTTTTCCTTAGAAAATCAATTTAAAAATGGTAAAAGTCCCATAAATCCTGTAAAAATTGTTATATCAAACAGATGATATAACATGGTCAAGAGAATATGGCAACAAATAATTCTACCAATTATGAAAGCTTTCTGTCAAAGGTGTATCAATGTGTTTCAGACAGACAAAACCATCACCATATCAGCTGTGCATTGGTGCGATGGAAAACTAGGATTGGATGTCGGAAGCCAGCTCTACAGTGGCTACAAGCTTTTCATTATGTTCTTGGTTGACCTCTGACCACAACATGAAACAAGGTTTATCCAAACTCCTCATAAAAAATCACTCTACTATTTGGTGAAGAATTTTACATAATAATAACTTCTAAAGCATAAGCCTTTTTCCATAATTATATTGCATGAGATTGAACTACAGAATGACCTTTGACCTAAACTGTCAATTTAAAATATTGAAAAATTCAAAGTATTAACAAATAGGAAGCAGGAGTTTGAAAAATTAGAAAAGCATGTACATGGTACAAGTCGTAACTGCAAAGCTGCAGACCAGATATGAAGTCATTCAAAGTAAAAATGTAATAGAGAGGCGAAAGATACCAAAGGGACATTCAAAATGTAGCATTGGCAAAGGCTAAATTGGGCTTTGGACTTCACCCTTAAATCAATCTGATATAAAAACAAAATTTGTCTTATACACATGGTATCAAGCACTTGTGTGTCAAGTATTCTAAAAATATACTTTGAAGGAGATTTTAGGTGTATGGAACTTAAATTAATCCATATACATATGGATAATATACATATGTTAAAAGAAATGAATTTCGTGTTCACAAACTTTTGTAAATGACAGATAAAGTGGAAAAGGCACGATCACTTTATACTTTAATGAAGTATTTCTATGTAAATAAAAAGTATGTAAAATACATGTAAAATATTACCTCATTTGAATTTCTGCTGAATAACTGAAATGGTTATTTTAAAATTTTGCTGAATAATGTCCACCCACTTTATGAATTATTTTGCTGAATAATGATTCAGTTTACACTCCTTTTGTTTTTACATCACACAATTAACAATATAGACATGCAATTTTATAATTTCCGAGGTCTCTAACCTCATTAAATCTTATTATTTAATGGTAAAACCTATAAATTAATTCCTGAATTATCGTCAATACATAAAACCTTTCAATAAGAAAGCAATCTATTTCATTGTTGAGGTCATATATTTAAATTGATAGTTATACTGCAGTGTTTTTATTGTTACTTACTTCATAAACAACACGTTATGTTCATTTATCAATTAATTGTAAGAGGAAAAACATTGTGAACAGAAATACACAAAGTCTTTGCATTTTTCAATTCCATTTAAAAAGTTATCAAAACTGTATATATCTTTGTCGAATTTTCAATCATCATTGAATGGGTATATATGTAAAAAAGACAGCAACAATCACCATAAATATACATGACATGTAGATGGTGTCTTCCTGTATGGCATGTGGCCTGCCAGTGAGCTAGTAATCTGTTGTTGTTTGTTTTTTGGTGTTTTATACCACTTTCAGCTTCCTTGGCTTATTTTAGTAATATCATGGCCAACAGACCTTGCCATGATCAGGGTTTAAACTCACATCCTCAGATTCAACAGGCTAGTACTGACTGTAGATGGACTACTAAGACCACTTGACCACTAAGGTTCCCGCTATTCATTTTAATGTAAAAGTTCAGAGTAACGAAGACAAGTAACAGAGGTGTCACAAAGATGAAGGTAAGTTAAGTCTCTATATGATGAGTTTACTATGCAGGTAACAAAATAAAATAGCTCCCCCAAAAAGGATATCAAATAAATTGCTTACAACAATTAAAAAAAAAATTATGGTTAAACAAATATATTTATATTCCAAAATGTTAAGGCCCTGAGTCTCATGAACTCCTGCTTATTTGGTTTAAAATGGTATGTAGCTTAATGAAAATGTGATGGCAAAAATGTGGGCAACAGTACACAATAACCTTTAGATAAGCTAATCTGAAGATCATGAAACCTTTCATGTAAAACACAAAAATACTAATAAAACATGCAAAGTTAAGACTTTCAACATGTTATCAACTAAATGAACAATTTTTTATGTCATTTTAATTTCAAGCTGTCACAACGTATTATCTTTCCACAAGGATATATTGGCTTAATTCCAGGAACCAGTCATTAAAATTCAATTTCAAATCTGAATTCATGGATTATGCAATATTTTATCATTCAAATATCAAAGTTTTCAAAAATTGACATTTGTGGAGTGTTTTGAAAAATAACAATTCAAAATAAGCAATTATGACAAGCAAAATACATCAACAGTCAACCAAATTAAAACAAAACAATATTTCACAAAGCATAATAAGTTATTGCACTATATTTTGTTATCAGCAATTAAACATGTCCCTGTGACAGACTAAGCATCATCATTTCCATCTAATTGTCAATTTCCAGTTTATTTTATGCAATAAAAAGTGTGATGCCAACATCAGTTATCCATAAAACTTTGACATTAATTACATTTTAGCAACTTTATGTCAAATGTACTATTGCATTACATGTATTCATATAATTTTTTGTCTGTCCAATAAACATTATGATGTCTCTACATTTTTGATAAAATGTAAAAAAAAATCATTAAATCCTTTTCTGAAGCAATGAGAACTTCATTTCTTGGAATTTTTATGGATATCAAATTATTTAGTGTTGGTACATGTGTTTTTGTCACTAGAATTTTTTTTTTTTTTGCACAGCCAAATTAATCAATGAATGATTGTTTTTTTAAGGAGAAATTTAAAATTGCCATTGAATGAACTCCACAGAGAATAATGCTATTGTTTTTATTCAATGGGACAGTTCACTTAGCAAAAATCTAAATAGCCAGTTAAACACCAACTGGTTATTAGGAAAGGTTTTATTTCCTTCACAATCAATTCTTGTTAAATCTGATTGTTGCTATATTATGATTGATTGATTGCTGGTTGCTTAGCATCCAGTGAGAGATACTTACTCTAGTAAACCGCACCAGACCATGAAGAAGTCATTGTGACCTACTAAATTATAAACTTCTTACCTGAAAATAGAAAAGAAAAAGTCATAAGCATAACACATTTACATTACACTTAATCAATATCTTTGTACAATGGCAAATTTGGAAAAACTGATCCTCCACTGAATGACAGGTGAAGGACCATCCTATGATCCAACTTGGTTTAAGGCCTTTTTACAGAACATAAAACATATATTCCACTACAACAATCATTTATGGATTTGTATAGACTTTCTTAACATGTCAAATTTCCAAATATTAACTTTATTTTGTTTTGTACAAGGAACCACCCAGGTAGCACATACTGTTTTATCTGCCATAATACATTTTCAAATAGTTCCTGTAACCATTAGAACTTAACAAACCAATTGTCAAATTCATCATCATGGTATAATTAGCCAAGCCAAGTATATTGAATAATATAATCATGTGGTCAGCTGTCTGTAATGAAAGATCACTGCCTCTCAAATCTAATTAAGACAGTGTCCATCCACTTTGTCTCTAAGAAATCAACATCTCTATGAACTAATGAATAATAATAAAGCTATACATAAAATCTTCAATAGCCTATCATGGGAGACTACTTACTTTATCTATATTATTTATATTATATCTGATCTATATTATGTTGATTTACAATATATCATTCTATTATTTTACTACATGGCAAAAAATTGAAGCACAAGAAATATTAAGACCCTAAATGGTACTGCAAATCTGAATCAATTTAAATGTTGACTTTAAAACATTCAAGAGTTTAGCTATCTGTAATTGTCTGGAATTATGTCTTTTTCTATAAATAGGAAACTAGTTGAAGTTATTAGGTTGTAGAAATTATCATTTATCTTCCTGTCATAAAAAATTGGGTAAATTTTGATATCTAGAACAAATATTAATGTTACGCTATAAGTCATAAAAGACCAACACAATCGATTCTGACAATTCTGTTTATCTAATAGCATTACCCAGTCAAGAAATGTCATTAACAGACGAAAAATAGAAGTGTTTTAATGAAAACTAATTTCTAGTTAACAACAATACTGTAATCAGACTTTCTAAAGGGCATCGATATTCTAAAATCACTCTATACAACAATGTGGTAATGAAACTTTTCTACACAGTGTATTACAGCCACTCTGAACAGCAGTACTGTAACCAGACTTTATACAGAGTATATTCCAACTACTAAGTGAAGAATTTTATTTTCTTCCTTCAACTAATGTAAGTCAGTTGGTGGCTGTGTTATGCAGGCTTTATGTAGTTGTTCTGCTTTGCGGTGTTTGATCTGATTTGACCAAGTGTGCGTGGAGTGTGTGTAGAATTCGTTTGTCATCATCACATTTTGTGCATTTGCCCGGTGGGGTTGTTTGGGTCATGTGTTGTTGGTTGTTGTTTGTGTGTCTGTTTCCTGGAGGAGTCAAGTCAGGTGATGTTGGTTGTTGTTTGTGTGTCTGTTTCCTGGAGGAGTCAAGTCAGGTGATGTTGGTTGTTGTTTGTAAGTATTTCCTGGAGGAGTCAAGTCAGGTGATGTTGGTTGTTGTTTGTAAGTATTTCCTGGAGGAGTCAAGTCAGGTGATGTTGGTTGTTGTTTGTTTGTCTATTTCCTGGAGGAGTCAAGTCAGGTGATGTTGGTTGTTGTTTGTGTGTCTGTTTCCTGGAGGAGTCAAGTCAGGTGTTGGTTGTTGTTTGTGTGTCTGTTTCCTGGAGGAGTCAAGTCAAGTGATGTTGGTTGTTGTTTGTTTGTCTGTTTCCTGGAGGAGTCAAGTCAGGTGTTGGTTGTTGTTGTTTGTGTGTCTGTTTCCTGGAGGAGTCAAGTCAGGTGTTGTTGGTTGTTGTTTGTGTGTCTGTTTCCTGGAGGAGTCAAGTCAGGTGTTGTTGGTTGTTGTTTGTGTGTCTGTTTCCTGGAGGAGTCAAGTCAGATGTTGTTGGTTGTTGTTTGTGTGTCTGTTTCCTGGAGGAGTCAAGTCAGGTGTTGTTGGTTGTTGTTTGTGAGTCTGTTTCCTGGAGGAGTCAAGTCAGGTGTTGTTGGTTGTTGTTTGTGAGTCTGTTTCCTGGAGGAGTCAAGTCAGGTGTTGTTGGTTGTTGTTTGTGAGTCTGTTTCCTGGAGGAGTCAAGTCAGGTGTTGTTGGTTGTTGTTTGTGAGTCTGTTTCCTGGAGGAGTCAAGTCAGGTGTTGTTGGTTGTTGTACTGTCCAACATTTTTATGTATTATATTTCAGTATACTATAAATTCAGAAGATATTGCATGCAATTATCATTGTGATTTTTGAAGAATGGACAGAAATGCTAGATTAATTATTGTGATTTCAGGAAAATCTCAATACAGATATATGTATCAAATATCTGAATGCGAGTTCTTATTATTGTGATACTCACCTAGTCGCATTATTCGCATTAATAAAAACCTTACAGGAATTTCTGAATTTACAGTATTTAAACTACTTTTTAGGAATTTGTTGGACTCTAGATGTTTTGGTTTTTTATATGTTATCGGGTTGCTGTCTCATTGGTGTTTATCTCCTTTTACTCTTACTGTTTCCAAGAATTTACAAGACATAGAAAATAAGAATCAAGGTGCGTGTTGAGTCACTTAAACCCCTGTTTCCAGCTATTTTAGATTTTTATAACAATTCTACTTTATATTCAAGTAATTCCTAAATAAACTATTCAATAAAATCCTTAATGTAGAAACAAAATACCATAACTCAGAAACTATTGTGATGTTTAAATCATTATGATAAATGTGACAGTCTTTTACAACTGTGCTGGAGTCACATTCATCTAATTAAGATTTCTATTAATAAACCCACACATTAAATTCTGAATTGATAGTTCTGGTTTTTTTTTATACATAACTTCTCCTTGTAGAGGAAACATGATTAAAATTGGTCGAAATCTATTAATTGGTTTTGGAGATGAAGAGGACTACAGATGGATCACTATACAGTTGAATCCTTTAAGTGGGTCTGGTCCATTGTCAAGTGTCAAAAACACTGCCTTTTCGTTACTGCTATTTGTTGTAGGGTTAACTTTACGTTTTTTGAGATCCTAATTCTTAACCTTTTAAAATTCAATCAGTTGACTTACAGTGTACAAAAATGAGCATACAATAAAAATCACATCAGCAAAAGCACTTTTCTTCAAAATTAAGAGTATTTTAAATATATGAACAAAAAAACATCAAATAATAAATAATATCTCGCTACTAGTCTTAATGTCTCTTCGACAACGGTCCAAGGTCAAGGGAACATAAAAAAAAAGACCTTCCAATGGCCTTGAACAATTAGGTAAGATCATTGTACTGATTTTTCTCTCTCAGTGTGTTCTTTACGTCACTGAAGGGTTGAAAATGGTTTAAAATTCATTAGATAGCTATTAAGAAATATTATCATATTATCAAATGACATAAATAACTGTTAAAAGCATTACAAAATCACTATTTTTGCCATGGATACCTGAATATCATTCCTGTTAATCTGAACTTTATTATCCCTATTAACCTCACAAACTTTATCACAAAATTAAACTGTAAGATCCTATTACCTGATACATACAAAATGATATGCAATTTATAGGCATGGTTCTTTCCAACATTTCTCAATTACTTTTATATGCAGGACATCTAATCAACGGGAAAATTGCTCAAAATCACAAAGCTAGTATCTTTGATACTGCCTTAGATCTATCAACTGAAATGTTTCATCATTTATGTAACTACTGGAGGTTTTAGTTATTCCGATAGCGACGACTTAGTAATAGCAGTAACAAAAGCTAAATCTATAATTCTTCACACCAACAAACTCATAAAAATTTGGCTTTTATGTGAATTGATTGATCTCCAGAATTTTGTCCACTAAGAATTGTCGCAAATTTTTTCAATCTATTTCTTGAAAAGATTCATGTAAAATCATTGGGTGGTTTAAAATCACATGATGTAGTTACTTTTTTTTCTTAAATTTTTTGTTGGAGGGAAAATAGTTATAACTGCTATGAGAGAAATAAAAATATCTATATTCCATCATTATTGGAAAAAGAATCAGCACAGCAAGCTTTTGTTCTAACAGGGAATGGAAATTAAATTGATATAGTTTTAAACAGATAAGTGACAGCTATCTGTGGTTGATTTCCGCATTTACGAGCTGTATGAGCTATAGAATTTTCTTCATTGGATATACAACCACTTAAATCTATATGTTGTCTAATTAAGGTAAGGCTTTAGTATTTTATAATAAATATAAATTCACAATTATGATTCCTACTTTTTAATAAAAAAATTTCAGCGTAAATTTGATAATTATAAAAATGTTTAAAGATCTTGTATACGTTGTATAAAAATTTAATTAACAAGTCAAAAGTGTTTTTTTTATAATAAATGCTTAAGGTAATTTTACTAAGAAAATGAAGACAAATTTTCTCCTGAATAAAGATTTATATTGGGGAAAAAGGAATGTAATACTCTTTACTTTTAATAATACATATTTAATGTATTAGCTATAGCTATATCTAAAAAAAAAAAAAAAAAATACAACAAAGAATTTGGTATATTTTTATTAATAGAGGTAATTAAAGCAAGAATATGTATATCTGTAAAATTAACAAAAACTAAAATCTTGAAAAGAAATTTTAATTTTGATTTAAACCAGGCAAATTAGATAACCTTGACTTTTAAAGTTTTAAGGCTCGAATTCCTTTCCTGTTAAAACATTGACTTAAAAGTTTTAAGGCTCTATCCTTGCCTGCTAAACCATTGGCTTATTAAGTTTAAGGCTCTATCCTTGCCAGTCAAACCATTGGCTTAAAAAGTTTTAAGGCTCAATCCTTGCCAGTTAAACCATTGGCTTTTTAAGGTTTAAGCCTCAATCTTTGCCTGTTTAACAATTAGCTTTTAAAGTTGTCAGACTCGATCTTTGCCCGTTAAACCATTGGCTTTTTAAAGTTTAAAGGCTCGACCCTTGCCTGAAAAACCATTGGCTTTTAATGGTTTAAGGCTCAATCTTAGCCTCTGAAACCATTGGCTTTCAAAGTTTAAAACTAAATTACCTGTTCAATGTAATGCATACCAGTATATAATATACGATTAATATTTTCTATTTGGACTTTGGAATTGCCTTCACTAAAGTTAGAATAACATTATGGTAAAGACTAGGCAACACCATACAATATTCGAAAAGTTTGCATGGTAGCATGTCCCAATCTTATACAAATGGTGCTAAAAAAAACAATTGTTTTCTCCAACATTAACAAAGAAAATTTGTAATAACACATTGCATTTACAATGTTTTGAACAAATCAAATTTAAATTCTAATTGGCTGAAAGATGAGAAACAAAATTTTCTCAAACAGAAATGTGCAATAAATAGTTCATTTTATCTAAAAAGCTGCTTCTATGAAATATTTAAAGATTTTCAAGAAAAATAGCTGAAAAGAATGTTAGTAATATTTTCCATCAAATAGCTAACATCTTTCCTTTAGTGTGAAATAGATCAGTAAAAGTTCATTTCTTCTTTTCCCATCAATAATTTTTAAGTTCGTATTTTGTTCTTAGATTTCTTGTTTTCAAATTAGAAAACAACATTATTAAATACCAAAACAAAAACAGGAGAAAGAAAATTGCATAACACTCTAATATATAATTATTACTTATCATGCAAACCAAATCATCAAGCAGTCACTATATAGTATACATATTTATGTCCTTTGGTTGTTGTTTCGTTGACGTCTACCCAATGTCTCATTGTATTCATATATGTAGATTGTCAAAGACTATTAGTTGTCGAAATATTAATCAAAGTGATTGAAATCACTGCTGGAAAGATTAGAAGAGTTGAGTGCATATTTTCAATTATCTTTTATTATTCAATTGGGGTATGGTCCCTGTTTAGTCTTTCAATGAGGTTATAATGAGCACTAAATTTAAATCGATAGAATTTTTTAATTATTTGCAATAATGTAGTTTCTTATTATGCTTTTTTTCAAAAATATAATAAAAAGATGGGTCACATGGCTTTTTTACAAGACAAGGATTGAGCAAATTGTCCGATTTGCATAGATTATTCATGGAAAAACGTATTTTGTGGATAGAACAAAAACTTTAAGACAAAATATGAGAAGATAATTCTTATGATGTGCTTTCAGAAAAAATAAATTTTTCACTGAGCGCAAGACAGATGTCAAACCCTGATTGCCAAAATGGCAAATTGTCAGGTCTGAATTTGGATTGTAATTAAATATTTGACACATTAGGTTTCTGACACAGAATAAGTGTAGTCAAAGAACATAAAATTGGTTATATGATTTGAATTTATATTCAACTTTTGGTACAATACACTATGCTGTTGAATATTAACCCCCTCAAAAAAAATTTTGAAGAAATTTTCTTTTATTCAATTTCTGAAATCTGAAATGAGAAATATTGTAGATGGGGTTTGCAACCATAACTACTCATTTAAATACATCATAAAATATTAAAATATAAAATGACAAAAATGGTTAAAATTAATATTAATTGGTAGTAACTTCTAAAATAAATTTACAGCTAATCATCTCAAGACAATCATCATTTCTTAATACATAATTTACAAGCAGTGTAATGGAGGTAATCAAACATATATACAACAGTATTCTTTAAATGGATTGGATTACCTCCTTACACTGATTTTAAAGATGCCCTAATTGCTAAATGGTTTGAGCCACAACCCCATAACCATCCCTTTGTGGTATGGAAACTTGTGGTATAATTTCAGAGAGATTCATTAAACACAAGTTATGGAAACTGCAAAATGCTTATTTGGGCCCTTTTTGGCCCCTAATTCCTAAACCTTTGGGACCATAACCCCAAAATCAATCCCAACCTTCCTTTGTGGTTATAAACCTTGTGTTAAAATTTTATTGATTTCTATTTACTTTAAAGTTATTATCCGGAAACCATCTGTCTTTGGATGACGCTGAAGACGACAGCGACAACGTGATACCAATATACGACCAAAAATTTTAATTTTGCTGTTGTATTTAAATAACAAGAATGTGTCCATTAAGTACATGCACTCGCACTATCATTTTCTTTGTTCAGTGGACCGTGAAAAAAAACTCTAATTTGGCATCAAAATTAGAAAGATCATATCATAGGAACATGTGTACTAAGTTTCAAGTTGATTGGACTTCAACTTCATCAAAACTACCTTGAGTTCCTCAGTGTATTATTCAAACTAAGATCTTTGTCTCCAAAAATTAACCTGTATGTATTTTTTGTTCCAACAGATTTCATTTTTATACTCTATTTGTTTAATGTTAAAAAAACACTATCTTAACAAATACCCTTAAATTTTTTATTTTGAGACATTATGCAATAATTTTTGTAGTGTAACTCAAAAGTAATAAGTAAAGACTTAAATCTATGTTTTAAAAGTCAAACATCTAATTAACATACTCTTACTGTCAAGAATTGTGTATTTAGTTGTGTACCAAAGTGTCTGCTAACAAAATAAAACTGGGTACTTAACTACTTTCAATTACAAAAATATTGGTTAAAACATGAATTATTTTCCCTGTAACACTGATAAAAAATATAAATGATTTGGATTTACAAAGATAAAATATTTAGGATGTGGAACCAACAGTATTTCTAAAGTAAGCAATCAGCGAAATTAACTCAAGAGATATTTGAAAATCTGATATCTGTTAAAGATTTGCTCAAGCTGAACTCTCAAAAATCTGTCTTAGTTAACAATTTTTATTTCAACTTGTAGACTTTTTAAAAATCCAAGATTTGCTTATTTTACTGAGTGGCACTCCTCCTACTTGTCCCATCTTGCAGAACCTTACCTATTGTATTTATTGATAATTTGTTCCCATTATTTGTTCCCATCCTGAATATGCATGAAATAATTGCCACCTTACATTAAGCAATTTACAATCAATCAATCAATCATAATGCTTCTGTAACAATATAAAATGAATTTACAACTTGTAAGAAAATTGATTAACAAATGAAATTCTTTTGGTGGAATCTACTTAATAAAGAAGGTGAGACAATAAATCAGGTGTTTTTTTAACCTTACATTACTTTTTCTTGTAACTAACACATCTTCAAGCAATTACTGATATGATTTTCATATTAAAATCATTTTGAATAATTAAGGCTGCACAAAAAATTTGTTAGCTTCAATTAACCTTTTCTCATAAAAATTTTAAGCTTCTATTAAGTAAATATTGCAAGCCATTCTCTTATAAACATTTAAATCAATCATATAAGCATGAAACATGCCATAGCTAACTGATCGTGAAAAGGCAACAAAAAATAAATGGAAAGCATGATAATTAATGGATCTTGTTAGACATAAACAGATGGATAGTTAAGATTCTCTAACACATCAATTACACATGAAGATTTTAATTAAGTAGTTTGTAATTCGTTTTAAGTCTAGGGGACAAACGCTTATTGTCAACATACTGGAAGTTCGTTATTAATCAACATTGATTTTATACAATGTGGCAAAGTTGAGTGATAATTCTAGTCAGAACATCAATCAAAACATGTTGTTTTTTTAATTAACTGCAGTCAATGCACGATTTCTATTTTGATAATCATAATTCTGTTGTACTTCAATCTATTATATCATTTTTTTTAAACTGAAATCTGTAAAACATTTATAGACTTCTATTTAACTTCTACATTATTTACAATTGCATACATGGTCTTGAAGTTAGTACTCTACCACAACTATTACTGTAAAAGACTTTAGAATTGGTATTTTCTGCTCTCTGTCAAGCACCTTGCAATAAAGAATATTTGGCTGAGAGTCAGAAGAATTTGTTAGGGGAAGGGTTACATATCTTACTGCAGACTGTTACCTTATTAGCTAGCATGTTAAAATCAGTCTCGCCTGTCAGTCTAAAACATAGCAGGTATATTCTTACTTCATTTACATGTTTTTGTCAAGAATATGCATGTTATATTTGCCACTGAATGTTAAGTTGAGTCAATCAATCTAGTTTACCCACTGTTACCATCTTAGGTTACTTGTGTTGCAGATGATATTTATTAGCAAGGTTACTTGTGTTGCAGATGATATTTATTAGCAAACTAAAATTTCAGCTATGAGGTTAAATATTTTTTCATACCATGCAAATTTAATCTATGTCATTTGGTCTCTGGTGGAGGGATGTCTCATTGACAATCATACCACATCTTTCTTATTTTTATAAAAGGATTCTACTTCCTTTGTGAAAATTGACATTTGATTTTGTTCTTGAAATATTTTTGTTTCATGTTTTTAATATATAATGTGAATATCACTCATGTCTACTTTTGACCTTAGTATTCCCGAAGAAGTAAAAAAATAAACATTTGTATTGAAAATAGTATCCTCCACTTTTAATCGTACATGTCTCCATCATACATTTAACAGTACATATGTATTCACTTTTATAATAGTACATGTTTACAATATTATTAGTGCATATCTTACACTTTTACCTTTTGAAAGTACATGTTTTATACTTTAATAGTCCATGTTCCACACTTCCAAAGGTATGTTTTACAACATGTATATAAAACAACCAATATTTAGATAATGGCATTACCCTGATGTAGACATATCTTTGTCTAATATAGTTGCTATTTTGATTTCCATAGTTTTGGAATGCATTATTAAAAGTAACCAATCAATAATTTAGGTAATGGCACTATACTTTTGTCTACAATTGCAACCTTCAGGTTTTATTATTGTCCTCTCTTTGTTTTGCAAATTTTGTAAGATCTTCTTCCCTTTAGGAATAGGTATTTTTTTCATGCATCCAAAAAGTGTTTTTTTCCTGTCTACACTTATTTTGAGCCTTTTCAATATCACATTAAGAGTGAAGATACTTAAGTTTCTCTAATATTCATCACATTAGCCTCAGAAAGAAGTTCCATATAAAATATCATTCCTTAATACATGTAGAAGCTGAGTAATATATTACCATACAATCTTGAGTGGATATAATAAAAATTCAAAATGTTAATTGTTAAACAAGCTGCTATGAAGACCTTAAAGTCACTAATACAGTACAACTCATCATTACATATCAAATCTCTTCTTTATACAGAAGCTGAGTAAAGTGTAACAAAAGTAATTAACAGACTGACACACCGACCAACAAGGAGATATCAAGGTATATCCTTGTGACCATAAGGTATACTATCAACTCTGTGAGTGGGCTATAATAAAAAAAGCTCTATCAATCTAAAAATAATATTCAATGGTTGTTGCCGACAATTAAATTACTGATCAGTCGTTTCCATAAAATATTACTGCTGTGAATTCCAATCATATGCAGCCAAAACTCACACTTGATCATCAAAAATAAAATCTAGTTATACCAGAAATCATTCACCTGTGAACCTCCTAGTCAGTGGTCAATTCCATTTAAACTTGATCATAGTGCTTTCTTAAAAACAACACTATGTACCCATACCACCTTATGCTTTTCCAGTCAGAACTAAGTAAATCTTAGATATAAAATGAAACAACACTTTATAAATTTCATGCCTCTGAGACGCTTTTCTGGATTTACCTTCTTCAGGAAAGCTTAATGCCAAATATTTGAAAGCCAAGAATGTATGAGAACCAAAACAGTTGAAGAGCTATATGACCAAAAGGACCTAAAATTGATAGCCAAATCCATTTAAGGTCAAGTTAGACAAAGCCAGAATCAATCTATTTCATCTGAGTAATATTTGATTTAAATATATCCTTAAAGTTTTGTAATTATACTTAAAAGTAAATTGAACAGTTGAAAGAAAATTGGTTAACACATGAAAGATTTCTGTTTTAAAGAACATATTAAATCTTCTCATTTCATATTAATAATAAATAAGAAATATAGACATTGACATATGTGTACTTTGACTTTCATTTTCAGCCATAAGATTCTTTGACTTTCATTTTCAGCCTTAAGATTCTTTATCAAAAAAATTGAATACAATCAATAACACAGCTGAGTTGACACCATAAGAAAGAGTTTATTGGTATATAACAAGATACTAGCAACAGAAAAACATTTTTTTTTAAATCTAGGTGATAAATAGTTTGACATATTGTAAAGACACCTATCTATTCTTGAAATACTATTTTGACCTCTAGATTGTCTTTAGTTTTTTTGTTGGATTGCTGTCTCACTGATGTATACACAGAATCTCCTTTTTAAGTAAGTTTGCTTCTTGCCTTAAATTGCTTCAGTATATGATAATGGATTTATCAAATAATTTAAACTTTTCATACATTAACCATCTAAGTAGTTACTACTGTAATCACTAGCCAGTCAACACTGAGGTTGTGAGTTCGAACCCTGCTCGTACAGGTGCACTTGACTCCAATCTTCTGGTGCAGGTGCACTTGACTCCAATCTTAATTGACTAGGATTGTCAGTTTTCCTATCGAAGGTCTGTGGTTTTCTTCGGGCACTCCGGCTTCCTCCACCAATAAAAACTGGCCGCCACAAAATAGCCCAAAAGCGGTGCTTAAAAGTGGTGTTAAAACACCAAAAATCAAATCAAATTACATTAACCAATTACAAGCTATTTTTCCTCATGAGAGACAACTCAAAATTAGCTATTTCAGGTAAACAGATTGGGCAATCAAACAATTCTTTTAATACATTTTAAAAAATATCAATACCATCTACAAAAAAATATTTCCATTTCAAGATAAGGCAAACATTACAAAGATCAAACAACCAGTCTGTGGCTAAATGTAATATTATACCCTTATTTAATCAGTTAAGTATAATTTGACATACTTTTTCAATTAAGAATTTTACTTTGTAGTTAATATGAACTCTGATAAAAGTCACAATCCATATTCTTTCTTGTATCAAAATCAATAATATAAACAAACTCTTAAATTTTTACGGCAAATAGAGAGGTTTCTATGTGAAATCTGCAAAAATATCATTTTTTTTCCTGGAGTTAAATTTTATTTAAATTCATGTTTTTTTTTTTATTATACACCCAATATACTATGTCTACCCTTGCTTTGTGTATATGTTACCAATCAATTTCACTTGCAATTGACTTAAAAGTTTTCATGTTGTGTATGTTTATCTGCTATGACACTAGCTGTTTTTTTTTTTTTTTTTTTTTTTTTTTTTGGGGGTCTAAATGCTTACCATATCTAAAATATGTAAAGCAGGATAGACACCTGAGAGGAAAACATCACATTCTAAGATGATACATGTATAACGATGACTTTAAATGAAGGTTATTGAAAGAAGATATATTTTGACTTCCAACCAAAGGAATATAGAAGTAATAAATTGCTTCGCCGAGCACAGCTGGATACTACCATGAACAGTTGGGGCAAAAATGGACACAATATTCGCGCTTGATACAGGTCTGAATTTGGATTGTAATTAAATATTTGACACATAATAGGTTTCTGACACAGAATAACTGTAGTCAAAGAATTTAAAATTGGTTATATGATTTGAATTTATATTCAATTTTTTGCTTTTGTGCAATACACTATGCTGTTGCGAATTCCCCCACCCCCCACCCCCACCCCTTTTAAAAAAAATTCTTTCCTCAAGATATGGTCATAATCTCAATTCAAATTTCTAATGGAGTTTGCAACCATAAAACCCATTTAAATACATCATAAAAGTATTAAAACAGAAAATGACATACATAATCATGGCTAAAATTAATATACCTTCATCAGCATTTAATAGTAACTTCTAAAAATAAATTGACAGCTAATCACCTCAAGACAATACAACATTTCTTTGTAACAAAACCATTGTAAGGGAGGTAACACTTAATGCTAAAAAAACCCAAACAAATGATATTGATCACAAATAAACAAATGTATTCCCACTGAACCCTTTGATATACACTATTATTATATTATATGTACTTCCATCACAGTATTTGATGTTTCTAGAAACAGCTAAAAATAATTCATACTTGAACTAGCAGACAATAGATATAAGAAGATGTGGTATGAGTGCCAATGAGACAACTCTCCATCCGAGTCAAAATTTATAAAAGTAAACCATTATAGGTCAAATACGGTCTTCAACACGGAGCCTAGGCTCACACCGAACAGTAAGCTATAAAGGGCCCCAAAATTACTAGTGTAAAACCATTCAAACGGAAAACCAACGGTCTAATCTATATAAAACGAGAAACGAGAAACACTTATGAACCACATCAACAAACGACAACTACTGAACATCAGATTCCTGACTTAGGACAGGTGCAAACAAATGCAGCGGGTTTAAACGTTTAATGGTACCAAACCTTCACCCTTTTTCTGAAACAATAGTGTAACATCACAACATAGAAAGACACACTATAAAATATCAACTGAAATAGCTTAACTCAATCAAAGGACATACTAACACCATTGAACATACACTGAACAAATAAATTTGACCTATGATACAATGTAAATTCAAAATAAATAAACTAAGGAAGAATAATAAAAGTAACATGTTATATCGATATGAAATGTTAAACAATTTAAGAAAAACAATATGCTCGAACAAAATACTTAATTTAAAAGCAATGTAAGGAGGTAATTCAAATATAACATTGTATTTATTTTCTTTTAAATTTAATGTTAATTAAATCAAACAAAACAAATTTTATAGCCTTTAGGACCAAAATTTGGACCAACTAGATATCATCGAGATGGGAGCCATCTCTGTGGGCCCTGCTGTGAATAATGTGTGGTAAAAAATTTGTATCTTTATCATTGGACATGGGGTTGTCAACTGAAACTGAAGTTTATGACCTTGACCTTTGACCTAGGAAGTTGTACATACATTATGACACACCCTCTGGTGTTGGTTTATATACATGTCAAGTATAAACTTTGAAATCATAACGGTTCTCAAGATATAGAGCCGACACAATCTTTACCATAGGACATGGGGTTGTCAACTAAAACCAAAGTTTTTGACCTTGACCTTTGACCTAGGAAGTTGTACATACATTATGACACACCCTCTGGTGTTGGTTAATATACATGTCAAGTATAAACTTTGAAATCATAACGGTTCTCTAGATATAGAGCGGACACAATTTGTTACGGACGGACGTATGGACAGAAGGAAGGGACAGATGGACAGACTGATCACTATAGGGCGTCCGCCATTCAGCAGGACCCTAACTAGAAAATGGGACCAACAACCAAATACACAGTTAAATTCAGCATATGAAAAAAGTTGTAATACTAATAGCATGAAAAATTGTAATACTTATAGCAAAAAGTCCCAACATAAAGAATCAAAGCTTTCTCAAAATCAATAAAGAGCAGTAATCCAAAAATATTGTTCTCTTCTAAATACTGTAAAATATCATGAATCAATCGAATGCTATCCCTTATATAATGCTTAATGGTCCAATATCTATTTCATAAAGATCCAAAGAGCAATACTTAAGTAATTGTCCATTAACCAGGAAACCCTTGTTTTTCCCCCTTTTTTGCCCCTAATTTCTAAACAGTTTGAGCCATAACCCCCCAAAGTCAATCCTAACCATCCCTTTGTGGTATGGAAACTTCTGGTACAATTTCAGAGAGATCCATAACCTGCTCCACCAGTTATTGTCTGGAAACTAGAAAAATGCTTATTTGGGCCCCTTTTGGCCCCTAATTCCTAAACTGTTGGGACCATAACCCCCAAAATCAATCCCAACCTTCCTTTTGTGGTTTCAAACCTTGTGTTTAAATTTCATAGATTTCTATTTACTTATAATAAAGTTATTGTCTGGAAACCAAATGTCTTCGGACGACGCTGACTCCGATTGAGACATGATACCAATATACGACCGCAAAATTTTGCGGTCGTATAAAAACAAAAGTTGAAAATAACAATACCAATAAACTTTTTCAGTGGCATATTATATATGCCTTATGAAGAAATCTGTGCCAAGTAAGAATCCAGGTCTATCCCAATTCCGTTCATAAAATATCTTAAAATAATGAATTTGGACAATTACTTGGATTATGCTCAAAGACTGAACAGACATTGAATATTTTATTCCACAATTGATCTGTACTTTTGCAATTACAGAAAATGTCAAACAGTCTTTGTTTTCCTAAAGTCCATATCTAGAGATTCTAATCTTACAAATCTTTAACTGCAAAATATGCATTAATAAATTTTCAATCATTTTTTGAACTGAGTTTACTAGGACAGTTTCTAAATCCCCTTTTTTGGTATCTGACAACTGTGTTTACAACTTAAAGTCAGTCTTGTAAAGGTCATAATTAAGAGTTACTTACAAGGAGACAATTTAAGATAAGTTTAAACATCAAATGATATAAATGATAATATTTTGTTAATACTTGTATTAGTAAATTCAAACTTCCTAAAACCAGATAAAATTCAGTGTGAAAGTTTGATTTAAAATTAAAATTAGATGTGTCAAGATGACAGGAATGATCCCATTTGCTGTATAATTCCTTGTGCCATAATTCCATGAAGTGTTGGTCATCAACAGTAAAAACTACTTATAAAATGACCTAATTTTTTTTAGTTGCTCACAGCTTTATCATTTGAACCTCTCCGTGGATACTGTGGTTTCATGATGGCAATCAATCAACATCTTCTAACTTTAATATTGATCTTTTACTCACAACTAACACAAATGAACAAAAGTCAGCTCAATTTCTACATGCATAATGAAAAAAGTGGATTAAAGTAAGATTTCAGTTAAAGACAAAAAGAGGGAATATTACAGTCTATTTTAAAGACGGAAGATTGCAGCCCTTTGAATGTCTTTTTATTATTTGTGTTGTTTGGTTGCTGTCATCATGTATACCTCACAATATATTATTCATGTAGTAATCGTTTATTTGTCTAATGAAAGAACCTTAGTGAGCGCGCTCACATACCCCACATCCCCACATTGTCATTGGAGAAATAAAATAAGTGTAAAAAAAAAAACTGTATCAGAAAAAAAAATTGAATCATAATTTCCTGTCAATATGCACATCTACATAGTATGTCCTTATTATCTACACAGTTTCATGAAATTCTGTTGTGTGGTTTCAGAAGAGTTGCGATGACAAACTGTTGCAGAAGTACATTGAAGCAAATAAGTTCAAAGGGGCATAACTCCTGGAAAAAAAATGAATTGTAATTTCCTGTCGATATGCTAATCTACGTAGTATGTCCTTATTATCTGAAAAGGTTTCATGAAATTCTGATGTGTGGTTTCAGAGGAGTTGCGATGACAAAAGGTTGCAGTAGTATATTGGGCAAATAAGTTCAAAGGCGTAACTCCTGGAAAAAATTGAATCATAATTTCCTGTCGATATGCACATCTATGTAGTATGTCCTTATTATCTGAAAAGGTTTCATGAAATTCTGTTGTGTGGTTTGAGAGGAGTTGCGATGACAAAAGGTTGCAGTAGTATATTAGACAGGTTTTTCCGATTATCTGCCTAAGTTTGTGACGCGACTCTAGGCGTCGTCGTAGTACGATCGCCATTACAACCGTGAAAAATATATGAACAAGATATAGATCTAAATGCCTGACCGCATATAATTAAATGTAAACACAAGAATGTGAAGTCGTACTTGACCTCGGCAAAATTATATGTGCTATAAATAATAAAGTAATTAGATAAGGATTCTAAGTGTATTTCAGGCCAGGTGTCGTGTCCTTAAAATATAACTGTATTTGATATGTTACACGGGACATAATAAATTTTATACGAATACTAATCCCAGGTTACATGTCGATTATAACCATTTGGTAATCATAATATTAATAATTATAACGCATACATAAATAAAAATAAATAGTCTTGACCGGTCGAATGTGATATATCAGAAAACCAGGTACAATTTTATCAAATCATAGAAATTTCTGTGCCGGTCAGACCTATAGTGAGACAGTCCTAAAATTTAACAATTCACTAATCTGACGTTCCTACAGAGACAAGAGTTTCGTGCTTTTTGCTTGACTTACGATAATGCTCAAAATTGAGTGACATCTTCAGATTACTTTGGTGTTCGCATGAATTGCGCTATATATGCTATCGATCGTCGCCCATATGTAGATATAACTGCGATTAGAATATGGGCTTGAGAAGTTTTGAACTTTCACGGCCCATGTATTCCTATAGTTATTATGTGTTCGATTCCAATTTCTTTTGCAGAAAATTACTCGACATACAACTACTATAGTATGTATAGTCTATAACATCATGATCCAGCCCGTGCTTAATATAAATGAATGCCATTAAACCACCAAAGACTCTAACATGTAATTTCAAAGCGATGATTAGTTATGTTTTAGAAGCGTCATTTAGTGTTTTGCCAACTCCCCTCCTAACCACTCCAAAACAGAAATCTCGTAGATTTTCATCCTTAATCCGTATTAGACTCTTATAAGTCCCCGATGCATATGATACAGTGAAATGCAGTATTACAGTATAACATTAGGGTGTATATCGGACCGTCGGACTACTGAACTGTCGGAAATTGGGTTGTCAGATTATAGCTACGCTTCGTGAGGTTCTAAAAACTATAACCAAGAGTTAGACCTTTGAAAATCCTTTCTAATGAATAAAATTTTAGAATTCATGCACAGAATAATCTACTGAGGAAAGTTCAAATCAACAGAACAGTGGCGGATCCAGAACTTTTTATAAGGGGGCCTCTGACTGACCTAAGGGAGGCCGCCCAGTCACGCTTCAGTGATTCCCTATATAATCAACCAAATTTTTCCCACAAAGGGGCCGGGCCCGGCCCCAGGCCCCCACCCCTGGATCCGCCTATGACAGAAGTAACTGTATACGTCTTATAAAGAAAAAAAGGAATATATACTAGAAGCACACCGCCTACATATATATATATAAAACCTTTAAGTTTTCAGCAAGAACTGCACCCAGGAATAAAATATTTTACAAGCCTTACTTTCAAATATTAAAGCGCCGTCCCAAATAACCAAATATCAAACTAAGTGTTAAACTCATCAGTACGATCGAGCAACAGCTGATCTGCAATATCGTAGTTGAAAATTAAAAATTCCACTAAAGTTAAGAAAACTTAGTTACATAAGTATACAATAAAGCGTCACTGTCATTTATAATATTTCTTAAACGGATGACGAGGTTCCACACCCCTCCCCTTATTTAATTTTGAACTCCTTACTCCTCTGTTAACAATATTTTTGTCTGAGTTAATATTGTCGGAATGTCTGTCCATTTGCAGCATAAAGATACTATAGAAGTCGTCATGAATGAAAAAGTTTGTCTCTTCACACTGGGTTGATTTGCTTGCAATTATAACTACATGTAGCCTCGGGGTTGGTTATTAGCTTCATTTATGGTTAATTCAGACATTTTACCGCTTCCACTACAAAAGTTTGGGGGCACGCGCTCTCCCCTTTTTTCAAAATCCTGGATCCGCATCTGATGTCGCGGTCGATCTTCTATACAAAAAGAGACAGATGCACTGTAGTCATCGGATTAATTTTATAGATTAATTTAAGTTTTTAACAGTTGTTTTACAATGTGTAAACATTCGTCGGCCAGTGTTATTTTACTTTCATAACAAGTTTCATTTAAAAAAAAACGGATTGTGTGCAGTGGCGCATCATCCAAAAAAAATGTCCGGACCATACAAAACCTGTTTATGCACAGTTTTTTATGTTTATACGGCTTTGATCCACTCAGGTTTGTTGGCTCGTCTGAAGGCATCACATAAGATGTATATGGAATCAAATGAGGGCAGTCATTGTGCAACTCGTTATGTTATTCGCATATTGATTTTTTCCACACCTGAAGTTTTTACGATTATTTGTACAACTATTAACTGCACAAGAAATGCTTCCATGTTTTTATAACTTTCGCAGCATCCATAGTAAAATAAATCAGAAAATGAAAGAAATACAAATGTAAACAGAAAATCGATAATGTTTTGATCAATACACGTGCGTTATTTTTCACGGTTGTAATGGCGGATCGGTCACGTGAGAGGTCAATGGATGCGCCCATGTTTTCTAGGTCAATTACAGATAAACCCGTCTATATTGGGCAAATAAGTTCAAAGGGCATAACTCCTGGGAAAAAATTGAATCGTAACTTCCTGTCGATATGCACATCTACGTAGTATGTCCTTATTATCTGAAAAGGTTTCATGAAATTCTGTTGTGTGGTTTGAGAGGAGTTGCTATGACAAACTGTTGCAGTAGTACATTAAAGTAAATGAGTTCAAAGGGGCGTAACTCCTAGAAAAAAAAATTGAATCGTAATTTCCTGTAGATATGCACAACTACATAGTATGTCCTTATTATCTAAAAAGGTTTTGTGAAATTCTGTTGTGTGGTTTGAGAGGAGTTGCGATGACAAGAAACAGGACTGACGGACGGACGGGTCAAAAACATTATACCCTCCGCAACTCGTTGCATGGGGTATAAATATTGAATCATGTTGTCTGCTCTTTGGTCGGGTTGTTGTCTCTTTGACATATTCCCCATTTCCATTCTCAATTTTATTCTAACTGGATTAATATAATTTCCTATATTTTTCATAAATAACAATTTATGTAAAAAAATATAAAAATATTTTTGTTCCATTTTAATATCAAACCATAAAAAGTTTCTATAACAGTTATTTTGCAGCATGAAAGCCAATCATAAATTTCTGATTTAGAATTTACTATGAAAAGTTCAAAATGAAATATTTATATAATAAAATATAAAATATTACATAAGAGAAAAACATTCTAATCTTTATAGTAGTATCTATTATGCCTGTACAACATAAAAAGAACGTTTGTTATAATATTTCTGCCCACATAATATGAAATAATAATAGCAATTTACAGGGAATCTGTGTGCAGAGTGCAACAAAAACTACAAAATGACAAAATAACCATCAACCATCAACCCCACTGAGTCATAAATGTGAAATCCCATCACCACACAGTGGATGCCACGGTTCAATGAACTTCAGGAAAATGCCGATTGATTTTAGACAAGATCCACGATCCTGCGATTTAAAAGAAAGTCTGCTGAATTTATTCATAAACGCTTACCATTCTTTAAGTCCACAAATATCAAACAAATTCAGGAAATGAATGACATAACATGTGTCTATTCAATCAAAATATGAAACAAAAATCTATGTTATATCATACTGAGAGCAGGAGAAACCTTTTCAATATGGCATTCATAAATAGCAAAAAAAAACTTAAGACATGGCTGGAGATGAAATTGTGTAGCATAACAAAAAAAGAAAAATTGAAAAAATTCGATGATTTACTTAAAAATTCATGACACACTAAAATGGAAATACTTGATTATGATGGAATCAATCTACAATATCACAGGAGTCAAAGTGGCTGGTAAATCATATAATAGAAACACCTAATAAAAGCGTGCAAAGCATAGAATAAATATAAAAGCATTAACTTTAAAATTGACTTAATAATAAAGTCTCCTGTGTCCTGCTGGAAAACTAATTTTGCATAAAATATCAATTAGGCATGGATAAGTTCTGTGTTATCTTTTGTCATATAAGTACCAAGTTGTCTGTTTCAGGTTAAAATATAATCTTTTTTGTTAAGTAATGACCAACATTGATAACCTTTTTAAAGCTCTCCACATATTCTGATATTATACATCCCTAGATTTCAAATGTTTGGGTTAGGGAACTATTTTATATAAATAGATTATTAAGACACAATACGTTTTGGAATGCTGTACATAAGTTATGCAGGGGCCCTGACGTGTTAAGATTATTATCCAATCAGCAAGGGGTTTCCCAGTCACTTCTGTTTTGCGAGATCATACTAATTAACCAATGAGATTGCTCATTAATTTTGAATTAACCAATCAGCACTTAATTAGCAGGGCTTTTGTTTTAAACGCGCAATCTTAATTATTCTTAAAGCAGCGCTTGCTTGTAGCAGTCATTTTATATTTTCGGAAAATAATTTCTTAACCTGCCGTTTTTACCAGGATCGTATATATTTATTATAACATAATATGGATTAGTATTTTCAAGTGAAATGAACCCAGAGATATCTGAACGTGCAGACAAACAATTAGAACCTTATTGAACATTCCCGATTGGTATTTGTTAACAGAAAGTGACATTCGTACTTTTGCAAGATATTTCCGACAGTCCGAAGGAAGTCGACGATTTGTTTATTGGAGTATTAAGCTGGACTGTGCAGCTTCTTGCAATGGCTGTTTCTTCTGTGTTTACATTACAAAGATGTGCGTTTGCGCTACCAATGCGTCAGTAAGACGCGATTAACTTTTGCAATCAACTGTATTTTTAATTATTAACAATCAACAGTACATTAAAAAGTCCGACGACGAAGACGTTACGTTCATGACTACAGCCGAAAGACAGTCGTCTGATAAAGTGAGGCGTGGGCCAATGTCATGAAGCTGACTGAAGCTACAGCCGATGCTATTTTGGAGCTTGGTTTTAACAGCATGGGCGTTATCTCTAATCGAAGCTGACGATTTAATAGAGACTAATATTCCAATTGGACAAAAGAAGCTCTTGTTAAAGGCAGTGAAAAGACTTTTCCACACGAAATTAATGGTGAGTTCGGAGACGGCATCTACATCAAGAGCATGCGCTCAACGTGGTGACGAGAAATTCAAGATGGCGAATTTGGAAATGCTTCCGGAGGAAACAAAGATGGCGGCTCCAGTGGAACAAACAAAGATGGCGGCTTCCGTGGACCGAACAAAGATGGCGGCGCCCATGGAACTAACAAAGATGGTGGCTCACCCGAGGATAAGCTATATACAGGCGGTGCTATAGCAGTTAGCTTACCAAAAGCAACAAGAACTTTCACCTGTTGCAGTGAATCCAAGTGACAATTCAATGAACAATTTAGGTATAAACTCTAACATATCTTGACAGGATCCTCAAATTTATTTGAATTCATCAAATATAGACTGTAAAGTTAACTTTTATAACATTTCGGACTTTGTTTCAAATGATATAGGCGGACCAGCATGCACGAGGAACGCCTGATCTCGGATTCATCAGGGGCAACTTGTGTTTAAATCGGGACCTGTAAGACCAAAACTTGAATCCCTGTCTCTGTGTCAGTGGTCTAGGGCAAATTTGTCCATCATGTACAAATTGCTAAGCACAGGTGAACTGACACAGACACAGGTGCTTGATTATTTATCATATACCATGAGATTTTACCACTTGGTGTCATCTTGTGAATTTGTGTCAGTGCTGTTTTTGATAGGAATACCGTAGACTCCAAAACAACACAATTTTAGGTGGGCACTGACATTCCTCATTTGCAGTCTGTGTACCTTCGCCAAAAGCCATGTACACTAAACCTCAGGCATCTGGTCCAGCAAAGTTTGCAAGTAAACAGCAGGACAATGTAAAGTATACCTCACACTCTGCAGAAGGTATGGAAATCTGCAGAAAGTATAACAGTAGGAAAGGTTGCGCATTACAAAGCTGTCGTTTTGCGCATATTTGTTCCATCCAGGGGTGTGGGGCCCATCATCAATCCTTTGCCCATCCAAAAAACGGGATATAAAGGTAAAGCCTGTGCGTGACCTAGATTTTAATGTTTGGCAAGAAGAATTAAAAAATGATTTTGATAAGGATTTTCTTTTACATGGTATAAAAAATGGCTTTGACATTGTTCAAAATGATTTGGCTTTAATAAACATATCAGCAAAAAATCACCCTTCAGCTCTTCCCTCAAGTCCGTTATATGAAAAAGCTCATCAACAGATTTTAACTGAAATTGAAAATGGGAATTATGAGTTTACTGAATCTACACCCAAAATTATCAGTCCTTTAGGTGTCATTCCAAAACCTGATGGAGGTGTAAGAATAATCCATGATTGTAGCAGACCACTTGGGTCAGCTGTTAATGATTTTGCTGAGGATATGGAAAAACAAAAGTTTCAATCTGTTGATGATGCAGCAAAATTAGTCACAAAAAATTGTTTCATGGCTAAAGTCGATTTGAAATCTGCTTACAGATCTGTTGGCATCAGTTGCTGTAGTCAACAGGTAACAGGTTTACAATGGACTTTCCCTGACGGTCAAACCCATACCTTTATTGATAAAAAACTGCCCTTTGGCTCAAAATTAGCACCTGGTATTTTCATAGACTTTCACAGGCTATTCGTCGCATGATGTCACGCAGAGGCTTTACCGTTATTGCATATTTAGATGATTTCTTCATCTGCGAACGCAATCAACAGCGTTGTGCACATGGCCTAAGAGTCTTGATTGATTTGCTGCGCAAGTTAGGCTTTGCAATAAGTTGGTCCAAGGTCTTTGACCCTTGCCAGAAATTAGTATTTTTAGGTGTGGAGATAGACTCCACATCATTGGAATTAAGATTACCTTTGACAAAACTAGAGCAGCTAAGGGCAGAATTAGCAGATTTTAAGCAGCGCAAGCATGTTTCAAAGAAACAATTGCAGTCCCTTGCGGGAAAACTAAATTGGGCTTCTTCAGTGGTTCACGGCGGAAGAGTTTTTCTTCGGAGAATCATTGATGGCATTATGAAGCTTAAGCATGACTGGCACAAAATGCGCTTATGCGGTGATATCTTGCATGATATCCATTGGTGGTACAATTTTATGTCCACTTTTAATGGGAAATCCCTCTTACTAAACACTAAACCTGTCACCTCAGTATATACTGATGCTTGCAAAACAGGTGCAGGGGGTATTTTTGGTACAGATTGGTTTTATGTTAATTGGAAAGAGGATTTCCCATTTGCACAATCTTTGCATATAAATGAGCAAGAGGCATTTGCTGTGGCTTTGGTGGCCAAGCGATGGGCTAAGTGTTGGAAAAATAGGCGTGTTCATATTTTTTGTGATAATTCATCAACTGTAAGTTGTATCAATAAGTGTACGTCTAAGAACAAACTTTTGATGACTTTTTTGCACGAGTTGTTCTGGCTTTCTGCTTCTTATAATTTTCATCTTGTGGCTATTCACCTGCCAGGCAAGCAGAATGATATGGCTGATGCCGTTTCACGGTTGCATGATTTAAAGTTATGTAAATTTTTTATGAAGGAATGCTTACCAGCCCGTTGTTTGTGCATCACCTTGTTTCTCACATGTCCTGTCACTCCCTCCGTTTTCTTTTATTTAGGCTTACAGGCACGCAGAGAAGTTGCTAACTTGGACAATTTAGTTGACACCTTCAGGAGTTACACTTATGCTGAATCCACAAAAAGACTTATCAGACTTATTTGAACTCTTACAGAAAATTTTGTGCACTAGTTAATATTCCTTTAGTACCTTTAAGTAAAGAAAATCTAGCCAGATACATTGCATTTTGTCACAAAATTGTGCTTTAATTCTATCAGTAATTATATATATCAATAATTAAACTTTTACATTTGGAGGCAGGTCAACCACCACCAATAGATTCTCATTATATTCATACCGTTTTGCAGGGGCTAAACGTGTATTAGGTACAATGGTTCAAAGAAAACTCCCTATCACACCTCAGCTTTTAAAAAAGATTTTAACTACCCTGGATCTTCAGAATCAAAATCATATTAGTTTTTGGGCAGCATGCTTGGTTGCCTTTTTCTCCTTTTTCAGAAAGTCAAATTTATTTGTCCCCACTTTGGCTGAATTTGATGCTGGTAAGCACCTCAGCAGACAAGACATTGTTTTTCAGACTAGTGGCACATTGCTTCGCATACGAAAGTCAAAGACCATACAATTTGCAAACAGGTTGTTGGAAATTCCACTTCCCAGAATCCTTAATTCCCCTCTTTGTCCTTCACAGGCACTGCTATTACATGTTAAGATGATACCAGCTGTCAGCTGTCCATCTCCTGCCTTCTTGCACATATCTAAGGGGACAACAGTTCCTTTAACATATTCCACGTTTCTTCACATGCTTAAGCATTCTTTATCACAACTTAAATTGGACACCAGTGGCTACTCTGGTCATAGCTTTCATGAGGGTGGGGCTACATTCGCTTTGGAATGTGGAGTTTCGTCAGATCTCATCCAGGCTCAGGGGATTGGAAAAGTGAGGCCTACAAAGGTTATTTAGACCCTTCCTTTTCTCATAAACAGCAAGTCATGAATGCCTTTGCATCCGCTCTAAGTCAATAGCGTCCTTCTGATGCATGAACCTAATTTACTACCTTTCCACAGGTTTGGGATTATTTTGGAGTACCACAGTTTTCAACTTGATTTTGCTTTCTTTGTAAATATGTTTATTGCTTATTGATATACAAAGAACATATTAAACTGTGATTCTTCTCCCAAACCTGTGTTTGTTCAGTTTGTACTTAATACAATAACCAGTTAGCATATGTCTTGGTCCTGTTACTTAACTCTGATTAGTGTAAACCAAGTGCCTTTGTCTGCACTGTAACTCTGGTTCGGGCACCAAAGGGATAGCAACCTGGTTATTGGTACCACTGGCCTTATTAATCAACATCAAATAAGGGAGGATCTGGGTGGGACAAGTTTTGTGGATTAATGGAACTATTTTATATAAATAGATTATTAAGACACAATTCGTTTTGGAATGCTGTACATAAGTTATGCAGGGGCCCTGACGTGTTAAGATTATTATCCAATCAGCAAGGGGTTTCCAGTCACTTCTGCATGTGCTTCTGCATGCTTCTCGTTTAACCAATGAGATTGCTCATTAATTTTGAATTAACCAATCAGCACTTAATTAGCAGGGCTTTTGTTTTAAACGTGCAATCTTAATTATTCTTAAAGCAGCGCTTGCTTGTAGCAGTCATTTTATATTTTTCGGAAAATAATTTCTTCCCACCCTCCACTCCCTAGTGGACATTTATTTTATTTGCTATATACATATATTAAGGATATTGTTGCATTCAGAGAATCTATGCATACTTTTATATTGTTTAATTAGTAGAGTAGTAATGTTTTAAAGAACTCACAGTTTTTATGTACTTCTTGTATGGAGTACCACAGTTTTTCAACTTGATTTTGCTTTCTTTGTAAATATGTTTATTGCTTATTGATATACAAAGAACATATTAAACTGTGATTCTTCTCCTGGTCCTGTTACTTAACTCTGATTAGTGTAAACCAAGTGCCTTTGTCTGCACTGTAACTCTTCAGCATTTGGTTCGGGCACCAAAGGGATAGCAACCTGGTTATTGGTACCACTGGCCTTATTAATCAACATCAAATAAGGGAGGATCTGGGTGGGACAAGTTTTGTGGATTAATAGCATTTTTGATGAAGGTAATCCAGAAACATGCTTCTGATACTCAAAATTTACATGGGCCGGTAAGTGTTATTTTTATTTGAAAACAAATTTTATAGCATTTCTCAGAGTTTGCTATTGTAATGAAATGTCAGTGCCTATAATATTAGTGTGGAAAAATTTAAACAATATGTGTATTGTCCAAAATTGGAAAGACCTCTTCATTTATGTTATATATGGCAAAAGATATGGACTCGACATGCAGTTGAAACTGAAATTAGTTAACACGAGTACACGCGTATGGTGTAAATGCAACTCAAACCATATATGTATTTTACTGCACTTGGCAATAGCTGAAATTTTAATAACTTAAGTGACGACATTTCTTTAATATCATTCCGGAACCTAACAAAATTAATAGTTTGTGAGTGCAGTATAATAATTCTAAGAAAATTACATTTCAAAGGTCTATTGTTATTTTAAAGTGCAACTCCATCTATTTAATGTTAGTTTCATTGCAATGAATTTGTTTAAAACCTAACAGAAATCTGAACTAAAGGCTCCAGAAATCACATTAATTTTTTTGTTTCATCATTTAGTGTGGGAAAAGATGACAAGTTTCAATAAAATACAACCATATCATGAGAATCTGAACTCTAGGGAAAAGTGCAGTATCAAATGTTATCTAATAAATACTAATGAAAACCAATGAAAAATATAAAATTTTGAATAAAATGTGGCATCATCAGGAACTTTAATCCTTTTTAATTAAATGAAATGGGAAATGAGAATATTTCCAAATTAAAAGCTTCGAGCGCACGGTCGCTAATGGGAATTGAACAATGACACAGAAATTCATAGCTGATTCCGCAAGGTTTGCCTAAATGCTGAAACTTTTTACACATGTTTGCAAATAAACCATGCATGCTTCCACCAATCAAATATTCACTTTTACAGAATCAATACTGTTCAGGACACAAAGTCTTGAAATAAATAAATTTGCCTTCAGCACATGATATGCCTCCCCAAACTGTTTTAAAGAACCTTGACTGCTCTGGTTACTTAAAAATATTTCAGATTAAATTTGATTGTAAGTTACATTGACTTGTGGGTATTCTTACTATTATGATTTATTGTGATATAAAGCTACTTTTCTTCAAGGGATCTTAATTTTCATCAGCCTTTACAGTATCAAAATATTTTAAAAACATTTCACTTTTGTCAAAGTCAAATTTGTATTGACAGAATTATATGGATTGTAAAATTTCAACAAAATTCTGTGAAATTCAAACTTGTTATGACAGATTTAAATGGATTGTAAAAGTTCAATAAAATTCTGTCAAAGCAAATTTAACTTATGGTACAAAATGTTGAAAAATTCTTACAAAGTTCCACAACTACGAAATAACAAGTGAACATTGTTTAAATCGAACTAAATGCTTCCATTAACCCTAACATTCTGTTCATATAATTCAACCACAGGTCTACACAAAGTTATTGAGCTAACTGGAAATTCAGTATAAGCACCAAGAAGTACAGCATTAATTATATTCATAATTGGTCTGTGCTATGATTGCCAATGAGACAGTTATCCACTGGAGACCAAATGCATGGATGTAAAACAACTATAGGTCACCATTCAGCCTTCAACAATGAACAAAACCCATACGCTATAGTAAGCTATAAAAGGATCTATAATAACAAAATGTAAAACGATTCAACCAAGAAAACCGACAGCCTGATTTATGTACAAAACAAATAAAAATATAAGACAGACAGAAACATACAACAAGATCTGAAATAAAAGCTTATTTCCATTTCTTTAAATAGCAAAAAAATCTCTTAATGTAAAGCCATATCAAAACATTCTGATATTTCAATTCCTGGCGTAATTTTTTTTGGTTTTTACATTTTAATCATTTAAAGAAACAAAATCTGTATTTCTGACCAGAAATCATTAGTCCTTATATGAACTATATCAAATAAAGTTAAAATGTCAATTGACTTTACAGATTGTTGTTTTTTCAAATCAAAATTTGTTGCTTTTTCAAATCAAAATTTAAAAAAAACTTTTTATAAGTGAGAATCTGGAAATTTGTTAATAATGGCCTTACTAAATTTCAATTATTCTTTTTTTGGCAAATACTTTTTTACTCAATTTTATCTACCTATAAAACACTTTGTGTGACAAAATAAAGCATTATTCTAAAAGCTGATCTGAAATCAATTTTTTTTTATAAGAACTGCAATGGTTCGTGTTGGAAGTGGATAATTACCGATACTAGATACTGAGATATCAATTAAGATTATATAACTTGGAATGAATAATGACTGTTTATCATCTTATATCAGAAATTCAAAACTGCATGTTTTGTGTTAACTAGAAAATATATTGATGAAGTTCAAAAGGAACACATAATTCTACAATTCTGTTCAATGATCTTCTTATCAAGGTGCATTTATTCATTCATCAATAATAGTTCAATTGCAAAAAACAAATAAAATGTAATATTTGAATACAAGGCAAAATTTTCAATTATTAATTTAAGCAATATGATCTTAAAGTTTTCAATAATATCTCTATGAGAAAGTTTAGTTTTTTACTCATTAGAAAAAAATCAACTAAAATATTGGACAGTTACCTCCCTTCACTGTGAAACATAAAGAGATATATGAAATATAAATAGAGAATGTGTCCATGGTAACATTTTAAAGGGACATAACTCAAGAACGGTAAAAATGAAGCCACCCAAATTTGAACTTAGTCTGAGTTTTGTGGTTTTAAGCATTGTGTATAAGTTTCATAACAGTTGGTTGAGGCAAACTTAAGTTAGACAACAGAAACGAAAAATTCAACAATTTTTCCACTTTTGAGGCAAACTAAAGTTAGAGGATAGAAACTAATTTTTGGACGTGTGTGTACGGATGTACAGACAGACAAGGGTAACACTTAATGCCCCCTCCGCTGTGGCAGGGGCATAAAAATTAACCCTGTGTTTGGTTTGGTTCATGTTGCTTAATCTTCAGTTTTCTGTGAAGTGCTTTGTGATCTGTTGTTTATCTTTTTGTTATTTTTTTTTTGCAATGCATGGTGCTGTCTGTTTTTCTTCAATCTTTGTTTTTTCTATTGCCCCCTCGGTACCTTCCCCCTTTTTGTACAAAGGAGAGGGGATGCAAACTATTTTTTTACTTCACATTTTGCGTTTTCTTCTACTTATTATTAAATTAATCGATATTAAGTTCTTAAGACAATATCCAAACTCTATATACTGCATGAAACCTGTCATAGTAAACAACTGGATTATTAAAACTTATTTTGTTCTATTTTATATATTTATATATTTTCAAAACAAAATTTAATACATGTTTATAATTTCTCTTCAAAAGATTTTCATATTTTGCAATCATTGGCTTTTTTTGTTATTTTTGCAAGTACGGCAGCATTTATCTTGACATAAAAAATAAGGAGCAATATAATCGCTGCAATTATACAACATCCTTACTTCATTTCCTGCTAACATGGTCAAAATGAAAATCAAGTTTTCACATCTTCAATACTGATGTATTGCTGGTGTTATTACAGTAATGATAAAATCCATCTAATAACAAGTTATAGGATTCAAATGCATATCTAACTGGAGTTAGAACTTTGATTAAATTAAGCCAGACACAGTAATAGGTTTATATTTGAAAGAAGGCAAAAAACAATCACTACAACTGCTTTTCACAGACACTTTATATGTTTGTTTTTATTTTAAATTAACTGAGTTTATGCATTGTGACAATTGCTGCAATTAGAAATCCTCATAAAAAACTCTAAAATTTAAAGATTGATTCTGTGTTCTTCAGAGAAAACATGATTGTGATAACCTTATTTAGCTTGGTATATATAATCCGTATTAGTACATCATCCTCACACCATTTTTTGCCACAGAAATTCAGGAAAAAATCCTTTTTTTGTTAAAAACATCAATTGAAATAACAGAAATTTCAAGTCATGCATGATTGTTTGCAGTATTTTTATGAAAAAAAAACTATTTCCTTTCATCAAAAAGAAGTTTTAAATATTTGTAAATGATAAAGTTCGGTTTGTCATTAAAAAAAAGCATTTACCAAAATTCTACCTCCATGAAGACTGTTTTACCTTTATATAAAAAAAGAAACATGGATTAAACAATAATATAGAAAGTTGATTGTCAGGTAATCATTTAATGATGGGCGATCACCAAAACCATATGGTAATCTGTCTACTGTTTAAGATAGATAGAAAGTTGATCGTCAGGTCCATTAAATGATGGGCGACCATCAAAGCCATATGGTATCTGTCTACTGTTTGAGATAGAATGTTGATCGTCAGGTCATCATTAAATGATGGGCACTATTAAAGCCATATGGTAATCTGTCTACTGTTTGAGATAGAATGTTGATCGTCAGGTCTATCATTAAATGATGGGCGACTATTAAAGCCATATGGTAATCTGTCTAATGTTTGAGATAGAATGTTGATCATCAGGTCATCATTAAATGATGGGCGACTATTAAAGCCATATGGTAATCTGTCTACTGTTTGAGATAGAATGTTGATCATCAGGTCATCATTAAATGATGGGCGACTATTAAGCCATATGGTAATCTGTCTACTGTTTGAGATAGAATGTTGATCGTCAGGTCATCATTAAATGATGGGCGACTATTAAAGCCATATGGTAATCTGTCTACTGTTTGAGATAGAATGTTGATCGTCAGGTCATCATTAAATGATGGGCGACTATTAAAGCCATATGGTAATCTGTCTACTGTTTGAGATAGAATGTTGATTGTCAGGTCATCATTAAGATGGGCGACTATTAAAGCCACATGGTAATGTGTCTACTGTTTGAGATAGAATGTTGATCGTTAGGTCATCATTAAATGATGGGCGACTATTCAAGCCATATGGTAATCTGTCTACTGTTTGAGATAGAATGTTGATCGTTAGGTCATCATTAAATGATGGGCGACTATTAAAGCCATATGGTAATCTGTCTACTGTTTGAGATAGAATGTTGCCCTCTAGATGTCTTTTGGTTATTTGTGTTGTTGGTTGCTTTCCCACATTCTTCTTTTACTAATAGTCTTATCCTCACATGTCTTAATAAAATGCTCCGCAGGGCTCAGCTTGATACAACTGCAGAAGTGGAACCCTGAACAGTTGGGGCAAGTATGGACAAAACATTCAAGCTTGATACTGCTCTGAATTTGGATTGCAATTAAATATTTGACACAGCATAGATTTCTGACACAGAATGAATGTGGTCCACGTACTTAAAAATTTGAAATTTACCTACTAATGGTCCATTATCAAAACACATGTTTAGAATTCAGCATATCAAAGAACCCCAAAAATTCATTTTTTGTTAAAATCAAATAAAGTTGAATTTTGGACCCTTTGGACCGTAATGTTGACCAGTTTGAAAACGGGGCCCAAAATTAAAAATCTATAAAAAAAAACAGTTAGATTCAGCATATCAAAAAACCACATTAATTCAATTTTTGATGAAATCAAATAAAGTTTAATTTTGGACCATGATGTGGACCAATTTAAAAACGGGGCCCAAAATCCAAAATTTATACATACGGTTAGATTCTGCATACTAAAGAACCTCAAAAATTCAAGACTAAAAATTAAACCTCGTTGAAATTGGTCAAGAAATAAGCAAATAATACAAAGTGTCAGAAAAGTATTGTTTTGGTCCCTAAACATATTCCTAAACGGTCAGGGCCCAAAATCCCAAAATCAATCCCAACCTTCCTTTTTTGATATGGAACCATGTGGTACAATTTCATAGAGATCCATAGACTTCTACTCAAGTTATTGTCAGGAAACCAGAAAATCCTTATTTTTATGGCCCTTTTGGTCCCTAATTCTTAAACAGATTGGGCCATAACCCCAAAAATCAATCCCAACCTACCTTTTGAGGTATGGAACCTTGTGGTACAATTTCATTGAGACCTATTCACTCATACTCAAGTTATTGTCTGGAAACCAAATGTCTTCGGACAACAACATCGCCAACACATTATAAGGCAGCATATTTTTGAGGTCATATAAAAATGAATTTAACAGCGACATGGGAAGATACGAAATAGGTATACACCATTTTTTTTAATTCTTTTCCCCATGTCATTGACAATGTCTTCTTTTGTCATTTCATCTGTAATCAACTACTGAAAATGTATCTCACGACAGAAAACATTATTAGCTGACACGGTTACATAAATAAAGTTTGAAAAGTAGATTTTTAATAGAGTTTCTTCTTTTTTCATTTTATAAATTGATTATCAGTTCTAAAATCTCGGTGAATCAAATAACCTGATTAATTACTTGAAAATAAATGTCTATCATTTGCAAGACAAGATTTATTCAATCAAGATAGAAAAAATCTGACTATCGAGGGAGTATTAATGAAAAATTTAAACCATTATATTACGCTATTAGGCCATAAAAAATTTAAATTATGAAGATAAGAAGATGTCGTATGATTGCCAATGATGTGGTATGATTGACAATTAGACAATTAATACTATTCCCCAATATTGTTTACCTTCAATTACTACTTCATTACATCGTTTTTAAACTTTTTCTGTAGTTAAATTAAACATGACTTTTTCATTGAAGATGACTAATTACATTGAATTTGGGGAATTTTTTTTATATAAAATACAACAAAGCATTCCAGTAGAACCTAAGAGCATTGAGCATTATTGCTGAGAAACCAAAATTAATTGTAATGGACTTTAACCAGGGAATCCAATTTTTCTATAAAGATCCCAAACTGTGCAAATAATAATTGAAGACTAATATATGACTGTCATAAATCAACTGTTTACAAAACTTTCAATCTTTTTAAATATTAAGGATTTTCTACCCCAGGAATAGATCACCTAATAGCTGTAGTTAGCAGAACCTTTAAGGAATTTTGGGTTCTCATTGTGGACTCCTCAATGCTCTTCAACTTCATACTCTATTATTTGGCATTTTTAACTTCTTTGATTCGAGCTTCACTGATGAGTCTTTTGTAGACGAAACACACGTCTGTCTTACAAAATTTATATCCTGGTATCTTTGATGATTTTTTTTTTACTACCACTGGGTCGAGGCAACTGCTGGTGGAGCTTTTCTGCTCGAGGGTATCACCAGCCCATTTTTCAGCCCTTCTGTGTGGACATGAATTATCTTTGAAATGGTCAAAATTATAAATCAACTGTTTACAAAATACTAAGGCTTTTCTACCTCAGGAATAGATTATATTAGCTGTATTTGACAAAACCTTTTGGAATTTTGGGTCCTCAATGCTCTTCAACTTCGTACTTTATTAGGCCTTTTTAACTGCTATGATTCTAGCGTCTCTGATGAGTCTTTTTTATGACAGAAGACTACAGAAAAGTACATAAAAATAAAGAATTTGAATCTATTTCATTCAAATATACAAAAATAACAGACTGTTTACTGCAACATATTGTTTAAAATAAAATCAAGTAAATCATGACTCTGAATGCTTATGAGTATTTAACAAATCTGGATCAAAAAATTTCATTTCACATAAAAAAAAAGAAAACATCGCAAATGTACTCTGTGTGTGAAAACAAACTGTTTAAAGGGATTTTAAATTCAAGTAGATTCAATGTACAGCAACTTAACAACACAAAATAAAATGCTCCGCTGGGGCGCAGCTTGATACGACCACAGAGGTCAAACCCTGAACAGTTGGGGCAAGTATGGACACAACATTCAAGCTTGATACAGCTCTGAATTCGGATTGTGATTAAATAATTGACACAGTATAGGTTTCTGACACAGAATGAATGTGGTCTAAGAACTTATGATTCATCACCCCGAAACTCAATCCCAGCCTTCCCTTTGTGGTATGGTACCTTGCAGTACAATTTCAAAGAGATCCATACACTTGAACACAAGTTATTGTCTGGAAACTAGAAAAATGCTTGTTTTTTGGCTCCTTTTTAGCCCCAAATTCCTGAACATTAAGGACAATTACCCCCTAACTCAAACCCAGCTTTCCCTTTGTGATATGGAACCTTGTAGTACAATTTCATAAAGATCCATACACTTACACACAAGTTATTGCCCTGAAACTAGAAAAATGCTTGTTTTTTTGCCCCTTTATGGCCCCTAATTCCTAAAATTTTGAGGCAATTACCCCCAAAATCAATCCCAGCCTTCCCTTTGTGGTATGGTACCTTGCAGTACAATTTCAGAGAGATCCATACACTTGAACACAAGTTATTGTCTGAAACTAGAAAATGTTTATTTTGGCCCTTATTCCTAAACGTTTTGGGCAATTACCCCCAAACTCAATTCCAGCTTTTCCTTTGTGATATGGAACCTTGTAGTACAATTTCAGAAAGATCCATACACTTACACACAAGTTATTGTCATGAAACTAGAAAAATGCTTGTTTTATGCCCCTTTTTTGGCCCCAAATTCCTAAAATTTTGAGGCAATTACCCCCAAAATCAATCCCAGCATTCCCTTTGTGATATGAAACCTTGTGGTACAATGTCAGAGAGATCCATACACTAACACACAGGTTATTGTCTGGAAGTTACAAAAATGCTTATTTTTAGCCCCTTTTTGGCCCTTAATTCCTTAATTGTTGGTACCATAACCCCCAAAATCAATTCCAACTTTCCTATTGTGGTATTGAACCTTATGGTAAAATTTCATAGAGATCCATTCACTTAAACTAAAGTTATTGTGCGAAAACCAATGTGTCTTCGGACTACGACAACGATGCCAACGTCATACCAATATACGGCCGCAAAAATTTTTTGCGATCGTATAAAAATTAAAAACATGATATCTGAGCACTTAAAAGAGTTTTAAGGTAATATAAATATAAATATTTCACTCCAAACTTAATTTCAAGCTAAGTTTGAAATACATTTTAAAGGTTGGTTAATGAATATTATATTTTCTGGGTAAGTAAATTTTCATCCCCCCCTTTTTGTACTGGTAACATGTGGAAAGGCAGTTGCAATTGCATTGGTAGAAAAATGATATATCTTGTAAGTACATTTTGTATACATTCCGACCAAGGCTTTAGACCTGCCCCCAGGTTTCACTCCCTTCTTGTTTCATTTAAACTAGAAGTCCTGAATTCTGTTGGGTCAGAGATATTCTAAATGTGTAAAAATAAAATATCATCCTTTTTATTCTAAATCAGATAATGATTGGCAAAATCATGCTCTGATATATCCAAAAAGAGTTAATGATGGATAGCAACATATCAATCAAAGACCATTAAAAAGAATTATCCCCCCCCTTCATCAGGAAGACATAATGTCAATTATAGAGTTGAGGAATGAAATTTCCCAGGAACTTATATACAAGTAAATCTTCCAATATCCCATATATTGTCAGCTTGTTACGCAATCCTGATTCTCTGCAATAAAATATTTATCGCATATAAAAGCATGTTATGTAAAAATATCAATGATTAACAAATGTCAACTACAACATGGGATTATCTTCTAGCTTAGGATATCTACAAATGAAAATAAAGAAATCAAATTATACTAAACATTGCTGACATTTAAGGAATTAAGTAGTAACATCTATTTATGATACCAGAAGTGGCAAAATTCTTTGAACTCCTACTTCCTGACATAACAACAGTGTGAAGATGTACTACTTATTTATCAGTTCAGTGCTAAATGGAATATACACTTAACCTTCCTAAGAAAGTACATGAGTACTCTAAAATCATCACTATACAATGTTTATCTTAGACAAATGAATGATGTATTGATTTGAAATTAATTGTCTCATTAGGCATGGTAAATCTTACTAAAAAAAGACAATTACTGCCCAGAGTGAGACCCTTAATGAAGAAGACTTGAAGGCTTTCGACAAAAAACTTGATTACATGGATGGTAATTACATGATTGAATGATGGTCAACACGACCAAAACACCGCAAAGAAAGGAACAACAACGTATGTAAATAAAAATTAAAAAACCTTTAGAGAGATTTAGCTCACACACCCTATGCCCCATATAAACAGGAAAGTTTATAGTGACCTTTTGGCATAGTTTATTCTCAGGATGATAACTTTAAGGTATGATTTATATCTGTTATAAAAATTTGTTGTACACAAATCTACTTGTAGTAATTATGACCTTGACCTAAAACAAAGTGACTTCAAAATCAATAGGGATCTTCCTCATTACATGTGACCCATATATCCAAGCAAGTTTGAAATCCTGTGTGCAGTATTTGATTAAGCATCAGAAACCACTATTATGAACAAATCACATCTATTCTTTGTTACTCTGACCTTGACCTTAGACATAATCATCTCAAAATCAATAGAGAATCTTTCTCTTTACATCCAAATAAGGATTCAATCCCACATTCAGTATTTGGTTTAGCATCCAGAAACCATTTTTTTCTTATTTTAAGCTGTTTTTCGCAACTTTGACCTTGACCTCAAAAGCAATAGAGATCATATATCTAAATAAGGTTGCATACCATATGCAGTATTTGATTAAGTGTCCATAACTACTTTTCTGCACAAATTGTGGTCGGTTTTTATTAACTAAGACTTTAACCTTAAAACAAAACTTTTTACGTCTTTTGAAATATTTTGCTGAAAAATCACTATGACTATGTTCAAAAGTCTAGAAATATAGAAAATTTTTGATTCAAACAGTCTTATAATAGCAGATGCACAACTTCCATACATGTGCAATCATTCTGTGAAGTATCAAAGATCTGGATTGAAAACTGTAGGAGGAGCAGATTATACATAATGAGTGTGTCACTTGGAAATATTGATGAAAAACGACTAAGTAGCTCCCAGGTTCAGAAAACTAGCAAATAATTCCTCAATCAATTTCAAAATAGCAGATGCACAACTTCACCATGTGTGCAATCTTTCTGTTAGTATGTTTTTAGGGATATTGGTTCAAAACTGTAGAAGTTGATTACACAAAAGTAGTACCATTGTTCATAAATGTGCTTAATAATGACTACCGTAAGTTCCCATTAAAAACCCAGAAAAATGGGAAAGAATTCCTCCAACAATTCCATAATAGCAGGTGCACATGTTTAACCTGTGGTTCATGTTTCTGGGTAGGTTCTGGGATATGGGCTGAAAATTGCAAGAGGATTTGATTACACTAAACTTGTATTATCTTTCATAAATTTAGCTGAAAAATGACTTAGTTCCAAAGTCTTGAAAATTGGGGAAAAATTGCTCCTACAATTCCATAATAGATAATAGTACCAATTTTTTGTCCAACAAAGCCAAAACAACAGGAGTTTGTACCCAAAGGGTCAGCTGACTTTGTTTAAAAACTTGGTTAATCGGTATTGTAGCACTGACAGCACTGAAATAGACAGAAAGGGTTAACCAACCTCCACAACTATGTGTAGGATTGTTCTCACGGGTTTAGAGATGGATTAAAATAAAGACTTCTGAGATGTTTTGAAGAACTATCTCATAGTAAAGATTGTAGAAAATAATTCATTTAAGAATAATTTGAAGACAATGATTGATCACTTCTGTTTTCATTGACAAGAGTTTAACATACCACAGTATTCAATCTAATGCCATTCATGTAAGCCCAAGGTGAACATACCACAGTATTCAATCTAATGCCATTCATGTAAGCCCAAGGTGAACATACCACAGTATTCAATCTAATGCCATTCATGTAAGCCCAAGGTGAACATACCACAGTATTCAATCTAATGCCATTCATGTAAGCCCAAGGTGAAGTTATTTATAAGTTATATGAAAAACTTTCAAGGCTGTTTAGATAGAGTTTGAAATGGAGTGCATGCCATAACTATGGAGGCATACTGCTTTCATGATGAAAAAATAAGAGAAAATTCAAATATTTGAATTTCATGTATCTGTTGTTTGTCTAAGGTTCAATGCCACCTTCTTTACCTTTGACCAGTTCAATGGTATTTTTTTGGCCAACTTCCAACAACTCACTGAGAAACTATCACCACGATCACAAGTCACTGAAAAACTCTATAAGCACAATCATAAGTCACTGAGAAATTCTATCACCACAATCACAAATCACTCAAAAACTTCATCACCACGATCACAGGTCACTGCAAAAACTCTATCACCACAATAACAAGTCACTGAAAAAACTCTATCACCACAATCACAAGTCACAGAAAAACACTATCACCACAATCACAAGTCACTGAAAAACTTTATCATCACAATCATAAGTCACTGAAAAACTCTATCACCACAATCACAAGTCACTGAAAAACTCTATCACCACAATCACAAGTCACAGAAAAACACTATCACCATAATCATAAGTCACTGAAAAACTCTATCACCACAATCACAAGTCACAGAAAAACTCTATCACAATGATCACAAGTCACAGAAAAACTCTATCACCATGATCACAAGTCACTGAAAAACTCTATCACCATGATCACAAGTCACTGAAAAACTCTATCACCATGATCACAAGTCACTGAAAAACTCTATCACCACAATCACAAGTCACAGAAAAACTCTATCACCATGATCACAAGTCACTGAAAAACTCTATCACCATGATCACAAGTCACTGAAAAACTCTATAACCACGATCACAAGTCACTGAAAAACTCTATCACCATAATCACAAGTCACTGAAAAACTCTATCACCACAATCACAAGTCACAGAAAAACTCTATCACCATGATCACAAGTCACTGAAAAACTCTATCACCATAGTCACAAGTCACTGAAAAACTCTATCACCACAATCACAAGTCACAGAAAAACTCTATCACCACAATCACAAGTCACAGAAAAACTCTATCACCATGATCACAAGTCACTGAAAAACTCTATCACCATGATCACAAGTCACTGAAAAACTCTATCACCATGATCACAAGTCACTGAAAAAACTCTATCACCATAATCACAAGTCACTGAAAAACTCTATCACCACAATCACAAGTCACAGAAAAACTCTATCACCATGATCACAAGTCACTGAAAAACTCTATCACCATGATCACAAGTCACTGAAAAACTCTATAACCACGATCACAAGTCTTTTAGTCACAAGTCACTGAAAAACTCTATAACCACGATCACAAGTCTTTTAGTAAAAAGAAATAACAAACATTTTGGCTAAGATAAATAAAAATAAAAAAATAAAACCAGGATATCTCAGAAACCAAATCAACAGAACATTTACAAGCAAAGAAGTGAAAACCACAAAATTTCTAAACTATATGATGGATTAAAAGAGGTTATGTGGCACAAAACTATCTCATTGAAAGTCACCAACTGAAAGCCTGTTACATAATATTTAACACAGAAGCTAATGTAAGACAAAAGCACTACATTTTGCAATTATTTGATTGTTGCATATAAAGTGTTATTTCATTGGTTAGTATTGTGGAAACCAAAGATTTTATTTATAATCTGTTTGATGACATATCAAGTATTAATTCTTACACAGTTATAATAGTTCTGTAAGTGATAATGAAATTTTTTGATCTGGACACAATTTTTGTCCACAATATTGAGAAATAATAGAAGTACAAAAAATGTACATGTAATAACAGTTTGTTTTTTTCAGTGTTTATTGATGTGTAAACTGAAACTTTCACTCACAAATGTAACATAACAATTTGAGAGTTATAGTCTATAGAGTTTCCAGTCAATAAACCCTTCAAAATAACCATAATCGCAAATAAAGGAATAGTTATGACCTAACATACTTATGATTTATTTTACAGACATCTTAATTATATTCATTTATTATTATGAATTACATTTGTGTATTTGCAATAAAATATGGAACAAAGCTGAAAAAGACTGAATTATATGCAACACTTAAAATTTGAGTTTCCTCTGAATCATGTTTAAAGAATTAATATTAAAGGACTAATAGAAAACCCAAAATGATCAAAATCACATTTGAAGTACATTAAATACTGACATAATGGTACTAGTGAAATTTCCTGATTTAGACCTGTCTTGTCAATCAAATCATTCTTAACCAAATTACTGTTAAATGTTTCATTCAAATAATTCACTCTTTAAACATTGAATTTCAATTTTGTTGACTTCCTTTATTCCATTTTACAGGTTTTTCCAGCAACTTGAAAGATTTTATAGAAAAATTGCAGAGTATTAAAACATCTACAGGAATCAGCATTCCGACAGAATTATCTCCATGGGATTGAGAACTTGTTACGTCACTGCTTAATTAAGCATTACAGATTGTTGGATTTCATACCACTGACTATTAGAACGGATATAAGCCTCTTCAAACCCTGTCATGCTTTCACAGTATCTGTACAAGAGAAATCAACTTTATTGAATCAAATAGCGATAATAATAACTCACACAATTTAAGATAATAATAGAATTGACAAATTTACAACATGTGTCATTAACTGATGTCATTAAACATCATCTACGGAAATATGACCAATGTTACTAACACTAGCTTACATAATTTTACTGAATTACCAAACAACGGGAGCCTGGTGTTAATTGGAATATCTAATGATTATAAACCAGTGTCAGAGGACATGCCTTCAGCACATGAACTAGAAATAGTTTTAACCACCTGGGTGCCTCCAATCCTTATTGTTCTGGGATCTATTGGTAATATATTGACTTTACTTATAATGCGGCGGCCACCGTTCTGTCATTACGCAATTAGTTTTTACATTACTGCCTATGCTGTTTCAAGTCTGCTTGCAATCTACCTGTTTTTAGGTTCAGAATGGATAGCTTTTTTGGCCCATGCTAAGGCTATCGACGATCAGACAGACTGGTTGTGTCGCTTGTGGCAGTTCATCAGCCGAGCTATTACATATTCAAGCATATGGTTTGTAGTTGCAATGACAATTGATAGGTATATCATTATCTGGCAGGCTAAACATGTATCAAGTATGTGTACACTGTTTATGGCTAAGTTTGTGGCGGTGATAATAATGGTTGGCCTGGTAGTAATTAGCATTCATGCCATGTGGCTCCATGAACTAATGATGGGTAAATGTTACTTCTTTCACAATGAAGATCTACATGCTATTATATGGCCTTGGGTATCAGCTAGTTTCTACTCGTACATCCCATTAACACTTATATTTATATTTGATGTGTCAATCTTGACAGGACTGTGCCTAAAACGTCCAACAAAAGGACGACATCATGAACAGTTACCTATGGTCCTGACTTACACAACCCTTGGATTATCAATGATGTATTTTGTTTTTGTAATTCCTCCCACCGTGATAAACGTTGTCGTGAGAACATATCCGCCATCTTGGTTAGAAGATTACAAATTCATGACACAACTGAAGAAAGCTAGTATAATTGGCCATTATATGGCTTGGGTTAATACAGTTACTGTATTTTATGTCTGCCTTTTCTTTTCAAGAACATTTCGTCTGGAGTTGGTAGCTTTCTATCGTGATTTAATAGAGAAATTTCGCTCATATTGGTGTATACAACAAAGGAGAAGGATATACGAGCTCCATGTTGGATCAAATAGCAGTGCCGCTACCCAAGTTGAAACTGTTGATATGTGCACAGAAACCACACCTCTATAAATTATATCTATATATATAGTTATTTAAAACTTTTAGCTGTTGAGACTCAAAAGTTTATGTATAACAAATGGAAATAGTGAGAACGACAAAGAAATACCACTTTTTAAGATTTTTTGAAACCATAGTTGACCTTTAAATAACATGCAAAATATTTTCTGGAATTGCTCTTTTCTATATTGTTTGACAAAATATTGATATCTATTAAAAGTTTTCTATTTGAATCCTGAGAAATCTGAATATTTTTTTAATAAAAAATAACTTGCAGGTTGGTCTGCATGTTGTTATTTCACACTTATCATAGGTACAAGATATTGTTAGTGATTTGTCCCATATTGATGAAGAAAGCCTTTCAATAGGTATGTCCCCTTTCAAGAGAAAATTTAATAACTAGTCTTTCCCTATGTCAAATTGGTATAACCCCTACCAAGCAAAATCTTGAATGGCATAGCCTTTCAATTGGTCAAATTAGCTTGCCATCGAACCTTCTTAAAGAAACCAACAAAATTAATTCTCTTTCATCATAGACATAACATTTACACAGGCAAAAGGTTACTTATATCAGGGGGTAAAGGTCAAACCTTAAACTTGTTCAAATAGGAAAACATACCATATCTCTGCTAATGTGAAACCACCTTCAATATCACTAAACGTGATGAGACATAGGGATGAAGTGCATATAACTCAATTAAGTCAGAAGAGTCTTGAATGATAAGCCACATTACTTACTTCCATTATAAGACCCTGTCAGCCTCTTGCACTAACAGACATGGTATTGGAACTACAAATAAAATTGAGAATGGAAATGGGGAATATGTCAAAGAGACAACAACCCGACCAAAGAGCAGACAACAGCTGAAGGCGAGTAAGAAGAACCATAAAACTTTTTTTAATCCTTCAAAGAAATGCAGTACATGAATGTAGGGTTAACAAAGATTGTCAATGCTTTCTTCAGTCACGATGTTTGTTTGTTTTACATAGAACATCTGGTACTTTTTAAATAAGCACGCCATATATATATATATATATAAATGCCTAAGAATATAACTTTAACACGCTAATGAGTGTTATATGCCTAAGAATGTAACTTTAACACGCTAATGAGCGTTATATAACACTCATTAGCCTGTTCAAGTTATATTCTTAGGCATTTATATAATTTAATTTAGTAACTGCATCAGTTTATTTGCAAACGGGTCCAAGCCTAGATAGATTGAATGTTGATTGCTGCTATTTAAAGATCTTTGCTCGACTTATCACTAAAAGACTTCAAATTATTTCTAATTTGGTATACATGTCAATGAAGTTGCCCAGTATGAAATGGTCAAGAATTACCTAAAATCACATATGAAATAAAGAATGACTCTCCTTAAAAATACAAATATAAGATCGGAATCCAGTTTATTATTAATGGACAAAATCACTATATGACGTTATCAATTGCAATAAGTCCTATATCCTAGATAAGAGACATCTAGTATTTTAAAAGATTACTGCCATAAATCTTTTGACCTTTTTTTGTGTGTCCTGTATCTAGAAAGCTGTCACATTTAACAAATATTCTTGTTCTTTTCACCAGTAATGTTTGATTTATACAATTTATTAATGGCTATATAAACATGAAACTGGTAAATGTCTTCCGATTATGCTAGCCATCAATCTTGGTAATGGTGATCGTGATTTCAGTATTGCATGTAGATAAGGTATTAACTATGTACAGAAATGTTGTAGGCCTGAAAGCAAGTTTTCCCTTGACAAATTGACGACACAAGATTTAGCAATCCATTCATAATACATTTATTATCAAAAATGGTTTCCAATGCACATGGAAAAAACTAGAAATTTCCTATAACAACATTTTTGTGAGCATTTTGCACCGAGGATTCAATAATAATAATAACCTAACATGCTTTGATAGTATTATTCATTTCACAGGATTCAATAATAATAATAACCTAACATACTTTGATAGTATTATTCATTTCACAGGATTCAATCAAAAAACAAAAACAAGTTTAATTCAATTTGTGTTCTGTTTTAATATAAATGGAATCCAACTATTTATTATTGAAAATAAGAACTGTTTGCTTCTCCTTGACATTTGTGCATCAGAGCTAAGAGCATAGTGCCCTGAAATTAACAGGCAATTTTTTTCTTCTATATTCTCGTGGCATATTGAACAAACACTTCAAATAAAACATAAATAAAAATTAGCAGTTTTCCCATGTAAGAATTCTGAAATTATGGTTTTGAAGAGTTTGTAAGGAATAGACATAAAACTGCACTGTTTTTTTTTTATAAAACTACTAAAAGAACACTTAATTTTTATCCATGCTTTAATTGACCATTTTGTTTGCCAATTGCTGTTTTCACAAAAATCCTAAAAGAAAAAACAACTCCAAAGTCATGAACATTTCATTTTAACATATAATGAAATTAAGTCACTCAGTTTTTTTTTTTAAAAAGAAGACTCAAGATAGTTATGCTTGTTATGTTTATTACAATTATATAATTGTAACTTGAAGTGAAGAAAGGGTATGAAAAAAATAGTTCCTCTTTCATTTTAAATGGTAAGGAAATGAAAAGGTGGCCTTATACTTCAGTTAATGAAAAAATTTTTAATAAATTTGGTGCATTTGATGTGCTTTTCTGGATTTATCTGCTTCCGGAACACTCGATCAAACCCAAAAATTTGCAAGCCAAGGATGATTAGTACTTAAATACTTTGGGAGCTATATGACCAAAAAGAATTGTAAAGTCATTAAAGTGTACAAGGCTTTTTCTGAAGGCACACACCATACTGCAAAGGTTTTACTAAAAGGAGGGGAGGGGGGATAAAACATTGAGTTTACCAAAAAGTTTTGTTCCTGTAAGTAATACTTTATTGAAAAGCAATTTTCATACATATGGGCCAATGGTATACAAACAATGACAGTTAACATGGTCAGCTATACATGATGGGAAACAATCCTACCTTGTATTAGAGCTTTCTGTATAATGGTTTCAGAGGATTTGAGTTCCCAATGTGTCATTGTCAAAATCTAATGAACTTTGTAAAAATAGTCGAAATCATTATGATGGTATAGTATGGTTCAGAGAACATGAGAACAAATAATCCTACCAAATATGCAAACTTTCTGTCAAACGGTCTTGGAATATTTATGTGTTTCGGACATATGGAAGGTCACAGACTTTAACCTTATCCCCTACAGTGCAACACACTGAAGGGGGATAATAAGCAGAAATATTTTGGTACCGGAAACCAAAACAAATTCATACATATCAAAATTCAAAATAAGCAAGTGTAAAACTTGATTACCTGTAGAAAAATATGTGCAAGTTTGGTTGAATTCTATCAAGTCATTTTCAAGGAGTTTTGGATTGTCAAAGAAAAATCAGCAGAAATGGTTAAGTCAAAGTTTGTGGAATGGGAAGCCCCGAAAATCTTGTAAATAGCAGGTGCACAACTACAGGTGACTTGCAGAAGGATCTGTGAAAGCTTGGGTTGAATTCTCCCAAGCTGTGTGGATTAACAAAGTGTGACACAGATAACCACTCAAGACAACAGGAGTAATCCTTAAGTGTCGCCCAGCTTGGTGCCGACAGGAGTAATCCTTATGTGTTGATCAATTGCATGAAAGTTTTAAATATGTATTGTAAAGTTGCAAAGGTCTTATAGAATATTGTGGATATTTGTCTCATTAGCAATCATACCTTGAAAATCATAATTGTTGTTGTCCTTCAGGTTTTATTTGTTGTTGTCCTTCAGTTTTATTTGTTGTTGTTGAAGTTGACAAAATTTTCTTCCCAACATGTCTATCTCTCAGTCATTGCCTGTAACATGGTATATTACAGTGTTGTGGTTAGTCATGGTATATTACAGTGTTGATTGTGTATATTACAGTGTTGTGGTAGTCAGTATATTCAGTGTTGTGGTTAGTTGTATATTACAGTGTTGTGGTTAGTCATGGTATATTACAGTGTTGTGGTTAGTCATGGTATATTACAGTGTTGTGGTTAGTCATGGTATATTACAGTGTTGAGGTTAGTCATGGTATATTACAGTGTTGTGGTTAGTCATGGTATATTACAGTGTTGTGGTTAGTCATGGTATATTACAGTGTTGAGGTTAGTCATGGTATATTAGTGTTGTGGTTAGTCATGGTATATTACAGTGTTGTGGTTAGTCATGGTATATTACAGTGTTGTTCCAGTTTTGTTGTTATTGGATAAACATTTTGAACAGAGGTGTATTCATTTTTTTTCATAAAATCTTAAATGCCAACTTTGTTCCCTTTTTAAAGCTTTATAGCTTGCAATGCAGTATGGCTTTTGTTTTAATTGTTTAAGTCTAACTATGACCTATAGTTGCTTAAATCTATACCGATTGGTCTCTGGTGGAAAGATGTCTCATTGGCAATCATACCACATCTCCTTATTTTTTTTATTGTCATTGAAATTTTTTAATGGCTATTTTAATAGATTTAACTTTGTTGAATCTTTCTGAAATCATAAAAGGCTTACACTGGCATCATGAACACACACTGTGTAAATATTATCTTCTACACATACATCAATCATTAAAATTCTCAAACTTCATATATAGGATGAAACTTTCAAATTTCTAGATCAGAGGTCAAAGTTTAAGCTGAGGTTAAAGGTTTTAATCACAACCTTGACAATGCAATAACTCCTTTTTGACAATCATCAATGACAGGACAATCAACTAGTCAACAGAATACTTGGAATATCTTTATCAAAACACATTAAAGAAAAGATAACATTTGGAAAGTAAACTCCATTAAAGAAAGTTCTGATAATCTCCAGTGATGTGATTGTAAATCAGGATGATTCTTCAAATAGTTTTCATTCAGTTCCAAAAAAAAAACAGAACATGAAAGCAAGTGAAAAGTTGGCACTGCAAACAGATGCTCAAAAAATACACATTCACTGAGAGAAAACGAAAATGAGTGCCAATAACTGTATGGCCTTTCTTCTATTTCATGGGTTCAAAACAGTATGCTTGGCCCTCTCCTTTTTTATGGGTTCAAACAGTATGCTTGGCCTTCTCCTTTTTTATGGGTTCAAACAGTATGCTAAGCCCTCTCCATTTTTTATGGATTCAAAACACTATGCATGGCCCTCTCCTTTTTTATGGATTCAAAACAGTATGCTTGGCCTCTCCTTTTATGGGTTCAAACAGTATGCATGGCCCTCTCCTTTTTTATGGATTCAAAACACTATGCTTGGCCCTCTCCTTTTTTATGGATTCAAAACAGTATGCTTGGCCCTCTCCTTTTTTATGGGTTCAAAACAGTATGCTTGGCCTCTCCTTTTTATGGGTTCAAACACTATGCATGGCCCTCTCCTTTTTTATGGATTCAAAACACTATGCATGGCCTCTCCTTTTTATGGGTTCAAACACTATGCATGGCCCTCTCCTTTTTATGGATTCAAAACACTATATGGCCCTCTCCTTTTTATGGATTCAAAACAGTATGCTTGGCCCTCTCCTTTTATGGGTTCAAACAGTATGCATGGCCCTCTCCTTTTTATGGATTCAAAACACTATGCTTGGCCTCTCCTTTTTATGGATTCAAAACAGTATGCTTGGCCTCTCCTTTTTATGGGTTCAAAACAGTATGCTTGGCCCTCTCCTTTTTTATGGGTTCAAACACTATGCATGGCCCTCTCCTTTTTTATGGATTCAAAACACTATGCATGGCCCTCTCCTTTTTTATGGGTTCAAACACTATGCATGGCCCTCTCCTTTTTTATGGGTTCAAACACTATGCATGGCCCTCTCCTTTTTTATGGATTCAAAACACTATGCATGGCCCTCTCCTTTTTATGGGTTCAAACACTATGCATTGCCTCTCCTTTTTATGGATTCAAAACACTATGCATGGCCCTCTCCTTTTTATGGGTTCAAACAGTATGCATGGCCTCTCCTTTTTATGGGTTCAAACAGTATGCTTGGCCTTCTCCTTTTTTATGGGTTCAAACAGTATGCTTGGCCCTCTCCTTTTTTATGGGTTCAAACACTATGCATGGCCCTCTCCTTTTTTATGGGTTCAAACAGTATGCATGGCCCTCTCCTTTTTTATGGATTCAAAACAGTATGCATGGCCTCTCCTTTTTATGGGTTCAAAACAGTATGCTTGGCCTCTCCTTTTTATGGATTCAAAATAGTATGCTTGGAGGGACAAGGAAACATGTAGTGGTAAAATTATCGATAGTTTTTCACCTGTATAAATGAGTTACATAACTTCCTCCCTTCTATCTATATATATCTCATTCTGATCAAACAAGGGAAACTCAAGCATCCATCTGAAAAGCACTTTTCAAAAATTCAGTCTTGCTGATCATATTAAGTTTCTCTTTATTATAGTTTTCAAGGTTAAAAGGTAAAACAATAAAATTTGGTAAACAAAAATCATTATGTAAGGGCAATAACTCCTTTAAGGTGTCATCTAACAATTTTGGTTGTAATAGACATATGTAGACCTTGACATTTTAACATTTTGGCTTGTCTCAGATTTTGTCTATCTATAACAGTTTTCAAAATAATAGCATTTTACCCTATGTTCTATTTTTAGCCTTGGTAGCCATGTTGATTGGCTGGCTGGAAAACGGACACACTTTTTACTAAATACCCAAAAATAATTGTGGCCAAATTTAGTTCACCTTGGCCTAATAGAGGAGAAGAATTTTGTAAAAGTAAATGAATGATGGAAGAAGGATTGGCAGACAAATCAGCCAAGTAATGGCAAAAGCTGGTTAGTGCCTTGGATGTCCAAAGATTTCATTAATATGTAATAAATTTCAACAGAGACATTTCACCAACAGACTGCATGTTAATGACTGATTGATTGGTGTTTAATGCCACTTTCAGCATTATTGAGCTATTTAGTGGCGGTCAGTTTTTATAGGTTGAGGAAGACAGAGTGCCCAGAGAGAACCACTGACCTTCAGTAGGAAAACTGACAATCCTAGTCAATTAAGATTGGAGTAGAATGCACCTGTGGGATTCGAACTCACAACCTCACTGTTGACAGGCTAGTGATTCAGTAGCTCTATTAATTAGAACACTTGGCCACTGAGGTCCCTCGACTGCATGTTACTACACTGAATATACAAACAGAGGCCATGTCATCGGGTGGACTAAGTAATCAGTTACTGTAAATTCAGAAATTATTGCGTGCATTTATTATTGCGATTTTGTCATTTTAGACTAAAATGCGATTTTATTTTTTTAGCGATATTGAGAAAAATCCTGTTTAATTCATATAAAAAATTTCAAAATGCGAGTTTAAATTATTGCGATTATAACCCTGTCGCATTTTTCGCAATTAAATTAAAAACATCGCAATAATTTCTGAATTTACAGTACATATTATTTAAAACATGAATGTTCCTTGGATTGTACTTGTCAATTCTGGATGATATCACCAAAGATACACAAGAAAGTTCCTTGGATTGTACATGTCAAGTCTGGATGATATCACCAAAGATACATAAGAATGTTCCTTGGATTGTACTTGTCAATTCTGGATGAGATCAAATCTACTTTTTTTCAAATGAAAAAGCCATGCAGACTCTTTCAGTGTAAACACTTTTCATGGTTTAAGCAAACATTTTTATCTCAAAGATACTTGCATGATTTCATGGATATGTCTGTCCCACCTAACAAATAAATAACAATTTGAAATTTGGTTGAAAAATCTTTCAAATTCGTGCAATACATCTTTCCCATGAAATCTACCAAAGCTAATATTCCAGAAACAGTTATGATTCTATACAAATGACTTAGAAAACAGCTTATAGTAGCGAAGAATGTATACTGATAATTATGATGCAATCAATGTTTTAATGACAAACTCCAGTACCTCAAATAAACATCTAAGTATCTAAGATATTATCCTAAAATAAAAGGTAATATATTAACTTTGAAGTTAAGTTTTATTTCATGTTGATTTCATCTAATACTAAGATTTTATTTATCAATCCAGATGCACTGTGGAAATCACTTGTATCTATAAAAGGTATTAATTCATAGCATGTGATAATATTTGATGTATGACCAGTGCATTAATCTTGGCATGTTTTGCTTCAGATCAATACAAAACATTGCATGAAATCATGTCCCTGGTTGAATAAGAAGTAGAAATTGATATCTTGTTCAAGTCCTTCATCATGTTGCATGACACTGCTGTGATGCACTTATTTGAGACTCAAAAGTTTATGTATAACAAATGGAAATAGTGAGAACGACAAAGAAATACCACTTTTTAAGATTTTTTGAAACCATAGTTGACCTTTAAATAACATGCAAAATATTTTCTGGAATTGCTCTTTTCTATATTGTTTGACAAAATATTGATATCTATTAAAAACAAAAGTTTTCTATTTGAATCCTGAGAAATCTGAATATTTTTTTAATAAAAAATAAGTTGCAGGTTGGTCTGCATGTTGTTATTTCACACTTATCATAGGTACAAGATATTGTTAGTGATTTGTCCCATATTGATGAAGAAAGCCTTTCAATAGGTATGTCCCCCTTTCAAGAGAAAATTTAATAACTAGTCTTTCCCTATGTCAAATTGGTATAACCCCTACCAAGCAAAATCTTGAATGGCATAGCCTTTCAATTGGTCAAATTAGCTTGCCATCGAACCTTCTTAAAGAAACCAACAAAATTAATTCTCTTTATCATAGACATAACATTTACACAGGCAAAAGGTTACTTATATCAGGGGGTAAAGGTCAAACCTTAAACTTGTTCAAATAGGAAAACACACCATATCTCTGCTAATGTGAAACCACCTACAATATCACTAAACGTGATGAGACATAGGGATGAAGTGCATATAACTCAATTAAGTCAGAAGAGTCTTGAATGATAAGCCATATTACTTACTTCCATTATAAGACCCTGTCAGCCTCTTGCACTAACAGACATGGTATTGGAACTACAAATAAAATTGAGAATGGAAATGGGAATATGTCAAAGAGACAACAACCCGACCAAAGAGCAGACAACAGCTGAAGGCGAGTAAGAAGAACCATAAAACTTTTTTTAATCCTTCAAAGAAATGCAGTACATGAATGTAGGGTTAACAAAGATTGTCAATGCTTTCTTCAGTCACGATGTTTGTTTGTTTTACATAGAACATCTGGTACTTTTTAAATAAGCACGCCATATATATATATATATATAAATGCCTAAGAATATAACTTTAACACGCTAATGAGTGTTATATGCCTAAGAATGTAACTTTAACACGCTAATGAGCGTTATATAACACTCATTAGCCTGTTCAAGTTACATTCTTAGGCATTTATATAATTTAATTTAGTAACTGCATCAGTTTATTTGCAAACGGGTCCAAGCCTAGATAGATTGAATGTTGATTGCTGCTATTTAAAGACCTTTGCTCAACTTATCACTAAAAGACTTCAAATTATTTCTAATTTGGTATACATGTCAATGAAGTTGCCCAGTATGAAATGGTCAAGAATTACCTAAACTCACATATGAAATAAAGAATGACTCTCCTTAAAAATACAAATATAAGATTGGAATCCAGTTTATTATTAATGGACAAAATCACTATATGATGTTATCAATTGCAATAAGTCCTATATCCTAGATAAGAGACATCTAGTCTTTTAAAAGATTACTGCCATAAATCTTTGGACATTTTTTTGTGTGTCCTGTATCAAGAAAGCTGTCACATTTAACAAATATTCTTGTTCTTTTCACCAGTAATGTTTGATTTATACAATTTATTAATGGCTATATAAACATGAAACTGGTAAATGTCTTCGATTATGCTAGCCATCAATCTTGGTAATGGTGATCGTGATTTCAGTATTGCATGTAGATAAGGTATTAACTATGTACAGAAATGTTGTAGGCCTGAAAGCAAGTTTTCCCTTGACAAATTGACGACACAAGATTTAGCAATCCATTCATAATACATTAATTATCAAAAATGGTTTCCAATGCACATGGAAAAACTAGATATTTCCTATAACAACATTTTTGTGAGCATTTTGCACCGAGGATTCAATAATAATAATAACCTAACATGCTTTGATAGTATTATTCATTTCACAGGATTCAATAATAATAATAACCTAACATACTTTGATAGTATTATTCATTTCACAGGATTCAATAATAATAATAACCTAACATACTTTGATAGTATTATTCATTTCACAGGATTCAATCAAAAAACAAAAACAAGTTTAATTCAATTTGTGTTCTGTTTTAATATAAATGGAATCCAACTATTTATTATTGAAAATAAGAACTGTTTGCTTCTCCTTGACATTTGTGCATCAGAGCTAAGAGCATAGTGCCCTGAAATTAACAGGCAATTTTTTTCTTCTATATTCTCGTGGCATATTGAACAAACACTTCAAATAAAACGCAAATAAAAATTAGCAGTTTTCCCATGTAAGAATTCTGAAATTATGGTTTTTGAAGAGTTTGTCTGTAAGGAATAGACATAAAACTGCACTGTTTTTTTTTTATAAAACTACTAAAAAGAACACTTAATTTTTATTCATGCTTTAATTGACCATTTTTGTTTGCCAATTGCTGTTTTCACAAAAAATCCTAAAAGAAAAAAACAACTCCAAAGTCATGAACATTTCATTTTAACATATAATGAAATTAAGTCACTCAGTTTTTTTTTTTTTAAAAAGAAGACTCAAGATAGTTATGCTTGTTATGTTTATTACAATTATATAATTGTAACTTGAAGTGAAGAAAGGGTATGAAAAAAATTGTTCCTCTTTCATTTTAAATGGTAAGGAAATGAAAAGGTGGCCTTATACTTCAGTTAATGAAAAAATTTTTAATAAATTTGGTGCATTTGATGTGCTTTTCTGGATTTATCTGCTTCCGAACACTCGATCAAACCCAAAATTTGCAAGCCAAGGATGATTAGTACTTAAATACTTTGGGAGCTATATGACCAAAAGAATTGTAAAGTCATTAAAGTGTACAAGGCTTTTCTGAAGGCACACACCATACTGCAAAGGTTTTACTAAAAGGAGGGAGGGGATAAAACATTGAGTTTACCAAAAAGTTTTGTTCCTGTAAGTAATACTTTATTGAAAAGCAATTTTCATACATATGGGCCAATGGTATACAAACAATGACAGTTAACATGGTCAGCTATACATGATGGGAAACAATCCTACCTTGTATTAGAGCTTTCTGTATAATGGTTTCAGAGGATTTGAGTTCCCAATGTGTCATTGTCAAAATCTAATGAACTTTGTAAAATAGTCGAAATCATTATGATGGTATAGTATGGTTCAGAGAACATGAGAACAAATAATCCTACCAAATATGCAAACTTTCTGTCAAACGGTCTTGGAATATTTATGTGTTTCGGACATATGGAAGGTCACAGACTTTAACCTTATCCCCTACAGTGCAACACACTGAAGGGGGATAATAAGCAGAAATATTTTGGTACCGGAAACCAAAACAAATTCATACATATCAAAATTCAAAATAAGCAAGTGTAAAACTTGATTACCTGTAGAAAAATATGTGCAAGTTTGGTTGAATTCTATCAAGTCATTTTCAAGGAGTTTTGGATTGTCAAAGAAAAATCAGCAGAAATGGTTAAGTCAAAGTTTGTGGAATGGGAAGCCCCGAAAATCTTGTAAATAGCAGGTGCACAACTACAGGTGACTTGCAGAAGGATCTGTGAAAGCTTGGGTTGAATTCTCCCAAGCTGTGTGGATTAACAAAGTGTGACACAGATAACCACTCAAGACAACAGGAGTAATCCTTAAGTGTCGCCCCAGCTTGGTGCCGACAGGAGTAATCCTTATGTGTTGATCAATTGCATGAAAGTTTTTAAATATGTATTGTAAAGTTGCAAAGGTCTTATAGAATATTGTGGATATTTGTCTCATTAGCAATCATACCTTGAAAATCATAATTGTTGTTGTCCTTCAGGTTTTATTTGTTGTTGTCCTTCAGTTTTTATTTGTTGTTGTTGAAGTTGACAAAATTTTCTTCCCAACATGTCTATCTCATTGTGAAGTTCAGTCATTGCCTGTATGTGTTGTGGTTAGTCATGGTATATTACAGTGTTGTGGTTAGTCATGGTATATTACAGTGTTGTGGTTAGTCATGGTATATTACAGTGTTGTGGTTAGTCATGGTATATTACAGTGTTGTGGTTAGTCATGGTATATTACAGTGTTGTGGTTAGTCATGGTATATTACAGTGTTGTTCCAGTTTTGTTGTTATTGGATAAACATTTTGAACAGAGGTGTATTCATTTTTTTTCATAAAATCTTAAATGCCAATTTTGTTCCCTTTTTAAAGCTTTATAGCTTGCAATGCAGTATGGCTTTTGTTTTAATTGTTTAAGTCTAACTATGACCTATAGTTGCTTAAATCTATACCGATTGGTCTCTGGTGGAAAGATGTCTCATTGGCAATCATACCACATCTCCTTATTTTTTTAATGGCTATTTTAATAGATTTAACTTTGTTGAATCTTTCTGAAATCATAAAAGGCTTACACTGGCATCATGAACACACACTGTGTAAATATTATCTTCTACACATACATCAATCATTAAAATTCTCAAACTTCATATATAGGATGAAACTTTCAAATTTCTAGATCAGAGGTCAAAGTTTAAGCTGAGGTTAAAGGTTTTAATCACAACCTTGACAATGCAATAACTCCTTTTTGACAATCATCAATGACAGGACAATCAACTAGTCAACAGAATACTTGGAATATCTTTATCAAAACACATTAAAGAAAAGATAACATTTGGAAAGTAAACTCCATTAAAGAAAGTTCTGATAATCTCCAGTGATGTGATTGTAAATCAGGATGATTCTTCAAATAGTTTTCATTCAGTTCCAAAAAAAACAGAACATGAAAGCAAGTGAAAAGTTGGCACTGCAAACAGATGCTCAAAAAATACACATTCACTGAGAGAAAACGAAAATGAGTGCCAATAACTGTATGGCCTTTCTTCTATTTCATGGGTTCAAAACAGTATGCTTGGCCCTCTCCTTTTTTATGGGTTCAAACAGTATGCTTGGCCTTCTCCTTTTTTATAGGTTCAAACAGTATGCTAAGCCCTCTCCATTTTTTATGGATTCAAAACACTATGCATGGCCCTCTCCTTTTTTATGGATTCAAAACAGTATGCTTGGCCCTCTCCTTTTTATGGGTTCAAACAGTATGCATGGCCCTCTCCTTTTTTATGGATTCAAAACACTATGCTTGGCCCTCTCCTTTTTTATGGATTCAAAACAGTATGCTTGGCCCTCTCCTTTTTTATGGGTTCAAAACAGTATGCTTGGCCCTCTCCTTTTTTATGGGTTCAAAACAGTATGCTTGGCCCTCTCCTTTTTTATGGGTTCAAAACAGTATGCATGGCCCTCTCCTTTTTTATGGGTTCAAACACTATGCATGGCCCTCTCCTTTTTTATGGATTCAAAACACTATGCATGGCCCTCTCCTTTTTTATGGGTTCAAACACTATGCATGGCCCTCTCCTTTTTTATGGGTTCAAACACTATGCATGGCCCTCTCCTTTTTTATGGATTCAAAACACTATGCATGGCCCTCTCCTTTTTTATGGGTTCAAACACTATGCATGGCCCTCTCCTTTTTTATGGATTCAAAACACTATGCATGGCCCTCTCCTTTTTTATGGGTTCAAACAGTATGCATGGCCCTCTCCTTTTTTATGGGTTCAAACAGTATGCTTGGCCTTCTCCTTTTTTATGGGTTCAAACAGTATGCTTGGCCCTCTCCTTTTTTATGGGTTCAAACACTATGCATGGCCCTCTCCTTTTTTATGGGTTCAAACAGTATGCATGGCCCTCTCCTTTTTTATGGATTCAAAACAGTATGCATGGCCCTCTCCTTTTTTATGGGTTCAAAACAGTATGCTTGGCCCTCTCCTTTTTTATGGATTCAAAATAGTATGCTTGGAGGGACAAGGGAAACATGTAGTGGTAAAATTATCGATAGTTTTTCACCTGTATAAATGAGTTACATAACTTCCTCCCTTCTATCTATATATATCTCATTCTGATCAAACAAGGGAAACTCAAGCATCCATCTGAAAAGCACTTTTTCAAAAATTCAGTCTTGCTGATCATATTAAGTTTCTCTTTATTATAGTTTTCAAGGTTAAAAAGGTAAAAACAATAAAATTTGGTAAACAAAAAATCATTATGTAAGGGCAATAACTCCTATAAGGTGTCATCTAACAATTTTGGTTGTAATAGACATATGTAGACCTTGACATTTTTAACATTTTGGCTTGTCTCAGATTTTGTCTATCTATAACAGTTTTCAAAATAATAGCATTTTACCCCTATGTTCTATTTTTAGCCTTGGTAGCCATGTTGATTGGCTGGCTGGAAAAACGGACACACTTTTTTACTAAATACCCCAAAAATAATTGTGGCCAAATTTAGTTCACCTTGGCCTAATAGAGGAGAAGAATTTTGTAAAAGTAAATGAATGATGGAAGAAGGATTGGCAGACAAATCAGCCAAGTAATGGCAAAAGCTGGTTAGTGCCTTGGATGTCCAAAGATTTCATTAATATGTAATAAATTTCAACAGAGACATTTCACCAACAGACTGCATGTTAATGACTGATTGATTGGTGTTTAATGCCACTTTCAGCATTATTGAGCTATTTAGTGGCGGTCAGTTTTTATAGGTTGAGGAAGACAGAGTGCCCAGAGAGAACCACTGACCTTCAGTAGGAAAACTGACAATCCTAGTCAATTAAGATTGGAGTAGAATGCACCTGTGGGATTCGAACTCACAACCTCACTGTTGACAGGCTAGTGATTCAGTAGCTCTATTAATTAGAACACTTGGCCACTGAGATCCCTCGACTGCATGTTACTACACTGAATATACAGAGGCCATGTCATCGGGTGGACTAAGTAATCAGTTACTGTAAATTCAGAAATTATTGCGTGCATTTATTATTGCGATTTTGTCATTTTAGACTAAAATGCGATTTTAATTTTTGCGATATTGAGAAAAATCCTGTTTAATTCATATAAAAAATTTCAAAATGCGAGTTTAAATTATTGCGATTATAACCCTGTCGCATTTTTCGCAATTAAATTAAAAACATCGCAATAATTTCTGAATTTACAGTACATATTATTTAAAACATGAATGTTCCTTGGATTGTACTTGTCAATTCTGGATGATATCACCAAAGATACACAAGAAAGTTCCTTGGATTGTACATGTCAAGTCTGGATGATATCACCAAAGATACATAAGAATGTTCCTTGGATTGTACTTGTCAATTCTGGATGAGATCAAATCTACTTTTTTTCAAATGAAAAAGCCATGCAGACTCTTTCAGTGTAAACACTTTTCATGGTTTAAGCAAACATTTTTATCTCAAAGATACTTGCATGATTTCATGGATATGTCTGTCCCACCTAACAAATAAATAACAATTTGAAATTTGGTTGAAAAATCTTTCAAATTCGTGCAATACATCTTTCCCATGAAATCTACCAAAGCTAATATTCCAGAAACAGTTATGATTCTATACAAATGACTTAGAAAACAGCTTATAGTAGCGAAGAATGTATACTGATAATTATGATGCAATCAATGTTTTAATGACAAACTCCAGTACCTCAAATAAACATCTAAGTATCTAAGATATTATCCTAAAATAAAAGGTAATATATTAACTTTGAAGTTAAGTTTTATTTCATGTTGATTTCATCTAATACTAAGATTTTTATTTATCAATCCAGATGCACTGTGGGAAATCACTTGTATCTATAAAAGGTATTAATTCATAGCATGTGATAATATTTGATGTATGACCAGTGCATTAATCTTGGCATGTTTTTGCTTCAGATCAATACAAAACATTGCATGAAATCATGTCCCTGGTTGAATAAGAAGTAGAAATTGACATCTTGTTCAAGTCCTTCATCATGTTGCATGACACTGCTGTGATGCACTTATACTTACAAACACTCAATTAATTTCCTGGTACAGACCCTTCCAACTACAGTGTGTTACAGATGTGGTCATCAAAACTTATTAGAAAACATTAAAAAAGACAAAATTCCACATTCCTGTCAAACAACTTTTCAATCAATTAAGTAGACATGCAATGTTTCCAATAAAGTTTAAAACTTTAAAAGCAACTCCACAATCTATCATGCAAGCTATAAAATTCCTTAACTAAATTTAGACACATTAATTAGTAATGAAAGATCACAATGCCTGATACAGTGAGATACATTATATTTGAGTGAGTGGACACAAGTGTCAATTAACCTATTTTATTATATGAACAGTTCCTGATCAGTAAAGTTTTTAACCTGTCTTTTTACATATATGGGATATAGTCAATTACAAAAAAGGGGGGAATTAGCTTTAATTTATTGTAGATTTGTAGTTTATGTTGTTCCTACATTAATACAAGAGTGCACACGCTGAAATGTCTTGCCTTCTTTACCCACCATTGATATTATGTTGATAATCCTAAATATAAAGCTTTAGTACAACTATCACATAAACTTAACATGATCCAAGAAAATGAGGTCAAGGTCAGATAAACCAAATGAGAAATACATGTACACCTTACAATCATTCATGACACTAAATATAGTTGACCTATTGCTTATAGTTTCTAAGAAACAGAATTAAGCAAGAAAACTAAACATTCATGATTGACCAATGAACCCTGAAAATGAGGTCAAGGTCAGATAAACCATGCCAGGCAGACATGCACACCTTACAATCATTGTATGCATTAAATTTAGTCGACCTATTGCTTATAGCATCTAAGAAACAAACTTAACCATGAAAACTTAACATTGACCAATGAACCACCAAAATGAGGTCAAGGTCACATAATACCTGCCAGATAATAAATATACAGCTTACAATCCTTCCATACAACAAATATAGTTTACCTATTGCTTATAGTTTAAGAAAAACAGACCAAAACACAAAAACTTAACACTGAGTAATGAACCATGAAAATGAGGTCAAGGTCAAATTATACCTGCGAGACTGACATATACATCATGAAATATTTCCTCACACCAAATACAGTTGACCTATTGCATATAGTATTAGAAAACAGACCAAAATAAAAAATGAGGTCAAGATCAGATGACATCTGCCAGTTGGACATGTACACCTTACAATTATTCCATACACCAAATATAGTATACCTATTGCATATAGTATAAGAACTAGAGGCTCCAAGGAACCTGTGTCGCTCACCTGATATTTTTATTTACAATTGATGCATAAATCAATGCAACCGTTATACTTTTGCTTTAGTTTCAGAGATATAAGCCACAAACTGCATTTTACCCCTATGGTCTATTTTTAGCCATGTCTGCCATGTTGGTTGGCAGGCAGGGTCATCTGACACATTTTTTAAACGAAATACCCTAATGACAATTGTGACCAAGTTTGGTTAACTGGTTAAGTGTCTCAGTTGTTTCAGAGGACAAGATTTTTGTAAAAGATTACAAAAATTTACCAAAAATTGTTAAAAATTGACTTTAAAGGGCAATAACTCCTTAAGGGGTCAACTGACCATTTTGGTCATGTTGACTTATTTGTAGATCTTACTTTGCTGAACATTTTTGCTGTTTACAGTTTATCTCGATCTATAATAATATTCAAGATAATAACCAAAATCTGCAAAATTTCCTTAAAATTGCCAATTCAGGGGCAGTAACCCAACAACAGGTTGTCTGATTCGTCTGAAAATTTCAGGACAGATAGATCTTAACCTGATGAACTCTTTTACAAATGTCAAATTTGCTCTTAATGCTTTAGTTTCAGAGATATAAGCCAAAAACTGCATTTTACCCCTATGTTCTATTTTTAGCCATGTTGGTTGGCAGGTGGGGTCATCGGACAAATTTTTTAAACTAGATACCCTAATAATGATTGTGATCACGTTTGGTTAAATTTGTCTTACTAGTTTCAGAGGAGAAGATTTTTGTAAAAGATAACAAAAATTTACAAAAAATTGTTAAAAATTGACTTTAAAGGGCAATAACTCCTTAAGGGGTCAACTGACCATTTTGGTCATGTCAACTTTTTTGTAGATTTACTTAGCTGAACATTATTGCTGTTTACAGTTTATCTCTATCTATAATAATATTCAAGATAATAACCAAAAACGGCAAAATTTCCTTAAAATTACCAATGCAGGGCAGCAACCCAGCAACAGGTTGTCCGATTCATCTGAAAATTTCAGGGTAGATAGATCTTGACCTGATAAACAATTCTACCCCCCATGTCAGATTTGCTCTAAATGCTTTGGTTTTAGAGATATAAGCCAAAATTCACATTTTACCCCTATGTTCTATTTTTAGCCATGGTGGCCATCTTGGTTCGTTGGCTTGGTCACCGGACACAATTTTTAAACTAGATACCCCAATGATGATGGTAGCCAAGTTTGGTTAAATTTGGCCCAGTAGTTTCAGAGGAGAAGACTTTTGTAAAAGTTAATGGAAGGACGACGGACGACGCCGGACGCCGGACGCCAAGTGATGAGAAAAGCTCAAGTGGCCCTTCGGGCCAGGTGAGCTAAAAACCGACCAAAACACAAAAACTTAACTATAACCACTGAACCATGAAAATGAGGTCAAGGTCAGATGACACCTGCCAGTTGGACATGTACACCTTACAACCCTTCCATACACCAAATATACTAGACCTATTGCTTATAGTATCTGAGATATGGACTTGACCACCAAAACTTAACCTTGTTCACTGATCCATGAAATGAGGTTGAGGTCAAGTGAAAACTGTCTGACGGGCATGAGGACCTTGCAAGGTACGCACATACCAAATACAGTTATCCTATTACTCATAATAAGAGAGAAATTAACATTACAAAAAATCTGAACTTTTTTTTCAAGTAGTCACTGAACCATGAAAATGAGGTCAAGGACAATGGACATGTGACAGACGGAAACTTCATAACATAAGGTATCTATATACAAAGTATGAAGCATCCAGGTCTTCCACCTTCTAAAATATAAAAGCTTTTAAGAATTTAGTTAATGTCACCACCGCCAGATCACTATCCCTATGTCGAGCTTTCTGCGACAAAAGTCGCAGGCTCAACAAAAACAGTGGAAAAATATATAATCCTGTTGTTTTAATGGACAATATTCAATCCAAATACATATTATCTTTCTTACTTATTAAAGCCAAATCAAAAGAGGATATTTTAAAAATTGATTCTTGCCCATTTTCTTCCCTCCAATATTGGTTGCACTTTGCTTTGTGGTTTTAATCAGAGGATAGCGAAAACATATTTCTATTAAAAAGAAAGTCCTTTTTTTTTTGCAAAAGATAGATTATTGGGCCCAATACCGATAGTCTTTTGACTTATTTTACCACAAAAGCAGTTGTCTAAATTTAAATTCATAATTGTTTTTTGCTGGTTATCAAGAGATTAGAGTTAAGGACTATCAACACTGAAGTTGATTACATGCATGCAGATTGAATTAAAATTACATGTTGTTAAATTCAACATTTTTACCCAACTGGTTACTATGATATTTTGTTCAGAGATTAACCAGTTAACGTAGCCCCAATCTGATTAGAGCAAAGGGTGGAATCAGAATCTGCATTTCAATCACATTGACCAAGACTTGGATGTGGATGAATGACATTGGTATCATATGCCCTGTAAATTATATTTGCTTTAGATTTTTTCCACAGGCACTTGTCTCTGATTTTTTTTTTAACTATATACTTTAATATTGAAACTATTTCACAAAACATATATTTCAAACTAGTTTATTCAGTTCATCAAGAACAGACGTGGGACAATATTTATGGTATTTCATAATAAATATGAACTTAGGCATTTCACAACACATCATCATTAATATATAAAAGACAAGTATGGAACTGAGTAGAATGGAAATTATATGCTTATAAAGTCTCTGATAATTCGCAATACACCCTTTCATCTATATATAGAAACCCATGGTTACTAAATAAACTCACTCATACGAACTACTAATTGCATTTAATATGTAGTCTCTGAGTGCCACCAAAATTGCTAGATGCCTGCATCAATTTGCAGTTTTCCTAACGAAAGTTCCGACAAATTTCCCTATAGCTTTGAATGCACACTTAATCATTACACTTCCTCACAGAAAGGATAGTAACAATTGGATTTCCTTTTTCATAACACTTAAATCATTATAAAATCTAAATGTAATTTGTTCCATATTTCAAAGATTGCAGATTCTAGTCTTTCCATTTGATATCATATATGCAATTATAGACTTTTATACTAAAAGGAATCCACTTGGATTTACAATTGGTTACATTAGAAATAGAATGAAGATTTCTATTGACATGTTCACAATGAGGACACTACGAGATATGGAAAAGTTTATATTTATAACGTAAGTTATTATAACTGCTATCAAACGAATACTTAATTCACCACTTTTGCGCTATTGTTTGTTATGAAATTTTGTATGAATTTGTTTATCCCATTATTTTTTTCTGAAATAGGTCATACTAAAATCAATCAAGTAAAAAAAACAATTAAAGCACTACCATTATGTAGGCGGTGTAACTCCTTCCTAAATGATTGTTTCCTGTGATAGGCAGCAATCAAAATTCAGGACATTAGAGCATAGACATTCTTTACAAGGTTTCTAAGAAAATGAAAAGAAAAAAACAATAAATTTTGTACTATACTTCATTCAAAGAAAACATCTACAGTAATCAAATTGTTAGGTCAAAGGACAAGAGTGCACACGCTGAAATGTCTTGCCTGCTTTACTGACCACTGATTTTATTTTGTTAGTTCTAAATATAAAGCTTTACTACAAGTATCAATTTACTTAACATCATCCAAGAAAATGAGGTCAAGGTTAGATATACCAAACTGGAAATACATGTACACCTTGCAATCATTCCATACACCAAATATAGTTGACCTATTGCTTATAGTTTGTAAGAATCAAACTTAACAAGGAAAACTTAACATTGACCAATGTACCATGAAAACGAGGTCAAGGTCAAGTGAACAATGCCAGACAGACATGCACACCTTACAATCAATCTATGAATCAAATATACTTTACATATTGCTTATAGTATCTAAGAAACAAACTTAACTACGAAAACTTAACATTGAACAATGAACCATGAAAATGAGGTCAGGGTCAGATGATACCTGCCAGACAGACATATACACCTAACAATCATTCCATACACCAAATATAATTGACTTATTGCTTAAAGTTTGAGAAAAAACAGACCAAAACACAATAAAATGATCTGACCTTGACCTCGTTTTCATGGTTCAGTGGTTAAAGGTCAGATGACAACTGCCAGTTGGACATGTACACCTTACAATCATTCCAAACACCAAATATAGTAGACCTATTGCTTATAGTATCTGATATATGGACTTGACCATGAAAACTTAACCTTGTTCACTGATCAATGAAAGAGGTTGAGGTCAGATGAAAACTGTCTGATGCATATACTAAATATAGTCATTCTATTACTCATAATAACAGAGAAATTAACATTACAAAAAATCTTAACTTTTTTTTTCAAGTAGTTACTGAACCATGAAAATGAGGTCAAGGACAATGGACCTATAACAGATGGAAACTTCATAACATAAGGCATCTATAAACAAAGTATGAAGCATCCAGGTCTCCACCTTCCAAAATATAAAGCTTTTAAGTAGTTAGTTAACGCTGCCGGATCACTATCCCTATGTCGAGCTTTCTGCGACAGAAGTCACAGGCTCGACAAAAACGGTCAAATATCTTGAAATAGAATGGAAAAACAAATAAAAGTTTTCAGAAATAGGTCACATCTACCTATGTGTGCTATTACAGCCTGTGATAATGTATCATATAGAAATGAACCTAAAAATGAAACTGAATCAAGTCACTTAATACATGATTTTCCAATAAGTGCATTTTTCCTAGCAAAATTTGATGCCACAAAGCAATTATCTTCATGTCACAATGTGCTATTTTGCCTTTTCCCCTGAATGAAGCCAGGTCAACATGAAACTTGTCTATTGTAAAATGTAGGTCATAGTGATCAGTAATTCATAATAAATATAATTTGATGGGTTGTTGAGAAAGGTATCTTAACAAAAATTCCCAAAGTCCTTAAAGCATGAAATTTAGGTCATGGTATTTTGAATATTGCACAATTCCATTGTTTATTAGGAAAATAAAAGAAGAATGTGTCTGAGGACATGAATGCCCCCATGCCCAAACTTTGCAATTTTCCAAGCCAAAAAGGGGCATAACTCTAGAAAGATAAAAGACTCACTGCCCAAATTTTAACTCTGTCTGTGAATTTTGGTTCTTAGCATTGTGTATGAGCTTATAAAATTTGGATGAGGAAAACTTAAGTAAGAGTGCGAAAATGAAAAAATTAGCAATTTTTCAAGTTATTATGGTGCATAACTCTAGAACGGTAAGTGACTCACTACCCAAATTCAAACTCTGTCTGCAAGTTTAAGTTCTTAGCATTGTGTATGAGTTTAATAAAATTTGGATAAGAAAACTTGTTAGAGTGCGGAAACAAAAATGGGAGGGACAGAGAGACGGAGAAAGGACAGTCAAGGGTAACACTTAATGCCCCCATATGTGTACCTATATACCAAAATGTACTTAGACTAATTGAGGATGTGATTTCACCATTCAGTTAACAAGATTCATAAAAATATCCAAATCACAATACAAAAAAGTCTGGACAGACTAAATATGTAATTCTGCCTAACATGTCATCTAATACCCACATCACCATTACTTTGTTGCTTTTTAATCATGGTGTCTGCTATAAAATGAACCAGAATAAAAAATCTAATCTATACACAAGTCTTCTTTAATCAAATGATCGTCAATCTTAATAATAAAGAACGAAAAAATTAGATGCAACAACATGAAGTCCAAAAATATCAGTTAGGACAGCTTGTTAATTGTTCCGAGATGTACTTCATCCAATTTTACCTGAAGCAACACATTTCCGCATTTTGTCTGAATCACGTTATGCGTGAAAATTGTATAGCTGACCGTTAACAAAATACTAATGACCTTGTCACAGAATAATCAAGTTTTATTGTGGACATAATTTCTTTAACATAATTGCATTGACATGTTTCCAATGAAAAAAACACATGATCGAAATCATCGTTAGCATGTTAAGAAATAGATTAATTATTGTTTATGGATAACAAACAAGCAGATCGAACACAATGTAATTATTATTTCTTGTCACTTCAAACAGGATGATTTAAATTAGCCTAACAAAGTCAACCTTATAAAAATGAAAGTCTTTTGAACAGCTGTCATATAAAACTTCAGACTGTCTCTTTCACTTACAAGGTGATCAAACCATAATCAAAATAACGGTGAAATATTTTTAAATTCTGAAAAAAACCAAAGTTATTAACTTCATTTCTGACCAATGTAATTTTCCAGACTATGGAAGACTATCAAAACATTTTACTTCTTCAAAAAAATGAGACACAAATTAGATCTGTATTCATTATTTACAATGCACGATTTTTGCCCCAAGCATAATAATAAAAAGTACAGAAATCTGTTTGATTTCAGAAGGAAAAATGACAAAATAACAGATAGTTAGTTAAAATGGACAGTAGCAGAGAAATACCAAAACCACTTAGTGCAGGGGTATAAAAACAAATTTTCTGGAATCTCTGACATCCATCCAAGTAAAATATCATTGTACTTTCAAAGTACAAATATCTAAACCAGTAAGGACAGAGACGGTTAGATTTTTAATTTCAAACAGAAATGCACTCTTTCATTTAAAATTTAACATTAGCTAATTTCATTTGCTAAAAGAACAATGCACTTTGAAACAGATTTTTAAATGAAATTCTAGCATGTTTGTACCAGCATCTGAAATATCTTTTTGTAATCATACTAAATTAATCCCTAAGTATGTTTCGAAATAAACAATTGTATCAAATTATTCATTACTCAACTTGGACTGTAAACAGATCTTCATAAATTGTTCTAGACAGTTTCTAGGAACAACATTTAAGTCAGATATGGGCTGATAATTACTTTCATAAAAATACCACAAACAATCTGAAAGAACTTTTTATACATGTAATGTACTTTACTGAAGACATTTTCTGTCTATTGTAATTCAAATTTTGTTTCCACAAGAAATAATGACATTATGAATATGCAAACTCATTTTCTCTTTGACAATCCCTGAACATAGCTTAGATCAAAATAATGAAATTCTGAATATGCCATCCCCACATAAACCAATGACAAAGTCCATGATTTGCTAAGGGAAACTTCTAAAATTCATTAGAATAAATAAATTAACTAATTTGGAGGTGCACAATTATGGCATTCTATGGTGAGATTTGGAGAAATTCTAATATGGGTAGATTTGCAAAAAAAAGGATATCCCAAGATAAAGAAAAATGTCCATTGTTTGCTTAGGGATGCTACAAAAAAATTGACGGAAAAAAGGTGCATAATGACGTCACATGGTGGATATTCTTGAGAAGTTTCATTAAGTTTTGATCAGGGGTTGAGTAGAAACATATACAAATGTGCACTGTACATGTGATGTTACGACAAAGTCCATGTCATGCCAAAGTAAACCCCAAATTACATCTCGATCATGAAACAAAAATGAAACACAAAAGTACATCACATGAGGATGATTCTGAGAAAGTTTCACAAAATACTGTCAACCTGTTTAGGATCAGTTACCGATAATATAAAAGATAGACGGATGGTGAGACAAATTGACAGACCAGCAAATGGATGCACAATCACTTTACCAGATGTTACCATCTCAAAACATAGTTTCCATTTAAAGGATCATTGATTGAATATATGCAAATCCATTTTTCCAAAATACATCCCTAATCAGCAAAACATGGTAAAACATGTAACCATAATACCATAAAGATAAGTCCAGAAGTGGTGAGAGACTGGAAAACACAGTGGATAGTCAGAAATCAAATCATTCAAATATCAGCTTAAGACCCCCCTTACAGGATATTACTCTGGTTCTTTGGTTTAATGTGCATTTTCCACACCTAAGGCTTTGATTAAATGTCACATATCAGACAGCACATGATTGTATATACATGTACTACATACTACTATGGGAGTGTAAAATGACCTTGACTACCCATACTTCTTAAGGGTCACACAAAGTCTGCAATTGTATTTATATATAGATAAAGTGCAGTTAATATACCCTCAATTACATTACCAAGATGGGTCAGTTAAACAATTTCAGTATTTCAAACATCAGTAGCTTGCAATACAACAATCTCCTGCATCAGTGGAGACAATCAAACGTTGGAAGGTCAATAGTAATCAATGTCAATGACCTTTTATGGTTAGTCCATAGATAATGCAATAAATGTAGAAGGTGAAATGTCCCTTAAAATGTTGCGAAGAAATTATCCAAGTCGAGAGAAAAATCTTTGATATCAATATTCAATAATAGCTTCATATGCAACCTTCTACCGTATTCTTATTCTGTTCATAGTAAGATGGCTGTTAATTACGTTATAGACTAGACTTTATATTAACGGTTTAACCTCAAATGACCACAAAACATCAAGAGATTTAATCATATTAACCAAAACACAGCAATAATCACACCCTGTCAAACCATTTTTGTCCTGAATACGATATCAAACATATAGAACACTTACACTAATAAAGACAATTTTATAAATCGAACTAGACTTTCCAAATTCTAAAGACTGCCATGACAGGTTAACAGCTGGAAAGACGACGCCTATTATTTGACGTTATAATCAAATAATTCGTCCACCTTATATATTGTATGTATGACTACTGAATATAAAGTAGAGAATATAACTCAATAGAAAGCAAACATTGCTTCTTATTATATGCTTGGTAAAATCAGGAATGTAAATAAAATGTCAATCAGATGAACGGTACTCAAATTAACCTAATAAGGAGTCAACAGGGTAATACCACCTCATATGACCCAATGTTGCATTTCAAAGTCAAACAATCAGTTCAAAAGTACAATTATGTAACAAAATGGGTTTGTTTACTTTGGTGAAAACTGTCAAGCTAAGGAATGAAAATTTTGTTGTCACAGTTTGCAAATCAAAATTTCCAAATAAATGTTGATGAATTGATTCCTAAACAGTTCAATGACTTGGAGATTTTAATTAGAATTGGTAAAATGGTATGAACACTTGTAAGTTGTCTATGGGTACTTATTAGCATCAATGATTGGTAAAAGTACACAGATACAAGCAATTCAACATTAGCAATGATATCATGGCAATTTTTTACTGATGAAAACAAAATGTAGAACTCAACATATTACACGAAACAGCATGAAGAAATACATATTAAATATTACACGAAACAGCATGAAGAAATACGTATTACATATTACACGAAACAGCATGAAGAAATACATATGACATATTAACATAGCTATAGAACAGCTTGTTTATGATATTCTTATATTTATTAACATTTTGTAGTCAAGAAAAGAAAAGCAAAGAAATCTTACATATATACCGTACTTGTTCACCTAATTTTTTACCAACTTCCTGTTTCCTACAATTAAGATTCTGAATGTAGATTTTGCATGGCATGTCCCAATAGAATGTTACTTAAGAAAACAAACTAAAGTGGCATCATATCTTAAAAGCATTTTTTAACATGACATACTGTTTAATAGATAAATAATAATATATGATAACCATTCTTTAATCGTTTTTTTTCTGGGAAGTAAATGGAGATAAACAAACTTTCCCTCAACTAGGATTTTACTTATCCATCCAAAAAATTTGGTCAGTTCCTGTCTACCAATAAGGTCTAATTGTAAGGAGGGTAATCATACAATATTCATCATCTTTAAACAAGAACTAAGCATGATTAAACAATTTCCAGCATTGGTAGAGACAATTGAGAGTTAGTAATCAGATAATTATCAAGCCTCAATGGTCAGTGAACAAGGAATAATGGACAGATTTTGAGATGAAATGGCCCTGAAAATGATGGAAAGAAATTATCCAAGTGTAAAGTCTGTAATATTATTCAATTATGGCCTAATTATCTGTACAACATGATTATCCAAGAACAGGGATATCAACACACTTCAATATTTTTTCTTCCATACAGCTTCCTTTCAGTAAATGCAAGCTCTCTCTGAAAGATTTTATTTAATAATGTTTAACTCTCTATTCAAATATGTAATAAAAAAATATACCTTCATGTACTACTTTTAGAGATAAATGGGGTTAAAATCTAGACATTTACTAAAAATTTCCGTTTCTCAGATATCTCTATCCATTGGATAGACATACCTAACTTTTTTGTTTCAAAAGATAAACACAAAAAGAATTTTGTAAAATCATTTGGAATATCCTATTAACATAAGTATGCTCTAAATTTGTGCAACAATTCTTTGGAAATAATTCTTATTATTAACTTTTCATCTTTTTAGATAAAATAAACCGTTAACACAGAGATATGTCTCGCCTTTTTGTTATTTTGATAATGCAAATGTAGAAATTAAAATAGCAATTCTTTAACATGTAAGTTATGCAAATATTCAAAGTCAATGAACCATGACTGAAGGTACATGGCTAAACAATCTCCATGGAAATGAGATGTGTCAATGCTAATACAACTGCATACCAAATACCATTGACTTATCATAAGTTGTTCTCTTCAAAACAAACCTAAACACAAACATTTACTCATAAATTATGTAAAAGTTCAAAGTCAATGAACCATGATTAGGGGGTGGGGCTATATAATATATAATCTCCATGGAAATGAGACTTGCAAATGTCAATACACTAATGGTTCCCCTTAAACTGACCTAATCACAAACTAATACATGTAAACTAAGCAAAAGTTTTAAAGTCAATAGACCATGACTGAGGGGGTGGGGCCAAATAATCTTCATGGAAATAAGATATGCCTATGCTTATACAACTGCATACCAAATATCATTGACCTACAACTAGTGGTTACCCATAAAAAGACCTAATCACAAACTAGTACATGTAAACTAAGCAAAAGTTTCAAAATCAAATAGACCATGACTGAGGGGGCAGGGTCAAATAATCTCCATGGAAATGAGATGTGCCAATGCTTATACAACTGCATACCAAATATCATTGACCTTCCACAAACAAGACCTAATCACAAACTATTAAATTGTTGATGCTGCCGCCGGAAACAGCATACCTATGTCTCGCTTTTTGACTCCGTCAAGACGAAACAAAAACAGCATTTTTTGTGGTATATCTATCTAATTAAAAAATTTTCATCAGTGATTTTTTCATAAAAATTGGTACAAACAATCTTCATACATAACCAAACCAAATGTCATTTTAAAAAAGTGGGTGAGTGTACTCATTTTCAAGCTAATGATTAAAATCAGTCGAAAATGCATCTTTGCCAGATATGTCTGTTTAATGTTGTGAAAAATAACATTTACGTTAGCAACGTCATTACTTCCCCTGTAACTTAACATATGTCCTTAAGTGCTTTCGTATGCTTATATTTACAGTAGGTTCTTCTGTGCACACTTTATTATTCCAGCGACTAATCAAGAGTAAAAAGGGGGGGGACTCAAAATAATTGAATTTTAGATGTCTCTGAAATGTTTTTTAACCTTTAAATTTGGGTGTTAACTGGTATTCACTTGTATTTATTGACACTTTGGATAGACACATGTCTATTGTTGATGTCTTTTTTCTCATTTAGTTGTGTCACTGGGCAGAATAAAAAAATGCAGGTTTTATGGTAATATTTTCACATTTTTATTATGCTACCAAGCAGTTGCGCCAAGAGCGCATGATACGCTCTTACTGTGCATACTGAATTTGTTGCAAGAAAAAATTATGAAGCAAATATAATGGCTTTGTAGAAAATAGAATTGAGAATGGAAACAGGGAATGTGTCAAAGAGACAACAACCTGAACAAAGAGCAGGGAGAAAATCCTGCACCCGGAGGTGGGATTCAGCTGGCTCCTAAACTTTAATGTATACTAGTTCAGCGAAATGGACGCCACACTAGTCGGAGTCTGAGTACGATGTTAGAATAGGTAACAGTAGAAACTAAGCAAACATGCATGAGGATACCCTTTAATAGGTGTATAAATATTGCATCAAATAAAAAGTCGTATATCTCTGGAATGATATACCAGAAAATTTTCAAAATCAAAAGCAGGTCTGCATTCACCAATCCCAACATTCAATGCCCCACAACTCTGGAATGACATATCAGATTTTTATTAATCAAACAGTGTGTTTTGTACACTGATTCCAACAAATTTGGAAAGTTTCCACAGTCAATCAATCCAAGCAAACTCAATTAAAATTTGGTTACAATATGTGGAAAATTTTACTTAAATTTAACAATTAAAGTCCCGTAACTCTGAAAAGACAAACCAGAAAATGAAAAAAAAAGTCAAAAGGGAGCTCCCTTTTATCATTCCCAAACAATAATGTAAAGTTTTATAATAATCAATCTAGACATACTGGTGTGATATGCAAAAAATTGATTAAAATCTAACAGTCAAAGTCCTGTAACTCTGGAACATCAAAGTCAAAACTTTTCAAAATTGATTGTGTTTAGAACATTAAGGACCTTATGTTGTATTAATTTTACATCAGAATTAGTTCAAGAAAATTTGATTTATTGTACAAAGTGTCGATGAAAAGATGGACCCATGGATAGACGGATTGAGGGGCAGATGTATGATAGTATACCATAATAGGTTCTGTCTTTAAGGGGCTTATAAAAAATTATTACACTGGGAAAAGTTAATATTTTACAGCTTATTCTGTCATATTAGCTAATTAAATGATTTGGAATCAACTCAGCTCTCCACCTTACATGAATACATATTCCATCTTGTCCACTGGCTAACTAGGTTATATTTATAAAACTTCGTAAACAATTTAATTCTCTTGCAAACATAAATATGTAAGCCGTCTACATCCTCGGGCTGTAAAAAATACTTCATAAGTCTCTGGTATATAATTTGAATATATTTAACTCTAATACCACATCAGATGAGACAACTATGATCTATGATTGACTTGTCAATTATCTCAATCAAAAATGGCTAGTGACTTTGACATCTCATTAAATATTGGAAAAATTATTTAGATTCCTAATACAATGTAGTAAAATAACATGACTATATTAGGCAAATCAAAATCCTGTTGTATTTTAAGTTGTTTTCACATTCATCTAAATACTCTACAAGGCTCAGGGTTCTTCACAATTTTAGCAAGTTGTGAATTCTAGAGATCTTTCCTTTTGTGTTGTTAGTTTGCTGGCTTGTTGACATATACCAACATCATCTTTAATTCATACTTCTGCATGATGGAAGAACAGTGAAAAGACAGACATTAGGGAGAAATGGAAAAGACATATTTATGTTTCAAATTTCTTCCACTTCAAAGATGAGAGTTGGCGTATGCGTCATTTGGTCTGTGGTGGAGAGTTGTCTCATTTGCAATCATACCACATCGCCTTAAACTCTGGTGGAGAGTTGTCTCATTGGCAATCATACCACATCTTCTTATTTTTATCCTTATATATTACCTATCTGACATGTCACTTTCACAGAGTTAATAATCACAGACAGATATAATTTACAGTCACATGTTTTGTACTGTGGCATTAGACAACAGATAAAGGTTCTGTTTTACATGCTGTTAGACTGAATGTCTAAGTACCTTTACTGTGTAGAAATTGAATAAAGATGAAGGTTCGCTTGTCTTTTAATTAAATGTTTTAAGTACTCGTGAATTTTTTTGAACAATTTATTCATGAAGAAAATGGTGATTAGTTCCCAAATCAGATTTAAGTTCTAAAAGCAACCAATCATTTGAGATAGGCATTTATATTAAAATTCTGATATACCGGTAATCATGCTGTCTTAGTTTTCAAAGAAGCATGTGGAATGATTTGAATGATATATTATGACTTATTTTCAGTTTCTTATTATTATTCTAAAAATAATGTCTTTTTTTTAAACTCCTTCAAGTAAGTTGACCTTATACGGTTTTGCCTTTACTGTTTGAAACCTTTTTTTTCCCTTACATTTTAAATATTTGACTTGCCAATTGTTGGGTCTCCAGTAAATTTAATGAAGGTTATTCCAGAAATGTATCCTGTATCAGTATCCCAAATTTTTATTAAATGACACCTTACTGGTACTTTCTTTAATATGATTTCTTGCTTTTTACTCTCAAAAAGTAGAAAAAAATAAATTCTCTTCTATCTAACCTAAGTATCTCAGTGATATCCTGATGTGCATTTTGATACATTTTTGATGTTGTGTTGTTGTCTGATAGAGGTTTATCTTTTATTCTTATAGCATTTTAAGCAGAGAATCCAGATTAGACTGAAAAATGAGCAAGCACCAATTCACTGAACCATAATTTTTTTAACAATAAAATAGCAAACAAAATCTTCTTCTTAAAAATTCTTTTCAAAATTAAACAATTACATAAGAGCATTATCATTAAAAAAATTCTGAATTAAATCATCTTCATTAAACTGTATATATTCTTTCCATTCAGATATCCCTACATGCAAAAACGGCAAAATATATTTGTTAAAAATTTCTCCTTTAATAACTCTGTTGTGCTTTGTAACAGTTTTATACAAATTGGAATACTGCAAGAAGTCTCATACATCAAGGAGTTAATGTACAATTATTTATAAACATGGACAAATGTTACGGTCATCATCAATCAAAACTAAATTGGAAACCACTTTCAACCATATGTACCAGTATCAGGCTATTAGTGACAGAAACACAATCTTTGTCATTCATCATTTCTTCAAAAAAAAATTTACAACACTATTGCTTTTTTCCCCAAATCTATCAATCAGTAAATGCTGTAAGAATACAATATATGATGAACATCTCAAATTATTTATTTTACAGAACAATGATACAAGAGTGCACACTCTGAAATATCTCTCCTACTTTACCGACCGTTGATTTTATGTTGAAAGTCTTAAAGATAAAGGTTTTACTGCATGTATCACATAAACTTAACATTTTTAAAGATCCATGACAATGAAGTCAAGGTCAGATAAATCCTGTCAGACAGACATGTACACCTTACAATTATTCCATACACCAAATATAGTTGACCTACCAGTATTGCTTATGGTAATTGAAAAACAGACCAACACACAAAAACTTATCATTGACCAATGAACCATGAAAATGAGATCAAGGTCAGATGATACCGGCTAGACTGGCATGTACATCTTACAATCTTTCCATACACCAAATGCAAATGACCTATTACTTATAGTACTTGAAAAACAGACCAAAACACAAAAACTTAACATTGACTAATGCACCATGAAAATGAGGTCAAGGTCAGATAAAACCTGCCCCATACGCCACATATAATCACATTACTTTAACCTTGATCACTGATCCATGAAATGAGGTCAAGGCCATGTGAACCCTGTCTGGCAGATATATAGATATTGCAACGAACCAATATATTAAATATAGTTATTCCATTATTACTCATAATAAGTGAGAAATTCACATGACAAAAAAATATTACACTGAACCAAGAAAATGAGGTCAAGGACAATGGCCATATGACAAATGGAAACTTTGTAGCATAAGGTATCTATCTGCATACAAGGTAAGAAGCATCCATAATTCTACCTTCTGAAATATAAAGCTTTATACAAATAGTTTACACTGCTGCTGCTGGATAGTAATCCCTATGTCTCGATTGCTGCAACTTTCGTAGCAGGCGTGACAAAAACTGCAGTTTAAAATTATTGTTTGGATTCCTATTTTTACATGGGGTACTAAATTTTGTGGATCTAGTTGGTAAAAGTGAACAACTAATTTAAGCGTTAAAAAAAAAAATGTCAACCTACTACTGGCTAGTGCCAAATTCCTTAAAACCTCCAAATTAAGTATTCATGAATGAATTTTCGTAAAGCCACATAAATTGCTGCACACCAAAATAAATGAAATATCCACAGTATAAAATATTTCATTTCATCAGTTTTACGACATTACTGTGATTAAGACCCAACAGCTTAGAACGGTCTGTCTTGTAAGTAAAGTAGAAAAGTTACGCAAGCCTTGTTGATTGCTACCCTGATAATATGTACCTTGTACCATTAAATTAACATTAAATTGTTTCAGAACCTTGGTCCTCTATGAACCATCTAATAACAATCCATTTCCTTCATTTTACTTTATCATAATAATTAACTTAGCACTTTGTTGTTAGGAAGAACTGATTTCTAATGTAACTTCCTACTTTGGAAAACTAAAAATGCACAATCACTATCATTGTCATTTAAATCAATTACAGGGCACTGTGAATTTATTTCTATTCTTGGGACACTTATTTTCACAGATATTGTTGGTTATATAAAGTACTTCTCTGGGACATTACAAATTTCCAGTTATTATATAGAGTCAAATGACAAAATCACAAAATCAAAAGCCCTGGAAACAGCAACTTTTCCCAAAACCATGAAAATTAGTATCTATGGGAAAAAAGGTAATCCACAATAATATAGAAAATGAAGTTTTCAAAAATGTGTTTTCTTAGATGTATCCAGATATTACAGATATATCCATGAATCATTAAAACTTGTAAAGTTGCAGTTTCCTGCTTATCATGCCACATTCAGGTGTACAATAATTAGTTGCTAAAATATTATTTCTTGCACAAAAACAAAAATAGCTCATTCAAAAAGATTTCATCAAATATTAAAATTCAAACCAATTGTTTATTCAACACTTCCTGCATATAAATCTATATCTTAAGAGACTCCAATGAGCCTGTATTGTTAAACTAGCTCATGATGTCATGTAGAAAACAAATAAGGAAAATTTTTGCTAAGGAATCTATATATACCCTGAATTTCAGATCGGTTTATAAACAAGGTTTTCATCTACCTGAATGATATCAATCAAATACATTTCATCTACCTGAATGATACCAATCAAATACATAAAATTCAAAGTTCTATCAAAAGTTGTTTGCCATATTGTATTTTCGAGTTACCGTTAAAAAATTAATGATGACGCATAAAATCTTGAAATTTAAAAGAATTGATACAAATAAAGAAAGATCTATTACTTCTCTCTGCTTATGGCATATTAAAAGCATGTAATGTCAGGCTAAATGTAATTTTCATAACTCTTTTCTAGAACACATATAAAAAAAAGTCATTACAAATCTGACACATTTTTAAAAATTTTACATATTTTACAATCAATAAGTCATAATGTAAATATTCAATTCCTTCATTTTCATACCATTTCATTTTGTGAAACAGAAATAGTCTTAGTCTAAGACGTCTGAACTATTTTTAATAAAAGAAACAATTAATAATGAAAGTGCATATAGGTTTTCCTATTGGTTAAATAAGATATTACAAAACATTTCTATGACTTAAACTATTCCAATTGCGTCTTTCCAATATCATCCAGACACTGTAATACAATATCTCATAAAAAAAATTTAACACACTTCCTTATCTTGTCTCGTGTATAACAATCTGTTTTGTCTAACGAATAAAGTCTGCTCATCTTTTATCCAATTTAATTTCTTTTATATTAATAGCCTTGTTCTGCTTTGGAGAAAATTTAATATCATAAGAACGTTTCTAATATTGAATTCACTCATAGTATCAGGACAAAAAAACACCTTAAAAGCTAAGTGGCTTTGAGGATAAGATCTAAATAAAGTTATATCCTGAAATTTCATAATAGCTCATGTTAGATACAGGCTATCAATTTAAATGGTTGAAAAAAATTGCCTTGTGGGCGCGAAGCATGGAATAATAATCTTCCAGAACAAAAACAGTCTTAGGTTGATCTTCTTGTATGATTCCTAAACATAAGACAAGAAATAGGACTCCTTTCACTAATGTAACTTATGACCAAATGAAATTCAATATACTTTTGATTATTTTTTAATAGGTTTTTAAAGAAATTTTCCCAGCTCAATTACCAACATTCCCTGATGACCTTGATCATCTGCATCTTTTAAACATAGTCCTAAATTGCTCTACCATGATGCATGATGGACTATCTTTGTGAATGGTTAGAGGCAGAAAGCTCTTCTAGCAGTAATATTTAAAAAATAATGTTCTGAGGTAAGCCCAGGCCTTGCATTCATAAACATTTCGAGTTATCATATTCAGATTCAGAAATTATTCAAATCGAAATACTGGATTAAGTGTTTCCAGCACAAATTTTGTACTCTTGAGTATTGAGTCAAGTTTTATGACTATGAAGAAGTTTATGACCTACCTTCAGTATTTGAGATGGTGCTGATTTTGTCTCTAGCATGAACTTCATCTGTCTGTATGTGTTTGTGACCTACCTTCAGTATTTGAGTTGGTGCTGATTTTGTCTCTAGCATGAACTTCATCTGTCTGTATGTGTTTGTGACCTACCTGCCGTATTTGAGTTGGTGCTGATTTTGTCTCTAGCATGAACATCATCTGTCTGTATGTGTTTGTGACCTACCTTCAGTATTTGAGTTGGTGCTCATTTTGTCTCTAGCATGAACTTCATCTGTCTGTATGTGTTTGTGACCTACCTGCCATATTTGAGTTGGTGCTGATTTTGTCTCTAGCATGAACATCATCTGTCTGTATGTGTTTGTGACCTACCTTCAGTATTTGAGTTGGTGCTGTTTTTGTCTCTAGCATGAACATCATCTGTCTGTATGTGTTTGTGACCTACCTTCAGTATTTGAGTTGGTGCTGTTTTTGTCTCTAGCATGAACATCATCTGTCTGTATGTGTTTGTGACCTACCTTCAGTATTTGAGTTGGTGCTGTTTTTGTCTCTAGCATGAACATCATCTGTTTGTATGTGTTTGTGACCTACCTGCTGTATTTGAGTTGGTGCTGATTTTGTCTCTAGCATGAACTTCATCTGTCTGTATGTGTTTGTGACCTACCTGCTGTATTTGAGTTGGTGCTGATTTTGTCTCTAGCATGAACTTCATCTGTCTGTATGTGTTTGTGACCTACCTGCTGTATTTGAGTTGGTGCTGATTTTGTCTCTAGCATGAACATCATCTGTCTGTATGTGTTTGTGACCTACCTGCTGTATTTGAGTTGGTGCTGATTTTGTCTCCAGCATGAACTTCATCTGTCTGTATGTGTTTGTGACCTACCTGCAGTATTGGAGTTGGTGCTCATTTTGTCTCTAGCATGAACTTCATCTGTCTGTATGTGTTTGTGACCTACCTTCAGTATTTGAGTTGGTGCTGATTTTGTCTCTAGCATGAACTTCATCTGTCTGTATGTGTTTGTAACCTACCTTCAGTATTTGAGTTGGTGCTGATTTTGTCTCTAGCATGAACATCATCTGCCTGTATGTGTTTGTGACCTACCTGCTGTATTTGAGATGGTGCTGATTTTGTCTCTAGCATGAACATCATCTGTCTGTATGTGATTGTGACCTACCTGCAGTATTTGAGTTGGTGCTGATTTTGTCTCTAGCATGAACTTCATCTGTCTGTATGTGTTTGTGACCTACCTGCAGTATTTGAGTTGGTGCTGATTTTGTCTCTAGCATGAACCTCATCTGTCTGTATGTGATTGTGACCTACCTGCAGTATTTGAGTTGGTGCTGATTTTGTCTCTAGCATGAACCTCATCTGTCTGTATGTGTTTGTGACCTACCTGCTGTATTTGAGATGGTGCTGATTTTGTCTCTAGCATGAACATCATCTGTCTGTATGTGATTGTGACCTACCTGCAGTATTTGAGTTGGTGCTGATTTTGTCTCTAGCATGAACATCATCTGTCTGTATGTGTTTGTGACCTACCTGCAGTATTTGAGTTGGTGCTGATTTTGTCTCTAGCATGAACCTCATCTGTCTGTATGTGATTGTGACCTACCTGCAGTATTTGAGTTGGTGCTGATTTTGTCTCTAGCATGAACTTCATCTGTCTGTATGTGTTTGTGACCTACCTTCAGTATTTGAGTTGGTGCTGTTTTTGTCTCTAGCATGAACATCATCTGTCTGTATGTGTTTGTGACCTACCTTCAGTATTTGAGTTGGTGCTGATTTTGTCTCTAGCATGAACTTCATCTGTCTGTATGTGTTTGTGACCTACCTGCTGTATTTGAGTTGGTGCTGATTTTGTCTCTAGCATGAACTTCATCTGTCTGTATGTGTTTGTGACCTACCTGCAGTATTTGAGTTGGTGCTGATTTTGTCTCTAGCATGAACTTCATCTGTCTGTATGTGTTTGTGACCTACCTGCTGTATTTGAGCTGGTGCTGATTTTGTCTCTAGCATGAACATCATCTGTCTGTATGTGTTTGTGACCTACCTGCAGTATTTGAGTTGGTGCTGATTTTGTCTCTAGCATGAACTTCATCTGTCTATATGTGTTTGTGACCTACCTGCTGTATTTGAGTTGGTGCTGATTTTGTCTCCAGCATGAACTTCATCTGTCTGTATGTGTTTGTGACCTACCTGCTGTATTTGAGTTGGTGCTGATTTTGTCTCTAGCATGAACTTCATCTGTCTGTATGTGTTTCTGTAAACTTTTCCATCTTGGATCTGTTGTAGGATCTACATTGCAAACCTAATAATATAAATTAACACGAATTTAACTTATATCCTAATGACATTTTATAAATAACAAGTTCTTAACATTGCTTTATTGGTCAATAATTTATTGCTTTGTTTTCTTGCAGTAAGTTATTGTGTATTTTTATTTCAGATATTTTTTTTTTCTATAGAAATTGGTATATTTAAATAAGAGGTTAGGAATGCCATTTATCGTCAGGCATCAAACGGTCATTTTCGGCTTCTGTTAGCCTCAAATTGGTTAAAATTTTATGGTGATATGTCAAAGTATCCTTATTCGTCAGAGGTCTCCAAAAATTAACCATTACCGTTATTTTTGGAAATAATTTAATGTGATTTGTCAAAATCAATGGATTTTTTTATCGTTATAAAGAAAATGTACATTTTATCGTCATACACCAAAAATTACCATTAACGTCATTTGGCAAGATTTTTAACCATTATTTTGTCATGAAGGCACCCCCATTACTACTCTCAATAGATGGGATTGGTAAAAGGACAAAGCCTTTGAATATGCACAGAAGTATTTTTATTTAGTTAGTAACATTGCATGGTTGTTATTTATTCTATGATATTTCATTGCATTTTCAATCAGGACAATGCAAGAGAGAAGGATGTTTTTCTATTTTTTTAATTTCAATATGTAGGCATAAACTGAAGAGGAGTGACACCATCCAGTGGCAATTTTCAAAGAGTAAAAGTAGATGCAAATTGTATATGTCAAAGAGACAGCAATTCCACAACATTATAAAAGCTAACAAGACATTTAGATAACAGAAGATTTTGCTAAAAATCACCGAAATACATACAAATTGTATATTAATTCAATAAAGTTATCCTACGATTTGATATCAACAGCAAATTCTGGAATGCACTAAAACACTGAGATATAAACGAAGAAAGCCACTGACAAAGGTCTCTAACTTGATCAGCGGGTCCAAATAGTTTTTAAATACATGTCACTCCAAAAGATTTTTTATAACAACAATATTCATCAAGAGGCATGAAATGTTTTTATGTTTTTGTTTGTATTGTTATGTCGCTGTCTCACTGAAGAATACACCCATCTCCTTTTAAGCACATGCACTGTTTTAATGTGTGACATATTCATAAACAATTTTATAAAAGTACAGCTTAAAATTACATATCTATTTCTGCAATAGAATTTGACAAAAATTTTTTTTTTTTAAATGCATTACCATTATCTGTCTTATTAACAACAAAAGTACAGAAAACCTTACAATCCAATCCCATTTAACAATTATATTCAATTTATTTGAGAAGATTTGAAATGAATGTGTAATTCTATCTGAGTACAATCTGACTTAGACAGTCATATGAAATGACTGACAGCTATACTCAAGACCATGGTATTATTTTAAGACTTTGAATCCGTTTTTGTCCTACTAGTCTGTTCATTTAAATTTATGTGAAATAAACAGACTTAAATGACAAACAAAGTTATCTGCCAGCATAGTACTAAAAAGGACATCAATTTCATATCAAACAGTGTTCCATATAGTATTATATTTTTTATGGCTTATGTATTTTGGCTGTCAGACAGCTAATTATCTGGGATAGTTTTCTTTGGAACATTTTTCCACTAACTAGATCAAACTGGCATATTAATTTCCACCTTTGGTTTTCTCTAGTATTTTCGATAATAATCATAGCCAAAAATTATGGTTATGAGATGAAAATCTATAGGCTAGTTCTCGAACTATGTCTTTCACCTGAAAAGATCGTAAATTTCGCACTCCTTTATGATGACAATTACCAGATGGAAGGTGCGCCTGTATCCCTGCACTATCCCAAGCACTTTCAGAATTGTCATTCTGCAGGGTAGTCTAGAAATAATTTATGTTCCGTAAGTACGTAATCTTAATTCCTGTACAACTAAAGAGAGGGGGACCAACTTTTTAGATTTTAATTTCCCAAATATTTTGTGCAATATAAGATCAAACTTTTTCACTCGTTCGCTCAACATGTGTACGAAGTGACGATGCCTACATTTTAGTCACGTGATTATGGAAGTCACATGACAGATTCAACTAACTTCTGTATCCCGAAACTGGCGTATTACTGTTTCATGTTTTTTAAAAATTACTATGGATATAATAAATATATTGGTTTTCAGATATTATTTAAACCAATTGAATTAAGGTATATAATAAATTTCTTGCTGGCATACTTTTTAAATATTTTTTTTGTCCTTGAGCATCTAGAACAAATTTCCTGTCTGATAAAAAATCTAAGAAAAACACAAGACAAATACAGGGCACAGAGTTGAGTAGGCTAAAAGGAAATGTAATGTAATCTGTTTTATTAATTAACACTGTTCTGCACTATATTAAGTGACTGGGGAAAGTCAAAGTTCTAATAACAATATATAGATGGATGTAGTATATATCATTGCCTTTATAGCCTATTCGTGACCCCTTTTTCTGTCTGGATTACTTTATTGGGTATGTCAAAATTGGTATAGAAATACTGTCAACCATTTTGCACTGCATCATACCATAGGTTTTTTTTTTCTCTTTTATTGGATGAAGTATGATATTTTTAAATCATGTAAATAATCTAATATCATTTCCTCTGAGCTTTGATTGTATGTAATAAAAATAATTAAAGGCCTTCAAGACAAGTTACTACAAAAGAGTTTTGTTTCACAATTTTAAATGAATCTGCTATAATAAGACAGAATTATGTTTTTTACACGTATTCTATACTTATTTTTCTTGCTTAGAATGATTTTGTCCTCATATGTAATTAACCTGCTGAAATGGGTACCAGTGAATTTCCCCTTTCACATGAGATTTTTTAAACACCCGATGGGTAATCAAATAACCCCGGGAATTCAGAAAATGACCTGTTTTCACCCGTATTTCTGACTGGTATTGTTTTCAGTATTTAGAAATCAAATATACGTTTGGTTTTATCAGCTTTTTTCCTTTGAAACAGAAAACAATTGAAAAGTCAAAATTTAGGATTTGCTTATTTACCATGCCCTCAATTGGATGAATACAGCTATTAAAACATAAAATTTGATTAAAAAGTAACAATTCAATTATTGTCTCGTTAATTGTACCCCAGAAAGTTGAAGATAGTGAAGCTTGATATACAATTCCATGTCCTTATTAAAATATTTGCCATTTACAAATATCAATTATCCTATAAAATTAGTTTTAAAACAATTTGAACCTCTTAATACATTTCTATTGGAGAGAATACTTTTGTTATCACTTAAATGTAAAAGCTTTAAATCAAATCAATATGCTCTAGATATTGCACTGAAAGGAAACACACTAACTTCTTTCTATTTGTCTTCCTCCTGTGTAAAGGAGCACATTAGCTATAATTGATTTCTAATTACATTACATGTATAGCTGGGGCTTATGACATTCATTAATAAAAAGTAGTGTGAATAAAACAATAAGAGGGCATTGCTTTAGAAAGATATTTAATTAATGATAAATAGTTCCCCCCCCCGGTATATAATTAACAAATACAAAAGTGACTATTTGTAGGAAACTGGTACATGTATATGTTATAGTATATAAAAGATAAATGGGGAATGTGTCCATGGGACACAGATGATGCCCCCGCTTGCATTTAACGTTATAAAGGGACAAAACTGAAAAAGTGACGCTACCCAAAGTTGTATTCCATCTGAGTTTTGTGGTAATAAGCATTGTGTATGCGTTTCATAACATTTATTTGAGGCAAACTTAAGTTAGAGAACAGAAACGAAAAATTCAGCAATTTTTCCATTTGTAAAGGGGCATAACTCTAGAACGGTAAAAGTGACAACACCAATATTAGATCTTGGATCAGTGTTTTGTGGTAATTAGCATTTTGCATAAGTTTCATAACATTTGGCAGAGGCAAACTAAAGTGAGAGAACAGAAACGAATATTTCAGCAATTTTTCCATTTGTAAAGGGGTATAACTCTAGAACAGTAAAAGTGACACCACCAAAATTCGTTAGAGAACGGAAGCCAATTTTGGGACGTACGGACGGACGGACGTACAGATGGACAAGGTTAAAACTTAATGCCCCCTCCGCTAATGCAGGGGCATAAAAACCTCTAAATACTAAAACTGAACCGAAAAATAGTTTGTACGCGTTTTAACCTGAAATTTTCTTCCTCAATGCAGGATATATGACCTGCATTTTCATTTTCAGAGGTTGACAGGTATGCAATGTGTTTGAGTCAATTTGGTGGTAATGAATTTGGCATCTTTCCCTTATACCCCATGACATTTTTAACCATTTCTGAATGGGTTTACTGCAGACAGGGAAGACCCTAAATCACGTCTCTGAAGGCAAAATATCTTCTGTCTTAGGAAACCCTGCATGTTGATTTATTTCCCATTCATATTAGAAGTCTACTAATCAGATTTCAGAAAAAATTGGCAAATACTTAACTGGAGAATAGGCTTGTTATCTTAAACCTATTTATCTTAAAACAGTTCCAAAAGTAAATTAAGTGAAAATTTCTTGATTATTTTATACAAACTATTTCCTTAATCAGGATCAATTTAAATAAAAACCAATTTACTTTCATTTTTTTTTTTTTTTTTTTTTCAACTTTATGAAACATTTCAATAAATGAAGACTAGAAATGAATAAAAGAGGATGTGGGAAATTTGTCAATGAGACAGCAACTGAATGACAAAAGTGACTATCAAGCTATCCAGAGGGCGACATGCATGCAATCTTTACAATATACAAGTGTCTATACAATATGTCAAGTTTTGAATTGTCACTTGACAATGTTGTGAATAAATTTAACAGACACAATCAAAGATACGCCATTAACACTAAATTCTCAAAATAAGGAAAGCCATAGCGATAAGACATTTTTACAACAATTGTCTCCAAGTATATTTGATTCTCATCATTTTAACTTTTCCTTATATGAGGGTTTATCAGTGTGTTTTGGGATGTTTTAAATATAACAGTTAAGAGAAGTTTAAATAGCAGTTAGAGAAAATTTAAATAACAGTTAGAGAAGTTTAAATAACAGTTAGAGAAGTTTCAATAACAGTTAGAGAAGTTTAAATAACAGTTAGACAAGTTTAAATAACAGTTCGAGAAGTTTAAAGCCAAATTAGGTCATTCAGGAATTAAAGAACCTTTGAGAGCATGCTCACATACCCCACGCCTTCATATTGTCAATGGACAAACAAAATCTCACAAGTGCAAAGGGGCTTAACTCCTAGAAAAAAAATTGAATCATAATTTCCTGTTGATATGCAGGTCTACATAGTATGTCCTTATTATCTACAAATTTTCATGAAATTCTGTTGTGTGGTTTCAGAGGAGTTGCGATGACAAGAACAGGACTGACAGACTAACGGACTAACAGACGGAGGGTCAAAAACATTATATTCGACGCAAATATTGCGTGGGATATAATGAATTAGTGGTGTAAGTTGATAATTTGAGAACTCTGCATAATTTTGAATAATTTCTGATCAGGAATGTGTAATTTTATCAAAAACTGGGGATAGCTTCAAGAAATCCATGTGCCAGGGCACTATTTAAAGGCCCTCTTCTTAGACAATGCATTAAAATATTTTGTCCTTTACCTCTACATTTCATAATAATTTTCATAAGTTTTTTATATTAATTTCTTCCAATATATTTCATATGAAAAATCCTGAGACGTCCTTTTCCTGTCAAAATTCTAGTTTTTCAAGTGTAGCTTTTCAAAAGCAAGAATATATACAGACCTCTTTTTTTTTTCTATAATCATTATATTTTATATACTTCTTATTAAAAACCCTCTTTTATGAGTATCTGCGTACTCTGAATTTTATCTACAAGCATAATTAACTAGAAACATATACATAGAACACCAAATACTATTTCCTCTGTACTCCTATATTACAGAGACTAGATGATCTGAACCCTGGAGAATATGTTTCTTTATTATACAAAGACAAACAGATGGTATTGTTTTATCTTTGTACAAATTGAAAATTTCTTGACAGATGTCAGCTTATATAACAAATGTTTTAGATACTATTTGACAACCTCCTTTAATTAACTTGTATGCATTATATAAATGACTTTAACCTGGACAATAGTTCCTAGTGACTGTTGACCTATTGCATAATACTATCTGAGATACAGACTTGACCACAAAAAAGATAACCTTGAATCACTGATCCATAGATCCACTGATTCCATATGCCAAATACTGTTATCTGGTTACACATAATACAAATACATTGTTGATGCCTCATTAGAAACAGTATTCCCAAGTTTCACCTCTGCACTTCTTTGAGGCATAAATTTAGTGAGATATCAATATGACAATAAACAATTTTCATACAGTTGCTGAACCATATAAGGCATCTGTGCACCAGGAATGAGGCATCCAGGTCTTCTAATCTTCTGAAATACAAATTTGCTTTACCGGTATACCAATAGTCAAGGCCATCATTGCTGCCACCAGATTAGCATGACTATGTCTTGCATTCTGTGATTTCCATTGCAAATGAGACATAAAATTGGTAATTTGCAAGAAGTCTTAATATTTGTATCAATACAAATAAAAGGGAGTACTATTTTCCTTCACATGAAATAGAAAAATGTTTTAATTCAAAATCAATTCTGTAGTCAATACAAGTTGTTGTCAAATTCAAAGTTAATGACCAATGACTTAATTCAGAGAAGGCAGGGCCAATTGAATCTTCATTGAAATAATTTGTGCTAACGCAAATTGTACAACTGCATACCAAATATCATTGACTTATAATACCATTAGTATTCCGCCTTACACTGACATAATCACAAACTTTACCATGTAAACTATGCAAAACTTTCAAAGTCAATAGACCATGACTGAGGGGAGGGGTCAAATAATCTCAAAGGAAATGAAATGTGCTCATGCTAATGAAACTGCATACCAAATATCATTGACATTCAGTAAGTGGTTTCTTTTTAAAATTGACCTAATCACAAACTTATACATTGTTGATGCCTCCAAAAACAGTATACCCAAGTTTCACCTCTGTGACTTCTTTGAGGCAAGGCAAAAATCATAACGGTTAACATTTCAAATAGATCAGATACTTGATTTCAGAATATTATTAGAACCTTTCTTATTATTGCAGATTCCATAAATAATTTCAATTATGATAAAACTGAAAAAATCAAAACAAAGCAAAAAGATTGTTGATCTTTATATCTGTCCATATCCAACATGAAATGTTCATTTTGTTTTGTGTAAAAAGAACAAATTATTCTGCGGCATCATTAATCATCTTTTATCTGAGCTGTAAAAATATGAAGTATTTCAAATTAAAAAAATATCATAATTTTTTACTGTCAGACAAAATGGACACCTATTTTACAAAAGCTAAATGGGAATCATGAATTTTATCTTTAAAGGGTGTGAACTTTCAAAAAGATGCCATAACAAGCGTAAATATGACAGACTTGTCAGATCTTACTCACCAATTTCCGATCATAATAGGGTAAAAACATTCTACAACTAGCAACTAAGGATAAATACTTATATCTATTTAATGATAATTTCCTTTGTAATTTCCTAGCAACGGCCAGAACTATTACACGTCTTTCAAACCAAACAGGCAATCATTAGATAGCATATAAATTCTCATTAAATCTTCTTCTCAAATCGACTCAGCAGACAGACGAATAGAAAACTCTTCTGCAATGAGTTCTGTCTTGCATTGAGAACAAGCCATTTTAGTATAAGGCTGAAACATTTAATTTGAATTATCGTAGACATTTTAAACTGAAATATAATTTGTAAAGTGGTATTCACTGCAGTATTTGGACTAAGTATCACTTTAATGATGCAAAATGTGCAGAGTTGAGCCAGTCTGAAATCTGACCAAACTATCAATTAGGTGTAATGTTGTTGATAGCATTTGTTAAGGCAAGCACTCCATTAAATAACAGCGCTAATTTTATAAAAGTTGAAAGTAGTACTTTTAAAAATAATTTATAGCTATTAGAAATTTGCATGATATCAATTTATTAGCCATCTGATTTTTCACAAATCTCTCAATTCATAAGGTGGAATAAAAGACAAAGTAACAAATTCTCAAAGAATATTGACATCTCATGTTGCATTTATGGAACACATCAAAGTTAATAAACAGCTGTGCCAAGAGCGCATGATACGCCCGTTGTCTTGTGTGTGAGGTTTTATGCAATAATCATAAATCGTTTCTGAGATATGGCTCATTGAAAACCCCCCCTTTTTTATAAACAATCAATAACTCTAAAATAAAATTTTGAATCATCACCAAAATGTATACAGATTTTAAGATTAATATTACAAAGAAGTGTGTAAAGTTTTAAGCAATAATCATATATAGTTTTTGAGATACGGCGCAACATGTGAAACCCCCCACCCCCTTTTTTTTACAAAAACTCAATAACTCTAAAATAAAATTTTGAATCATCACCAAAAAGTATACAGATCTTTAGATTAATAGAACTAAGAAGTGTGTAAAGTTTTAAGCAATAATCATAAATCGCTTTTGAGATATGTCACGACATGTGAAAAAACACCCCCCGTAACTCAAAAAGTTTTGATCTTATTTTCACCAAAAAGTATACAAATCGTTTGACCATCATAAGAAACAACTAAAGTTTCATGAAATTTGGATGTCGTTCTCAAGTTACGGTGCGACATGTGGATGCCGGACAGACGGACAGACAGACAGACGGATGCCAGACATTTGTATACCATAATATGTCCCGTCAAAATTTTGACGGGCGTATAAAAACTGCACACTGGAAAATTCAAAGCTATGCTTAAGTTCAACTTCTGGGTACTTGTGATCACAATTTAATGGCAAAATTTCTTATTTTGTAATGAACTGAAAATTTATTATTATTTTGAAGTAATAAATGATTTTCTTTTACTATGCATACTAAGTATCAAAATCAATGGGGTTCTCATTTAATGAGACCAAATTTTGTACACCTACTCATAAATGAGAAATTGATTTACCCACAAAAAACGTTGATAAATAAACCATGTAAATGTCATTGAGGTAGGGAAATAACTGTGGAATGAACATGCATTTTAAAAGCTTCTACTATATGGTATGGGTTTTCCTCATTGTTGGGAGCCATATGTGATCTATAGTTGTTTACATTCTCATTGTTGGGAGCCACATGTGACCTATAGTTGTTTAAATCCTCATCTTTTGGTCTCTGTTTGATATTTATTATATAATTTGTCTCACTGACAGTCATATCATACATAGAAAATGAAAGGATATGGTCATATCATACATAGAAAATGAAAGGATATGGAGTAAATGTACATGGGACAAAATCGCACACAATACATAGAAAACATAGAAAATTATCAATGAACAGGGCTTTTATTCCTGTTCTTCATCTTGAAAGTTGATGTAGGGTCTTCAACAATGAAGAAATCATTCATACTCTACAACAAGGTCAAGACAGCCGGCCCCTAGCGTCGACTTAAGCGGTACTATTGATAAAAAAAACCCCACAGTTCTCCTTATTTTTATATGTACTCATTACTCAAATCTACTGAAATGATCCAATAAATAATAAAATGTATAGTTTTTTCATGCTGTCAACTAACCATAAAAATTAGGTTCAAGTCAACCGGCAAAACACGAGACGAACTTAAGAACCTTGGGAATCTGTATACAAGATACGGATTCCAAAATATTGATTATTTACCTCTTCCTTCATAGGAAATACTGTGGATAATCATTTATTTTTATGGGGTACAAATTTTTGTGGATTCAGATATATTGTTGCCACATTATCCTACCTATGTCATTCTGTAATATTTGTTGCAGGTGAGACACAAATGGAAAAGTCAATGTTTTATAAAAGAACCTCATATATACATTTGATTACATATGTAAGAATAAAACAAAAGTTCTTAAACGTAAAAAGCTGTATTTAGTTATTCCATCAACACACCAGGTATCCCAATCTCAAATTTTACTAACACGATTCGGGATCCCACTACCCATTTCAGATCAGGATACCTGGTCAGTAGTGTGATCAAGTTTCTGACCACAAGTCCTATGTGAATTGCAGGATGTTTAATGTAGATTATAACTTCCCATTTGTACAAATGGTACAATCATAGTTTTATGGATGATAAAAAAAAATTTTTTAAATTGACAACACAAAGCTCAGATGGTTTGAGTTGTGTGACAAAAATCTGTAATGTACATATAATGTTCATAAATCAGGCCATTACTTTTCTCATTTGCATTGTTTTACATGTCATTTCTGGGCCTTTTTAATAACTGACTATGCAAAGGGGGAGAGGGGTCTCATCCCGATTTCCCGGTTTTAATATCAGTTAAACGTCTCAGGTATGATTGATGTTCAAAGTCTTTCAGCATAACCAATCCGAATATGTCTTATCAATATTACCATGACGTCAAGCTGCATATAAGCATTTTTGTTCTAATAAATCTTCAATAGCCAGTCAGAAAATTGGCCAAATTCCAGTTCAAGTCAATACAAGAACCTATTTGACAAGCACTGGAATCGTTTTGTAAAGGAGAGAAATTTGAATCTATTGAGTCACCATTCGAAAATCCACTGAACCAAGGATGAACCAAGTTACAGACATAAACAGAACTACAAATGTCACTTGAGAGAATTATAAAGTAGTCGAAACGCTGCTTTACATTATAAAATTTTTAAAAATACGGATTTTAAGACACTTGTTAGGATAAATGATTATGCTTAGGGCTGTATGCAACTACACAACTGATCACCAACAAGAAGCTGATGGACCACCCTGCTTTCCTGAACAGTAAAATTTCATGTCTTTCTGTGTAAATTTCATGAAAATTTCATGAATTAAGATCATGAAATTTCATGAAACATTCATGATTTTACCACGAAATACCATGAAATACCAGGTGCGTTAAATGGCACTATTAAATTTCAGAAACCATGAATAACCATGAACAAAGTCTGGATGAAATATAATGAAATAACATGAGGTGAAATACCATGAAATACCAGGTATGTTCAACTGCTGAATGAAATTTCATTGACCATGAACAAAGTATGGATCAAATATAATGAAATAACAGGAGCAATCATGAACAGAATGAAATAGCATGATCATGTACATGAACTTGAATGAAATAACATGAGCATGTACATGAACTTGAATGAATTATCATGAACAAACTTTAGTAAGCTCAAAATACCAAAATAATGATGCAAATAAGAATATACCAGATAAATCAAAGATCAATTTTATTTATACAGATGTTGACTGTTATGTTTGGGTAAAGATTGCTTGAAATACAATTAAACCCTATGTTACTGATTTGATATCTAAATATTCCAAGCCCAAGGGTTATCACTACTTTTGAGATCCACAAAATAAAGTGCTTTGATCTGATGATCATAACCTTCTTAACATTCTATCGGATGAGTATCCATGAACAGAAGAATGACCTGCATGGTTTGTATAGTATAAAAAACCAGTGACTATCATATGGTCAGCTTAAACCTCACCAAAAAACTGAATACTAATATAAAAATTATGTGTCAGATATAAACTTCTCTTCCTTTCTGTAATTTAAAACTTGCTTTCTTCGTACTTCCAACTAGAATTGCTGACTAAAGGTAAATGGAGTCTGCATAGAATCTGTTTCATATCATTATTGGCAGCTCATATTCAATCCTAAAAGTACAAAAATATCCACAAAGAATCAATTGTCCAACAGGTTATGAAGCAATAAATTCAATAGAAACATTATTGCATTATGCATATATAATATTATTATATCTTACATTGGAAGCCTAGAACTCAAATTAAGACTAAGTACCCCTTGCCCTCCCCTTTTTATCCCTTGAAGATGAAACTGGCAACTTATAATTTTCACCAAATTCATTAGCACAATTTAATTTCTACATATCCTATACCAGTTATGTCTGTCAAGAATGTGACAAAATATATTCATATATTTTATGTTAATAAATGTCTGTCAAAACTTTCTGATGTTTTGCTCAGATTAAAACCATACAAATTCTATTTTATAATGATTATATGTTAAATCAAATACTTATCTGAAACATCTTCATATTGAATTTTCTATTTTGATTCAGATTCTCCACTGATCAGCGTAATCACATCTTGATGACGTCACGTATTTGAGCAAGTACGTTAACGTCAAGGTGTCAATCTCGCCCCATATAATATCGGACCGAAGTTGATTCGTCCCATTAATGATATTTCAGTGAAACTTCTCAAAACCGGCTGCCCGTCGGACCACGAAAAACGGCCGATTTGCGGGGATGGCTGGTTTGTTGAAAATTGAAATCACCAAGAGTTACTTCCCTTTAATATGGGTGTTTGAGAATATGTAAAAAAAGTATTTTACATTTATCATAATATATGTTTTCCTTTGTAAATTTTAGTTTTGTACATAATATGTATTGTAAAATACAGTTACAACTTCTATTTCATCTTATTTAATTTTTTTATTTTGCAGAAATAATGAATGAAAAATACCATACATCAATGATATTACACTAATAATATATTAAAATGTTCGACTGTTCATATCACGAAACCGGTTATATAAATGCTCACGACTCTGTCTTAACATTCAATGCTAGAGTCTTGAAACAAAATTGACAGGTGAACAGTAATCAGTCTGTATGAAGGAGATCCCAATTGATCGGATTTATTGATTACATAACTATTGTATGTACGGATCAGTGATTTCAGATGACAAGGCCGCTTTTATGAGGTTGAATTTTATTGATTTTGATTAATTTAATGAAAAATATCCGGTTTAAAGGAATGGCGGTTTTATAAGGTTAAATGACCATTTAATTGAATGCAAATCGAACGGGACCTCTTGATTTGGCGGTATGAAGGAGAAACGGTATTCAGATAGAAAAGGTTTAGAGATGGTTCACTGTATAAGAAATAAATTTAAGGGTGTCGCATTAAAAACATTTTTATTAACTGAATGGCTATTTTATTTTTGCTTTGCGCTTTGTGCCTTGCTTGAACGTTTCAAAGCAAAATAAAATAGCCTTTCAAGAGGTCATAATTATTTGGACTAGGTACAAATGTATTGTACTGATAATAGCCATTAGAATATAATTACTTTTTTCTACAGAAAATAATGCCCATCAGTATCTTCATGATAAATCATGCAACCCTGCTTTAATTTTGAAAACAATCTTTTAAAGTGCACAAGTTTTTGTTCATGGTTTTCATGACTAAATGATCAAATTATTCAGAGTTTTTTTATGTAAACTTTGTTTTCAAGGTATTTCATGATCATGGGACATGAATTAGCATGATCAAGAATTAGGACATGAAACATTTTGTTAAAACCATTCTTTTCATGAAATTTCATGAATTGATCATTGATCATGAAATCCAAGAAAGCAGGGCACCTTGGGAAAATTAATAATGATGAATAATGGGTCAATTTTCTAGTAGTGATTGACAGGTATGAATTAATGTTGAGGCTCTTGTGGGGACACAATTTAGAAAAGCAGAAAGTTAAGCTTATTTTATGAAAATGGCACTTTTATCTGTCCAATTTCAGTTTTTGTCAATCCGTTATATTTCAACATAAAATCCTGATTTCCCGTGGCTAAAAACGTGGCTTTCCCGTATCCCGATGTTTTTCTATCCCGAATTCCCGATCTTTAAACAAGGCAATCCCGATTTCCCGTTGCTAAAATTGACCGATCCGGCATCCCAAAATGGTCTCGCCCCCCCCCTAATGCATTATGGGTTTTGCTCATTGTTAGTGACCTATAATTGTTAATTTTAATGTGATTTGGTGTCTGGTGGAAAGTTGTCTGGCAATCATACCACATCTTTTCCTATTTGGTTGTCTTGTTTGTCTTGTTTTACTGTTTGTTATTCCTTCTATAGTGTACAGTGCCCTATAATTATTTAAATACTTGTCATTTTGTTTTTGTGGATAGATGTCTCATTGGCAATCATAAAACATTTCCTGATTTGTTTATGCCAATTCTTACAAAATAATTGACAGGCAGTCAGCTAGAACAAGAACAATATGTCTACCAATTCTAGAAAATATTCTTTTTGGGGAAAATATTATATTTACAGTAATCATTGTGTCAAATTAAAGCTTCAGAGAATTAATTATAATGTCTGTATCATGAAAGTCAACAATTTGTTAAATGGCACATTACAAAGTCAACAACAGTTCTTGGTGTAATTACATTAAACACTAAATTATTTAAAGCATGCTAAAGGAACATTTCATACAGAGCAAACTTTATAAAATATTTGCTCTGCCATATAATTATTCAAATTTCAACATTCTGTCAAGATTCTAATTAATGAATACTACTTCTCATGGTAATTACTGTATAAATAATATCAGACAGAAAACAATATATTACCACAGATTCAAAGTGTGGACCTGAAATCTTACATAATCATCATTTGATTACTACTGAGGTCATGAAATTTCTACACAAATAAAATATTTCAATCCAATTATTTAGAGATGTCATTGTACAGTAAATATTACACAATATAGAAGAAATATAGCAATTGTAAAGCAACACTTTTCTTTGTTATAATTCACATCAAATAATTTATTGGCAAGTAAATCAAAAAATCGAAAACAAACTAAAGGCTCTAAAGAGCCTGTGTCACTCACTGCTGCATCTTCAACAATGGCCACTTTTTGGTAAAAATTGTCATGAAAGGACAAAAACTCTATAAAGAGGTAACTGACAAATTCAATCATGTTGACATATTTGTAGATCTTGTCTTGCTGATCATTTTTGCTTTTTAAAGTTTCTATCTACATTTCTATCTATTATACTTTTTAAGATAAAAGGCAATAAACTCTTGACACCGAGATAGGATTTGCCTATTGGCATAAAATTCAGAAAAAGACAATCTGATGGACAGCAATATTGCTAATTAGTTCAAAGTCACTGGACCAAAACTAGTGGGCAGGGCTTCAAAATGGTTGACAAACTTAGATGTAGTCAGACAGCAATGTAAATTTATAGAAAATATTGTTGTCAATTGTAAGTATAGTTCCTATCAAACTAACTTTTAAAAGCAGAAAACTTTACATTGAAAATTTTAATTAATTGAAAGCCATTGGACCATGACCTAGGGGGTAGGGCCTTGAAATAGTTATCAAACTGATATGTACTGATAGTAATGCAACTTCATACAAAATATCATTGATCTATCACAAGAAGTTCCTATGAAACTGATTTAAGCAGAATACTTAATATTGAAAATGCTAATTAATTCAAAGTCTCTGGACCATGACATAGAGAGCAGGGCCTCAAAATAGTCGTCATACTGATATATAATGATAGTAATACAACTTTAAAGAAAATATCATTGATCTATCACAAGTAGCTCCTATCACACTAACTTAAACAGGAAACATAACATTGAAATTGCTAGTTAATTCAAAGTCACTGGACCATGGCCTAGGGACAGGGCCTCAAAATAGTCTTCAAACTAATATGTACTGATAGTAATGCAACTTCATACAAAATATCATTGATCTATCACAAGAAGTTCCTATCAAACTAACTTAAGCAGAATACTCAACAATTGTTGAAGAAAACTACGACAGCATCATCGTTGACAGAAAAGCAATCCCTATGTCTCCCTTTCCATGACTTTCGTCGCAGGCAAGACAGAAATTAAAAAAAATGGTAAAAAAGAATCTTTAAATGGCAATAACTCCATTAAAGAGTCAACTTAAAATTTAAACCATGATGGCCGGCTTATTTGTAAATCTTGTCTTGCTGATCATTTTTGTTATTTAAAGTTCTAGATATCTATTATAATTTTCAAGATCATAGGCAAAAATGCAAAATAATGGGTAAAAATTGTCATCAAAGAGCAATAACTCCAATAACATTAGTCCTCTGATGATTTCAGCCATTTTACTTCCATGTAGATCTTGTCCGCTGATCATTTTTCCTGATTAAATTTTCTCTCAATCTATTTAATAGGCAAAAATGAAAAAAATTGGTAAAATTTGACATTTAAGGGCAATAACGCCTATAAGAAAACGTCTGACAGTTTTTGTGTAAATGGTCAGCAGGTGGATCATAACATTCTGAACATTTCTGCCCTTGTCAGAATTTAGAAAAAAGGTTTCGTGGAGCACTTGGAAGACCCAGCAATATACCGTTGTTTGTAAGGACACTATGTAGTTTAGGTATCCAATACAGTGATGGAAGATCCAGTTCTTCATCTTTGGTTGAAATTCCAAAGGAACATAGAAAAGACATATGATTATCAAGGATTTCCTCTTTGGTAAGTGTCGTGAGGGTATATGTTGGGTTTCCAAGTGAATTGTCAACACCTAATTCATTTATCAAGCAGTTTATGTAATGAGATTTACACACAAAAACAATGTTGTTTGGGGCTTTATCTGCGGGGACAACAACATATTTGTCATGGAGGTAGGTCAAGTGTTTTGCAACATTTGGGTTTTTAAAGATTGACGTAGCATGGGTATTGATAGACCCATTTAGTTTCTTAATTCGGATTTGTATCAACGACCTCACAGCCTTAATCCATTCGGAAAGAGTATCTACGTCTTCTTTCTTGCGTTTAGCCCATTGCCTTGCATAAGCCTCGACTGAATCCATCAGTATTTTAAAGTTGTATTTCCAATTGATGGATTTAGGCTCACAATATTTCGGACCTTTGGATAACAAATTTCGCAGTGAAGTGTTATTGACAATGTTGAATATTGGCTAAAATGCAAAAAAAAATGATAAAAATCGTCATTAAAGGGCAATAACTCTAATAAGGGGTCATCTAACCATTTTGGCCAAGTTTAATTATTTGTAGATCTTGTCTTGTTGATCATTTTTACTATTTAAAGTTTCTCTTCATCTTTTATAGATTTCAAGGTAATAGGCAAAAATGAAAAAAAAAAAAATGAAGACTTGTCTCTATATGATATCAGCAGAAATGGCTAAGTCCATGTTTGGGCTTGAGAAACCCCAAATCATGGATATAAAAAGTTAATACGGCTTTGACAATTTCATATCTTGTAAAAGAATCTGTGCAATTTTGGTTGAATTCTTTCAAGCTATTTCCAAGAAGTTGCAAGTTAACATTGCATGACATGAAGGCTGGTTTTACAAGACAGAAGTGATCCCTATATGTTGATACAGCTTTGCTATCAGGCAATACAATAATAAAAGACAATTCTGTAATACTGCTGTAGGGAACAAATGTACTAACCTATTCAGAAAAAGTTGTTTCACATAACTACTCATTACATGTAACTGGTCTGGAATATGAAATTTAAAAACAGAAGACAGTACACTGATAATCATTGTCTCATTTAAAAAGATGAAGATGTCACATGACAGCAAATGTCTGTGATCATCATATGTAATATTACTTTAGTTCTCATTACATGTAATCATGTGTGCCTTATTTCATGGAAGTATCTATTGTAAGTAATTGCATATGTATACTAATTACAAGTATCTTTTTCAGGTAATTGCTTATGTCTACAAATTTCATACAAGTATTAATGTCCCCTATTTATACTTAAGTCTTCAAATAACTCTAAAAAGATTGTTCTAAAGCAATGACAGAAATAAGTATAGTGTCATTATATCTTATCATGAATAAAAGCAGATGTGGTGGGTACTTCAATGAGACTAATGAAACAAAAAATTAAAAGACATCTCCAGGTCAATATATTGTCTTCAATAACTCAGACAAATATCAATTTACTTTTTCAAGATAAAAATTTCAATACATTTAGGAAAGTATAGTTATAATAAATTCAACCAACAATTTCAGAGAACATATCCTTTAAGGCACAAATGTACAAACCTAAAATAAATTTAACGGACACTTTAAAAGACCAGAATTTTCTTTTCATTATCTACTTAGTTATAATAGTAGAAAATTCCCTTAAAGAACAAAAACAACTGACCAGAAGTTACCTAGATCCTTGACAAAGACAACATTGCTGATAAAAATAAAATATCAATAAGACAGCAGTCCAAAAACACAAAGTCCCCCAAGAGAGACATCTAAAGTTCACCATTATACAACCAAGAATGGGAAAGTCCCCATAAAAAATATTTAATGCTTTATACAGCCCCAACAAAAACTGAAAATTTGTGAAGAACTAAACAGATCCAAAATTTAGACTTTATTGCTTTTATTTTATGTATGAAACAGGGAGGAATTTAGCAAAATATATATTTACATGTAATATAAAGTCTGGCATTTAGCAGGATGTAGTTTTAATATACAGGTACATTATTTTCACTATATTTGCTAGGAAATTGCAAAATAATTTCGGAAAAGATGTTGAGAATCAAAACAATGTCTCTTCAGCTAATATTTTCTTATTGAACTGAAATTATAAGAATCAGAACTTGAAACTCCAAGGTTTCAATCAGTCTACTGGATTCCAAGGAAAGAAGAGCTTCAAACAAATACATGTTTAAAATATTTTCTTTAAAAACCATGTTTTCTGATGGGTGTGTGTAACGACCTTGACTGGATATAAAGCCCTCACATGGTCTGCTTAAAAAAAAAAGTTTTCAACTGACTTACGAAAAGGAATAACTTTATAATTTCTTAGTCAACTGCCCTCTGTCTAACCAAGTTTTAAATTGAATTAATTATGCGAGACTACATAAAATCTGCTAGTGACATACACATTTCTTAACAAACCCCAACCCCCTCCCTTTTTCAAAATGAAGATTAACAATATTAATCATTGACATATGTGACAGCCACTTAGAGCGCATTTGTTTCTAACCTAAACGATGTAAACGATTAAGCGCAAGTCGTTTAATCCATTTGTTTCTGTCATTTTTTGGTCAACGTTGACATCGTTCACATAAACGATGTACGCGCAAAATAGTCGCGTAGTCGTTGATCGTTTATCGTTGAGACGTGTAAACGATACATTTGTTTCTGCATCTGTCGTTTAAATAATTACGAACACGTGTTGTTTTTGCAAAGACCTGGTCATTCATTTCCCATATTTTTACCTGTTTGTTTACAGTGCGTGTATGTAATCTATTTCTGTCTTACTACGCGGGGTCGATAAAGTTCATCAAACGATGTATTTGTTTCTAGCAGCTTAACGTTTACTAAACGATAGTCATTGATGACAAAATTTCGGGTTAGAAACAAATGCGCTCTAAGCCAGTGGTTGCATTGCCTGCTATCTTTACTAGATTCTTAGTGTACATCCTATATGTAGTTTTCTTGATAAAACAAAATAGGTTGTTACACTATTTATACATTATACAATATTACATATACATAATATACACGAGGAGAAAAGACTAGTGTACATATACATAATATACACGAGGAGAAAAGACTAGTGTACATATACATAATATACACGAGGAGAAAAGACTAGTGTACATATACATAATATACACGAGGAGAAGACTAGTGTACATATACATAATATACACGAGGAGAAGACTAGTGTACATATACATACTATACACGAGGAGAAAAGACTAGCGATACAAACTACCACCAAAAATGCTTATTTAATATTACTAGATTTGTAAAAATATAGATACTCAAAGTGCAAACTGATTTTTATTCAAAAGATAAAATTCTCCTTTCAGCATCACATTCTGAAATTAGTACATTTTTCCATAAACAAGAAGTTTTATTCATGGGAATAACATTTTTACATATAAATGAAATTTCAATTATTCAATTGAAGATACAACTTGTTTACATATAAAATTTCAATTTAGATTCAAACATGCCTGTGTTTGAATCTCTGAATTTTTTCATTAATACAATTTTACAACTTATTGCAACTCTGTTATGTTTAACCAGCCGACACAATCTAATTGATGATATAATAGTACAACCCAATGGCAGCAAACTGTGAGTTTACAGTGACAAGCAGGAAATGATTTCGTAGTCACCAAAACTGTTTTATTTCTAATATCAATTTCCTTTTCAGTAAATATCTATAAACATCTCTGTTTGGAAGTCTGTTACATAAATAACATGACATCATTCACAGATATAAGTTCTTAATGTTGTTTCAGAACTAATTTAACAGACTTGGGAATGTAGATACTTTATTTCCTTAAACAGTTTCTTAAATTATATAAGAAATACATTTTGGTTAATTAATTACCCGATATACATTATGTACAAGATATCCTGACATTCCCTACCATACCCATACCAGTTTATAGTTATAATGAGCTTTAGGACTGAAAGTCTGAGAGTTCATGTTGTGGAGATTAACCACCTCAGGGGTCTTGTGGTAGTGTTAAATGGGAGGTTATGGGTTAGATCCCTAGATGAGTTGAACCAAAGACGGTGAAATAATATGGGTATTTAATAAAAGAAACTTGTTGCCCTAACTTCATCTAATCTGTAACAAGTTAGAAGCCTAATCAATGCTTGTCTTTATCTAAATCTCAATTGGCTTTTTCCTTTGAAGAAATTGATCTTGATGACAAACCTGGGCTCTTGGTCATAAAAGTACTGGGAGTACAAAATTTGTCCTCCAAACATAAAATCTGATATTTCCATTGGTTGATTTCTGAGTCTGAGTACAATCATCTTGCTCGAAAGTTTGAAGACTGCAAGGCCTAGAGTTTAGGCTCTGATAAATTTACTCATTTACATCTAGACTATGTTAAAAGCTGGACATATGACATGAACACTTGTCAATTGTTCAAGGTCATATGTTGACCTTCAAGATGTCTGGTTTTGTTTCACTGTGTAGTTGGGTTGCTGCACCAATGAAGCCCCTATTTCTTCTTTTATTCATATTTCAGAAATTGTACGACACACAAAAGTCTTTTCTTTTCTCCCATTTAGTTTTGATTTTAAATATGGATTGACTTCCCATAAATCTCTATTATGTGTCAACTTTTCACCCCTGCTTTATATCAGAAAAAAGACCTGCAAGGACAATGTACTTCATCATCTAAATACAGACCTGAGTAAATCCTATTTTATGTTTTTTTCCAATTTAAGTGATCAGCAATTTTCTCTTGGCTCAAGTCCATTTTCTGATAGCCATAATACAATTATAAACAATGTTTGATTTAATTAGAAGCTAGCGTAAAATGATTTCTTTACGACCATTTGTTGGAAATAAAATCATCTGGCATATTACAAATGATTTGGTTTATGACCAATCAGATACAACATAAATCTACCATTTCCATATGCAGCACCTATAAAGTCATATAAAGGAAAATGGCAAATATCTTTATGATGGAATCTTCAATCAACCAATAAACCTATAGGTCACAAGGACAACTTCAATAATAAACTTTTTAAATTAAGGTTTATGATTTCCTGACTATTTGGGGATATGAATAAAAGGAGATTCTGGGAATATGTAAATGAAACAGTAACCCAACTACTAAAAAAAACACAAAAGACCTATATCAACATACAGTCAAAAGAAAAGTGTCAATTACTTTTCAAGCTCTAATAGAGTATTCACACTTGTATGGTAATTTGTCTACCATTAATAAATTTTACATCACAATATTAAAACATTGACGTCATAATCAATAAACTGTTGACACAGAGATATGTCTCACCTTTTTGTAATTTTGATGGTATAATGTAAATATTGAATCCAAATGGCAATACTTAAACATGTAAACTATGCAAAACATTGAGTCAATGAACCATGATTTATGGTGCAGGACCAATAACAACCCATGGAAATGAGAAATGCCAATGTTTATAAAACTACATACCAAATACCATTGACTTAACAACATTAGTGGTTCCCTTTACAATAACTTAAACACAAATTTTAATTTGCAAACAATGTAAAAGTTTCAATGTCAATGAACCATGAGGGGTTGGGGCCATATAATCACCATCAAAAAGATACTTACAAATTCTAATACAACTGCATACCAAATGTCATTGACTTAACATAAGTGGTTCCTCTTAAACTGATCTTATCACAAACTTAACATGTAAAACATGCAAAACATTCAAAGTCAATAGACCATGACTGAGGGGTTAGAGACAAATCTTTTCTATGGAAATAAGTTGTGACAATGCTTATGCTTCTACATACCAAATATCATTGACATACCCCCAGTGGTTCCCCATAGACTGACCTAATCACAAACTAATACATATATAGTAAGCAAAAGTTTCAAACTCAATAGACCACGACTAAGGGGGTTGGGTTGAATAATCTCCATTGAAATGAGATATACCAATACTAATGCATCTACATACCAAATATCATTAACCTATCTCTAGTGGTTCTTCTTAAATTGACCTATTCACAAACTAATACATGTAAAGTAAGTAAAAGTTTCAAATTCAATAGACCATGACTGAGGGGGTAGGATGAAATAATCTCCATGGAAATGAGATGTGTCAATGCTAATACAACAACATACAAAATATCAATGACCAAGCACTAGTGATTCCCCATAAACTGACCTAATCACAAACTAATACATTGTTGACGCCATGGCCGCAGCCTTCACAAACCGCATACCTTAGTCTCGCTTTTTTACTTCGTTAAGGCGAGACAATAAGTGACTGTTGTATGGTGTAAGAAGGTTATTAGGAATAAGATCTAAGGTCATTCTGAGAACATTAAGCTAAATACCAATAAAAGAACAGAGTTCCAATGTCCCCCGCCTTGCACATATTTTTTATTTCCAAGGGGCATAACTCTTAAAAAAAGTCGATTATCCACCATAATAGAACTTGTTCGAGATATTGCTGATAATAACCTATAGTATAAGTTTTATAATAAAAATAAACTGTTAACACAGAGATATGTCTTGCCTTTTTGTACTTTTGATAATGCAAATGCTGAAATTAAAATAGCAATACTTTAACATGTAAGTTATGCAAATATTCAAAGTCAATGAACCATGACTGAAGGTACATGGCAAAACAATCTCTATGGAAATGAGATGTGCCAATGCTAATACAACTGCATACCAAATACCATAGACTTATCATTAGTCGTTCCCTTTCAACAAACCTAAAGACAAACATTGACTTGTAAACTATGTAAAAGTTTCAAAGTCAATGAACCATGATGAGGGGGTGGGGCTATATAATCTCCATGGAAACAAGACCTGCAAATGCCAATAAATTTGCATACCAAATATCACTGACTTAACATAAGAGGTTCATCTTAAACTGATCTAATAAAAAACTAATACATGTAAACTAAGCAAAAGTTTCATAGTCAATACACCATGACTGAGGGGGTGGAACCAAATATTGTCAATGGAAATGAGATGTGCTAATGCTTATACAATTGCATACCAATTAACATTGGCCTACCACTAATGGTTCCCCTTGAACTAACCTAATCACAAACTACATGTAAACTAAGCAAAAGTTTCAACGTCAATAGACCATGACTGCAGGAGCGGGACCAAATATTCTCCATGGAAATGAAGTATGCCAATGCTTAATCAACTGCATACCAAATATCATTGACCAACCACTAGTGGTTCACCTTAAACTAGACCTAATCACAAACTAATACATTGTGGCCGCTGCCGCCGACGGAAACAGCAAAAGTTTTAAAGTCAATAGACCATGACTGAGGGGGCAGAGTCAAATAATCTCCATGGAAATGAGATATGCCAATGCTTATACAACTGCATACCAAATATCATTGACTTACCACTAGTGGCTCCCCTTGAACTGACCTAATCACAAACTAATACATGTAAACTAAGCAAAAGTTTCAAAGTCAATAGACCATGACTGAGGGGGAAGGGCCAAATAATCTCCATGGAAATGAGATGTGCCAGTGCCAATACAACTGCATACCAATTTATATCATTGACCTACCACTAGTGGTTCACCTTAAACTAGACCTAACCACAAACTAATACATTGTGGATGCCGCCGCTGTCACAGCTAGACAAAAATCTGGCAAGAATTGTACCCGTGAGAGCGCTAACAAGTCCATTTTCCATAAATTAAATTTTTCCAAGGGCATAATTCTTTTAAAAAAGTTGATCAGCCACCATTATAGAACTTGTCTGAGATATTGCTGATATTAACCTATAGTATAATTTTATAAAAATCTGGTAAGAATTGTACCCGTGAGAACGCTAACGAGGCCATTTTCCATAAATATAATATTTCCAAGGGGCATAACTCTTTTAAAAAGAGTCGACCAGCCACCATTATAGAACTTGTCCAAGATATTGCTGATATTAATCTGTATAGTATAAGTTTTATAAAATCTGGCAAGAATTGTACCTGTGAAAGCGCTAACTAGGCCATTTTCCATAAATTGAATATTTCAAAGGGCATAACTCTTTTAAAAAAAGTCAATCGGCCACCATTATAGAACTTGTCCAAGATATTGCTGATATTAACTTATAATTTAAGTTTTATAAAAATCTGGCAAGAATTGTACCTGTGAGAGCACTAACAAGACTGGACGGACAGATGCCCAGTATTTTCATGTCCTCCGCAACGCATTACGCGGGAGACAAAAAGTTTAAATATGTCTATTCACCTAGTTTAATGTGGTGTCTTAAGAGTTTTCTTAAGTGGTGTCTGTTTCAATTGCCAGATTCTGAAATTTTTTCCAAAAAAGATCTTTACAGTGATTTCAGTAATTATACTTGATTGTTAAACATATGTATTTGTAAACAAAAAGTTGATAAACAAGATTTTCCCCAAAAGATCTTAACTGTGATTGCAAGTCATATGTATTATAACAAATGCTCAGTAAACAAACTAATTTGATTTATTTGATTTATTTACTTTTTAGTTTAATTTTAGTTTGATTATTTACATCTATAATGTTAGGGCAATATTCCCATGAAAATGACAGGAAACGAGATTTCCCCATGCATCCATCAGAATGATTCATACAAAGCAAAAGGCCGTACAGTGGCCTATAGTTGCAAATGTCTACCTCATTTAGTCTCTGGTGGATAGATGTCTCATTGGCAATCATATCCATATTCATATTATATATCAATGATAAATCTACCAAAAATTAATCTTGATCAGATTAGCCCAGTAGTCAATAACTTTGAATGACAACTTACTCACATAACAACATGTAGAATTTCATAGTCTTATTATGATCATTTCTAATTCCAAGGCCAATACACCCCTGTGTGCATAACTTAAAACTTTCCTTTATAATTACAATTTTCTAATCAAGAACTGTCAGTTCTTCTTTTTATACCAAGTTGTATCACAGCATGTCCTCAAATATATTAATATATTTTTAAAGAAATATTTACTGTTTAATTGTTAACCAATTTAATAAACTGTTGACACAGAGATATGCCTCGCCTGTCGGCATAAAATTAAAAAAAAAAGACAATCTGAAGGACAGCAACATTGCTTATTAATTCAAAGACAGTGGACCATGATCTTGTGGGCAGGGCCTAGAAATGGAGGACAAACTGATATGTACAGATAGAAATGTAACTTTATAGAAAATATTGTTTTCTATTGTAAGTAGTTCCTATCAATCTGACTTAAGCAGAAAACTTAACACTGAAAATTGCTAATAAATTCAAAGTCACTGGACCATGACCTAGGGGGCAGGGCCTCAAAATATTTGTCAAACTGATATGTACTGATAGTAATGCAACTGTATACAAAATATCATTGATCTCTCAGAAGTAGTTCTTATCAAACTGACTTAAGCAGAAAACTTAACTTTGAAAATTTCTAATTAATTGAAAGTCACTGGACCATGACCTAGGGGGCAGGGCCTCAAAATTGTTGTCAAACTGATATGTACTGATAGTAATGCAACTTTATACAAAATATCATTGACCTATCACAAGTAGATCCTATCAAACTAACTCAAACAGAAAACTTAACATTGAAAATTGCTTATTAATTCAAAGTCACTGGACCAATTACTGGGATATTTCAGGACTTCAAATATATGGGTTTCTTTAAAAGTCTTTTTGCAATCTTAAATTCCACTGAAGTATATTTACAACTTCCAAGTCGATGCTAGTGCACAGTTAGACTTTAATATGATCATACTATGAAAAATCTTAGTACACTATTTTATAAAATGCAAAATTGCATCTCACAAATCATGCAAATCATGTCAATATGCCCCAAGCCAAAATTTGAGTAACAACACAACATAAATTTTGTAATTAAACAAACATTTTCAAAGCCCAATTTTAAAAGATCATGTGATCATACAACTATTCTATCTTGGGGTTTAAAATAAAGATAATAGATAACCTATATGACTATTATATAATTTCAAGTATCTAAATGAACACACAAATGATGTCCATGCTATATAATTCTTATCATCAATTAGACATGTGAGCCTGGTGAGTGAATGAAATGTATAAATGTGCCATCTGGTATATATATTAGTGTAGATACTGGACAGGAAGTGTGAGGCCAAATAAAGGGGATTGAATGGCCTTATACATTTTCTGAAATTACTATAACTTTAAACATTTAAGATGGTAAATAAACAATAAATGGATTTTTTAATTTTTTTTATTATAATATGTATATATCAAATAATCAAGATAAAAATCATTTATTCAACCAGGACACATGTTAAAGAAAATAGAATTTAAATTCCTCAAACAACCCCAACACATTTAGAATTTGAAATTGGACAAGCAAAGATGTCTTATATCCTGAACAAAATGGTGCAGATGCATGAAATAGTTCAAAACAGTTCTATATTTTAACATTAGATTAATAGTGCAGATGTTTTCTTCTGGTGACATGACTGTTTGATTTTTAAAGGAGCATTGATGTTTACATGCATTTTGGATAATATCTTCTGGTGAGTAAAATAAATTAGATTCCACCATTTTGAATATGTGCATATGGCAATAAGAGTAAAGAAAAGACTTACAGAATGTTTACCTAAGATTTACTGTAATCACCATCATAAATAAGTTGCAATACAATGGTTATAAATAATGAAAAATATTTAAATAGTATGTATGCTTTTAATAACTATATATAAACCATTGTTCTTAAAAAACATTTATCAAAGAAAAATACAAAACAAGAACTGTGAGAAAACCAAAAAGAAATTTACCCAAGCAAATTTGCAGATAAATAATAATATCTCTGCAATAGGTCCTTAATTCAAGATACATGCTTCTGGAATGCATCTTTTATTCTAAAACTTTCAAATATATGATTGAGTAGAAAAATTGCTAAAAATAATTGTCAGGAGATATTTCAAAAGTCTATGATATATGAATGGGTCAAATTGTCTTGATCCTAATTGTCAGGTACATTTATACACAAAATATATACATGTATGTACTCATTTAAATTTAAAAAAAAAGCATGTTGACTTGAACAAATCTGACATACTAATGCATGAGATTTGGTATTTTATATTTTTATCAAACTTTAGATCTATAACTTTTGTTTTGTTTCAGATTTACTGTTAAAGACATTCTATAGTGAGGACCAAAATATGTGACCAGCTTAAACTAGTCAAGAGGGCTTTTGGGAAAATTTGAGAAAATTGAAGATAACTGATAAGTGACTGTTACATGTACTATAGAAAATAAATTTGTTTACAAGTGATTTGATTTTGAAAATGCCATCAAATGTGCGGTGTAGAAAAAAATTCAGAAGAATGAATACTGTCTTTTCATAGATTTTGTAAAGGATAAGGGTCCATGTTATCAAGATACAATATCCGATATTCCAGGTTAACAAGTCCTAATAAGGAAGTTTTTAAAACCTGCAACTTCTCAGGACAAACCTGGGATATTTCAGGTTTACTAGTCCTGAAAAGTCCTAAAACCCTGGGACTTCTCAGGACAATCCTGGGATATTTCAGGGTTACTAGTCCTGAAAAGTCCTGAAATGTCCCATTTGGTCCTTTGTTTTTAGGATCAGGATTTCCTGGGATATCCCAGAAAATCCTGTTCCAATACTCTCCCTAAAAATCCTGAAAAGTCTTGAAATTTAATTTCAGGAAGTCCTGGGATATCCCAAGAAAATATCTCAGGAAGTCCCAGGAAGGTCTTGGGATATCCTAGGATATCCCAGTAGAATCTTGCAAGGGTGACTTAGGGGGCAGACTCAAATTATTTGTCAAACTGATATGTACTGATAGTAATGCAACTTCTTATTAAATACCAATGACCTATCACAAGTAGTTCCTATCAAACTAACACAAGCAGAAAACTTAACAATTGTTGACGCCGTCGCCATCACCATTGCCAGAAAAGCAATCCCTATGTCTGGCTTTACGCGACTTTCGTCAAAGGCAAGATAAAAATACTTGACATTAATTGCATTATAGCAATTACAAAGATTTGAATTAGGGGCAGTGGAATCCTATGAATAAGAATGTTATCGGACCTTTAAACTTCGGACAATAATATTTCCAGCATAAATGATTCATATGTTCACAAATGGTCTTGCATCTATAAATTTTCTTTTTGGATCAAATCTTCCTATCTCTATGAGGCAAGAAAAATAAATGTTTAATGTCACCCAATATTTAAGAAATGGCTGTGCATAAAATGTGCCATTCATGCACTGGATACTGCAGAAAATTGGTTCTATTTCTATTTCAAAGATGTTAGTGTAAATAATCCATGACATATTATATCATGGTACAATTTAAAGAAGGATTCTGTGAAATTAATCTGCTTAATATCCTGTATCAATGTATATAATCAACTTGAAACACATGAAGTGTCCAGACAATTTAATGACTACAAAATCATGCTTCCTGTCCAACATCAGTTATACGATTACTCTCATTTGTTATTCTTATACATTGGTCAGCGGATATCATTTCAATCTGTCATTTGTCACCAGACTACACAGTGATATATACTAAAACAAGTCTTCATTTGATCATGACCACAGAAATATTTTGATTTGTCCCGGTTGGACATCAATTTGTCAAAATTAGGGACGATTTACATGATTGATCGAACAAAACATTCTATCTGATCAATAAAATGGATTACATAAATTCACACGGTAATCTATGATGGTCAGTCTAATAATTCCAATCTATTCTAATGACAAAGGACGTCCTGATCCATAATAAACATTTCCTTTCGAGAGTGATGGTCAAAACAATCTTAATCCCAATGAATCATTGATATTTTCTTATATTCTGGACATAAACACAATATACAACTAACTTCGTCACCTGACAGTTAAGCCTTTTCCATCATGCAACATATGACAATTAGATTCTATAATTTTTCTCATTTGTTCAATTTGTTAAGAAATTTCCATGGAAAAAATTTGACTAGAAGATATGGTAACGGAGTAATTGACCTGCACACAAAGAATTTTTTAATTCATTAAACCATGAAAATGAGGTCAAAAACTTCTGATGTATGCAAGGCATACCTTGATCTAAAGCAATTAATAGATGATATATAAATTGTCTACTTTTTTAAACCTTCCAAATATTAAGTTTTAAACAAAAAAATGAATGTACTGCCAAATCGGATATGTTGTTTGACTAGTTGAAATCAACGCTCAAAAAATTCATTTACAGCTTATTCAGACGATTTTACTAAGGGCTGTTCCATAAGAACACACATGGGACCCGGGGAAGGCACTTCCAAATCTCAAGGGGGCCTCAGTGGCCGAGTGAACTAAGTAGTCGAACTACTATATTACTAACCTGTCAACTGAACACTGAGGTTGTGAGTTCGAATCCCATACAGGGCAGGTGCACTCGACTCCAATCTTAATTGACTATCTGATGTACAGTAGTTGTCGTCTGTTTATGTAGTTCATACGCGTTTCTCGTTTCTCGTTTTATATAGATTAGACCGTTGGTTTTCCCATTTGAATGGTTTTACACTAGTAATTTTTGGGGCCCTTTATAGCTTGCGGTGTGAGCCAATGCTCCGTGTTGAAGGCCGTACTTTGATCTATAATGGTTTACTTTTATAAATTGTTACTTGGATGGAGAGTTGTCTCATTGGCACTCATACCACATCTTCCTATATCTATATAGGATTGTCAGTTTTCCTACCAAGGTCGGTGGTTCTCTCCAGGCACTCCGGCTTCCTCCACCAATAAAAACTAACCGCCACAAAATAGCACAATAATGTTGAAAGTGGCATTAAACACCAATCAATCAACCTATAAATCCAAATGTCAACTATAGGTGGGTGTCATCCATGTTTTTGCTTAGTGGAAATGTAAGTGAAATCTTAATTTGCCTCTATAGGTGGTTACCCCATTTTTAAAGTGCCTTCCCTGGATACCATGTATGTTTTAATGGAACAGCCCTAAATATATTCCAGTTCTTTCTGTAAAATTGTGCTTTCAACAACAATAAATTTTTTTTCAGTTTTTATGCCCCTGTCACAAGGCGAAAGGAGCATTAAGTGTTACCCTTGACTGTCCGTCTTTCAGTCTTAACGTCATTCAGTCTTTCCATCCTTCCGTCTTTCCATCCATCCCATTTTCGTTTAAAAAAGCAAGCTTGAGCCCTCAGGCACATTCTTCTTTTACTTTTAAAAAGTTCTTGATAAGAATGATCATTTAGCTGACTAGTTGCAAGGAACTAGCAGTAAAAGTCATCATAGCATTTAATGTGTTGTTTAGTATCAAACAATCCTTAAAAAAAAGTTTCAGACAGACAGTGGAGCCATTTCTTAAACATAAAAACATTTTACAACATTACACAGTTATAAAAGAACAAGATAGCAATATTAAAAACAATGTATTCCTCTTTAAAGCAATTTTATTACAAAACCGAAGTAGAAATCAGTTTTTATATGGTTTCTACATCTTATGATCCAGATTAAAATACAGAATTACTTTCGTTTTACGATCTCTGTCAATTTTCATTAAAACCTATTAATGAATCAATGAAATCTAACTTTCTTAACTTTATTTTAATCTCCATATATTGAATTGGAAACTTAATCCAAAAGCTTTGTGTCCAATTTCATTCTGATTCCCTAAAAATCCATTTCAATTTTACAAATGTAGAATTGCAGCTATTCAGTATCTTCCAAGATTCTCATTAAGACAAAAATAATGGAAATTAATAGTCTTATAAACCGGTTTTCATGTCTTAAAGCTAGATCAAATAGGTTATAAGACCATATTCATTAAAATAAACGGTTCTATTAACATGATAAACCTCCCTGGACCGTTTCTATTAGAAAGATATTGCAACTTTAGTGAAAAAAATCATACCTATTGTGGTGTACATACTATCTCGTAGTAAACATTTGAATTTATTAAATCTGAGGAAAAAGTACCACATGGTATATTATAATATAAATTTTGATAGCACCAACCATTTAGGCACATATATGAAGAATGTGTCTGAGGACACGAACACCCCCACTCAAGCTTGCTTTTCAAACGAAAATGGGACAGACGGAAAGACAGAAGGATGAAAGGACGGAAAGAGGGAAGACGGAAGGACAGAAAGATCGAAGGATGGAAAAGAACGACGGTCAAGGGTAACACTTAATGCCCCCTTCGCCTTGCGGAGGGGGCATAAAAAAGGTAACAAAACCAGGAAGGCCATGGCTATTTCAGTGATACTTCCTTTTTTAAATACAATAATGAATATAGCACCTGGTACAAATAATAATATCTTTTCTATCTGAGGATTAAAACCCATTGAGAGCTATACAGTTACATATCTATTATAAAAGTATTTTTCTGAACGGTAGAAATATTACTTTTGAGTTGAACATGCTATTTAATGTATGACATTTACAGAATTGGTGCATCAATAATGCAGCATTGGGTATAGACTGTAATAAATCACTTAAATAAAATGACAATTCAAGGCAAGAGAAACTAAAAACACTTATGCCTCAATCAATCTTCATAATTTGATTAATGATGTGCATGATTTTTAAACCATGTGCTTCATAAAATACAAATTTGAAATAAAAAAAAAACTATATACAAGATCATTTTGTAAAATCTATTACAGCTGATTTTGCAATTTTAGTAAAGGACAAGCTGTGTCAGTTTTGCTAAAAAAATTAATTTGTAATGACAGTCTTATAGATTTAAGTGGAACAGACAGTATAAAAATAAGGAGATGTGGTATGATTGCCAATAAGACAACTATCAAACAGAGTTCAAATGATGTGGATGTAAGAAATTATAGGCCACTATATGTCCTTCAACAATAAGCAAAACCCATACTGTTTTGACAGCTATTAAAGTGTCAGTTTTGCATGATTAGTACAGAATAAGAAAGTAAAAGGTTATTCTAATATCATGACGTCCTAAATAATTGTTTTATATCTTAAGAAATGGTCGACAATTTTTCTGTTTAAAATTAATATTAAAATCACTGCTGCAAATTTAAAGCAACAGTTTTTAGTTTTAGTACCAAGGATCCGGAAACTTTTTCACACAATTTTGGTCATTTTGCTATCACTTAAAAGTTGTGGCCTTTTTTTTCAAACTGATGAAATTATTCACACTAGATTCATAGCATCAATGAACTTGAATTGACTGTTTCATCGCATTTACTTCATGAATTGTTTAACCGTTTTTCGAAAAACATTCTAGAAAAGGAATGCAACAGTTTAATAAAATGCTGCGCTGAGTGCAGCCTGATACGACCGCAGATGTCGAACCCTGGACAGTTGGGGCAAGTTTGGACACAATATTCAAGCTTGATACTGTCTGAATTAGGATTGTGATCAAATTTTGACATAATATAGGTTTCTGACACAAAATAAATGTGGTCAAAGATCTTAAAATTTTGAAATGGGACATTTAATTTACCTAGTATGGTCTGATATCCAAAATCTAACAACACAGTTAGATTCAGCATATAAAAAAACACTAAAATTTAATTTTAGTTGAAATCAAACAAAGTTTAATATTGGACCCTTCAAGCCTTAACATGGACTAATTTGAAAACAGGGCCCAAAATAAAAAAATCTAAATGCACAATAAGATTCAGCATATCATAGAATCGCAATAATTCAGTTTTTGATGAAATCAAACAAAGTTTAATTTTGGACCCTTTGGACCTCAATGTAGACCAATTTAAAAATGGGGCCGAATATCCAAAATAGTAATACAAGGTTAGAACCCCCAAAAATTAAAGACTTTAAATTAATCCTATTGAAACTGGTTAAATGATTTGTATTTATTTTCAATTGAAGATTTCTTGCTATTGCACAATACTGTGATATTGCGCAATACTGTGCTATTGTGCAATACTATGCAATTGAAGATTTCTTGCTATTGCGCAATACTGTGCATTTCAAGATTTCTTGCTATTGCGCAATACTGTGCAATTGAAGATTTCTTGCTATTGCGCAATACTGTGCTGTTGCACAATACTTAGTTAATCTGTTATATATGATAATTTACACACCCTGTTTGGTGCGTATCTCCTGTCATATCAGTATTTGTTGCTTTTATATAAAAATCAGAAATAATCAATGTAAAAATGGAAAATATTTAGGAAACAAGAGTGCACACGCTGAAATGTCTCGCCTTCTTTACTAACCATTGATTTTATGTTGATAGTCCTAAATATAAAGCTTTACTACAAGTAACAAATAAACTTAACATGATCCAAGAAAATGAGGTCAAGGTCAGATAAACCAAACGAGAAATACATGTACACCTTACAATCATTCAATAAACAAAACATAGTTGACCTATTGCTTATAGTTTCTAAGAAACAGTCTTAACCAAGAAAACTTAACATTGACCAATGAACCATGAAAATGAGGTCAAGGTCAGATGAACCATGCCAGACAGAAATGTACACCTTACAATCAATGTATGCATCAAATATAGTTGACCTATTGCTTATAGTATCTAAGAAACAAACTTAACCATGAAAACTTAACATTGAACAATGAACAATGAAAATGAGGTCAAGGTCAGATGATACCTGCCAGACAGACATATACACCTTACAATCCTTCCATACAACAAATATAGTTGATCTATTGCTTATAGTTGAAGAAAAACAGACCAAAACACAAAAACTTAACACTGAGAAATGAACAGTGAAAATGAGGTCAAGGTCAAATAAAACCTGCAAGACTGACATGTACATCATAAAATATTTCCATACACCAAATATAGTTGACCTATTGCCTATAGTATTAGAAAAAAAGACCAAAACTCAAAAACTTAACTTTGACCACTGAACCATGAAAATGAGGTCAAGGTCAGATGACACCTACCAGTTGGACATGTACACCTTACAATCATTCCATATACCAAATATAGTAGACCTACTGCTTATAGTATCTGATATACGGGCTTGACCACGAAAACTTAACCTTGTTCACTGATCCATGAAATGAGGTTGAGGTCAAATGCAAGGACCTTGCAAGGTACACACATACTAAATATAGTCATCCTATTACTAATTCCTGAACATTTGGGCAATTACCCCCAAACTCAATCCTAGCCGGTCCTTTGTGATATGGAACCCTGTGGTACAATTTCAGAGGGATCCATACACTCACACACAAGTTATTTTCCAGAAACTACAAAAATGCTTGTTTTTGGCCCCTTTTTGGCCCCTTATTCCTAAACTGTTGGTACCATAACCCCCAATATCAATCCAAACCTTTTTTTTGTGGAATTGAACCTTCTGGTAAAATTTCATAGGGATCCATTCATTTAAACTAAAGTTATTGTCTGAAACCAAATGTGTCTTCGGACGACAACGACACGACAACATGATAGCATTATACGAAGGCATAAAAATGAAATGATTTTAATGACTCAAAATGGTAAATTTCTCAGACATCGCTAATGTTCCTTTTGTTTTTGAAGATGAAACAAGTGAAACTGCGAGCTACTGCTCCCTGATGATACCCCCTCTGCAAGTGGATAATTTTAATAGTGTAAAAATATGTAAGTTTTCGGTAAACAGGAAGTTGTTGAGTGATGAATCTGAAAACGCATCACACGGTATATCTGACTTATATAAAGCCTGAAACCAAATTTCAGAAATCCTTGTAATGTAGTTCCTGAGATAATTGTGACGAAAATTTTCAACTTGGATGTCATGTGTAAAATGATGTAAGTGTTCGGTAAACAGGAAGTTGTTGAGTGATGAATCTGAAAACAAATAACACAGTATAGCTGACTTATATAAACCCTGAAAACAAATTTCAGAAATCCTTATGATGTAGTTCCTGAGAAAGATGCGACGAAAAATATTCATGGGACGGACTGACGGACGGACTGACGGATGGACGGTACGACGGATAGAAGGACGGACGGACAGACAGAGGTAAACTGTATACCCCCACTTTTTTAAAGCGGGGATATAATTAACATAGGAAAAGTAGGAGTAATTCCAGATTCATGTCTGGGATTCTTCTGTTTATCAACTATTAATTTTAATACCTTTAAAAGTGTTTGAATATAACAGATAATAGTTGCACTCGTTTAATTTAGCATAAAACATTTTGCATTTTACAATTGTCTAATCTGGTGAAGACAATTTCAGCCATGCATATTACATAGTAAATAAGGATCACGTTTGACTTGTGAAAAATATTTTTCTACGTAAATTAAATCAAGTCTTAATTTACAAATCAGGATTGACGATTGTCTTGCTGAAAAGGAATTAAATAATGAAGAAAGTTGTCAGGGAATTTTAATTTCTTTATAATAATAGTTCTGAGCTAAAAACACCGGTATAAGTGATTAGCCATCATAAGCCAATATTTCCCCGGAGGCATATATATAATTAAATAATTGAGTGCATTACATTTGCACGCATTTGGGGATTAAAAAATCTTACGTTTGTGCATCCATTTTACAGGTAACGCAGGTAAAAATAAAAAATAACTCATAATCGGTGGAAAAATCATTAGTGTATGATGGATTTACTTTCCATATCGACAGATAACTTAAGTCATGGGATATTTCCTGGCGCTTCACTGTAAATAATTGCAAAGGTATTTCACCAGATTCCCATATTTTCTCTTTGGGCATCACTATCATTAGAAGAATACAGGCGAACTACAAATGGCCAGAGATCATTCCATGCTCACTACAATGAGCAATGTTATTACGCACATCTACGTATTTTTGTGTTTTCATAAAGTAGTAGTCTTTAAATATTCAGCAATTTGTGTACGACCTGTAAAATCAGTACTTTTAATCTTTAGATTTGCTATGTTTTTACATTTTTACTTGTATATAATTCCCAGTACTAAGTGCTTGCATATAATAAAATGGACTTATCCTGCCCAAAATAATAGATAGATAAGTATAATCTACCTGTATTTGCCTGTAAAAAAATGCACGCAAATGTAATCAAAAGCTACATGCAAATGTAATGCACCGAAATAATTAATATGGTTATTAGAAGGGCACTCAGGATTATCATACTATACTGGATTGGCAGTTTTATTACAGGAAAGGGATTACAAAACAAAAACAAGAGCAAAATAGCAATTAAGAAACTCGATCTCAATGAAATGACCAAAAATATTTCTGTAAAAAAATATTTGTCCTAAATCCCAATCTGCTATTTATGACAAATAACTTTCAGTTTAGGTCATGACTGGCAAATATGACCGTTTCCGGACCCTTGTTTAGTACTGTTTAACTGTCACACTTAAGTCTCTTCCTTCAGGTCAAACAAAACTGATGTTATCCTCAATCTCAGTTAAAACTGTATAACATCTTCTCTTCATATACAAAAATTTGCAATAAAAAAACTGAAGTATTTTTCAGTTTTTCAGATAAAAGGTAACGCTTAAAAACCTTTTTGCGAACAATGGAACATGGATATGCCTTATTTTTTTTAAATGTTTATTAACATTTCCATAACATTCTAGTTTTCATGCTAGCAATAGGTTATATTTGAATACTATTACATCCAATATTCTTAATCTGTTCTTAAAAGAATATAATTTTACTATAAATAATTTTTTAGTGGTAAAAAAAAACTTGAATTGCTTGGATAGGTATCTGTAAATGTTTTCCTATTTTTATGTGTATTTCTATGAGGTCTGTCAGCTGCCAATGTAGAAATTTGCAGAGCTCCTTCAACTTCTGAATTTAACCGCTAGGTTTTTAATTGAATATCAAAATGTAAGTCTTACCACATGGTGGACAGTTTCAGGGACAGCATCTGCTCCCTTCAGATCAATCCAGGTTGGGAAATACATTAATCGTTCCTGTTAAAATAGTTAAAAGTTACCATTAGTACTCTCCCTATTGTGCTATTGGAATAGATTTTATAATAGAACATATGGTAAATGTGTTGCTATAATTTTAGGGAAACAATAGTATTTTAAATCTCATGGTACTCAGAACTAAAAAAAAACTCAAGATGTTAATTACCAGCTTGTTTAAATAAAAAAAAAATTGTTTGCCCCTGAGATAGACTATTGGACTATTTTTCAATACAGTTTCACTTGATAATTTTAAAATATTTACAAAATCAAGGGCTCTAACTCCTTAAATAGAACAGAGACATTATAGAGTTTTGATAACCTGCCTATGGTAAAGTATTTACACGTCTTTCAGTAAAACTAACACCAATCACTGCTGACTGATTACCAGCTCTAACTTTATTTGTAAATATCATTTTCAAACATAATAAACTCACAGCCATCTTTTTGACATCAAATGAATGAAGTGTTGCCGAGCAAACAACCATCTGTAATCTTTTTCCATCATTTGTTACCTTGGGAATCTGTCCGTGTAATCGATTAATAAGGTCACCATAACCAGAAGACAACAATCCATCCTGAAATAATAATAAAACAACATTATTTTCTTGATGCTGTCAATAATACTAATTCTGGCATTTTCACAAACATACATACGGCATAGAAATAGTCTATTGTTGAAGGCTGAATGTTTAACTCTAAAGTGTTTTGTCTTTTGTCATTTGATTGCTGTCTCAGTGACATATACCCTACATCTCTTTTGTTTACACATATTTAACACACAAATGTGTTTTTTTGAAAGTGAGAAAAAATGAGAATTAAATGTGTGTGCATCAATGTTTTTTCTAAGGGTAGAGAATTAGGCATTTGTCAAACCACAAGACTCAATGAGATTTCTGACTTGTGTACATCATGCCATTTTTTTGTTTTTACATGTACAAGAAGAAAGTGCAGAATCATTGTGAGATTTTTTATTATTAAAACTAAGCCATTTTAATAGCACACCATTTGTTTTGATGGCCATGCTAATTTTCTGTATAAAATCAAACTATTACAACTGGAACTTGGGACAGACTTCAAAAGTTCAACTCAAGTGAATTAAATAAACTGCCCTTTATCAGCCTACTTTTCACAAAAAATATTTCAAACCAGAATATGTATCAATAGGACACCATGTCCTCCTCACACTGTCTCATTTCCATGTGCATAAACCTGTGAAATCTGGTCAAAATCTTAATATTAAAAATTTACTTCATAATAACCATGTGTGTTGATGTGATGACAACTTCACGGTAAAAAACCTTAAACCAAAACTTTAACCTGATAAAGGATGGATAAACAGACAGAGGGACTAATGAACAGAGATACAGACTGAAAAACTAATGCCCCATACTATCCTTGGCAGATCATAATAAATTGCTTTGCTGAGCGCAGCTGGATACGACCACAGATGTCCAACCCTGAAAAATTGGGGCCAAAATGGACACAATATTCACACGCTTGATACAGGTCTGAATTTGGATTGTAATTAAATTTTTGACACATAATAGGTTTCTGACACAGAATAACTGTAGTCAAAGAACTTCAAATTGGTTATTTGATTTTAATTTATATTCAATTTTTTGCTTTTGTGCAATACACTATGCGAATTGAACCCCCCCCCCAAAACAAATTTTACCCCGTTTTTTTGTCTTTGTGCAATACACTATGCTGTTGAATATTAACCCCCCAAAAAAAAATATTTGAAGAAATTTTCTTTTAATTTCTGAAATCTGAAAAATTGTCCCCCTCCAATTTTTTTCACCTCCCCCTTTCCTTTTTTCCAAAAAATAATTCTTTCCCTCAAGTTATGGTCAGTATCTCAGACAATCATCATTTCTTAATACATAATTTACAAGCAGTGTAAGGGAGGTAATCAAACATTGTTATTTAAATTGAATTGGATTTGGATTTGGATTACCTCCCTTACACTACTTTTAAATTGTCTCAATTGTCCTTTAACCAGAAAAACCCTTGTTTTTCCCCTTTTTTTGCCCCTAATTCCTAAATGGTTTGAGCCATAACCCCCCAAAGTCAATCCTAACCATCACTTTGTAGTATGGAAACTTGTGGTATAATTTCAGAGAGATTCATACACTTTAACACAAGTTATTGTCTGGAAACTACAAAAATGATTATTTGGGCCCCTTTTTTGGCCCCTTATTCCTAAACAGTTGAGACCATAACCCCCAAAATCAATCCCAACCTTCCTTTAGTAGTTATAAACCTTGTGTTAAAATTTTATTGATTTCTATTTACTTATACTAAAGTTATTATCCGGAAACCATCTGTCTTCGGACGACGCTGACGACAACCTGATACCAATATACGACCAAAAAAATTTTAATTTTTGCGGTCGTATAAAGAGTTTCAATTATCAATATCATTCAAATAATGTAATGATTTAACAATAAACAATCCTAAAGGCTGCAATGTACAAATTTTGATATGTATAACATTCCTAAAGCAACTACATATATGATTTCTTCCCTTTATTTGTGTTTTATAGAAGCATTGTTACAAATAAAAAGTTCTATTAACCTTTTCAATGATTTCTAAACAACAACTAACAATGAATTTAGTGTTAATAAACTTTGCTAACTACAGCGTGTCTGGACTTCATAATCAAGCCTTAATTACACCATGTTTGCCGACAAGTTAACTTAAAATAGGTCTTAAAAATACATTTAATAATAATGAAACAACACAATAAATTCAGTTTTAAACTTAATTTGCTGTCCACAGAATGGCAAAACAATTGGATGGTATTTCAGAAATCACAATACTTAATCAAAGAAGATGACTTGTAACAAGTAAATTGGTTCCTGACATCCTTGGTATTTACTCCAAATTAAATTAAATGGGTCAAGATTTTTTCAGGAGTCAATTATCTGTGTGAATAGAATTTGGTCAAATATGCAAAATAGCAAAATAATTTAAAAGTTTGCATCATAATGAAATGTGCTACAACAGATAGTCCGTATTGCATTTATAAATGTACTTAGTTTCTTGCTTATGTAACCACAACTTCATGGTAAACTCATTTAACCAAAAATGTTTAACCTCATACAAAACTGACAAAACGAATAATGAATGAACCAAATGATGAATCGAAAAAAATAAATGAGGAATGTGTCCATGGGACACAGATGATGCCCCTGCTTGCATATCATATAAAGTTATAAAGGGACATAACTGAAGAACGGTAAAAGTGACGCTACCCAAATTTATACTTGATCTGAGTTTTTTGGTAATAAGTATTGTATATAAGTTTCATAACATTTGGTTGAGGCAAACTAAAGTTAGAGAAAGAAAACGAAAAATTCAGCAATTTTTCCATTTGTAAAGGGGCATAACTCTAGAACAGTAAAAGTGACACCACCAAAATTCAAAATTGATCTGTATTTTGTAGTAATAAGCATTGCGTATAAGTTTCATGTCATTTGGTTGAGGCTAACTTAGGTTAGAGAACGGAAACGAAAATTTCATCGATTTTTCCATTTGTAAACGGGCATAACTATAGAACTTTATAAGTGACACCACCAAGATTCAACCTTGATCTGTATTTTGTGGTAGTAAGCATTGTGTATAAGTTACATAACAATTGGTTAAGGCAAACTAAAGTTAAAGAATGGAAACGAAAAATTCATCAATTTTTCCATTTGTAAAGGGGCATAACTCTAGAACGGTTAAAGTGACGCCACCAAAATTCAAACTTCATCTGTGTTTTGTGGTAATAAGCATTGTGTATAAGTTTCATAAAATTTGGTTGAAGCAAATTTAAGTTAGAGAACGGAAACCAACTTTGGGACGTACGGACAGACAGACGTATGGAAGGACAAGGGTAAAACTTAATGCCCCCTTCGCTACGGCGAGGGCATAAAAAGAAGAAAGGTTAAATACAGACGGACTCACAGACCAGAAAACATAATCCCCCTACAATTGTAGGTGGGGCCTAAAATTAATTCATAATGGTAAGTGCTGTTATTTTTAGGTCAGTATAATCTATGCTAGGCAATTATGTTACTTCAATAACCAATAAGACAGTATGTGTTATTGTGCTAAGCATACCCCTACTAGTCATTCAAAGTATCAACAAACAGGAAGTAGGTATATGACAGATCCCAACAGAGCACACATGTTAAAACCCATCATTATTGAGCTGCTGACCAAATATGAAGTCTTTTTGTTGAGTACTTTCTGAGAAAAGTGTGGGGGAAAATTGAAAAATTCAGTGATATAGCAAACATGAAGTAGATATCTGATAGATCTGAATAGTGCTTACACTGTACAGGTCATCACTGTTGAGCTGCTGATCAAATGTGAAGTTATTTTATATAGTAGTTCCTGAGTTAAGTGTGACAAAAGTTTGTTGGACAAGGGACAGAAGAACAGACGGACAAAGTAACTGCAATATAGCCCTAATTTTTAGAGTAAAAGTGGGGTATAATAACATTATTTTGTAACTCTGTGATTTAGATAGGCAATTTTGTTATTCTGTTAGGGAAAAGTCATCATCATAGAAAAGGGCTAAGTTTGTGTTTTTCTGCATTGCATTTTAAAATCTATAAAAGTCTCAAGCAACACTAATGTCCATTCTTTTTCTAAAATCAGCTAAAAGATTTACTGGCCAGATGATTTATTAAATATTTTCACCTGGATGTTAAATAACAATCCAATTACTGTAAATTCAGAAATTTTTGCCTGCATCTATCAAAGCAATTTTTGAACAATTGACAAAAATGTGAGATGAATTATTGCAAATTCAAGAAATTATACATACAAATAATGGAATGATACATTTTATCTTCACAACACCTATCCCATCGCAATTTTCGCAATAATAATAAAATGCTTCGCTGAGTGCAACCTGATATGACCACAGTGGGGAACCCTGAACAGTTGGGGCAAATTTGGACACAATATTCAAGCTTGATACTATCTGAATTTGGATTGTGATCAAATTTTTGACATAATATAGGTTTCTGACACAAAATAAATGTGGTCAAAGATCTTACAAATCTAATGCACAATACTGTGCAATTGAAGATTTCTTCTTGAAACTTTTCAAAAATTTGAAATTTTGAAAATTTTGAAAAAAAAATAAAACCTTTAAAAAAAAATTGGAAACCCTCCTTCCCCCCAAACTTTTTGAATCCCCCTTTTAGCATTAACCATCAAACTCAATTGCAGTCTTTCCTTTGTAGTATGGAACCTTGTAGTACAATTTTAGAGAGATCCATACACTTAATCACAAGTTACTGTCTGGAAACTAGAAAAATGCTTTTTTTTTAACCATAAAAGCCCATTTAAATACATCATAAAAGTATTAAAATAGAAAATGACATCATAGCCATGGCTAAAAGTAAAAAAACCTTCATCAGCAACTTTTAATAGTAATATCTAAAAATAAAATTCCTTCATCAGCATTTAAAAGTAACTTCTAAAAATAAATTGACAGCTAGGACTTTGCAACCATAAAAACCCATTTAAACACATCATAAAAGTACTAAAATAGAAAATGACATCATAATCATGCCTAAAATTAAAACACTTTCATCAGCAACATTAAATAGTAATATCTAAAATAAAATTCCTTCACATACATTTTTTTTTTTTTTTCATTTACATACATAATCATGGCTAAAATTAAAATAGAAAATGACATCATAATAATGCCTAAAATTAAAAAGCCTCCATCAGCTACATTAAATAGTAATATCTAAAAATAAAATTCCTTCACATACATAATCATGGCTTAATTAAATTAACTTTATTAAACATTTTAAAATAGTAACTTCTAAAATAAATTGACAGATAATCACCTAAAGACAATACATTTCTTTATAAATAATTTACAAGCAGTGTAAGGGAGGTAACTTGACAATATGTGTTTGAATGACCTCCCTTACACTGCTTTAAAATTATGTTTTGTACTTAAGTAATTGTCCATTAACCTGGAAACCCTTTTTCGGCCCTAATTCCTAAACTGTTTGAGCCATAACCCCCCCAAAGCAAATTCTTACCATCCCTTTGTGATAAGGTAACTTGTGGTATAATTTCAGAGAGATCCATACACCATTTCACAAGTTCATGTCTGGAAACTAGAAAAATGCTTATTTGGGCCCCATTTTGGCCCCTTATTCCTGAACTGTTAGGACCATAACCCCCAATCAATCCCAACCTTCCTTTTGTGGTCATAAACCTTATGGTAAAATTTCATAGAAATCCATTCACTTAAACAAAAGTTATTGTACAGAAACCAATGTGTTTTCTAACGACGACGACGTGATACCAATATACGACCGCAAAATTTTTGCGGTCATATAAAAACATTGCAAATTCAGAATTTACAGAAACCATTTTTTGCAATAGGGACTATCAGTCATAGTAAACACATTTAGGTCTCTGTAACTAAACAGAAAAGATCTTGTCATATAATAATACTAAATGTTGACTTACTGCTTCATCTAAAACAAAGAATCTAACTTGATGTAATGTCAATTTCCCTGTAGATATCAAATCTTCTAAACGTCCTGGGGTACCCACTACAATATCTACCTAGAAATATACAAGAATTAAAAGTATGAATAGAAGTATAAGTTATTAGTATTAGTTTTAATCATCGATAGTTAACCTATAGTTGTTAACGTTTATATCATTTGGTCTCTGGTGAAGAGTTGTCTCATTGGCAATCATACCAAATCTTCTTATTTTTATATGTATATGAATGAACTTAACACCTAACAAAGATTCTTGAATAAAATGGTCTTAAATTCACATTACATGCACACACTGTACATACCATGTCAAAACCTGCAGCCTAAATGAAGCATAAATTATAGGTCTGGTTGACCATATTCTGTCTTAATTATGAGTACAAATGATTTTTTCAAATATAGAAAACAAAATGTTGGCAAAGTATGATTTTTTTTTCTTCTACCACCATATTGCCTCAAGTCAAGTATGTGGAACTAATGAACAATGTTTAGGAAAAAGAAGACGGCCATGTATGTCATACTATGATTATTAAACTTATACAAGGTTTAGATGAGTTGAAACCTTCATATAAATTTGAAGAGGATCTGATAAAAATAAGGGTGTTATCATGGTGACATGAAGAAATACAGGATATTTTTACAAGCCTCCACCTCCCAAAAAACTGTCCCCTATCTATTTTAGATTTTTCTGATAATCAAACTCATCTGAGGTTTTGATAAATGGAAGCCTCCATTCAAAAATGATAAGGATTTGTTGAAAAATAAAGCAAGGGTTATAAATATGCTACTAGACTTTATTCAATCATATACATAAAAGGGAAAAGCCAATATCAAGATATTTTTATTTATAAAACTTATAATAATAAAAATAATATAACAAAAATTATTAATAGACAGAAGTCAGATATCTTTTCTCAGTAACAATGAACTAGCTTGAAAAACTATGCCAAGAGTTGATAAAACATAAAACATTTTATTTGTTTATAATAAAATTAGGAGAGATTTTATTGTTTTTACCAAATCCATGTAAGCCTTAGCCTTTAAATTTAATCCTTTATTTCAAGCCTATCAAGTTCCAATGTAATTCCAACAAAATCTTCTCACGAAATAAAACTTAATGACAAGGTCAAACTTATAAAGTTTTATCCCACTAAATCAACTTTATTTTCAAGTCTTTTCCGGGATAAAATCCAGACTTCTTAACAACAAAATGTACAATTTAATGAAACCAATAACAGTTTCCACATATTTTTATACCATTGTATAACTTTTACAATTCCATGACCGATTGAATCAAAACATTATTTTAATTGAATAAATTTCGCTGTTTTCTGATTACACCAAATACATTGTGATTTTTTTATATATATAAGTAAAAAGAGATGAGGGATACATCCCAATGAGACAGCAACCCAACGATACAAAAATCATAAGAAATCAAGATTGATTGACTGATTGATAATTGCATTATCGCATCAGTGCGAAAGGGCTAGAAAGGGTTCCAAATATATTAAGCAAAGACAATCAAAGATAATCATTGATAAATTCTATCAAGAATTATTTTAGTGAAAAATATTTAAGAGTTGAAATCAAAATTGTTCAGGAAAAACCTAGGTAAATCTAGCCATTTTAAAAGTCAATCTGTTTCTCAAGAACAATACTGACTCCAAATTAAAGAAAAACTCTTTAGAAAATATAAACATAAATTGAACTGACCTGCTGTAAAAAAAAATTTAGTTTGCACAAAAACAATTAATACTATAAAAATTAATACATGAAAATAAGAAATCTTTTCGTAGTTAAAAATATCACATGGAGTTTAAAGATTCTTCATAAAAAATATATATATATACATGATGTAATGATTTCATTCCCATCCCGCAGATCTATTTTAACTATAACGAGACAAAGCATTATAACTAGTATTGAAATGTAATTTGGTTAAGTATAGTTTTATCAACTTGTCTTCTCCTAATTTGACTCCATTAACCAACTTCTGTTTATTAAGCACTTTATTGACATGTAATTACAATAAAGATTTTTTTGGGGAATTATATTCTGAAGAAGGATTTTCAATTTTGTAAAGACACCAAAGAAAGGTACTTTCAAACAACTTCACATTTATATTATGATTGAATATTTCCAGTGGGTGTGCTAGTTTTCTGTCAGATGATTATTTTAGTTTTTTTTTTAAATTTTTATAGCATACCAACTCAGCATTTTATAATTTTTTTTAGGTCAGCTGGTGTAGGACTGCAATTTTTCCAATTGACCTGTTTTATATGTGGAATTTCTGTAAAATAATTTTTGAGCCTGTTGAATTTCCTTGAAAATTTCAAACCATGTACAAATTGTTAAAATAATTTGCACCAATATTAGGATCTTAATATATAGTACATTGTATACTGTATTGAGGCTTGTATAGTCCACAGTATTTTCTCCAAAATTAATATTGCCAGGCAGGGTGCAGAAAATAGAGTATGATAAGCAAGAAACAAGAGAAAAACTTGATTTCGCTTACGTTTGTTTACGTTCCACCATGCTTGATGATGAAAATGTAGAGGCGCCCTTATAATTTTCAAAACTAATAATTTACCTAATCCATATTAATATGCAATTTTAATTCAAAATCCAAAATTAACTGATAAATATCATAAACTGTTATCACAGAGATATGTAATTTTGTAATTTTGATAATGCAAATGTTGAAATTAAAATAGCAATACTTTAACATGTAAGTTATTCAAATATTCAAAGTCGATGAACCATGACTGAAGGTACATGGCTAAACAATCTCCATGGAATGAGATGTGCCAATGCTAATACAACTGCATACCAAATACCATTGACTTATTATAAGTCGTTCCCTTTAAACAAACCTAAACACAAACATTAACTTGTAAACTATGTAAAAGTTTCAAAGTCAATGAACCATGATCAGGGGTGGGGCTATATAACCTCCATGGAAACGATACTTGCAAATGCCGATACATTTGCATACCAAATATCATTGACTTAACATTAGCAGTTCATCTTAAACTGATCTAATCACAAACTAATACATGTAAACTAAACAAAAGTTTCAAAGTCAATAGACCATGACTGAGGGGGCGGGGCCAAATATTCTCCATGGAAATGAGATGTGCTAATGCTTATACAACTGAACACCAATTAACATTGGCCTACCACTAATGGTCCCCCTTGAACTGACCTAATCACAAACTAATACATGTTAACTTAGCAAAATTTTCAAAGTCTATAGACCATGACTAAGGGGGCAGAGCCAAATAATCTCCATGGAAATGAGATATGCCAATGCTTATACAACTGCATACCAAATATCATTGACCTACCACTAGTGGTTCCCCATAAATTGACCTAATCACAAACTTATACATGTAAACTATGAAAAGTTTCAAAGTCAATAGACCTTGACTGTGGGGGCGGGGCCAAATAATCTCCATGGTAATGAGATGTGCCAATGCTAATACAACTGCATACCAAATATCATTGACCTACTACTAGTGGTTCACTATGAACTAGACCTAATCACAAACTAATACATTGTTGATGCCGCCGTCACCGTCGCCGATGCCGGAAACAGCATACCTAAGTCTCACTTTTTGACTTCGTCAAGGCGAGACAAAAATGCTGCATTACAAATTACATGTTTTTTTTCATAACATTGCATAGTATAAACTGGAATCCCCTTGTATTTACCGGAATGAAAAAAGTATATAAATCAGCCAGGAACCACCTTATGCATTACAATATATAAACCACAGAACATAATCAGTTAATCGTTCTATGTTTGTGTTTCATACTGACACATGCGTTTTGTTTTAGCTGAAGATCATTCAAACGTTAATGTTATGGATATATTTAATAGTTATTAACTAAAGAACGTAAATGTTTAAGCTTCAAGGTCGTATTCTAGTAGTAACTATGAAGTATGCACACTCTCACCATAATTATTTTCAATTTACACGTGCAATACAAACTTCAAGCTAATATGAAATACAACTTTCCCAATTGTTCGCTCGTGATTTTGACTTATTTTAACACTTGTCCAGTGTTCTAGGATCATTTACAAGCATTTTCAACTTCTACTTTATGATGGAAAACAGGTTTTCCATGAAAATACCTCAAAAGATCACACAATTTGAAATTACCTGAGTTTTATAAGACGTTTTCAAGCAGATAAAAAGTTTTTTCCTGAATTCTCGTGGCGAAAAGGGGGTGCCAACAATGCACCCATGTGGACTATACAAGGCTGATTACAGTATATGATATCAGAATGTGATATGTGCTGTTCTGATTCACATTTCTAGCTAATGACTATTGAAAGGTCAAAAACAAAAAATCAATTGATTTTAAAATTTCATATGAAAAATTTGATAATTTTGAGGGAAAAAATATTTTATGGAACAAAGTCATACATGTCATATCATATTCATGAAAACAATAGAATAGAAAGCTAAAACAAATCTTAATAATCCTGACGCTATCTGTACTATACCTTATACAAATTTTAAACTTAATGTTCTAAAATATGTTTTAAAACAATACAAAGGTACTAGAAGTAAGTTTATTCACAATTTGAATTCAATATAGTTTCTGCAAAACCACTCCATGGATTAAAAATTCACCCAGTTAAGATAATCAAATTCAAAAATATTAAGTTAAATATAGAGATTTAACCTTCGAGAGAGGATTATTATTGTAGCCAATGGGCATAAAAGTGGTAGAATCTGTTTCTATAATGATTTAATGGAAATTGCACAGTGAAATGATTTGAATGGATATGGCCTAATTTACACGAGACTTGAATCAACATGTGGTTTATCAAATTTTATCAAACCAGTCAGGATAGGTTTAAATGCATACTAAATTAGAGAAAAAGCTGATACTGTTATATTTCAAGTAATTTATTATCTGTTATCTCACATATCTAGATGCAAAACTGGGTATTCTAGAAATAACCATGATTGTTTTGTTAATAGATGATTATGACTCTAACCTATATAGCCAATATGCACTGATTAAGTCTGATTTGGCATTAAAAAAACAACTAACCAATCCTTCTAAATGGCATATCACAATGTATACTTAAAAAGTACAAAAATGGACTTGTATATAATACCAATTTTAAATAAAATGCTTCGCTGAGCGCAGCCAGATACAACCGCAGAGGTCTAACCCTGAACAGTTGGGGCAATTTTAGACACAATATTCAAGCTTGATACTGTCTGAATTTGGATTGTGAACAAATTTTTGACATAATATAGGTTTCTGACACAAAATAAATGTGGTCAAAGATCTTAAAATTGAAATGGGACATTAATGTTACCTAGAATGGTCTGATATCCAAAATCTAACAACATGGTTAGATTCAGCATATAAAAAAACACCAAAAATTTAATTTTAGTTGAAATCAAACAAAGTTTAATTCTAGACCCTTCAAACCTTAATATGGACTAATTTGAAAACAGGTACCAAAATAAAAAATCTAAATGCACAATAAGATTCAGCATATCATACAGCCGCAATAATTCAGTTTTTGATGAAATCAAACAAAGTTTAATTTTGGACCCTTTTGACCTCAATGTAGACCAATTTAAAAATGGGGCCTCATATCCAAATAAACAGCTTCGCCATGAGCGCATGATACGCCCGTCGTCTTGTGTGTGAATTTTTATGCAATAATCATAAATAGTTTCTGACATACGGCCTGACATGCGAAAACCCCCTTTTTTTTACAAAAAAATTTTGAATCAAAACCAAAAAGTATACAGATCTTTAGATTAATATAACTAAGAAGTGTGTAAAATTTAAAGGAATAATCATAAATCGTTTTTGAAATACGGCGCGACATGTGAAAACCCCCTTTAAAAAAAAAAATCAATATTTCAAAAATAAAATATTGAATCAAAACTAAAAAGTATACAGATCTTTAGATTAATATAACTAAGAAGTATGTAAAATTTTAAGCAATAATCATAAATCGTTTTTGAGATACGGCGCAACATGTGAAAAACCCCTCCCCCTTTTTTTACAAAATACTCAATAACTCAAACATAAAATTTTGAATCATCACCAAAAAGTATACAGATCTTAAGATTAATATAACTAAGAAGTGTGTAAAGTTTTAACATAAATTGTTTTTGAGATACGGCGCGACATGTGAAAAAAAACACACACCTGTTTTAGTTAGTTAAGTCCCGTAACTCAAAAAGTTTTAATCTTATTTTCACCAAAAAGTATACTGATCGTTTGACCATCATAAGAAACAACTATGTTAAGTTTCATGAAATTTGGATAAGTTGTTCTCAAGTTACGGTGCAACATGTTAACGCCGGACCGACAGACGGATAGACGGACAGACGACATTTGTATACCATAATACGTCCCGTCAAAATTTTGACAGGCGTATAAAAAGTAATACAAGATTAGAACCCCAAAAATAAAGAATTTAAATTAATCCCATTGAAATTGGTTAAAAAATTTGTATTTATTTTCAATTAAAGATTTCTTGCTATTGCGCAATACTGTGCAATTGAAGATTTCTTGCTATTGCGCAATACTGGCCAATTGAAGATTTCATGCTATTGCTCAATACTGTATAATTGAAGATTTCTTGTTATTGCACAATACTGTGCAATTGAAGTTTTCTTGCTATTGCGCAATACTGTGCAATTGAAGATTTCTTGCTATTGCGCAATACTGTGCTATAGTACAATTCTTTGTTGTTGCACAATACTGAGCAATTGAAGATTTCTTGCTATTGGGCAATACTGTGCAATTGGAGATTTCTTGCTATTGCGCAATACTGTGCAATTGAAGATTTCTTGCTATTGCGCAATACTGTGCTATAGTACAATTCTTTGTTGTTGCACAATACTATGATATTGCACAATACTGAGCAATTGAAGATTTCTTGCTATTGGGCAATACTGTGCAATTGGAGATTTCTTGCTATTGCGCAATACTGTGCAATTAAAGATTTCTTGCTATTGCACAATACTGTGCAATTGGAGATTTCTTGCTATTGTGCAATACTGTGCAATTGAAGATTTCTTGCTATTGCCCAATAGAGTGCAATTAAAGATTTCTTTCTATTGCGCAATACTGTGCTATTGCTCAATACTATGCTATTGTGCAATACTGTGCTATTGCGCATTTTTGTGCAATTGAAGATTTCTTACTATTGCGCAATACTGTGCAATTGAAGATTTCTTGCTATTGCGCAATACTGTGGTATTGAACAATAATTTGCAATTGAAGATTTCTTGCTATTGCGCAATAATGTGCAATCATTTGAAATTTCAAAAATTTTGAAGAAAAAAAATAAGAACCCCCAAAAAAAAATTGGAAAAAAAAATCCCCCCAAACTTTTTGAACCCACTCCCCTTTTGAGCAATTACCCCCAAATTAATTCCAGCCTTCTCCTTGTGGTATGGAATATTGTAGAACAATTTTAGAGAGATCCATACACTTAAACACAAGTTACTGTCTGGAAACTAGAAAAATGCTTGTTTTTGGTCCCTTTTTTGCCCCTAATTCCTGAACCGTTGGGGCAATTACCCCCAAACTCAATCCCAGCCTTCCCATTGTGATATGGAACCTTGTGGTACAATTTCTGAGAGATCTATACACTAACACACAAGTAATGGTCCAGAAACTACAAAAATGCTTGTTTTGGCCCCTTTTTTTGCCCCTAATTCCTAAACTGTTGGTACCATAACCTAGAAAAATCAATCCCAACCTTTCTTTTGTGGTATTGAACCTTCTGGTAGATATTATTAGAGATCAATTCACTTAAACTCAAGTTATTGTCCGAAAACCAAATGTGTCTTCAGACGATGCCGATGCAGATGCAGACTACGAAGCCGACACCGACACTATAGCATTATACGACGCAATGCGGTTGTATAAAAATGCATATTTCCAATATATATATAAAATCCTTAAATCCATGATTTTCACAAACCAAAATACTGTAAATTCAGAAATTATTGCGATGTTTTTATTATTGCGAAAAATACGACAGGGTTATAATCGCAATAATAACTAGAGGCTCTCAAGAGCCTGTGTCGCTCACCTGTATTTACTGATGCTTTGGAAATCATGTAAAATAAGGTTAAAATCATAATTTATAGTATTAGATATTAGATATTATAATGATATCTAAGATAATAACAAAAAACTGCAAAATTTTTGTAAAATTACTAACTCAGGGACAGCAACCCAACAACGGGTTGTCGGATTCGTCTTAAAATTTCAGGGCAGATAACTCTAAATCTGATGAACATTTTTGCCACCTGTCAGATTTGCTCTAAATGCTTTAGTTTCAGAGATATAAACCAAAAACTGCATTTTACCCCTATGTTCTATTTTTAACCAAGTTGGCCATGATGGTTGGAAGGTGGGGTCATCGGACAAATTTTAAAACTAGATACCCTAATAATGATTATGGCCAAGTATGGTTAAATTTGTCTCAGTAGTTTCAGAGAAGAAGATTTTGTAAAGATTACAAAAAATTGTTAAAAATTGACTATTAAGGGCAATAACTCCTAAAGGGGTCGACTGACAATTTTGGTCATGACAACTTATTTGTAGATCTTACTTTGCTGAACATTATTGCTGTTTACAGTTTATCTAACATTATTGCTGTTTACAGTTTATCTCTATCTGTAATAATATTCAAGGTAATAACCAAAAACTGCAAAATTTCCTTAAAATTACCAATTCAGGGGCAGCAACCCAACATCAGGTTGTCAGATTTGTCTGAAAATTTCAGGGCAGATAGATCTTGACCTGATAATCAGTTTTACCCATGTCAGATTTACTCTAAATGCTTTGGTTTCAGAGATATAAGCCAAAATCTACATTTTACCCCTATGTTCTATTTTTAGCCATGGCAGCCATCTTGGTTGGTTGGCGGGGTCATCGGACACATTTTTTAAACTAGATACCCTAATGATGATTGTGGCCAAGTTTGGTTAAATTTGGCCCAGTGGTTTCAGAGGAGAAGATTTTTGTAAAAGCTAACGACGACGGACGACGACGACGGACAACGACGACGACGACGCAGACGACGGACGACGGAGGACGGACGCCAAATGATGAGAAAAGCTCACTTGGCCCTTCGGGCCAGGTGAGCTAATAATTTAAATTTAAATGACAAAATCGCAATAATAAATGCACGCAATAATTTCTGAATTTACAGTACTCAATTCAACAAATAAACTTTTTTCACTACATACAACTATAAATTCTATTGAAAATCTGATTGCCATATATAATCTTAATTCATGCAATCTGACTGGCATATCTTAATTCATGCAATCTTACCGAGAACTGAAAACTTGTTGATATCTATTCTCTTTCATTTTAAATGTACAAATCAAGGTCTTGCCCTAACAAATCACAAGCCCATGTAACTTTTTAATCATAATTTTACAACTTCATATTATGAGCTGCATTTCCAATGGATTAAAAATTAGTTGAGCATACAAAGCACACCCTCCTCATTCTATTTTAGCAAAATTTGAAACACAACCTTCAATAACATGACATTTTCTGTATATGCAGGAAATTTCATGCAATATTTTTGGGGATTTGTTTAAGATTTTTAATGATGTGCTGCATAGTATTTCCTGTTTTCAACATGATTTTTTTTTCACATAATTTTGAAAAAAGTTTTATATTGTTAATTCAGTACAGACTGATTTTTACAATTGAGCTGTATTCAGGGAAACTGTGAAAATAACACTCTCGACAATACTCACCCCTTTCTGAAGCACATCAACTTGTTCTTTCACATTGACACCGCCAATAATTAACAACTCTCTTAAAAAAAAAAAAACGAAAAAATTAGAAAATTAAAAAAATTAAAAATAAATATATAATTAATATCAATATTAGTCAATATCAATTCTATGTCTAATTCAATATTATAAATATATGGGGTTTATGTTGTTCAGTTTTTAAATTTCTATGTAGTTTTTTGTGTACTTAATTGTCTTTTTGTGTTCCTTTGTTTTTTTTTTATGTCATGGTCCATTTCTCTTCAACTAATGAGTGTTAAATGTCCACTTGGTATTTTTACCATCTGTTTTGGTAGAATTTACTATTTGTCACATACATCTTCTTTTTTAAACTGTACTAAGATTGTTCTTTGATGCGGTATGAGTTTTGCTCATTGTTAAAGGCCGTACGGTGACCTATAGTTGTGAACTTCTAACTTCAGTTGGTCTCTATAATCTATGAAAAGTTCTGCTAAACAGAAGATAGTTGTCTGTATCTTTGTTTACGAAATAATAAAATTGTGACTTCCAAGTCATACATACTTAATTCTACTGCTGATAAGAAAAATTCTAATGCAATACATCTACGAATTCTAGTCAAAGTTGGTTACATACTTCAAACGTAAGCATACCTGATTGATGGGTTTGATAAATGAACTTTGAACTTTTGAATCTGTGTGAAAGTCTGAAAATTGAAGAGAGATTCATTGAGCATACTACTCAGTAATACAGATCTGGCATCAACAAGAATTACTTATTTTAACAGCAAACAATGCATGCAATGCTATGGTTCAATACAACAAATGTTTTATGAGTATTTTGTTGAAAGCCATCTTGACTGGTTTTTGGGGTTATGACATGAATGCTTTAAAATTTGATTGTTTTTGTCTTAGTTTGCTGTCTCATTTAAGTATACCTCCTTTAATTCATATGATTTGATCTTGAGTTCATGGTTTTTCTAAAGAATACAAAGCTAACACATCAGTTCAGCACTTTTCTTTCATCGGAACATCCATTCACAAGTTTTTGATAATCTACAATCATGGCCTTCTTTGGCAGTAGTCTTGTTAGATCGTTTTCCTGATGGCAATAGCCCAAGGGTAAACAAGATGACAATTCTGAATGTCCTTTGATTTTGATGGATGTAGTTGTTAATTCAACTGAACAAACCATGACTAGACCACCTAGGTCTATGTGCATAATCAACAATGGATTCTCTTCAACATTGTAGACCAGAATAGAATTCATGACAAAAATTTCTTTTATGTTGATCTTGTATTGCTGATCATTTTGTTTGTTTAGTTTCTTTCTATCCTCTTTAGTTTTTGCTCAAAACACAAAAGAGGGTAAAAAAATCCTCATTTAAGGGCAATCACTCCATGAAGAGTGATAGTCCACTAACTTTATCAGCAAAAAATGACTTGTTTGTGGATCTTGCCTTGCTCATCATTTTTGTTATTTTTAAAAGGTTTCTATTTATCTATTATAATTTTTATCATAAAAGGCAAAACGCCAAAAATTGGTAAAATTTGAAATTTAAGGTCAATAACTCCTGTAAGAAGTCGCCTGACAGTTTTGACGTCAATGAACAATTAGTAGAGCTCAACATTCTGAACATTTTTGCATAGGTAGGTGAATATGTGAGAATGTCATTTGTGACCATCATGTGATTGTAATTTGTACCAATCAGAATCATCCTAATTAATTCTAAAGGTTTTATAAACCATTTTACATAACACCAGTAAACTTTGTGCCGAGTTCTCAATGATAAACTCAATCCCTTTTATTTTATTCCATATAGTTTAGACAGCCATTTTTGAAAATCTTATAAAATCCATGTTATTTTTTCATAGTTTTTGAAAGAAAAAAGGTGCCAATGTTAAATGTATGAAATTCTAGAGAGAATCATTTCTTGACCAATTTTCAATGGCTTATATCTCAAAAGCAAGGACACAGAATTTTCTATTTTTACTTCTTTTTCAGTTCATTTATTTATATACTATTTTGTCCCATGTACATTTACTCCATATCCTTTCATTTTCTATTGATTCTAGAGTTTGTCTCTAGTGCTGTGTGGAGGCAGTAGAACGTTTCCCCGTGCTTGAGGTGTATGCTCTTATAATATTTACAGTTATGGTGTACTTGTTCATGTGAGAATATCTCATATTAAAATTTCATGTTTGGTTAAATTTCTTCAAAATACTGGTCTGGTCATCTGTTTTGTATATTGCCCTTTCATACTATTTTAAACTGCTAGGTTTTCTTACATATATTTCGATGTGCCCCGTGCTGTCTATCATTTGTTGTTTAGTTTTATATGTATTATCTATCATTTGTTGTTTCGAAATTATTGGTCATTTGTTGGGCAATGTATGACAAATATATGTTGAAAAACCTCGCCCGTAATTATAAATTATGTAATTCATTGACCGCTCCCGACATGTGTAACTTCAAGGCATATTTTAGCGGCAATTGATGTCTTTCAAAATTACTGCACTTTTCTTGTATCCCTGGTGCTTTCGACTGGAGAACCGTCGTACACAAGCATCGCATAAGTTTGCACTCCGAGGCGGGTGGGGAGCAAGAAGGTGAACTGTGGTTTATTTTTATCAATAGTACCGCTTAAGTCGACGCTAGGGGCCGTCTTGACCTTGTTGCAGGGTATGAATGGTTCGTTCATTGTTGAAGACCCTACGTCAACTGTCAAGATGAAGAACAGGAATAAAAGCCCTGTTCATTGATAATTTTCTATGTTTTCTATGTATTGTGTGCAATTTTGTCCCATGTACATTTACTCCATATCCTTTCATTTTCTATAAATGTATAACAGTCTTTTTTAAAGCTTGTAATTTTAAACAGACAATGCTGGACTGTAATTTTAACATATAACACCATGTAATGATAAAAGAACTTTTATTCTCACTTCAATGCATATAAAAATCCAGCAGTTACATAACAGTTTGTGAAGTTATAAATACTTTTCAATCATCTAAGTGATGCAAAATAATCTTATTCCCAAAAGTAATGATAGATAAAGAAATAATGTGGACAAGTCTGTTAGCATGTCAGATCAATCTGACAAAAAGAATATATTAACTTTGTTCTGTCTTAAAAAACATTACCAATTTATATATATAACTGTAGTGAAATTTCTGGCAGATTAAAATTCATTTGATATTCTATATCTCTGAAAGTTAATGGCTTTTCAATATAGACAGTTTCACATTATCTTATTACAAAATGTCAACTCGTCTTCAACTTGAAACTGGTGTGATTATAATAGCAAAACTTTTACATAAGAACATATACTTAAATGGCATGTCTAAAATTAGTAAAGTTAAGGTGACTAGGACATTTGTAATATTTCTAAATATAAAAGGAGATATTAGGGCATACATCAATGAGACAGCAACCCAACACAAAAAAGATAACAAGAGAACAATCAATAAGATTCTATACTATATATAAAGCTCATAATTGCTCATAATTGCTCATAGTCTAGAAAAGCTCATAATTGCTCATAATTGGCCATAGTCTAAAAAAGTAGTAAGTAATTTAAATAGAAACAAAGTAAGATCTGTCTTCAGCTGCTATTAACACTAAAATCTTCAAAGAAGAAAAACACTAAAATACGACTTAAACAAACTACTAAAAGGTTTCTAAATCCTTGTATATGCGTTCAAAGACTATAGGGTTTAAAAATTAAACCAATTCCAAAAGCTGCTTTTGAGAAATCAGAGAAGCACCATGGCTGGTAGTAGAGTTGCTATCTTTATGGATTTATAACCACTACTTAACAATAAACAAAAATCAATGACAGACAGCAACCATCAACTACTGAACATTTAACAGAAAATTCTGCAAAATTAAAAAAAAACTGGAAATATTTCTTTAAGGACAACCATCTTCTCCTTTGTTAAATAATTTTGTAAATAAAACAGTAGCAATACTATTGATGGTATTTGTGATGTAGTTCAAATTTATCAAATTTTATATCTATCCAATAACATATTTTATTGGCAGATCTCAATATGGATAGATTTATTGTTGCTTGCTTACTGTCCACGTGGTCTTAACATGGAAATATCATTTCTAAACAAATTGCAATTGTCAAGAAAAGTCTTTATGAAATTTTTAGACAGTGAAGATTAGTTTAATTATATCTTCTCTTAATAAATTACCACCTTTATTAATCTTCTACCACTAAATTAGTCGGACTTAACTACAAGGTCAAAGTGCATCAAACACAGATGATGTTTTCTAGCAATATTTGGAGTTCAATTATGGTGTCAGGAACTTGAAGATGATACATATTATTAAAACTTAGAGAAATGGATAACTTATTTCTAAAACTTTTTTCTCACCTGTTCTGCTAATTCTCTTGAAGGCTGAAATATACAAAAGTTTATATAATATGTAACATTAAAAAAACAAAATTATTGTAAGGAACCCAACAAAATAGTCATTAAATTATTTTTAAGTGAAGTGACAAAATTGTGAAAAACTGCAGTTATTCAAAACAAAAATCAAACAAGAAATAATTTTGGATATTCCGAATGACAAGTAACATGTGAATTTGACCCTTGTCTTTTCATCCCATAAACCAACTGGACTGCTTTTTGTCCCATTGGCAATCAAATCTTTATGTTTTGAGTCTCTCCTGAGATTAAGAGTCTAATTACATTTCTTTTATAAAATATAACAAAAGAGAACACACCTACATAATAGATTTAGCAGAAGATCCTGTTGTCATGGTCACAATATAAAAATGTCTGAACTTACAAGGGAACAAATTAATCATAACACTAGCAACAGATACAAATGAACTTCACACACACATTTATTCTAAAACCAGTTGTTGGCATGATACAGGTTATGTTCTTATATCGTATATTTTATGATGGTATGATACTAAACTAATGGGAGGGATTGTGCTTGATTTTCATATGATGAAGACATAATCTTTCAATCAGTTTAATTGAGGTCTGGAGCTGGCATGTCAGTAACTGCTAGTAGTCCTTTGTTAATTTATGTTTAAGTTTCTTCTGTTACCTATTCTATCATCGGACTCAGACTTCTTTTAAACTGAATTTTACTGTGTGTATTGCTGTGTTTGTTTATTCTACATTGGCTAGAGGTATGGGGAGGGTTGAGATCTCACAAAATAATTTAACCCCATGGCATTTTCGCGCCGATCCCAAGTTTTTTTAAATTTTGGTTCATTTATATGTTTCTGAGTTAAGTGTGACGTCCATTTTCGCTGAACTAGTAATTATCATTGTTTAGGGGCCAGCTGAAGCCCACCTATTGGTGCGTGATTTTCTCGCTGTGTTGAAGTGGCCTTGGGCTGTTTTCTCCTCTTTGGTCGGGTTGTTGTCTCTTTGACGCATTCCCCGTTTCCATTCTCAATTTTATTCAACAGTTATTCAGAAATGGCCAAGTCCAATAATTTCTCTAACAATTGTAGCATGAAACAAGAAGTTGCATGTGTTGAAGTTCTAAGCATAACCCAACTTGTAATTTATAGTCCTGGAAAACTGGGCACATCAAATTAACTTTTGAACTAATAGTGAATACCAAATATTGTTGAGCAATCTGCCTGCTACTAATGAACTGACCTAATAAAATAATCACGATATGTCTGTTTGGGTTTAGTTGGTAAGTACTTCGCTTGTGTAAATAGAATATGTCTAAACAGTTCTAATTGTATTTCATGACTCAACTTGCTTGTATGACTACAATAATGTAATAAACGCGTTGACGTTACAAAGGTAACGCTAGTTACAGTCAATGAAAGAATAGCGGCAAATCCTTGACAATGTCAGATGAACAAATACCTCTAAAGACAAATTCAAACCCTAATATTGCTGACCTGTCAACCATAGTTATTCAGGAACAAAACTCTTAACTGGCCTTTGGAAAGTCAAAAATTAGGCCAAGGCCATATGACATTTGTCATGAATCAACATACAAATTACTGTTGAAATCTTCACTAAGATAGTCAAAAGAAAGATAAGTCATTTCCATTTCCTGCAATTGACTAAAATGTGTTGGTGCAATTGTTCTTAGAATAAACATGAATAAAAATAGGAAAGAATAGACAACTTTCGAGTTCGATGCATTTCCGTCAAAAACTTTGGTTTTAGTGAACATCATTCGTGCATTTAGGGTCGTCGTCTCTTCCGTTCCAATGTTGAGCAAGTGGTTGGAGAACTATGATGCTATATTACACCAATTATTCGGCAAATTGAATTCTCATAATTGACAGTCAGCACTGCTGTCATTAGGGAATTGTGATTAAGTACCTACGGAACAAACATTATTTCTAGTTTATCCTGCACAATGACGATCACTAAGATGAATGTAAATAGTGCAGGGATACAGGCGATCCCCTCTATCTGGTAAATGACGTCATAAAGGCATATATAATTGACAAGTTTTTTCCGGTGAAGGACAAACTCGAAAGTGGTCTATTAGAATAAACATGAATAAAAATGGGAAAGAAAAACCTAAAATGTTACTGCATAAGTAATTGTAATAAAATTAATATTATATCTCTTAAGTTGAGCAATGAACTTGAGGTATCAAAAACATCCAACTGATTTTCACTTTTTGCTCTTATGTTGTGCTGTCCCGGGTTAGGGGAAGGTTGAGAGCTCACATATATTCCCCCACACATATTCTGTATATGCCCGTCCCAAATCAGGAGCCTGTAATTCAGAAGTTATTGTTGTTTGCTATCTGTCATATTTGATTTTTGTTTGCTAATTTATCATATATCAGGCTGTTGGTTTTTGGGAAGTTTGCTATAGCAATACTTTCCTTAGGCGTCGGCCTCAAACTTCCGGTGACAGACTATCGCAAATGTTCTGCTCCAAGATAATGTAGTACTAGTGTTTGAATACTGATTGTAAGAAGATTCTTTTGAAATTTTGAGTCCTTTTGAAAAGATTACAGCTTGAATAAACTAGAGGCTCTAAAGAGCCTGTGTCGCTCACCTTGGTCTATGTGCATATTAAACAAAGGACACAGATGGATTCATGACAAAATTGTGTTTTGGTGATGGTGATGTGTTTGTAGATCTTACTTTACTGAACATTCTTGATGCTTCCAATTATCTCTATCTATAATGAACTTGGCCCAGTAGTTACAGTGGAAAATATTTTGTAAAATTTACAAAATTTACAAAATTTATGAAAATTGTAAAAATGACTATAAAGGGCAATAACTCCTTCAGGGGTCAATTGACAATTTTGGTCATGTTGACTTATTTGTAGATCTTACTTTGCTGTACATTATTGCTGTTTACAGTTTATCTCTATCTATAATAATATTCAAGATAATAACCAAAAGCTGCAAAATTTTCTTAAAATTACCAATTCAGGGGCAGCAACCCAACAACGTGTTGCCTGATTGGTCTGAAAATTTAAGGGCAGATAGATCTTGACCTAATGAACAATTTTATCCTCGTCAGATTTGCTCTAAATGCTTTGGTTTCAGAGATATGAGCCAAAAACTGCATTTTACCCTATGTACTATTTTTAAACCATGTCGGCCATCTTGGTTCATGGCGGGGTCATCGGACACATTTTTAAACTAGATACCTAATGATGATTGTGGACAAGTTTGGTTAATTTTGTCTTAGTAGTTTCAGAGGAGAAGATTTTGTAAAGATTACAAAATTTACAAAAATGGTTAAAATTGACTATAAAGGGCAATAACTCCTTAAGGGTCAACTGACCATTTTGGTCAAGTTGACTTATTTGTAGATCTTACTTTGCTGAACATTATTGCTGTTTACAGTTTATCTCTATCTATAATAGTATTCAAGATAATAACCAAAAGCTTCAAAATTTTCTTAAAATTACCAATTTAGTGGCAGCAACCCAACAACAGGTTCTCCGATTCATCTGAAAATTTCAGGGCAGATAGATCTTGACCTTTTTAGCCATGGCGGCCATCTTGGTTGGTTTGGCAGGTCACGGACACAATTTTAAACTAGATACCCCAATGATGATTGTGGCCAAGTTTGGTTAAATTTGGCCCAGTAGTTTCAGAGGAGAAGATTTTGTAAAGATCACAAAAATTTACAAAAATGGTTAAAATTGACTATAAAGGGCAATAACTCCTTAAGGGTCAACTGACCATTTTGGTCAAGTTGACTTATTTGTAGATCTTACTTTGCTGAACATTATTGCTGTTTACAGTTTATCTCTATCTATAATAATATTCAAGATAATAACCAAAAGCTTCAAAATTTTCTTAAAATTACCAATTTAGTGGCAGCAACCCAACAACAGGTTCTCCAATTCATCTGAAAATTTCAGGGCAGATAGATCTTGACCTAATAAACAATTTTACCCAATGTCAGATTTGCTCTAAATGCTTTGGTTTCAGAGTTATAAGCCAAAATATACATTTTACCCTATGTTCTATTTTTAGCCATGGCGGCCATCTTGGTTGGTTTGGCAGGTCACCGGACACAATTTTAAACTAGATACCCCAATGATGATTGTGGCCAAGTTTGGTTAAATTTGGCCCAGTAGTTTCAGAGGAGAAGATTTTTGTAAAGATTACAAAATTTACAAAAATGGTTAAAATTGACTATAAAGGCAATAACTCCTTAAGGGTCAACTGACCATTTTGGTCAAGTTGACTTATTTGTAGATCTTACTTTGCTGAACATTATTGCTGTTTACAGTTTATCTCTATCTATAATAATATTCAAGATAATAACCAAAAGCTTCAAAATTTTCTTAAAATTACCAATTTAGTGGCAGCAACCCAACAACAGGTTCTCCGATTCATCTGAAAATTTCAGGGCAGATAGATCTTGACCTAATAAACAATTTAACCCCATGTCAGATTTGCTCTAAATGCTTTGGTTTCAGAGTTATAAGCCAAAATATACATTTTACCCTATGTTCTATTTTTAGCCATGGCGGCCATCTTGGTTGGTTTGGCAGGTCACGGACACAATTAATCATTGACATTATTGATCAAAATTCAATCTTTGAGTACAAAATTCTTTTTTGCTGTGTTGCGATTTTACATGCATTGTAATGCCTTGATTTAATATTAAAAGTAATAAGAACAGGACTTTGATTTTTTATTTAATGTATTAATAAACATAATTTTAATAATTTGACAAGTTCTAATTAATACAAACAACCTATTTAATTGTTAGTACAAATTTCCTTTTTTCGCATTTGTTGGGAATTTACCCATGCTTGTAATGCATTGATTTTATAAATTAAAGTAAATAGGAATTGGTATCTTTTATTTTTATTTATATGTTTCAAATAAACAAATAATTTTAAATCATTGACCAGTTTAAATTGAACTACTAAAATTTCCATATTAACTTGTTTAAAATTTTCCTATTTCGCTGTGTTGGGTGATTAAACATTGCATTGTTTTGCATGAATTTATTAAACAAAAATTTTAAATCATTGACCAAGTTAAATTGGTCAAAATTCCATTAATTGTTGTAAATTCCTTTTTCGGCTGTGTTGGGATTTAACCCATGCTTGTAATGCCTTGATTTATATTAAATAAATAGAATGGCCTTGATTTTTATTTATTTTTTAATAAACAAATAATTTAATCATTGACCAGTCTAAATTGGTCAAAATTCCTAATTGTTTAAAATTCCTTTTTCGCTGTGTTGGGATTTAACCCATGCATTGTAATGCCTTGATTTTAATAAATTAAAATAAATAAGAACAGGACTTGATTTTTTATTTTTTAATAACAATAAATTTTAATCATTGCAAGTTAAATTGTCAAAATTTCCTTAATTGTTTACATCCTTTTTCGCTTGGTTGTCACGCAATTTTAAATCTAGTATCCCTACAAATGAAATTGTGGCCAATTTGTTTGTTCTAATTTGGCTAGTGTTTCAACGAAGATGTTTGAAACTTATACAAATGCTCATTTCACAAAAACTGGTTAAAATTATTAAGTGGCATAACTTTTACAAGAAGATTTTGTAAAGATTACAAAATTTACAAAAATGGTTAAAATTGACTATAAAGGGCAATAACTCCTTAAGGGTCAACTGACCATTTTGGTCAAGTTGACTTATTTGTAGATCTTACTTTGCTGAACATTATTGCTGTTTACAGTTTATCTCTATCTATAATAATATTCAAGATAATAACCAAAAGCTTCAAAATTTTCTTAAAATTACCAATTTAGTGGCAGCAACTCAACAACAGGTTCTCCGATTCATCTGAAAATTTCAGGGCAGATAGATCTTGACCTAATAAACAATTTTACCCAATGTCAGATTTGCTCTAAATGCTTTGGTTTCAGAGTTATAAGCCAAAATATACATTTTACCCTATGTTCTATTTTTAGCCATGGCGGCCATCTTGGTTGGTTTGGCAGGTCACCGGACACAATTTTTAAACTAGAAACCCCAATGATGATTGTGGCCAAGTTTGGTTAAATTTGGCCCAATAGTTTCAGAGGAGAAGATTTTTGTAAAGATTACAAAATTTACAAAAATGGTTAAAATTGACTATAAAGGGCAATAACTCCTTAAGGGTCAACTGACCATTTTGGTCAAGTTGACTTATTTGTAGATCTTACTTTGCTGAACATTATTGCTGTTTACAGTTTATCTCTATCTATAATAATATTCAAGATAATAACCAAAAGCTTCAAAATTTTCTTAAAATTACCAATTTAGTGGCAGCAACCCAACAACAGGTTCTCTGATTCATCTGAAAATTTCAGGGCAGATAGATCTTGACCTAATAAACAATTTTACCCCATGTCAGATTTGCTCTAAATGCTTTGGTTTCAGAGTTATAAGCCAAAATATACATTTTACCCTATGTTCTATTTTTAGCCATGGCGGCCATCTTGGTTGGTTTGGCAGGTCACCGGACACAATTTTTAAACTAGATACCCCAATGATGATTGTGGCCAAGTTTGGTTAAATTTGGCCCAGTAGTTTCAGAGGAGAAGATTTTGTAAAGATTACAAAATTTACAAAAATGGTTAAAATTGACTATAAGGCAATAACTCTTAAGGGTCAACTGACCATTTTGGTCAAGTTGACTTATTTGTAGATCTTACTTTGCTGAACATTATTGCTGTTTACAGTTTATCTCTATCTATAATAATATTCAAGATAATAACCAAAAGCTTCAAAATTTTCTTAAAATTACCAATTTAGTGGCAGCAACCCAACAACAGGTTCTCCGATTCATCTGAAAATTTCAGGGCAGATAGATCTTGACCTAATAAACAATTTTACCCCATGTCAGATTTGCTCTAAATGCTTTGGTTTCAGAGTTATAAGCCAAAAAAAGGAATGAATGTTCACCGACAGTTCAGATGAATTTAACTTCATTTTGAAAATAACTATCACAAACACTACTTGGCGGATCTGCCATGCGCTGAGAGAAAATCAAAGAAATCACGCAGGTGAGCTAAAAGGAAGACAGCGTTTAATTCATTCATGAATATTTCATGAATGAACATTTTCAACGCTTTTTTTTTTACTATATACGATATTTACAAATGTTTATTATTAAATAAGTAAAAGTCCAAGTGTATCGAAAGAATCCCGTATGGCTGACATTACTGATATGTTTTGACCAAGCCTTCGGATAATTGACAAGTGATAAAAGTTTGATTGAACAATTATACACAGGTGACAGAAATACTCGATAATCATATGGCTTATGTCACACGCCATCAATGAGTAAAGGTAAATACCGGCTATGATAGAAAGGTGCATGTTTTTGTTAAAACATCGATCAGAATGTTTTGATGCCAAAAACATTTGAAAACTTTTAAATTCCGCTATTTAAATACTAGCTATTTCACATTCCAATGTGGATTTAAGGACCTTCACTCGTCCAGCATGCTCAGTCACGTGGGTCAAACTGACAGCTGAAAAACATTGACTGAATGACAGTTCGTACATATCGCAGCTCAGCGTTACGATTAACAATTACATTTGTACACAAATCGTTACAAGGAAATAAGGCAGACAAGTCAGCTTCTACTTAGAATAACTTAGTGTATCAAGACAAGTGCTGTAGCAATTATTTACATGATTAAATAAAATCTGTCCATGTAATAGGAAAATGACTTTCTTTTTCTTAGTGCTAGTCCAAATAATTATGACAAACCAAAAATCTCAAATGTTATTGTCTCAATCCAAAATTTCACAGCATCAACTATAAAATGTGTTACAGCCGGGGTTATTAGCACCTCTATGAATCTAGTGTATATAAACTTTTTATTCATGTCGTCATACTGCTATTGATATGTTTCCACCGTATTAAGTTTTACCCTTTTTCTTCTGTAAGAATTTATACGTCCCTTACTTGTTTGTACGTCCGTACATCCCATCTGTTCTCTAACTTTAGTTTTCCTAAACCAAATTGTATGAAACTTATACGCAATGCTTATTTCCACAAAACACAGGTCAAGTTGAATTTTGGTGGCATCGATTTTACAATTCTAGAGTTATGCTCCTTAACAAATGAAAAGTTGCTTGAATTTTTGTTTACGATCTCTAATTTTAGTTTGTCTCAACCAAATGTTATGAAACTTATACACAATGCTCATTATCACAAAACACTGATTAAATTTGAGTTTTAGTGGCGTCAGTTTTACTGTTCTAGAGTTATGCCCTTTACAAATTTAAAACTGATTGTTGTCAAGCCTTTGACTTTTGTCGAAAAGCGAGACATAGCGATCCTACATTTCAGCGGCGGCGGAGGCATCCACAAATATTCACTCTGTGGTTAAAGTTTTTGAAATTTTAATAACTTTCTTAAACTATCCTGGATTTCTACCAAACTTGGACAGAAGCTTGTTTATGATCATACAATAGTACCCAGAAGTAAATTTTGTTAAAAAAAAATCCATTTTTTCAGTATATTACTTATAAATGGACTTGGTTTTTCTGCCAGGAAACATTACATTCACTCTGTGGCTAAAGATTTTAAAATTTTGATAACTTTCTTAAACTATCCTGGATTTGTATCAAACTTGGACAGAAGCTTGTTTATGATCAAAAGCTAGTATCTAGAAGGAAATTTAGTTAAAATTTTGTTCTTGTTTTCCGTATTTTACTTAATGGACTTAGCTTTTCTTCCAGTTAACATTACATACAGTCTGCAGTTATTTTTAAAACATTTATTAGATTCATAAACTATCCTGGATTTTACCAAACTTGGACAGAAGCTTCTTACAATCAAAAGATAGTATAGAGAGGAATATTTTTATTAATTTTCCTCATTTTGTTGAGCCTCGATTAACAGCAAAAGTAGGCGAAACACCGGGTTCCATGGAACACTTACGATTTTTTTCAATTCCGTGCTCTAACTTTAGTGTGCCTCAACCAATTGTTCTGAAACTTATACAAAATACTTTTAACCACAACACCAAGATCAAGTTTGAATTTCGCTGCCGTCATTTTACTGTTGTTGTTAGGGTTATGCCCAGTTACGAATGGAAAAAATACTATAAAATCACAGGCCCTAGATATGGCATGGGCACATAAAGAAATTAACAGAGCTTATTGTATATTTGATTATTTTAGAACAACAGTTCAAGGTTGTAATAGAAAATATCAAAATTTTATATGAAAACTTTTATGAAAAAAGAAAATGGTTTAGTTAAAAATATCAAAGCTGTGATTGAATACATATTTAAAATAATACACATCTATAATCTATTTGAAAAATACACATCTACAGTTGCAAACTTCCCAGAGGTGCTATCCAGCACTTTGATTTCATTTGACATAATTCACATTTATTCATGTGTGGACCTTTTATCGCTTACTTTATAGTATGGATATTGTTCATTGTTGAAGGCCCTATGGTAACCTATATATGCTTACATTCACCTCATTTGGTCTCTTGTGGATAGTTGACTCTTTGGCATTCTTACCACATCTCCTTATCTTTATAAATAAACATGAGGATGGCAATTTTAAATTTTCTTTTATGGATGGTTGTTAAAAACATCCTTGATCAGTAAAATAAAAAATATAATTTCGAACACACCTTTCCTGTGTACAATAGATAATTAAATTGAAAGCAATATTTCCCAATAATGAAATTCAAGTAGATTTTGTGTGATTTTGAGGTAACAAAATAACTCACTTCTATTATAATAGCCTGTGGTGCATTGGGTGCTGGTTTAGCATTCACAGCTCCTGAACCTAGAAATACAAAATAAAATGTTACTCCAGAAGTTAAACAAAGTGTTCAGGCTAACTTTTTATTATTTAAGACTCTAATCATTCTAATTTTAACAAATTTATTTACTGTGGATTCATTTCCCTGGGTACCAATTTTCATGGATTGTGGATATTTGATTTTGTGATGTTGCCAAAGTCTGCATACAAGCCTTTAGAAATTTTTTTATTCTGTTGAACATTTAAATTCAAGGTTCACCTTTACCGATGAAATCCACAAAAATTGGTATCCAACGAATATAAATGAATACACAGACAATGAAAAGTGACAATCATAAATAGAATCAATGATAAAATTATCAAAATTTGCAATTTACTTGTTTTCAAACTTAGAAAGTTATTTAAGAACTCAACCAAAACATTTACAATACTGAAAAGACCCAAATATACAAAAAAACAACAGTTAATCAGTTAAGTCCTTACCCATAATCCTGGATTCAATAACATCTTTCTGTGGAGCTTGATTTAGTCCAACATATGTTCCTTTCTGTCAACAAATACAAATTTATTTATTTAGTATGAAGAAAAAGATGTAAAACATTTCAAGGAGACAGTAACAAACACAACCAAATAAGGACATTTAGAGGTCAACCTTAAGCCTTCATGCGCGAACCCAACAAGATATTTAGATTTCAACCAACAGCCTTCTTGCTCAAACCCAACACAATATTTACAGGTCAACCTACAGTGTTGAAGCTTAACGTGTAAAGCCATAAATAAATTTTAACAGAGACTAAAAGCAATCAGTAGACTCTGGCAAATCAGATACCCATCAGATAAATGTATCCCAATATTTGGTATATTCAATTAGATGATAATTGTATAATTCCTGCTATATAAATGGAACTTTGTCATAACTTTTTTTATTTTTTCAAGTATATGGTTGGATAGATAGGTGTAACAGCATAGATAATAAATTGACTGTGTAACGATCAGCAAATTTAGAAAATTTCTAAATATCGGAAACAGGATGTGGCTTAACAGTAGATATACAAATTGCTTACTCCCTACTACTCAACACTATCAAGCTGCAGACCAAATATAAAAATACTCCCTTCAATAGAAGCCATGAAAAGTTCGACAAAATTTTCCTTGTACAATGATTGTTGTAAAATTCCAAACTATCGGCAAAAAGGCAGGGGCTACATGGCGGATGTAAAAATTGCTTACTCGCTACAACTCAACATTATCAAGCAGCAGACCAAATATTAAATCATTCCCTTCCATAGAAGCCAATAAAACTTTGACAAAAGTTCCTACCAAAGGTCTTTAGGACGTATGAACAGACATAATTGAGCAGTTCCTGACCTGCTTTCGCTAATGGCGACGCAGGTTAAAACAATAGTAAAACATTGACATAAGCAATGTGTCAAGTTATTTTTTTCAAATAAAAGATTCAATTAAAGCACTACACAATTTTTTCAATGTTTACAAGTCTAAAGTTTAATAGCACTACACAATTTTGTCAATGTTTACAAGTCTAAAGTTTAATAGCACTACAACATTGTGAGTTCATAATGTTTACTGAAACCACTAAACCAATTCTGTAATAACAGACCATCTTTTTTCAGGACTCTTAAGTGGTTGTTGATATGGTCTTCCACTTTGTTAAGCCATGTTGTTAATCTCCAAACTTGGCAAACAGTAGACAGTGGATAGCTGTGTGAATTCCTTTATCATCGCTATCAGCAGGCTCGATTTCATCTCTTTTGGTGAGATGGAATCACATATGTCTTGTTGAGATGGCATACCAGTGGATGGAAGGTCTAAGCTGAGGTCAATTAATTGCTGAAATTCAGTAGTAGACATTTGGGGTGGTGTAAGAGTAGTTTATCTTGGTCATTCTGCTCAAATTTCAAAATTATTACGAATGATGCCTTGGTCCTGTGGCTGAATGACTGACATAGTTTCGAGTGGCATAAACTGCATTGTTGAGACTATCAGCAGCTGATTAAGGATGTGCACTGCAATTTTCTACCAAAAGGAATAAATATCAATGTTACCTCTGCATGTCCTTGTTGAATACCTTTAGCCATTCTAAAGAAATTAGAGTTCATCCACACATTGGTGTTAACTTTATATGTGATGGGAAGATGTTTGACTTCTCTGAAACAGCGGGAAGCTGACTTTTGTCGATTACTAGTTAAATCTTTCAACAGTATCTGCCATGTTTGCTGCGACCATGATGCTGATACCGTCTTTGGACTTTTTTCTGTTTGCAATTTTCTCAAATTTGTCTGTGAGAGTACCATCTGAAATAGCTCAGTAGTGGAGGCCAGTTTCATCTGTGTTGTAAGATATAATCTGGATTGTAGTTGCATATGAGTTATGGAAGTAGAGTTGTAGTCCAGTTGTCTGTTGCAGTTGTCAGCATCTTTTTCCTCATCATGGTATTTTTTTGTAGAAGATATTGTTACACTTTCAACCAAACCATTAATAGGGACAAAATCTTCATTGCCAAGCGGTGTTGCTAACTCTTTGGCTTTCTTCTGGAATATTGGCACAGATAGTGATATGTCTCGCTTTCTTAACCTTAGCATCTTTGCCACTGACTACCCTTTTGTGTTTGATGAATGAGTTGGTGTCGACAGGTTTGTGCCTATTTTATCTTTCTGGCTATTTATTCAGAATACCTGGGCCTCAGATATGTTTAATAGTTTGCATATTTCTGTTTATTTTTGCCCTTTGACAAGTAGACTGACTACTGCAAATTTGTCGCCAAATGAGAGAACAATTTATTCACATTTGCCAATACTGACCATAAGACTACACTTTTCTGAATGACAACAAACACGTAAGAACCTCAATTTAAGACAAATCACTAAGTACACCACGCTTTGTACATTTAGCAAGCTGTTAGATATTTTATAAATTGATCAAATAGATAGTTTGACACACAGACATTTCCTATTTCAAAGGGAAATTTCCCTCACATGAATTTCATGTGAATCTCTAGAGGTGTTCGGTTTGGACAGGTATCACTGTATCATACAGTCTCAATTGATAACTTAATATTCTCCATACCTGTGGTGGGAACTTGAAGGGATGTCCTCCAAAATTAAAACTCATTTCAGCATTCTAAAAAACATAATAAATTCAAATAAATATAAAAAGATTACACTTAATATTGACAAAGAAAAAATGCATGTGCTTTACAAATTTTTATCATAGTATTTTTCATGTAAAGTAAAACAAATTGAGACAGTTTGCATATTTATAAAAAAAATATTTTAAATTAAAAACATTATTAAGAAAAGACAACTTCAATACATTTGTACTTCAATAAAAAAAAATTTCTGTAGTACATGGTTTACTTTGTATTTAGTTATACATTTTTGCAAAAAGGAAACAATCTATTTTAGCTTCAAACCTTTAGGACAACAGCAGCAAAAAATCTTTCTGTTCGTAAATGTTGTGGTATAGTATATGCTTTTCCTAGATCAACACCTGAAAATAAAATCAGTAAGTATTGTTTCATGCTCTTGCACCCTCCAATGTGTTAATATATTTCTAATTTCTTTACAAAAGGAACCCTTTGTTATAAACAGATTTGATATGTATCAATTTTTCTAACCTGAAAAGTGGGAGAACTTCCAAAAAAGGAAAACTTGTTTGATGGAATTTGACGACATAATAATAATAAGTTCCATTCTTTAATTTTATCGCATTTGTTCTCATATCTGGGAAACTAATTGTTTTAATTAGCTAAAACAAAATGTCATTAATTCATTAATTTTGCCACTTCACATTAATAAAGAAATAATTTTTTAACAAATTTTTTGGTATAATAAACTGTTAATCTTTTTGTGTATTATAAAACTATGGAGTTGTAAAATAATAGTCTGAAAGGTGAAAACTTCAGGAAAATTTTCATAAGTGAAGAGATCTAACTCCTAATCAATAGTTATGCTTTTCAATGTGATATTCATCTGTTTTAAAAAAATAATGGAAGGAGCCCAGCAATATCCAGAGTGATTGTGATAGTTGATAGATGTTGATTATAAGTCAATGAAACAGCTATTAATATCACCAATAAGAAAGCAGGAGGGATACATCTAGAATTCCAAGTGTTGGTTTCAACAAAAGAGAATTGTCTATTCCAAGCCTTCAAATCAATCTAAAGAAAAGATAATTTGGCAAAGACTAACACCAAATACATACAAATCTTCTCTTCCTCCATTAGCATTTTACATCAAGGTTTATGGGCAAAAGACTGATATTTGGCTGTAAAAACTTATCCAGAAAGAGATGGTCAAACATATTTCATCATATAAGAAGCAAAGTTTGGCAAGGAATACCATATAGCAAAATATACTATACCGTTTTTTGACCATTTTATGTCTCCATTTTCAAGGTCAAGATAACAACCAATCACATCATTCATACCATAAGCCTACAAAAAAAAAATATTTCAAAGAAATCATGAGAAAGTCATGACTCTTCATATATTTATCAAGTTTCAAATAACGATAAAGTTAAAATAAAACAGATATTTTTTAATCAATACAATTGTTTTTGTCTGAATGCCTCCTTACTCATTACAACACATAAATGTACTGTATCATTAAGTCACATATCATGTGAACAGTTTAGATATATCACCTAGGACTTGATTCACTACGCTATTGTGAGTGATTTTTTTGTATGAAGTAAAGTAAGCAGTGCCAGCTCAAATTTAACAAAGCCATTGAATATAGAATATAAACTAATTTCTTCTTTATACTGAAAGAAAAGAAATGGCATGTCCTTTCAATAACAAAAGAAAAAAGCTACAAGGTCTCCATATACATTATCAATAATATACCTCTCCATAACTATCAAACTGTCTTCCATAGGATTTTTTTCCTGTTCCACCAAATCCATAACCAAACTTATCTGTACCTAAATCAAGTGAAGCTTTATCTGTGGACCAACCTACTCTACACAGTCCTTCATCAGTAACCTCTGCCTCATAGTAATATTTCCCTGTAAAATATGATACAATCAAAACCATTTAATGAAATGATTCCATCTAGATGTTTCTTTTGTAGCGGCGTTACTACAATATTTCTCCACTCAAGAAAGTTAATTTTAGATGAAATTTCTTAGGTGACCTTCTTCAAACTCAAATTAAGCTATCGAAAGTGTAGAAATATTGAGCAATCAGAGGGATAATTGGTTGCTGACACCACCCTTATTTTTCAAACCTGACATTATCTTCCTCTCATAGTATAGTCTTGTCTGGCTTTGTAGCAGTCCATGTTTAAAGGAGCAACATTATTAATGTAACCTTCCCTTCAATAACCTTTGATGATCAAGTTGCTAATAGTGTCTACAACTTTTAGCATTGCCAATACGACAAACAGTGAAGACTGGTTCATTTTCCCTACCTTTGCCTGTAACAGCCTTGTTGGATCTTGTACCATGCCATCCTTGAGGATCTCTTGCCTGACAAAGGGAACCCTCCGGATCAATAGCTGCAAATAATTTTGACAATAAGATAATATTTTAATGTTAGTGGAAACGATTTATAAAACAGGTACCCATTTTTCTCTTTAGCTAGCAGTCAAGACGTTTTCAGGTCAAAACTCTCAACTACCTACCATTTACTATACAATGGAACGGATTTTAATTTTATTCAAACTGTCTACAAATAATGTTGGACAATTTATTTAACCTTTAAACACTGTTAATGTTAAAATACATTTCAATTATTACCTTGTGTCATTAAAAAAGCACAAAGTTCTGACAAAATGTGGACACAATAGTTGTACCTTTTTAATCATATTTACTCCTGGGTTGCTATCTCATTAAGATATACTCAACATTGTCATTTATTTATATAAAAGGCTGTAATATTACTTGTTTATATGAAGATAATTTCTCACTTTTTACAATAAGGATTTTAAACTTAGAAAATCATTTATTGGGCTGAATGCTACAAGATTTTTAGTCTTGGCTTTACAAACAATACCAATACTGAGTCTAGACCTTTGTTGCTTGGTGTTGCATTTTTGTCTTCAGATTTCAAAACGTGTGTCACTGATTCAACAAATCAAAAGGCATGAATATCGTAGTTTTCATGATAGTCATGATAGTTAAGAAAATTCTTATGGGGGGGATTGTAGGTATCTGAACATAGTTATAAGTCCAAAATAGGAGGTAAATATCTTCAATCAGTGTGTTAACACTGTTATGACTGTGCTAATAAATGATTATGCAACTTAGGCTCCCCAAAAAGCATTCAATGTTAAATAGAATCGAGTCCCACACACAGAAAACTTGAATAAAAATAATTCAAACCGATCCAGGCTTCTGAAAACATAGATTAAAAAACAGATCATAAAGTATAGTTTACTAACATTCTTTTATAATTACTGCATTCATTTCTCTTTTGCAAAGGAGTAAGTGAGGTAAGGGTTTTACCTTGCCCCTTATATAAAGTCCATTATATTACAAGATAAATATTATTCCATGTTGATGCATAAGCATGTGAAAACATGAAACAAATATTGATTTTTGCTGAGCTTTCTTAAAAAGTGAAACTTACATACAAATTAGATAAAAGAAATTTATTCTGATGAAAGTTGACATATTTTGGATTTTCATCACATTTATGCCTAGGAAATATGAATCGCAGGTTATTTGCTAAAACAAACATCACATTAGAATATATTTTTTTGTAAACACATGAGTTACATGTTGCCGTTCCTAAAAACTGATGAAAATTGGTCCATTTTCATTGAACTAGGTGGGAAATTTAAATTTTTGCTGATTTTATGTTATAAACAGAATACTAAAAATGTTAATTGAAAAAGAAAGAGAGATTTATTTACTGTCTAGTCTATGGTTTAACTATGATACATTGTGATAATCACAATAATCAGAACTCGCAGCATTCTGATATCTGATGCATTCATCTGTAGGCAGATTTTTCTGAAATTGCAATAATAAACCTCAAATTTTTGTCCTTTCTTCAAAAATCTTACCAATAAATGCATGCAATTTTTTTTTAATTTACTGTAACCATTATTTACACTTACTTGAGTGACAATTCTGAGAAAAACAAGATAATTTTAACTTTAAGATTATCCAATAAATGTCAATCATATTGAACATTTGTATATCAGATTTGATAAAGAATGATTACATACCCATAGCATCACCTCTGTCATAGACATTCATCTTCCACTTGCCTCCTCCACCTAAAAACAGATATGACTAGATCTTTTTGTAATTCTATTCAAACCTCTAATATTTATCTACTTCAAAAGACTCATTTATAAATCGTGTTACGTTATTAAAAAGTTACTGTTTGGAAGTTCTTATCTACAGTACAAGTAACGTGAACATGTTCCCAAACTCCATACACCCTGATAATTCTTGGTGTGACACCAGGAAACTCTGATATCCCTCCCTAAATTCTCGGAGAAATTTGGGAGTATTCCCTCTGACTTCCGCTAAATCAGCTACCTTTTGTTTATTGTATTATTGACATCTCTCCCAGCACAGTGTCACACCGTGTCACACCAGGTAATTAATTGCCCTAATCCTTCTGATCTATGCCGGCATGCGACAGTCAAGGTATGTGAAATTTCTTATGTAATTAAACAATTGTATTTCCTGTATATTTATAATCAGGTTATATATCTAATTGCTTGAAACAAATAAAAGATTTAAAAGCAAAATGTTGTTGTTAATTCTTTCAATTGCATTAAATAGTTTATAAAAAAAAAACTATTCTTGATTTTGACCTCGTTTGTTTTCACTGGTAAATTAATATTTTATTTACAACTACCACTGAATAAATGTGAGCAGTTTAAAGAAAATTACTTGTCTCAAAGTTTTGTATATGCAAGTAAAAAAGAAAATATTATTCACCATTCATTATGCTTAATAAGTCTACGGCATTTTAATTTTACGATTATCTAATTGCTTGAAACAAATAAAAGATTTAAAAGCAAAATGTTGTTGTTAATTCTTTCAATTGCATTGAAGTTTTATAAGAAAACTATACTTGATTTTGACCTCATTTTTTTTCACCGTAAATTAATATTTTATTTACGAAAAGGGACATACTTGTGTAAAAATAAACGGAAACTACTGCTGAATAAATGTGAGCAGTTTAAAGAAAATTACGAGTCTCAAAGTTTTGTATATGCTAGTAAAAAAGAAAATATTATTCACCATTCGTTATGCTTAATAAGTCTACGACATTTTCTTTTTACAATTTGTTGTCATTACTTTAGGATATTCAATACATTTCGGCTACAACAGGAATACTTCCACAGCTGCATAAACTCGTCTTTGCATAATATTTATTTATGCACAATGAATGTAAACTTGTGTGTTGTATTTCGGACAGTGATCTTAAAAGATTTTAAAAGAAATTAATTTGCCGTGGGAAGACAATTCCTCGATACACATCTCAGTGATCAACAGTGTGAGATCAGTTGAACTTGACTTCGCTAACAATATTAAATGCTAACAAGAGGCTGTCAGAGTGACAGCAAACCGGATTTTCCTGCAGAGGTCGAACCCTGAACAGTTGAGCAAGTATGGACACTACATTTAAGCTTAAAACAGCTCTGAATTTGGATTGTGATTGAATATTTGACACAGCATAGGTTTGTAACACAAAATGAATGTGGTCAAAGAACTGAAATATTTGAAATTAGACATTTACCTATTATGGTCCAATATCCAAAATCTAAGTACATCTTAGAATCAGCATATAAAAGAAACCCAAGAATTCAATTTTTGATGAAATCAGACAAAAGTTTAATTTAGGACCCTTTGGACCTCAATGTGGACCAATTTGATAAAGGAGCCCAAATCCAAAATCTCTCAATACATGGTTAGATTCAGCATTTCCAAGAACCCCAAAATTTCAATTTTTGTTGAATCAAACAAAGTTTAATTTTGGACCCGGATTTGGACCAACTTGAAAACTGGGCCCAAAAATCTAATATTTAAATACAGGTTTAGATTCAGCATTTGAAAGAACCCTATATATATTTAATTTATGTTGAAATGAAACACAGGTTAATTTTATCCATAATATTTTCTGTGCAAAGGGAAATAACTCAAACTGGATAAAAATTTTCTAAAATAAGATATGATGCAATTTTTCAAATTATAATCAATAATATAATAACAACAACCAGTGATGACTAAGTTCTCTAAAATTAGAAATGATTTAACACTCAAACATTGTTAGAATCAGTATATCAAAGAACCAAAGAATTCAATTTTTGATGAAATTAAACAAAAGTTTAATTTAGGACCCTTTGGACCTCAATGTGGTATTATCTTATTAATAATGAAAAGAAATACAGGTTTAGATTAAGCATTTCAAAGAACCCTATATTTATTCAATTTATGTTGAAATCAAACACAGTTTAATTTTGGACCCCGATTTGGACCAACTTGAAAACTGGGCCCAAAGTCAGAAATCTAAATATATCTTTATTAATAAACAATATAAGCTTAGTTTTTAAAGGAGTTCACTTCATAAAAAAAAAAAATATAGCATTCAGAAAATTAGTTTTTACAGAATAACGAACAAACTTGCCACAAAATTCTTCAAACAAAGAAAAGAAGAGAAAATTCCAAATCTTATTTATCATTAATACAATGTCTTTTCAAAATCTATAAAACTTATCAGTTACAAGAAATAGTTGTAACAGGATGCTGTTACGAAGTCTCCCAAACAAAGCTCCAATAATTCATCATTCCCATGGTCGCCTGACATGGGCAAAGTCCAGTACAAATTGGTTTGTGATATGCATAAGTGACGCCTATGGATTGACCCTGTATGTCATTCAAATCTTCTTGAAATGAAGAACAGGAATATATATGGTTGTTTGGGGTGGAGATCTCGACCGTTTACAAGTTCTCAAAAGGGGGGTGTGATCCCCAGTGGACTTTATTTCATATGATTTGTTTTTTTGTCCCATACAAGAATATATATGGTTTAGTGGTGGGGATCGCGACCATTTACAATTTCTTAAACAGGAGGGGATGGGGTGACCCTAGGGGACTCGCCTTTTATTTCATTTGATTTGTTTTATTGTCCCATACAAGAATATATATAGTTTCGGGGTGGGGATCTTGACCGTTTACAAGTTTTCAAAAATATGGGGGTGGGGGTTACGCCAGGGGACTTCCCCTGAATTTCATTTGATTTGTTTTATTGTCCCATACAAGAATATATATGGTTTAGGGGTGGGGATCTCGACCGTTTACAAGTTCTCAAACAGAAGAGGGTGGGGGTGACCTCACAGGACTCGCCTTTTATTTCATTTGATTTTTTTTATTGTCCCATACAAGAATATATATGGTTTCAGGGTGGGGATCTTGACAGTTTACAAGTTTTCAAAAAGAAGGGGGGTGGGGTGAACCTGGGGACTCCCCCAATACTTCATTTGATTTGTTTTATTGTCCCAAGCAAGAATATAAATGGTTTCGTGGTGGGGATCTTGACCGTTTACAAGTTTTCAAAAAGAAGGGGTGGGGTTACCCTGGGACTTCCCCTGAATTTCATTTGATTTGTTTTATTGTCCCATAGGAGAATATATATGGTTTTGGGGTGGGGATCTCAACCATTTACAAGTTTTCAAAAAGAAGGGGGTGGGGGTTACCCCCATGGACTCCCTCTATATTTCATTTGATTTGATTTATTATCCCATACAAGAATATATATGGCTTAGGGTGGGGATCTCGACCGTTTATAAGTTCTCAAACTGGAGGGACAGGGGGTTGACCTCAGGGGACTCACCTTTTATTACATTTGATTTGTTTTATTGCCCCATACAAGAAAATATATGGTTTCGGGGTGGGGATCTTGACCGTTTACAAGTTTTCAAAAAGAAGGGGGGTGAGGGTTACCCCAGGGGACTTCCCCTAAATTTCATTTGATTTTTCAAAAAGAAGGGGGTGGGGGTTACCCCCATGAACTTCCCCTATATTTCATTTGATTTGTTTTACAGTCCCATACAAGAATATATATGGTTTCGGGGTGGGGATCTTGAGAGTTTACTAGTTTTCAAAAAGAAGGGGGGTGGGGGTGACCCCTCTGGACTTCCCCTATATTTCATTTGAATTGTTTTATTGTCCCATACAAGAATATATATGGTTTCAGGGTGGGGATCTTGACAGTTTACAAGTTTTCAAAAAGAAGGGGGGTGGGGTGAACCTGGGGACTCCCCCAATACTTCATTTGATTTGTTTTATTGTCCCAAGCAAGAATATAAATGGTTTCGTGGTGGGGATCTTGACCGTTTACAAGTTTTCAAAAAGAAGGGGGTGGGGGTTACCCCTGGGGACTTCCCCTGAATTTCATTTGATTTGTTTTATTGTCCCATAGGAGAATATATATGGTTTTGGGGTGGGGATCTCAACCATTTACAAGTTTTCAAAAAGAAGGGGGTGGGGGTTACCCCCATGGACTCCCTCTATATTTCATTTGATTTGATTTATTATCCCATACAAGAATATATATGGCTTAGGGGTGGGGATCTCGACCGTTTATAAGTTCTCAAACTGGAGGGACAGGGGGTTGACCTCAGGGGACTCACCTTTTATTACATTTGATTTGTTTTATTACCCCATACAAGAAAATATATGGTTTCAGGGTGGGGATCTTGACCGTTTACAAGTTTTCAAAAAGAAGGGGGGTGAGGGTTACCCCAGGGGACTTCCCCTAAATTTCATTTGATTTTTCAAAAAGAAGGGGGTGGGGGTTACCCCCATGAACTTCCCCTATATTTCATTTGATTTGTTTTACAGTCCCATACAAGAATATATATGGTTTCGGGGTGGGGATCTTGAGAGTTTACTAGTTTTCAAAAAGAAGGGGGGTGGGGGTGACCCCTCTGGACTTCCCCTATATTTCATTTGAATTGTTTTATTGTCCCATACAAGAATATATATGGTTTAGAGGTGGGGATCTCGACTGTTTACAAGTTCTCAAACAGAAGGGGGTGGGGGTGACCTCACAGGACTCGCCTTTTATTTCATTTGATTTTTTTTATTGTCCCATACAAGAATATATATAGTTTCAGGGTGGGGATCTTGACAGTTTACAAGTTTTCAAAAAGAAGGTGGGTGGGGTGAACCTGGGGACTCCCCCAATATTTCATTTGATATGTTTTACTGTTCCATGCAAGAATATATATGGTTAAGGGGTGGGGATCTAGACTGTTTACAAGATAAAAGCACATTCTCAAATTGAAGGGGGATGGAGGTAAGAATATATATGGTTTAGGGAGACTTAATTATCTACAATATGTCTAATAATGAACAGTAAATTTCAAACTTCATTTATACAGTCCTTCTAGTAAATTTCAAACTTTATATATACAGTCCTACAGATCTTATCAGGAAACAGAAAATTGTCAAATAAATCTGTCACTCCAATGATTATCATATACTAAGATATTTCCCAGATCTAATCAATAAAAATCTGTCACTCTAATGATTATCATATGCTAAAATATTTCAAATATCTAAAATATTTCCCAGATCTAATTGAACAGAACTATGATTTAACATAGTACTCTAACATTACATATATAATAATTAATAATGTAATAATCTTCAAAATGTCTAATGATATAGCTTATAATCATTACCATTTAGGAAATAGATAATTTTCAAATAAATCTGTCACTCCAATTTTTATTGTGAGATAAGACAAATCATAACATGATAACAAGAGTAAAATATTTAAAAATTCCACTTTTGGATATTAAAATGGCGATAACTCACAAAGGAGAAATACTAAAATCTTGAAAATTGAACTAGATCTTTATTAAGTCCCAGGAAACAACATATTTAAATTTGAAAAAAATTTGTTAAAGTGTTTTCATGTTATTGTGCTGACACTGTTTGGCAGCCGCCCGTAGATCCGCCCAGCCGCCCGCCGTACATCACCATTTTAATAACCTATATTTCCTTCGAAAATCTGGTTATAAATAGGTGACATCAATGTTATCCACGGCACGGGATTTTTCTTTGGCGGGAAATAATATCACGTACCAGTAAACTCAGGTGACCTATCTGAACGACCGTGGGAAAATTCATTCAGGTTTTTAAAGTTGCTTTGAATTAATGATTGACATGTTTGTGCGTTAGTATTGAGGCTCTAGAAGGTCCTTTTACAATTGATTAACCGGAATCTAAAATATAATCCTTTTCCGAAAAAACAAACACACGTCTTCTTTAACTATTTTATTTTTTATATTTTATCAGTCAAAACAGGATGTATGATTGATGAAAACACGATGCATGTCGTTCAGTTGGACGTTGGTAGAGATACTCTGTGAAAATATGTAGATCATTAAAATTCTGTCCACTTCTTTGTTCACATATTTTTTTCTTGCAGCATCTGGGTACACGATATAATTTCATTTTAATATTTTTCGTATATATATTTGATTTTTTCTATAGTAATTGTTGAAATAATTCATTTTTTCATTTCGCCAAGGATATTTAACTAGCAGTAAAATAGGGATTGCGCTCATCCAATTTTATTTTAAATAATTACAGATCAATAACAGAGATAAATGCATGATTTTTTTTCATATGATTAAGTTGTGAATGTTGTGTTGTGCCTGTGCGGGGAATTTCTCTCAGTATTTTGTTTTTATGAATAAAGGGCGTGCATACAAAACTAATTCTCTTTGTTCAACAAAGTTGTCACTTTACAGTTTCTTTTCGGAACTCAAATAATTCAAGTCAGTAATTTACCTAGGTAGTGAAACATAATATTTTACATTGCAAAATAAATTGAAAATGACACGAGTTTACTTGTTGATCCGATAAATTAACTCTGTGGTTTAGATTGGACGAGTTATCGTAAAAACAAAATTTTGTTTTAAGCCAGATAATTTTTATATAATGAACAATTAATGCACGGGATATTGCTTACTGAGTAAGTCACAAAAGATTCTAACTGTGGTAAAATCGTCTTTGTTGAAAGAACACAAAGTGTGACCTAACCGGACTATAATAGAAATACAAAATAACAAGTTTTTTCTTCATATTTTTATTCGTTCGTACGTTTCATTTCAAATGACAATGACATGGGGCAAAAACATATAATAATAATAATCTTATTGTGAATGATAATGTCACATCTTTATCTGTCAAAGAAATGAAACCATTTGTTAAAATTTTAATACTGTGTTTTTAAAGCACACAGGTGCAATCAAGATCGATTAAATGTACATAGGTAAATAATCTGGCTAATCCTATTATGTTGTCACGCGTCGTTAATTTTTAGTACATTCGATGGGCAACAGCCACGCGGTGTTGGGAGAGAATCTTTGGAGGAAATTGGGAGTATAATCCCTGATTCGCGTTGTGACACCGCTTCACCCCGAAATCGGTGGTAAGAGTTCGCGATTATAAACTCTCTGCGTGTACTGAATAAAATAAGAAGTGAAATTTTTCAATGGTTTGTTTATCATTTTGCCTTTTAAGAATCTATTGCATTTTGGGTAAAATTTCCAAAAGAGTAGACCAAAACCTGTGATTGGTTAAAACAGCTTCAAAGAATGAAAATTCGTTCAATGACATGACATTTATTTCATTTTGGAGTAAGTACAATGAAATTACCCATAGTCCTTTATATTCTGAAACGGTGAATTGGCATTTACAAATTTATTTTATTCTGTTTCAAAAATAAAACATTTTCAAACAAAATAATGGCAAAAATTTTCATTGCAGCAAGAAATGACATTTTGTTCATATGTCTAACTGATATAAGATGGCTACATATTTTACAACATTCTTTCCTTATATTGCTGCTGCTTTCCTTACCATGTGCCTTGGTTAGTAGCTTTCCTTACCATGTGCCTTGGTTAGTAGCTTTCCTTACCATGTGCCTTGGTTAGTAGTTTTCCTTACCATGTGCCTTGGTTAGTAGCTTTCCTTACCATGTGCCTTGGTTAGTAGCTTTCCTTACCATGTGCCTTGGTTAGTAGCTTTCCTTACCATGTGCCTTGGTTAGTAGCTTTCCTTACCTTGTGCCTTGGTTAGTAGCTTTCCTTACCTTGTGCCTTGGTTAGTAGTTTTCCTTACCTTGTGCCTTGGTTAGTAGTTTTCCTTACCATGTGCCTTGGTTAGTAGTTTTCCTTACCATGTGCCTTGGTTAGTAGTTTTCCTTACCTTGTGCCTTGGTTAGTAGCTTTCCTTACCATGTGCCTTGGTTAGTAGTTTTCCTTACCATGTGCCTTGGTTAGTAGTTTTCCTTACCATGTGCCTTGGTTAGTAGCTTTCCTTACCATGTGCCTTGGTTAGTAGCTTTCCTTACCTTGTGCCTTGGTTAGTAGCTTTCCTTACCATGTGCCTTGGTTAGTAGTTTTCCTTACCATGTGCCTTGGTTAGTAGTTTTCCTTACCATGTGCCTTGGTTAGTAGTTTTCCTTACCTTGTGCCTTGGTTAGTAGTTTTCCACCTTTTCCTTCCTGTTGATCTTTTAATGTCTCATACACTATCTGGAGGATGGGCAAACAAAAGGCCTACAAAATATAAAAGAATTTTACAGATGAAATTATAAAATTATTGTTCCTTGTTTTCAAAAGAATTGACAATTCAACAGGAAACCAATATTTTTTGTTGATATATAGTTGTTGATCCAGACAATGCTTGTTTCCAGCCTGAACACACAAACATGCAATACTGTGTCTGTACAAGTCAGGGTGGATCATGTATTGCTTGTCTTTGTTTCTAGGCCTATTGGGGGGGGGAGTAGTCTGTTGTACTGTACCCAATTTTTGTTTGTTAATTCCTGTAATCCTTAAAATGTTTTTTTTAAATTGATTTATATTAAGATAAGTTTAAACAGTATACTTACACCAGTTTTACCACTGCCAGTTTCTGCAGCCTAAAAAAAATAAGAAAAGAATACTAATCTTCAAATTCTATAATCTTACTAAAAAGTGGGGTGATATACATTTTCTCACCAAAAAGTAAACAAAAAAATCATGAAGAAACATATCATTTGTCATGAAAGCCAAAAAATATTTTCTTATGCGAATTTTCTATATATATAGTTATAAATATAAAAGAATTAAAACAAACTTAAATAAAAAAGAAATTTCATGAATGAAGAAGGTCATTTACCACTCAAAATTTACTACTGTAAATGCAGAAATTATTGCAAGGTTTTTATTAATACGAATAATGCAAATGGGTGAGTATCGCAATAATAAAACTTGCATTCTGATATCTGATACAGATATCTTTATGCAGATTTTCATGAAATCGCAATAATTATAAATCTCCCATTTTTGTTCATTCTTCAAATATCGCAATTATAAATACACACAACAATTTCTGAATTCCAGTATTTAAACTTATTAATTTAAAATTGTATACAGCACCCCTTTCCGTTCCTGGAATATGAAAATATTATCATAATTACCATCAGAACATCACCTCCTCCAAGGATCATGGGAATAGCTTCTGACTGTACATCTGTTGGAAGACTGAAATTCAAATACAAATATTAAACTAGAGGCTCCAAGGATCATGGGAATAGCTTCTAACTGTACATCTGTATATGTAGGAACCAAAATTCAAATTAAAGGGGTACAACTTTCTTCCTTTGTTTTAGGCCAAGCAGCTGCCCTGTCATACAATTTTTTGTACCTTTAAAGGTCCTTGTACAAAGATCATGAATCAAACAATGTTAACAAATATTTGTGCAATTATTTTGCGAGTACATGTATATGACAGTCTGATTAGAATTATTTTTCACTCTACTGATAATTAATCAATATTTGTGTACTGAATCAATATTAACTAACTGAACAGTCTGATTTGATGACACAATTTGCAATTATGTCAGAATTTCTAATGAATTGCAGGAGCAGAGAATTAAGTTTTTGTAACTGTTATGACTGTTCACTGGATTTCTTATGCTATATTTTGTCCTTTGAAGACCTTTGACCTGTACACATGTATATTCATTTCAACTTTTGAAATAGTTTTTCAACCAACAAGGAAATATAAGAAATTATAAAACTCACCTCCAGTCCATTTCCTCTACAGCTTGGCCTAATTCAGGCATCACAGCCATCTCTGTAAAAAAACAGAATATAATGACTTTTATCCAAGTATCACTGTGAATACTACAACAATTCTACTTTACTAAGAAACGATAATTCTTTTCAAAATAGGATTTGATAAATGGTTTTGAGACAGGCATCATTTTCAGCTCTACTGTGGTCTTGACATTCAGTCAGAGCTGATCAGACATAAACAAGTCGTTTTTTGTTTTTGACTTACAGAAGTCAAAAAATGTATTTATCATAAAAATGTTTTTCATTTTTAGACTTATTTAAGTCAGAAAATGACAGACATGTTTAGGTCTATTTATGTTTATTGAAAGACTTAATTTTAATTGGTGGCCTAAGTGCACCACCTATGACATCATAAACCTGTCTGAGAGTTCACAAGGACCTGAGCTATCTATATTTAATTATCTAATTGAACATTTTTACTTAACATAAGATTATTTTCCTCATTTTGAGTGGTTATAGATGGTTGCATTGTAAAGTAAATAAACATTATCTCCGTTTTTTAGGCTCTCATGCATATTTTTCTTTAGCAGACAAAGCATTGTCTTTCAATGTTGTCATAATCTCATGTAGATGCTTGACCTTTTCATAAATATGCTTGGGTCTTGAAGTTGACCAATTTTGGTAACTTATTGACTTGTAGGAGTCAATATTTGTAACTTTTTAATTCAGGTCAAATATTTCATGCTTAACACTAATTGACTTATTGAAGTCATAATTTGTCTTAAATTAAAGGGAGACAAATCTTGAAAATTAAAATTATATTTATTATAATTGGAGTTTATTAAGAACTTGTCATCTCACTCTATTGGGCAGCTAATTGTCTTTGCACACGGTCTATGACGTCACAGTGCACATTCAATTCTAATCTAATTTTGCTACGTCATTACTTCACACGATGTTTGTGTATGATATGTGTCTGCAAGTTAAACATGAACTTCTATAGTTTTGGTCAGCTCTTTGCCACCACTTCCCCGCCACTCTCCTTGCTGTCAGTGCCATGGGGACTTTTATTGATTTTATTTTGTTTTTAAATTTTGTATATGTTGTTACATAGTTTGATGTTTATATTATATACTTGCTGTTTATTGTTAGAATTTTTACAATTGCTTGTCATTATTTTATTTGATTAAGAATTTTATTTCTTTGTACTGTAATGACATAAATACATGTAATATTAACCATTGAACTAATTTTTGATACTATACTGATGTATGGTCTAAGTACCTCATTTTAACACCATACTAACGTATGGTCTAAGTATTTCATTTTGACACCATACTGACGTATGGTCCTAAGTGCCTTTTTTTGACACCATACAGACGTATGGTCTAGTTACCTTATTTTGACACCATACTGACGTATGGTTTAATTTACCTCTTGATACCAGTAACTTATTTTTGATACCATACTGACGTATGGCCTGAGTACCTTTCTTTGACACCATACTGACGTATGGTCTAAATTCCTTATTTTTGACACCATAATGACTTATGGTTAAAATTACCTCTTTGACACCATACTGACGTATGGTCTAAGCACCTCATTTTGATACCATACTGATGTATGGTCTATTAGCACCTCATTTTGATACCATACTGATGTATGGTTTAAGCACCTCATTTTGATACCATACTGACGTATGGTCTAAGCACCTCATTTTGATACCATACTGACGTATGGTCTAAGCACCTCATTTTGATACCATACTGACGTTTGGTTTAAGCACCTCATTTTGATACCATACTGACGTATGGTCTAAGCATTTCATTTTGATACCGTACTGACGTATGGTTTAAACATCTTGTTATTATTTTATACTATTCTATGTATGGTTTAGACTTTGCTATTGTTGGTACAAAATGTACTTATGAACCTATTACATTTGTTGGTTAAAATCTTACTTTTTTCTTTATTTTTATGAATGGCTATTTCGATACAAATTTTTTAGTCAATCTGTAAAAAATTTATCTCTATTCCAAGTTTCAAGAATTAGCTAGAGTTTTAGACCTCTATGAGTCAAAAGCAGATTTAGATTTATGTCTGAGCTCTGACTGACATTATAAGATATGTACATCGTGTTGATACTTATATTTTGACATTGCACAAGGTCATGTTTTCCTAGACTGTTTATGACGTCTTTACAATAAATGCATTGTACTGATTGAATTTATTCTTTGATGCATGATTTTTGTATTAGTATGTCAGATCTGTACTTTGTGTCTTTAGTGTTTTTGCTAATTGTTTTTGTGCTTTGTATCAATGTGAAGAGTCAAGCCTTTTTAACTGATTTTAATAGTTTATTCTTATGTTGTGCTCTTACAACACATGTACAGGTTAGGGGATGGTTGGAACTGCTAACATGTTTAACCCCACCACATTCAGTATGTGCCTCCCCAAAGTCAGTACATGTAGCCTGTAATTCATTTGTTGCTGTACATGTATATCATAATTGTTTTTCGTTTGTTGTCTTGTACATAAATAAGGCTGTCGGTTTTCTTGTTTGAATTGTTTTACATTTTGTTATGTCAGAGCCATTCATAGATAAATGCTATGTGGTATGGGTTTTGCTCTTTGTTGAAGGCTGTATGGTGACCTATAGTTGCTAACTTCAAAGTAATTTGGTCTCTGTTAGATTTTTGTCTCATTGACAATTATACCACTTCTCCTAATTTGAAAAATATAGAATTTAATTTTCCTCTTGTACAGAAATTGCCAATTTCAAAAAATATGTGGCCGCTTCTTGTCACTTCCTGCTGCTGAAATTCTTCTTGTTGCTATCTAGTGAGACCACCCAAAGTAAAACGATGCAAGACGTTTGGGCCACACAGCCAGTTCAGCCATAGTCATTGTGGCCATAGTCCTTTTGGCCATACTTTGTAAATTTGTTTGGGCCATGGTATAGAGAGGAAAATATAATTGTTTTTAGAACTAGACATTAAGAAACAAATGGAAACAATTTTACATGCATTTTAATCATACATTTATACTCTTAATAAGACATGGATAAAAGTTAAAAATATTAGTTTAATGGTGATTATCATGATTTATATCATTATAACAAAATAAGTTTATAATATACTGAACAAGACATGATAGTTATTTAAAAAGTGAAGATGATCATTTCTTTGGTATATCTCGAGTATAAATTATGCTTTTGTAAAGTGATTATAGAGAAGATACCAAACAAGAAAACTATAAAACAGCATGACCCAATTTATGTTCAAATTGATACAAACATATATAAATATATTCTTTTTTTCAATACAAGAGTGCACACGCTGAAATGTCTCACCTGCTTTACTGACCATTGATTTTATGTTGAAAGTCTTAAAGATAAAGGTTTTACTAAAAGCATTACAGAAACTTAACATTTTTAAAGATCTATGACAATGAGATCAAGGTCAGATAAATCGTGTCAACAGACATATCTTACAATGACAATGAGATCAAGGTCAGATAAATCGTGTCAGACAGACATATACACCTTACAATGTTTGTATACACCAAATATAGTTGACTATTGCATATGCTAATTGGACAAAAAACAGACCAAAACTAAATACATGGTTAGTGCAATATTGTGCTATTGAATATTTCTTGCTATTGCGCAACACTGTGCAATTGAAGATTTCTTGCTATTGCGCAATACTGTGCAATTGAAAATTTCTTGCTATTGCACAATTAAGGAATAACAGTACTGTAGTTGAAGAGTTGCCACCGTCAATTGTAGATTTGTGTCGCAAATGCAGTTTTACTGGCGGCGCATAGCGGAGACAGTAAACGGAGATTTGCGACCGTCAAATCAAAATTGACGGTGGCAACTCTTCAACTACAGTACTGTTATTCGATTCTAATTCATTACAAAAAGAAATAATACGATAAAACCTGAAAAATGTCTAAATTTGACAAATAAAAAAAATCCATGAAACTTTATGAATGATTTTGGCGCAAAGACGTCATGGCTAAACATGACGTCATACAAATGAAAACTTACAAACTGGAGATTATTACGTTACCTGTACGATTCAAATTCGGATAGAATTACATTAAACGGCGAATTCGAGGTAGGTGTTGTTTTATTTTCGATTATATAGAAGTAATCGAACATTTGTTGATTCAATCAATTCAAAATGGCGGGTCCCTCCTTAGTTACGCCTGGTCAACTGTGGATTTGACGGCAACTTTAAGCCAATGAAAAAATTGTTACATACAAATTGCATTAGAATACTTATTATATAATAATTTACATCCTGTTTGGTGTGTATCTCCTGCCATATCATTATTATTTGCTTTTAAATATAAATTAGAAATAACCAACTTAAAATGGAAAATTTTAAAGAAAAAAAAAGGAAAAAGGAAAAAAAAATCCCCCAATTTTTAACCCCTTATGATTCATCGACCCCAAACTCAATCCCAGCCTTCCCTTTGAGGTATGGTACCTTGCAGTACAATTTCAGAAAGATCCATACACTTACACACAAGTTATTGTCCTGAAACTAGAAAATGCTTATTTTTTACCCTTTTTGGCCCCTTATTCCCAAAATTTTGAGGCAATTATCCCCAAAATCAACAAAAACCTAACACTGACCAATGAACCATGAAAATGAGGCCAAGGTCAAATTATACCTGTCAGACAGACATATGTAGCTTACAATTATTCCATACACCAAATATAGCTGACCTATTGCTATTAGTATTTGAAAAACAGAACAAAACACATACACTTAACATTGATCATTAAACCATAAAAATGAGGTCAAGGTCAGATGATAATTGACAGACAGACATGTACACCTTACAATCATTCCATACACCAAATATAGTTGACCTATTGCTTATAGTACTTGAAAAACAGACCAAAACACAAAAACTTAACATTGACCAATGAACCATGAAAATGAGGTCAAGGTCAGATGATACTGACTAGATCGACATGTTCACCTTACCTTCATTCCATACACCAAATATAGTTGACCTATTACTTATAGTACTTGAAAAACAGATCAAAACACAAAAACTTAACATTGACCAATACAATGAACCATGAAAATGAGGTCAAGGTCAGATGAAACCTGCAAGACTGACATGTACCCCTTACAATCATTCCATATACCACATATAGTTGACCATCTGCTTATAGTATCTTAGAAACAGACCTAATCATGTAACTTTAACCTTGATCACTGATCCATGAAATGAGGTATAGGTAAGGTGAACCCTGTCTGACGGACATGTAGGCATTGCAAGGAACCCATATACCAAATATAGTTATCCTACTACTCATAGTAAGTGAGAAATTCAGATGATAAAAACTGTAACTATTTTTTAAGTAGTCACTGAACCATGAAAATGAGGTCAAGGACAATGGACATATGACAGACGGAAACTTTGTAACATAAGGTATCTGCATACAAGGTATGAAGCATCCATATATTCTTCCTTTTGAAATATAAAGCTTTATACAAATAGTTTACGCTGCCACCGCCAGATAGTAATACCTATGTCTTGCATACTGCGACTTTCGTTGCAGGCGAGACAAAAATCCATATCGTGTAGTCGGCTATAAAAGGCCCTGACATATATTATATGTTAAGAAAATAAGAAAAAGAGTGGCCGAAACAACTATGTCCCAAATGACTATGGCAGAACTGGTACTGTGGCCGAAACAACCCATGGCCGCAATAGTTGTATGGGGAAACGTCTCGAAAGCAAGTAAAAGAAAGCCGCTAAATTTTCTAATAACATACGTGTGTTAAGGTTCATCATAACCTTTTGGCTAATATGGCCGTATTTACAACACAAATTTTTCTCTTGAGTACAGACAAACCTGTGCACCTGGAAAAGTTTTAAGGCAAGGCAGGAACTAGATAATTAAATTTCAAAAGCATTTTATGCTTCCTAAAATTATAAACTTTTCTGGATTTTGCTATTCATTTTTTTTCGTTCCTGCAGAAGGGAAAGAGGTTTGAGAAGCTCCCTCATAAAATAAATGCTGTGAGTAGTATTGATTTAAATGGACAATACATGTAGATGGACAATAGACATCTGCAAACAATAGGTGATTTAAACTGTGTAACTGAGTGGACCCTATCAAATGAAACTCATGTGTTTGTTTATTTTGCTATCTTCTACAGACTGGAAAAAATGCACATGAAAATCCAGGTAAGTTTTTAATTTTCTGAAACATAGTCACATAACTTTTATATATCCAGGTCCTGTCATGCCTTAAAACTTTCCTTGATGCATCAGTTTGTCTGTACTCATAGTAGATTTTGTGGTATAAGCCATATTTTTAAATTCATTTTGATGAACCTTAAGACAATGAGGGACTTAAAGAAGAAAAAACGAAAATTGCAACATTTTCACAGGTTCTTTAACAGTCACGAATGAAATAGCTACTGTTTTTATTATATTGATTACATTCGTATTGAGAAATTACACCGGTTGTTCATGGGAGCTGCCATCATGTTTAAAAATAAAAACATTTCGCCGGCATCAATTTTAGAATCATTCTAGGCATGTTAAACTATCTTTTATTGATGTCATTGGTACAGTATATATATTGAAGAAAAATTATTGACAAAACAAATGCGTGATTACTAAATTACTTTAAAAACAAAATAAAAGTATACCTTCAAAAGCTGTCATGCTGGACGTTTGGTTACTAGAGCTATTTTCGCGGAAAGTTAGTTACGGATATTGAACAATAAAATTTTAAAAATATATTTTGAAGAGAATTTTTAGGTTTGAACTTGAGAATTAAATATTCTTTATGATGATTCAATTTTTTAGAAGAATTTCCATGCAAGTTCATAAAATTATGAGCTGTTTAAGATTTTATATTACTCATAGCTTTACATGTTCTTGAGTTTTATAACATCAAAAAATGACTTTGGGTTAACTTTCTCCGTTTATTACAGTTATAAATAACAAATACTGAGATGAGTGGAGCAGCTAAGAAAAGTCCCGGTAATTTGGTAAATGTTTTCTCGAGTTCTTATTAAATGACATTCACTATAAAATGAAAAGTGCAACCATTACTTACAGTGGTCAGTGGCAGTGCACTGATTTTCCAATCACAAGTCTGCAGTTGCTATATAGTACCTTGTAAGGTCTGTAGCAATTCCACTTAGGGACTCAGTTGTGAAGTAAACTCCTTATATTGGAGACCAGAACCTAGGCTCATTAGTGTACTTACAGTTTGTGTGTAAAGGGCTGGAACTGTGTACATGTTGTTTTTGCTCAAAGCTCACTGCACGGTGTTCCTTATCCCATTTGGGATTCTGTGTCTGGAGTGATTTTCTCATTAGCACCCCCTCAGAATCTGAGGTTTATTATCAAGCCCATATCCACTCTATTCTGGAAACAATTTTATGAACTACCTCACCTTGAACTAGTGTGATTTGAATAGAAGACAAATCAGCCTTTAGGAATTTGTTAAAATTTTTAAAATACCCGACCTTAAAGGGGCATTAACTACGAGATAAGAAAAAAATTAGAATATGATTCAGTTTGGTTCAATCATTAATAAAAGTGAAATAATGAAATAATAATTCGCTTTTAGCAGCCAATTTGGTCCAATTTTGTCAAAATAAGCAAAGAAACATTGCTGATTAATTATTCACTTGCAAGTGAATATTTCGACCTCATTTAATCCGTATTTATGTGACCTTCAATTTAATCCATTAGCTAGAGATTGGTTACACATGTTTTAGTCATGTTTAGCCATTAAAAGGAAAAGAATGTCAACATTGAAAGTGAAACAAAGGTGAACTATTTTGTTGACTGATTCGATCCACAAAAAATCATTCTTATACAGGTAAAAACAATAACTTATTTTTTTAACCTATAACATGAAATCAAACAGACATGAAAAAATCCAATTACACGAGGTCGCTATCTATTTATATTTATGTTTATGTTTATATCGGGTTATGTGACCGTCGGCAGTCTTCAGAGGTCATCTCGATAGTTAATTAGACGGCGTCTAGACTAAAAATACACACTAAATTCTGATAAATATTATCGAGTACATGCATTGTTTACTGTCAGACTTATTGTAATTTGGATATAAGTTTTAGTATGTTATAAATCAAATATGAGAATTTGAGTCAAATCGGTCAACACGATTTTGACAGCTAATGCCCCTTTAAACAATAGTTATACATTTATCTTGTCAAAAATATAGTGCTATTGTTCCAAAGACGGCCATATTAACATTATGTTTTCTCTCTGACCTGTGACATTTCTCTTATTTGAATGAAAGGTAAAAGTTTTTTAATAAGATGTATTTTTTTTCAAAGAAAGACAAAAAATCAAATCTGTATGAAATTAAGTTACCCTCAGACATTAACACAGTGGCTTTAATTAAGCTAATTTTATCAACTGAAAGAAATGATTATTTTTCTAAACCCAAAATGATTATACATGTATACATGTAATTCTAAACTAAAATAGTGTTAAATATTAATATTTTTGAATCACCATCATCATGATCATGCCTGAGAATATGATTTGAAAGTTTGCACATTTAATATTATATACTTCCATCTTTCCAATAGTAATTTTGATTACTGTCTTGAAATATTTTACAGGCTATGGTTAAAGGGAAAAAAATTGGAAAATAAGATCAGAAAATATTGGCTGGATCACAGCACCAGTAATACTTGATTAATATTTATCATGACACTGTTTCAGTTGATATGGAAACCTTTCATTGACCACAATGTTTTATTTTTTACTTCAGAAATTGCTGAAAGATGCCTTTATTATTACAACTGGCGGTACTGTTATGTTTGCTGGACATCAGATATATAAAGGAAATGAGAAGTTTTATAAAGAGTATGTAATGCCGTTTTTTCAATTGTTTGATGCTGAAACATCTCACAAGATGGCAGTGAAGGCAGCAAAATATAAACTGGTACCCAAATCAAAGATTCCACCACATCCTGTACTGGTTTGTATATTTAAGGCTTTCATGGGCTTCAAATCTTTATATATACATGTTTATGTGGGCTTCAAATTTTTATATATATGAAAATGTTTATCAATTGAAAGCTTGTATTTTGTTAAATATATTTACTCTTGAACCTTTGTATGTAGTCCATGTAATTTTGTAGAATTCAAGTGATGTTTTCAGCACTTACAGATATTTATAAGAGTAGATGTGAAGTATAGAAATAGAAATAGAAAAAATAAAATTCTTTATTTGTCCAATCATGGACCCTTGCAGGTTTAAATTTCATACATTGATTACAATGATTTTTTTATGAAAATAAAATAATAAAATACAACATACATGACATAGTAGAACAATCAAAAGTCAGTGCATGCACCTGAGAGAAAAGTTAATATGGAAGACAATTGATATGTAAGGATTATTTCCCTTTGAACAGTATCTAATAAACTTTCAAGATTTTATGATGTTCAGAGTTGGAAAAAAAGAAGCCCCAACTAATTTGATATATGGGTAATTTTCTCCCATGTACATGCAGCGACCAAATACAAAATATTTATGTATACACCATGTATATATCAATGAGGCAGCATCACAATACAATTAATACAAGAACATCCAGAGGTCAGCATACAAACATCCAGAGGTCAACATACAACCTACCTTTCTACAGACAAGTTACTATATTATATGACAACCTTTAAATCACCATGAGTCTATAAAAAATAAAAATTTAATAATTTAAAGAGAAAGTAACAAAGATATTACATGAGACACCCAGAACTATATATTTAATTTGTTTTCCATATTTTTAGGCTTCAAGAGTATTTGACAGAGATTTTCCTAGTCCAGTAGGGTTAGCTGCAGGTTTCGACAAAGATGGCGAAGCTGTAGATGGCATGTTAAAAATGGGATTTAGTTTTGTAGAAGTTGGCAGCGTCACACCTAACCCACAACCTGGTAATGAGAAACCTAGAGTGTTCAGGCTTAAAGAGGATAAGGCAGTTATTAATAGGTATCTGTAGTAGTTGACACTGGTATAATTAATTCCAAGTCAATTATTAGAAGCATAAGAATTACACAATCACTTTTGAAAATAAGTTATTTTCTTTCATCATCTTAGTTTATGCTAGAAATATAAATTTGATTTAAAGCATTGTGGGAATGGAAAATTTTGAAACAACCTAAACAAAAAATATTACAGAAATCTTTCCATAAAAAAACTGCTTTGTATGCAATCATACCACATCTCCTTATTTTTTATATTACTTGTTTTTTTCTGGATATCCTGTGATTGAATTTAATAATCAATAGTCAGAAATGGTTGGCCAAAAATTATTCAGATGGTCTAACAAAGATCCTCTACCAACAACTGTATACAGTCAAGTGTATTTCTAAAAACACTGCTCTGTATCATTTTGGTACCAATGTAGAAATTATTTTGAAATGAAATAATGCATAGAATAGTCAATAACTCAAGAAACTATTTCAAATTCATTAAAATAAATTGTCATTGTAGATATGGGTTTAATAGTGAAGGACATGATAAAGTTTATAACAGACTCAAAGTTCGAGAAGTAGAGCCTCCTGTCATCGGTAAGTATCAGAATTTATTGTATCTACAGTACTTACTACACTGGTGATAGATACATAACTCAGATGCTGAATACCCCCATAACTCCAACTATTCCCCATTCCTGAACTAAAATCTTCATCACATACCCTTTGTTACAATAACAGTCTCCTTTTCACAAGCTCAAGTGAAGGCCTCATGTGCAAACATGGACCAAGAGTACAAGGCAAGTAATTTCACAAACTCTTGTCTTATAGACTCTTATCGCATTCTGTGGATTCATTATTTCCATTGATTTCATGGATACAGATGAACAACAAATTTAAATGTTCATTGAAATACAAATTTTCTATAAGCTTGTATGCAAACTTTTGTAAAAGCACCAATTCAAATATCGACGAAAATACAATTGTTTCGTAATCCACGAAAATTTATACCCACGAAAATAAATAAATCCACAGTAGATTGTATGTTATACCTACTGTTATACTCTCTTGTTTAGATCATCACTTTAGCCTTTAAAATACCAATGGGTCAACTACTTTCAAGTTAAGCAACCAACAATCAATCAATCAAACTAACCAACCAGTGAAATACATTTAGCTTATTCCAAAAGAAAAGTTGCAGTAAGGATAAAGTACTGTAAATTCAGAAATTATTGCGATGTTTTTATTATTGTGAAAAATGCGACAGGGTTATCATCGCAATAATAAAAACTCACATTTGGAATTTTTTATATGAATCAAACAGGTTTTTTCTGAATATCGCAAAAATTAAAATCGCATTTTAGTCTAAAATAACAAAATCGCAATGATAAATGCACGCAATAATTTCTGAATTTACAGTATAGTGAAATGTATGTGTTCTAACAATACAATTTTTGACCCTCAATCTGTTTCATTTTAAAAGTAGGAAAAATCTATTTTTTCTTATTACCACTATCAGTTATGATAAAAAGTTTTAATTCAATTTTTGAACTATTATAGAAAGAATTGCTTTAATTCATTTTGAATGAAAGAATTCACACTGCAATTTGAAACTGTTCAACCCTTTACATTTCTGAAAAGCTAAATCCCTTGTATAAGCACAATAACATTTGTTCGAATACTCATATAAAAGAATGCTTACTTTACCTTAAAGACTTCACCAACAAAGTTGAACTATCCAAATATGTTCTTGCTTACTTTTCAAAGCTACTGAAGTTTAGTCAATCAGAATAGACTGGTCGATTTGCTTCCTTCAGAGCTATTGACAGTTTATATACCATACATACTTCTCCAAACAAATTGAATACCTTTGCTTCAATCTATTTTTTGTTTGAAAGGGTGATGGGGATTAGAGGACTGCTGGATCTATAAACTGCCCTTTTACCGGTATTTATTTGTAAGCTGTCTTGAACTTACGGAGCCTGTAGTCGAGTGGCTGCATTTGGTTCAGACTGTCATAATTGTTTTTTCTTTTAATGTTACTAGCATGATTAGTATAAATCAGGTGGTTGTTTTTCTTTTTTGAAATATTTTTTGTTATCTAATGGATTTTCATAACTTACTATATAATATTGGCTTTGCTCATTCTTGAAGTGATTACAGTAACCTGAAGCCATCGAAATCCTTGTTCTCTGTCATTTTTTTTTTATTGCTTATTTCATTTTCAATCATACTACATCTCCTTTTATAAAGTATGACCAGCAGTTTCTTGAAATATATGTAAACAAAATTTTTAAGTTAGAATTGAAAAAACACATATGGAATAAATACAAACTTATACATTCATGCCGGGGTCTTTTATAGCTGACTGTACGGTATGGGGTTTTCTCACCTGTAATTGCTTATATCAACGTCATGTGGACTGTGTTGGATAGTTGTCTCATTGGCAATTATACCACATCACCTTATTATATAAGAAACAAAAACAAAAGACAAAACTATTATTTATTAAAAAAGACCATGTTAAAGCAATATTTACATCTATTGCAACTTAGTGTTTGTAAACATTAAACTACGAAAATGTCAGATGAAGTACTGTTCATTCAGAAATCTTTACATTGTTTGTATTATTGCTAAAATTGCTTTGGATAGATTTCACTAAAATAAAACTCACATTTTAGATTATTATAGTTTTGTTTGTATGCAACATTTCTTGGAAAAGCAATAATTATTCCCTCATTTTTGTCTATTATTTAACAATTGCAATAATAATTCCATGCAAACAATTCCTGATTATAAAGTAACATCCAAAAATGTTTGAAGAACAGTTTTCATGTAAAATTCATGAAATGAAGGTTTTCAAGTGCTAAAAAATTCAAACATCATGTTTAGTTTCATCAACAAGAAAATATCCTGACAACTACTTAATTCCCTGTTTTAATTTGTATATGTATGCAGTAAAGATGTGAAAACAGACAGTTTTTTTTTATACTTTTGAATGTAATGGAATGTGAGAGCTTTTTTTATTCAAAAAAATGTGAAAAGAAAATGTTTTCATTATTAAATTGTATTTTTGTAGCACTAAAAATGAAATTGATCAAAGTGACAAAAATGACTTTCTTTTTATGAAAGACAATTAAACAGAAGAAATTGTTTTTAACAGCAATGTTTCTAAACATTACACTGCATTATTAAATGAGGAATGAAAAATTAAAGATTTGAAAAAGTAAAAGTTGGAGAAAAGTTATAATTCTCACAAATCGTAATATTATAAACCCACATTTCACTATTTAGCCTGAATTCATCACATATTTTTAACTAAAGTACATCAGATAAACAGACAGCTTACAATAAAACAAAGCAGAACATTTTACACTTTTCTTTCTTACAGTGGCGAGAGAAACAACAGTCAAACCAATTGTCTGCATTTAACAGGGAAGCACTGTTTAACTACTGAGGCAAATTTCACTCACATCAATTTCAAGTGAATTTAAATTCATATGAATCTCATGTGAAACTCACGTGAGTTTTACTTGAAAAACACATGAATCTTTTTCACTTGAATATTACATGAATTTTCATTTTAAAATAAAGTAATTCAAATAACATCTAAATTTTCAAATTTAATTAAAATCATGAGAAACCAACTGTTTTTTTTTTGTAAAGTTCATGTGAAATTCATGTGAAAAAATTTCATGTGAGATTTATGTCTTGAAATGCACGTAAGCAAATTTTGCCTGTATACCAGATACTGCAAATTTAATATTACTGATAAAATGTGCATTTATTGTAGATATTTCTTTCTTCATGTAACATAAATGTGCAGGGTTGGGTCTTAGCAATTACTGAATCATAAAATTTTTAAAATAAGCAAATAAAAAGGTATGCTGTGTTGTTAGGTTGCTGCTTTATTTATGTTTATCCCACATCTCCTTTTTCATATGCAAGTTCAATACAAAATATTTTAAAGCAACTGAAGTAGTCAACAACACACCTACTTTGAATCCTTATAATAAATTTTCATGAAATGATTAAATGCTGTAGTTCTTTTTGTAAAAAAATAAAAATTAACATGCAAATTTAACTAAGAAAACATTTAATACCTCCCATTTGTAATAGAGATAACCATAAACATTCCTTGAACTTATGTAAGATGAGCAACTATAATATAGGATTATCAGATAATCAGAAAAGGAATGTTGTTGGATTGCTGCCTTTTGTTATTCTCATATCTCTTTTCATTCTAATTGATACAAAATATTTTGAATTACAACTAAAATAAACAATAATTGAAAAAGCAAATGATAATGAACCAATAATTCAGTATAAACATCAATGACAGATGATCTACAAATTTATGTAATATTTCCAGATTCAAAGGAAATAAAACCGATTCTAACATCAACGCTTTGAGTACACAGTAAAATATGAATATATTGTTTGGGCTGTTCTAATCGTGATGCTTTTTATGAATACTACCCGACGTCATAGAACTATAAGAATATAAATTATACGGGAAAATACACGCTTAGAAACCGAAAATCATCACACATAAACAAACGATGCAAATGTGGATTTTTGTATAAATAAGACATATAAGTACAATTATCATTTAGATTCATCCAAACCTATCTAAATATGTTATTGTAAATAGTTTAAGCATGTCATTTATTCAGTTTGCTCGGTCTGTTACAATTTAATATTGAGTTTATTTTGGGAACGGCAAATAATGCCTTCATCTAGACTTGAACCAAAACAATTGCCGTATTTGTCCTATTAGAATCACATGGGGCTTGAATATATTGTGATTTTACACGGGTTGTCCTTTATGCCGATATTTTATATCGCTCAGGGTAAAATATTTGTCATAAAGGGCCAAGATTTTGTAAATAACCATAATTGATGTTTTATCGTGTGTTTTTCTATGTTGTGATGTTATACTATTGTTTCAGAAAAAGGGAGAAGGTTTGGTACCATTAAACGTTTAATCCCGCTGCAAATGTTTGCACCTGTCCTAAGTCAGGAATCTGATGTACAGTAGTTGTCGTTTGTTTATGTAATTTAGCTTTTTTATATATACTAGACCGTTGGTTTTACCGCTTGAATGGTTTTACACTAGTATTTGGGGCCCTTTATAGCTTGTTGTTCTTGAGCCAAGGCTCCGTGTTGAAGGGATTGACCTATAATGGTTTACTTTCAAAATTGTTATTTGGATGGAGAGTTGTCTCATTGGCACTCACACCACATCTTCCTATATCTATAAGCTACAAAATATTTAAAGCAACTGAAGAACAACTTTTCTTACTTTGAAAACTTAAATTAATTTTTGTATAGAAGGTTTAAGTGATGTTATGCATTTTATGTAAAAGAAATAAAAATAAACATGTTTAATTAATTTAACTAAAAATAATGTAATATCCCCACTTGCAAGGGAGATAACAGTAAAGTTCCCATAATTTCTGTAACATGAACAATTGTAATACAGCATTATCATCTAATTTGAAATTTTATGATATGTTATTGGAATGCTGCATTTTGTAGTCTTGAGTATTTTCACTTCACCTTTTATTCAAATTAATACAAAATATTTTAGTTACTACAAATTTAACATTACATCTTGATTACAAACTATTACAGACGGTTTAATAATTAATGATTATTAAAGAAGCAAATAAAATGAACATATATTACATCAATGACAGATGTGAATTACAAAGAAATGATTATAATAATCAATATCCCCCATTGAAACGGAAAACATCAAATTAACAGTAAGCTTTGAGATGAGAAAAAAGAACCTGTCTTCTAAAAATTTGTAACAAAATAGCCAAATACCAATTTTTGAAGTTGCATCTCTGTTTTAAGTAATTAATAATGAAGATATAATTTTTATGGTCAGTTCATTGAAAATATCAATTTAATTTTGTTGCCACAGTATTAACTTATAATTTAAGCTTGTTATGAAAATGTTGTAGGTGGGAACATACTATCTCAGATTCATATTCTCCTTGAATGTCTACATGTTGTAAGGAATATTATTTTTTCCGTAATAACTGCCATTGATACCATTTTAGAAATGTTTTGCTTTTGAATGAAATTCACAATATGTACAACTCAAAAATAAATTATACAACTACAATGTACATATGTAATGAAAGCTAAAATGTGAAGGCCAGAAAGTTTTACCAACTAGGTCATATGTAACATGTGTCTAATTTGGGTTTAAAAAGGATGTCTAATTTTTCTGATTGTACATAGCAAGATAAGATACTGAAAACGATTATATGACTGCAAACAATGAGCCCAAGTCTCATATGTCTGATTAACAATTATAACTTATTTTTCATTTATTGATTACAATGCATCAAGTACATCTTAAATACTTAAAATTTATTCAATCTTAAATCATATGATTTAGATGTTTATCTATAAAACATGTCAAATGTTAGGTACTGCCAAAATTACTTATAGAATTTTTAAAAGACATGACTGAACAAATGAATGCTTTAAATACAAATGTGACAGTGCTTATATGAAAACATTAACATGTGCCATCTCCTTCTCAAGACAAGGGCTTATAGATTTAACTTAACAACCTGAAAACAGTTATTTTGAAATTTGAAATTACAGTTAGTGATAATGTGTCACACAATAAAAGACATATTAGTATTGCTCTTTTAAAAACTAAAACTGTAAATTCAGAAATTATTGTGATTTTTTAAGACTGAACAATAATGCAGGTTTTGTTTTTGCGATTTCAGGATATCTTCATACAGATATGTGTGTCTGATATCTGAATGCTAATTCTTATTATTGAGATACTCACTCAGTTGCATAAATAAAAACCGCTCAATAATTTCTGAATTAACAGTAGTTATAAGAAAGATGGCCCAAGAACACAGTTATTTCATATGCATTTCTTTTAGACAAGAAATGAAAATTAAAAAATCCCACATGCGCTTTCTCAATAATATTTTTACTGTGTGGTGTACTACTTTTGGGACAAATTATAGAAAACTTCATCAGCTCTATCTATTGTTTACAATGATTTCATTCTACAATGAATATATCAAGAAATATTTGTAAGGGGGGATGTTTGAGAAAGCACATTTAACTGATTTGAAATTGAAGTGGTTGTATTTAAAATTTCTGTTGTAACGACATAAATTTATAACAATCAACTAAAATGTGCTTTCAGCCCTACATCCCCAAATATGTTTTTGAATAGCCCATAGATGAATATGATATATCCTTTATTTAAAGATGGTAAACACGTTAGTTACAACAAACCAATATTTCCTGAATCCTCACATACAAATTACAATACAATCAAAACAGATATTTACACATAGTTAATTTACAGTCAAGTAGTTCATTGTATTATTATTTGATAGTATAAAACTGTATAAGAGGTACATGTAGTAAAAATAAAAAATTAAATTAAAATACACAAATCAAATTAATACATTGTAGAAAACAGAATCTTATCCAGACTGTGTCAAGTACTTCTTGATACTTTGTTTAAAAGTAAAACTGTTATGGGCTTTACTTATTTTGTGTGGTAGTGGTTCATTGACATGGTTCATAACATTTATAATGTTTCCCACAATTTTAAATTGTCTGTCTATATATTCCAATTCAAGATTTTCTTCCAGATTTTCTTCCAGATCTTCTTCCAGATTATCAAGCTCATAATGATATAACTATCTATGATTTCCTCTAAACGCTGTGGAATTTCATCTTCTGAACCAATTAATTCATCATTTGAAGTGTCTGCGTCTTGTATCTGTCAAAAAAAGATAAAATTGCAATCTGAATAAATTGGGATCTATTTCCTTGATCCTGTATACTTGTTTATCACTGTATAAAAGATCTGAAAACATTGGATTACAGGTATCATGTTTAAACTAACTTTTAGCATTTGATATAACTTTAAAAAGTTTCTGTATTTTGGAACATTGTCTATAAAAAATTATTAAGTGAAATGCAACATTTTTGCAAATAAACTCTGGGAATTCTATGTCTAGATAACTTTTTGGTTAGAATGAAAGCAAATTACAGAGTAAGCTCCCTTTATTGTTCATTTCTAATTCATTTCAACCAATTAATATCTTGAAATACCAGAAAAGGAAAGGAAAGTTATATTCATTCACCATTATACATTCTGAACTTAAATTAATGTAAACTTGAGCAGGTTTTCATCACTGTCTGATTCTTTATAGGCAGATTGGCACCTATGAATCAACTGAAGATATATTTAAAATTTTAATGTTTTGTATTAGAAAGAAAAAACTTTACATACTATTAACTGGTTAAAATCTCAAAAACAATTATCAAGATATTTGAGGATGTAACCATGATTTTTAAGGGTACCAGTTTTTATTGTTTTAGAAATTTTTAAATAATGTTTGTATAATGTGGAAGGTCCTATAACAACAACACTTTAAGGAATGCTCCAGTGATTTATTGAGATCGACATGTTTCGTGGCTAGGCCACCGTCATCAGGATAGAAAACAATACATAAAATCATGCTGATGTACAAAATCGGGTTGAGAAAATTAAACGTCACAATGTTGCTATGGTGAGTAACATTATAAATAGCAATTGAAAGAGAAAGTGAAAGTAAGTATATATGGAAGTAAACTATTTAAATAAAATTAAATAAAATGAAAATACAATGTTTTTGTTGTTAAAATGTTTGTTAAAATTATTCTGCCATCATGTGTTAGCACTCTTGCACAGTGGAACGAATTATACAATAAATTATTGTCAGTTGTGTTCTGTGTAAACTTTGTGTTCAATTAACGGGCCAGTCGAAATGGTGCGGAATTGCTAGTAAAATGTCGTCTATATTTGGAAATAAAGACGTTAATTGAACACAAAGTTTATTTATATAAGGTTCCATATCACAAAGGGAATGCTGGGATTGATTTTGGGGTAATTGCCTCCAAATTTTAGGAATTAGGGCCAAAAAGGGCAAAAACAAGCATTTTCTAGTTTCATGACAATAACTTGTGTGTAAGTGTATGGATCTTTCTGAAATTGTACTACAAGGTTCCATATCACAAAGGAAAGCTGGAATTGAGTTTGGGGTAATTGCCCAAAACGTTTAGGAAAAAGGGCCAAAAATAAGCATTTTCTAGTTTCAGACAATAACTTGTGTTCAAGTGTATGGATCTCTCTGAAATTGTACTGCAAGGTACCATACCACAAAGGGAAGGCTGTGATTGATTTTGGGGTAATTGCCTCAAAATTTTAGGAATTGGCAAAGAGGCAAAAAACAAGCATTTTCTAGTTTCAGGACAATAACTTGTGTGTAAGTGTATGGATCTTTATGAAATTGTACTACAAGGTTCCATATCACAAAGGAAAGCTGGGTTTGAGTTTGGGGTAATTGCCCTAAATGTTTAGGAATTTGGGGCCAAAAGGGCCAAAAACAAGCATTTTGTAGTTTCAGACAATAACTTGTGTTCAAGTGTACGGATCTCTATGAAATTGTACTGCAAGGTACCATACCACAAAGGAAGGCTGGGATTGAGTTTGGGGTGATGAATCATAAGGGGTTCAAAAATTTGAGGGGATTTTTTTCATTTTTTTCTTTAAAATTTTCCATTTTAAATTGGTTATTTCTGATTAATATATAAAAGCAAATAATAATGATATGGTTGGAATAGGTAAATTAAAATTTTTAAGTTCTTAGACCACATTCATTCTGTGTCAGAAACCTATGCTGTGTCAAATATTTAATCACAATCCAAATTCAGTGCTGTATCAAGCTTGAATGTTGTGTCCATACTTGCCCCAACTGTTCAGGGTTCGACCTCTGCGGTCGTATCAAGCTGCACCCAGCGGAACATTTTATTGTGTTTTGATCTGTTTTCTAATACTGTATGCAATAGGTCAACTATATTTGGTGTATGGAAATATTTTACGATGTACATGTCAGTCTGGCAGGTTTTATTTGACCTTGACCTCATTTTTACGGTTCATTGCTCAATGTTAAGTTTTGTGTTTTGGTCTGTTTTTCTAATACTGTATGCAGTAGGTCAACTATATTTGGTGTATGGAAATATTTTACAATGTACATGCCAGTCTGGCAGGTTTTATTTGACCTTGACCTCACTTTAACGGTTCAACCCTTAATGTTAAGTTTTGTGTTTTGATCTGTTTTCTAATACTGTATGCAGTAGGTCAACTATATTTGGTGTATGGAAATATTTTACGATGTACATGTCAGTCTTGCAGGTTTTATTTGACCTTGACCTCATTTTCATTGTTCATTGCTTATGTTTAGTTTTTGTGTTTTGGTCTGTTTTTTCTTAAACTTTAAGCAATAGGTCAACTATATTTGGTGTATGGAATGATTGTTAGGTGTATATGTCTGTCTGGCAGGTATCATCTGACCTTCACCTCATTTTCATGGTTGATTGGTTAATGTTCAGTTTTCCTGGTTAACTTTGTTTCTTAGACACTTTAAGCAATAGGTCAACTATATTTGATGCATGGAATTATTTTAAGGTGTACATGTCTCTCTGGCAGGGTTCATCTGACCTTGACTTAATTTTCATGGTTCATTGGTCATTATAAATTTCCGTGGTTTGGTTTGTTTCTTTTATACTATAAGCAATAGGTCATCTATATTCTGTGTATGGAATGATTGTATTAAAGGTGTACAAGTATTTCTGGCTTGGTTTATCTGACCTTAACCTCATTTTCTTTGATCATAAATGTTAATGTGATACTTGTAGTAAAACTTTATATGTAGGACTATCAACATAAAATCAATGGTCAGTATAGTAGGCAAGACATTTCAGTGTGTGCACTCTTGTCTTGGATCATGTTAAGTTTATGTGATAGTTGTATTAAAGCTTTATATTTAGGACTATCAACATAATATCAATGGTTAGTAAAAAGCGAGACATTTCAGCGTGTGCACTCTTGTTTAATTGTAATCGTGAACCCCTACATCCTTATAGGAACCACTATTTCAATTACCGCTAACCTAATTTTGCCATCACATACATGAAAGAAAGAAGACTGTTGAGGCATCCACGGAACCCTCCTCAAAGCTACATTATTGTATTATTCAACCAGCTTGAATAACAGAATGAGGATCAACCATCTTAATCAAGAACAAGCCCAAAAGAAAAATAGAAGATAGGAATATTTCTCTACAAAGTATTGTAAATAAATGTTTTGGACAGAATTGATTCCTGTAAATAAAAAGGTTTCTTCAACTTGATTTGAAACCAACTATGTGTGGTCCCGACATATCTTAATGAAATATACAACCACCAGTACCTGACACCATTCCGGATTTTATTTTAAATGAACTGAAAATTCATCATAATTTATTGTAACTTGTGAAATAAACATTTTCCAACACCAGCAGCTGCCAAACACTTCACAGCATTCCTGATGCGATTGGAATCAGTACCTCTGTCCGAGTAAAACCAGTCGAAATAGTACTGAATTGCAAGTCAAGTGTCGTTCAAATTTGGGCAAAACAAAACTTTACACAGCCTGACAAAACTTATTAATTATTTTAGTTTCATTATGCAAGATGACAAACATATATTCATTCTTTATTTGATTAGTAGGTAACAGACTTTGGCAGAATAATATCAACAAATATTTTAATTTCAATGACATTCACATTTATTCAACATTCTTGCTCAAGTTTACTTCCATACCTGCTTCCACTTTCTATTTTACTCACCATGGTAACATTGTGACGTAATTTATACCTCAACGATTTTGTACTTTTTGAAATGATGACAACTGCAGATTTATTCATAAGCTTTATCAATGCAATATGTAATAGAATGTTCAAGATATTTAGAAATAAATGAAAACAAGAGAAGTTAATCATTTAATCCATCCACAAGATGAAAGTAACTGTGCACAAATCAGCTTCTGGACCATGACTGATGGAGATCAGCAATGGCCGACACAGGAATGAATAAGAAAATGAAGTCAGTGTGTGGTTTCTGCTTTATTTTATTGGATGTTTTTAGTTTTCATTTTATGGTTGGTAATTTAAGGAGAAGATAAATATAGATTAATTACCTGCCTTTTCAAAAGAAAGATGACTTGAAAAGACATTTATAATTCCTGTAAATTCAGGTCTTATTTGACTTGATTTGGTTAAGACTGATGGTTTTGGATCCTTTGCAGTTTTGCCTTTCTGTTTTTAAAGGACATTCTTTATAATAACAAAAATATAGAGATGTAATATAAAAAATGAATAGACAGTTTTACCTTATATTAATCATAAGTTTAACTGGGTGAAAATTTGTAAGAGAAGTAGCACCAAGGTGTCTCAAATTGGTATAGGTGAGAAAATCAAGTAATGCTTCTTATCCCTTATTTATTGACCTTTGAACTCGAACAATACAAATTGATAGTTGTTCTCTTTATTAAAAACTGCAGAACAATATTAACAATTTTACAATATGATTGGTAGAAAACAGAATATACTCTGTTTTCCAGAGTTATTACCAAACTTTCCACAAATGAGTGATGAGAGAAACATGTTAAATATAAACCTATGGACAGATACCACTGTCTCAGATAATACTAGAGTCCTTAAAGGTATCTCTGTATGTTTATTTTTTTTTTATTTGTTTAGTTGAATTAATTTTCAGTTAAAACTTCTTAAACAGAAATGTTCATTTTCAGATCAGAAGGACACACTACATTGAAGAAATTTAACTTAAAAAGTATTGACAGTATTCAATGAAAAGTGTTAGGAATGAGGAACTTTATATGACAGATTTCAAAACTTGGACTTTATAATATTTTGTAAGAAAATATTAGTACAGGCTATTTGTTTATATAGCAACTTAATCCAATCCAGAAAATAAAATATGTGGTGGAAATATTACAAGACTTATTTAGAATTCCACTGAATCTCATTACAAAAACCGTGATATTTTTATTCATCTACTCATATATATCCATAAAAAAGAAGTTCATGAATATTTTTTTTATTTTAGTTCCAGGTATCATGGGAGTTAACCTTGGTAAAAACAAAACTTCATCTTATCCTGTCGAGGATTATGTAGAAGGTGTTAGAAAGTTTGGTAAAGTTGCTGATTACCTTGTCATAAACATATCTAGTCCTAATACTCCAGGGTTACGAGCTATGCAAGGGAAAGATATGCTAGATACGTTGTTAGAAAAAGTAAGTATTGGTAACATTGTTGAGTAATACCACTATTGTTTTGCCCTTTTAGTCTTTGTTAAATTGGCATTTTTTTCAAACTGTGTAGAATTTATCTTTGTTTCAAATAAAGAAATACTTGGCATGAGTTAAGTTTAATCTTGTCTAGAACTACAGTCAAAATTTCACATAACATTTCATTGCATATAAGATAATAACTATCACTGGAAGTTAACCAATCAAATGTTCTTCCTTTTTTTCTGTTAACAAGTTTTAGTAACTATGTCCTTCAAGTTTCCAAAATATTTTATAGAAACACCAAATAAAAAAGAATGATGCTTTGAATTACCCAACATATATGAGCTGCGTCGGATAGAAATAGACCGTATGCAAATGAATATCAATACATCTGTTAACTTATTTCGGGCTGAAAAATCTGTATGGAAAGTCTGTAACTGTTCACAAATTGAGATGATATAAGAACCCTACAAAACAGACCAAAATGCATCTTTTATTTCGTATTTGACTGTTCCAAAATCAATCAAAGTCTTATACATGTACATGTTTACGTGCATTTGCATAAGGTTGATTTTTATCCGACGAGCGCATATGTTTATGACAATGAAATGCAAGGTTAATCTCCTACAACTGTCAAATTCGAATATTTTTTCAAACCTTTTCCGTATGAAACCATATGTGACATAAAATGTTTTGGTGGTATTACACCTAAAATTGAATTTTCACCTCAGTTTATTTCCATGAAAAATATTTCTTTATGAAATTTTGACAATATATCCATGTAATAATATGTTGACATGCAATCATACAATGAAGTATTTTGAAGATAAATGTAATGCTTCATGTCTTCCTTCACCCTACCAAATGGCTTACATTTTGTCTCTGTTTGCATTGAAACTGAAAATTATTTTCTTACAAGTTTTAATGATTAAATTAGATTTAAAAACAATTTTGAAAATTGAAATTGGAATCATAGTTTTCCTAAAACTGAAATCGTACCCTACTGTATTTGAGGATTCCAAATTTTACCTTAAAAAAATCTATAGTATTAGATGAACCTGTATACAAAGTTTAAATCCCTCAACCAGTTGTAGTATGGTAAGTCATCTAAATTGTATATACAATCATTTTGTCTCTCCTTGACAGAGTCAAAAGCGAGACATAGGTATGCTGTTTCCGCAGCTGGAAGTGGCGGCGTCAACAATGTATTAGTTTGTGATAAGGTCTAGTTTATGGTGAACATCTAGTGATAGGTCAAAGATATTTGGTATGCAGTTGTATTAGCATTGACACATCTCATTTCCATGGAGAATATTTGGTCCTTACCCTCAGTCATGGCCTATTGACTTTGAAACTTTTGCTTAGTTTACATGTATTAGTTTGTGATTAGATCAGTTTTAGATGAATCACTTATGTTAAGTCAATGATATTTGGTATGCAAATGTATTGGCATTCGCAAGTCTCATTTTCATGGAGATTATATAGCCCCTCTCTAATCATGGCTCATTGACTTTGAAACTTGTACATAGTTTACAAGTTAATGTTTGTGTTTAGGTTTGTTTAAAGGAACAATTATGATGAGTCAATGGTATTTGGTATGCAGTTGTATTAGCATTTGCACATCTCATTTCCATGGAGATTGTTTAGCCATTTACCTTCAGTCATGGTTTATTGACTGAATATTTGCATAACTTACATACATGTTAAACTATTGCTATTTTAATTTCAACATGTGCATTATCAAAATAACAAAAAGGCGAGACATATCTCTGTGTTAACAGTTTATTTGTTATATTTATTTTAAGGTACTATCAGAGAGAGATCATATACGAGGTAGAAAGCCACCATTGTTAGTAAAAATAGCTCCAGATTTAACAGATCAAGATAAAATAGATATTGCTGAAGTTGTTTTAAATAGAAAGGTAAAACTTATTCTGTGCAATTACTGTAACACAATGTTAATATTTAGAACAGTAGAATACAGTGGCCACACTGAAGTATGCTGTTGTCTCTAAACAACTTGACAGTCTATCTGCCAAAATCCTATGACTTAACCACAATCAACAATGAATATAAATGCCAATACACTTTAAAATCTGAATTTTATATTTATTACTACAAGCATGACACTGCTTGTATCATACTTCCTTTGATATTTTACAAAATGACAAGATTGCTTCTCTATGTTTTCATTGCTTCATAAAGGTGTGTGCTATGATTGTTTCAAGAAAACAGTTACACATGTTACATTGTCCACAATACTGTAATATTGCAGTGAGTTTAAACATTCCATTGTAATACACTGTTGTTATACTCACAGGAATATCTTGGTGGATTAATTATTAGTAATACTACAGGAGTTTAAACATTTCATTGTAATACACTGTTGTTATATTAACAGGAATATCTTGGTGGATTAATTTTTAGTAATACTACAGTGAGTTTAAACATTCCATTGTGATACACTCTTGTGATACTTACAGGAATCTCTTGGTGGACTAATTATTAGTAACACTACAGTGAGTAGACCAGACTCATTAAAAAGTCCTCATAAAGATGAAGTTGGAGGCCTTAGTGGAGAACCATTAAAAGACCTTTCTACTAAAACCATATCTGATATGTACAAGTTAACTGAAGGTGGGTTACTCTGCTATTTCAAACAGTTACATATACTTGTTCCAAATAATAGTATGTATAAAATAAAAACAACGCTTCCTAAGTTTGATGGGTCCAAAGTGCTTTTAAAGATTTACCAAAAATATTCCAAATGCACAATATAAAAAATTTGAAAGTCAGAGATGTATAAATACTTGAGGAGGTTTGTGACCAAAACCAAAAGTAATCTAAACAAAACAATGAACTAATGTCAACCTTGGCTGAAGGAGTTAGAACCTTAGTCATAGAAATATTCTAAATTAGTCATGTGTTTTGAAGTAAGTATTGGTTGTTCAGATAAAACACATCAACTTTATGACTATAAAGGGGTCACCATGTGATGAGGTGAAGGACAGAAACTCAAGGCCCTTATTGACAGTGCAACCAGACAGTGTTAAATTCAAACAGAATTACACGTTATCTATTTGAGGGATATATAATTTATATAATTATTTGATACTTTATATTTCAGGAAAAGTACCCATTATAGGAGTAGGTGGCATTAGTTCAGGTGAAGATGCTTATGATAAAATCAAAGAAGGTGCTTCATTAGTTCAATTATATACAGCTTTAATTTACCAGGGTCCACCTGTTATAGGAAAAATTAATAGGGAATTATCAGAATTATTAATGTAAGTATTGTTGAATTTCTTAAAAGTATATCAGCAGGAGAGACTTAGTTTGAATAAGAGATTTGACCACTCTGCTGGTGAATGCTTATATTTTAGATAGTGAAAACAGTCTATGTAAACTACAATGATATTTAGATATATTTCTTTCATCTTCATTCTAAGTTCTTTAATTTATAAAATTCTCTGTCAGCTTCAAATGTTAGACACTTAACATTCCCTTTACAACTTGCAATGAGAACTTTGACATAATCCAAACAGCCATGTTTTTAAATTTAAATGGTAAGAATCTGTTTTATTTTAACTTACCAACAGGCGGAAACTCAGTTGAAATTAAACAAAAGAAATGGAACTCTTTGTTAGAGAAGGTAAAAAGCAAAATTGGTATATTTTAATTGTTTACATCTGTTTCTATAGGCGTTAAAGTTTAATAAAGGTGCATAATTTAGGATTTTATGCATCTTACATATGTGTTTTACATGAATTATAGTATGCAGCTTGAGATATTTGTAAACTTTTAAATAATAGAAAAATTTTCACAAAACAGTGGATTGTCGAGGTGCAAATACAGTTGGATCTTTTTGTGCATAAGCATGAATTCCGCCTAAAAATTCCAAAGAAAGATAACATATTGACTCTTTTAAAGCAGTAATTTACATCTCTGCCCCGGCGACAGATTTTGGGAAAAATCCGAAAATGGGCAATAATTTCATCAAAAGAGAAACTTGAGTACACCTTTTTATGTTCAGGCGTGTTTGAGTTGACTATTATGTCTTGAAAATGTATAAAGAAAAATATTTCACACATCACCTCGCTTCAGATTCTATTATTTTATATTTTAAGGCTCTAGGTTGATATAATAACATTAAAATTTACAGTACTAAAAATAAGATATATGGGTCAAGTGAAATACCTTTCTAGTAAGTCATAACAGCAGAATAGGTGTGTTCGAATAACAAATTTTTACTTAAAGTACTTGACGACGGACTTTTCAGTTGGATCTTAAAATGCATATCTTCAAAAAATTCATTTTTATGTGTGTTATCTAGGATAATTAGTCTTCAACCTCTGAAAAGTTTTAGTCTGCTCTCCACAAAATATTTAATTAGATTTTTTTAAATATTTTGAACTTTCGAAAATTCCCTTGACAACCGATCAGATAATAGTTTTAAGTTGATGAGATGCATAAAAGTGCATTAAATGATGCTAAAAAGCTAGTAGATACATTTATCTTTTAAAATACAACTTGCATATAAGGATTGTAATTATGCTATGTGGATATATTTATCGGTTTTCAAGAGCTAAATTGACAGCGCGTCATCACTACAATGGCTTCCATTTTTACGATTATAAAAATTAGGTGGCGTAATGGGGAGATAATTTTGACGAAGCAGAATCCTGACTGCCAAATATTACATTGATTTACTATATATGCACAGCCAGACAGTTTTTTAACAGAATAGTTTGAAAATCAATTTAACAGAAACTTCTAAAGATAAACCATCAATAAAAATTAAAAATTTATGTACAAAAATGCTGAAATGTAATGAAAGACAACAAATGAAATGTAATCTAAGAAATGTAATCAAAGACAACCGATGAAATGTAATCTAAGAAATGTAATCAAAGACAACCGATGAAATGTAATCTAAGAAATGTAATCAAAGACAACCAATGAAATGTAATCTAAGAAATGTAATCTAAGACAACCAATGAAATGTAATCAAAGACAACCAATGAAATGTAATCTAAGACAACCAATGAAATGTAATCAAAGACAACCAATGAAATGTAATCTAAGAAATGTAATCTAAGACAACCAATGAAATGTAATCTAAGAAATGTAATCTAAGACAACCAATGAAATGTAATCAAAGACAACCAATATTGAGTTTCCTGAGTGACAGGCACATTTAAAACATGTATTACTTTGAAGCTTACATTAAATTTAATGCAATTTATGTTTATTGTTATATATGCACTGTCAAAATTACAAATAATTAAAAGTAATTTTGTCCGTTTGTACATGATTACTATATAAGATACAATTGGTCATTACATCTGACCATTTGAACCAGTGTCCTCTCATTATCAGCATAATCATAATAATTATTATTTTTATCTTTAAAGAAAGGATGGTTATAGAAGCATTACAGAGGCAGTTGGAGCCAATCATAAAACAAAATCATGACGAAGGAAAGACTTAGGAGCAGTTTCTAGAATTAAGATTAATATATGCTGGACAATAATGACAACATTAAGGTCAACTCCATGGCCAGTCTCTCTTTATTATGACTAATGTCTGATATAACTTTGCTGCTTGATTGTAACAAGAAATGAAGTATATAAGATTGTGTCTATGCTAAGTTTGTCATGATTTACATATTAGAAGATGGTTTTGAAAGAAGATCCCCCAAATAAGCTTGTAATTTGGAATTCAATAATTCATTAGCTTTAATGAGATTTTAAGGATTTGGAATTCTTATTTTTATTCCTTAAATTACTATTTAAAACTACATATTAGGCAGGCATAAAATTATTCAACATGCTTTCTATAAAGCATCTGTATAATCTGTGGGATAACTCCTTCTTTCAATGTCTCATATAAATCTCGAGTATTTGGTTGAAATAAAATTCATGATATAGTTAAATGCATGTCAGAGTATAATTTGGCCATTATAGAGTGAGAAAACATTATTTTGTGACTTTTGTCTTCTTCAAAAACTCTTTTGACAGCCAAGAAAAAAATGTTTTTGAGCATTTAATGACAAACCAATAAACACCTTGGGATTATTTTTTACAATTCTATTTATTGATTTTAGCTTTGAATTGGAATTTGACCCGAGAATATAGTATCTTTTAGTTTTGTAACCAGCTTTTTAAAATAATCGGATATAAAGGGGGAATTGGTAAAAATAACATAAAATATTGCCATCCCTGTTTCTACGAACTTTGGTTTTAGACTTTTTCAGTAGGGAAATAATTTGTCTTGCCAGTATTTGTGACTATCATTGTATGCACTGAAGCTTCATTTGTTTACACATGTTATTATTTGAGCTTAAGACTAGTCTTGTGTAAAAAGGTTTTTCAGTGCAGCTGTTTATTATGATTCATTCTGTGAATGAAAAATAATATACAAATAAATAAACATGTGTTACCATGTGTATACATACTGATATTGATCAATAACCATGTACTGTTACAATATCAAAATCAAATACACTTTTCAATAAATAAATTACTGATAATTTTGTTTGTGAAACATTTTCCCTCTCGTATGGTAACATTTTATGTTGTATTTATAGATTATCGTTGGGTCATCTCAAGCGAGATTGATTTTCTCACTTGAGCCGGTGCGCGAAAGCAAGAAAAGCAATCGAGTTGAGATGACTAATGATAATCTGTTTATCGCTATTTTACCTATGACGACGTTGTCAATTTCATGTCAATTTCATTAGCAACGCCACGTGCCTCCTTAGTTTCTAGCAATAATTTTCCATCTCAAGCGAGTAGCATGATATGAAAAATTATCACAAAAAGATTAAAGGAAAAATGCACAAAATAGCGATAAATAACAGTACAGAACTCCAAGGTAAATTCAAAAAGAGGAAGTCAATAAAAACTGACAAAATCAAACAGACTTTATCAACTAATGGAAAAAACGGAAAACAACTGTCATATTCCTGACTTGGTACAGGCATTTTCCAAAGAAAATTGTGGGTTAAAGATTAACCGTTAAACATGGTTTTATAGCTACCTAAACCTCCCTCTTGTGAGTTTCTGTCTTCCCTCGAAGCAGGTTCTTGTGTATAGTTTAATCCAATATATTTCTTTTTCATTTCTGTATCTATATTGGACTAAAAAGTGTTCCAATTATACTTTCCTCTTATAGAATATTGTAGTCACCTTTTTAAAACTTTATGTAATACTGTTTCATATTAAATTTCATAGAGTACATATATGTATATATGTACTGCATTCATGGGTACCAATATTTTTGGATTGAGATAGAATTTTATTTGATTTCATGGTCTTAACAAATTCTGCATAAAAACCTAAAGGAAATTTGTACTTTTGTTGAACATTAAATTCTTGGTTTACCTATATCAAGGAAATTCACAAAAATAAGTACACCATGAATTATAATGAAACCTTAGTATACTGATGGTATTGCAGATTTAAAGGTCAAAAGACATTAAAAAAGGAGACTTTTGATGTAACTGCATAGATGCTTACTACAATAGTTATTCTGGGTGTGTGTCCGTCTGTCCAATCATCCATTCGTCCATTGAGTATCAGTTTTAAAGATTTGGTTTACTGGTAAGGTATTTTACCATTAAGTTGTAGTCACATCAATATGAAATTAAGAACACATGTTCATCTTGATGTGAACTTTCGAAAATAAATGCCAAATTTTTTAAGGTTGTGAACTCTATAAATTATATATGCTAAATTAATGTTTTGACCCAGAACTGGCATGATGTACAATGAACACATTTTGGTTTTTTGATTCTTCCTGCCCTGAATGACTGTTCATGTAATATACGATACTAAACAAATAACAAAACTTTATTCAAGTAAATTTTACTGCATCATCAGGAACTTTGAACTCATCTGGAATATCTAGCATTTCAATTTGTTCAAATTCTTCATCACTGTCAGAATTACAAGAATCAAGATTATGGAATGGTGGCAGTTGTTTTTCAAGTTCAGAAGATTTTTTCACTGATACAACTTTTCCCTTGATAGAATCCATTATATTAGGATGTGCTTTGTGTTCAATCTCATTAGCAGCATTTTCTATTTCACTTCTGTCAATGTAGTTTTTTACGTATGAAGAACAACCTCTCGGATCATGACACAAGCTGTCGGAAGGTTTATTCCAGAACTCCCTCTGTGTAGAAGGTAACGGCTTGATCTTGTTTTGTCTCATTTCTTCAAGAATCCAGTCTGTCAATTCTGATGGGAATATCTCCTGGAATGTTTGTTTGACTTTAGACTTTGACTTGACAAGTTTAACTTTGGATGAAGTGTTTGGGTGTATAAATACTTTCATGGCTTTCCAGATTCCTTGGAAGACTGGGTTATGATTAACACAGATAACAAGTCCGAGGCGTTCCGGATAATGATTTGCCATTACTTGTGTTACACCATAACCAAGCTTTGGGTTACATGCTTGTATGGTCATACCTGCAAAAATACAACATTACATTAACTATATTTTCATAATTTCATATGCATACAATCTTGAAAATAACAATGGTAACTGGTACTATTATATTAATATAGTATAATAGTTCCAAATGGTAATGAGTAATAGGTTTCATCAAACTAGAAAAGAAGAAAAAAAGTCTTTTATAGATAAGGAAACACTATCATTGTTTGAATTTCAGGCAAATCTGTTGAAGTGTTAAAACACCAATGATTTTTATGGCCTTCTTCAATATATTTTTTAACACTTATATATGTCCATCCAATATTACATTTTTCACACAAAATTAAGATATATGAGGGTAAATGTCAAAGGGACAGCAACCAAACAATCACAAACAACCAGAACATTTTCTTTGTCTTTTTTTTAGACTTTGCGGGTATCTTTTTTTATCAATCAAATAAAACATAAAAAGTGATGATGAGCTCCTAAAATTTGAAATTCCTAGATGTATAAACACATAACAGGTAGAAGACATTGAAAAAACTATCTTAATATGAATTTGGTTAAAAAACATACAAGATAAATCAAAAGAAATGATACAGGTGTAACCACTAAAATATCCATGTATAAACTGTGAACACATTGAGGTAAACATTATGGCTAGACAAAGTCCTACCAATATAAATACCTGTTTTATCAATTTTACATCTGCAGGTTTCAGACCATTTCTCGTCATATAAAACTAATATCAATAGTGGATTTTCCTTGTGTAAAACTGATCACCATAAAAAAATGTTTTTTTTTTAAACTCCTACACAAATTAACACAAATGACTGGCTTTTTATCTTGATCAGTTGATCAAATTTGCATCCTTTGTTCTCATTTGTATTATCTCTTACAAAGACCATGTAAGTAATCTGTGTCTTATGGCCCATACTTCAATTATGAAACCTTCCTTTGGACTCTTCAGGTTTGGTGGTCCCTATTTGACTAAACAGGCTTGGTACATTATATTTCATGTTCCTTACCTGTACAATCAATAACAAAGACCCATGTGGATACTCCAGGTGGCATGGTCCTTACCTGTACAATCAATAACAAAGATCCAGGTGGCATGGTCCTTACCTGTACAATCAATAACAAAGACCCATGTGGATACTTCAGTTGGCATGGTCCTTACCTGTACAATCAATAACAAAGATCCATGTGGATACTCCAGGTGGCATGGTCTTTACCTGTACAATCAATAACAAAGATCCATGTGGATACTCCAGGTGGCATGGTCCTTACCTGTACAATCAATAACAAAGACCCATGTGGATACTCCAGGTGGCATGGTCCTTTTGGCATTTTCTATTAGATAGGTACAGTGACAGATAGTGTCTTCAGTTGTATTATGATGTAGATTAGCTTGAGCAAAATTGGAGTAAATCACTGGTCTTCCAGATTCATCAAAACCAACTTGTCTCTGAAGTCAATTAAATGTATAGGCTATCACAAAATATGAAGTTTAGCGTATAAACCATAATTATAAAAAACAGACACAATCTGCAAAAAGGGTTGACAAATGAGTATATATGAAATAAAGCCTTATATTAGTTTTCATGTTGTCATTCAATGATTGATGATTGTTGGTTGCTTAAAGTCCAGTGGCAAATATTCGTGCATGTTCAGGACGATTTCATTCTGTCATTCAATGTTTGTTGGTCAAGGTTAAACACTTCCTGATATTCCCAAAGATAATGCTGTTAAGAGTAGCAAAATAAATGTGGTTATGAAATTTATGATTCAACTCATTTCTTATAGTTATGAATAACAATGCAATGTAAATGGTTGTTTGTCGTGTGTTATTTGTTCCCTGTTGGTGACACAACTTACTTATACCTTATTTTATATTTTAATGGAGTATTAGTGGTTGTCATTATGTAAAATAAGATGTGGTATGATTGCCACTGAGAAAATTATCTACCTATCAACCCGAGTCCAAATGACGTGGATGCAATCAACTACAGGTATAATCGTATCCTTGTTCAATTATGACTACCTGCTAACTGTTCGGTCTTGTCTTTTTTTCAAATTTCAGTAATCAAAACGATTGTTTGATTGATTGATTGATTGGTTGGTTGGTTGATCGATCAGTTGATTGATTGATTGAACATAGTTATTGACTGATTGATTGATCGTAAGCAAAATATGTTTTAATATAGTTGGTTGACTTTCTTGACAGAGTAGCAAAGGTGCTATAAAGGTCTGTGAAACAAGAACAAGGTTGATACGCCAAGACGGGAACTGGTTTAACGGGCTATATATCTGACCTGTAGACAAGAACTTATGCTTACTATTCTTCACAGTCTCATCTATTTTAGAATAAAAGTTAATTAGGCATTCAAAATCAAAAATACCATTGAATGACAACCTGGGCGTTCGTGGCACCATTTACAGTCTAAATGTGAAGGCCGAATTCTTCTTCTATATTCTATTGATTCTTTCATCATTTTCTCAGCATCGTTTATATTCCATTCTCTTGATTTCAAGAATCTGACTAGCCTGAAAGCACAAACTATCATGTTTGAGATATACGACGAAATCACGCGTACAACTTGAGAAATTCTTAATCAGTATTCCCCATCAATTTGCATTTTAGAACGTCAAATTTACATGAAGATTATCCTTGATATTTATTTTACCAATACTTCAAACTATACACGAAAGAGCCGTCTACACTCCCCTTCACAGACATCCTAGGACCCCGCTTCTTTTTAATAGTAAACATAATAGATCTGATTCTTCGTTGTTGTGGAATTTGCAGTAGTGTCTACTACTAGAAGGGTGTTCAACGACCTTGACTACCACAGGCACTTTTTTCAGAGACAAGTGCCTGTGTTGACTACCCATAAGGGTCTCGTCAGTAGTGTCTATCATGTCTAACAAGCATTTAACTATGATGTGCATAAAAGGCAACAGTACTTTACCTATGTTCAATCAGAGACATATAATACATGTGTCTCTGGTTCAATCAATCAATGTATAACAATTTTGAATATACAAACCAAGGAGGTTGCTATCCTGGGGACGCTAATTTTATATCAAGCTGAGTGTTCATCCTCCTTCTCATACAACCTCCTTGATACAAACCAACAAATACAAACATGTGACCATGAAATTATCGTGAACCTGCTGAACGATTGTTCTATTCTTTTAATTTGAGATTATTCGTAGTGAATTCAAATGAGACCACTGTTGAACTTTCATTATCCATTAAAATAATAATAAGGTTGTGATTGACGATCGCTTATCTTTAATTAGAGACATATTATTGTATTATAGAGACATAATTCTATTATATGTCTCTGCTTTAAGCAATTACTAGGAACATCGATATCCTTTTTACATAGCAGATCTGAAGTGTGACAAACAAAATAGCCTTTGGTGAAAAATAAAAGCATACGGGACTTGTGAGTTACTTAATTTCACTCCTACTGAACGAATAATATTAAGAGTTACTTATTTGTGTCATGCTTGTCACCATTGCTTTACACTTGAACTGCTTGACCTAGAAATGACCTTACTGCTTGGCCTAGAAATGACATGTAACTTTTGTTAACTCTGTCCTTTCCAAATTTGAGAAGTTATCTAATAAGTAATTAGTTTGGCCTGTATAATACCATCAAAGCTTTTACCAGACTTAATCTAAGACTAAAGTGGCGAAATGCGGTCAATTCGGTTTTCGCGTTTTCACCACCGCAATAGACGGCGGACGTGTCTTATAGCAAACATCCCAGAAAAGTTAGTATCTATTTTCAAAAAGGGAATCATATATGTGACAAATCATAAAGTAACATATGCATAATTTTATCCTTTCGATAGCCAACTTAGTTCGTACGGCCAAGAAACCGACATGGACAAAAAACCAATTGCTTTCCATCAATTTAGATTAATATCACACATTTCTTAAATTTTCCGTTGATAAATTTATAAATTTATAAGAAACTAAGGTTGCAACTACACTGGTCAAACTCCTTCGATGGACTCTTGGTTAATATTAGGTTCCGTTTAAGCTCCTTCAGTATATATACCTTCCTGATTTTTAATTTGTTCGGTTTTAGTGTTCCTGATCAAAATAAATCCGGAAAAGCGTTACGGATGCACTAACGGATATATAAACTCGTGTTAAACTCTCATTTGCCTGACTGATAAATGCACACATAGTTTTTAAAATTTATCATATCAACTGCTTAGAATTTATCAAGATGTGCATTATAAATCGGTGGCCTAGTGGTCTAAGTAGTTCGTCTATAGTGGCCACAAGCCTGTCAACAAAGAGGTCGTGAATTCGAACCCCGCTCGTGATAAGTGCGTCCGATTCCTATTATAATTGAAAACGATTGCCAGTTTTTCTGTCGCAGGTCGGTGGTTCTCTCCGGGTATTCCGGCTTTCTCTACCAATAAAAAACTGGTGTTCACGATCTAGTCAAGAGTGTTGAAAATGGCGTCAAACACCAAGAGTCGGTCATAAATAATGGTATGCCTTTACAAATGGACTATAGGCGGTTTATACCTTTGAAGACTACTACTAGTAGCTATGTATGTCTTGATCCAACCTAGGAAAGATGAGGTGAACCCGCGCGAGTTTGGTATACACGCGTGGTGCTGTCACGACAATCTGATTAAAATTCAGATCTTTCGAACTCGCGTGCTGAGCATAACGTAATTACAGATCTATATGTTAACTAGAGATTGGTCCAACGAAAAATTAAGGTTTAATACAACGGGTGAAGTTTTGACAGTACTTACGTTTCTTCTGAGTTGAAAAATTCAGGCTCATCTTCTAGTGGTTTAATTCCCACCAGTCTTTTCTTCAGCTCTAGTATTTTCTTGCTATGTTCCATGTCAAATCTAAAAGATGCAATAACGTTCGTACAACAGATATTAACGGTCTACCAATCTCACATGATTAAACTTCCCATGAATATCATCAGATATTAAGTCGTCGTCTGCATTGTCAACGACAGATCTATAAGTGTACTTCAGTAAACAAAAGTATTGTGAAATACAAATTAGGTAAATAATACTAAATCAATGTAAACAAAATCAGAATTAAATGTATTTTGTACAAAATTATTGCACTGCACTCAGTTGGAACACTTGATTGAAGTTTTCGTATTATCAAGGTATCATATATAGAAAAACTACAAAGATTGTGATCAGATAAAGAAGAATAATCGAACACATGCATAATAAACCAATTCTATGAAATGTCAGTTATTATTAGAATGGAGCAGACTTGATAGACAACTAGAGAACATGCAAGTTTTTTTATGGAACTTCTCAATTCAATGTATTTTTCAAGCTATCTGATTCTTGTTATCTTCCGACCAGGCTTTCCAGTTGTTTTTTTTTTTTTTAGAATGGTTTTTCCGGTAAATAGAAAGGTTATATACGATTGCCAAGTTTGTTGCGTTCCCCCTTTATTTTGTGAGTAAATATTAGAAATAAGAACCATATCCACCCACCTTAATTTGACTTTAAGAACACGTTCGTGTTGCTCAGTCTTTAGTTTTCTATGTTGTGTTTTGTATACTGTTCTTTGTCTTTTGGTCTTTTTCTTGTTTTGCCATGGCGTTATCAGTTTATTTTCGACATATTCTCTAATATGTTTGAAAATAACAATGACGTATAAAATGTAAGTAACTGTGACCTACTTTTTGTGGATGAGTGACATGGTGACATGCTCTGTAGGCAAAGTTACTTGGTTGTAGTAATTAGCTACTGATTGGCTTCAAACTCAGTCAGAAGATTGATCACAGTTAATTAAGCGTGAAATATAGGTTATAGTGATTTGATACCAATATTTATAAGAAGTTAACAAAAACTCTAAAATGTAAATTTAAACAAAGTTATACGATTGTAAGTTCACCAACTTTCTAAACTTAACACAACCGTAAAATTCGGACTGATGTGACCGTGAAACAAAAGATTACTTTGGAAAACACGTGATTTTTTTAAGTTATGCGGGATTAGTCGAAGGGCATAACAGTCATTTCGATATATGTATTTTACAATGACCCACTGTATTTAACATTTGGCAAATTTTTACTGCCGTTCCACCCCACACCTTTATTTGTCGGTGTTACCTACCTTTGAAATCCTGGCCCCATCACTGATATAATATTGTATATCAGCATATAGCCCCTAAAATTTCGTTTATACTCGCCACCTTATAATGACTTTCGCTGTCTTAACCTATTCTCTTGATTATGTGTTTTTTTGGGTTTTTTTTGCAAACTGGATTTAAATATTTATTACATTTTTCCAAATTGCCACAATTAACCGGTCCTTCCACGAATCGTTTTTACATTTCTTACCCTAATAGGCATTTCATATTATACAATACCATTCCTCAATGCAGACAACATATTGTCATTTCACCAACCAACCGCTGTAATCCGAAGCGAACAATAGGAGTTAGTGCTTTACTTCACCTTTGAACCAATATAATTGTGGTGTACAATTTAATTGGAGATGTTTAATGCTTTATTTTCCAATTCCTTCAAGTTGTAATGATAAATCTGTCAAGTGAGATCTGATCATAGTGACTGAAGATTATTTTCATTCCTGATATAAAAATAAGATGTGGTATGATTGCCAATGAGACAACTCTCCACAAGACACCAAATGACACAGAAATTAACAACTATAGGTCACCGTACGGCCTTCAACAATAAGTAAAACCCATACCGTATAGTCAGTTATAAAAGGCCCCGAAATGACGAATGTTAAACAATTCAAACGAGAAAACTAACGGCCTGATGTTTTTATTTCGATTTTTTTACCCGGTCTTGTTTTGCATTTCAGTATATTATTTTGGAAGAAAACTGATGTTCCAAAAGGGTTGAATAGAAAACTATAATATACTCAATGGTGAAGTATCAAGCGAAGAAATCTTGAATGCTGTAATTTTTTTACAAACAGCAAGTCACCGGGGTTTGATAAGGTCGTTAATGAGTATATTAAATCAACCATTAATGCTGCTTTGCCTATGTATAGAGAGATTTTTAATACTGATGTAGTTCCTCAAATCTGGACGGTTGGGATAATTATTGCCATATATAAAAACAAGGGTAATCCTAACAACCCAGATTCGTATAGAGGCATTACACTAGTGTTCTCACTTGGAAAACTTACAGCAATACTTAATAATAGGTTGACAAAGTATGCTGAACTGATAGAAACTATACCAAAGGCACAAGCCGGATTTAGAAAAGGATATAGTACAAATGACAATATATTTATACTACATGTTTAAATAGAATTATATTTTTATAACTGTACCTTTGTAGATTTCAGGAAAGCGTTTGATACTGTTTGGAGGGTGAGACCTTGGGAAAAAACTTATAAATTGTAATATCACGGGAAAGATATTTAAGGTTATTTATAATATGTATGGCAATATCAAGTCTTGTGTCAACAAGGGGGATGAGTTATCAGGGTTTTTCCATGTGAAGTCGGTGTTCGTCAAGGGAAAAATTTATCTCCTTTCTTATTTTCTGTATTTCTTTCGGACCTGAAGACTTTTTTCCGCGAAAATGGTATATCAGGACTCCAAACTGTATCACAACAAACTTTAGAACACCTGAATATGTTTTTGTTATTTCTTCTATTTTATGCTGATGATACAATAATATTAGCTGAATCAGCAGCAGAATTGCAAAAGTGCCTAGATGTATTTGAACAATATTGTAATATTTGGAAACTTTCAGTAAATGTTGAAAAAACAAAGGTGATGGTTTTCTCTAAAAGAAAGTACGCTATGACGGATAATTATAAACTATATGGTTCAATTATTGAAAGAGTAGAGTCGTACCCCTATCTTGGTTTGCTTTTAAACCAAAAGGGGGAAATTTGAAATTACAAAAAAAAAGAAGTTAGCAGAACAAGGACAGAAAGCACTTTATGCTAGATATATAGAAAGATTAGGAATATATCTATTCACAGTATTACGATTATTTATAGTTACTTTATCTATATATGTAATGTTTCAATAACTTGAAGCTGTATAGTTCTATATATTAGATAATTTCTACTCATTCTGTCATCTGTAATTACAATGTATTATATGTATAATGGATGCTCTTGTAGCGCAGTTACTGCGTCTGAGTTTGTTTAATAAAGTTCTAAAGTAGATCTACAGCTTAAGTTATTTAATTCTTTAATTGATCCTATACTTTTATATAGGAGCGAAATTTGGGGCTATGAAAAATTAGACATATTGGAAACGGTGCATTTGCAATTTTTAAAGAAGGTGCTCTCTGTCCGAAGAACAACGGCAAATACCATGGTGTACGGCGAAAAGGGTAGATATCCGCTAGAAATACATGTTAAACTTTTGGGTAAAACTACTTTCGAATGATTCTTAACTGTCTAGTTTTATGTATGTTACTGTATGAAATTAATTGTTCAGGAAATATGCAATCAAAATGGTTATTACATGTGAAATCTATACTGAATGATGTTGGTTTATCGTATGTATGGGATAGCCAAGTAATTGTTAGTAAAAATAATTTTATATATGTTTTAAACAAATCTTACACGACCAATTTGAACAAAAATGGTACAGTATTGCTTGAGTAAACTGCGATGTTCAAATTTGAAATTTCCTGTAGAAGGCGGAAGATGGTTAAATATTCCTCGTGTGGACAGAATATGCACATTAATATGTGATAGTGGGATGATTGGAAATGAATTTCATTATCTGTTCGTATGTTGTAACCCAAATATTGAAAGAATTATAAAAATAAATATACCGGAATAGTTTTGGAAACCGACAGAGGACAAACTATTTGGTTTGCTATATTATTGTAATATAAAAGTACTCAATAATGTCGCATTATTTTTGCAAAAAATCATGAAGTATTTTGATATATGAAATAATTTAGTACTTACCTAATTTAAATTAAGTGTTATAATCCAATTAATCACATGATATATATGTCACGATATGCGCCAACTATTTGTATTGTTCATTTTAACCACGTGTGGATCAACCGTATGTGACGGTGTGTTTGATGACTTATATTAAATTGACCTGTATATATGTTTATTTCAATTTTGTTCTGTTATTATACCATTTCTGTCAAGCTGTATATTTTGTATATCTGCCTCTTGTAACAGTGTAAACTGTCAGAGTGTACAATAAAATCTTGAAATCTTGAATCTTGATATGAAATATATTTCTTAAAAAAAAATCCATTAAGCGATAACAATAAAAACTTATTTCAACCTAATCAAAATCATTTAATATTTAATATTTCATCAAATGTGACTACATCGGTGGGGATTTTACGCATTTTTTCAATTAGATGTAATAAAATGTTTTCAAACATTTCGTTTGTTTGTCAACATTGAATTCGTTAGTATACAGGCGCTAAAGGTATGGAGCCCCTTTTTATAATCCTTTTAGTTTTCGGTGTTTAATTTAAAATATTCTTTGATTTTTCATTTCCTTGCTCTTATCCATACACTATTATAATAACAGTTGTTTGATATGTGCAATCTCTCTGTCAGTCTCATATCTATACATTATTACAATAACAGTTGTTTGATATGTGCTATCTCTCTGTCAGTCTCATATCTATACACTATTACAATAACAGTTGTTTTATATGTGCTATCTCTCTGTCAGTCTCTTATCTATACACTATTACAATAACAGTTGTGTTATATGTGCTATCTCTCTGTCAGTCTCATATCTATACATTATTACAATAACAGTTGTTTTATATGTGCTATCTCTCTGTCAGTCTCTGATCTATACACTATTACAATAACAGTTGTTTTATATGTGCTATCTCTCTGTCAGTCTCTTATCTATACACTATTACAATAACAGTTGTTTTATATGTGCTATCTCTCTGTCAGTCTCTTATCTATACACTATTACAAAAACAGTTGTGTTATATGTGCTATCTCTCTGTCAGTCTCTTATCTATACACTATTACCATAACAGTTGTTTAATATGTGCTATCTCTCTGTCAGTCTCTTGGAAAATAAAAATAGACGGGATAGCATACATAAACTACCGCTATTGTTATATCGTATGGATAAGAACAAGAACACATTAAACCAGAGGCTCTAAAGAGCCTGTGTCGCTCACCTAGGTCTATGTGCATCTTCAACAATGGACACTTTCCAACATTGTGGACTAGAAAAGAATTCATGACAAAATCTCTTTTTTTATTTTGTATTGCTGATCATTTTTTCTGTTTACAGTTTCTCTCTATCTTCTTTACTTTTTGCCCAAAACACAAAAAAGGGTAATTGTCATTTACGGGCAATCACTCCTATAAAGAGTCAACTAACGATTTCGGCAAAATTTGACTTATTTGTAGATCTTGTTTTGTTGACCATTTTTGTTATTAAAGTAGCTTACTATCTAAAAAGTATAATAGTTCACGATTAGAGGCTGAACACTAAACATTGGTAAAAATCATCATTAAAGAGCAATAACTCCAGTAAGGAGTGGACTAACAATTTTGAACCGTACACTTTTTGTAGATCTTGTCTTGCTGATCATTTTTGCTTATTTAAGTTTCTATCTAATCAATTAATCAAAAACGCAATGAAATGATAAAAATCGTTATTAAAGGGCAATAACTCCAATAAGGAGTTGTCTGACGATTTCAACCATGTGATTTGTTTGTAGATCTTGTCTTGCTGATCGTTTTTGCTTATTTAAGTTTCTATCTATCTATTATAGTTTTTCAGATATTAAGCAAAAACGGTAAATATGATAAAAATCTTCATTAAAGAGCATTAACTCTAATAAGTGAACTTGAATGACGATTTCGGCCAGTGGACTTATTTGTAGATCTTGTCTTGTTGATCTTTTTTGCTTGTTTAAGTATTTATCTATCTATAAAAGTTTTTCAGATATTAGGCAAAAATGAAAAAAAAATCTTCATTAAAGGGCAATAACTCCTTTAAGGAGTCGTTTGACGACTTCGACCTGCGAACTTATTAGTAGTTCTTGTCTTGTTGATCATTTTTGCTAATTTAAGTTTCTATCTATCTATTATAGTTTTTCAGTTTTATGCAAAAAAAAAACACACAAAAAAATGATAAAAATCGTCATTAAAGGCAAAAAAATCCAATAAGTAGTCAATTGACGATTTCAGCCATTTGACTCAATAGTAGATTATGTCTTGCTGATCATATTTGCTACTTAAAGTTTCTTTCTATCTATTATGATTTTCAAGAAAATAGGCAAAACTGAAGAAAAAAATTGTAAAATTGGCCATTTAAGGGCAATAACTTCTATAAGAGTCGTCTGACTGTTTTTGTATAGATAAACAATAGGTAGATCTCATCATTTTGAACATTTCTGCAATAGTCAGATTTTCTCTATTTATAGCGGTTTTCAAGTTAAAAGACAAAACTTGCATTTTACCCCTATGTTCTATTTTTAGCCATATCGGCCATGTTGGTTGGCAAGCGGGGTCATCGGACAAATTTTAAAACAACATACCCTTATGATGATTGGGGCTAAGTTTGGTTAAATTTGGCCCAGTAGTTTCAGAAGAGATGATCTGTGTAAAAGTTAAAAGACGACGGACGACGACAGACGACGGACGCCAAGTAATGGGAAAAGCTCACATGGCCCTTCGGGTCAGGTGAGCTAAAAAAGAGAAAATATGTTAAAATATTAAACATTATTCACTAAATGAAAATTATACACAAAAAAAAGGAAAAGAAAAAGGGATCCATTACCCAAAGCACGGTATGCCTTTCAAGCAGTACAACAACACTTTACTGAAAGTTCATTATTTGTAAAGCCATAACAATTTCGACACGAGTTTCTGTTGCATGTAAATTTACTGATAGTTCGTCTATGGAGAAAACATGATTCGCTTTTTTATTTGTGCAGTGAAATTCGAACTCAGTAAGGGACGATAGAAACGCTTCCATTCTTATTTTGGAGTTTCGAAATGTTCTCTCTAATCTTTAATTGGATGATGAATATTTGACGATATATTTATACTGTTTGTATGGCGTCACTAATTCTTAGTTCTTAAATTCGTTCGCGCCTAATTTTGGAAGATGTGGTTTCTATTGAAGTCTTATAGACCAAATCCAGTTAAATAGGCTACATTCTGTAATGTCGAAAATTAAATCTAAATCCAGTATCTCACCCCTTTTTGACCTCCCCTTCTAAATCAGCTCATGTAAACATCTATATATATATAAAGTGAGTAATAGAAGAGTAGCTTTAACATCGAATTAACATTTCCAATGCACTTACATCTAATTGTCCAATTGACGTAATATGATATATATGTCCATAAAATTAATAAATCTCCAAAAATATTCAATTTTCAATCTGCTCCAAAATAACATATGTTGTTTTCTCACATGGTGAAGTAATACTGAACTTTTAAATCATATTGATCTAAGCCTACATATTTATAGTGATACACATACGTGGCATTTGACTATAGAGTTGTCTAACGTGCATCCATTCAGCACTGCCTTATAAATAATAAACAGGTTGGGGACCAGTCACCAAACTGGGTTATAGTTACCCGTTTGGATTTTATAGCCAAAATGTGATATTGATTTACAGTGGAAAAAATGACGGATTTTAGCGAAAATATTCAAAATTCATGTAATTAGTTCGATAAAAGTAGTATTAGTTAGCGACTTTCCCCAGAAACTGAATAAGTTGATATAGTTTGAACCTTTTAAAGACCTCCATCTTCCAAGGGACCAATCTCATAAAAACAGGAATCCAGAAAAGATGTTAACCAAAAGTTTTAATTATTTGCACTTTTTAATATTTGGACATAAGTCCAAGATACAAAAAAAAAATGCAAAGTTAATTTATATCCCGTTTGGATGTTCAAAATTCATAAAATTGACCCTAAAGACCAGCAGATCAAAATATCAAAATCAAATATTTTCAAAACTATCTAAAAGGCATCAAAATACATCGAAACATGAGAAAATATGTTTACCGTGTGTATATCTCTTACTAAAGTTTACGAATACAAGACGGGAAAAATTAGTTCATCTACTAAGTAAAATAGTTAGAGAAATGAGTTTTAATGGCAGATCTTTGATTGCACAACTTTATTGTAATTGACTCGGGATGATTAAGGGCTGACATATCAGGCTAGTACAGGATTGGGAAATGTTAGCCAATCCACCAATCTGTTCGTCATGTTTGCCATCTTAAGATAGATTATTAACAGTGCATGTCTCTTTGTCATCCTCAGAACGATTCTGGTCAGTGTCCTTGTTCGTCAAGTTCGCCATCTTCGGAAATATTCTGAATATGAACCATATTCGCAAAGTTTGCCATATTTGGTAATATTTTGAAAAGTGCGGATGTTCGTCAAGTTCGCCATCTTCGGAAACATTCTGAACAATATCCCTCTTCGACAAAGTTACCATCTTTGGAAACAATCCGAATGAGGTATTGGTTTTTCTCATTGGGCCGTACGTCATTTGGTCTCTGGTGGAAAGTTGTCTCATTGGCAATCATGTCACATCTTCTGATTTTTTATGGGTACTATTCAGACTGTTTTCGAAGATGTGAATCTGACAAACATACTAGACTTGTACTATTCTGAATGTTTCCGAAGATGGAGAACTTGGCAATCAGGAGTGAGATAAAAATCATGGTGGTTACAATAACGATAGTAAAACTATAGACTTGATTATAATTTCTTCTGAATGAATACTTGAAACTCAGTTAAAACAGTTGATATGAACTGTCAAAATGAACTTGTAGTGAATATTCATGAATCATTTGCAACTGGACGTAAAGCAAACAAAGATCTATCAAAAATGCAAGAATGGATGGGAATGAGCTCTATCTACAGCGATTCGGATTTGTTATTGCATATTCATAAAACATCAAACTTTTTTTTCTGTACATGTTGCTACAATAAGTTAATTCTTTAAGAATTAAAAAATAAATTGTAATAACTGAATTGTTTTTACAAGTAATCGCAATTCTAATCGATTGAAAAGCGCAGGCAAATGCGCTGTGTGAACTTAACGTATACTACCCTTTTGGGACTTTGACATAGGACTAGAGGTCGGTCAATTTAAAACGTATCCAAAGTATCAGATACGTTGACGTATACGCATCTTGGGGAATAAGCTCAAATAATTACCCTTAAATTCTCCCTCGCCATGCTCGTCCGAATTTAAAACATTTCTTTATTAAAATCCTTGGTATAATAAATAAAACAAAACTCTAGGTATATGTTTAGTTGCTCGCAGTAACTTTTCTCTTAATAACATTATAAACCAATATACTATAACAACAATATTTAAATTTTATACAAACAGTTATCCAATGCATTTAAATGGACTGAAATCAAACTAATATTGTAATCATACATTAATATGCGACAATAAACGGCAAACTGACTGTCGTAGTTACTGTGAGCACCTTTAGATGAAGTGACACATAATAAAAAAATCTTTATATGATATAAAGGAACCTCCACCTTTTCAACCGCCAAAGTATTTCACGTACATATATATTACCCATATATATTGTTATCCAAAAACAAGAACCCGTTATACAACTACTCTAATCACATAAAATAAATTCCATTAGGAAGTTTTATTACATAATAAATTATCTTTGGAATAAATATTATGGTGGAAATTTTATGACTGGTAAGTTTTGAACATATAAATAGTATAACTATAGCACAGGGAAAAAAATCCAAGTCTCAACGAAAAGAAATTTAATGATCGAGAGTATTACTCAATGTACCATTTTTAAAGAATAACGGGGATCAAACTTTGTGGCACTGATTAATTTGCATCTGTTTATTTCTGAATGCCACACTTCAACTTAATATATAAATTCTTTAAATTAAGCATTGAAACAACAAAAGGCTACATACTCCTTAAGTCTATGTTGCACATCAAAGATCTTTATTTCATGGGGACCTACAACAATTAAACACAGTTTTTTTTTCTAGATTGGTGATGATGTTGTTTTATGAAAAAAGGGGTCTACCACTGAAGCATAGAATGACATATGACATCAATCCCTATTATGATTCTTCAAAAATAGTACACCGAGTAATATATTCGATTGTGATAATTATTTTAGCATATTCCCCTAGATGCGTATACGTCAACGTATCCGATACTTTGGATACGTTTTAAATTGACCGACCTCTAATAAAATGCATATTGATTATAAGAAAGTTTCAGGAGTACAAAATAAAACAAAACCAAGACTTGACATGTACCATTTTATTATTTATCTTTTATAAAAATATGCATTATAGATTATCATCATTGAAGCTTAAGCCACTCCGACCTGTTTTAACGGAAATATAGTCCTAAGTATCAATTCTTGAAAGATCTTTTTCTGGGTCACAGCTGTTTGGGTTTATTTCTATACAAGAAATTTGAAACTAATTCAAATTGTATCCCGGGTATTGCTTCATACATGTATTTTTAAATTTTCTGTGAATTGGATGTATGTTTCCTTCTTCTGTGTCTAAAAATGTCTAGGAACACTACAGACATAATCCATAATTCGTTCAGCTGACATGATAAGTGTTTTCCTTCTTTTTGCAAGTGACTTGTAACTTCCGTATAAAGAAATTAACCTTGAAGTTAAGAACATACTTTTATTTCTAATTGTTATTAACGTCTTTATTAAGAATTGAACGATGGACAATCTGTGGGCTGAATGCTTCCTACTACCTGATTGGAAGATATTACTGAGACGTGACTAATTAAAGTTCGTTGATTGGTTGGGACAATCCAAACCTAGTAAATGTCTTTCAATCCCGTAGAGTATCGGATTTGTACTCTCTATTTTAGCAATTAGAATTTGCCTAGTCACAAATCATGCATGTCGATACACAGGTAACCTTTATCTATAAATAGCCGAATCTCCTGATGTTTTGTTAACACGCACATGATTGTTTCACATTCAATCCATGAATCCAGTCGTTCACTGTTACGTACATTTTATACATGAAAAACGTAAGAAAACTTGAACATGGTTATGATATTTCATGATGAGAGAATGAATTGTTTGACAAACATGTAAAGCATTTACAACCATGATTTGAAGGATTAGGGAGCTACCATTTGATTTTTATGGGGGCTAGACTGAAAAGTTTTGTCCTGCTTTTTTTAGTTGTAATTTCTGTCCTGCCTTTTATTTTTTACTCTATGCGGTCCTGCCTTTTTTTACTAGTTTATCCTGATTTTTTACACAAATTGTCATCCTGCCTTTATTTTTACCAAGTTGGTCATCCTGCCTTTTTTTACTCAAAAGTCCTCTCCTGCCTATTTTTTCAAATTTCATCCTAGCCCCCATAAAAATCAAATAGTAGCTCCCTTAGTCCTGTTGTCATTCATTTATTAATGCCCAGGTTTCTGGGTGCTTCACCTAAATTCGGAATGACATTTTAGAGTGAATGATGTGTATGATGATCGTTTTGAGTATAATTTGGGGCTAACAAGGCTTCTATAACAGTGTGTAGTGAAAGTTTTTCAGACATCACTAACTTTGTCAAACCTTCATACAATTTTATGAGACATTTTCAAAATATTTATTTTCATTCTTTCGTATTTTGCTGATAAAAGAACCTTTTTTTTTTTACTGTTTGAGTTAACATTTAGATACAATCTGGGGTTTAAGTTTTCTTGACATTAATAACTTTGTATCCGAATTTTGAAAATATATTTTCATTTTTCCATATTTTTCTGATAAGTTGACTATATTTTCTTTGCAATTAATCCAATTTACACACAATGTCTCGGATTACATTTTTTCTTTTACACTGACAGCACAGCAGTTGCAGCGAGACACAGGGTTTTGCTATTGCATATTATTGTAAGTAAGTTGTTTGTTGTTGTATAGATTGTATTATAACCGATACATTCCATTGAATTTAAAAATAATAAGTTTACTGAAACAAGTGTTCGAATTAAAAAAATGATCTCGACACAGTAATTGTTTAAGTGTGCATCCATTTCTATCTTCCAAAACGAGAACAGAGGGCTGCACAAAACTACCTAAATAATAAGATTGTCTTGGTATGCGGAAAACCGGCTTAATTAAATAAAACAAGCTGAAATCAAAATAATTTAATGATTTATAACTATTCTGAGTTCCTGTTTTAAGAAACTGAATAATTGTGGTCTACTCAAACACTTAAACGCTTTAATAATCACATCCATCACTTTAATTTATACATCAAATTGCAATTGGCTGGCGTAGTCATGTGGAAACTTCTAATGCTATCTACTTCTTCGGGACAGCGTGCCCTGGACAAGGGCTGGTCCTGTGAAGATTTAGTTCCACTGACGCCATCCAGCCTTTTTGTCTGTGTGATTTTTGTTTTGTTTTTTTTTTTTGTTGTTGCTTTTTTCATAGTTATGCTTGCTCTCACATTTTTTCTTCAAATAACGTGCTAGTTGATAAAAGGCACGTTCTAGACAGCCAATGTTTCAGGTTAATGGGTACATTGAGATCAATACTCGGTAACTGTAATTTGAATTAAGGAAAACAAGTAAAATTGTTTGGTTACTTCGGTAGCCATACCGATGAGACATTATCTGTGTAGTATTTATCACATTCAAACTTTTTAACTCTGGTTCACCAATAAAGCTCTATTCAATTGCGTTTTGGTTGGTTATATAGCTCGTCAACTGTCAATTCTTATACATTCTTGGCTTTCAAATATTCGGCTTTGAGCGTTCCTGATGAAGGTAAATCAAAGAAAAGCGCTTCGGACGCATGAAATGTATAACGTGTTGTTTTCATTTTTTCTATTAGAGGTTTGCTACAAAGATATTTTAAAGATGACAAACTTACAGTGCATGACGGGTCCAGGATTTTCAATGGAAATGGGTAGGTCAATTGAAATTTAGCCTAAAAAGGGGAAAGTCAAAAATGAGAAAAACTGTACTTGAAAAAAAAACAACAAATTTTGGCAATAACAAGGGCTCGGCCCCTTTGCTATCCCTATTTAGTTATCGTAGTCATATAGTCATACAGGATGTTCAGGGCCAATGATAATAGGGATGATGTTTCGTGCAGACGCCACCTATTCTTTTTGGTCTTTTGTTTGACTTTGATAGGCAAACTGTTGAACTTGTTAATGTGCACTTTGGTCAGGAAACCAGAGACTTATAAACTTAATAATAACCTCTAAGAAATTGTTTTAGTTTCTCGAATGCGCTTTTCAGATTGGTAGTTATATTGATACTTTGAATAAAATTATTGTTAATGGTGATCAATTTAACACTAAGAAGATACTTGAATAATAATCGGTACTAATCGTAACATTGATTTTACTTTTGATAGATTAAAAAGATAACTTAATACATATTGCTATACATTTAGTATACAGTTATGAACACGTTTGCACAGGTTCTACACCCTGCTGATACTCTTTTGGCTTTGATCAAGGTCATGCTTTCTCTGACTGTTTTATGACGTTTTTACACTAATTCTGTTGGAATTGTACTGACTGATACTTGGGTCTGGAAAACATGATTTATTTATTAGTTGAAATTGGCTATGAACTAGTTTTCAGTAACTGCGAGTACTCTTAGATCAGTAATAGGTTTTCTTTATTTGTCTTTTATACGCCCGTCAAAATTTTGACGGGACGTATTATGGTATACAAATGTCGTCTGTCCGTCTGTCTGTCCGGCGTAAACATGTCGCACCGTAACTTGAGAACGACTTATCCAAATTTCATGAAACTTAACATAGTTGTTTCTTATGATGGTCAAACGATCTGTGTACTTTTGGTGAAAATAAGATTCAAACTTTTGAGTTACGGGACTTAGTAACTAAAACAGGTGTGTGTTTTTCACATGTCACACCGTATCTCAAAAACAATTTATGATTATTGCTTAAAACTTTACACACTTCTTAGTTATATTAATCTTAAGATATGTATACTTTTTGGTGATGATTCAAAATTTTATTTTAGAGATATTGAGTATTTTGTTAAAAAAGGGGGAGGGGTTTTTCACATGTCGCGCCGTATCTCAAAAACAGTTTATGATTATTGCTTAAAACTTTACAAACTTCTTAGTTATATCAATCTTAAGATCTGTATACTTTTGGTGATGATTCAAAATTTTATTTTGAGTTATTGAGTATTTTGTAAAAAAAAGGGAGAGGTTTTTCACATGTCGCTGCTCTCAAAAACGATTTATGATTATTGCTTAAAATTTTACACTTCTTAGTTATACTAATCTAAAGATCTGTATACTTTTGGTTTTGATTCAAAATTTTATTTTAGAGATATTGAGTTTTATAAAAAAGGGGTTTTCGCATGTCAGGCCGTATGTCAGAAACTATTTATGATTATTGCATAAAATTCACACACAAGACAGACAGGCGTATCATGCGTTCATGGCGCAGCTGTTTATTACATTATTTGTTCTTTGTGTCGATCAGATTAGTTAAGCCCTTTCCTTGTGGTTTTTACTTATGTTGTTCATTTACGCCATTATCACAGGTTAGGGAGGGTTGGGCTCATTATCGCTTTATTCTGTTACATGTTTGTCCTAAAGTAAAAGCCTGTACTACCATGGTTGTAGTTGATTACTATCTGTTACATTTGTTTTGTTTATTTATTTAGTGTAATTATACTGTTGGTTTTCTCTTTTGAGTTGTTTCATATTTGGTCACTTTTATATTTGCTAATTGCTGAAGGCCGTACAGTGACCTATAGTTGTTTAGGTATTCGTTGTTTACATTCTCGTCCTTTGGTTTCTGGTGGATAGTTGTCTTATTGGCAGTTAGATCACATCTTTTACAGTGGCAAATATTTCATGCCTGTTCAGGGCGAATTTATTTGTAATAACTCTTTGCATCAAAGATATTGGGACACGTCGAGGGTTTCAACGTACTGCTTGAGGGAAATTTTAGTAAAATGTCATTTGAATAAGTGATTATTATATATTTGCCTCTGGACATTAAGCAGCTATCAATCACTTCATTTTTACAAGCCATTAGCAAAGGCGAAAAGATAACTTAGCAGAGGTCAACAGATAATTTAGCAGAGGTCAAAAGATAACATAGCAGGGTGAAAAGATCAATTAGCAGGGTGAACAGATCACTTAACAGGGTGAACAGATAACTTAGCAGAGGTCAACAGAAATCTTAGCAAGGTCAACAGATAAGTTAGCAGAGGTCAACAGATAACTTAGCAGATGTCAACAGATCAATTAGCACGGTGATTTGCTTACTACCACTTCAATTTAACTCTGAAGGATAGTTGTCTCATTGGCAATCATACTACATCTCCTCATTTGTATATGAACAAATAACTAAGCAGAGGTGAACAGATAACTTAGCAGAGGTCAGCAGATAACTTAGCAGAGATGAAAAGATAACTTAGCAGAGGTCAACAGATAAATTAGCAGATGTGAAAAGGTAACTTAGAAGAGGTCAACACAAATCTTAGCAGAGTGAACAAATAACTTAGCAGAGGTCAACAGGTAACTTGGCACAGGTCAACAGATAACTTAGCAGAAGTGAAGAGATAAGTTAGCAGAGGTCAAGAGAAAACCTAGCAGAGGTTGAATGAGAGGTCAACAGATAACCTTGTATGACTGTATGCTTCCATAATGGGCTCCCCTTATACCAAGTACAGTGCCATATATAAAGTAGCAATCATGCATTTTTGAAATTCATAGACAATATTCCTGAAATTTTTCCATTTAATTAGAAGAATACCTGTAAGAATAAAAGGACATGTTTGAAATACATAAATGAGACAGCAACCCAATGACACAGAAAAACAAAAAAACATAGGCAGGTGCCTATACAATATGCAGTTTTCTGAATTATCACTTTTCTAAAAAATTGTGAATAAAATTATGGTCAAGGTCAGATCAACCTTGCCAAGCAGACATGTATACCTTACAATAATTCCATATACCAAATATAGTTGATCTACAGCTTACAATATCTAAGAAACAGGTGTAATCATGAAAGTATAAAGTTGACCATTTACATTTGTAAAACCATGAAAATTAGGTTAAGGTCAAAACAGCCTGAGCTACTTGTACATCTTGAATCATTCGATACACCAAATATACTTGACCTTTTGCTTATAGTTTGTAAGAAACAAACCTTATCATGAAAACTTAACATTGACCAATGAACCATGAAAATGAGGTCAGGGTTAGATGAACCTGCCTGACAGACATGTACACCTAACAATCATTCCATACACCAAATAAAGTTGACCTACTTCTTATAGTTCCTGAGAAACAGACCTAATCAGGAAAACTTATCATGACAAATGAACAATGAAAACATGAGGAACAAATCAGTCAAAACAAGTTTAAATAGGTCCTACAAAGAGTAAAGCCAGTTTCAACTGTACTTGTTTCACTAAAAGGGTGAGAAAATATCAGAAAGTTAGAGAAACACAGTTTAATTGAATATAAAAGAGTGTAATTAATTCATTTTCTTTTCTTCCATGATTTTTTACAATTAACATTTAATTTTTTTTTTTTAAATGCACACTTTTTCATGCTAAGCAAACCTACACTCCTTATTTAAATTATCAGAAAACAGGAAGTAGTGTCTGACAGATCAGAAAAGCATACACACCTTACAACTCATCACTGTTGAACTGATGAAAAAAGAGAGGGGGTATACAAAATCAGAATAAAACAAAATTATATAAAAGAATAGAGTTCCAATGTTCCCCCTGTTGCACATATCTTATATTATCTGTCCAAGGACAATAACTAAAAAAACTCTTTTTTTACTTTTTATTCTTATAAATATCTTTGAGAATGAAGACTTGAGAGCAAATACAATGCAATTTCCAATATAATCAATATTTCCAATGGCATAACTCTTTAAAAAATATATGATTGGCATTGATTTTCGAATTTGTCCAAGACATTGCTGATACAAACTTATGTTATAATATATATGTCCCCAGCAACACGTCACACAGGACAAAAAGAACATTTTCAAAAAGTAAGGTAAATAATCTGACAATAATTACTAGGAGAAAAAAAATTGGAAAAAACACATGCATTTTATTCATATCATATATAAAACATAAATAAAAACAATGCATATTATACATGGCAAAATATAATAAATAACAAATAATTTACAACAATTCATATACATACTTTTTAAAATTTACATTAGCATGAAGCAAAAAATATATTTCTAAAACTTCTTTTAATAGATCTTCATCTAGATTTTTAATCAAAAGAGCTGAAAGCTCTGATGAAAAATGATGCCATTGTCTCTAATATTGGGATATTTTGATGCAAGTCTTGATTTTCACATAATTTACTTACTGAATCTGAAGAGACTTTTCAGTTCATAGTAGGTAGGCTGATTTACAATAGAATAGAAATGAATTGTTTTCAATGTCTATGGATTTTTATTTGTTTGTCAAGATATATATATGTGTGAAGTGAATATAAAAAGAAGATGTGGTATGATTGCCAATGAGACAACTCTCCAAAAGAGACCAAATGACACAGAAATAAACAACTAAAGGACACTGTACGGCCTTCAACAATCAGCAAAGCCAATACCGCATAGTCAGCTTTAAAAGGTCCTGAAATGAACAATGTAAAACAATTCGACGAGAAAACTACTGGCCTAATTTATGTACAAAAATGAACAAAAAGCAAATATGTAACACATCAACAAACGACAACCACTGAATTACAGGCTCCTGACTTGGAACAGGCACATACATACAGAATGTGGCAGGGTTAAACATGTTAGAGATCCCAACCCTCCCCTAACCTGGGACTGGTGTAACATGACTATATTTATATACTGGTTGTTTCTTTTGTATAAAGATATAGCTCAAGACTACCCATATATAAACTGAAATCTTTAAATGACAACATAAATTATTGCAGAATTATCTTTTTTCAAATGATTTAATGTTTGTGAGTCATTTATTTCAAATAATTAACCCGTACTAAAATAAGGAGATGTGGTTACATGATTACCAATGAGATAACAGTTTGATAACTATCCACCAGAGTCTAAATAAATGTGGCTGTTGGCAGTTATAAGTCACTTTACATCATTATAGCCTCATTTTTATAAGGACCTAGCTAGACCTTTTCTTAGGCAAGGTGTATTATATAACTTTGAAACCAATACAATCCAGTGTTCTCCCAGGATTTTTTTATAGCGCTGAGGTATTAGCGCCCGATTTAAGATTGATTCACCTAAAGTTTCATGTTTGTGACTTGATGTTACATTTATTTATAACTGAAATGCAAAAGACATTTCAATTATCAATTAAACTTTAAAATCAAAATGCCTAGATAACTTAAATAATTTGATTTTATTTTGAGTAGTCATCCCAAAATGTACAAGAACATCATTAACCAAAATCAAAAATCTGTTGCAAGTAAAGCTATTTATAGTTATAAACTCACAATGGTAAGAGACATCCTTCTATGCAAATTATAATTTTAAAACCACATGAGTGAAACAAAAATGGGAGAAATTATTACTACCTCTTCCACAAAATTTAATGAATTCCCTTTTGAAACCCTGTTCAGATAAAACATAGTCCAAAGGTTCCCTTAGCTCAACTTTAATCTCTAATAACAACACAAATCAGGTTGGAGTTTGGTATTTTTGTTATTTAACTTTATACTGAGATTTAACGAAGATCTGAAATTACTTATTACACAATTATAAGTTCACTGGCATTATAAGTCAAATATATAACAACTGCAAGGAAACTTTTATAAGTTCCACAGCACCTCATACTTAAATCAGCTCAAGTTCTGAAAGAAGAACTAGCATCAGAGTAGAAAACCTTTATTTTCAACAAGTTATTCATTTTGGAAATGTGGCTTTTATTGTGTGGAACTAGGATATACCTAAATGAAACTCTTAGGTACTGGTAACGTATAGCTCATTCATCAGCAAAAAGGCAAAATGTATTTAAACTAGCTAATATTTAATGGAAAAGTTATAATCCAAAACCATACGCTGTTTTTCTTTCCTGCATTCTATTCTTTAAATAAATGTGGAATGTGTCCATGGGACACAGATGATACCTCCCCCCTTGCATATCATATAAAGTTATAAAGGGACATAACTGAGGAACAGTAAAAGTGACACTACCCAAATTTGTACTTGATCTGAGTTTTGTGGTAATAAGTATTGTGTATAAGTTTCATAACATTTAGTTGAGGCAAACTTAAATTAGAGAACAGAAACGAAAAATTCAGCAATTTTGCCATTTGTAAAGGGCATAACTCTAGAACAGTAAAAGTGACATCACTAAAATTCAAATTTGATCTGTATTTTGTGGTAATAAGCATTGTGTATAAGTTTCATAACATTTGGTTGAGGCAAACTAAAGTTAGAGAACGGAAACCAACTTTGGGACGTACAGACGGACGTACGTACAGACGGACAAGGGTAAAACGCAAAGCCCCCTCTGCTACGGCGGGGCATAAAAAAAAAAAAGGCGAAATTGGATGTTCCTAAAATATTCATGATATTGAAACTAGACACTCAATTGATAATTAGGGAAAGGTCTGGATCCAATCGGCCAAATGGGCTCTGAAGATTTCAGAAAAAAAAAATCAAGCTATGAATGAATCTGTAATTCAGTGGTTGTCTTTTGTTGCTATATATCATATTTGTTTTTCGTTTATAGTTTTGTAAATAAATCAGTTAGTTTTTAGCTGATTTACATTTGTCATTTCAGGGCCTTTTAAAGCTTGCTTTGCGGTATGGGTTTTACTCATTGTTGGAGGCCATTCAGAGACCTACAGTTTCAAACTTATATGTCATTTGGCATTTGGTGGATAGTTGTCTCATTGGCAGTCACACCACATCTCCTTATTGTTATATCTATAAGGCATACTTGCGAATTGAACCAGTGAAGCAAAAAATACTAGGATTACAGAATTTTTACATTTCAATAATCATGGACACATACAAAATAAATTTTTGTAATTAATCTACTTTTTACTTTCACTAATAATACGATTATTAAATAATCATTCTAGATAGCACGAAAATAACATTTGTTACATTGACATATCTAAACATAAAACAAAATGAACACTATACAGTTGTAATACTATGAAAGTAAAGGTAGTACATGTAATAATAAATTATCAATAGTTGCTGTTTCATGTTATATGCAATATACATTTGTACAACAGCATGAAATTCTGGATTCTGGAGTGTTTTTTTTTTTTTTTTTTACATTTCCTGCTATTTGAATCATAAATATTTTAGGTGGCTTTTTCAATTAAAAAAACATCCATCCTTTCATTTAAATCAATATTAATTGGTCTTTCTTAATTTGTGTTGAAACAAAAAGCTACAAATTGACTAGAGATTATTTTGACCTGTAATTTTTCCTATTTATCAAATCAATCTTGCAAATCTTTTTCATTTCTTCTTGCACTTACTTGCATGAAATGTACAGTATACTTTTACATCAATTATGTACTTATATTCACATTGTTTTCATTCCTAAGTAACAGACATGCAACATATACTTGTCTAGGAATCTTAGTCGTCAGCAATACATACATGTAAACAGTAATGAGCTATAATGATCAACAGTTTAATTCAAGCTCAAGGAAAGTGTAAATTCATTTCAAACTTTAAACACTGTTCTTATGGCACATATTTACCTCATCTCTTTTGCAGTACTGGTAAAAAGAAGATATTTGAAGAATTTGCAGTGACATATATTTGTGTTTATAAAGCTTGTCATGGGACATATAAATGGCAATAAACATTTGAACATTAGCTTTGACTGATTTGTGATTTCAATGCATTGTTTTCTGCTGTCAAAGCTAGAATACGTCTCCCAAGCTGTGAATTGTGTTGTTTGAGATATCGTATCATATCTGCTTGTTTCTCCAATACTTGATCTGAATAATTTTCATCTCTGAAAATAAAAATAAAAAAGGTATATGATCATTCAGGTCAGTCTAAAATGATATAAAAATATCTAATCAAATGTAATGATCATGTAAGGCTTATTCAAGTCAGTCAAAATTAAATATGACTCATGCACAACAAATTTCATGCTAATAAAAATTGATGGCACAGCAGAGGGTCATAATGAAGACTGTAGAGTGAACCCCCCATTACATGTGTACTTTAGAGTGTTGATAAAATAAATAGCTGTCAATAATAAATAAACAATAATACCAAATGAAGCATATCGATCTACAGGTACTTCCAATGATAAGTAATTATCACTAATTATTTCAACGGCTGAATGAAGCATTTTCTCCTCATTCAAAAACTTGAATCAATATTCTTAAAGGTTAATGATTCTCGAGTGGTGAGGTTGGATGATAAGAATTTTCTTTTGTAATGAAAAAGTATATGCCTTTCAGTATTTTAAATATAATATGAATATTTTTAATCCTTAAGTTAGAATAAAATGTAACAAAATTAATTTAAACTTTTTTTTAATTTAAGGATGTAGTTGTTAGGTGAAATTAAAAAAAAATCTGGAATTTTAAACTGATACTATAAATCAGAATAGCATTAGTTAAGGAACAAAATAAGCTTAAAATATTGATAGGTTATGGAAATCCTTTTCGCGATATTTGATTTTTAAAAAAATGGCGGGAAAAGGCTGACTGGAACTTTTATCTTATATTTAGCATAGCCCTTATTTGGGTCTCAAATCATAGGAAAAGAAATCTAGAATCTTTGGTAATGATCTTTTATAAGCTATTGAAGCCTTCTATGAAAAGAAAAGTGGGTGATATGGGGAAAACTATTTTACCCTGTATCAAAGGATAAAACCCAAAGAGCCCTGAACATCTGACAAAAATTCCTAAACCTGAAATGACTACATCCTTAAACCATACTATAATAATTTTGAAAACTATACTTATGCTATTTGCAATAGATATTAGTTTACTGCCACCTACAACAACATGCTATAGATTTACATAATTAACAATATGTACCAACAACTGTTACTTCTTTACACAAGTTAAACATTCAGGTTAGGAAGGAGGAAAAGCAGGGTATTGATTCACAGACTTAAATGAAGCTGAAAAAATACGTGTGGATCTACATTTCCAAGTAAGAGGTTATCATGAGACACATATAACAAAAATTGCCTATATTTTATGATTGAGGTTATAAAACTCTAAAACGACTGACCTGACAATTGTCAAAATGGAAAGGGATCTCACTTTTATTAGTTGTGACAAGATGTTTTATGTGATTCAGTGAAAGTATTATGAAGTCATAATCAGGCCTAGTTTTTTCTCTGAAAGTCATTTTCTGATTTTGATTTTCAGCACTAAGTTCAAGTTAATATAAACTTGATGAAAGGAAATAATTGTCTACTGACTGGAATCTTGATATTCACAATTATATTTTCTGACATTGCTACAAATCACATTGCAGTTCAATCCAGAAAGTTTCAAAAATGAAGAAATTTTAGTGGAAGTTATATTTCTGCTACTTTTCAGGAAAATATTCAACATGAATTAGACAGTTAAAAAATGACTCAATAAGATATTGTACATTAATACACTGTACTTTGTAAAATAAAGATCCTAACCAAACTCTATTAAATCAATACTTCACAGAAATACCTTTGTAAAGTTCAAGATTAGTTGTTAACCTGACCTTCACAATATGTACGAGTGAGGGAAAACTAGGGTTATATGTGTAGGACTCTAAAGTGCGATGGGGACGCTAAAGCACGATGGCACGCTAATGTGCGATGGTCTGCGCTAAAGTGCGATGCCTCCATACGCTAAAGTCCGATGGTCCGTGAAAGTATAGACGTAAGAAACGTGGTTGGATTATGATGTTAACAGTTGTTTATACAAACCAAAATGTATGTGCGGAAGATAAATTAAGAATATTTGATTAACAACTTTTAAACCAAATGTCCATGACTTAATTAATTTAAAGCTAACCGTGCTTTGTCGGCTGAAGCAAATGTGTTGTTTTTTTTTTTTTGGTGCTGGAAGAAGGACTTGTATCCTGCAGTTTACCATTTTACTATATAGATACAAAATAGCTCAAGTATCCTGTATCCTGTTTTTATTGGAGGCGAACGGATACATTTAAATCATTGTTTACGTTGCAGTTTACTTTGCTGTCCCTGTTAAAATATTGTCGATTTTATTAAAAGTAACGTCGGTAAAATAAAGGTACATGTTTTCAAGCGTAAATTATAAATTGTTGGCTAAACATTAGTTTGTACATTGTAGGAAAATATAACATGTATTTGTACTCGCTACGAAAAGGAGAAAGCTCGCGAACATCGCCTTTCTGTCGCATTTGAATTAAAGCTTATACGAATAAATGTTACACTTTCCGACAATCAACAATTTTGTATTTGTAATTTACAATGACGACTGTAAGGGAGGTGTTCACATTAGTGATAGACTGTGTGAACGGTATGCTACACCAATTATCCAAATATTTAATGCACCAATTGTTAAAGAAAAATCACTTTACAGGAAATATATTATTTTGTCACACCTTAATTACCCTTTTAGCAATTATTATGTGGTCGGTTTTCTAAATTTTGAAACAATCACTTAAGCCTACCGGTAAATTATGAAGCCTAGATCACATATGTTATACCTTAGCATACTGGCTTTTGCAAAAGACTTTTTAACATCCATGTACTTTAACGTTTTAAGCCCTAGAACCTTATACTATTGGTCCATTGCACTTTAGCGTGATATACCATCGTGCTTTAACAAACAAACAACCATTGCACTTTAGCGTGAGAAACCATCGTACTTTAACGTAGACCATCGCACTTTAGCGTGAGACACCATCGTGCTTTAGCGTAGACCATCGCACTTTAGCATGACCATCGCACTTTAGCGTGACCATCGCACTTTAGAGTCCTACATATGTGATAATTACAAATAATACACATTAAACCCACAATATTAAATAAAAAGCAACACACTAATATGCTATCCTGCTTTGAGGAAAAAGATATATTCCTGTCATTGCAAATAAGAAAATATGATTAATGGGTAGGAATATTAACTGTTTTCCAAATACTTAACAACTAGTGCTAAAAGGGTGGGGCATGATCCCCCAACTCCCACCATGGATAAAATCTATGGTGCAGTTGAAAGGTCTTGTCTTGGCAGTTCAGAATATATATGATAAAGGGGTAAGGATTTTAACAGTTTTATATATATTTAAAGTAAACAATTTAAGAGGACAAGGCATGACCCTCAGCGAAAAAATCTATGGTCTACTGAAACGATCTAGTCATAACAAATAAGATAGTTATGGTTAAGAGCATTCAGAGGTTGGATATAAACAAGATATCATAAATTAATGAAATGCAAGGGGAAGGGCATGTCACATAGAGACAAAACCTATGGTGGACTAGAAAAGTCTTATCAAGGCAATAAAGAATATATATGGTTTAGGGGAAGGGATCTGAATCATTTCTGATATTTAACAATTTATGATTTGAGGGAGTGTGGAATGACCCTAAGGGGCAAAACCTTGCATTAAAAGGTCTTGCAATGGCAAGCAAGAATAAAGATTGTTTTGGGATGGATACATTAAAGTTGTCTACAATCACTAATGAAAAGATTGGAAGAATTGTGTGTATAATTTCAATCACATTTTACTTCTTCATTGCAGTGATGGTGGACAAGACAACTTGCTATAGCACTATTGCATATTTGTTAGTTATATTACTGCAGATTTTTAGAAAGATAAGCAATATTTCAGTGAATAAAATAGCGTAATAGAGTTATGTCAGTGGGTCACTAAATTTGCATAGTAACTTCTTTTAAATTGCAACTTAATATTTATATTTTTTTGAAACAGAAGAAATTACCTAATAAAAATAATTACCATTGTAAAATTGAGAATGGAAACGGGGAATGTGTCAAAGAGACAACAACCCAACCAAAGAGCAGAAAACAGCCCAAGGCCACCAATTGGTCTTCAACACAGCGAGAAAATCCCGCACCCAGAGGTGGGCTTCAGCTGGCCCCTAAACAAAAATGTGTATTAGTTCAGCAAAAATGGACGTCACACTAAACTCCGAAACATATAAATGGTAGTTTCTAAGTAAACCTGGGACCAATGGTTAAAGAGACTTGTGAAACTTAAAGTCCTTTTTTTCAGTTAATTTGTGCATATATACACAGACATGAGAACTATTGGGAACTATATGTCAGTGTGAATAGATTTAGTTACTGATTTAGTAGCTAATCTGTCCGCATTCTGTTTGGGAGGCCGGTGCCTTAGGAAAGAATCGGAACCAGTTCCAATCTTTCCAAAAATCAATTATTTGACCTTGAAGGTCCAAGGTCGAGGTCAGAGGTAATTTTCAATTGTAAACAACACATTTGACTACATGCCTCCAGAAATTTTTTGAAGGGGAGCTTAAAAACTGAATTTGATAGAATTTACAAAAACACCAACTCATCCCCAAAAATATGTATTGACTTAATCTAAGGTTGAATTTCCAAAACCAGGACCACTATTATATGTTTGTGGAAATTTGGTCAAAACAAATTCTCCTAAAATTTGCACCTTGTTGATTGAAATGGAGAGAAGTATTAAAGATCTACTTGATCAAATGAAAAAAATAATGCCTATGTCTTGTACCTACATTTGTGCCAGGCAATATTAACATATCTATAATTCATGCAAAAACTAAAACAAAGTAAATAAACAACTCACTTAAATCCAATATCATTACATCCAAAACTGTAAACCATACATAATGCAAAATTATAACAAGTGAATATATGTACAAAATTAAAGCCTCATTTGAGCCTGGATGATCTATTTATAGTTTATTTCAAATTTACAATTCCTTTACAATTTAAAGTTGACTTGTCAGAATTAAAGAGTACATTTTTTAGCAATAAAATATAATCATGTTTATTTTTTTTCAAAGTGAAGAGCTGTGAAAAAAAGTCATTATGTTCATTTCTCCTGTCAATTGTCAGATAGAAAGTGTTTTCAAAGATTGTAATGTTAATCAAGCTTAGCTAAGATCTAATTAAATTTTAGCAAACTGTTCAGTCATCGTAAAATAAGATTTCTTCACAAAGAGTCTCAAAATTAATTTGGCCATGTATTTTTATGGTAAAAATTGAAACTTGACATAAAAGGATCAATATTTCATTTTTTGGCTCAGGCAACTAGGCTTTTCATAACAAAGGAACACAACTGAACTTAAATACATATTGCAAACATTATTCATGCATGATAAGTTGAAATTTCCACAAGTGGATCCTTAAAAGAAGATGAAAATGTCAAAAATAAAATGCAAATAAAAAACTGATGACATTAGCAGAAAGCAATAAGTAAAGTTAGGTACATGTATAGCAGGAAACTGGTACATGTCAAAGATGTATGCCCTACTTAAAATCAACAACATATAAAATGAAAGAACCTTAGTGAGCGCTCACATACCCCATCCCACATTGTCATTGGAGAAATAAAATAAGTGTAAGAAAAAAAATTGTATCAGAAAAAAATTGAATCATAATTTCCTGTCAATATGCACATCTACATAGTATGTCCTTATTATCTAAACAGTTTCATGAAATTCTGTTGTGTGGTTTCAGAGGAGTTGCGATGACAAACTGTTGCAGAAGTACATTGAAGCAAATAAGTTCAAAGGGGCGTAACTCCTGGAAAAAAAATTGAATCGTAATTTCCTGTCGATATGCACATCTACGTAGTATGTCCTTATTATCTGAAAAGGTTTCATGAAATTCTGTTGTGTGGTTTGAGAGGAGTTGCGATGACAAAAGGTTGCAGTAGTATATTGGGCAAATAAGTTCAAAGGGCTTAACTCCTGGAAAAAAATTGAATCGTAATTTCCTGTCGATATGCACATCTACGTAGTATGTCCTTATTATCTGAAAAGGTTTCATGAAATTCTGTTGTGTGGTTTGAGAGGAGTTGCGATGACAAAAGGTTGCAGTAGTATATTGGGCAAATAAGTTCAAAGGGCTTAACTCCTGGAAAAAAAATTGAATCGTAATTTCCTGTCGATATGCACATCTACGTAGTATGTCCTTATTATCTGAAAAGGTTTCATGAAATTCTGTTGTGTGGTTTGAGAAGAGTTGCGATGACAAACTGTTGCAGTAGTACATTAAAGTAACTCCTAGAAAAAGAATTGAATCGTAATTTCCTGTCGATATGCACAACTACATAGTATGTCCTTATTATCTAAAAAGGTTTCGTGAAATTCTGTTGTGTGGTTTGAGAGGAGTTGCGATGACAAGAAACAGGACTGACAGGCGGACGGACTGACGGGTCAAAACATTATACCCTCCGCAACTCGTTGCGTGGGGTATAATTAACATATTCTGAAAAAGGGACATAAATATAAAACTTTGGCAAAATTGCTTTAATGCATAAAATACAAGTCATTGCAACTTAACATAACTATGCAGTAAATGTTATTAATAAATATTCAACAAAACATGTGACAGATCTCTTCCATCTGAGGACATTAGTCATGTGACAGATCTCTTCCATCTGAGGACATTAGTCATGTGACAGATCTCTTCCATCTGAGGACATTAGTAAGTAACAGTCAATCAATCTTCAATTTGATACTATATAGACTTGAAGTATATTAGTCAAATAGTATGAAATAATCCAGCTTTTGAAATAGTGCCTTCAGTCAGTAATTTGAGTAGGACCAGTCAATTATGGGTGTCTGGCAGCAACTAGCCATATGGAACAACATGTAACTCTAAAATGAACCTAAAGATATCTTAGAACAGTACACCATCAATGATCTCAGAACTGTATACCCTCTATGAACCTACAGATATTTCAGAACTGTAAACCCTCAATGAACCTACAGATATTTTAGAACTGTAAACCCTCTATGAACCTACAGATATCTTAGAACTGTGTACCCTTAATGAGCCTACATATAACTTAGAACTCTATACATTCTATGAACCTAAAGATATCTTAGAACTGTGTACCCTTAATGAGCCTACATATAACTTAGAACTCTATACATTCTATGAAACTACAGATGTCTTAAAACCGTGAACCCTCTATGAACCTGCAGATGTCTTAGTACTGGATACCCTCTATGAACCTACAGACTGTACACCCTCAATGAACCTACAGATATCTTAGAACTGTAAATCTTCTATGAACCTACAGATGTCTTAAAACTATGAACCCTCTATGAACCTACAGATGTCTTAAAACTGTGAACCCTCTATGAACCTACAGATATCTTAGAACTGTATACCTTCTATGAACCTACAGATGTCTTAGAACTGTAAATCTTCTATGAACCTACAGATGTCTTCAAACTATGAACCCTCTATGAACCTACAGATGTCTTAAAACTGTGAACCCTCTATGAACCTACAGATATCTTAGAACTGTATACCTTCTATGAACCTACAGATGTCTTAGAACTGTATACCCTCCATGAACCTACAGATATCTTAGAACTGTAAATCTTTTATGAACCTACAGAAGTCCTAAAACTAGGAACCCTCTATGAACCTACAGATGTCTTAAAACTGTGAACCCTCTATGAACCTACAGATATCTTAGTACTGTATACCCTCTATGAACCTACAGATATCTTAGTACTGTATACCCTCTATGAACCTACAGATATCTTAGAACTGTATACCCTCTATGAACCTACAGATATCTTAGTACTGTATACCCTCTATGAACCTACTGATATCTTAAAACTGTATACCCTCTGAATTTATATATCCTAAGCATTTTGAAGACAAATTTACTCTATCTTTACATAGATAAATCACACAAATCATTAAATGTGATTTATAATCATAACTATATACAATGCTGGGTTCTACAATTATCAAATTAAGGTCACCAGTTAATTCAATTGGCATTTTATCATCATAACAACAGCTTTAAACATTAGTTGATAGTTCATCTACTTTTGATGACTTTGAATCCATGCACCTTAATTAAATTGTAAAACTAAGTCATAACTACTATACCTAAAGCCAATCTCTGAAGTACCACTGTTCTGCATGAAACTAGAGATCATTTCATCTTGAGCCACATCTGGTGACATCAGTAAACTATTAAACTTTACTGTTTTTACTGAAACATATGTATGAAATATTCATGGAAGTCCTCATTTGACAACTTCATTATAGCTCTCTACTACTAGTGTAAAATATATTTTGTATTCTGGCACATAAAGTTGTGTTACTTTAAGAACGGGAACAATTATAATGCAATGATCTCTTCGTCTTCATGATCTTCAAAGTTTTCTATTCAATAAGGATTGATTATCTCCAAATGTCATTTTTTCAAATATTTCTATATGAGTGCTTATATTGTGAATATTGAAATAGGTCATGTAGGTCCATTAAAAGTATGTGTTACAATGCTTATTTCAGACAAAACTTTACAAATTGTTTCTGAAAAAGTGTTTCCACTGATAAATTCTAAATACATAGTGTAAAAACTAAAACTTCTAGCAAAAACAATTATTTTGTTTTCTGTTTCCATTAAAAGAAAACAAGATTTCTTTTGTAACTATTTCAATGGTTAATTCTGCAAAATTATAAAATTCAGGTTTGAAGTTTGGTGATAAGATTTCCTTATTACGACATCAAAAATAAACCAAGTTAAAAACACAAAAATTATCTCCCCTGACACTCTATCTACTCTCCTTAAAAACAATTTGTAAATGTCTGATCAAGTATAATAAAAAACAATTTATTTTAGGATGCCTTTCAAGTAGTAAAATGGATAAAGGTAAATTTTGGCTATATACCATGGTACAAAATCATGCTAAATGACAAATTTGTATTCTTAGTACTCTGATATCTATTCAAATGAGTAGGTAGGCATTTTGAAATGATAATAAACAACTTTATCAAATAACAATAAAAAAAACATTGTCTATACATACAAAGTTTAAAACCAGATAGAAGACATTTTTTTACAAGATCTAACACAATCTGATCAAATAACAGATCCTGTGTCCAAGCTTTACTTACAAGGATCTGAAAATGCTGTTCTACTTTCTGATTTAAAGATCTTTTGGGATTATCTGGTTTTGTCAAATTAATACAAACCTTCAAAAATTTGAAAGCTGAGACTTCATTGGCTAATTACCAGAACCGAAAGTAAAAGAGAGGAGTTGTCCGATCCTTGTAAGCAAAGATTGGACACAGGATCTGTATTTTAATCAGATTTGATCTAACATGTCCTATATCCTGACATTTACCAAGATATATCAACAGCACAGACACAGCTACCACTGCCTCCAAGGCAATCACTATTTCTATATATAAGTCTGTGTGGGTTCCATTCAAATCTTGTAATAGCTTCAGCACTATTAACAATGCAGCATTACCTGTTAATATAAATCAATAGTTATATAATAGATCTAATAAATGACTGTGTTTCAGACAAAACAGATCCAAAGTTACTCCATCAAGATAGAACAGAATCTGGGTTAATATTGTATGTCAAATAGAAACAATGTTAATGACAAATAAATTATTATTTATGATTACAGGAAATTTATGAGATTTTATGCATAAATGCAGTTTATATTGAATATAAAAAAATAACAAATACAAAATTAAAAATTCTCTTAATGAATCCATACATAAAATATTTTTCAAATATCCACAACCACATCCTTAATTCTGTCTTTACAACACACCTGCTGAATTTGCCATCAGAGGTATTTTACGTAAATGTCTTGTCCTTCGATAAAATTCAAGATATCCAAACATTCTGTGTCTGTAATGGTGATATCTCAAATATCGATCAAACCCAAACAAGACCAACCAGAGTCCTCCATGGATATAACAGGCTACTGATATTTCATCAATATGTGAACCCAAATGTTTACCATCATGTTTTGTAGCATTTCTATCAGGTTGTAAGACTGAAATATGTGGCAGTACAAAGGTAGCTATGACTAGACCAGTCTGAAAAATAGATAAAAGTTTACAATATGGAAGTGGGACAACCATGATCAACATTACTTTCAGACATTTCACTAAATGCCAAAACAAAGTGAGAAAAATGGCTGAACCAGAATTTAAATTTCAATAAAAAATAAAGGATCGAAGATTTCAAAATCTACATTTAAAAAAAAGAGAAATTCAACTTTCAAGTGTAAAAAATACATTAAGCACTTAAAAACGGAAATAGTCATGCCAAAAATTTTGTCAAAGTACATATTAGTGAATTTTGAATGGTTCTTTATTATTTTTTTTATATGTGTCCATTTACAGAACAACATTTATCAAGATAATTGTATAACACTATTTCATACAATACATTTGATCTAACCAGAGTGATCCATATGTAAAATGTAGGTTGAGGTGATTCACGTTAGAATAAGCATGATAAGCATATTCAATATATTTAACTATAAGATTTTAAAATGTGCTATTAAAAATATCCTATTCTCATTCTATACAAAAAAAAAGATGAAAACTTACGAAGAGTAGTATTTCCACTACAATAGCCCAAACTATGTGAATTTTTCTAAAAGGGGGATCCAATTCAGCACTTAAAGCAGGACTTTCTGACAGTAAGTCTTCTGTATCTTTGTTCTGTCCTGATCCATCTTCATTGAAAAAATATCCCTAGAATAAACAATGATAACTTAGTAAGTCTTCTGTATCTTTGTTCTGTCCTGATCCATCTTCATTGAAAAAATAGCCCTGCAATAAACAATGAAAACAAGTATTTGGCAGTGTTATTCTATACCACCAGATGTCACTGTTATTCATAATTGTCAAAGAGATGAGTATCAAACATGTCAGATGTTGAGTGGTTGTTACATTATTTTGATATATATAAATTATCCAAGTTATCTGAGAGAAATCATTAAATCATTTAGTAGTTACATGTATATATATCAGGTCAGGGTAAAACTTATACATACATGACATTTGTATAAATTATGTTTTATATTTGTTGATGTAAGTATTCGAACATTTAAGATTTTTCTTTTCTTTTCAAGGTTAAATAATTTTCCTTTTGCTCCTTCTAACACCTTCATGTACATTTGTAGAAATATAAATATAATTACAGGTATTATTTTTTATTACAACCACGGAAATTTTCAAGATTTGTGAGGTCAAAACATGCCTCGGACATTTTTTTTTTGGTTTGCTGAGTATTTTTTAATAAGAGTTTAATCTTTTATCTCAAGAACTAAAAGAAGTCTACTGCATACCGGTATATTATTACTCTCCCAACATATCTTATTTGTTACAAGTGCACAATAAAATTATTTTTGATTGTTAAGTATGATTGTTTTTTAACTAATTTGTGGAAAAGGTTTTTTGTTTGCCTGGTAAGCCAGTAGCATATTATTCATGCACTCTTACATGTGTTTTTATTATAGAAATATCATTGCCAACTTTTGTTTGCCAGTATGTTGTATAAAAAAACATTGTTTATTTTATTCTTTAGTTTAAATTACCTTATCCAGCAACTGGTGTTATACATATATGTGTCAGTTCACAAAAATGCATCTATCCATATACATCTTTTTAATGTCATAATTTGGAAAATGAAAAAAAAAAAATTTTAATGACTGTAATTAAACTTATTTCCAACGGAATAGCACATCCTAATTTTTACAATGAGTCGGACTGTCTAAGTGATGTTGTTTACCGAGCCTGGAAATTTAGATACCATCTGGGTAAATTTACCAATCCTTTAAATAAACTTATTCTAAAAGGTTACCAATTCAACACTGTAATTAGATCCTTGAATATTGTTTTCATTGGTATAAATATTGATTTTCAGATTTAAACCATACTAATTATTATTGTTATACACATATGCAATTTCATGGTGCTACAATCTGTCAATACCTATATTTTGGCACTGCACGAGGTCATGCTTTTGTCAGACTGTTAAGGATGTTTTACACTAAATCCATTGGATGTTGGATGTGTACTGATTGATATTTTAGTCTTAGTTACGTACATGATTTTTTTCACAAGTTGTTATTGGCTTTGAACTAGCTCTCAGTAACTGAGAGTACTCTCAGATCTGTGTATCCTTTTTGTTGTTAGGGATGTATAAATACCCTGACACCTCCAGTCTGTGTTTTTGTTAGATGTTTTTTCTGCTTTGTATCGATCTGATGAGTAAAGCCCGCCACATTCTTTGTGCCTATCCCAAGTCAGGAGCTTGTAGTTCAGTGGTTGTCATTAGTTCGTGTGGGTCCTATCTGTTTTGATATAAATTAGGCCTTTAGTTTTCTCAATTGAATTGTTTCATATTTTTCATGCCAGGGCCTTTATAGCTGACTATAGAGTATTGGTTTTTCTCATTGTTGAAGGTCGTATGGTTGCCTATAATTGCTTACATCTACTTCATTTGAACTTTGGTGGATAGTTGGTATAGATAGTCATACCACATCTCCTTATTTTTGGGTCTCACTAATTAGCGACAAGAAGCGTCAAGAAGCGACAAGATGAATAATTTAGCAACAAGAAGCGACAAGAAGACTATTTAGCAACAAGAAAACATATTTTTTTTATTAAGATCCAAATAAATATTAAAAAAAATATGGGCAGTAATAAAGTGATATTGTTTTTTTATTATATTCATTTGATAGATGAAGAAATTGAAACATTTGTATGGAAGAAAGGGATTGTGTAGTTTTAATTAAATATAAAGAATATGTTTAAGATAATGTTTGTACTGTTTTCAGCAAAGCCAGAGTATGAATAAACGATTTTTCTTTATTTATTATATTGATAGATAAAGAAATTATCAATAACATCCAATTAACACCTTCAACTGTGTACACGCTTCAGACTACAATTACACGCGCCAGAATATACAATCATTGTAAATAGTGAACACCTGTTGAAAACTCTAAATTGTCATTAACTTCCTTTAATCTTCAGTCAACATTAAACTATGCATAAACATGATTTTGATTTGATTTTTTGTGTTTTAACGCCACTTTTAAGCACCGCTTTTGGGCTATTTCGTGGCGGCCAGTTTTTATTGGTGGAGGAAGCCGGAGTGCCCGGAGAAAACCACCGACCTTCGATAGGAAAACTGACAATCCTAGTCAATTAAGATTGGGAGTCGAGTGCACCCGCACGAGCGGGGTTCGAACTCACAACCTCAGTGTTGACTGGCTAGTGATTACAGTAGTAACTACTTAGACCACTCGGCCACCGAGGCCCCCTGCATAAACATGATATTATAAGATAAATATATTATTGTTCTTAAGCACAAGTAAAATTATTATCATAATACATGTAATAGATCATAATACGACAGGGTAAATGTAATACTTGCTGTAATACATAATAATTAATAAAATATCACAAATAAATATAGCAATTAGATCTATATATTTATTGATCGAATATTAACATTCTTGTCGCTAAATTTGTTTTCTTTGTATATTTTTTTAATATTTAATTGGAATAAATAATCTTTATAAAAAAAATATGTTTTCTTGTCGCTAAATAGTCTTCTTGTCACTTCTTCACGCTTCTTGTCGCTAATTATTGAGACCGTTATTTTTATATAAGTCCATTTTTCTGTAAAAACGTTACATATTTCTATAGACTTTTTCCCCTTCACAGGTAACACCTGCCTCATATTAAATTGTTAACCACATATATATTTATATATATAAAAATATTTCTAAAAGGGGACGAAAATATGAGATGGCCTGACTTGGACCATATCATTATCAACTGACAGAACGATTTGGACTAGAACAACATGAAACCTTTGAATTACATGAACCATAATTCGGTCGTGTTTACATCACAAAATTTACTCTTGATACAGACAAACAGGTACACACGGAATAGATTTCTTAGTTTTATTTGTCAATATTCCTTATATGATGAACTGGTCGAGATTATATATCAAAAAATGTCATTAAAAAAGACATCATTCATGATTGTCATTGACGAATGAGTGTACAGTGATAGTCATACCCCAGTGTGCCTCGATTCGTTAGATAAGCTGACCATTATTTCACGAGGAAGGACTTATCTGTCACGTCGCAAAATCCCGTAACAAATTCACTAATAAGTGTCAAAAAAAAAATCCTGGAATCATTCTCCCCTCCATCCAAGAAGAACTCACTTCCGGTAAAATTGCGACGAGCAATTGCAATTTCGCATCGCTGTTTTCTGTCAGTTCACAAAGCCAGGATCATCTGATAATTGACAAAATTTTATTTTTATTTTAAGTGTAAGTTTAATACATACGAGCGCCCAAAATCCTTATTAAAACTAAAATGTAAAAAGGGGGATACATCGATTCTGTCTATTTCTGATTTTGGGTTACACGATAACTCGTACCTTTGCCAACTCGTACCCAACCAACTCGTACTTTTACGAAAAAAGTTTGGGAAAATTTACCTCATTAAACAGACTTTTATATTTAAATTGCTGCACTTATTCTGAAATTAATGTTTTAACGAACTTGGGCTATGACTGTTTTATTAAAGCACAAATTTACTCAGTTTGTATCATCAAAGAAGTATCAAGGATTATAGGTTACGAGTTGGTAAAAGTATGAGTTGACATTGAACCTGATGTGAGCTCATTCTGAACTGAGACAACTAACTACAGAGGCGGATCTGGGGTCCCTCTTATGGAGCTACATATACATGTATGGTTAATGCATAGACTTTTAACATGTCCCACTCTAAACGTTGCCTAGTTGCCCCCTTTATCAAAATTCAGGATCCGCATCTGAATTATATTTGTTATAATACTTCTACTTCTACCAATCGCTGCCACCATCAGTTCTGAATATATATGCACAAACTGGGTTATTCCAGACATGAGTCTGTGTCCCCTACACTGACAGTCAAGGGTATACATGTAACTTGAATAAGTTATTAGAGAAAATAACATACATTTGTTATTGTTGACTAAAAACCCAAAACTGGGTTAACATATGTATGTTACATGTTTCAAAGGGCAGTATACATCCTTTGTTTTGTTAAAATGTATTCAAGTTCTATTAATGATATTATTATTGTCTATATATGCATACTAAACTCTAGAAAAATATAGTTTGCCAATCATGCATATTACATCTGTGTTATTACAGATAAAATATACCTGTTATAACTAAAGGGTGTTATTACAGCTACTCTACATCACTTCAAAGCCTTTGCTCAGACATCTGATCAAAAATGATTTAATTTATCGGAAAATGAGTTATCCAGTCTATGTACATGTATTAAATTTCTGCGCAAAATTCAAGAATTTCCAATGCAATATCCCAATAAAAAGTAAAATATTAAAGATTTGTTTTAACAAATAACAAACATATGTTACTATTTTAAAAGAACATTTTAGGAATAAAGAGTAGACAACTCATGAAAGCATCTGTAATAACACATGGCTGTTATTTTCTCTGAATAACTTATATTGAAGTTATTATTATCCTTGACTGATTGAAATTAATTCCAATTCCATTTGTACCTAGATGTGAAATTTTTCAGATGTTTCAAATTCTGATAATTCCAACATATTCCACACATATGTGTGAGACGAGATATGTTTAATGTATATGGATATGTTTTGAATGACATAATTTGAGTTTTAGACTTTGAGTGAATTCCTTTAGCAACCATTTTGGAGGGATGAATAGATAAAACGAGGGGTGACACAGGGTGTTCATTTCCAAAATCCTTCTTTTTGGGAAGTTTTCCCACTTCCCAAATTTTTTAGACCATTTTTCCCACTTCCCACTTTTTTTCCAATTCTCCCAAATCCCAGATTTTGGTTTTCCATAATGCCCTATTTGGAGCCATCCAGAGCTGTCTTCTTGTCTTGTTTGTTCTTCAGTATGTACAGAATTTATGAATAAACACATGTTTGCCTTACCTTTACTTTACTGGTCCAGATTCTTACTACAACCTCGAGAAACAATGTCATTTAAGGCTTTTGTGAAAAAAATAATAGGAAAAAAATCACCAAAGGTGGTAAAGCACTCCTGGATGACTATGAAAATAAATGCCTTCAATGCTTAAAGCAACTCCCGTTTAGTTAACAGAACACAAAACTTAACTGAACACAAAACCAATGGAACTCAAAACCCAAAGCAGGGATTCTTCATATCAGACACAAAGTGTGATACAATTGATGAACAATTGCTAATTGATGAACAAGAATTACTGGTGTACAAGCATGACCAATAATGATTCCAATTGGTACTTTGATACTACTGTTGAAGTATGGAGTTTAATCAACAATAAAAAACATAGAAAATGCCACCTAAATATATGCAAAACCATGGAACAAACACTTTTTAGATCGGACGAAGTTTGTGAATTCTTCAGGAAATCTCTCTGTTTGTAACACTATATTTACTGTATGACAATTAGCATCAAGACCATGTGGTGAAGGAACTATCTCTGAATGTGAAGCTAAATGTGAATTCCAATGAAACACTGTTAGTTTTTCTAAAATTCTTTTCGAGGAACTTATTGACTCTAATTGGAAAACCACTGTACCAAAAAAGCAGTAATTCAAACACTATGAAGACAGCAACACAGATATGGAGATATAACAATCTTCTGGGACAAGATCTAGATAATATTTAAAGTGATCTGAAATGGCTAATAATAAATTAAAAAAAAAATTGTTTAATGATCACTGATTATTATTTTAAAGCAAAATAGTCTTTGAAATAATTGGTGTCCGTCTCTGTCGTGTCCCGGAAGATTGTGTTATCCCCATAACTGCGTTGATGTTTCATCCTGTTCGTCACCACTGCTGTTTTTATCCTTGGATTTTCCAATAAGTTCCTCGTAAAGAAGTTCAGATATATTATTTGATTTGATTTAACATGTATATCATGTGAATTCAGATATAGTTCCTTCACCACATGGTCTATGCTAATTGTCATACCGTTAATAGTTTTACAAATAAAGGGGTTTCCTGGAGAATTTACAAACTTATCCCTACCTACATCGTCCGTACAACAGGTGTTTCTATAGTGGTTTTGCATATGATTAAGTCGCATATCCTCCTTTCTTTTTTATTGTTGATTAGGTTCCACACTTCAACAGACAGAAGTAACATTATAAGTGATGCTTGTTCACCAGTTTCTTTTTCATTAATCAACAATTGAGCCAAAGGGCCAAGTGAGCTTTTCTCATCACTTGGCATCGTCGTCGTCCATCGTCGTTAACTTTTACAAAAATCTTCTACTCTGAAACTACTAGGCCAAAGTTCACCAAACTTGGCCACAATCATTATTGGGGTATCTAGTTTAAAACATGTGTCCGATGACCCCGCTTGCCAACCAAGATGGCCGACATGGCTAAAAATAGAACATAGGGGTAAAATGCAGTTTTTGGCTAATATCTCTGAAACTAAAGCAATTAGAGCGATTCTGACATCAGGTAAAAATGTTCATCAGATCCAACTGCCCTTAAATTTTCAGATGAATCAGACAACCCGTTGTTGGGTTGCTGCCCCTGAATTGGTAATTTTAAGGAAATTTTGCAGTTTTTGGTTATCATCTTGAATATTATTATAGATAGAGATAAACTGTAAACAGCAATAATGTTCAGCAAAGTAAGATCTACAAATAAGTCAACATGACCAAAATTGTCAATTGATCCCTTGAGGAGTTATTGTCCTTTAAAGTAAATTTTTAACAATTTGTCGTAAATTTTTGTAATCTTTTACAAAAATCTTCTCTGAAACTACTGGGCCAAATTTAACCTAAATTGCCCACAATCATCATTAGGGTAACTTGTTTAACAATGGTGTTCGATGACCCCGCCTGCCAACCAACATGGCAGACATGGCTAAAAATAGAACATAGGGATTTTCTATAGAAGTCTAAGGTAAAATTGTAAAAAAAATCAATTTCAAATGGTCACAACTTGAAAACTAATTTAAATAATGATAAGGGGTCTGCAGTAACTATTGTAAGACTAAAATAGGATGACCTGCTTTTAATTAAACTACTGGGCCAAATTAAACCAAACTTGGCCTCAATCATTATTAGGGTATCTAATACTATTTATTATGATTTTAACCTTATTTTACATGACAAAAACACAGTAGATACAGGTGAGCGACACAGGCTCTTGAGAGCCTCTAGTTCAAAGTCAATTGTATCAACACTTTGTGTCTCTTTCTGATAAGCATACAATGGAAGTGTTCCTGCTTTGAATTTGGTGTTCTGTTGTCTAATAGAGAGTTGTTTTACGCTTTGCAGATATTTCTTCCTATAATCATCCAAGAGTGTTCTATCAGCTTGAGTGATTTTGATTTCTTTGATCTTTGGCATTTTCACAACTACCTTAAAAGGCACCAATCCTTCAGGGCGTTTGTAGTAAGAATCTGGATTCGTGAAGTATAGATATGGCAAAGATGTGGTTTATTTCACAAGTTCTGTACATACTGAAGAAAACGAAACAGCAAATTCAAGTGTATCTGGAGTAACAAATCTGTCACCATTCTTTTTTTTTTTCCTTTTTTTTCCTTCTTTTCCCAGATCCCACTTTTTTACCCCTATATCCCACATCCCAAAAGTGTGTTACCCCTAAAAACATTATTTAATAATATACAATTTCCTAATTTGTATATATTCAATGAAAAAAATGACTGATTCTTCAGATTTATCTTGGTAATTATTTTTTGCTACATTGTATAAATTTGAAATAATTATACATGTTCAATTTAAGGTAAACGTCATGAAATATGAACGTTTTTGTATGAGGTTCAGAAACAGTTGAAAATAGTGGAAGGGCAAAGTTTACAGAGTTTTGTGCTAAATAAAAAAAGTGTTGATTTTTTTTTTAAATTGAACTTAATATTGGTTTGATACTGCAGCTAAAAAAAGTTACAATAATAGCCAATATAAGACGTTGATTTCCATCCCTAAATTAGCCTATGATTGTGAAAAAAATGATGATGATTGTGCAAAATATCACTTTGTGATTAATTATATTTAGGAAACAAACATAACAGGACGTGTTCCTGCTGCAGTATAAAAATTATAAAATGTACATTTCAGGCTAAAGAAAGAAAATGAGTGACTCTGAAAATGAAGAGGAATCAGTGGTTAAGAGGCACAAAAAAGAAAAGAAGGAATTGCAGGCTAAAATACAACAGTTAAAACATAGTGTGTCAAAAGGAGATAAAAAGAAGAAAAAGGAAATCACAGAACAGATAACAAAGTTAGAGAGTGAACTGAATGACAAACATGCAACAGAACTAAAAGAATTAAAAGACAAATCAACACAGGAGGTGACAAATTAATACTAGATTAAATAAAAAGTTAAGAAGTTTTAAAAATATGAATATTGATTCTTCTTTGTGGAATTTTGTTGGTAATTTTATCATTGGAAGTTTATTCACATCTTATTTTTACTAGACTGGAAGAACAGGAATAAAAGCCCTGTTCATTGATAATTTTCTATGTTTTCTATGTATTGTGTGCGATTTTGTCCCATGTACATTTACTCCATATCCTTTCATTTTCTATGGAAGATTATTTAGCTTTATGCTAGTACAGGATAATTTGATAAGTGTATGAAAATATACTCATCATAGATACCAGGATTAAAATTTTGTATGCCAGACGCACATTTCGTCTACAAAAGACTCATCAGTGATGCTTGAATCCAAATTCTAAATAAAGTATGAAGTTGAAGAGCATTGAAGACTTGAAGTTCTGAAAGGTTTTGCCAAATACAGTTAAGATAGTCTATTCCTGGGGTAGAAAACCTTAGTATTTTGAAAAATTCAATGTTTTGTAATTATTAATTTCAAAATCTAAGTCATTCATGGAGATATTTCCAAAAGTATACACCAGAAGCTGTAATTGGTTGACAAGATTATTAGCAATAAACAATCAACAAATGGAGAAGTAGCATTTATATTTTGCTGTTTGAAGAATGAAATTCTACATAGTCCTTTAGGATAAAAAATTGGCAAACTTTGACTTTCTGACATGCAAAACATTTCATTTCTGTTGGAATTTGTATTTCATGTACTTACCAGAGGCACTTGTCTCTAAGAAAAATTACCTATAACGTGACGGTACCCAAATTGCACCTATTTTGACACTTTTTTTCACCTAAGTTTTTTATGATTAAGACAAAATTTCCATTCTGTGTTTATTTTGTAGCCGTATCCTTCTTTATTATATAGGTACACCAATTTGATTTTTAATCCCTATTGAGTCGTGGAAAATGTGTTTGAATCGACCTCCAAACTATCCATGATTCCGTAATGAGGAGTACCCAAGTTGCATCCATGCTTAAATTCACATCATTAAAAATCAAATAACAGATGTTTTGTTTTATTTTTCAAATATTTAGAACAATTTGACATTAGTACATGCTCACTATTCATTTCTTTTAAAATGGATGCTTGTAACATATTTTTTGTTCATTTTAAAAGATGACTTTTGTGAACGTCGCATGGCAGCGTTTTCGTACATTTTCTTTCCAGTGAAAGCTTCAGCTGTTGATATAAACTGTGAACGTTTAGTGTATATTTGAATATATTCACCTATTTTGTAAGACGTGTATAATGTCAAATAACTAAAATATAAATTGTTTAGTCTCAAAGAAAACTTTTAAGAATTTCTCAGCTGTTTATGTTGAATAGGTGCAATTTGGGTACTCGGTGCAATTTGGGTACCGTTACGTTTACTGTTATATTAAAGTATGAAGGTATCTTTTTTTCAGAGACAAGTGCCAGTGGTATCTACCAATATTTAGAGAAATATTTTGTATTTTATCATCTTAAATTGATAGTTATATATTCATTTTTGTTTGAATACATGTATTCAAGGTAACAGACAGACTTAGTTCTCTGGAAACAAATGATACTGAGGTTGACAAGAAACATGAGAAAGCTGGTGGTGGTGATGTAGAAACCCAAGAGGACTCAAAAGAAAAGAAAGTATCTAAGGCTATGAAAAGACGAGAGAAACAAGCGACAAAAAATAAGGAGAGAGAGGAAAGAATTAAAGAACAGGAACTGTTAAATTTAACTGGTGCAAGACATATAGAATTTGAAAGAATCAAATCAATATTAAAAACTAAAAATTTGCAAATATTTGAGATACCATCTGATGGAAATTGTTTATATACTGCTATTAGTCACCAAGTTCCAAATGAAACTTATGAAACTCTAAGAAGGAAGACAGCACAGTATATGAGAGGTATTTATATATTTCCACAACATTCACAAATTACATTGTTTATAGTTATAACATGTATAATGTAAACATCTTTATCATGCTGTTTATAGTTATAACATGTATAATGTAAACATCTTTATCATGCTGTTTATAGTTATAACATGTATAATGTAAACATCTTTATCATGCTGTTTATAGTTATAACATGTATAATGTAAACATCTTTATCATGCTGTTTATAGTTATAACATGTATAATGTAAACATCTTTATCATGCTGTTTATAGTTATAACATGTATAATGTAAACATCTTTATCATGCATACAGATAGATTAGGTACATTTCAAAGAAGTATTCCAAGGTCCCACAAGAACATATTACAGATGTTTGGACCCATTTATCTGTAGACATGCAGGGCAATTTATGATTCTAACATGACGTCCTTCAAACGCTTTGAGTACACACCGTGGTAAAATATGAATATATTGTTTGGGCTTTTCGATCGTACTCCCATGTCATATGCTTTTTATGAATGAGCTACCCGACGTCATAGAACGATGACGTCAGAATGTAAGCATTTTACGGAAAATACACGCTTGTGAAACCAAAATCATCACAACAAGGAAACGTAAACAAACGATGCTAAAATGTGTTATATAAGCCATTTTGTATACATATAAGACATATAAATACAATTATCATTTAGATTCATCCAAACATATCTAAATATGTTATTGTAAATAGTTTAAGCATGTCACTTTTTCAATTTGCTCCGTTCTTTACGTCAATTTAATAGTGCGTTTATTTATGGAATGGCAAATAATGCCTTCACCTAGAGCGCTTCAATCCAAAACAGTTGCCGTGTTGTCCTATTAGAATCGAAATAATTCATGGGGCTTGAATATATCGTGATTTTACCACGGGTTGTCCTTTATGCGATATTTTACCCTCGCTATCGCTCAGGGTAAAATATTTGTGGTAAAATCACAATATATTCAAGCCCCATGAATTATTTCTTAATTTTACAATACACAACTCTAAAGTTGATACATACATGTACTGTTAATGCATAAAATTTCATAGGGGATTTAATTTTGCGGCACTTCATTGACAAAAAATTAAAACCAAAAAATTATACAATCATGAATCTGCTGAAATTAAATGTTTTACTGTACAGTTTAGCAGTATGTAATTCGATTGTTATGTATTGGTCTTTACACATATATTTAGGATCATTACTTTATACTTATTTGAACTAATATGATATATCTTGTAGGATAGATTTAAGATGTTTTTAATAAAAATATGAAACTAATGAAAGTTTATATATAAAGATTAAAGATGTATGCTCTCATTGCAGAGAATCCAGATGAATTCCTACCATTTCTTACCAAGGAAAATGGTGATTCTTACAATGAAGACGACTTTGAAACATTTCTACAGAAAACTGCTGAGACAGCAGAATGGGGAGGTCAGTTAGAGGTCAAGGCTATGTCAAGTGCATTACACCATCCTATAGAAATAATTCAAGGTGAAGGCCCACTAATCAAAATAGGAGAAGAATTTGGTGCAGAATCATTAACAGTTTGCTATCATAGACATGCATTTGGACTAGGTGAACATTATAATTCAGTTGAAACTTATGTACCTGAAGAAGAAGCATTTTCATGATAATAATTGTAATTATAGGTATTCTTACTATTCAGAATAACCAGAAGGCAATTGCAATAAGTAAATTAATTTTAGTCTTAAACTGTCATTTTGATCTTACATCATCTGAAAAGTCTGAAACTAAAAATTGTTAAGTATTGTTGAGCAATATTTTTCAGATATTTTCTTGTAGTGAATTCAGTCCCTATTAAGAAAATTCAGTGTGTTGTTTCTTTATACAGGTAAGTACCAGCTACTGAATGTAGACTGAAAAGATCTTAATTTACTGTAAGCAAATTGTATTGGATTTTCTGCAGTGGATAAGTCTGAAAATAAATTTAATGAAAGACTGCATATGACTTAAAAATTTATTGTTCAATATTTTAAGAGCTGTTTAGTTCAAAATGACTGTTTTAGTTCAAAATTTGTTTACTAGACATAGAAAATACCAGTATGAAGCATATCCTTTCTACATTATGCATGAATGAGTTCAAATGTATATCTACTCAATTAAGGTAGATAGGGGTCAAAATTAAAATCCATGGAATTTTTTAATAATTTCATTTGCCAAAATGTAATTTTATCATGGCTTTCTCAAATATACAATAAAAAGTATGGGTCACAGCTTTTTTTCAATCTACAGGTTGTGCTCAATTGTCAGATTTTGTATAGTTTATTCATGGAAAACACAAATTTGTGTGATAGAAAACTAAACCATAGAATGTTAAGTTAAGTTATGAGAAGATAGCTCTTATTTAGGTGTAATACCACCAAATCATAGTATGTCACTTCCAGTTTCATACGAAAAAGGGTTGAAAAAAATATTCCCTTGATTTTGACAGTTGTAGGAAATTAACCCTGCATTTCGTTGCAGAAAAAATATTCCCTTGATTTTGACAGTTGTAGGAAATTAACCCTGCATTTCGTTGCAGAAAAAATATTCCCTTGATTTTGACAGTTGTAGGAAATTAACCCTGCATTTCGTTGCAGAAAAAATATTCCCTTGATTTTGACAGTTGTAGGAAATTAACCCTGCATTTCGTTGCAGAAAAAATATTCCCTTGATTTTGACAGTTGTAGGAAATTAACCCTGCATTTCGTTGCAGAAAAATATTCCTTGATTTTGACAGTTGTAGGAAATTAACCCTGCATTTCGTTGCAGAAAAATATTCCTTGATTTTGACAGTTGTAGGAAATTAACCCTGCATTTCGTTGCAGAAAAAATATTCCCTTGATTTTGACAGTTGTAGGAAATTAACCCTGCATTTCGTTGCAGAAAAAATATTCTGAGTCATTAACATTCATCTTGGGTGTTTAAAAGCACCATTCTTCTTTTATTTGTTGTTTCTATAAAATATTTTGGAAACTTCAGGTGACATGGTTACTAAAGCTTGTTAACAGGAAAAAAAGGGGTGAAAAGTTGATTGGTTTACTTCCGGTGATGGTTATTATCTTAAATGTAATGAAATGTTATGTGAAATTTTCACTTATTTTATTACTGGACAGGATAAAACTTTACTCATGCCAAGTATTTCTTCATTTGAAACATTTAGATAAATTCTGCACAATTTTTATGGCCCCGTCATTCCGCAACAAACCATTATACAGACTTTTTTTCTAAACGCCTTCAGATATTGGGCTGATTTTTGGTATGTGAGTTAACCATGATGAGTTACAGATCAAGTTTAAGTTTTGTTCCGCTCCGCTAATTTTTGCTGAAATTACGGGCTTTGGACTTTGATTTTGATTTTTGGTGTTTTAACGCCACTTTTAAGCACCGCTTTTGGGCTATTTCGTGGCGGCCAGTTTTTATTGGTGAAGGAAGCCGGAGTGCCCGGAGAAAACCACCGACCTTCGATAGGAAAACTGACAATCCTAGTCAATTAAGATTGGAGTCGAGTGCACCCGCACGAGCGGGGTTCGAACTCACAACCTCAGTGTTGACTGGCTAGTGATTACAGTAGTAACTACTTAGACCACTCGGCCACCGAGGCCCCCTTTGGGACTTTGATAAATTGTTGAAAATCACAGTTATATGGACTTTTTTTCTAAACGCCTTTAGATATTGGGCTGAATTTTTGGTATGTAAGTTAACCATGATGAGTTACAGATCAAGTTTAAGTTTAGTTCCGCTCCACTGATTTTTGCCAAAATTAAGGGCTTTGGACTTTGATAAATTGTTGAAAATCACAGTTATACAGACTTTTTTTCTAAACGCTTTTAGATATTGTGCTGATTTTTGGTATGTGAGTTAACCATGATGAGTTACAGATCAAGTTTAAGTTTAGTTCCGCTCCGCTGATTTTTGCTGGACTTTGATAAATTTTCAAAATCACAGTTATACGGACTTATTTTCTAAACGCCTTTAGATATTGGGCTGATTTTTTTATGTGAGTTAACCATGATGAGTTACAGATCAAGTTTAAGTTTTGTTCCGCTCTTCTGATTTTTGCCAAAATTAAGGGCTTTGGACTTTGATAAATTTTCAAAATCACAGTTATACAGACTTTTTTTCTAAACGCCTTTAGATATTGGGCTGATTTTTGGTATGTAAATTAACCATGATGAGTTACAGATCAAGTTTAAGTTTAGTCCCGCTCCACTGATTTTTGCCGAAATTAAGGGTTTAAGACTTTGAAAATTGTTGAAAATCACAGTTATACAGACTTTTTTTCTATACGCCTTCAGATTTTGCACTGATTTTTGATATGTGAGACTACCATGATGAGTTACAGGTCAAGTTTATGTTTCGTTCCGCTATGCTGATTTTCATGTCGTTTCAACACATCTTGTTAGATCTGCAGTACATCCACTTCCTGTTTGCTGATAGTTTGAAATTTAATTACTCATTGATCAAGGAAATTTTTCATCAAACTAGTATTGGTCTTGAGAGCTTGATACTATCCATGCATGTTTGTGACACATGTGTTGTTGAAATTGCAGATTTTTCAACTTTTTGAGACGGGGCCATTCGTGTCGTTCCGACACATCTAGTTTGAAAACTGCCAATTTAACAAAGACTAATAGGGGAAAATCAATGGTGGTATTACTCCTATAACGGGCTTTCAAAATATAACCATACACGAAACAGATAAAATTTTGTATTTGTATGGTAGAGCTGAAAAGGTTAAATGGATGGGTTAAATCTTCTAACAGTATTATTGTGATTTTTTTGTGTGCATGTTTGAACATTAGAATGTATTGTATTGTATTTTCTACAATTTTTATACTGAATTCATTTATATGTATAGTTGATATGATGAAATCTTTTATTGTTGAATTAAATTTAGGTACAATTTAAAGCAAAAATTACAAAATAATAAATAGGATACATGTATTAATATGGTTATTTTTATGAAGATAGTTGTAATATAAGTACCTGGTATACATTTGTACAGGTAGACCATGATATGCTAAAGGGACCTAATTACATAACTATTTGACTTCCAGTTACATGATGTTTCACCTTTCAAAATTGTACAGCGTATTCACCGTGTATCATCGGTACAGCGGATATAGGTACTAACCAAGCAGCTGACCTGGTTCTCTGTTCATTGTCTAACAAAAACAACATTACTGTACAAATACCAGCGTACCTATATGTTGGTATTTGTACAGTAATGTTGATTTTCTTAGAAAGGAACAGAGAATCAGGTCAACCGCTTGGTTAGTACCTATATCTGCTGTACCGATGATACACGGTAGTATTATCAATCTGGTATGTTGGAGTTGAAGATGTATTTTGTAAGGTATAGAGGGTTACTTTTGTAGATGTAAACTTTTTGCGTTGTTCATTGAATAAGGTGTACAAAATATTTTGGCGGATTCAAAACTTTTAAACAATACCATTGCATTTTCACTTTTAAATTGGCGGAATTTATTTTGCTGATTTTGTTCTATCCACGAAAATAAGCAAAAATTTACACTCCGTGAAAATAACCCGCTATACAGTATTACAATCCATCTGCATCAATAGGGTTACAAAATAAATTTATTTCATTAACGAGAGTTTTAGAACAGTGCATGTCTTTTGCTTATTAGTATTAGTATAATGTAGATGTATGTATTCTACTTTCTCTTTCATGCTGTCTGATGAGCTCCAGTCTTAATAATTGCAGATAATTTTTATCATTTAAGGAAGCTGACTCATGATTTTTAAAGTAATAAGTATGCATTTTTGCATCCATATCGATGTCTTCTTTCAATAATAGAAAAAAAAACATAGGTCAATGTGGTAACCGTTTTAGTAGCAACCTATTTCATGTATTTATGGACATACCATTTCTTCTACTTGTGTCATTTAACCCATTCTATGATTATCTTTTGTAAAATGTGTTTTACAAATATAATTTTGCAAATGATCAATCATTAAAGTAGCCAACAAACAATAAACATGCCATTTGGAATGTTATACAAAAACTGATTGACCTGGTATTAATTAAGGAAACTAATTTTGATGCATAAAAAAAACCAACTTGAATAATTAAATTGCTACATGTATTTCTTTTTAAAATGTTTTTTCTTTTACTTCCTAATTTTCTTGTACATGTATTTCAAAGTTTGAAACATCAGAGGTATTCAATTCATTTCTTCGAAGAGACTGGTAAATATACTTAAGTTAACAGAGATTTTAAATCAACTGAGGTCAACTAATCTGTGTAAGAAATGCTTTTAAAAACCAGCATTTTTACTTAGATTGACAAAATAACCAAGCTTTCTACACAACCAAGTGTGATGCAATGGGGTTCAACTGTATATTTTGTGTACTTGAAAAGTCTTATCATGGCAATTCAGAACATACATGGTTTTGGGATGGGATCTGAAACTTTTTGAATACATTGAACAATTTACAAATTAAGGGGATGAAATACACACCTTAGGGACAAAACATATGGTGCACTGTAAAAATCTCATCATGACATTGAAGTATTTCAGAATGATGATCTGAATTCCTTTCAAGATATTTTTTTCATAGATGATAAGGGTATTTCCTGTGGTGCACTAAAAAGGTTTTATGGTTGCAATTGATATATGTGGTGTGTCATGGCAAGCAAGAATATTTATGGTATTGTACATGAACATTTTCTATAATAATCAATTGACCTTGAGGTCTAAGGTCAAAGTCAGAGGACATATTCAATGGTACACAATCGATCCTCAATTAGATGATGCACCTAAATACTAAATATCTAAAGCCGCTGTCAAAGGATGAAAAAGGTTATCAAGAAAATGACCCCAAAAAATCAATTATTTTGACCTTGAGGTCTAGGGTCAAGGTCACATGAAGGTCATGACAAATGCAGCATGCTATCTTATAGTATTACACCTTCATGCTAAATATCATAAGCCAGTGTCAAAAGTTAAAACGGTTTTAGGCCTGAACAAGGTTGTATGAGAACAAGAATTAACCTGAAAAGGAAGAAATTATTTGGGTCTTTTAAGAAATACATGTACCAGTACTACAATAATGTTAGGTTCTCTTTATAATGTACAGTTTACATCATCAAAAATGAATTATATCAAAGGCATGATGATTCATTTTGAAAAAACCCTGTGTATTTAACTTTACTAACTAATTTAATTCAAATATTATTCAGCAATCATGATCTCTTTATACCTTGCCTCAAGTAGTAGAGGGTCTCATGTTTTCTGGTATATGCATCCCTTCGTTCTTCTGTCCTCTAGTCCATCCCATATCAGGTTAAAGGTTTTTAGTTAAGGTAATTAACCATGAAGTTGTGTACACATCAATTTGAAACTAAGTACACATATTTATTTTGATGTAAACTTTTAAATAATATAACAGTTTTGAACAAAGATTTAAAGGCTCACTGAATATGGACACATGATAGTGGGAAAGGGGCATGGTTCTAATGTTATGTGCAAACCTTTATCATTGCAAGGCGACTAGATGTAGTCCACATCTTGATGACATGTTATAATGTTTCTATGAAGCAGACAGTAGCAGAGACTTTATGATAAAAAAATCAGTTTTATTCAGATTCCGTAAATTGATAACAAATTTCTCATCAAAAAAATTGTTTCCAATAAATTATCCATTTCTAAAAATGATCCATTTTATGACTATGAGATTGAAGAATTAAGTCAAACTATATCCTTGGTGTTCACCATTTATTAAGATATAAAACAGATATAGGAAGATGTGGTATGAGTGCCAATGAGACAACTCTCCATCCAAGTAACAATTTATAAAAGTAAAACATTATAGGTCAAGGTACGGCCTTCAACACGGAGCATTGGCTCACACCGAACAGCAAGCTATAAAGGGCTCCAAAAATGACTAGTGTAAAACCATTCAAAAGGGAAAACCAACCGTCTAATCTATATAAAAACGAGAAACGAGAAACACATATGAACTACATAAACAGACGACAACTACTGTACATCAGATTCCTGACTTAGGACAGGTGCAAACATTTGCAGCGGGATTAAACGTTTTAATGGTACCAAACCTTCTCCCTTTTCTGAAACAATAGAATAACATCACAACATAGGAAAACACACTATAAAATATCAATTGGAAGGCTTTAGCCTTAACTCAATCAAAAAACGTAAATTAACACACAATGAACGAATAAATTTGATCTGTGATACCTGAATGTAAATACATAACTAATAAGAATTATAAGGGATAAATAATTAAGGTAAAAAGTAAATAAACAGGTTTAAACAAAGTTAAAGTATGATACCACTGTGAAATGTTAAACAATTTTTAGAAAATCATCACTTTTGAAAAAACCTGCGTCATATTATACACAGGTAAATGAAAATAATTTTGTTGTTAAGTATACTTCTTCTTCTGTGTGTATAAAATCTTCTGTTTAGGAATACCAAGAAATTTCATTAATATCAATAAAACTAATCTAACACTTGGTACATATGGGTGAATATCAACATTAAAACTATACAATTAGTGCTAGATAAAACTTCCTGTACAGGTGCAAGGACAGTATTTAAGGAGAAATGAAATAATTTTGATGTTCATAGTACAAAGAAGTGAAAATTTGTAGTAATTCTAAATAATTAAAGCTGGTATATAGACAAGATCCATGTTAAGAACAAAAAAGCATTACAAATAGTATCAACAGGTCAAATTAACAAGAAAGTACGATTTGAGAGTACTGCAGTTACTGACAGCTAGTTAAAAGCCAAGACAATTAATGATAAAAAATCATGCATCAGTGACTGAAATCAACTAAAACACATCCCAGGGATTTAGTATTTTAACGTCATGAACAGTCAAAGAAGACATGACTTGTGCAATGCTAACAATAAATGTATCAACAGGTAGTAGAATAGTTAGGAGTGACTTTTTTATAGATTAAAATGAACGTGTGTGTGTCTCTATACATCCCGTTTGAAAAGAAAATACAAATTTAGTTATGTTTTAATTTGCTTATGACAAAATCGATATTAGTGCCAATGTAAACTATATTCAGAGATCTAATTACAACATTGGTACGATAACCCTTACTAATAAGTTTGTTTAAAGATTCGATGAGTTTACACGGATCACATAGTGATTTCCGCGCTTTAAGTACAATATTACCGTAAAATTTAGGATGTGAAATACCATTTTTAATAAGTTTTCTACAGGTACAGCCAAATTTACTAATCAAATCTTTGTATCTATGAAAGAATTTAGTAAAAGTTTTACGTAATTTATGGTAACGAAATCCCTGACTTAATAATTTACCAGTGATGCATTGATTACGTTCGTTAAAATCTATGACATCACTACACACACGGGCATACTGAACGAGTTGGGATATATAAACACTGTATGATGGAGCCAAAGGCACATCGCCGTCTAAAAAACGAAAATTAACAATAGGGAATGAAAAATCGTCTCTTTTGTCATAAATTTTAGTATGGAGTTTCCCTTTAGAAATTGAAATGTCTAAATCTAGAAAAGGACAACTGCTGCTGTTTATGTTAGATTTAGTTAAAGTAAGTTCTTTTGGGTAAATTTCGGTAGTATATTTAGAGAACTCTGGATTATTTAACGAAAAAATATCATCCAGATAACGGAAGGTATTGTTGAATGTATCAACCAAATGTAACAATGATGTTTCTTTACTGAGTTTGGTCATAAACTGAGATTCATAGCAATACAGGAATAAATCTGCTATTAAAGGGGCGCAGTTAGTGCCCATAGGAATACCTACTACCTGACGATACACTTTATCGCCGAAACGTACATATATGTTATCTAGGAGAAAAATTAAAGCTTCAATCATATCCTCACATTTCCAGTAAGTGTATCTAGCATACTTTCCTTTTCGTTACAGAAAAGGCTTTAAACGAGTTACAGCAAATAAATTTACAATGAGATTTTTCGAAAGACCATTTTATTAAATATGAAAATATTTTCTTTATTAGATTGTGTGGAAGTGTAGTGTAGAGAGTAGAAAATCATAACTGTCAACAGAATTAAAAGGACCATCAAAAGCATGTATTTTATCTAAAACCTGTAAAGAATTTTTAACACTCCAAAAATAATAAATACCATTATTTTCATAAGCTTTATTACAAAAGTTAATAACCAGTTCTTTGATAGTAGTAAGGGAGGTAGTAAGAAGCACTGATAGATTAGTAGAAGAACACTTATTAGATGTGGAGATGAAACGGAATTTAAATGTTTTTTGTGTAATTTCGGTAACCAGTACATGGTAGGGACTTTCAAATGTTAGGAAGAGGCTTTAAGCTGGGTAGTGGCAGTGATATGCTAGTTAACGATTTGACTCTCAGTGGTGCGTATGGACCTGAATGTAGAGGAATTGATAATTTCGTTTTGAAGAACTTCCGTGTAGTATATGTGTCTTAATTACCACCACTACATTATTGGCTGCCTTGTCTGCCGGTACGAACACAAACCGCTCTTCGAGTACTTGGAGTTTATTTTTTATTCTAGAAATGGGAATATCATGGACCCTATTATTCATTTCAGAATTGTTTTCAAAATGAGATATTCGAATATTAACAGTATTCTGTTATCCGAACATACGGGTATTTTTAAAATCAGTGATCTCCCTTTCTTAGTAACGCCGATTTCCGTTGATAAGGCGGTGAAACATTGTTAGCTCGTGCAAGAGAATATGCCGGATTGCTTACTTTTAATAAAGTTTCATCGTGAATGAATACGTGTAGATATGGCCAAGACCTATCGTGATGTAGGTTGTAAAAATCGTAACTTGAAAGCTGAAATAATTATTAATCGTTAACACTAAAAATGTAGCTACAAAGTTCAGACAAAGTAAATCATTCACTTTTATGTATATAATCTGTAGGAAAATAAATTCAAACCATTCTTATTATTTCAGTTTTTTCTTTCTTTCTACTGTATTAGATACGAAGACGGCTTACCGTGTGAGAATAAAAAATCACAAAAAAAAGAATATCAGATCATGAATATATTTGATCAAGATTTTGTGTATATTCCTGTTTGACAAATATATGCAGTGAAAACAAAACGGTCCATGAGTGATCTTATGCCTTGTTTGATTTTCCTTAATCAAGGTCATGTGCAAATTAAGTTGGGTAATAAAAATGTCGACATCAAAGAAACATTGAGACAGGTGAATTAACCTGGTCATCTGGTCATGGTAGATTTTGGTATCCAGCGGTTATTACAAGGTGCATGCGAAGTTAAGGATAACAGTGATAATTAAGACTACTAAAATTTGTTTTAAACGAAACAATTAACAACAAAATGTTGAGGTCATGAGCTAGATCAAGAAAATAATTCAGAAACGCAAACGAAGACATTACTTAAGGTGTATGACTATTCATTGATTGAGGTGATAAACATTTTAGGACATCGTTTTTTTTTTAAATGCAGCATGGTCAAACTTGAAAGTAAAAAAAAGTTTTATGTAGTACATATTAATAAAAGATTTGAAAACATTAACTCACAGAACAACTTGTTTTAACATGTTTTGGGATAATTTGGTTACTGTCAAAAGAAAACATATAACACTCAAACGGAGAAATAAATTATTTTTCACACATGATGATGATTTTAGATTATAAAATTATTCTACATGGCATTTATCATATACATCTTATTATTTATTCTACTAACATATCTACATAATGTATATGCATGTCGTGAGCAGAAGCAACCTTCCTTTTTTTTGTCTCCATTGCTTAGTATCACAAAGAGTTAAAAAGAAAAAAATGCAATGTGAATGTGAAGTTAAAAAAAATCAACTTCACATCACCAGATCTAGCAGTACAAAGTTTGAAATTGGTGTTGAACCACGATGTAGTGAAGGAACAAAGAAAACAAATATATATATAGCAAAATTTCCCATATCACCTATGCCTGTAACAATGGTTTTATGTTATCACCTGCTACATGCAGCACAGCCACTAGAACATCCGTTTCCCCATGCAATGGGCATTTGAACGAGCTATGAGCTTACTGTCTGAAGCAAGAAAATAAGCTTGGGTTACGAACAAAGGTTTGAGTGTCACAGGACAAAAAATCACAAATAATTTGTTGACAATTGTTTGAGTACATAAGAGAAAGATCTTGAAATATTTTCTTTTTCTTACATCTATTCATTTTTAAGTTTAGGAAATTGTTCATAAGCCTTGATAAATGTAAATTTATTCAATTTTTATCATGCAAGGGATATATTTCTTGGCACCATGAAGCCATTTAAGTACCAAGCCACTTTGACATTTTATTTTCATAACAATTATTTGATCATTATTGATATTTATTGAATAAATTTTAATTACAAAGTTGTTTTATATGTAATAGTTCAAGAAAAAAACAAAAATATTATTTTTAAAATTAGTGTTTTCGTGTTCAAAGAAATATATTCTAAAAACTTAATTGTGACTTTTTGTCCTGTGACTTTTTGTCCGTGACTTTTTGTCTGTGACTTTTTGTCTTGTGACCTTCTGTCCTACATTCAAACAATCACACCTCTTGTATTTTCACAATCAGCTATTTGTGACATTGCCGTGAGTTCTATTTCAGTAAGTGTATGCAGGTACGTGGGAATTCTTGTTTTCCAACGAAATTGTTTAGTCAATAATTCTGGCGTTACACGACTTTCGTACAACTTTTTTCGATTTTTCTACGATTTCTGTATCAGATTAATCTATCGGTCAAAATATGACACCTAACTGAAAAATGATTTGTTGTATATGCTTTTAAAGGTTAACTCAAAATGTACAATATACTTTTAAGAAATTGTATACACTCCTTGTACCGAGACTTTGAAAGGTATTACCAAATTTTCGAAATGTTTTTTTAAATGACATATAATACTTAATATATAAAGTTTGTTTTAATCTTGGTCATAATAATGTTAGAGTAATTATAGTCCCAGGTTTTGATACAATTTCAATTTCACCCAAATCATCAGATTATCTCAATTTTCGATAAATAAAAATATACGTATGGATCAACTTAAATGTAGTAAAAATTATAAATAAAGTTTAAAAAAGTTAATTCAGATTGACATCTGACAGAGATGAAAGATTTTATCTTTTTCACACCCCTTGTCACCTGATAAGAAATGTTTATTGCCAATAATTAACAGGTTCTATTTTTTCAAGTTTCTCTCGGTTATACAGCGTATCGATGGAAAAGCGTCACCTCCAGTGATGCCCGGATGCTGTATCTAAGGAGCTGCTACGTCACGCCGGATAAGAGAATTCATAATTTTATTCAAATAACTGTCTAGAGATTTTTTATCAGATTTCTCACGTTTGCACCAATTTTAGGCAGACGGAGCGTCTTTAATGACCTGACGACACTGTTTCCAATCTATAAAACAGGTCTACTTTAGAATAAGTAAGCAGACAAAATATGAAAATATTGTTAATAGATATAAGAAGATGTGGTATGAGTGCCAATGAGACAACTCTCCATCCAAGTCACAACTTGTAAAAGTAATCCATTATAGGTCAAAGTACGGCCTTCAACACGGAGCCTTGGCTCACACCGAACAGCAAGCTATAAAGGGCCCCAAAAATGACTAGTGTAAAACCATTCAAACAGGAAAACCAACGGTGTAGTCTATATAAAAAACGAGAAACGAGAAACACTTATGGACCACATCAACAAACGACAACCACTGAACATCAGGTTCCTGATTTAGGACAGGTTCAAACATATGCAGCGGGTTTTAATAGGCGCCAACCTTCACCCTACTTGAAACAATAGTGTAACATCACAACATAGAAAGACACACTATGAAATATCAATTGAAATGGCTTAACTCAATCAAAAGACATATTAACAAAAACAAGTGAACATACACTAAACGAAGAACTTTGATCTATGACACAATGTAAATACGAAATTAATAAAACAAGGGGGTTAGATGTTTAACAATATCAGAACCTTTGACAAATTGCTGCCAAATAGAATAACGTACACAGGTAAATAAAATAATTAAAACAATTAAAAGATAAAAATCACAACATAATATTGAGCATATGAGTAAATAATCAAGAGTTAACCAACGTAACAAACTGAAGGGCATTTAATTGCTGCACTTTATCTTGCCAGTGGCTGCACATCCTTTGACCATCCTGCTTCATCCCCAGACACGCAAAAAAGCAAAGAATATGAAGGACACGAAAAGAATCCACCTGCAGTAAAGTTATTATTTGTTGGATGTTTGTTTAGCAGAACTACAAAATTCAACACATCCAGTTCAAAAATAGTTCAACAATGGAAACAAATGTCCCTAAAATGGGAAAGATGTGGGACACAATTTGGTATAACTTATACCTACAATCTGTCAACTGTAGTTGACAGATTTCACTTTTTGTACCAGAAAATATTAAATGTGCAGAGAACTTGACATTTTCCAAACTGCACCAAAATTTGGCTGACTACCCTCAAGAAGACAAAATAAGAAATATTTAAGGAACTTCAAAATTCGAATTCAAGATATCCATAAATCATTGAGAACCGTCTGAAATATTTCAGGACATCCATAATTCGATTGGAGGATATCCTGAAATATATTTTAGGACTGCTAAAATTTGACTTAAGGATATCCTTAATTTCTAGATGCGAGTCAAGATGTGGAAGAGACCTTACTGTACTGTTTTATCCTTTATTACAACAGGGACTTTCTATACTAATGTTAGTATAGACTGTCCCTGATTAAAAGGTAATTTGGAAAGATACGATTAACATAGTCATCAACATTTTAATTATTCGATGATAGGACTTGATTTATACATAGCGGGACGTGAAGTTTAAGGATGAAGCCTTCTGTTCAATATTCTTGAAAAGCTCCTGCATGAAAGTTGTATCACATACGAATAAAACAAGAAGTTAGCGATAAAAGGAGAACAGATGGTTTTATAGGAACGGTTATACAAAGTATGATCTGCCTTTTCCTACAACAAGATAGTTGTTGTATCTAGTAAGCCTTTTAACTGAGGCAGACTAAGACTAATTCTTTCAGTCCGTCTTAATTTTAGAATGAGGAATACTTGTGTAAAGGGTTGTGAAGTAAAATATTTTATTCTATTGAACGAGGAGCTGGACTCGGATTGTACTCTAGCAAACCTTTGGAAATTTGTAAGTATCCACATCGAAAAAACTGAAATACTGGACAGTACAACACACCACATCACCAACCAATACCCGACTCTTTCTGCAACAAAACAGTCGTACAATCAAATATACATGTACAAACAATTGCGAACAACCGTTGAAATGGTCAATACAGATAGCCTATAGCTAACTTGACATTCTCCTCAGCGATAATGAAAAGAAGCTAGAATTATCCTTTTAACTTCTCGTTCCTGTATATAGATGATACCTTCTCACTAAATAATTCAAAGTGTTGGTACTATTTTGAATTCATCTATTCCATCGAACTTGAAATAAAGGATACCACATATACAGACAAGTCTGCATGCATATATATTGAATTGCATCTAGAGATTGACAATAAGGATCGGTTGAGAACGAACATTTAAGACAAAAGAGTTGATTTCAGCATTCCAATTGTGAATTTTCCATTTATATGTATCAAAATGTCAGCAGCGCCTGCAAATGGAGTATATATCTCATAGTTGATACAATATTAATATTCTTTAGTTTCCTATTATGATTTCCTGGATGGAGGGTTGCGCTTACAATTGACCTATCGAACCAAGGGTTTCTATCGGTTAAGTTAAAGTCACCTCTTCGAAAATTTTACGGACGCTATCACGAGTTGGTTGATCGATTTGGAATATCTATTTCACAGATGACGACGGATATTTTCTAATTGTCGTAAATACAATCCAGTCATCTTTTAGCCATGATATTGTCTTTTTTTCTAAGACTTATGTGTTTTATTTACCTCTTCTTTAGCACAGGGACAAAATGTGGTAGGAGTAAACCAGATTTACGTGTATTCACAATAAAATAAAAACTGTACATTGCACTTTGAAGATGAAGACTGTAAATTTGATCAAGGAAAAACATCATAAATTAGCACACAATTTGGAAATTAGGTTTAAAATGTGATCGCTACTACATTAAGCTGGATTAGGTAGCTACAGCTGTTGGATGGATACTTTCGTTCGAGAAAACAAACCTAAATCAGAGCCAACAACACCCTTATAACAAGTGTTGTAAATTCTCGTAAAATTTAATTGAAATCGGCAGTAATCGTGAGATGTAAGTAAGTATTTAAAATCGTCAGTCGATCGGCAAAAGAACCTTTAAAACAGAATTACTGAGTAAATCACACCTGTTTAGCCGTTGCTGTTGAAAGATGCAAAAAATTGTCCGAGTTTAAAATTTCATTTGTTATCGGTAGCTCTGTAAAAAAGTAATAACAAAAACACCGAACTCTAAGGCAAATTAAAAAAAGGGGACTGAAGTCCATACAAGCTGACAAAATCAACGTTAGACCATATATTTATCAAAGTCATCTTCATCAAGAGCAAACCGTACAAGTTATGAAAGAGGGGGCGGGGTTACAAAGAGGTGCTCATTTCCCAAAATCCCGCCTTTCTGTATTTTTCCCACTTCCCATTTTATTGTCTTCTTTTTTCAAGATCCCACTTGCGTACCCCCTATTTCCTACATCCCCATTTTTCGCCTCCTGTATCCCATATCCCAAAAAGCGTGTCACTCCACTCATGCAAAATATCCGTGTTCGTTTACTGATCGATATTTTTGCTAAAAGGCATTACATGTCGAGACCCGCTTGGAACTCAAAATACGGTATACATTAAATGTGTACCTTTATGTGTATAATTTAGGTTTTAATTGGTGTTTTTTTTTTTGCTGTTTTATTATAGGATTAAATACATCTTGTCCGGAGTTTATTTATATATGTGTAGAATTATCCCCAGATGTGTTTGGTCTATGTCAATTAATCAGCAACCCAACGATGAAATACCCTAAAAACCAAGAAAACAAAAACAAAACAAACAAACAAACAAAACCCACTAACAACATCAACACCAAAACCATCAAAATCAAACAACCCGAAGACATCTGAAATCAACACCAGCCGGACAGTATTAAAGAATACAATAGTGTCTACACTTTATAGCTAGCTCTATATACGTTAAGGTTAAATGCACTCAAAATTTCTGAGATGCATTTATGGAGCCAAACATAAGAAGTCTGTCATTATCATATCATTATATATGTCGATGACAGAATCAGAAAAACGAATAAATTTGATCTGTGATACCTGAATGTAAATACATAACTAATAAGAATTATAAGGGATAAATAATTAAGGTAAAAGTAAATAAACAGGTTTAAACAAAGTTAAAGTATGATACCACTGTGAAATGTTAAACAATTTTTAGAAAATCATCACTTTTGAAAAAACCTGCGTCATATTATACACAGGTAAATGAAAATAATTTTGTTGTTAAGTATACTTCTTCTTCTGTGTGTATAAAATCTTCTGTTTAGGAATACCAAGAAATTTCATTAATATCAATAAAACTAATCTAACACTTGGTACATATGGGGTGAATATCAACATTAAAACTATACAATTAGTGCTAGATAAAACTTCCTGTACAGGTGCAAGGACAGTATTTAAGGAGAAATGAAATAATTTTGATGTTCATAGTACAAAGAAGTGAAAATTTGTAGTAATTCTAAATAATTAAAGCTGGTATATAGACAAGATCCATGTTAAGAACAAAAAAGCATTACAAATAGTATCAACAGGTCAAATTAACAAGAAAGTACGATTTGAGAGTACTCGCAGTTACTGACAGCTAGTTAAAAGCCAAGACAATTAATGATAAAAAATCATGCATCAGTGACTGAAATCAACTAAAACACATCCCAGGGATTTAGTATTTTAACGTCATGAACAGTCAAAGAAGACATGACTTGTGCAATGCTAACAATAAATGTATCAACAGGTAGTAGAATAGTTAGGAGTGACTTTTTATAGATTAAAATGAACGTGTGTGTCTCTATACATCCCGTTTGAAAAGAAAATACAAATTTAGTTATGTTTTAATTTGCTTATGACAAAATCGATATTAGTGCCAATGTAAACTATATTCAGAGATCTAATTACAACATTGGTACGATAACCCTTACTAATAAGTTTGTTTAAAGATTCGATGAGTTTACACGGATCACATAGTGATTTCCGCGCTTTAAGTACAATATTACCGTAAAATTTAGGATGTGAAATACCATTTTTAATAAGTTTTCTACAGGTACAGCCAAATTTACTAATCAAATCTTTGTATCTATGAAAGAATTTAGTAAAAGTTTTACGTAATTTATGGTAACGAAATCCCTGACTTAATAATTTACCAGTGATGCATTGATTACGTTCGTTAAAATCTATGACATCACTACACACACGGGCATACTGAATGAGTTGGGATATATAAACACTGTATGATGGAGCCAAAGGCACATTGGCGTCTAAAAAACGAAAATTAACAATAGGGAATGAAAAATCGTCTCTTTTGTCATAAATTTTAGTATGGAGTTTCCCTTTAGAAATTGAAATGTCTAAATCTAGAAAAGGACAACTGCTGCTGTTTATGTTAGATTTAGTTAAAGTAAGTTCTTTTGGGTAAATTTCGGTAGTATATTTAGAGAACTCTGGATTATTTAACGAAAAAATATCATCCAGATAACGGAAGGTATTGTTGAATGTATCAACCAAATGTAACAATGATGTTTCTTTACTGAGTTTGGTCATAAACTGAGATTCATAGCAATACAGGAATAAATCTGCTATTAAAGGGGCGCAGTTAGTGCCCATAGGAATACCTACTACCTGACGATACACTTTATCGCCGAAACGTACATATATGTTATCTAGGAGAAAAATTAAAGCTTCAATCATATCCTCACATTTCCAGTAAGTGTATCTAGCATACTTTCCTTTTTCGTTACAGAAAAAGGCTTTAAACGAGTTACAGCAAATAAATTTACAATGAGATTTTTCGAAAGACCATTTTATTAAATATGAAAATATTTTCTTTATTAGATTGTGTGGAAGTGTAGTGTAGAGAGTAGAAAAATCATAACTGTCAACAGAATTAAAAGGACCATCAAAAGCATGTATTTTATCTAAAACCTGTAAAGAATTTTTAACACTCCAAAAATAATAAATACCATTATTTTCATAAGCTTTATTACAAAAGTTAATAACCAGTTCTTTGATAGTAGTAAGGGAGGTAGTAAGAAGCACTGATAGATTAGTAGAAGAACACTTATTAGATGTGGAGATGAAACGGAATTTAAATGTTTTTTGTGTAATTTCGGTAACCAGTACATGGTAGGGACTTTCAAATGTTAGGAAGAGGCTTTAAGCTGGGTAGTGGCAGTGATATGCTAGTTAACGATTTGACTCTCAGTGGTGCGTATGGACCTGAATATAGAGGAATTGATAATTTCGTTTTGAAGAACTTCCGTGTAGTATATGTGTCTTAATTACCACCACTACATTATTGGCTGCCTTGTCTGCCGGTACGAACACAAACCGCTCTTCGAGTACTTGAGTTTATTTTTATTCTAGAAATGGGAATATCATGGACCCTATTATTCATTTCAGAATTGTTTTCAAAATGAGATATTCGAATATTAACAGTATTCTGTTATCCGAACATACGGGTATTTTTAAAATCAGTGATCTCCCTTTCTTAGTAACGCCGATTTCCGTTGATAAGGCGGTGAAACATTGTTAGCTCGTGCAAGAGAATATGCCGGATTGCTTACTTTTAATAAAGTTTCATCGTGAATGAATACGTGTAGATATGGCCAAGACCTATCGTGATGTAGGTTGTAAAAATCGTAACTTGAAAGCTGAAATAATTATTAATCGTTAACACTAAAAATGTAGCTACAAAGTTCAGACAAAGTAAATCATTCACTTTTATGTATATAATCTGTAGGAAAATAAATTCAAACCATTCTTATTATTTCAGTTTTTTCTTTCTTTCTACTGTATTAGATACGAAGACGGCTTACCGTGTGAGAATAAAAAATCACAAAAAAAAAAAGAATATCAGATCATGAATATATTTGATCAAGATTTTGTGTATATTCCTGTTTGACAAATATATGCAGTGAAAACAAAACGGTCCATGAGTGATCTTATGCCTTGTTTGATTTTCCTTAATCAAGGTCATGTGCAAATTAAGTTGGGTAATAAAAATGTCGACATCAAAGAAACATTGAGACAGGTGAATTAACCTGGTCATCTGGTCATGGTAGATTTTGGTATCCAGCGGTTATTACAAGGTGCATGCGAAGTTAAGGATAACAGTGATAATTAAGACTACTAAAATTTGTTTTAAACGAAACAATTAACAACAAAATGTTGAGGTCATGAGCTAGATCAAGAAAATAATTCAGAAACGCAAACGAAGACATTACTTAAGGTGTATGACTATTCATTGATTGAGGTGATAAACATTTTAGGACATCGTTTTTTTTAAATGCAGCATGGTCAAACTTGAAAGTAAAAAAGTTTTATGTAGTACATATTAATAAAAGATTTGAAAACATTAACTCACAGAACAACTTGTTTTAACATGTTTTGGGATAATTTGGTTACTGTCAAAAGAAAACATATAACACTCAAACGGAGAAATAAATTATTTTTCACACATGATGATGATTTTAGATTATAAAATTATTCTACATGGCATTTATCATATACATCTTATTATTTATTCTACTAACATATCTACATAATGTATATGCATGTCGTGAGCAGAAGCAACCTTCCTTTTTTGTCTCCATTGCTTAGTATCACAAAGAGTTAAAAGAAAAAATGCAATGTGAATGTGAAGTTAAAAAATCAACTTCACATCACCAGATCTAGCAGTACAAAGTTTGAAATTGGTGTTGAACCACGATGTAGTGAAGGAACAAAGAAAACAAATATATATATAGCAAAATTTCCCATATCACCTATGCCTGTAACAATGGTTTTATGTTATCACCTGCTACATGCAGCACAGCCACTAGAACATCCGTTTCCCATGCAATGGGCATTTGAACGAGCTATGAGCTTACTGTCTGAAGCAAGAAAATAAGCTTGGGTTACGAACAAAGGTTTGAGTGTCACAGGACAAAAATCACAAATAATTTGTTGACAATTGTTTGAGTACATAAGAGAAAGATCTTGAAATATTTTCTTTTCTTACATCTATTCATTTTAAGTTTAGGAAATTGTTCATAAGCCTTGATAAATGTAAATTTATTCAATTTTATCATGCAAGGGATATATTTCTTGGCACCATGAAGCCATTTAAGTACCAAGCCACTTTGACATTTTATTTTCATACAATTATTTGATCATTATTGATATTTATTGAATAAATTTTAATTACAAAGTTGTTTTATATGTAATAGTTCAAGAAAAAAACAAAAATATTATTTTTAAAATTAGTGTTTTCGTGTTCAAAGAAATATATTCTAAAAACTTAATTGTGACTTTTTGTCCTGTGACTTTTTGTCCGTGACTTTTTGTCTGTGACTTTTTGTCCTGTGACCTTCTGTCCTACATTCAAACAATCACACCTCTTGTATTTTCACAATCAGCTATTTGTGACATTGCCGTGAGTTCTATTTCAGTAAGTGTATGCAGGTACGTGGAATTCTTGTTTTCCAACGAAATTGTTTAGTCAATAATTCTGGCGTTACACGACTTTCGTACAACTTTTTCGATTTTCTACGATTTCTGTATCAGATTAATCTATCGGTCAAAATATGACACCTAACTGAAAATGATTTGTTGTATATGCTTTTAAAGGTTAACTCAAAATGTACAATATACTTTTAAGAAATTGTATACACTCCTTGTACCGAGACTTTGAAAGGTATTACCAAATTTTCGAAATGTTTTTTTAAATGACATATAATACTTAATATATAAAGTTTGTTTTAATCTTGGTCATAATAATGTTAGAGTAATTATAGTCCCAGGTTTTGATACAATTTCAATTTCACCCAAATCATCAGATTATCTCAATTTTCGATAAATAAAAATATACGTATGGATCAACTTAAATGTAGTAAAATTATAAATAAAGTTAAAAAAGTTAATTCAGATTGACATCTGACAGAGATGAAAGATTTTATCTTTTCACACCCTTGTCACCTGATAAGAAATGTTTATTGCCAATAATTAACAGGTTCTATTTTTTCAAGTTTCTCTCGGTTATACAGCGTATCGATGGAAAAGCGTCACCTCCAGTGATGCCCGGATGCTGTATCTAAGGAGCTGCTACGTCACGCCGGATAAGAGAATTCATAATTTTATTCAAATAACTGTCTAGAGATTTTTTATCAGATTTCTCACGTTTGCACCAATTTTAGGCAGACGGAGCGTCTTTAATGACCTGACGACACTGTTTCCAATCTATAAAACAGGTCTACTTTAGAATAAGTAAGCAGACAAAATATGAAAATATTGTTAATAGATATAAGAAGATGTGGTATGAGTGCCAATGAGACAACTCTCCATCCAAGTCACAACTTGTAAAAGTAATCCATTATAGGTCAAAGTACGGCCTTCAACACGGAGCCTTGGCTCACACCGAACAGCAAGCTATAAAGGGCCCCAAAAATGACTAGTGTAAAACCATTCAAACAGGAAAACCAACGGTGTAGTCTATATAAAAAACGAGAAACGAGAAACACTTATGGACCACATCAACAAACGACAACCACTGAACATCAGGTTCCTGATTTAGGACAGGTTCAAACATATGCAGCGGGTTTTAATAGGCGCCAACCTTCACCCTACTTGAAACAATAGTGTAACATCACAACATAGAAAGACACACTATGAAATATCAATTGAAATGGCTTAACTCAATCAAAAGACATATTAACAAAAACAAGTGAACATACACTAAACGAAGAACTTTGATCTATGACACAATGTAAATACGAAATTAATAAAACAAGGGGGTTAGATGTTTAACAATATCAGAACCTTTGACAAATTGCTGCCAAATAGAATAACGTACACAGGTAAATAAAAATAATTAAAACAATTAAAAGATAAAAATCACAACATAATATTGAGCATATGAGTAAATAATCAAGAGTTAACCAACGTAACAAACTGAAGGGCATTTAATTGCTGCACTTTATCTTGCCAGTGGCTGCACATCCTTTGACCATCCTGCTTCATCCCCAGACACGCAAAAAAAGCAAAGAATATGAAGGGACACGAAAAAGAATCCACCTGCAGTAAAGTTATTATTTGTTGGATGTTTGTTTAGCAGAACTACAAAAATTCAACACATCCAGTTCAAAAATAGTTCAACAATGGAAACAAATGTCCCTAAAATGGGAAAGATGTGGGACACAATTTGGTATAACTTATACCTACAATCTGTCAACTGTAGTTGACAGATTTCACTTTTTGTACCAGAAAATATTAAATGTGCAGAGAACTTGACATTTTCCAAACTGCACCAAAATTTGGCTGACTACCCTCAAGAAGACAAAATAAGAAATATTTAAGGAACTTCAAAATTCGAATTCAAGATATCCATAAATCATTGAGAACCGTCTGAAATATTTCAGGACATCCATAATTCGATTGGAGGATATCCTGAAATATATTTTAGGACTGCTAAAATTTGACTTAAGGATATCCTTAATTTCTAGATGCGAGTCAAGATGTGGAAGAGACCTTACTGTACTGTTTTATCCTTTATTACAACAGGGACTTTCTATACTAACGTTAGTATAGACTGTCCCTGATTAAAAGGTAATTTGGAAAGATACGATTAACATAGTCATCAACATTTTTAATTATTCGATGATAGGACTTGATTTATACATAGCGGGACGTGAAGTTTAAGGATGAAGCCTTCTGTTCAATATTCTTGAAAAGCTCCTGCATGAAAGTTGTATCACATACGAATAAAACAAGAAGTTAGCGATAAAAGGAGAACAGATGGTTTTTATAGGAACGGTTATACAAAGTATGATCTGCCTTTTCCTACAACAAGATAGTTGTTGTATCTAGTAAGCCTTTTAACTGAGGCAGACTAAGACTAATTCTTTCAGTCCGTCTTAATTTTAGAATGAGGAATACTTGTGTAAAGGGTTGTGAAGTAAAATATTTTATTCTATTGAACGAGGAGCTGGACTCGGATTGTACTCTAGCAAACCTTTGGAAATTTGTAAGTATCCACATCGAAAAAACTGAAATACTGGACAGTACAACACACCACATCACCAACCAATACCCGACTCTTTCTGCAACAAAACAGTCGTACAATCAAATATACATGTACAAACAATTGCGAACAACCGTTGAAATGGTCAATACAGATAGCCTATAGCTAACTTGACATTCTCCTCAGCGATAATGAAAAGAAGCTAGAATTATCCTTTAACTTCTCGTTCCTGTATATAGATGATACCTTCTCACTAAATAATTCAAAGTGTTGGTACTATTTTGAATTCATCTATTCCATCGAACTTGAAATAAAGGATACCACATATACAGACAAGTCTGCATGCATATATATTGAATTGCATCTAGAGATTGACAATAAGGATCGGTTGAGAACGAACATTTAAGACAAAAGAGTTGATTTCAGCATTCCAATTGTGAATTTTCCATTTATATGTATCAAAATGTCAGCAGCGCCTGCAAATGGAGTATATATCTCATAGTTGATACAATATTAATATTCCGGGGCTTTAGTTTCCTATTATGATTTCCTGGATGGAGGGTTGCGCTTACAATTGACCTATCGAACCAAGGGTTTCTATCGGTTAAGTTAAAGTCACCTCTTCGAAAATTTTACGGACGCTATCACGAGTTGGTTGATCGATTTGGAATATCTATTTCACAGATGACGACGGATATTTTCTAATTGTCGTAAATACAATCCCGTCATCTTTTAGCCATGATATTGTCTTTTTTTCTAAGACTTATGTGTTTTATTTACCTCTTCTTTAGCACAGGGACAAAATGTGGTAGGAGTAAACCAGATTTACGTGTATTCACAATAAAATAAAAACTGTACATTGCACTTTGAAGATGAAGACTGTAAATTTGATCAAGGAAAAACATCATAAATTGGCACACAATTTGGAAATTAGGTTTAAAATGTGATCGCTACTACATTAAGCTGGATTAGGTAGCTACAGCTGTTGGATGGATACTTTCGTTCGAGAAAACAAACCTAAATCAGAGCCAACAACACCCTTATAACAAGTGTTGTAAATTCTCGTAAAATTTAATTGAAATCGGCAGTAATCGTGAGATGTAAGTAAGTATTTAAAATCGTCAGTCGATCGGCAAAAGAACCTTTAAAATAGAATTACTGAGTAAATCACACCTGTTTAGCCGTTGCTGTTGAAAGATGCAAAAAATTGTCCGAGTTTAAAATTTCATTTGTTATCGGTAGCTCTGTAAAAAAGTAATAACAAAAACACCGAACTCTAAGGCAAATTAAAAAAAGGGGACTGAAGTCCATACAAGCTGACAAAATCAACGTTAGACCATATATTTATCAAAGTCATCTTCATCAAGAGCAAACCGTACAAATTATGAAAGAGGGGGCGGGGTTACAAAGAGGTGCTCATTTCCCAAAATCCCGCCTTTCTGTATTTTTCCCACTTCCCATTTTATTGTCTTCTTTTTTCAAGATCCCACTTGCGTACCCCCTATTTCCTACATCCCCATTTTTCGCCTCCTGTATCCCATATCCCAAAAAGCGTGTCACTCCACTCATGCAAAATATCCGTGTTCGTTTACTGATCGATATTTTTGCTAAAAGGCATTACATGTCGAGACCCGCTTGGAACTCAAAATACGGTATACATCAAATGTGTACCTTTATGTGTATAATTTAGGTTTTAATTGGTGGTTTTTTTTTTGCTGTTTTATTATAGGATTAAATACATCTTGTCCGGAGTTTATTTATATATGTGTAGAATTATCCCCAGATGTGTTTGGTCTATGTCAATTAATCAGCAACCCAACGATGAAATACCCCTAAAAAACCAAGAAAAACAAAAACAAACAAAAACAAACAAACAAACAAAAACCCACTAACAACATCAACACCAAAAACCATCAAAAATCAAACAACCCGAAGACATCTGGAAATCAACACCAGCCGGACAGTATTAAAGAATACAATAGTGTCTACACTTTATAGCTAGCTCTATATACGTTAAGGTTAAATGCACTCAAAATTTCTGAGATGCATTTATGGAGCCAAACATAAGAAGTCTGTCATTATCATATCATTATATATGTCGATGACAGAATCAGAAACTCGAGAAGGGCTACAGAATACACTGCAAATGATTTAAATAAATATGGTTCCTCATGGAAAATCAAACAGTAATTAATTAGAATTTGATAATGAATACCTTGCAGTAAGGAATTGCATATACAATATACAATTCCTTGCTTGGAGTAACAATCAATTATACGTGTTATACCTCCTATTCAGTCAGTCTATCAAAATACTAGGGAAAAATTATATATAAGGCAGAAAGGACATTTTCTTTAGACCATCCCTGTAATCTACGTGAAAAACTTCGTATAGCAATTCAGATTTTGGTTGTTCCAATCACTCTTCATGGAAGTCAATTTTTTATGTAGTTTTATAAGAAGATCAAAGATTTTGATCTGTTTGAACATCTGTATATAAAATGAATCAAAGAAATTCTAGGGGTGTCAGTGAATAGTGCAAAACAACAAAGTATATATACAATGTAGCTTGTCTATAGCTGAAACAAACAGAATCCATGAGATCTGCACTTAAAAATTCAGCCGTTTCAGCTATAAAATTTCTAAATCATGTTTTTAACTGCCCTATTTAAAAATAAAACATTTATGATCCTTTATTACTGAATATTATGAATATTTTCCCCCAGTATTTTCTTAAATATATATCATCTTCTGATTCAGGTCCTTATTCTCATTTCGCCTTAGCTGTCAAAATCATTATATAAAATTAATCTCATTTCGCCTTAGTACAAATTTTCAGGTACAAAAGAATTAACTAAGGCGAAATGGGAACTTGTGTAAACAGTGTAATTAAGTAATTTTTTGGTTTGTATTGCAATTAGTTGATATTTGTTATTTTAATGTCAACATCTGCCATCAAATACTTTTTAAAAGAAGATGTTTTTTGGTGTCTTCCCGATTGTCCCACTTTTTGAATAATTCTTTTTATAGTGGCTCACCTTTTTTAAAATGTATTTTTTTACTTATGTGATATATTTTGTAAATAAAGTCTTTGTTATTGTTTCTTATTAGAGATGACAAATAGGATACGGAATGTTTCATATTTTAATGAATAAAATAAAGACAAATATCATGCAATCATAACAAATATTTTATTTCTGAATCAACACTGAATTACAAGAACAATTTTAAATTAGCATACTAATAAAGCAAATGTACATGTAATAAATAATCGCATGAGAAAAAAAAAAAACACTAATACATAAAAACACAGAGGTATAATTTGTTTATTTACAATTTTTATCTAAATTCACATTTCGCCTTAGTTCAATTCCCATCTCGCCTTAGTATTTTTTTTACCATTTTTACCTGGAATTCACAACTAAGGCGAAATGGGAACACACCCTCTGATTCACCTGCTTAGTCATGATGAAATATTTCGGGCTTTGAAAGATACATATGAGCATAGCCGGGGTCGGAACTGCCAATTTCTTCTAATTTCAAGATCACGCAAAACTTTACAGATATTCGGCTTGACCCCTCTTCCATTTTCCCTAGTATCCCGTTATGAAATTTCCTTGATCCGCGTCTATTTTGTTTTGTTTAAGCCAGACAGAGTGTCATTTATCAAAATAAAACAACATGCACCGTAGTAAAATGGTAACCATTGATAAGAGTCTTTGTTAGTATTAGAATACATTTTATCTAGGGAAAGGGGGAGTGGGTTTCTGTCCAAGAATTAAAACACATTTTCCAAATTTATTACCAGGCCCATCTTATTTTTGATGGTGCCCCTCCACCATCCCCTTTTTAAAATCCTGGATCTGCCTCTGTAACTCGAATACAAAAGGTATTTAATGTTTACTATTCAAAGGTATTTTATTTGTTTACTGTTAATAAAATCGTAATATATAGGTCATCCTAGTTAAAAAAAATGATTATGACATATAGAAAGGCTATTTTTATGTTTTTGCTTGACGCTTTCTAAAGTCATGAAATAGAATTCCTTCAAAATATAAGTTCCAAATGGAAGAAATATTCTGTAATATTTATACATCTGGATCCTGACGGAATAAAGATTATAGAATATTTGATCCAAAACGAACAGATATTACGACATTGTTTATAACAAATATACGTTTACATTTCGACGGCGTCAAGCCAAAAAATAAAAAGAGCATTTCACGGTGTCATAATTATTTGGACTAGGGTTACCTGTGCTAATAATGTTTCACAAACGACACTTTTCAGTGGTCACCGGATGACAGTGAATAATTCGACTTGACCTTCCGTGTTTATTTGATAGTTGCTGTTTAAATATTAATATTCGAGGCTATAGGACATTTCCAGATGAAGCGGAATTACCACTCCGCTCCGGTGTCGGTCCAACACTTACGGTTCGTGCACTTTGCAGACAGATGATGCAGATGTTGGTGCTTTGTTCCAGGATTAAGCATCGTTTGTCAACTTGAGAATGTTATTGCATTTCGTCAATATAAAGTAAAATATTACTATAACACGTTCTAAACTATTCTGCTATCGTTTTGATACTCTAAAATGAAAAATTTCATTACTGATTCAACCCAAATTTGGTATGCAGACATCAACATAATGAAAATATTGATTTACATATAATTACAAACAATGGCTGTTTCCTTCGAAGTTTGTAGTAAATCAGAGTAAGAATAACATTATTATGGGAAATACCAGTCACAGAAAGGCTGGATAGCTTCATGTTATAGTATATTATGAAAATGTCATTTAATATATTCTTAGTTTCCTGTTTCACTGTCCATGTTTTGCTGTGTATATTATGTCATTTAGTTGTTCATCATTTTATTATATTTATCCATACTTGTAGAGGATTGAAAACAAAAAAAATACTAGTAAATATAAAAAATAAGTAGATGAGATGTGTTATATGATTGCCAACGAGACAGCTATCTATCAGAGTTCAAATGACTTAGATATTATACAATTATTGACTTTTCATGAGATTGATACAATGATTTATTAACCCCAAAGATATGATAGTCACTGAGGCCAAAGGCCGAGGGTGAATGTCATATCTCTGGGGTTGATAAATCATTGTATCAACTGAAATCAAACGTCAACAATTGTTTTATTAAATGACTTTTTATCCTTCTCCTTATTTTCTAGTTTTTGCTCCAAGATAATTTTAAAACTGCTCCCTGTGTTTATACTAAATATATCATCGCTTTTGCAGTTGCTAATTCACATAACAAAATATTCAATAAAGTTTACTAAAAAAATACACCGAAAACAAGAAGAAGAGAAAAAATACACTGAAACAAGAAGATAAAGAAAAAAAAACAGGAATTTACATGACGTCATAAACCTATATCAATGACGTTGCCCTGGAATATCTATATTTAGGTACACGGACGCTGTTCCAAATCTTATATTAACCTCTTGTGATATTTGCCGCGGTGAATATAATGTTTTATCAAAGAGGATTTCCTATGTTTTTAGCCAATGAGAAAACAGAAAATTTATAGTCATATAATAAAAGCATTATTGGTCACTGTACAGCTTTCAAAAATGAGAAAAAACCCATACAGTATAGTCGGCTTTAAAAAGCCATGGCATGAAAAATGTGAAACAATCATATGAGAAAACTAATGACCCAATTTTAAACAATAATTTACTCAAAAAAAAATATGACATACATGAACCAACAATAACCACTGATTATTAACAGGCTCCTTACTTGGTATAGGCATTGAAAAACTGTGGCAGAGTTAAAGATGTTTGTGAGGGCTCAACCCTCCCCTTAACTGCCTACAGTAGTGTAACAGTACAACAGAACAGACTGTAAAAACTAGTTGCAAATATATCTTAACTTAATAGATTGGTACACAGCACAATGAAATAACTAACTTGAAAACAAATAGACACAATTCACTGGTATGAGAGTACTTACAGAAACTGATAGCTAGCCTAAAGCCAATTACAACTAATATGACTAATAAATAAACCATGTTCTCCAAGACTAAAGTATCCATCAGTACACATCCAACGGATTAAGATAAAGACATCATAAATAGTTTGAGAAACACATGACCTTGTGCAATGCCAAAATATAGGAAAACAGAATGTACAGGAGTGTTAAAGTCAAGATTCTGATTTAAGTTCAACAATGAAGTTGGAGCTCAATGAAAATGATGTTTTGTCAAAAAGATGTGAATGTCTTAATTTTTACCTCTGAGTCAGCAGATTTAGCTATTTGTACCATTTATGATTGTGATATAATAAAGGAAATTTGAAATGTCTAAGAGATCATTGTATGTCAAATCAAATCTATATACGTACATTGTAGATATTGTACCAAAATATTTTAATTATATTAAAGTAAATTTCAAAGCTTGGAGAGGAAAGAAACATTTACACAAGTCTTGTAATAAATTTTGTACATTTTAGTAGTCATGTGGTCAGTTAAGTGCTGGTGCTTTAAAAGACTTCATGCAATATGAATTAATGTGAAGAAATTAAATACATCTTTTATAATCTGTTTTTTTTTTTATTTGTTTGACTTCATTATCATTTTTTATTGCTTCATGTACATGATGTATAAGATATTGTTATACAATAATTTTTGTAAATTTTATTTATCTTTATAAAAGTAAGATGATATTTGTTTATTTTCAGATTAGCATCTTAATAGAAATAATGATGGATGACAGTATAGATGTTGTTCATATCAAACAAGAACCTGTGGATTCAGATATACCATCAGATTTAATGAATTTCGGGAACTGAATCAACTGTCCAAATCAATTTATCAAAAATTGACAGAAGTATTCAAACAAAATGGAATTAACAGCATCAAAAAGAAGAATGATTCTAATAAAGGAAAGCAGGAATACAGTGTTGAGGGAAATGATGGAGAAATGTATCTGGTCAATGAAGGCAGTAATTTTTCTGGGAAGGATGAAGCCAATTCTAGTTTGTCTGATGATAATTATCTCCCCTGCAAAGTGCTAAAAGCTGATGAACAAAATTTAAATGACTCTGTAGACAATGTTCCTGGTACCAGTAAAGTTAAAAATTCAGTTTTAAGAAATATTCTTAGCAGGGAACCTACCGGTAACTTTGATAAATTAAGCGAAGATGATTGTGATAAAACGAATAACAGTGAAAAAAATAACGTTGAATTTGAATCATATTTATATAATGATTCGGAGGTGTTTGGACATAATATGCCAAATAATAAACAACAGAAAAAGAAAAGCATACACAAAAAGAGAGCATCTATTAGAAACAAAAAGAAAAAACCAAATACAAGTTCTAAAAAAGTATTGACTATAGGTAAATCCACTGAGAAAATCTTGAAGGAAAATCAAATTAAAAAAGAACCTATTAGTTTGCATGAGGATAAGGACATTGACGAAGAGAAAAAAGAACTAGACAGATTGATTAAAGATGAAGTAATGGCTGGTTTAATTAAAACAGAAATAGCACCTCCTGAACCATTTGACTTTTCACAAGTCCCAGATCTACCGGAACTGGCAACAACTCATTCAGAAGCTAATCAGTACATGAAAAGCTACATGCATAGTACAATATATTCATCGGATACTGTCCAGATAGATAAGCCGTCAAGTTGTGAATATTGTGGAAAGGTTTTCGTGAGTGGACAGAACTTGGTGAAGCATTTAGAACAACATGTTGGGGATAGACCATTTGTTTGTGATATTTGTGGTAAAACTTTTAAGATACGTCAGAATTTACGTCGACATAGTGTGATACACAGTGGAGAAAAGCCGTACAAATGTTCTCTGTGTGATAAAGCTTTTACCACATACACAACAATGAATAAACACAGATATGTACACACTGGTGAAAGGAATCATGAATGTGATGTTTGTGGAAAAAAATTTGCTCACAAAACAAATATGAAAACCCATCGTCTTTGTCATCTCAAAGAGAGACCATTTAAATGCCATATTTGTCAAAAAGGATTCAATAAAAATGCAAATTTACGATCCCATATGAAGGCACATCTTGGTGTAAAGCCACACAAGTGTGAATATTGTAGTAAGGGTTTTACAGAAAAATTCCAACTAACAATGCACGTAAGGTCCCATACGAATGAGAGACCCTATCAATGTAATCAATGTGATCGTAGGTTTAATCAGATTTCTAACTTGTACACCCACATGAGGGTCCATACTGGTGAAGTTCCGTTCGTTTGTGAAATATGTGGTAAGGGTTACAGGATCAAAATACACCTAGAGCATCATGTTATGAAACACAAGGGCAATAAGCAATATAAATGTAATTTATGCAAGAAAGAATATTGGTTCAGAGGTGAGCTTAACAGACATATGAAAAGACATACTGGTGAAAAGAGCCATAAATGTGAAAATGTGATGCTATGTTTTTCACCTTGGGAGAGGTGAGAATACATTTACGAGGAGAACACGAAGGGAAAATGTACAACTGTGAATATTGTGGTCGTGAATTTTTGAGGTACAGTAACAAAATGAGACATGAAAGAATACATCTTGGTATTAGGCCACATGAATGTGATGTTTGTGGGGAGAAATTCTTCCAGCGAACAGAATTACGGGATCACAAGTACAAACATGAGGGGATTTTCCCTTTCCATGTGATTTATGTGAAAAACAGTTCCGTAAGAGGTCACAGTTCAATGTACACAGAAAGATTCATACAGGTATATAACCAATTTTTTATCATTGTTGATAATTGACTTGTTTTAAATATGACAACAATTAACATGAGGAATTAATGAAATTAAGTTCTGATTTAGACAGAACGTTCAACAATATAGACATGATGCCGGAGGAGTAGAGATGTTCCTGATTTCACTGTTGGTTTATTGTGGGGTTTGTGTTGCTCAAACATTATCGTATTGTGTTGTGTTTCATGAACAGTTGTTTGTCTTTTCTCCTTTTTCTTTTGGCCATGTTGTTTTTCTTATTGTCCACTTGGTGTCTTATCACATTTTTTTTAATTATGTGATGCAAGATACTGCAACATATTAAAATAAAGAGTTTCGCCATAAGCACATGATATGCCCTTCTTCCTTTTAGTTTTGATGATTTTTCAATGAATAAAGTTCCAAAACTCTGCAATGTCATATCAGAAATTTAAAAAAAACCAAAAGGAGCTTATTTCAATAGATATAAACAAGTCTCCATAGTTTCATGAAAACTGTTCAAAGTGATTTGAGTTATTGTCTGAAAACTGGAAAATCCCCCCTTTTTTATGAATAAAATTTCCTAACTTGGAAAACCTAAAATCTAAAATTTATAAAAATCGAAAGGGAGCTTACATCAAAAGATATAAACAATTCACCAAAGTTTCATGAAAATTGGTTAAAACATTTTTGAGTAATTGTCTGAAGTGTTGACGACTGCCGGACAGACAGACTATGATATACCATAACATGCATAATATGTCTCGTCTTAGTGGCATACAAAAATGCATGCACATGAAACCTTTGGCATAAAATGAAGTTGAATCCACATAATAATAGACCTTGGCTAAACCATGAAATCAAATATCCCTGAAAATATAATTTATCCTCAATCCACAAAAAATGGTACCTATGAAAATCACAGGGTTCCATTTGTCCTGTATATATATACCTTATACTGCAATTACCAGGTCATTTTACACTCAGTCTGCATAATACCTGTATAACAGCTAAAAGTATCACTGCTTGGTTGAGGATTGAAAAGAACATAATCATAAAATTCATTGTATAGCAAATATACATGCATTTACACTACGTGTATGAAGTAATTTAATTATAAAGTACAAGAACATATTATTAATAATAATACTTAACATGACAGATGAAAGTTAAGAAAAAGTCAAAGCTACAGTGAGTACAGTCTAAAGTCATGAAAATATCTTGTTGGATTATTTACATGAGATTATTGTTTGCCATATGTTTGCTATGATCTTTTAATTTATAAAGTTTCTGTACTTTTCAGGTGAAGGAATTGTTGAATGTGTTCCCTGCAATAGGAAGTTTAATTACAAAAGTTCTTACACAAAACATTGTGAATCTGAGCGCCATCATAAACAGGAGGCCATTTTCAATGGAACAGCATTGAAAAGGAAAACATGGCTTCCACGAAAAAGACTAAATCAAAGAAAAGAAGAACAATAGATGATACAGAAAGTGAGGATAATACTGATGAAACTGATGAAGAATATGATGAAAAAGATGAAAATTCTGATGTAGATGAAAAGAATGATGATTCTGATGTAGATGAAACTAATGGAGAACAAATTGACCAAGGAGATGATTCTTCAAACAGTATAATAGATGAAAATTATACATCTTCTTTAAAAGAAGACAAATCAAGGGGAGGTAATACAGGCATGAAGCTGATAATAAAAAGGAAATAATCTTGAAAAATGAATAATTTGTAATTGTAACTGGATATTTTTAAATGCTATGTATTTTATGGTTATAAAATTAATTCTTCATCTCTCAATTTCATGGTCTGTATATATATTATACATTTTATTTTACCACCAGGAAATATAATTAATATAGACTTTGTGCTAGTAGTACATGGTGGATGTATCATTTTTTCTTTTACATTGCATATATATCTCCTCATCTAATATTTTTGTCTAAATTTATAACAAATATAAAGATAAATGTTACTTTTGACATTTTATACAAATGTCTAAGAAACAGGGAAAATGAATGTTGGTTTATCTTTTTTTTACTAAACCTGTATGTGTTTAATGAGTAAACACAAACAGGTTTAGTAACTTGCAAAAGTTGCACTTGTGAAAGTGTTATTTGTGTATTTACAAAAAATGCAAATGAGAATCTTTCAGTCAGTCAGAGCTCACACATAAACAAAATTTTGAGACTTGTGAAGGTCAAATTGTGTATTTTTTAATGTTTTATAAGGAAATAAAACATTTTCAGACTTCCTTAGGTCAAAATGTGTTAGACTTATTTAGGTTGATGTCTGTTCAGTTGAACATGAAACTTTCATTTTTTTATGATTTTAACAAACCTACCCGATAATAACCAAGACTCAATTATTCACTACATGTAGTACTGGGTACTGCAATAACCATTCCAAAGTTATGCCCCTTCAATTACCTTGAATGAAAATGCAGTTCATTTTCAGAGTAGAAAAGTAAGATTGTTTTTTTAGTTTGGTCTTACTATTTTGTAAAATTTCCATCTACCATGACATACAGTTCAATTTTAGTTTTATTCATGCAGCAATTTTTCCCCAGAGTTACATACCCTGAATCATCCCAAATGGTTAAAACTGTATCCTGATCATATTTTCAAGTTCATTATAACTTTATAAAATTACTGTATACTGGCCAGTGTGCTGTTCAAAGAACATATTTTTTTGGCTGTGCCATTTTTTTACTTGTTAATCAATGTTGCACAGCTTTGCCTAGTGAAAATTATCGTTTTATCTGTTTTATTTAAATGCATTTCTTTCGAATGTTTTTCTTCTATCAATGTCTAACTTTCTTTTCTGTATATTTATATAATTACACAACTAACATGATAAAATCATTATTGCAACTACCTGCAAAGAAAATATCGGGTCCATTTTTGCTTCATGAAGTGAATAAAATATATCCTAAATATTCTATTTTTATATGCCGTCAATTTTTGACGTGACGTATTATGGTATACAAATGTCTGGTGTCCGTCTGTCCGTCCGTCCATCTGTTCGTCTGTCCGTCTGGCGTAAACATGTCGCACCGTAACTTGAAAATGACTTATCCAAATTTCATGAAACTTAACATAGTTGTTTCTTATGATGGTCAAACGATCTGTATACTTTTGGTGAAAAAATAAGATTAAAACTTTTGAGTTACGGGACTTAGTAACTAAAACAGGTGTGTGTTTTTTTCACATGTCGCGCCGTATCTCAAAAACAATTTATGATTATTGCTTAAAACTTTACACACATCTTAGTTATATTAATCTTAATCTTAAGATCTGTATACTTTTGGTGATGATTCAAAATTTTATTTTAGAGATATTGAGTATTTTGTTAAAAAGGGAGGGTTTTCACATGTCGTGCTGTATCTCAAAAGCAGTTTATGATTATTGCTTAAAACTTTACACACTTCTTAGTTATATTAACCTTAAGATCTGTATACTTTTGGTGATGATTCAAAATTTTATTTTGAGTTATTGAGTATTTTGTAAAAAGAGGAGGGTTTTCACATGTCGCACCGTATCTCAAAAACGATTTATGATTATTGCTTAAAATTTTACACATTTTTAGTTATATTAATCTAAAGATCTGTATACTTTTGGTTTTGATTCAAAATTTCATTTTGAGATATTGATTTTTTTTTTTAAAGGGGTTTTCACATGTCGCGCAGTATCTCAAAAGCGATTTATGATTATTTGCTTAAAATTTTACACACTTCTTAGTTATATTAATCTAAAGATCTGTATACTTTTGGTTTTGATTCAAAATTTTATTTTAGAGATATTGAGTTTTTGTTAAAAAAGGGGTTTTCGCATGTCACGCCATATGTCAGAAACTATTTATGCTTATTGCATAAAATTCACACACAAGACGACAGGCGTATCATGCGCTCATGGCGCAGCTGTTTTTTGTGAAATATATTGCAGGTTGAATTTTTTAAATGTGTATTAAGTTTCTTCAACTTTATTATAAAATGTTGCTTGTAAAACATTTTGGTTGATATTGTTTGAACTTCAATACTACTTGCCTAGGACTTGTTACCATCTGTAACCATGGTAACTAGATACGAACACAGTTTCATATCTGTATTTATAATTTCTGAGATATTTAGCAGAAATTTTCCCAATACTTTATGTAGTGCTTTGTAAGATCCTGTAATTTAAAATGCCAATTTGTGCTTCAAATAATATGATCCTAGTTAAGGAAGTTATGGTTAACCTTTAGGTTTCAGACCACATATACACCCACTCCAATTTAGAACATATGTAAAAATAGACCTGACAAAAAGTAGTGCTTTTAATTTGATGTCATTGTTTACCTAAACCATGGAAGTATTATATTGACAGGAACTCCAACGAAAAATTAGCACATTCCCATCCCACTGATTTCTTTAAGAAAATAAAAGGTTCTGATTCAGTTTGTCAAGTACGTGATATCTCCTTTGTGGGGTATATGTGATGCCGCCTTCGCCTGTTCTGTTAACAGAAGCTGGTCTTATCACGTGATTTGGTATCAAGTGTCTTATCTATCTACCAATGTAAATTAAATAAACACAGAAACTCTGTGGTTATTTGTGAATCGCCACATGGATAAGGACACCTGTTTACGTTCTATAAATGAAGGCAAAAGCTGAAAAGATCTAAAAAATTGGTCCATATTTAACGGAATGACAAAAGAAAATTAACTGTATTCGGATAGAGGACAAGATTATTTTTAGTTTTGTTTAATATATTTAAATCATTGGATTATGGAAATCAGGAAATATCCGGTATTTAAAATTACATGTACCTGAAGTCGGATGTATGCGGAAAATAATGTGATGCACGTGTAGAGCGTAGGATGGCGTAGGATAGCTCAAATTGAAGTTAAAGGTTGCTAATTTTTATCGAATGTTACAGGAATATTTATGGTTTTCTCTATCGTCTCAATGTAGAAAAATGTAATTAACGTATTTATCAGATATGATTTAAAGACTAAAAGAGGTTAATAATTACATGCACGTGATGACCTCTACATAGCAATATCAAGATTCGAGACAGATGAATTGTTACACCATTTGTAATAATTCAAAAGTTAAAAACAACCTTCAACCTAGTCTCTGACATCTGACAGAATTTATTTTAGGAATGGCTTAACTTTAAATATTTCTGGATGCATTTAAAGAACGATCATCATGATGGGCCCTAAGCAGTATAATATTTTTTTATTCTTAAAATATGATCATGGGAACCTAATTTGAATTTCTATTTGTGTGTAAATGCTTAACAGTTCTGAAACTTAAGCAATTTATGTTTTTTTCTTCTTGTTGAATTGCATGAAATATTTGCCATTGGACTTTTACTAAACAATCAATCAAAATATTTGTTAAATTTAGCAATAAATCTCAATTACAGATGCAAATTTACAACTATTTTTTCTAAATTACACATTTAGTGTTATTCAAGCTAAAATTCAAATCAGGAGATATGATATGATTGCCCATGCGCTATTTCATTATGTCAAAATATGATAATTTTTCGGAGCAAAGCCCTTGAATCCACCCCCCACCAGTCCCGCTGCTACGGGGAACCAACTTTTGAATTAAATTTTTGTTGAAAATTCTTTCAGTAAACACTTTATTAAAATATTTGTCAAAGTTAGCAGTTAAACACAATAATGATGGCTGATAAAAACTTTTCAGTTTACTTTTTCAAAGAATTTTATGATTTTCAAGTCTAGCATGTATATAACAGTTATGCATGTTTAGCCAACGGCCCCTTCATGAATAAAAATCTTCGTATTTAAATTGATTGTAACTAAAACTGAATGTTTATGGCTTGTGAGTATTTTCCATTTTTTTTTTTCTTTTTTTTTATATGTGAAAACAGTCACGGGGTTTTCGTTCCTTTCTTTTTATTAGCTCACCTGGCCCGAAGGGCCAAGTGAGCTTTTGCAGCTTTTGGTTATTATCTTGAATATTATTATAGATAGAGATAAACTGTAAAGAGCAATAATGTACAGCAAAGTAAGATCTACAAATAAGTCAACATGACCAAAATTGTCAATTGACCCCTTAAGGAGTTATTGCCCTTTATAGTCAATTTTTTACAATTTTCATAAATTTTGTAAATTTTTACAAAATATTTTCCACTGTAACTACTGGGCCAAGTTCATTATAGATAGAGATAATTGTAAGCAGCAAGAATGTTCAGTAAAGTAAGATCTAAAAACACATCACCATCACCAAAACACAATTTTGTCATGAATCCATCTGTGTCCTTTGTTTAATATGCACATAGACCAGTCCTTTGTTTAATATGCACATAGACCAAGGTGAGCGACACAGGCTCTTTAGAGCCTCTAGTTTGTTTTATGCAGCAAAACCCGTCAAAACATACATATTTGTCATTTAGTGACATGGTCGGTAAATGTCTTTTCCTTGACAATTAAGTACACATCCGGTTATTTCGGTATATTCTGTAATTACAATCAATCACGAGGTATCAAAAAGTTGATTGAACCCATGCATCCATATGACATGTCAAGTTAATTAACAGATACTTAACGATTTTGCGGCATCGCACTATAAACATTTGAAGCCGGTTTGTTGGAGTTCCTGTCAATATAATACTTCCATGCCTAAACTAACCAACAAATTTGCATAAAAGAAACTTTTGGTGAAAGAAAAATATATTTAAACCATTTTAAGATAAAATTTACTTGTCCATGAGTTTGTATTACTAATTGAGGATTAATGGACTACATAGTATACTTATTTAAGATTTTCAGAAAACCAGGGTTTTTTTTTTAGTAGGAGGTACCCTTGAACATTGGTATTTCAATTCAAGATTTTAAACATTGGTTGAAAAATTGGCATGTAGAAAGGTGATATACATATAATTCAGGATATACCTGGTCTCTATGAAGTTAAACTTGAGGCAAAATATTTGGAAAGCTATGAAAATTAAAAAATGTGGTTGAATAGATAGGGATTTTGAATTGGTTGTCTGACACCTTTTGTGGTTATATTATGCTTAAGGGGCTTGCGGGTATAAATCAATTTTTTTTCTAATATAGGATTTCGCTATATTTTTCTATAAATGAACTTTATCATATACTTAATAGAAAAATAAAACAAAAAATGGGGTCACTGTTCATTTAAGCTCACAATCTGCGTCTGAAAGAAGCATACATTTTTGTTTATGTCCTTTTTCTGTTGAACTAATAGGAGAAATAGAGGTAATATCGAAATAAAATAAGAACTAAATTACAGAAATTGCTTAGATTTTACAATTATTTAGTTTATGTACAGCTTATTTGAAAACAATAATAAAAATATAGGTCACCGATGAGTTAAAAAGATATTTCAATTTTAATACCCAAAATGGTATTTTTGCACCAAAGGAGATAATTTGGAGCTTTTCAATGATATAAACATTTTAAAAGTCATCTTTGGCCAAACCGAATCGATTTTGTGGGTGATTTTGTACCATATCATAAGGTATTAACTAATAGTGTAATGAATAAAATTTGTAATGAAAAACAAATGTTTAATTTTTGCTGAAATTTTTGTACCATGAGCCTCCTTAATGGACATACATAAGCACTTCACATTTTAAATTGAGAAAATATTTAAAATACTGAATGTTTGTAGACCAGCAGAATGTTGTGTAAAAAAAGAAGTTTTCTCATCATCTTTGTGAAATATTTCATATGCTATGTTCATGACTGAGTCTAATTGTATTGAAAATATAGTAAAATGCTCTCGACCAATGAAATTGTAGGAATTGATGCTTCTTAATTGTGAAATATGTATGTAAAACAGGTTTATCCTATTGTGAATGTACAGTTTATATCAAAGAATTTCTATAAATGAGTTTCTACTGCTCTTACTTTATCATGAAGAAAGAGATTATCATTCTCTTGTATATACTAATTATTTAAACTTAAGATAGAGTTGCAGCTCAAATTTGATTTTAATTTACAATTGAATAGTTTGTACCTCATGTACAGATTGACGAAAAACCATGAGACTTTAAACACTTCTACTACTATGGGGATGTTTAACAACCTTGACTACCCACAAGGGTCTAACACAGTCATACATTTCAGTGACAAAAAAATTGTGTTCAGATCTTTAGAATAAGAAAAATACATTTACATTTTGTTAAACCTGAGTGGACAAAACAGGGAATCTTATATTTAAAATTTGAACTATTTGCTTGTTTTGAAAAATATTTTCTAGTCATTTTAGCTCAAAAATATAATAACATTGTTCATTTATTTGTAGCTAATTAAGCAACTGAAAAGAATAACACCTTCTTCAATAAAAAAAAATGATGATTTGTTTTTTAGAGGCTGTGATAACCATAATTACTATGTAGCATTGGCTTGTCTTTAATTTAATGATTTGGATTGTTATTGTAATTTGTTATATTATTATTATTTTTGTTTTTGTATATTAGTAGATAAGTGAAATAAATGTTATAAGATTAGCTTCACTCAAAATTTTAAACAGCCTTTAAACAAAGTAGCAGGAGATATAAATCTTGCTTTTCCGATATTGATAATTTATACAGTTTAGTATTTTCATTAGAGTTGTGCAAGTACCAAAACCAAGTACATAGCCTAACTAATCTTGTTTGATCAAAGAAATAACAATTTGAAATGATATATTGCGTTCAGGATCTTTTCATTATATGTTATGGTTATTAATAACAGAAATTTAAAATAATCAGCAACCCAATAACACACAAAAACCAACAAAAAGAACATTTTGGGATCACCCTACAGTCTTCAACAGTTAACTGGCACCAACAGTCTATTCTAAATAATGTAAATTTCCCATTACCGTGAAAAATTGAGATGACTGAAAATAAACACCACAAATTGACGCCATTCATTTTGTTGTACTGGAACCTTTTATAGCTTACTCTGTGGAATGGGTTTTGTTCATTGTTGAATGCCATACAGTGATCTGTAATTTTTCATTTCTTTATCCTTTGGTTTATGGAAAGTTGTCTCATTGGCAATCATACCACATCTCTTTATTTTCATAATGAACAGATTGAGGAAGTATAAATTTCTGATCAGGTTCTTGACTTCGGATAAACCATCAATGAACACTCATTCAAATAGTATATTGTGACCTGTTGAGAAATGAATATAAATAAATCCTCGAAAAATAATTATAATGCTTGAAAAGTACAGATAAGTACATAACAGGAAGTAAATTATTGTTACAACATTTGCTATGCCTCTTGTGATCACTTGCTGTCAGTTATCACATATCCATTAACATTTCACATTTTCCAAGTTTTTTTCAAGAACAATTGAATTAATTGGAGCCATACTTGAGCTATTCTCATCACTTGGTATCCATCTTCGTCTGTTAACTATTACAAAAATCTTTTCTGAAGCTATTGGGTCAATTGGAACCAAACTTTGCCACAATCATCAGTTCTTCCTCTCTTCAACTTCATACTTTATTTGGCCCTTTTCACTTTTTTATGCCCCACCTACAAAAGTAGAGGGGCATTATGTTTTTCGATCTGTGCGTGCGTTCGTCCGTCTGTCCCGCTTCATGTTGAAGTTTTTGGTCTGACAAGGTAGTTTTTGATGAAGTTGAAGTCCAATCAACTTTAAACTTAGTACACATGTTCCCTATGATATGATCTTTCTAATTTTAATGCCCAATTAGAATTTTGACCCCAATTTCACGGTCCACTGAACATAGAAAATGATAGTGCGAGTGGGGCATGGAGTGTACTTTGGACACATTCTTGTTGATTCAAGCGTCACTGATGAGTCTTTTGTTGTTCGGCATAAAAAATTTAAGCCTGGTATCTATGATAAGTTTATTTGCATCATTGCATTCTTTGCAAAAGTATAGTAAATAAATAAAAAAAACTTTAAACAGCAAAAATAATCAACAGTTCAAGATCTCCAAATTTGTTAAGATGGATTAAATTGACAGGTGACGACTTATAGAAGTTATTGCCTTTTAATGATGGTTTTAATTCAATGTTTGCATATTATGCTAAAACTATAATAGATAAAGAAAATCTGTAAATAGTAAAAATAATGAGCAAGGAAAGAGCTACAAATGAATCAAAACCTACAGAAATTATAATTTGACTCCTCATAGTAGTTATTGTCCTTAAATGGGGATTTTTTTAGATATAAGATGTGATATGAGTGCCAATGAGACAACTCTCCATCCAAGTCACAATTTATAGAAGTAAACCATTATAGGTCAAAGAAAGATGTTCAACACGGAGCCTTGGCTCACACCGCACAGTAAGCTATAAAGGGTCCCAAAAATTACTAGTGTAAAACCATTCAAACAGGAAAACCAACAGTCTAATCTATATAAAAAAAAAATGAGAAACGAGAAACACTTATGAACCACATCAACAAATGACAACTACTGAACATCAGATTCCTGACTTAGGACAGGTGCAAACAATTGCAGCAGGTTTAAACGTTTTAATGGTACCAAACCTTCACCCTTATCTGAAACAATAGTGTAACATCACAACATAGAAAGACCAAGGATTTGTATAGTAAGAAGGTCTTACTATACTATACAAATCCTTTGAAAGACTCACTATAAAATATCAATTGAAATGGCTTAACTCAATCAAAAGAGATATTAACACAAGTGAACGTACACTGAATGAATAAATTTGATCTATGATACAATGTAAATACAAAATCAATAAAATAAGGGATGAATAATTAAAGTAACAGTATTATACTGCTGTGAAATGTTAAACAATTTAAAAATCAACAATAACCTTAAACAAAATTCGCCATTTACAGTAATATTATACACAGGTAAATGAAAATAATTTTGTTGTTAGGTATACAGTTTAAAAGGAGAAAGGAAATATTTTACAAAATAAATAATTTTGATGTTCATAGTTCAAGAAGTGAAAATTTATTGTAATACCAAACACTTATCAAAGCTAGTATATAGACCAGATATAACCCTGAATAAGTAAACATTAAATAACAAAAAAGCATTACAAATAGTACCAACAGGTCAAATTAACAAGAAAGTACAATTTGAGAGTACTCGCAGTTACTGACAGCTAGTTAAAAGCCAAAAACAATTAATAATAAAAAATCATGCATCAGAGACTGAAATCAACTAAAACACCTCCCAGGGATTTATTATTTTAACGTCATGGACAGTCAAAGAAGACATGACTTGTGCAATGCCAAAAATAAATGTATCGACAGGCAGTAGGATAATTAGGAGCTAACCTCTTAATAGATGAAAATGAACGTGGGTGTCTTTATACATCCCGTTTTAAAAGAATACAAATTTAGTTATGTTTTAATTTGCTGATGACAAAATCGATATTAGTGCCAATGTAAACTATATCCAAAAATCTAATTACAACATTGGTAAGATAACCTTTACTAATAAGTTTTTTTAAAGGTTCGATGAGTTTACACGGATCACATAGTGATTTCCGCGCTTTAAGTACAATATTACCGTAAAATTTAGGATGAAATACCATTTTTAATAAGTTTTCTACAGGTACAGCCAAATTTAATAATGAAATCTTTGTATCTATGAAAGAATTTAGTAAAAGTTTTTAAGTAATTTATGGTAACGAAATCCCTGACTTAATAATTTACCAGTGATGCACTGATTACGTTCGTTCAAATCTATGACATCACTACACACACGGGCATAACGAACGAGTTGGGATATATAAACACCGTATGATGGAGCCAAAGGAACATCGCCGTCTAAAAAAGGAAAATTAACAATAGGGAATGAAAAATCGTCTCTTTGTCGTAAATTTTAGTATGGAGTTACCCTTTAGAAATTGAAATGTCTAAATCTAGGAAAGGACAACTACTGCTGTTTATGTTAGATTTAGTTAAAGTAAGTTCTTTTGGGTAAATTTCGGTAGTATGTTTAGAGAACTCTGGATTATTTAACGAAAAATATCATCCAGATAACGATAGGTATTGTTGAATATATCAATCAAATGTAACAATGACGTGTCTTTACTGAGTTTGGTCATAAACTGAGATTCATATCAATACAGGAATAAATCTGCTATTAAAGGGGCGCAGTTATTGCCCATATAAATACCTACTACTTGTCGATACACTTTATCGCCGAAACGTACATATATGTTGTCCAGTAGAAAATTTAAATCTTCAATCATATCTTCACATTTCCAGTAAGTGTATCTAGCATACTTTCCGTAATCGTTACAGAAAAAGGCTTTAAACGAGTCACAGCAAATAAATTTGCAACGAGATTTCTCAAAAGACCATTCAATTAAATATAAAAACTTTATCTTGATAAGATTGTGTGGAAGTGTAGTGTAGAGAGTAGAGAAATAATAACTGTCAACAGAATTAAAAGGACCATCAAAAGCACGTATTTTATCCAAAACCTCTAAAGAACTTTTAACGCTACAAAAATAATTAATACCATTATTTTCATAAGCTTTATTACAAAAGTGAATAACAAGATAATATTAATCAGGATGTTTAATTTTCTATTGACAACATATTTGTTACATTAAGAGGTCGTGTTTTTCAACAGACAATCGGCATTCCTATGGGAACCAAGTCTGCTCCTCTTCTTACTGACTTGTTCCTTTATTCACTTGAATCCTACTTCATAATGGAGCTTTTCAGGGATATAATGAAATAAAGTAAGGATTATCTTTTAACTTAACAATCTGCTATTAAGATGTCTTCTCACTAAATACTACATGTGATAATTAAATACATGGTGGCTATGTTCAACTGATCTATCCAGTTGAACTTGAAATAACGGATACCACAGATACAATTAAGGCTGTCTCATATCTTGACTTAAATCTAGAAATTGACGAGGCTCAATTCAGAACAAAACTTTAGGACAAAAGAGATGATTTCAGCTATCCAATTGTGAACTTTCCATTTATATGGAACAATGTCCCAGCAGCGCCTACATATGGAATATATATCTCCCAGTAGTCAGTCAGCACTTATGTGTTGTTCATGAATTATCATTGATATGGTAATAATTATAAATTAACTGTTTACTTGGAAGTTTTCGAAACACTAAGAATTTTCTACTAAAGGAATAGATTACCATAGCTGTTGTTGGCAAATCCATTCGGAATTTTGGATCCTCATTGCTCTTCATCTTTCTAATTTAGATGAAATTGGCTATTTTTAGGTCCGTTTTGGTAATATAACTCTTCAACTGTTACGGTTCTTATACATCCTTGACTTTCAAATATTCGGTTTTGAGCGTTCCTGATGAAGGTAAATCCAGAAATCCAGAAAAGCGCTTCGGACGCATGAAATTTATATAACGTGTTGTTTTCATTATTTGATTAGCCTTTTTAACTATTTTAATTCGAGCGTCTCTGATGAGTCATTTGTAAACGGAACGCACGTCTAGCGTACAAAATTTTAATCCTTGTATCTATTATAGTTCATTTGATTCAATATAAGAGAGATTGCATTTTCTATAAGGATTTCATTGACATTGAATATCTTTGTCACATATTACCACACACATGTTCCAATTGTAGCTATTCCTCGGATGTAGCTTTTTTTCCTCGAATATGACATCAGCGAATTAGATTTAAAGGTGAATATGTACTTTCCATGAGCACCCGACGAGTGCCATGTGTTGAGCAGGATATACTCATCCTTGCGGATCACCTGAAATAGCCCCGGATTTAGTGGGGTCGTGTTGCTCAGTCTTTAGCTGTTAAAGTAGCGTTTTGTAGACTGTTGATTGTCCTCCGTTATTTTTCGTTTATTGTCAGGATGTGTCGGTCTCTCTCCGACTTATGAGTTTTGATTCTCCCCTTTGTATATACAACCTCTTTATTAATTTATGAATTCCAAGATGTGTTGAAGAGTTTGTTGGTTCTATTATTTTTTCTTTCTGAAAGCACTGACGTTTAGTGTTGTTATGTCTGTTACGCTATATAACTATAGTTTCGGTAGGATGAATGCTATATTGGTGTAGAATAGCATACTATTATTCAATTTAGTTAGTTTTGAATACTCCAAGTAGGGTTTGAACATAATTTATACAAGTTAATGGTGTTTACATTTTAATCAATTTGGCATTATAATATAGTCAATCAAGGATTGTCCAGACGGACAACGTCACTAAAGTTTTTTAGTCTCCAGCTGTCTACAAGTTCTTATACAATTACTCTCAATGATTGGTTGTCGTTGTTCGATCTGGTGAATAATTAAGTCCTATTGCGATCTCCACACAATATGTCTTCATGTGTATAAAAATAATAATCTTGATACTTCTATACTATATTTCAAACTATATCTTTCGAAAGAGGAATCTTCATCATTTATTGGCTAATAAGTTTGAGTAATCACAGAATATAATCCAAGATAAAGTAAGTGCTACAATTCGTTCATAGCCCTCTTTTAATTTCTTTCCGTTACCTCTTCATGAATTTGGCCATAATATAAAGACTCCTTACTGGCCTCTCGGAAGTTTTGATCATGCAAATGGCTCCTTGTAATCATGACATCATGTATAATTGTCATAGTTAGGTATTATATCAAAATGAAAGTTTTTTTCTGAAATTCCCCAAAAAATTGCTGTAGACGAACGAGTCTTTTATCTTATGCTATAGATGTCAAGATTACTGCATTTGACTTGGCCCCTTCAATGTTTCATGTAGTTACATTGATCATTTCTCCGCTGATTCCATCATGTGTCTGGTGGTTTAAACTTGAGGCCTATTAGGATTCGTTCAACGAGGTATGTGGCTTTAAAGTACTTTCTGTTTGAGGTGGTTCTGAGTCCTTCAAGGTTATATGTGAAATAGGACATTCTTTTCCATCAGTGATGTATTGAGGAAAGTGTTCCAAATATTTCTCTTTAAGAGTTTGTAAAAATCTAGTTTTGTGAAACATCCCACTGTTCATGTTTTTTTAGATGCGGCCTGTTACTGATATTTACCAATTGAGTTAATGATTTTGATTTTGCACGTTTTCATCAGTAGGGAGTTGTATGAAATTGCCCCTGCTTTAATTACTGAAAACGTCGAAAGTAGTTTACTCTGAGAGAGTGGAATATCGCCGTGCTGTTGTCGTTGTTTGACTAGTTCCAGTTGAGTATATATGTTAATTATCAATCTGTGTAGGCCGAGTTTGTTTTGTGGGCTGTTATTCATAGCTTGGTAGATTGTGTTTCATTGTATTTTGTGGATAAGTGTATTTTCTAGGTGTGTTTCCATAACTTCGCATTGTTCCATGGGTTTAGAAGACATGCGAATGACTTTGCATCGGCTATCCATATTGTTTAGTTCCATGTATAGGCATATGTCCACCGTGAATGTTGCTGAGAGTAGGATTCATGTACGACTGTTGGTTGGGATGTATCCTGACCAGTATATGGAGGAGGCTGAATGAAAGGCATGTGATAAAAAAAAGGATTTGTCATTCTGGATTGCAGTGTTTAAAGCAGTACTGATACATGTTTGAATTTCGAGAGAGTGGATTAGTTGTTCCATTGTTCATCTCGGTGGTGGCATACTTTTGTCTTGGATTCGTGAGTTGCTATGACAAGAACAACATTTACTGTTAATACACATTAGGCGTGGCTATTAAATTCATTCAATTAAATATGAAAACTTTATCTTGATAAGATTGTGTGGAAGTGTAGTGTAGAGAGTAGAGAAATAATAACTGTCAACAGAATTAAAAGGACCATCAAAAGCACGTATTTTATCCAAAACGTCTAAAGAACTTTTAACGCTACAAAATAATTAATACCATTATTTTCATAAGCTTTATTACAAAAGTGAATAACAAGATAATATTAATCAGGATGTTTAATTTTCTATTGACAACATATTTGTTACGTTAAGAGTTCGTGTTTTTCAGCAGACAATCGGCATTCCTATGGGAACCAAGTCTGCTCCTCTTCTTACTGACTTGTTCCTATATTCACTTGAGGCCTACTTCATAATGGAGCTTCTCAGGAATAAAATGAAATGAAGTAAGGATTATCCTTTAACTTAACAATCTGCTATTAAGATAATGTCTTCTCACTAAACACTACATGTGGTAATTAAAAACATGGTAGCTATGTTCAACTGATCTATCCAGTTGAACTTGAAATGACGGATACCACAGATACAGTTAAGGCTGCCTCATATCTTGACTTAAATCTAGAAATTGACGAGGCTCAATTCAGAACAAAACTTTAGGACAAAAGAGATGATTTCAGTCATCCAATTGTGAACTTTCCATTTCTATGTGGCAATGTCCCAGCAGCGCCTACATATTGAATATATATCTCCCAGTAGTCAGCACTTTTGTGTTGTTCATGAATTATCATTGATATGGTTATAATTATAAATTAACTGTTTACTTGGAAGTTTTCGAAATAATAAGAATTTTCTACCAAAGGAATAGATTACCCTAGCTGTATTTGGCAAATCCATTGGGAATTTTGGATCCTCAATGCTCTTCATCCTTTTAATGTGGATGGAATTGGTTATTTTTAGGTCCGTTTTGGTAATATAACTCTTCAACTGTTACGGTTCTTATACATCCTTGACTTTCAAATATTCGGTTTTGAGCGTTCCTGATGAAGGTAAATCCAGAAATCCAGAAAAGCGCTTCGGACGCATGAAATTTATATAACGTGTTGTTTTCATTATTTGATTAGCCTTTTTAACTATTTTAATTCGAGCGTCTCTGATGAGTCATTTGTAAACGGAACGCGCGTCTAGCGTACAAAATATTAATCCTTGTATCTATGATGAGTTCATGTGATACAATATAAGAGAGCTTGCATTTTCTATAATGATTTCAATGATAACCGTCATTGAATATCTGTGTCACATATTACCACACACATGTTCCAATTGTAGCTATTCTCTCGAATGTAGCCTTTTTTCCTCGAATGTGACATCACCAAATTAGATTTTAAGGTGAGTATATACTTTTTATGAGCACCACGACGAGTTACATGTGTTGAGCAGGATATGCTCATCCTTGCGGATCACCTGAAATAGCCCCGGATTTAGTGGGGTCGTGTTGCTCAGTCTTTAGCTGTTAAAGTAGCGTTTTGTAGACTGTTGATTGTCCTCCGTTATTTTTCGTTTATTGTCAGGATGTGTCGGTCTCTCTCCGACTTAGGAGTTTTGATTCTCCCCTTTGTATCTACAACTCTTTATTAATTTTTGAATTCAAAGATTTGTTGGAGAGTTTGTTGGTTCTATTATTTTTTTCTTTCTGAAAGCACTGACATTTAGTGATGTTATGTCTGTTACGTTATATAACTATAGTTTCGGTAGGATGAATGTTGTATTGGTGTAGAATAGCATACTATTATTCAATTTAATTAGTTTTGAATACTCCAAGTAGAGTTTAAACATAATTTATACAAGTTAATGGTGTTTACATTTTAATTAATTTGGCATTATGATATAGTCAATCAAGGATTGTCCAGACGGACAACGTCACTAAAGTTTTTTAGTCTCCAGCTGTCTACAAGTTCTTATACAATTACTCTCAATGATTGGTTGTGTTGTTCGATCTGGTGAATAATTAAGTCCTATTGCGATCTCCACACAATATGTCTTCATGTGTATAAAAATAATAATCTTGATACTTCTATACTATATTTCAAACTATATCTTTCGAAAGAGGAATCTTCATCATTTATTGGCTAATAAATTTGAGTAATCACAGAATATAATCCGAAGATAAAGTAAGCATAGCCCTCTTTTAATTTCTTTCCGTTACCTCTTCATGAATTTGGCCATAATATAAAGACTCCTTACTGGCCTCTCGAAAGTTTTGATCATGCAAATGGCTCCTTGTAATCATGACATCATGTATAATTGTCATAGTTAGGTATTATATCAAAATTAAAGTTTTTTCTGAAACTCCCCAAACAATTGCTGTAGACGAACGAGTCTTTTATCTTATGCTGTAGATGTCAAGATTACTGCATTTGACTTGGCCCCTTCAATGTTTCATGTAGTTATATTGATCATTTCTCCGCTGATTCCATCATGTGTCTGGTGGTTTAATCTTGAGGCCTATTAGGATTCGTTCAACGAGGTATGTGGCTTTAAAGTACTTTCTATTTGAGGTGGTTCTGAGTCCTTCAAGGTTGTGTGTGAAATAGGACATTCTTTTCCATCAGTGATGTATTGAGGAAAGTGTTCCAAATATTTCTCTTTAAGAGTTTGTAAAAATCTAGTTTTGTGAAACATCCCACTGTTCATGTTTTTTTAGATGCGGCCTGTTACTGATATTTACCAATTGAGTTAATGATTTTTGATTTTTGCACGTTTTCATCAGTAGGGAGTTGTATGAAATTGCCCCTGCTTTAATTACTGAAAACGTCGAAAGTAGTTTACTCTGAGAGAGTGGAATATCGCCGTGCTGTTGTCGTTGTTTGACTAGTTCCAGTTGAGTATCTATGTTAATTATCAATCTGTGTAGGCCGAGTTTGTTTTGTGGGCTGTTATTCATAGCTTGGTAGATTGTGTTTCATTGTATTTTGTGGATAAGTGTATTTTCTAGGTGTGTTTCCATAACTTCGCATTGTTCCATGGGTTTAGAAGACATGCGAATGACTTTGCATCGGCTATCCATATTGTTTAATTCCATGTATAGGCATATGTCCACCGTGAATGTTGCTGAGAGTAGGATTCATGTACGACTGTTGGTTGGGATGTATCCCTGACCAGTATATGGAGGAGGCTGAATGAAAGGCATGTGATAAAAAAAAAAGGATTTGTCATTCTGGATTGCAGTGTTTAAAGCAGTACTGATACATGTTTGAATTTCGAGAGAGTGGATTAGTTGTTCCATTGTTCATCTCGGTGGTGGCATACTTTTTGTCTTGGATTCGTGAGTTGCTATGACAAGAACAACATTTACTGTTAATACACATTAGGCGTGGCTAGGTACTTATACATCCCGCCATTGTGTTATTGTGCTATAGTCAATTTTGTGGTATTGTGCTATGGTCAATTTTGTATTCTTTTCTTTCATTTTTGCTATATACCTTGTCTAAAGAGTGTTTATATGCCATTTTGTTTTTCTTTGTTGAAGTAGTTATTTGTTTTAAAGTAATTAAGATTTATATATTACAATGTTGACTGCTGTACCCCAATTTCTGACATTTTTACCTACATGTATCATGTTTGTTTGTTTTGCTCACACATTGTTATAAATATAATGAAATTGTGAGAGGTTTCGCTAGCTATAAAACCAGGCTAATCCACAATTTTCTACATAAGGAAATGCCTGTACCAAGTCAGGAATATGACAGTTGTTTTCCATTCGTTTGATGTGTTTGAGCTTTTGATTTTGCCATTTGATAAGGGACTTTCCGTTTTGAATTTTCCTTGGAGTTCGTTTTTTTTGTTATTTTACTTTATACTGTGCAGGTTGTTACAGATGTGTATTTGACTGCTTGAACCAATGTTGCTATCATGTTTTGGTGCATGAGTTTCTGTAATATTTACTTTATTCTATACTACTATCAGATTTTGAACTGTTTATTTTCATTTTCTACATTTAAGATTTTAGCGCTTTGTAAAGTTGTTATATTTGTATCAACTATATTATATGAACTTCTCTTTACCTTTCTTCTTATTTTAATTGTTGGTAATCATCATATCGTTATTTACTAATTTGCTTGTAGTACAGTTCGTAGAAATGTATGTGGCAGTTTGTTAATTTCAATTTTTTTTTTTTTTTTTTGTGCTTTTCACTTTGATATTTTGATGTAATATATCTGATGAGTTTAATACTTTTAACAAAAAGTACGTATTGAGTAGTTACTATGCATGCTTCAGTTGTTATATTTATTATTGTCAGAGTTCTTCGATTTTAGATTCGCAATTTGTTTACTCTCTATGTTTTAATAGTTTGTGTTATAAAAACTATTTCTTCTTTATGATAACTGGTTAATTTGGACATAAATATATTTTCGAGGGACAACTGTTAAATGATCCTTTCTAAAATTGCCTATTTAGAAATTTAAGCTAAGGTTTCAAATCTCTCAGGGAATGTTGACCTTACATGGATTTGGCTATTTTTTGTATGTCCTTTTGGTAATATAGCGCTTCAACTGTTTTGGTTCTTTGAGAGTTCCGGATGAAGTTAAATCCAGAAAAGCGCTTCGGACACAAGCAATCTACAAAATGTTTTTTTTTCATTTATTTAGATAATTGAATAATTACGATCATATTATTTATTACATATATTGAATCATATCGTTCCAATACTGTACATGATGTAGCACCATGGGCTCCATACTTTTGAGTACAATGCCTTTGTACCTAATGCATGCTTGGTTGTGTATTCTGTGTATATATGTGTTTGTGTGCATAACATGTGTCTTAAACGTGTCTAGAATATATGTTTGAACTAATCTTATTGTGTTATTGTGCTGTACGTTGTGCTTAATGTGTACCAATACAATTTTGTTTTTAATTTTAATGGAATGACCCGAAAAATTACTATTAGAAAAATATTTGGTAGAAATTAATTTGTGAAAAGTAAAATAACAAAAATACCGAACTCCGAGGAAGTATTTAGATTAACAATTAATGATGAGAACAATATTTCTCGTTGTTTAGATTTTTTATATATATGATTATAGATCAAAAACATCAAAATCCTGTTTTCCAGTAGGAAATAAACTCATCATAGATACCAGGATTGAAATTTAGTATTTGCGCCAGACGCGCGTTTCGTCTACAAAAGACTCATCAGTGACGCTCGAATAAAAAAATGTTAAAAGGTCGAATAAAGAACGAAGTTGAAGAGCATTGAGAACCAAACATTCCTAAATTATATCGGTATTGTATTTTGAGTATTGTTATCTAAAATGAATAGAGTTACCTTTCTTTGTACTTATTAGTTGTATTTGAAGTGAAGGATCATTTTGATAATGGTGAGAAGTAATCCCTTCGAAATATTTTGTTTCAATTGTCGTAACCACAATCCCGTCATCTTTTCCTCGATTGTGACATCACCAAATGAGACTTATCATTGGATTTGTACTTACATGACCAACACGACGGGTGCCACATGTAAAGCAGGAACTGTCTTACACCCGGATTTTGGTTGGGTTCTAGTTGTTCAATCTTTAGTGTTTGTGGATGTATTCGTCTTAATGTCGTTTTTTTTTTTTTTTTGCCATGGCGTTGTCAATTTTTCTTATGAGTTTTGAATGTCCCCCTTGGTATCTCCCGCATATTTTTTACATAATAAACGTATCCATTGACCTGGTGTGTTTTCTTTATTATACGATCAAAGCAACCTGGTTACATTAAGAGGTGTATACTTAACTGTTTATAAAATTTTACATTTTTGAAATACTAAGGCTTTTCTACCTCCGCAATAGATTACCTTAGCTGTATTTGACAAAACTTTTAGGAATTTTTGGTCCTCAATGCTCTTCAACTTCTTAATTTATTTGGCCTTTTTAACTTTTTTTTATTCGAGCGTCACTGATGAGTCTTTTGTAGACGAAACGCGCGTCTGGCGCAAATACAAAATTTCAATCCTGGTATCTATGATGAGTTTATTTATTATTTTGCTCAGAATCACTTTGTCTTGCTTCCGCGACATAAGTATCACATGCTCGCCAATTAAAAGTAGTAGTGGACTAAGGACCTTGTTAAATGATGTTTTAAGTATAGAAACAAATTCGTTTAAATAGATATAAGAAGATGTGGTATGAGTGCCAATGAGACAACTCTCCATCCAAACATACTATACACGCATTTGGTCAATTGTTTACTCCATTTTTATCAAACATCGACTTTTAAAGCAAAGCTAAATCAATACATACCGATTCATATATGCAGCTACATGTATCAACTTATATGTTCGAATCTCTTAACACACGTTCATGTACATTAGCATTTCTTCACTCAAGAATGCGAGAAACTTTTTCGAAGGTATATGACTTTTCTAACATACTTCTTGAATCTAAACATGGTTATATAATTGTCATAAAAAAGGAATTTAATCGAGGTCGAAGATATGACAAACAGAAAACCTGGTGCTGAAAATTGCATTGATTGCATTTTAAAGTCGGCCTCCATACATACACTAAAACGTATTTAAGAAGACACCGTTACACAGCCATGATTTTAAAAAGTACCCAACAGTAAGAATTCAGTTTGCATTAAGCACGGTAACGTTTTAAAAGTGCCCAACATTTAGACAAGAAGGTACCATCAGTAAAGACCTATACTCACATCTTTGATTTCCAAAATCTTTGGAGACATGGGACTATTCAGAGCTTGACATATTGTATAGACGCCTGTCTGATGTTGAAAACTGTATGTTGCCCATCTGGATATCTTTTGGTTATCTTATGTCGTCGGGTTGCTGTCTCATTGATGTTATGATATGATATGATTTTAGATCTATATATATACAAATGTGCAGCCTTATTCCAACATTTAGGTGGCCAGACTATTTAGTTAAAAAAACTATCAGCCTCCCCCTTCAGAGACAAATGGTTGTCTCCTTACTTACTACAAATTCAAGATGTATAAACAACAAATGTTTCAAAAGTGTATCCGATTAAAAGTCGGGATGTGAAAATGTCTGGAGATGTATATTGTTCTTATCAGGGCAAGGTAGAGTCATAGTTTGTTTTAAATTTACCTGTCAAGCTGTCTTGTTTTATTCCTTCAAATTAAGGTACTAGATATTTTTGCTAAGGAAACATTGCCCATCTGCCACATAGAACTTAAATGGCTGTTCCGATTAAGTTGACAACATGCATGCACCGTTATTACAAAAATAACATTTATTTTTAATATGATAATAAATTTATTGTCTCTATGCAGTAATTTCTAAAACAGTATGTCTGGTAGCTTTCGTTCGCCTTCTTTTTCCAGAAGAGCTTGTGGCTGATCTTGTAAATCTAACAGATTTAGAGTCACCCGATTTAGGGGTTTTACTCGAATCATTTTGTTTATGTCCACTCAGACTCCTCACTTTTGCCATTTGGGTTATGAATGGAGTAAACGAATCCTCGTCATCACTACCACCAAGTTTTTCTATAGTGAATTGTTCATTTTCAGGTTCAAATTCTAATAAGTTTGTTCTTTGTACCGGTGTGTTCGATTTGGCAGAATTTGGTTTCATATTTATATTGTCAATTGTGTGTTCTGGTGTCAACCTTGGCTTGTGGTAGGACCATCCAACTTGTAAATCTACCTTTTCGCGTCTAGTAAGTCTTACACATGGGCGTACAGTGCTTTCAAACTTCAGAGGTTCCTTGTCGTCTGTTGCTTCCTCCCAAACATTCTTTTTATTACTGGTTTTCACTGTGAAAGCATCAATAGTAGTCAAAAGTGAGGGTGTGCGCACTTTGGAACGAAGTTGCTTCATGTAATGCGGAGAATTTTCTGGGTCTAAATAGGTGTCATCTTCGTCATCACTGTACGCTAATTTCACAATTTTCTTAATGACTTCCGGCGATGGTGGTCTTTCTACTAAAATAATAGGGTCATAATTCAAAACTTGACACTTTTTGACGAAATATTTCTTTTTCTGTTTCATTTCTATTTCCATCCGTTTAATTTGTGAATTGATATATTTCAACTGTTTTGATAATTCTCTGTCTTGTTTAGAATTTACATCTACTAAGGTAGTTCCATATTTGCTCACTCCAGGATTTCTGGCACCATCCATAGCCTTTTCTCGCTCTAACATCGCTCGTCTGCTAGTGAAGTTCGCAAACTTGAGACTACGCTCCATTGATCTAGAAGAAAAATAAAATTGATACGCATTTTAATTTTAAAACAATTTTGAAAAGACCACGTTCTGGTATATGTTCTTACTTGGGTTTCACAATATGGAAATCTCTGCCATATATATACCCTTTGAAAGTTTTTAACACAGTTAAAGGAAGAGTGGGAGAATTCAAGAAAAAAGTTTGTTTTTACTAGTATCTGATTTTAGGGGGGGGGTAAAATAAATTGTATAACAAAAAGTGTATGAAATATTCTTTAATGCTTTGCACTTTGTCCCAATAAGTATGAATAAAAGGAGCTCTGGGTGAATGTCGATGAGACAGCAAACCAACGACAAAAAACCTAAAAGACATCTAGAGGGAAACCTACAGTCTTCAACAATAGATAGGTATCTATGCAATACGGCAAGCTCTAAATTACGAGTTTATAAAGGTTGCGAATAATTTTTTATTCTGCAATCAACCTTTCTACTATACAGATAACGCGATGCTTTATTTTATACCGTAAAGTATACTAGCTATATACGTAAATTATACGTATTTAATCTCTTGGTATTCTGCTTCTGTTGCGAGAAACAGTTAAAATCAAATCACTGTTTACGTCCCAGTTCAATATCGGGGCCTCGTCGCGGTCCGCTTCTAAGTCAAATCGACTAGATTTAATTCAAAAACAAATCCTACGTTTGGGAAGTCAAAAACTAACGTTTGAACATTAATGTTAAATTGCAAGGTAAAAACCATATTCGCACATCGTAGGAAAATATAAATTTGTTTTGTACTCGGTGAGCCTCGCTGTTCTGCCTTTTTTCTTTTTAAAGCTCGTACATATAATTTTATATATTTCCTGCAATTACGAATATTGTAAGTAAAAGTTCCAGTCTTGGGACCGGCACAAGAAAATGTTAATCTAGTATTTTTTTTAAGATCTCAACCATCATTTAAAAATGAATTAAAACAATTTTTTTTTCTATATGTGTCCAAAACATATCCGAATTTTGTTTTCCCAAGAAAAACTGGTCCGCGGGAATCACAGTTATATGCAATCTCCTATGCTACTTCAATACAGACACAAAGAACAACAATCATGTTTTGTTAGTAATACACAGCATATTCAATCAATTCATTTAACTAATACCGTTTGTATATCATTATATGTATATCATTGTATAAAATGGTTTATGAAATTTTACCCACATTCAAACATTGTATGCCGACTCATTTAAAATTCAAGTTCTCAGCGATATTAACATTACATGCAAAGAGTGTCGTATGTAAAGTTTACTAAACTAAACATTGATTAAATATCAATTATAATGATAAAATGAAAACTGTTTAATTTGGTTTTACGTCAGTCATATATTATTGACGAGAAGTCAACAGTAGTTAAAACATGATATACAAGTAAATACGGTGGCATATTTATTGTCGTATTTTCACAAAATTCTCAGTATGTATATAACTATGTATATTTGATGAATATTGAGTGTCAAATATTAGCTTGGCTGCTTCATTTCTTTTTTGTCATTGAATATTGGAATAGCCTCTTGACATCTATGGTAGTCTGCTTTTCATGTTATAAATGTTATTTAACTACTTTTGCAAAATATTTTTTTTCTAATTTTTTTATAAGTTAAAGTTTATTCTAAATAAGCACATTCCTGAAACTAATTTCGTTTGCACCCATGCCATTTTATATACCGTTACCGGTGTTAGATTTATTGACCGAAGAAACAAAAAGTCCAGACGTTTGACTTGAGTGAAATTCAATACAATACAATACTCAATTGTTGTTTAAATTAAAAAAAAAGAACTTTTCTGTAGATAAACTTACCTGCTTTGTTTCTTTGGCTGCTGTCGAGCAATCTACAAGTACAAATGAAACTTGATTTAATTGAGAAATTTTTGTCTCAATATATTTACGTGTGTTACTAAGAAGCAAAGTAGAAATCGATTCCTTCTAAAACAAAATAACATAATGGGCAATTTTCATTTCAATTCAGACAGCAAATTTTCTGTTCGATTATTTCGAGTTTTATTGAAACTGCTTTCCGGTTGATCTTATTTAATATAAAATGCTACCAAATAAATTTCACCTTTTATAACTCTTATTGTGAAAGATTTTATCAATACTTGTATATTTTTACAAAAGTATGTAATAGGATATGTTAATCTGAAGAATCAATTTCCCGATATTTCTATTCACATACTAACAACAATGCGGAACTTATCACGAGTAAATCTAAATCTTTCACTCAAATCAAAATATTTTTATATACGAACAATTTATAATTTGAGATAGGTTCTTTAATAACTATTTCTAAAGGGGTGACACGGGGGTGCTCACTTCCCAAATCCCACTTTTTGGTCATTTTTTTTCCACTTCCCACTTTTTCCCTTCTTTTTCCCAGATCCTATTTTTAACCCACATCCCCACATTTTTACTCCTATATCCCGTATTCCGACTTATGTATTCCCTAAATCCCACATCCCAAAATTCATTTCTCAATCAACTGGAGATGAAAAAGTAAAATAACAAAATACCGAACTCCGAGGAAAATTCAAAACGGAAAGTCCGTAATCAAATGGCAAAATCAAAATCTCAAACACATCAAACGAATGTATAACAACTGTTATATTGAAGTAAGTATTAAAGTGACATACGTATCATGATACAGGATTTGGTGCACAGTAGACACGTGTTTCTGTAAATTCGTTTTATACGGTAGAGAGAAAAAGATATTGTATGTCCAATACATCATAATTTTGTTAGCATCAAAACCAATATGGCTTAAATACAATAGCCAAAACTGTCTTAGTAAAAGTAGAGTCCAATTTAGTATGAACCGAAAATTCACTGTCAAAAGATATCCTGCCAATACTCAAAAACTATACTTCCTAAATCGAAATTTAACTTTCAGTGGCACTGATATAAGAAAGATATATAATTGCAAAAAATGTGTTGTACTTGCGATACTTTTCATAATTGTGTCAAATAAAAAAAGAAGAAAATACGGAACTTTACCACTGCCACTACAGACCTCAAAATTCTAATTTAACAGTCAAACCTTATCATACAAACTATCATAACTGTTGAGATTACAAGGACTATTGATAACCGACTGTAATACTGTTAATTCAATAGAGCATTTTATAGGTAGACTTTCATGACTAATGAAGACTACAACAACTATTGGATACCAACTCTCCGACTCATGATTGAGTAAAAGTATTTTAATGTAAACTTTATGGACTAATGGAAACCACAACAACTATAAGAGACCAACTGTCAGTCTCCTAACTGATTCAGAAAAAGCATATTTAGGTAGACTAAATCAGACTTAATTTTTGTTTCTTTTAAACTCGGTATTTGTTTAAAGAAGGAAAGAGAAGGGGGATAGAAAGAAGAAAAATGTTTTAGTAAAGGAGAAGGAGACAGATAGAGATTAAAGAAAGAATATACATAGTGTGGAAGAAATTTTCACAAAAAAAGAGGGGAATGAGGAAGATAGATGGGAGAGAGAGAGTGAGAAACCCCGCGTCTGCTCAATTACTTCCAAATTATTTGCAAGCTGTGCTTTATCGTTGATGAGATAGACTAGCTTCTGTAATTTCTTGCATAATTAAGACCATCTCTTTAGTTTCAGAGTATTTTTACAACTTATAGTGTATTGGCATTACAATTACATTTATGTATATTGCTTACGAAAAAAAGGAAAGGTACCAAGGCAGCAACCAAAACCACAAGTCGACAATATCATGGCAAAAAAAAAAAAAAAAAAACAAACCAAAAACCATAAACCGATAAAAACACAAACAGCAGTAAATAGATTAATGGAGAATGTGTCCATGGGACACAGATGATGCCCCGCTTGCATATAGCGTTATAAAGGGGTATAACTACAGAACAGTAAAGGTGATACCACCCAAATTCGAACTTGATCTGTGTTTTGTGGTAATAAGCATTATGTATAAGTTTCATAACATTTGGTAGAGGCAAACTAAAGTTAGAGAACGGTAACCAATTTTGGGACGGACGTACGGAAGGACAAGGGTAACACTTAATGCCTCCTCCGGTGACGGCGGGGCATAAAAATCAAAGAAATACTAACCGCACCTTAACCTAGACAAGGGATAAGCTCAGGATGAATTATGCGTTAACCAATGGACCAAAAACACAAACAGCAGGTTGTTATTCTGTTGTGATTGACAGAACCAAACAACAAAATGTAATAAAATACAATGTATTTATGATTTACCTTAAGTTTTCTGATGCTTGCCATTCTTTCTTCCTGTTATCCGGCACTAAGTAAAGTAAAAATTCTCTGTTTCTCACGATTGACAATGGATCCAGTGGCTCTACCGTTCTAAACGGTAAATAATCCTTCCTGCATATGATTTATCATTTCTTACGGATAAAATCTTTATCTCCTTCTAGAGACAATTTAATCTAATTTTTGTGTCATTTTACTATCGATCAAGGTAGACAGAGGAGTCGTTAGCAACCAATAACTACCTTTAACTGAAGTATAGGACTCGTACAGGATGTTTTAAATCATATCTCATTGGGACAGTTCAACCGTCACAATATCTCAGTAATAAATTGATCTGTTATAACTTCTTACATACACTTCTATTTCAAATTTAAATTTATTTAAAGGTCACATTATTTATTTATCGAATTTAAAATTCTTAACGCTAAATTTATCGTAATTTCACAAGTTTTTGATGTTTTGATTGAGTTTATTGCTGTAATTGGATTTGTTAGATAGACTGTACCAGGCGAGACTGAAGTACATTAGGGTCACAAATCGTTCACATGCAATTTGATAAATAGTATATTGGATGTTTGCATCAAATTATTCCAACGTTCAGGTACAAAGTCCTTAAGGTTTTCAATAATAAATTTGACAAGGCGATGGTACTTCTTATTAAACTTTTATAGTTATTTTATGTGACTTTAAATTCAGTACCATTGAAAGCAAGGACATTTCTTTCAGCTACAATCTCGTTAAACATGAAGACTTAAATCTATAAATCTTAACATGCCTGTTTCGGAAAATTTGACGGTCTGTTTGTTGAAGTCAAAATTTTGTCTTTTTTCTTATAAAATACGAGAATATACCACTAGATATGAATTTGTTTGGCTAACAATTTATCTATTATTCAATTGGTCCCCTGACAATTGGTCCCCTGACACATTCCTAAAGATTCGTAATTTGGTACCTATTCCTTTTGAAGAAGAAAACCCCGGATGAAGGCAAGACTGCTCAACTATAACCTGGTTCATCCCAGTCAGGCCGGTTCCGAGAATACAGTCACAGATACATGTAATCATTTTAATATATAAATTGTGTACTTATTAGTAAATACCAGTAAATTTAATGTGTCTTTCAATCAATGGAAATCGTTCTGTATCGGCCATCCGTAATGATATCGATATCAGTCACAGCTGCAAAGTCTTTATCAAACCGCTAATATGTATAACGTTACGTGAAAATATCTTCGTAGCATTTTAGGTATATAATTTTAAATAGGATTTTCAATACAACGCTTCGTATCAACCCTAAACCAATATAATCACTCGAGCCGAGCTTTTGTGATTATATAAGTGTCTGATAAGAGTGTGATATTGAAAAGGACAAATTATATTCTCTTTTTAATTTTTAATATTTTTAATTCTTCTTTAACAAAACTTATATGGTATATATTTTATGTTTTTTTATTTGATTTCTAAATCAATACTATACAACTAAAAGCATTGAGATAATTTCTTTCGGCGGCCACGATACCGTTAAACTGATAATAGATTAATTGTTTTTTAAATCTTCAGAAAATTTTCAACTTTCCCAGTCCCTTAATATTTTATTTATTAATATTATTAATTGACGAAGAAATGCGATCAGTCACGTGATTGTTTGCTTTCCATGAGCAATACGACGAGCGTGGATCAGGACCTCCTAAACTACCTGAGTGCCACAGTTCATCTCGGGTTTTGGTGCAGTTGTGTATTGATCAAACTTTAGTTTTGTTTGGTAGTATTGAGAAGGGTTTCGTCAATCTGTTTGTATTTTTTTCCTTTTGTCATCCTGTTGTCTGTCTAATTGTTACTTATAGTTTTCTTTCATTGCGTCCTCGGTGTCTTCATTGTTTGTATGTGCTAATGCCATCGTAGTGGCATGTTGAGGGGGGAGTGCTAATGTCATCGTAGTGGTATGTTGAGGGGGAAGTGCTTTGTATATTGCCATCGTAGTGGCATGTTGAGAGGGAAAGTACTTAGTATATTGCCATCGTAGTGGCATGTTGAGGGGAAGTGCTTAGTATAATGCCATCGTAGTGGCATGTTGAGGGAAAAGTGCTTAGTATAATGCCATCGTAGTGGCATGTTGAGGGGAAAAGTGCTTAGTATAATGCCATCGTAGTGGCATGATGAGGGGAAAGTGCTAAGTATAATGCCATCGTAGTGGCATGTTGAGGGGGAAAGTGCTTAGTATAATGCCATCGTAGTGGCATGTTTAGGGGGAAGGGGTTTAGTATATTGCCATCGTAGTGGCATGTTGATGATAAAATGGTAATGCCATCGTAATGGCCTGTTGAGGGAGAAAGTGCTTAGTATAATACCATCGTAGTGGCATGTTGAGGGGAAAGTGCTTAGTATAATGCCATTGTAGTGGCATGTGGAGGGAAAAGTGCTTCATAAGTGTTTCTCGTTTCTCGTTTTTTATATAGATTAGATCGTTGGTTTTCCCGTTTGAATGGTTTTACACTAGTCATTTTTGGGGCCCGTTATAGCTTACTGTTCGCTGTGAGCCAAGGCTCCGTGTTGAAGGCCGTACTTTGACCTATAATGGTTTAAATTTTGACTTGGATTGAGAGTTGTCTCATTAGCACTCATACCACATCTTCTTATATCTAATTAGTATAATGCCATCATAGTGGCATGTTGAGGGGAAAGTGCTTAGTATATTACTATCGTAGTGGCATGTTGAGGGGGGAGTGCTTAGTATATTTCTGGCAAGTTGAGGGGGAAGTGCTGAGTATATTTGGAGCATCTGAGTTAAGTAATTTTTTTCGGTGCAATTCATGTTGTTCAAAGAGTAAAGCTTTATTTTATATATTTGTGAATGTATATTTGTCTTTAAATTCAATGGTTTTTGTGTCATTAACTTGGCCGTCTACCTTCGATTTACATTTTCTGCAAACTTGCCAAAATTATATATCGACGACCAGCTGTGTTGCAATCATACACTCATATAAATATAAATAGATCCATTTAAATGTCTATAAAACTAATTATATCTTCCTCCAGCATTGTCAAAAAGTCAAAATATATGTTGTCTCAAGTCTTTTATATCTATGACTATGTCCTACCTAAAAAGAACCATTCAAACGTTCTGTAACTTGATATAAGAAGATGTGGTATGAGTGCCAATGAGACAACTCTACATCCAAGTCAAAATTTATAAATGTAAACCATTATAGGTCAAAGTACTGTTCTCTATTTCTTGGGATATTTGCTTTAATCAGTATAAGCTTCTCTTGTGGTCAATGAATTTTAATCTTCTTGTTGTCAATGAATTTTAAATCTCTCCTTATGATAGGGTCTCGTGGCGTTAGGCAGATTATCAAAATAAGAAATAGGAACCATCCACAGATGAATGTTCCTTGAGATACATTTACATTCCATACAATTCAAGAAAGACATTAACCTCTTGAAGTCCAAATTTCTGCCCTTTTCCAACAATAACTCTTCTTCCAGTAGCAGTCCAATTTTCATGCCCTCCATCCCGGTTGACACAATTTAAAGTCCCTACTTATTTTGTGTACTGTTAATTTTGACCTCGTCCTGATTATACATGAAATATTTGATACTGGACGTTTAGCAAGTAACAATCAATAAGTCTTCGAATACACTGTCCGAATTTGGATAAACTAGTATTCGAAGATATAAAAAATGTTGTGTTTGTTACACATTTCTTCCTGTTTTTTTAACTTGACTACCTAGCAATTTGTGTATTCACAAGAATGGTTTTTCTATTATATTAAACTAGTTACTAAAAGTGGAGTTCTAATATGTTTTTAAAAATTGATATGATAATTGATAAACAACAAGTCGTACTAATTGCATAAGGAGACACTTTAGTTTTATTTGACATGACAATCATATTTCCGATTGTATTTAATTTTACATTACAAGTACAAAATTATTTTTCTATCGATTTCTGTATTTGATTTCTGTTATTAAACCTTTACGATCGTGAAAATGTAATCGCTATTATAGGAACGATTATATTCTTTGGTTTCCAAGAGAGGATAAGGTTACTAACTCTTGTCACGCAATTGTTCAAATTAGTTACTTCCAACATTAAGTTGACAAATAGTTTTTTTCTGCAATTACATTTGAGGTAAAATTGGTCTGGTTTAGAGAAAAAAAATATTCCTTCATGCAGAGTGAACATTTTTCACTTCTTTCGATATATGTAAAATAGGGAGATGTGGTATGGATGCAAAAAAGACAACTATCCAACAGAGTCCAAATGAAGCTGATTTAAGAAACGAGCGGTATACTCATTATCTCAGTTAAATTATAGTTTCATTGAATGTTTTATCCTGCAATCGGCCAACTGTTGTACAAATAAAAGGTACACAAATAAATTTTGCTTTTTATGTATTTGTAGAAATAAAGTCGCCTGTTATCCCGCTTCCATTTTGAGCAAGCGGTAATGTGAATATTTCTTTTTTCTTAACAGTTCATTTTAGTATAATTTAATTCAATATTTTATTGGAAAGAGCACAATATTTAGAGGGTGATCCGAATACAGATATAGTTGACTATTACATCTACAACAAAATTTTGGGGTACTTTTTGCGTTCCGCGTTTAAACTATGTCTAGTTCTTTGACAACTATTTAGATTTAAACAACTAAAGCTTCAAGTGCCGGATGTAAGTTGCAGGATAAAACAACATATGTACATTTCCGGAAATATAAAATTTATTTGTACTCGCTACGAAACAGGAGAAAAGCTCGGCGCAACTCGCTTTACGTTCTTTTTCTAAAGCCCATACAAATGCATTTTCCAACAATGTACATATATTGTATATATATTTTCATTACTAAGATATTTTTACAACACGGATACTGATATCATAAGTTGGTCAAATCTTTCACCAAAACTATTGGATAATGTGGAAGCATGCCTCATCTTGGAGGAATTTTACAAAAAAATAATAGTGGTATTTCGCAACCTGCCATTCATTGTAATAATAAAAAATACAAACACCTATATACCAATTGTCCTTCAAAATCTTTTAATTTTTGGCTTAGTTTACTAATGGATGAAGGTTATAAATATATTGTTGTTATAAATCGGTCTTGCATTTTATTTAGATTAATATCGTTCCTCTTATTTACATTTTAAAACACAACTAAATTGTTTCTTTTATTTTTTCCATATTAAAATTCTGTTCACAAATTTACCTTGAACATTGCAAAAGATCGTATCTTCCTGCACTGATCGTGTTTTTTTTCTTTATGAAATGTATCCTGTGTAGGACGGCATTATTTCTAAAGCAGCAAAGTAATTACGTTCGGCTTGCTTTCAAGAAACTAGGAGAACTATTTGATACGTTATTATTATGTATTGTTATTTTAATTTTGTACCTGTTTTTTTGTGATTTCAAATCAAAATATAAAGTGTTTTTTTTTTCAGAACTAATTTTGAGTGTTAGCTCTCCATCAACACACCTTTGCATATAAGCACGAAGTCAGCTTTATGGAACACTATACATACTCAGTACCTCCAATATAAAGTGTACAATACTTACCCGACAAAAATATTCATCATTCAATTTAAAAATCCAGGAGTTGATAAAAGCTATTCTTTTGTGTTGAAATGCATAAAATACACATGTTCATGCAGTGATACTCTATTAAGTTGTACAAGTGAATGAAAAAAAAAACACTTTATTAAGTTGGTGCGCGCGAAGCGCTTTTCTGGATTATCTTCATCATGAACGGTCAAACCCAAACATTTGAAAGCCCCGGATGTATAAGACCTAAACACGTGAAGAACTTTAGGACCAACAGGGACTAATAAAATAGCCAAATTCATCTCGGCTCAACTTTGCCTGAGGGTATTGGAACTTTAGTTTCTTGACAATTTCTGAATTCCCCAACGGAGAATTTAAGAAAAGTTTGTTAAAAATTATTTCAGGACCAAAATAACGCTTTATTTATTTCGTGCGTCCGAAGCGCTTTTCTGAATTTATTTTCTTCAGAAAAAATGTACAAAGTGTAATTAACTCGTTTCATCCTTTTGCTATGTTTTAAACGAATAAAATATGTTCAACCTTAAGGTAAAACTCAAAATGTCTAACAATCATGATGATACGAATTAGTGTATTTCCCTTGCTAATGTTTTATGTACAAGATAAAAAAAAAAACAAAAATGATGTTTAACTCCGGCATTCTGGAAGGGCTAGCAGACAGTACTAAGAAAAATTATTGGTTTACTATCGGTATTTATTCAATTAAATAGAATAAAATAATGTAAGGTAATATATTTAATGCTTATTTTGCCCTTGCTTGTTATAGTTATACAAAACCGTAAAATTGTCAAATCTAATGAGGCAAAAGAGAGGCGAAAGATACCAAACGGACATTCAAACTCATAATTCGAAAATAAACTGACAACGCCATGGCAAACGTAGAATTGAAATATTTGCAGCAAATTGTTTCATCTTTATACCTTTAAACTTCCGTTTATGATATTTCAGCCATGTATAGTTAAGGAATGACTGTAATAATTTTTCTGTCTATGAAGAAATAACATCAAAAATGTGGTGCACACTGAATAACCGCGTAATTCCGAGATAACTCTGACGTCTTTCGGTACCAGAAAGTCCTCAAAAGGCTACCAGACCTCAGAGAAAACTCGAACTTAGCAGTCATGTCTTAAAACAGTGAAGCTGTATAAAAATAAAATGTGTATGGAAAATGCTTACGTTCAATACAATGTGACACGTGACGATCAGACACCAAGCTAGGTTACTTGATCTAAGAACAGGCAAAAATGCAAAGAATTCAGCTCAAACCGGTGCTAGGGGCCGTCTTAAACTTGCTGTGAAGTAAGAGTTTTTTTGTTCCATGTTGAAGGCCTCACTGTGAGTTTAAGATGACGAACAGCAATAAAAGCGCTATTCTTTTGCTTTTTGTGTGTTTTTTCCTGTGCATGTACTAATTTTGTGTCATGGATGAATACCCGATATCCTTTGCTTTTCTGTTAATGAAAATTATAACCGCAACTTACAATACATCACATACTAAATTAAAAATTTTCTATTTTATTCATAATCGTTAAAATTAAATTGATAATTCATTATTTACCTTTGACATAAAACAATGTAGTTCCTCGTTTAGCGATGATATTCTTTTACATATGTCTACTTCGATTTACAAAACTTAATTCAATCTTTGATTATATCTTAAGATACATATATGAGTATTTTACCTTCGATGAATTGAAAAAATACGAGAATTTTATTATCCGAATCATTATCGTTATAAATAAATAATTTTAATAACAATAAACTTCTTAAATAAAGTACCCAAAACATAATGAAAACGTAAAGTTTGCAATGAAATAGTAAAATTGATATACCTGAAAGAATGGCATATACCAAAATAATGGACCGCACTCTAATGTCACCTCACATTCAACATCTACTAACAATATTTAATTGGTAGATTGATTGTTGTTTTCTTAAATCTAGAGGCAAATAATCCAAAAGGTAGGTTGTGCTAAGTCTGTCAACTGGGATTTAGGGCGGTAAATTAAGATAATATGGTAAGAAACACATCATTTCACTCGTGAGTGCATCTAATTTCACTGGAGACACATAATAACACTATGGGCGCTTCTAAATGACAGGAAACACATTATTACACCATGAGCGCTTCTTGTATGACAGGAAATACATCATTACACTGTGAGCGCTTCATAGATGACAGGAGACACATCATTACAATGCGAGCGCTTCATATATGACAGGAGACAAATTACTGCACTGCAAGCGCTTCTTATATGACAGGAGACACATCATTAAATTGTGGGCGCTACTAGTATGACATAAGACACATCATTAAATTGTGGGCGCTACTAGTATGACATAAGACACGTCATTAAATTGTTGGTGCTTCTAATATGACAAGAGACACATCATTACACTGCGAGCGCTTCATATATGACAAGAGACACATCATTACACTGCGAGCGCTTCATATATGACAGGAGACGTATCATTAAATTGTGGGTGCTACTTCTAATTTCACTGGAGACACATAATAACACTATGGGCGCTTCTAAATGACAGGAAACACATTATTACACCATGAGCGCTTCTTGTATGACAGGAAATACATCATTACACTGTGAGCGCTTCATAGATGACAGGAGCCACATCATTACACTGTGAGTCCTTCATACATGGCAGGAGACGCATGATTACACTACAAGCGCTTGTAATATGACAGGAGGCACATCACTTCACTGTGAGCGCTTCTTGTATGACACGAGATACATCATTACACGGCGAACGCTTCTTATGACAAGAGACACAGTATTACACTGCAAACGCTTCTTATATGACAGGAGACAAATTGTTGAACAGTGAGTGCTTCGTATATGACAGGAGACGCATCATTACACTGTGAGCGCTTCATGAATGACAGGAGACACATCATTACAATGCGAGCGCTTCATATATGACAGGAGACAAATTACTGCACTGCAAGCGCTTCTTATATGACAGGAGACACATCATTAAATTGTGGGCGCTACTAGTATGACATAAGACACGTCATTAAATTGTTGGTGCTTCTAATATGACAAGAGACACATCATTACACTGCGAGCGCTTCATATATGACAAGAGACACATCATTACACTGCGAGCGCTTCATATATGACAGGAGACGTATCATTAAATTGTGGGTGCTACTAATAATACAGAAGACACGTCATTAAATTGTGGGTGCTTCTAATATGACAAGAAACACATCATTACACTGCGAGCGCTTCATATATGACAGGAGACACATCATTACACTGAGAGCGCTTTATGCATGACAGGAGTCTCCGAGACATATATTCTCATATCATAATGGGCTCCCTTCTGAAACGGAGAATTATATTATATAACATATTTAAAGTAATGCAATATCCTTTCTTTACTACATCGTCTAATAGGTATTTCTATTATACGGTCGTTCGTATTGCCATTAGTTTAAAATGTTATCTGTGTTGTTATATGATAGTCGTTTCTCAAATGTCAAATGTCAGGTTAAGATCAAATATTTCAAAAATATGTTTAATCCTTGTACAAATTAGTTAACTTAACTACATCAACTGTCAAGATGAAGAACAGGAATAAAAGCCCTGTTCATTGATAATTTTCTATGTTTTCTATGTATTGTGTGCGATTTTGTCCCATGTACATTTACTCCATATCCTTTCATTTTCTATTGCTTGATTTTAAATTGATATCATTTTTGCCCTATATATATGAATAATTCTAACTTTAGTATTATGTTGATAGCATCTGTTCCATTGAAATCATACATGCAAGTCTGTCTCAAGTCTCAGCTTACATCTAGAAAGTACTGGTTGAGAACTAAACTTTTCGACAAAAAGAGGTGATTTCAAATTCCCATAACTACATGTAACTTTCTATTTTTATGTAGCAACATTCCGGTAGCACCCGTATATGGAATATATATCTAAAGTTTAAACGGTAATCTAGGGCTTGTGATATCTATGATATCTTGAATTCCTTGATCACTTAATTTTTCCAGCTTAAAAGGATTTGATTTTTTGATTTTGGTGTTTTAACGCCACTTTTAAGCACCGCTTTTGGGCTATTTCGTGGCGGCCAGTTTTTATTGGTGGAGGAAGCCGGAGTGCCCGGAGAAAACCACCGACCTTCGATAGGAAAACCGACAATCCTAGTCAATTAAGATTGGAGTCGAGTGCACCCGCACGAGCGGGGTTCGAACTCACAACCTCAGTGTTGACTGGCTAGTGATTACAGTAGTAACTACTTAGACCACTCGGCCACCGAGGCCCCAGCTTAAAAGGAAGATATTAATCAAAATATTTTTGATGGTAAAGTTGAATTTACTCTTAGAAAGTTTTACGAGCAATACAATCATGGTATTGTTGACCGCTGTGGAATATCTGTGTTATAGATGACCACAGATATGTCTTAATCAAAATTCCGTTCTACTTTTCTCAAGACGTATATATATTAGATATCAAATTCTATTAGAGAAAGATTATTCTCTAGCAACAAATTTCGTTTTCTAGTAAGCCATTATTTTGAGGTCATATCAAGAAAGACAAACCCTTCTAAATATGACCAAAAATAACTTCCTTGTATATATCAGGTAAGATATTCTTTTATATATAGTTTGGAATGTTTATGGTTCAATATGCCATTGCAGAGTTATCTATCTTTTATCAATCAACATTTCAAATATTATAAACTTTAAAAAAAAAACGTCGTGGAAAAAGTAAGTCCTTTACAACAGTTGGCTTAAAACCGTTTTAAAGAAATTATCTGTCCTTTTGTACTGTTTTCTGTGGATAGTTGAAATATTCTCATCTTTTTACCCAATAAGGTAAGTTTTTGGTACACTTACATGCTTATACTATTGGTTGTCGTTTCATATTTGTATTTCGTTTATTTTTTTGTACATAAATCAGGCCGTTAGTTTTCTCGTTTCAATTGTTTAACATTTTGTTTTTATTTCGGGACCTTTTACTGCTTGCTATGCGGTAAGGTTTTTGCTCATTGTTGAAGGCTGTACGGTGACCTATTGTTGCTTACTCCTATGTCATTTAGTCTCTGATGGAGAGTTGTCTCATTGGCAATCATACCACATCTTCTTATCTTTAAATTGTATACTAAATTAAATACAAAACAAACTACTGCATACATGTAAGGATACAAAACAGAAAAGACATATAAGAGTACTAAACAAACACATCCAGCACCTTTGGGTCATTCAATACATAAAAGGATATGTCTATCAAGAAAATTGAGGCTCATAAAACAAGTTCATGAATAGAGAAGAACTGCGATGACGAACTAAATAAGTCAACTAATTGATTATTGAGAATTCTAATTCTGGTGTCGTTATTTCAAGTTTGTTCTTGTTCTCTACTGATCAAAGATATACACATGTAGAACTGTTACATATTATCTGACACCATTACCATACTTTTTTTGTTCGTTTGAATTGTTTCCCATTATTCAGTATCGGGGCTTTTATAGCTGTCTATACGGTATGGATTTTGTCCATTGTTGACGGTGATCAATAATGGCATAAGTCCACGTCATTTTGACTCGGTTGGATGGCTGTCTCATTGGCATTTATACCACATTTCTAATCCACGTCATTTTGACCCGGTTGGATGGTTGTCTCATTGGCAATTTTACAACATTTCCTTACTTTTATACAAAACATTATGCGAAAGGACAATTAAAATTTGATTTTCAAAAGTATTCTCTAACATCTACCACTCTCGGATGGTTATATTAAGACCATTTTGAGTACTAGCCCTTTAATGTATAGGTTACAAAAAAGTAAAAAAGACAGCAAAATAACAATGAATGACATCTAGTGTTCAACTATAGCCATCACATGTAGACTTAAACATGAAGCAGGCGTCTTTCAATAACATTAAGTGAATGTTTCATATGTTTGAACTTTTCATTTTAACCCTAGCAGGGTTTCAATTTCTGTTTCACATGCTTTCTTATACCTATTTTACATATTAGTAGTCGTGGCAAATGTTACTGATAATGTTGATATGTATAGATGTAATACAATAGACCTTGGAGAAAGACACTACGGTATGTAAGAGTTTATGAAACAATTACGTTTTAATGCATTTTAAATCATTGAAAATCCTAGGCTTTAATTCTGTCAGATAAAGATTGTAAAATATTGTGTAAGTTTATATAATAAGACTGATTAGTATAAGCAGAACTGGTTAAAATGTCGGAAAATAATGTCAAAGAAAATTTAGCTTACTTATCGGGGAAAATAATACTAAAAATATGTAAAATTCAATAGTAAATATACAATATAAAGTATTTAACTTAGTGCGGACGACACCGGTCGGGCACTATACATAATTCCTTTAGAATATAAATTATGAAATGTGGTACGATTGTTATTAATAATAATATGGAACAAATCAATGACTATGCGTGCCAAGTCTCTTTTTAAAACTTTGATGATTACAGAGAATTGGTATTTAACTGGATCTCGGCTGACTACAACGCATTGTTTGAGCGTAGTTTAATCTAAGAATAAGGAGATGTGGTATTTTTTTTATGAAACACAGTTGTCCTTTGTCGTCTTTTGGTTTGATAGTCCAGTTTGTATCTTCTATTTCCTTTTCTTTAGACTTTTTCTTTTAAACTGTACCTGCGTTATATTAAGAGTGAGGAATACTTGAGAGGTCAAATGTTGTATTAGTATTTCAGGAGGAGAGATATCTAAATGGTATGTACCAACATATTTTTAGATTTTTTCAGTATAGTCATCTTGTTTAAACCGCTAATAGAGTAGGTAGATTCACAGTAGCTCTGAGGCCCTGTTTTAATTGTTGATAGAGTAGTCTAAGAAGTTATTATTTTTGAAAGAGGTTTCATGCCTAATTTTGCAAACCGAGAATTTGTTCTCTACTGTTCTAAGATAAACAAATGTAGAAGTGCTACAAATTATTTGACGACATTTTCATACTTGTTGTTGGCAAAAATTTACCTATTTTTTCGTTTGAATGCTTCACATTTTGTCATGTCGAGGCCTTTTATATATACATATCTGACTAAACGGTATGAATTTTCGCATTTTGAAGGCCGTAAAGTGGCCGATAATTGCTTAAAAACCACGTCATTGTTGGGTACTAGTAGTTGTCTCATTGGCAATCATACCACATCTTATTTAATATTAAAGCATTATGATTTGACACTATGCACGTCTTTCAACATAGGTAAATATATTCAAATATACACAAAAATTTCACAGTATATATAAACAGATGAAGTGTTCACTGGAAAAAGTAAAATGTACGGAAACGTCGCCATGCGACGTCCACAAAAAGTCATCTTTTAAAAATGAGCAAAAAAAATATGTTACAAGCATTCATTTCTTAAAAAATGAATAGTAAGCATGGACTAATGTCAAATTGTTCTATATATTTAAAGAAATAAAAGAAAATATCTGTTATTCGACTTTTAAGGATGTGAATTTAAGCATGGATGCAATTTGGGTACTCCTCATTACAGAATCATTGATCGATTGGAGGTCTGTTCAAACCCATTTTTCTATGATTCAATATGGATTCAAAATTAAATTGGTGGAACCATATAGTAAATAATGATACATCTACAAAATAAACACAGAATGGAAACTTTTGTCTAGATCATAAATAAACGTAGGTGAAAAAACTGTCAAAATAGGTGCAATTTGGGTACCCTCACGTTATGGGTCATTTTCAAAAAATGTCGAATTTTCAATACATCCACGCTAAATTTTTTATTTCTACTGGAAAATGCAGTTGTACGTGTTAAAAAGAAAGTTTGTAGGATTTTATGAGTCAGAACATTAGTAATAAACACAATTTAGATCCATTTTGATAAGATTAAAAGTCCGATTTTTGCGTATTTTATGTGCGTACAGTGTCAGAGTAACACATTTCGAATGATTTTTTTTCCTATTTTGTGATCGACTTGATATCTGCAAAAGGGACTTTTTTAAAACGTTAATTATAACTCTAACGAAAAATCGCAGCTTCTTTATTATTATATGTATCATTTTTTCTACAAACTAAATTCAATCAGCGTACATGAAGTTCATGTCTATCCTGTTACCGCTACTTAAATCAGCCGTTAAATTGTTCTCCCTATGAATATTGAACAAGTCAGTGTTGATTTCAAAAGCGCAAAGTAATCTAAACATTTAAAACAGCACGTTTCTTGTATAACAGTGTAGAGAAAAGAAATTTCAAGACATTTAGTGAAAACAAATAGTGGGTACTTTTTTGTCATGTCTATGCTGTTACCAACATATTGATTAATTACATTATTATTATACTTATAAAAAGTGCAATAACATGTTGGAAACCAAAATCACAACAGAAAAACATTATCACTTCATCAAAGGGGGTAGTTATTTCACAGCAGCATTCAAAAATGAAAAAAATTGTCTACCCTGTTATGTCTATCCTGTTACTATGGTTGCTATGGTTGCAGTAACAGGATAGACAATAGTAAACAGAAACGTCTTTAAAGGGTTTATAATAACATATAGTTGCACACATAAAGAAATCTTTCGTTGTTTGAACTCATATAAAGGTTATAACGTCTTAATCTTCGCAATTTAGCATTTGCAGATGCAATACTGCTATCGGTAACAGGATAGACAAAAAGGTAACAGAGTAGAACTTAATATAGCGATATATCATTAACGTACGTTCCTGTTACCAATAAAATAAAGAAAAAAGTAAACCAACATGCGGGGATTTACTTGATGTTGGGTTTATTTGAAAAAGAAAAAAAAAAAAAAAAAAAATGCTGAACAATATAAATTGCTATCTTAGACTTGCATTACTGGTGGTTATTTTATAACCTTCGAAAACCAATTTTAGAGGCATTTTCAGTACAACATGAAAATTGGTAAATAATCTATTATTTCACAGAATTAATATATATAGAAGTTTTAAGCTTTCTAAATAACCCTAAATTTCTTTTGAACATGGTAACAGGAGAGACAAAATATTGCACCACCTATCAAAAATGTTTCAATATATTCTTGTATGACATTATCAAGATTGCATCTTTGTATATGTTGTTCTATAAGTACAGTTTGTGTAGATTTGCTTATGGCGAGGGTTGTTTGATCAACTTTGCAAAAAGTAATTTTAGATCAACTTTGCAATTTCAAAATTCGACATTTTTGAAAATTACCCTTAGCTGTATATCAAAACATCGTACTTTATTTGGCCTTTTGAATATGTTTGAACCTTTCATTTGATCCCTATCATGATGGTTTCAATTTATATATCGCCTGCTTTCAATTTCTATATACATATTTTACATATTAGTAGTCGTGGTAAATATAACTGATGTTGTTGATATTTATAGATGTAATACAATGGACCACCTTGGACAAAGTATGTATTATATGTACGTCTATGGTATACATGTAAGAGTTGATAAAACAATTACGTTTAAGGCATTTTAAATCATTAAAAATCCTAGGCTTTAATTCTGTCAGATAAATAATGAAACATATTGTGTAAGTTTGCATTATAAGACTGGGTGTAGCTTCAAAATGTCGGAAATTACTGGCAACGAACATTTAGTCTACTTATAGGGAAAGATAATACCGAATAATTGTATTATCAAAAGTAAAATGGAGGCGGAAGATACCAAAGGAATAGTCAAACTCATAAGTCGACGACAAACTGAAATCGCCATGGCAAAAAAACGGAAAATGACCTAAAGACAAACAACAGTCTACAAAACACAACATAGAAAGACTCAGCAACACGAACCCTACCAAAACCGGCGGTGATCCCAGGTGCTCCGGAACGGTAAGCTGATCTTGCTCCACATAACTGTGTCACCCGTAATGTTGCTTATGTAAGTACAAACCCGGTAATATACAAATATGAAAATATTGAACTTGGTGCACACGATACAGGTCGGGTTCTGTACTTAATTCCTATAGTAAATAAATTAGGAAATTTGGTACGACTGTCATTGAGAAAACAATCCAACTTTAACCAAAGGGGGGAAAAAAACGATTACGATCAAAGCCATCATTTACGGAAAAACAAAGCTTTAAGGTCAGGAAAACCAAAACAACGACCGAAACTCGACACTGATAATGTTATAACGGTAAAAGCTCTTCTGAGTTTAATCTGTGATTCTCTGTACACAGAGAATCAAAACAAAGCTTACAATCTATAATGTCAATGACACTTAAGATAAACCTGAATTTTATCAAATATTTCACTCATTTATGAACAACGAATTTAAAACAAAATTGTTCAGTAAATCATGTATATCAGTACAATACTAGTGGGTTGTACCCTCGGATGAACAACGACCGAAACTCGACACTGATAATGTTATAACGGTAAAAGCTCTTCAGAGTTTACTCTGTAATTATTTGTTCACAGAGAATCAAAACAAAGCTTACAATCTATAATGTCAATGACACTTTAGATAAACCAGAGGTTTAGTAAATATTTCATTCATTTATGAACCGCGAATTTAAAGCAAAATTGATCAATAAGGCATGTGTGTCAATACAATACCAGGGTCGGTACCCTCAGATACTTAGTAAACAGATACAAGTAGTAGTTTTGATTCCAAAGTAATAATTTCATGTACAAGACGATAAACTTTAACCTTACACTTGTCTTATCTGCATGAAAAATATGTTGTTATTCCAAAGTAATAATTTCATGAACAAGACGCTAAACCTAACACCTGTCTAACCTACATGAAAAATATGCTGTTGTCTCGGCAGAATTTCAACCAAAGATGAAGTTATTGATCTTCATTCACTCTACTGGACATCTAAATTGCGGAAGTGTACGGCATTATAGTGCTCGGTCTGCAAAATGCTTCATGAAACCTCTTTCAAAATTATTCACTTCTACTTTATCAACAATCAAAACATGGCTTCAGAGTGACGGTGAATCTATCTACTCGATAGGGGGTGGTGTAAACAAGAAGAGTATACTTTGTTATTATGGTGTGCTGTTACACTACTGTCCAAGGTTAGGGGAGGGTTGAGTGCCATCAAACATATTTAACCCCGCCACATTCTTTATGTTCCTATCCTAAGTCAGGAGCTTGTTGTTCAGTGGTTATCATTGGTTCATTCTGTCATATTTGTTTTTCGTAAATCGATTTGTTATAAATTAGGTCGTTAGTTTTTCTTGTTTGGATTGTTTCACATTTTTCATGTTGGGGCCTTTTATAACTGACTTTTCGGTATAGGGTTTTCTCATTGTCAAAGGCTGTACGGTAGCCTATCATTGCTTATATCCACTTCATTTTAACTCCGGTCGATAGTGTTGTCTCATTGGCATTTATACCACATCTCCTTGTTTGTATACCGAAAATTTGTAAAGAGATGTCAGATTATATACCGTTTAAGTATCTTTCTTTATGCAAAAGGAAAACAACATGTGACGTTTCTACGTTTTACACAAGTATTCCTCACTCTAAACGTAAGTTCAGATTGAAAAAAAGAAGTAGAAGATAGAAACTGGGCAATCAAACCATTATTCGGAAAAGGACAACTTTGTTTCATACAAAAGAATGGCCGACGTAGACACATGTATATTGTTTACAGAACGACAATCATATTTAGAAACAAAATAAACCGATTCATATAAAAATAATTCTTTAACTGACACCATCAAGATCTTTTTTTTTATATATTGGCAACATATTGTTACCTTTGGTGGAGGTGTTTTTCAGTCGTAAATCCTATGTGAAACTCCGTTTGGTCCTCAGTTTTCTAGTCAACTTGTTCCTTTATTCCTTTGCAGGAGCTTCTCGAGAAGCTATCATTAACATTAAATTTCACGTGAGTGTTTTCTCCTTGAAAAACTCTAAATTTAATGACTATGTTGATCGTATCTATCCCATTGGACTTTGAATATAAAATACCACAGATGCGGTAAATACTGTTTTATACCTAGATTTGATATAGAAATACATCTTGAGGTCCGGTTGAAAACTAAGGTTTATGATAAAAAGATAATTCTAAATTTTCCTTTGTAAACTTTACATTTCTACGTAGCAACATCTCAGCAGTACCTGTATATGGAGTTTATATCTTCCAGTTTATACAATATTCCACGGCTGACATTTTATATCATGAGTTCTTTAATAGAGGGTAGCTGCTTAAAATTCATCTATTCGGACGTTTTACGAGCGCCATCATAAATAGGGTGGCCATTAAAGAAAATATTTCTCCTATTACCACGAATATGCTGTATTTATTTTAAAATCACCCCAAAAATATGAAGACCCCCGAGATTGTCAGTAAGGAGAAAATGTTCAAGCTGCGTGTCGTCAGCGGGGAAAGGTAAGCTGGAGTGGAATTCCTTACGACCAAGGGGGAAACATACGAAGGCCCCGGACCCCGTCCACTTTTCCTCTATTGTGCAACCGGATATTGACTCGCAATGAGCAAAACGACGGCTATTACTAGTGGAACAGGAACTGCTTATCCTTCTCGAATAGTTGAGTTTTCCCCAGATTTTGGTGTGTTTCGTTTTGCTCCTGAGTTTTCTTAGCTTTTGATTGCCCTCTTGGTATCATTCCAAAATTCAGATTCATTAAATTCTCAGTTCAAAATAAAACAAGTTAACTGCTTAACTTTGAAGTATTATCAAAGACTTGATTGTACTCGCAATATTAATCCTCCAATACAACAACAATTTCCGGCCAGCCGGTGTTTCCCTTATATCTATAGATAAAATGTAACTCAGCGGTACCCTTTGCTGTTTGAAGTCAATTTTGTTAAAAATGAAGCAATTTGCTTTTATGGTTAGACTTCATATTCAGGTCACTGTTGTTGAAACATTAAAGAGCATACCATAATCTGTGCCGTTAGTTCATTTTAAATTTATATTAACACTTCGTCTAATGACATTCTTTCAGTAAAACTAAAGTTTTATTGAATATCTTACCAGGAACAGATGCAAAAGAGCAACAATGGTTATTTTCTTCTTTTGTCCTAGTTAACTAAAGATGATTTATGATTTTTGTTCTGTTTTTGTTGTTGTTTATTTTGCTTACGTCTTTATAGTTTTCCTTTCATTATGTGGTATTACTTTGCTGTTGGGCTTGTCATTTTATAAAATGTTACATCAACTTAACGTCAGTAATAATACAAACTGCTGGTCAATTATCGTCGCATGACGTCATCAGTTAAAGAGTTGAGAGCTTTTTGTCTAACAGTGGATTATTGCATGTAAATTTGTAAATTGAAAGGTGCTTTCTCAAAACATGTGAAAGAATTATAGGTAATTATTCTGACAAATGTCATCAAAAGCTCTTTAGAAACGTCACAACTTCTGTTTAAACGAAGGACTATTTGATAATTAATTTGTGATGTAAGTTTATTATGTTATGTAGTTCTTAGATTTTAGATATATATATATATATATATTAAGACATTCAAAGCAAAGCTAAATGCGTAAAGGAAGTACGCAATTTATGAACAACAATAACGAAACGTCACACCACCCCGTGGTAACGTTACTTAGTTACATATCTTGATAAGTACCGTGAAGGATGAAAACGTTAGAACAACGTTACTAATATTTTATTATCTACTTACCTGATTTTTGTGTTTTTATGAATATACGAATCTGTACACGACTTATTTTAAACATTTATTAATATATATATATATATATATTAAAATTTTATGTTTTATTTAAATATTGGATCACCATTAGTTTGCTCTGACATTTGAGTTCATTATCATCTGCAAATCAAATCAAATCAAATCAAATCAAATCAAGATTCATACCTAAAAGTGTGTTTTGATATTTGTATACTGATAATTCAAATATATAAATCATCTAAGTGGGCTGGTGGTAAATTACTAGTCTTTGGTGAAGGAGGGTCTTGTGTTCGATCTCTGGCTAGGTCAAACCAAAGACTTCAAAAAGAGTATTTGCTGGTTCTCCGCCAAGCATGTGCCATTTCTGAGGAAGAGCAAAGACTGCATGGTGGGTTTTAGAGTCGGAATAATGTGTATATGTATGGTGGCATACTTTAATGCGTGGACTATTCCCTTGTGGGATAGCAACTAAAATAAATCCCTCTCAGCGTCTCCGTCAAGTACAAACACATGCCATATTCAATTCTCATTAATATGCTATCATCATGGATATGATGTAGGTATTTGCCACTGTACGAATATACAAATAAAGAGATGTGGTATGATTGCCAATGAGGCAACTATTCACCAGAGTTGAAATGACTTGGATATAGGCAATTAAAGGTCATGTTATGCCTTCAACAATGAGAAAAAAACATACCGTGTAGTCAGCTATAAAAGGCCCGACATGAATAATGTGAAACGGTTCAAACGAGAAAAACAAACGGCCTCATTTATAACAATACAATTATCGAAAAATCACTATGACAGACATGAACCAAAGACAACCACGGAATTACAGGCTCCTGACTTGGGACTGGCACATACAGAATGTGGCGGGGTTAAAACATGTTTGTGGGCGCTCAATTATCCCCCTAGTTTGGGACAGTGGTGTACCAGCACAACATAAGAACTGTAGAAATCAGTTGCAAATGGCTTACCTCAATAGGTACGAGCACATAAAACAACTTAAAACAATAATAGACAAAGCACCGATATACGAGTATTCGCAGAATATGTTGACGGTGGATACCATTATTCATATGTATGTAATAACTGTTTTATTTCTTATCTAAGAAAAGAATGCATTCATACATATTATACTAAAAACTAAACTGTACTGAAAATGGAAAAGATGCTTTCATTGTGTTACTGTCAGTTGTAACGTGAGGTATCTATATTTATCAAGAAACTTCTATACTTATTCAAGTAGTTACATAAACAGTTTGTAATGTTAGAATGTACATTTTTGTTGGATATTTCCGTCTATTCTTTCTTTTCTTTTTCCTTTGTTATTGGTCCTCGTGTTACACATGTATCTGAGCTTAAATAAAGAATTGAAGAAAAAAAATTGCTAACGACTACATGCATGCGACCGTTGCTCCTAAAAAGAGTATATGGAGTATTGACATCGGATTCGAAAAGGACGCAGAGTAATAATGCAACAACTTTTATATTAAAAAATTACTAAAAAGGTGATAATGAAAAATGAAAATTGAAGGGACAAAATAATCAAGTAAATATGCAGAGAACATCGAAGAATGTTTGTAAGTCCATTTACCATCGACAGATTTATTTTGGTAATATCTAGTCACTACACGTAGATATCGCTCGAATAAAGTAATTACTTTTTATGCTTTTGAAAATTAATGAATGTGAATTTGTTTTTATTCACTTGGTATTCAGGGAAATTTTTACTTTCTGAACTCCCAACTTTAAAATAAGTTTAATAATTTATAGAAATATCCACCTGCATCTGCATAATTTTTTTTTACATTTAACAACACTTTAATATTTTGCTCATGATGTAAATATTTTTGGAACATTAAGGTAATATAATATATAGAACATTCTTATAAATATCTATTTTGTATTACTGTTCATCGATTGACACATTTATCATTGAGATAGCAAAAAAGTGAAGGTAGCTTAACTCTTTCTTTTATATTCTTTTGAAATTTCAGTTAAATAAAACTGAATAAATCTACATGTTAACAATAAACAATTTCTGCAGTTGGAATGATAACAAATTATTTCCACACAGCGTAAAACATAAATCTTTTTTCACAATAGTATTTCCTTAGTTCGAACCTGATATCTTTTAAATAGCATTGAATACTTTAAAAAATTGAAGGTGTAAAATTTTAAACCATTTTGAAAAGAAATATTCTAATGATTTAAAGTTTAAAAATTCCGATAAAAGAAAGTAAATCCGTAGATATTTTCACCATTTGCCGTAAGTTATACCAAACCGCAAGCCATAACGGTATTGTCATTGAGTAAAATCAATCAACCTTTTATAAGAATCTATAACATATATAAAAGCATGTGATCAAAATAAGCGATAAACCGCACCTCTGGTCCTATGCCTTACTGAAAAGTCACTGTCTGTACATGTTTGTTTATATAAATTTCTACCTGAATTCACCAGGTAATAAACTTGATCAATTGATCGTTGATCATTTAAAGTCTTGAACGTCGTATTTACCGTTCGGTCAAATTTTCAATACAATTTGCATGTGTGATTAAGGATTGTTAAGATTCATCATTCAGAGTTATATATCTGTCTGTCAGATTCATTTAATGGTATGTTCATAAGGAATCTACATCTTCATCAGAGCAGCTGATCAGTGATTAGAAAAAGACAGGTAAGTGATACACCTGTAAATACAATAGTATTGGAAACACAATGTAATACCATAATATATATGGATGCAAGGCAGTCATTTTAATCTTTTTTAAATAGATCTTTGCCAAATTTGTATATAGATTCTCTTCTTTAATATAATAGAACGTAAACAGAATTTATTCAAATTACATGTTTTAATTAAGCGGACGTCTTCGCATTCAAGTCGAAACTCAATTTCTTACGATATAATATCATGCCATCATTGTTGATATCTTTGTCGATGTTCAGTGGGGGTATGTAATTAATGGTAAACCCTTTAGTTATGGGTTGTATATAAGTAACCGCATATTACATGTATAACATGCTAGCTTCATTCATGTGAAAATCAATAATCCATTATGATGAGAACATGCACTCGTTTTATGAAGGAAGTTATGCTGTTATTTCATATGGAAACTACCGGTGGTGGAAAGTACATTTCCATTCACATGTCTAGTCAACTCCACTTAAAAGGAATATAAAGATTCTCAAAGACATCTTAAGTAAATATAGATTTAAGCTTTATGTAGTTTATAAGTTGCCCGTGTTTCGCTACATTAAATAGGCCAAATTAAGAAACCGCCGAATAGATACATAAAAATTAGAACGATTAACGATATATGTCTGTTAAATAAACTGCACATATATTTTTCCTGTATATAATAAATAATAGTAGATTTCAAATGTATTTTGACAACTCGATATTGTTATTCTGCAAATTTCTCGACATAATAGAAGGTGTTATTTAATCTTGACTGCTGACGTTCATATAACACCAACTCTACCAAACAAATACTGATACTAACAATAGAAGACAAACATTTAGTATTTAGTGAAACTCTACAGTGTATACAAACATTATATAATATACAAACATGACTTATTTAATTCCTGCTTTGACAAATAAACTAAAGCAACGACCAGTGTAAATTTTTAGATTGAGATGATGTGATATTATTTGGTAAAATCTAAAGTATCGTGTAATGTCGTATGATGCAGACAGTTTGTTTTTGTCATTTGAACGTTGTAGTCCTAAATGAAAAATGATAAGTAGTTAAATCTTCTTTGCTTTTCGTGTGTTTTAAATTTTTTATAGTTTTTGCCAATGTGATGTCTATCGTGCTAGTATTTCCGTCTTTTAAATTATGAAAGAATCTAATTCATCAATGAGCAGATTTTAATTGATAAATCAATACGTCCTATTCACCTATTAAAAGATCTTGTGGTTGATGTATCAACAATTCCACAGAGTGTTTTCAGTATTCTACCAAGTAATACATTGCATTATTGTTGTTTTTTATCACCAAGTCCACAGAGTGTTTTCAGTATTCTACTAAGTCATACATTGCATTATTGTTGGTTTTTTTATCAAGATATCAGTATTGCAGACTTTATTACAGAACATGGTTTTGAGTACACAATTTTATTAATTTAAAACATCCTGTCCGAATGACATTCTGTTAGTTGTGAATATGCTTGATAAAACCCTATATTGACTCTTTTCTTCCGATATGTGTATTACCAGTTTACTGAAAATTTTAAGGAAAACGGAACCAATATTGAACTCGGACAGTACTGATTTTTGTCATGTCCAAAAAGGTTAATATTGGTTGCTTATCTATTAAGGTAGTTCAGGGTATACCGCCATCTTGAATTGTACAATCACAGTACATAATCGGTCTAGTTCTTTGCCCAAATCTGCAAATTTGGATACAGATTTGCAATTTATTGGTTACACTGATTATTTATATAAAGAAAACTAAGTGATTCATTGCATTATTGAAAATGTTTTAACAAATACCAAATATTTGTGTTTTAGAATCAATTTTCAAATAAGTCATTTAAGGAGATAACTCTTTAGTACAAAATTTATACTGGACATATAGGAAATTTTCATTTTTACTTGTAGCAAGAAAACAAGTTCGGTGACACCATTTTTCTTTCTATTTACTTAAAATATATTATAAAACCTATCTTCTTATATTTTATTTCAAAATTCTGTCTTTAGATTTCTTTTATGCACAAAAATGTGTTTTTCATGAACAATTCAAGCAAATTTTGGCAATTTTGAATGACTCGTACCTTGAAAATAGCGCGGTGACCCATACTTTTATTATTTTTGAAAAAGCATAGTAAAATCTTCATTTTGGCAAAGTATAAGAAAATTCTGTCATTTTTTCTATACCCTGAACTACCTTAAGAACGATATGTAGCTCAAATAAGTCGCATCACAGTAACTAACTCTTACAGACCACTTAACACAATAAGAACAAATCGTCCAACTGAATAAACACCTCGCCTTTGCTGATCCTTTTCTTGTTGTACACAACAGTATAAGAAAAGTATTATACTTATCTATAAGATTAAACTGTTATAATTGTCAGCTAGGGGTTATATACGTATTAACCTTTATAAATATTTGATTAATTTTTCGTGCCTTGACAAGGCACAGATCACGGATCAATTATTTTACCTGGTTGGACATCTAGGTAAATACAATACCTGCGTTGCTAGTCCTATTTATTTGAATTTGAATGATTTATTGTAAAATTTCAAAAGATAACCTGCATTGTTCGCTGTACATCTAATCCTTCCTATATTTCACCTTTTCAAACCTATTGAATTTATAACTTTTACTTAACCATTGTGATTCTCGCTGTGTCTTACTGTGATGAAATGTTAATGACAGAATACTGGTTCTAAGTGGTACATACTCAGGGGAGACGTCCTTAGGAATTATTGGTATACAGAAGATAAAACTACCTTGAAAATTGGAATGTTTGTTTTGAAGAATTTGGTTGACATAACATACATGTGCAAGGCCTTAATGTCATTTTGATAAGATTTGTTAAAAATTATGGTTATATATAAAGAAGTAAATGATTTTTTCTTGCTTAAACATGTGTTTGATTTTTATCAGTTGTGAAGCATGCCCTAGTACTTTTTACATCTTTATCTTTTTCCTTACATACCAGTATTTTTGGTGAGTTTTTACAACCACTGAGTTAATGCCACTACTGGTTGACGTTTCGTCCCCGAGGTTATCACCAGCCAAGTAGTCAGAAATCCTGTGTGGACATGAATTATCATTGATATGGTCATTTTCTGTAAATTTGGATCATACAAAATGATAAATTATTAGTTTTTCGACCCCAGTCATAGATGGCTTAAGCCGAATTTGGTATAACGTTTTGGAATGTTTGGTTTTTAATACTCTTCTAATTTGTATTTGAATTATTCTTCCTATTGGTTTAATTCGAGCGCCACGGCGGATGAGTCTTTTATGTAGACGCATCTCGCGCGTCTGACGTAGCAAATTATAAGTCTGGTATCTTTGAAAAACTTTTTAAATATATTTTGGAAATTTTTATGTTCATCTGCAACTTAATTGGTATTTCCTTGCGAGAAAGCACCTAAACATCATTGTTTCAAACCTTTTGACCTGTGCCAATTGCTGGTGCATAGTAATGTAGAAATATTTCGTTCAGTGATTATCATGTCATTTTGTTGCATGTTATCACTTTTCTCACTTTAAAAATTTTAGCAAATTACAGAAAAAGAAATAATAAAAGTTCTATATATGTCTCTGTTTATACTATGAAAATTTTGCTAAATTTAGATGTAAAAACAGTTTCTTATACGGTTTACCATTTGTCTAGAGGAAAACTGTTTTCCAATATGAAGTTTTTTTTACATTAAAAATACAGGAAATGTACAGCTACTGACTAAATTCAAGAACTGACGGTTATTTTCTTTGACCCTATACGACCATCTGTTCTCAGCCTTAGCTCATAAAAGGCGTTCTTTATATGGTTTATTATACAACTAATTATTATAATCATAATTACAATCCTGTGATGGTTAGTGGTGTTTTCCCTTTAACTTCTACATATGCCGATTATTAAAAAGCTAAACTTATATTACTATTAAGTATAAATACGAGACAGTTGTCATTTAATCAAATTTACTGAAATTAAGTACGGAAGTCAGACTGCATTGTGACACTTTCGTTGTTCTGACTATCGAGTGATGATTAGTTCTTCATTGATTAATATCTACCTGGGGACAGGTGCTTGTTAATTCATGTATTGATCTTCGTTGACGTCGTTATGTGTAAATTCTATAGTCACCAGAAGTAATGAAGCGTTTTTTATACCAAGCACCAAGCTCATGTTGTCTGCTGCATATACACGTGCAGATTTTTCACACATGGCATGAAACATTTCTGCGAGAAAACATTTTCATATACATTAAACATTTGAAATATAACTATATGATCAAGGCAATTTAAACACATGTATGTAGACTATCTACACACTGTGCCATCATGAATTAATCACATTCTAATTTTTTTAAAAAGAGCTCGTTTCAAGCTACTAGTATTTGTTTTTTTAAGGAAAACTAATGTAATTCAGATATACGCAGACGAAAGTTTTGATACTCACAAATCTAGTTTTATCTCTGTCTCATGCTAATATGCCCGTAAAAACTAGATACGCGCCCTGTACCATGCTAATGTGACTGTCTAGAAACCAGGAACCTCGTCATTGGTACGGAATTTGGTTTTAACAAAGGATCTTTGATAGTCTCTGTTAAGTTCATTAAATTGACTACGAAAAATTTAGTCATTAACCATATAATATGGACACTTTACCATTGAAGACCGTATGTTTACTGTTACTTTTATGTTGTTGTAAATTACAGTGTTTCAATGCATTTACCCCACACCTTGTTTTATTTAAATTTATATAACAGTAATCATGTGAAGCTCCAAGAAACACCAATACAAGACCAATTTATAAAGAAATGTTAAAAGAATTTTCCTGTCTGTCTTCGCTCATGTCAAATCATGCTTTAACATCGAAAAGGCGGGGACATATCTGCTATTGTTTAAACATTTAAACAGTAATAACTAATAAAACATTACAATACAAATACATTTGTATTAATGTAGTGTTTGTTAATAAGTGAAATGTATACATGTGAGTCTATGGTGTGGCTTCTTACTGTAGATTCAAACTATGTCATGGCCACTTGGTCATGGGATTATCCTAGTGTATTTCATTGTACATCCAGATCTTAATAACTGATGTGAATGTTCTGGATATTTGTTTAGCTTTGATAAAGAAATTTATTATTGTAATTTCTCCATTCCTTTAGAAGGTTTCATGTCTTGATTTTAATGGTTTAATTCGTGTCATTGGCAATCATACAACATCTTATTTTTATAGAGTTCGTGTAATTTATTTATCCTATATGCAAGCTTTAAACCATTACGTCTTTTGAGAGTTCCTGATAAAAGTTAATCCAGAAAAGTGCTCTCGGACGCACATACTGTATAAAGTGTAATTTTCATTTTGTATAGCACTCAGGGTCGATACCGCTGCTGGTGGACTATGAGACCCGAGGGTATCCTCAGCTCAGTAGTCAATTCTATACTGAGATGATTTATAACAAACCTTTCATAAATTGTCCGTTCATAAATTTAGAAATTACTAAGAAACTAAGGTTCCAGCTTTCTCATTAAATGTTGAGCTTAGATGAATTTGGCTGATATGTTTAGGTCCCGTTTGGTGATAAAACTTCCTCTAATATGTTTAGGTCCCGATATGTCGGTTCTTATACTTCCTTGGCTTTCGGATGTTTTGCTTTGAGCCATCCCGATGAAGGTTAATCCAGAAAAGTGCTTTGGAAGCATATACTTTATAAAGTTCTATTTTCTTCTTTTGTTTAGCTTCTTATTATCTTTTAAGTTATTGGTTAAATTTTATTAAGTACAATATTAAAATAAGGAGACGTGGTATGATTGTCAATGAGACAACTATCCATCAGGTGCTATTTATTCACCATAGTCCACCCACTTAGTTCATCTGCATCAAACTTAGTACATGTATTGAAAAGAATAGGACGAAATGTATATCGTTGTGTATTCATTCAGACGGGGAAATGGTTCCATTCATGCCTGCCAATTTAATGAGCAATTTCTATATTACTGAACCACGTAATTGTGTGAAAAATAAAACTTCAGTGTTCACATGTGATAAATAGTGCCTTATATTTACTGTAAATTAAAACTATCATAAACAAGCATATTAATTACATCCCTAAATAGGTGAACAATAATTCAATAGAAAACATACATTGCGTACGCATAAGTAAGTCTTGGTAATTAAACCATACAAAAAATATTTCCAATCAAGGACCATGCAATATACAGGATGGAAATGCAGGAGACACGAGTCACTAAAATTTCCAACAGTTATACGATATCAGTTACTATGACAATGACATTTATAAGCGTTACATTCTAAATAACTGAGATTATAACATATCACGACACAATTATATCTGTGGTAAGTTTCTTTGTAAACATTGTAGCAGAGACATGCAGACATGTATATATATATGTCTCTAATTGTAACAATTCAGGGATAAGCAAAACGGTTATTTATTACCACTCTGTAAAAGGAATACAGGGGTCTCCCATCTACTATTGATTGGTCATTGTAATGACCTCGAGTTGGTGCTGAAGAAACCTAATGTATTCAATTCTGAATACAATTTTCTTGAATACAATTTTATGTCATTGGCAATGAGCGCAGTATATAGTAAATTTAAATAACGAAAGTTTTTGTTCACACGTTTTACTTTTACCAAAATGTTATCCTCCCAGATATCAATATCCATACAATTTCAAATATCAATATATCTACTCTTTGTAAAAAAATACCTGAATGAAAAAAAAAAAAAAAAATGCAATCTTCAAGCACAAGAAAATAGAACCAGGTCTTTTAAATGGTTATTCAGCAAATAAGATGTAATTGTAGAATACCATTGATTTTGAAATTTGATATGAACATTAGTTTATACTAAGTCGAATTCTAATTCATTCAATTAACACGATTTAAACGTCAACAAGAAGTACCTGGTATAAGTCACAGACCTTTAATTGTTTAAAGCACACCTCAGTCGAATCACTTCTCTAAATACAATAAGTAAATATTTCATATATTTTAATTAAATCGATTAAATATGTCAATACTGTGAAATTGAAGGATTGTGCGAATTACTTTTCACATTTGATATAATAAAATAATAGAGATTTTGTTTGTTTAAACTTTATATGGGCTAGGTCTGGCAAGTTTGAAACAACATGTTTTCAAATGAAATTAACTTATCATTCGTACAAATAACAATGTTCATGTGGGGGTAGCTTAAAGATTTGTGATATGCGATTCCAATTAATTTACTTAAATTCTTATAAAAATTAAAAAATTGGTTTAACATTGCAATAATCAGCAAAAGTTGCAGTTTTTGGCAATAACAATTTAATTGACATGGTTCTATAATATGTGTGATTCTTCCTTAAGTCAACAGTGATAGGATGTTAGTTTGGATGACAATAGTATTAAAACAATTATAATTTTTTTGATATCTGATAAAAACAAATTTATAGAAGTAAAACTACATCTGGTAGAACAATACATGAATAATTTATTACTTCTTTATAAATTGTATCATTCATTTCTTCGTCCATCTTCTGTCACTTACGTGACCTCGGATAGATCAGAGAAGCTATGTTTTTACAGCTTCACCTAAATTGAATGTCATAGTACTAGTTGTCTTTGTCTTACGTATTGAGTGGATGAAAAATGAATGGTGTAAATTCACGCAAAACAATCCCCAGTAATAATGTGTAATAACATCCTATCAAGGGAACAATTACGTTCTTCGTTTTGACAGTTCATTTTAACAAAGTTTTCAACACTGACGTTCTTCGTCCTGACAGTTCATTAAAGGTTTTCAACAATAGCGTTCTTCGTTCTGACAGTTCATTAAAGTTTTCAACACTGATGTTCTTCGATCTGACAGTTCATTAAACTGTTTTCAACACTGATTTTCTTCGATCTGACAGTTCATTAACGTTTTCAACACTGATGTTCTTCAATCTGACAGTTCATTAACGTTTTCAACACAGATGTTCTTCGTTCTGACAGTTCACTAAAAGTTTTCAACAATGACGTTCTTCGTCATGACAGTTAATTAAAAGTTTTCAACACTGACGTTCTTCGTTTTGACAGTTCATTTAATAAAGAATGCAACGCTGACTTTCTTCGTCCTTACAGTTCATAAAAAGTTTTCAACAATGACGTCAAAAATAGATATACTTGCTCAAGAAATAAAGGAATATGCGATTTTATGCAAAAGTCTGACAGTAGTTGTCGTTTGTTATGTGGTTCATAAGTGTTTCTCGTTTCTCGTTTTTATATAGATTAGACCGTTGGTTTTCCCGTTTGAATGGTTTTACACTAGTAATTTTGGGGCCCTTTAAAACTTTGACCTATAATGGTTTACTTTTATAAATTTTGACTTGGATGGATTGTGACTAATTTATATGGCGATTGTTATTTACAATTTTGTTTCTAGAATAAATTGTGATTTCTCTTTTTCTAATAAAAATTTGTACAGACATGCCTAATAAATAATTTCCGTTGACACATTTACAGGACAAATGCTTGTTAAGAACACCACAGACCTGTCTTATGTTCGATAAAATTGAAGAAAAGTTTTAAAACATATACCTTTTACAAACAATCAAAATCCCATATAAACACACCCATTTGTACAAACATAAAGTTTCTCTTATCATATCATTTGTCAGTTTGATCAAACAAATAATGATATCAAAAGACAAGTGCAATTCCGTCAATATATATTTTTATACTTTGACTTTTTATATTGACTGAATGTACAATAACCCCAATAATGCTGAATGGAAAGATTTATGTATTGTTAAAACGACGGTTAAGTCTAGTTGGCTTTGTTATAAACTTGTATACTGGTATTTCAAGTTTTTCCTAATTGCGTGACCACCCTCTTGGGAAGTTTTTGTCAAATAAACTTAAAAGAATTATCAGATTACTAATTCTGTTTTTTTAATCAGTTTAAATTGTCTATATTACAACAGTTTCAATTGTGTACGAGTATAAGTATTTGGGTTCCATTTAATGTCCTTTGCTAGATAAAAGAGATATAATTGCATACATTTTTGTATTTAAATATTTTTGTCATTTTAAACTTTTTACAGATATAAAAGACGATTTCAATAATTGCTTAATTTGGCAATTTACAAGGTAAAGAATGTAACAACTATATGACCTCATTTAAACCAAAGAAGATTGTTAGATAATTGTTTTTAAAAATTGGTAAAAGATTTGATCGACGTCATAATTGTTATTTTGGTCTTTATTATCGATTCACAAAATACTGAAGTATTGGTGGTATTCGTCATGTTTTGTAGAAATAAATCTTCGCAACAAAAACTAAATTAAGCCAGAACTTTTTCCTGAAAGAAAAGCAACTTATAGTGCTTACTGAAATACAGGGCAATACATTTTCGTACCAACAACTGTTTCCATTGACAATGGTATTACATTATCATTATGGAAGAGGTTCGAGTACTGGGTCCCTATTGCAACCACTTGTTTTAATAAAAAAAAAAAACCTGATCAGTGAGTGCCGTTTCCTGTTTTTTTTTATTGTACAACTTGCATATCGAAGACGAGAACACATTATTCAATTTAGCAAGTCAGTAGATGCTTGAAAGTTGCTGACTCAGATGAAAGACACTTGATAATTGGAATTCTACAAGGCAATTGAATACCCTCCAAAACGACGACGAGGGGGGTTTTTAACGACCTTGACTACCCATGAGGGTCTTGCACGGTCGGTTATAGCTCCAAAACGATGTCTTTTTTTAAAGACACAAAGTTTTCATCGCAGTAGTGTAATCTTGTGTTTGCCGGATGGAAACCTGTGCTGTAGTCTGAATGAATTCGACACGTTATCAGACTCCTTTCGTCTAACGATAAATCCATGATAAGGATGTAGTAACGTCTAGTCTAATTTGACACGACAGGCTCTTTCAGCCTAAGGTTAAGCCCGTGTAGTACATGTATCGGATATTTTCTTGGTGAAGGATAATATTAATACGTACTAACGCCTAGTCTAATTTGTTAAAAGGCTCCTTCATTAAAGCGTTAAGCACGTACTAAGGATGTTACTGTTATTTTTGCGATGATGACTAAAAATGTACTTTGAAATGTTGTGGGTCTCCCTTCGTCTTTTGTAAGCCTGTGCTGTCGATTTGTCGGATGTTTTGCAATAAAATGTGTTTTAGTACGTTGTAACACTTGATCTAATTTAGCATGTTGTGAGGCTCCTTTCATCTAGTGAAAGTCGGAGATGAGGATTTGTCTGTTGTTAAAGCGACAAAGTAACTATATATTATATATACATTCTGTTCATAATAACAAGTGCTTCGATTTAATGTGTTGTAAGGTCAAATTTCTGAGTTTACACTCGATCTTTTTGGTAAGGTTCGTAATGGTCAATCTTTAGCTTTGTGGTAAGGTTCGTGATGGTCAATCTTTAGCTTTATATGTAGTTTCTTGTGGACTTATTTGCCTATTCGTTCTTTGTCTTTTGGCCTTGGTGTTGTCTGTGTTTATACGACTTATTGTTTATCATTGCCCCCTTGGTATCGTCTCTCTTTATTCTGACCATACCCAATACTCAATACCTTGTATTCCAGTGACAATCAAATTACTCGCTTTCATGACCTACCGATTACACTGATCAAAATCATACTAATTTGCATTTTTTGTTCAGAATTTGCATGAGATATTTGCTGTTTAGGCATGAAACTGCCAATCTATACACCGTTACTGACAGTGTATATCGAACCGAGGTAGTGTGTCCTGCTGTGGCGTATAACAACAGCAATCAATGAATAGATAGCATACGGTTTATTTATACTCAATTTAATTTTGATATGTTTGAGTAATCAGTCCGGAATACAAATTATAAAAATAAATCATTCATTAATATTTTACTATATATTTTGATGATCTCGTTTGACAGTGGTTTTTAGGTATCAAGATCAATTGATCTTTTTGCCACACAGGTTCTTTTAATGGACGAAAATATCCAAAATCTATCACGGTACTCGATCAAAATTGACACAATTTTATATACAACCCTTTGTCATGGAAGTTGTACAGTGGCCAAAATCATACAACAAATACGCCTCTTATCGATATTGTTCTATCAAGCATATATCCATTAATATTAAGTTTGAATGGTATTTTTCTGTTACAAGGTGCACTGCCATTATCAATTGTTGAGCTGAAGGCTGCTTTGTATTTTTGTTGAATTTACACGATTGAATCTAGAAAGGTTTTGAAGTTCTTGTATTAAAAAATGGAGTAACTCCTACTTCAGCGTATATTAATCAAATGCGGTAGATTAAAATTTGTAAGGAATATCGTGTTTTCTTCAAAGATGGTTTTCATATTTATTGCTATTTGAATGCTATTTCATATTTCGTTATCAAAGGCTACATGTCCTCACATATAACTTAAGATCAGTTTAATTCAAAAATAATTTTAGATCTGAAATGTTCATGCATTGTTATTCTGTTGATGGAGATATAGAAGGATAGTGTAGAGCCTCGCAAGTTTAACCCCGTCTCAAGTAAGGATCCTCATCAGAGGTTGACTATGTCTTATAGTTCGTTTTTTTTGTGCTTGAAAACATTGTTGATGGTAGAATTTTGTTATATTCTGTGTAAATTTATTTGCCAAGTGTGTGGACGTAGAGAGATTTATAATATACTTGATATATATATTACCCTTGTTTGTCTATAATTGAAGACCTTGGCCATCTTGGTGCCTTTTCTGGTTTAATTGTTTTGTAGGTTTGCTGTCAATTTGATTTATACCAGACATCTTTTATTATTCCCATTTCTTTCTTTTTTATATTTATGACACAATTAAACCAAATTATATAATAGCATGAATACATTTGTTGTAAAAATTTATATTTTTCAATTTTATTTTAATTCAAGCATACAAAATGTATGTCGAAAATATATTTAGAGAAAGGGTCGTAAAATGAATTACTTTGATGTCATGTTCCCACTTGTTATGAAGAAAATTACATCCTTAAGAAATGGAGCGTCAACTTTCCATTAACTTTAATTTAATATCGCCATTTAAAATTTATTAGAATATATTAACGATTTTATACATGAAAACAGTTATTTAAGATAAGATGGAGATGGATGGTGTATAGGTTCTGGACAACAAAAAATGCACCATAGTTAATAGATATAAAATGAACCAATACTGATAAATTGAAAGTGTTTAAGAAGTACAAACAAAGGAGTGCATAAGGTATATGTACAATCTGCATGTTCAAACAGAAAACAAACATAGCTTACACGGAGATAGATACTGCTGTTTGTTTAAGTATTACATACTTACTAATAATAGATTTTTATATATTAAGGAGTGGATGTACATTCACCAATATTCTTTCGTTTTTTTTCAGACATGGCTACGAACGGGAAACCTTTAGAAAATGGCCATGCATTTTCAGATGACATCAGTTTGTGTGGAGAGTGCAAGAAAACTTTCGTGTCGCCACGCTCTCTACCATGTTTGCATACGTTTTGCAGTGCATGTTTGGAAGCTTACATTAAAAAGTCAATAGGAAGCAATGGTCAGAGATTTTTCCATTGTCCTACATGTGATATGGAAATTGATGTTCCGAACGACGCGTTACCGGGGCAATATGCTGCTTCTTTTCCAATGGACAGTTTTATGGAAAAATTAGTAGAATTAGTAGCTGCCACGAGTTTCGACAAAATGTGTGATATTTGTGTTCGTAGAGAGGAAAAGGTTGCAGCTCAAAATTGGTGCATGGACTGTTTTGATGCGCTTTGTGATCCTTGTTTTAAAGTTCATGTTCATGGCAAAACAACATCGAACCATGTAGTTTTCCGTTCAGATGAATTGAGACAGATCCCTCTAGAAAATTTGATGAAAAAGAAAAACAAAGTTCCTTGTGGTAAACATAACGAAACAATAACATTATTCTGTGTAGATTGTAGGGAGCCATTGTGCGTTCAATGCATGGCTGTTTCACACAGAAGATGTGAAAACGTTATAACAGTTGCAGACGCAATGACATCACGGACTGATGTTAAAGATATTATGGATAGGTTAGACTCCCTGAAGGACTCAGTTCATGGCACAAACGGGTTAGGAGAAAATGATAAGATATTAGAATCTAGTATTGACAGTGCTCGAATAAAAATCGTTTCAGTGTGTGATTCCCTCATCGAAAAAGTCCGAGAAGAACAAGACAAATTATTAAGACAGTTAGACGACACAGCATATAAAGCACGCAAAATTCTAAAAGGAAGGATAGAACCTAGGAAAAGTGGATCAAAAACAATTCAAGCTGCGCACGAGCGAATGAAGATATTAATGAAATATGGTAGTGATGTAGATATTCTGTTGGCATACAACCAAGTGAAGAAGCAGTTAGATTCTTGCCAGGGATCTGTTGCTGAACTTGATCCTAAAAATATGGTTGTGAAGGTGAACTTTGACCTTGCCGAGAATGTTGACAGTTTCATGCAGGAATTTAAAGCAGTAGGAAATCTGAGTATAGATGACAGTAGTGACGATATTGGTTTATCTTCCTGGGGTGTAACGTGTACCCATACTGATGACATAATTGTCACAGATTGTAAAAACAGGCGGATTCAGAAGTTTAGCAAGGTAAGGGTTCGTATTTAAACATAGAGGTACTGATGAATCAAAAGAGATGTGTAGTAAACGTTAATGAGATATCAAACACAGTAAAACCATACAAGACTTGCAAATTTGTTAACAGATACCATACATATTGCCTTTGTAGAATAGAGAATGGAAACGGGGAATACGACAACAACCCGACCAAAGAGCAGAAAACAGCCCGAGGCCACCAATGGGTCATCAAAGCATCGAGAAAATCCCGCACCCGGAGGGGGGCTTCAGCTAACCCCTAAACAATAATGTATACTATAAAAATAAGAAGATGTGGTATGATTGCCAATGAGACAGCTCTCCACGAGAGACCAAATGACATAGAAATTAACAACTATAGGAGGTCACCGTACGGCCTTCAACAATGAGTAAAACCCATACCGCATAGTCAGCTGTAAAAGGCCCCGAAATGGCAAATTTAAAACAATTCAAACGAGTAAACTAACGGCCTGATTTCGGTACAGATAGTTCAGTTTTGTATATATATTAGATGATGCGTTTTAAAGCAATTGTAAGGCAATTAAAATTGTGACTGTCAATGTCGATAAAATAATTATGTAGATAAAAAGCAAACACTCGCAAAAACATATACACGCGAGTAAAAAGTATTAAAGTATTAGCACAAAAGTAAAACAGAAATATCAAAGAACAAGCTAGAATAGCAGTAGAATGTGTCCCCGTGCCTGTAGTGTATGTATGCCCTTATGTTTTATTGTTTGTTTTTTTTTGCTCTACATATTCCATTATATATATGTTCTATTTCTTTCATTTGATCTCTTGTGGAGATGCTTTTGTACAACATAATAAATTTTCTGATTTCGAAGCACTTAATTCGTGTAACCTTTTCAAGGATAGTAAAATCAAAAATGAATAAACAAATGGGGAGTAATGCATTTAAATGTGACCTAAAAAGAACTGCCCAACCCAAGTGTAAGAGTAAAAGTGGTGTCATGGTTTATAACATTACGGATTCTTTTTTGAAAGGAGTAGCAAAGAAGGATGTTTTAAAAACACTTACAATCAAACCTACTAACAAATAAATGATTTATAGCCCTACACTGTGTTGTTTCTCGCTTAGTTGAAACCTAGTAACAACGTCTCGACAATTAAGCTGACACGTCAGTGCTGTAGTCGAAATATCTTTATTACAGGGTAATCTTTATAATTGTTAAGTTCATGGTTTATATTGTAGTCTTGTCTACCCATGTGTAAATATTTGAGTTGGACTTATCTACAAGAAGTAGCAATTATATAGTTTCCTTTACTGAATACATTGAGTCTCGTATACATATCAGATATCTCGTTTGCAGCCGAGGACATTTGACAGGCGTTGTTTTAAATTTTACAGAAGAAAAAATAAGTTATTAATATTCTGATGTTGTTTCCAGTCATAAAACAAGTCAATTATCCGAATTGCAGGGGTGTACTCAAAGGTATCAGGAGTTTTGTTGTGTTGTTCCCTCCAACCCAAAAGAAACACTCATGAAGCCTTTCGGCAGTGAATTCCATCTCTCAGGGGCTGGAACATTTGCAAAATGTAACTGGAAAAAGAGGGAATATTAGAAAGGTGCAAAACTTTACCCTGCAAAAAATCACTTACTTACCTGTATATTAAATGTTGCAATGGTTCTCTAATGCAAATGACTGCGTATTCATATATCCCGCACAGCCACACGGACACCCTTCGTTCCTATCGACCCACTTTGCAAAACCTAACACATACAAGGTGACTTTACTAGAATCTTCTTGAAAAGTAAAACCTACTCCAATAGCGACATCCGAAATATTTTATTAGATGAAATGCTAGATCGATTAACAGCATGGAAGTCATAGACAAATATAAAATGAAGTAGTTTGTTTGTTTGAATCAAGGCATCCTCAAGGGTGTCAAACATAGAATTTGATTGGTAAGGCCTTTAGATCTTGGATGTTTCCCAATCGGGAAAATGAGGCAAACAATTTTGATAGTCACCCAGGCTGAGCATGCTAGACGACTTGATCAGTATGATTAAGCTTCGACTTCGAATAACTAAACATTCCATTATATATTCATTTTTCCTTTTAGTTTGGAGATCTAGTTGACTACGTACAACTTGAAGATGAACCACGTGATATTACTACTATTGGACGCAATGATGACGTTGCTATTACATTGGTTGGGAAGTTAATTATCTTTTTATCAACACGGAAATCAATGCAGCTTTTGAAACGTGCGAAAACAGAAAGACAGTATGATGGCATTGCATTTTCCTTCAAGGATTCCTTTTTGGTGGTTAGCTCTATCCGGGATTGCTTAGTAGACATCATACAACTTGGTGGAGAAGTCATTCGTTCCATACATTCAGACACTGTTGGATCACCGCTTTTCAGAGAGCCACGCTATGTAGCAGTGTCACCAGATGGAGCTATTGTTGTGTCGGATGTAGAGCAGGGTACAGTCATTTCATTTGACAATTACGGGCGGGTACTTTCCCAGTACAGACCAGAAAGTGGAAATGGATTAAAGAAACCGCAGGGTGTTAGTGTTGACAAAATTGGCAACATATTTGTTGCGGATAATGGCAACAACAGGGTCCAACTGTGCACAAATGATGGGGTCTTCCAAAGGAATGTTCTGGGACACGAGAGCGGATTGGACAAACCGGTAGCCATAGAAGTCAGCAGTAGCAATAGGATGATCATCGTTCAGAATGATGGCATGGTGAAAGTGTTCAGTTACTCCTGAAAATGAAACTTACTGTGTTATCATCATAAAAAATGGCCAAGCGGAGTTCAACGCATACAGAAATGAATAGAAATACTTTACAGAGCAAACCGTAGTCGTATATAATAGAATAAAGTTGTAAAAGCTGTTAATTGACAGAATGTGTAAGAAAATACAGCTTCTCATAATCAGAATTTATATACAGTCAATGCTCGGTAAAGTCATACAAAATTAAAATAGTAGGAACAACTTATAAATCTTTCTAGTGTGTTAGAAGTATATATACCTCAAAGTACCTTTTTGTATATTATAAAGCATAACAGAAAACGCTTTCATTCATTGTCAAAATGTAATTTTATAACGTAAGTAACCGATGTAGATAGTTTAACTCGCTAAACTACTTATTGTAGACTAAGTATTCTTTTATGAATATAAAAAAATGATAATTCAGAATGGTTTAGATTTTTGTCGTTTTGCATGTATTATTTAAGTATGTACATTTCAACAGAAAATATAACAATTAAAATAAAATTCCTATAAAACTAATTCACTCAGGATTTTAATCTTATCCAAGTACTTTTGAAATTGTAAAGTCAATATTTATTTAACGATCACTTTTGACTGATTTATGAATTTAATTGAGTAATTAAGTTTTAATTTATTGCTCTTCTGTCAATCAATATTCTAATCTAAATTTCAACATATTCATAAATGTGATTAAATTGTTAAGGAAATGTGAAGTGCACCTATCATAACTTTTTGTTCTTATGCAATGTATGCACTTTTAATAATAACGTTTTTTTTCTTGTATTGTTTGGATTGTTACTTTGTCCCGAAACTGTCAAATTTGATTTTATCTTTTAATAAGAAACGATAGAATTTTTTAAAACTTGCAACGGCAAAACTGTCTACTTGGCCATTTTATGTACCGGTTACTGTCTTCTTGACCGTTTTATATACCGGTATTACATTTTTTACCCCATAACCTTTACACTAACTGAATAGTATTGTAGATCTGATTGATTGATTAATTTTTGTTTAACACTTTTAGTTTCAAAGTCTGCAATATTATGTTGAGTTCAGTATAGCTAAAATGCTTTAAAATATATCATGCAAAATCATCAAGTGTCACAGTGATGTGAATATAGCTATGTGCATTCGTAATGCTATATTTACGGTTACATTATGCAAGCACCAGAATAAGTTTACTGTAAGGTCAATAAAAATTGTATCCTAATATTTCTGACAAATTGTAATTCAGTGGATTTCAATTGTAACGGACATAATACATTGTTCAATAATTTCAAACTTAACGGGCGTTATGCTTTTATTGTTATTTTAAACCTTTTCATAAAGTAGTGCTTGATGCACGTAACTACGGGTAAATATTGAAAACGTTCGTTAGTCGTTACGCACCTCATCATCTCTAACTTAACGATACCGAGGTAACACCAGAGCACATTTGTGAAAATGTGAAGTATACAGTATGACGGCGACTTAGATTTATAAGTTGTAAAAATGCAATTATTGTCAAATCATAAGTAAGACAGACAGCTACAAATTGACGGAATATTTTCGCGGATTTTTTTCACACTACTTTCGATATACGAAACTGGAATTACGTACGTCAAATTAATCAGCATGGTTACATACAGATGTATCTTCGTATTGTTCAAAATCTGCTCTATCACCTATCGACAAAGTTAATCTCAATCTGATATTTTAAGCACACAAAACAATGTAACAGACTTTGAATGCTTATCCTTGGATCTTGGCTCATTGTAAGCCATCAATAGATGACAGCTACTAGATGCAAAGAAACGCGTGGCACTAAATGACGTTTTGATTTAATTTATACACTTAGTACGCAAAAACTTAAGAGTGCTATAATTTAAAAACACAATTGTACATATTTTTTTCATTCACGTATATTATCAAATGTGAAATCTAAATGAATTTTACTTATATTTAATTATTCAAGTGGTCTTGTATTCGGGTGTTATTTAATTTGTTCAATGTGATTTGTAGCAAAAATACGGATGGTTGCCAATCTCAATAAATCTCTATGCTTATAATAGCACGGTCACGAAAGGAATATATAAGTTTTAAGTCTACTAAAAACTATTTAATGGCTAGAACTGAGAGCAAACAAAACCCCTTTTCATCACATAAATAAACAATGATGACCGATTTGAAATTCTATCTTATGTTAATATTAAAAATCGTGCAATTATTATATTTCATTTCCCTACTCATTATTTAAATTACAAACCATTAACCAACCATCTTGCCATGTAAAGGCATATTAAATATCATATTACAAATACTATTTAGTTTAGACCTATATACATATATTTTTGGTTAGCGTGTGACAGAGTTTACATGGTAGAAAATAATGCACATTTGTTGGTTGTTTATTATGTGATACATTCATTCCGTCCAATGATACTTTCATTCCGTCCAATAAACACATAAAACATTTAAACTTGCATTACGTTTTATTTTAGCTGATTCTTAAACCCGATATATTTCAGAACGAGCAAGGACTGCAGAATGTTATAAACAACACAAAGAGGGCAGATATAATCTTACGTGATACTGCATTATTTACTTTTATAACAACAGAAACCCTAGCTGAAAATAATTTTAATACCAAAATGATGACTATTTCCATTTGTGGGGAATTGGGCGTTGCATGAGGATGTGAGGGTGTTTTTCTCTGATATTCATTTTCACCTTTTGCAAATCTTGCTGAATATGGCTTTGCTAAAATTTATTTTCAATTGCACACACATTTATTTCTTGCAATGTCCTGCCTTTTGTAGAACAGAATATTCATTTTAATCCTGTCTTGGGCAAAGATATTTTTCAGTCCTTACCAGGCCAGCATATTGATTTCAAAAATACTCCTGCACCCCTCCCGTAATAAAAAATAGTCGTCCCCTTTCCCGTATGTGGCTCATTAAAAGCTCCCTAATTTATAAGGTCTTTTTCCTGCTGAACATCGTTTGTGACATCTTGATGTCCATTTTTGAAAGTGATTGTCTTTTGTTGCTATAGAAATGAAGTTGATCTTCATTAGTTTCTTACTTATTATAACAAAAAAGTATAACAAAAATACCGAACTCCAAGGTAAATTCAAAAAGGGGAAGTCCATTAAAACTAACAAAGTATAACAAAAATACCGAACTCCAAGGTAAATTCAAAAAGGGGAAGTCCATTAAAACTAACAAAGTATAACTAAAATACCGAACTCCAAGGTCAATTCAAAAGGGAAGTCCATTAAAACTAACAAAGTATAACAAAAATACCGAACTCCAAGGTAAATTCAAAAAGGGGGAAGTCCATTAAAACTAACAAAGTATAACTAAAATACCGAACTACAAGGTCAATTCAAAATGGGGAAGTCCATTAAAACTAACAAAGTATAACTAAAATACCGAACTACAAGGTCAATTCAAAAGGGAAGTCCATTACAACTAACAAAGTATAACTAAAATACCGAACTACAAGGTCAATTCAAAATGGGGAAGTCCATTAAAACTAACAAAGTATAACTAAAATACCGAACTACAAGGTCAATTGAAAATGGGGAAGTCCATTAAAACTAACAAAGTATAACTAAAATACCGAACTCCAAGGTCAATTCAAAATGGGGAAGTCCATTAAAACTAACAAAGTATAACTAAAATACCGAACTACAAGGTCAATTGAAAATGGGGAAGTCCATTAAAACTAACAAAGTATAACTAAAATACCGAACTCCAAGGTCAATTCAAAATGGGGAAGTCCATTAAAACTGACAAAGTCAAACGTTATCAACCAACGGAACGAGGTGGAAAACAACTAATATTCCTAACTTGGTACAGGCATTATCCGACGAAAATTATGGGTAAAACCTGGTTTTATGGCTAGCTAAACCTCCCACTTGTATGCCAGTTGTTTATAGTTCCGTTATATTGACAAAATTGGGTGAGCAACCCAAACAGACATAATAGTTAATGTGACAATAATTGGGCTCCAGCACCCAAAGCTGTGTGAATATACATCACAGAACTACAACACAACTGACCAAAAATTTTTCAAAGAAACATACAAATAATTCTAACAAAGACGCCAACAAAACAGTTTTGGTAGTTGATAGTGAATTTGACAAAGACGCCAACAAAACAGTTTTGGTACTAGTAGTTGATAGCACATACCGTATATAGTATACGCTTTTTCAATAAAGTACTTAAACTTAAGTAAAATATAAATGCAAGGGTAAACAAAATGGAAACAACACTGTAAAAACCTCTGGTGTCCGAATCGCCCCCATGACCCACCTGCACCAGGAACGCCCAAAGTCAAAAACATGATAGCTGAATGCAAAATTACCCAGTCACGTCATAGACATACGACCAAAAGCAGGGGCGGATCCAGCCATTTAAAAAAGAGGGGGTTCCCAACCCAGGATAAAGGAGGGGGAGGGGGTTCCAACTATATGTCCCCATTCAAATGCATTGATCGTCCAAAAAAAGGGGGGGTTCCAACCCCCGGAACCTCCCCTCTGGATCCGCCACTGAAAAGAAACAAAATACCACGAAGACAAATAAAAGAAAAACTGTAAAGTAAATAAAATGATACACAACTTCAGCACACAGAATCTACAACTCAAGACCATCTTGTATTGTTCGCGAAACAGACACTGAATATTTATCTTTTAGGTCTTGGAACTTTGCGATGAACTTTTTGAGAAAAAGACGAACCGTACTTTTACTAAACCCTGGATCATTAATATTTTGCTCTGACATAGATGGCTTTTTACAGTCTAAGTAGCAGCTTAGTTCTTGCGTATAGTATGAGTTGAGAAATGTGTACTCCATACGCGATTGATGTTGAAATTCCAGGTAAATGTCTAGAAATGAGACGGAGGAAGCTGTATCTGTGGTTTGTTTAAACTAAAGTTCAGGAGGATATATCAACTCGGAAAAATTTGGATTGTTAATGAAAAGAACATCATCAATACACCTGTATGTGAAATTAAATGATCAAGCTTTACAAAGTAAAATTTCATACCGCAATATTGAAACTAATGAACCTTAGTATATTATTTGTCAAACAAAATTATGTGAAAGGGGTGATGGTAAGTGATTCATGTAGACATGAACTGTCATAGTGAATTTGTTTTGTATGACATGTTGCATATCGTTAATTTCTGAATAATTTTAAATTTCTAAACGGAAAATTAAAGTAAGGTTTGTTATAAATCATATCAGAACCGAAGTACTGAGCTGATGATACCACGTGGATTGATAGTCCACCAACAGTGGTACCGACTCAGTCCTGAAAAAAGTGAAAACAACACTTTATAAATTTCATGTGTTCGAAGCACTTTCTTGGATTTACATTCACCAGGCACACTCAAAGCCGAATATTTGAAAGTCAAGGATGTATAAGAACCGAAACAGTTAAACCGCTGTATGACCAAAACGGACCCAAAGTAATAGCCAAATTACACTAAGGTCAACTTTCCATGGAGCAGTGTAGCACAAAGAATCAGATCTAACTTTGGACAGAGAATATAACCCAGATAACAAGCGTGATAATAAGTTTCCCTCTAAAACTTAAGTAAAAGTTAGGAGATATGAAAATTAAAGATACTTGTTTTTGATGAATTACGATGGTGATAAAATTTGAAGAAAGGAAACATAAGATAAAAAGAGCCTTAACCCGAACAAACAAAAGACGAAATCAATTCTGTCTGAGAGAATTTAAAGCTTGATTTTGATGAATTGTGAAAGAAAAAGAATTCTAATCAATTACATATGTATTGATATGTATTTTTTGGCCTTGTAAATAAGTGATACTTCATTTCAACAAGTGTATGTGTCAGTGGATGGTTGGAAAGATGGAAGTAAAAAAATTTCTTTGGAAGAAAGAGACAGGAATATAAACTTATAACGTAAAGGAAAACTCCTTAAAAAACACTGAAACAGAATTGAAAATAAAACTCAAGTAATGTAGACATGGAAAGAATGATAACTAAAGCAATGACGTGAAACATGGTTGTGTCTTTAAGAAATTATATTGACATTTCTTAATAAAATTATCATCGAGAGAAAAATCGGATTAATTTGCACATGGTGCTACACTTTCTATTTACAATGCGTTTGTAAATCTTTGATTCTACAACATTCGTATAATTTTTATAGTATAACGAAAATAGAAATCAAGAAAATTATACAAATCAGGAGCTCTGAAATTTTTCTTAAAATGCAAACTACATATCTTTTCGTTCATTTTCATGTTCATTTTGTACATCTGAAACTCTCATAATTCAGATAGAATCCAATCCACTGCATAATACTTCAAGATAGTTAAAACCTGATGCAAGGGACGTAGGGTGTAACACAATTTCTTGAATTGCATTAAAGGCGAGGACACTAGGCCGGAACGTATGGTACTTAACATGAACTTTGCACGCGAAACACAAAGAATTTCTAATTCTTTATAACAGTAATTTTGTCATTTTGAGGAACTTCGTGCTGATAGCAGATCGTCGGTAGTATTTTGATATTCTCTGTCTGCTTTCTAGACTAAGGCTACGAATACCGTATGATGACCCATAGAAGTCTATTGTTGAATACCGTTTGATGACCCATAGATGTCTATTGTTGAATACCGTATGACGACCCATAGAGGTCTTTTGTTGAATACCGTATGATGACCCATAGAGGTCTATTGTTAAATACCGTATGATGACCCATAGAGGTCTATTGTTGAATACCGTATGATGACCCATAGAGGTCTATCATTGAATACCGTATGATGACCCATAGAGGTCTATCATTGAATACCGTAGGGGCTTCGGTGGCCGAGTGGTCTAAGTAGTTACTACTGTAATCACTAGCCAGTCAACACTGAGGTTGTGAGTTCGAACCCCGCTCGTGCGGGTGCACTCGACTCCAATCTTAATTGACTAGGATTGTCAGTTTTCCTATCGATGGTCGGTGGTTTTCTCCGGGCACTCCGGCTTCCTCCACCAATAAAAACTGGCCGCCACGAAATAGCCCAAAAGCGGTGCTTAAAAGTGGCGTTAAAACACCAAAAATAAAAAAATCAAAAATTGAATACCGTATGATGACACATAGAGGTCTATTGTTGAATACCGTTTTATGACCTATAGAAGTATATATTTGAATACCGTATAATGACACATAGAGGTCTATTGTTAAATACCGTATAATGACACATAGAGGTCTATTGTTAAATACCGTATGATGACCCATAGAGGTCTATTGTGAAATACCGTATGATGACACATAGAGGTCTATTGTTGAATACCGTATGATGACCCAAAGAGGTCTTTTGTTGAATACCGTATGATGACCCATAGAGGTCTATCATTGAATTCCGTATGATGACCCATAGAGGTCTATTGTTGATACCATGTGATGACCCATAGAGGTCTATTGTTGATACCATGTGATGACCCATAGAGGTCTATCATTGAATACCGCATGATGACCCATAGAGGTCTATTGTTGAATACCGTATGATGACCCATAGAGGTCTATTGTTTAATACCGTATGATCACCCATAGAGGTCTATTGTCGAATACCGTTTGCTGACCCACAGAATTATATTTTTGAATACCGTATAATCCGGCACTATGGATTGTATAGACATATACTGGGTGTCCTATATTCAGTATAAACCTCTAAGAATCGATATGCTAATAAGGTATAACATATAAAAATCTTGAACAAAATAATCACAATGCATTTATTGTATGTACATGTCTCGTTTACAACTATTCACACAATTTCGTTAATATTTGTGTCATTGGGATTCAATGCTTTGGGTTTAAGCGTTTCTGCTGAAGTTGAATCAAGAAAACTGATAACACTAAATAATTTAAAAGCCAAGGATTCCCACGGTATAAATACTTGAATACTTGAGGAGTTTTATACCTAAAAAGGTACATTGAAAATTGTAAAATAAACTTCAGACCAATTTTGCATGAAAGAGTTGGAATTCTGTTTTCTTAATCATTTTTTCATTCATAAACAGATAATATAAGAAAGGTCTGTTAAACATAATGTCAGTAACAAAGCACTAATTACATCTTCGCAAGCCAAGGTTTACGATCCGTCCCCCTCCTTTCCATCCTTGGCAGTTTAAGACAGAATTTGTGAATACAGCACCGCGCCATCTAGTGAACTCCGACTTCATCATTCTTGACCAATCAAGGCACATGTACTATTTTAGTTTAGTTGTGTAAAATGTGGCTGCTTTCAGTGTTTACAAATTTCATGAAGCAGATGCCGTATATATACGTTGCATTCCATCGTATGCACGCGGAACATACACAAGAGCTTCAATAAGTAAATTTAGATCTTTAAAAATGTTACTTAATATTGTCCCATGTTTTTGGGGTAAAGACTCGTGGCACAATCTGCACATTGCAATTGTTATTTTCATTATCTACACTTACACTCTTACACGCGTCTTTTGATTGGATGCAGCAAGTTACCATTGTGACCATGGATTTAAAATTATGACTTAATCCGCTTAGGGTGAACAGAAAGGGGCCGGATCGTAACCATTGGCTAGTCGAAAAATATCCAGTAGAATGCAGACTATTTTTTTGAAGAATAGTCGAGTAAGAATCAACGCATTTGAGTACACATGCTGCCCATTTCAGACTTTTACTGGTTTGTAGTGCTAGTCTCCGAGGATTTCATCCGCTTATTAGTCAGTGTTTTGTTACTGATATGATTTATAACAGACCTTTCTTACATTCTACATGAATGAATTAAGAAATAATTTAGAAACTAGACTTCAAAGTCTCTTATGCAAAATTGGTCTGAAGTTGATTAAAATATTCTTTTTGGGCATAAAGCTCCTGAAGTATACAAGTATTCATACATCCTTGGCGGTCAGATTTTTTAGTTTTAGCATTTTTCTGGATTCAACTTCAACAGAAACGCTCAATACGTGTATAAGAAAGGTCAGCAACAAATCTGTGCAAAAAAAAAAAAAAAAAAAAAAATCAGTGACCATCCCTTTTAGAGAAAACTAAACACAGATGGGTTGTCTATAACAAGTGTGTTCAATACTAATAACAGTACCAAGATGTATCAATGTTTCGATCATCATTTCCTTTTCTAAAAATATTTTTTTTCACAGTAAGACTTTTTTATATCTATAATGGTTTTCAATTAATTAAAATTGATACTGCAAATTAACATTTATGTTATATATTTAGCCATGCCAACCATGTTAGTTGATTGAGGGAAAACAGCAAACACAAATTTCATACTAAAATCATTTAAAATCATTCTGTTATGACTATGTGAAAAATGACCCAGGGCTTTCAGAAAAGAGGGTTTTTGAATAAATTTTAAAACGACGGACGACGAAGCGCACATGGCAAGTAAAACAAGTGAAAAGTTGTACTCGTTGTAAGTCCTGAGTGAGAAAGAAGGACAGGATTGTGGCATTAACAAATTGGACATAAAAAACCAAGTCAAGATATCAACAATAAAGCTTTCGATATCATGACTTGGTTTGATGCACAGAAGGAGACGCTTACTCTGTCGACGCAACCGATCTCGCTCCTTTTGGGGTCATACGATTCCCTCAGTTTTTTTGCTTTTGTTTGTAACCTTGATTTGTTTCATCCTAAAAGATTTGAGAAACGGTAAACGACTGTCGCCTTAATTCTTCTTCCAACTAATCAACAACTATCTGTCTAGGAAATATTGTTGTAAAACGCAAAATTTGGAATATCGTTATAATTCAGTGATATTTACTATGTATAAAGGTGATGCTGGAATACATTTTACATAAAAATGGAATGTTAACAATTGGAAAATCGAGGTCATCGTTTTTTGTTAGTTCTCAATCGAGTTTCATTGTCGATTTCTTTGTGAAAGTAAGGGTATGAATTAAAGCAAAATTAGCACTGATGTTCAAATCTTGTAAATAGAGTGAGTATAGGGACAAACTAAGCTAAAAAACAAAAACTACAGATATCGAAAAAAGAGCTAGACCGGGTGCGTTGACAGGGTAAAGTTTTCCTGCTATGCATGCATCACCCGCCATGCGAATCCACAATCAGTCAAAATATCACAATCGGTAAAATTACAGATGAGACGACAATACTGTCATCTAAAGATCTAAGACTGCAAAATATGTCAAAAGTGAGTTGCGACAATGACACATCGCATCGGTCAACCAATTTGTGATGGTGGGCGTAAAAATTATGTAATGTCGATTTTAGTCGTTCTTCCTCAAAAACTCTGTTGAAGCAGTTTTATGTAAGGAGCACTATGTGTACGAATCAGACCAAACAGTGTCTGTTGTAACTAATTTCAAATGCAATGGTATAGATGAGATAAACGTAGTCAACTTTTGTTTACCTAAACAGTTTAAAAACATCTTTTATATAGTGAAACGTTTTAGATTTTTAGCTGCCCAATTAGATATTTCCTTTTGACATTTAAAACCGTATTTAAAACTCGAATACTTCGATTTAATTCAAAACAATAACACAATATAAATCTATCGAAAACCTTTATTTCATATAAAATTTACAAACATATAACAACTAATACAATTGAATGATAAAATGTTTGGGAATCATTACGAAAAGGACGGATTATGAAAATTGAACGACATAAATTGCCTTTATTTAGCAATTTTATATAACCCTTACACAAACATGACAAAAATATATAAGTATGATAATGGAATAGATGAAATAAATTATGTACAAAATAGCGTAATATACTTGGCCATAAATAGTAACATTGGAATACGACGAGTATCCTCGCAACCCATACCGTTTGATATTGTACAAACACCATACGGAACATTCTTATAATCAAATAAATTCGACAGTTACTGGTACAAAAGAAATGTTACAAATGCCACTGGAAGTAACAATGTCAATGTTTAACATATATACTCAGAACCTCCACTATTAGAAAGACTGTTACCTACGTTGCCAAGTTACGTGTAGGACCATGGTCAATGACCTCTATTTGTTTCCCTCATATTCGTTTCAGGATGATATTAGTTGAAAGAAACAGCAATTTGATTTGTATTCTTTTTGAAATCATTCGGGTTTGTCCTGCAGTTACTTTAATTAATTCCCCGTTTATCATCGCTACACATCATGAATGAATTAGACTGTATTCGTACAGTGATACATTACCACTTTAGACATATGATATAACTGGTAGAAGAAAGAAAATTTAAGCATTATAACCTGGTGGCAGACAAAGTATCCCGTTTGTGTTTTGTTTTACTTTCAGTATGTAAGTTATTTATGTAATTATATTATTTCGTTTTTGATTCATTCAAATGAGTTAACGTAAAATAGATCACAGTCAATCATCCGACAAAGAATTTGTTGATGGTACATACATTCGCATATAATTATGTGGGGAAAAAAATTAAAGTGAGGAACTCCTTGAAAATGTTACATAAAATTTCGTCCTATATACAGCTTTTAATAAATCTTTATGAGAACAGTTCCTTCATAGAATGTAATTATCAACTTAAGAATTATAAACAACTTATTTATAAAAGATATAATTCTTAATTTACCTCCTTTAAACATCATTAACGGACTTGCTAAAATGTATAAAAAAAACATATATAATATTTTGGCAGATTGCGTGTTACACTTAACACCTAAAACATAGTCATGTAATAAACTTCACTTTCAGAACCCTGAGAGTTGTAATTAATTACAAATTTATATACATGTAATGTCCTGTTTTAAATAAATATTGAAACATCGTCGTTATTCTTCTTCTTCAACTTGTTGTCAACATATTACAACTACGTATCAATTAAAGAGTTTCGTGATATATTGCACATTATCTTCCAAATTATTTTTCATGTGAAATGTCTTGAATGGTCACTTTTAAACATTAATAATAATTACTTTCCTCATAAACATATTTATTTAAATGCACTGTAAAATTGTCACATTTTATATGCTTATCTTTAAAATTAAAAGATCATGATACCAAAGTTTTATATTCAATTTTGCATAACAATAATCCATCGAAATTGTTAAACAAAAATTAGAACTGTGCACCTTTTAATAAATTTGATCTAGGAACATAATATTCTATACGTTAATATACTGTAATAAACTCATAAAAAAAAGGTTTGAAGAAGCTACATAAGTGATGCTTTAGTTAAGTATCATACTAATCAGACATAAGTTTATGTCATTTGTAATTTGTGTTTGAGTGAATTTAGGTAAGAAGTCTTTCTGGTTAAAGGAGATAATTCAACAATTGTGAAAAAATTTCCCATCGAAAGTTTCAGCAAATTCCAAATACCTAATACATTCATCTGATAACTCCGATACATACGTTTAGTATTACATAGATATACCATATGTTGCTTCTTCATACGACTCTGTTATGTGGTAAAGTGATATTACAATATTGGTTCCATTTACCATAATTGTAAGATTAAAAAGGAACTTTATTACAAAAAATGTTCACAAAATCATAAATCGTGCATAACCTATGACACATTTATCACCAGTCTTTGATGAGCTTCAACCATAATGTCAATTGAATTGTACCTTCAACAAATGTCTATTGTGTATTGAATGTTCATTTCTTTTCCTTTTCATCTTGAGCAACCTGAAATTTTATTTTTGATTGTTTTGTAAATTATACTAAAATATACAAAAATAACACTTTATTAACTCTGAGTTGTTAAAAAAAATTATTTCATTTTGATTACAGCAATCCCAATCATGACAGTTTCATTGGTATAAATAAAGAAAAATTTGGGTAAATGTCAAAGAGACAGCAATACATCGACACAAATAACTATCACTCTTTGTTCCAACTGTCTTTGTCACAAACCCATCCTTTTTTCTTGATTGTGACATAATCAGAATTATAACAAACTTTGTACTTATCAACAGCAACACGACGGGTGTCACATGTGAGCAGAATCTTCCTGAGCACCTGAGATCACCCCGGCTATTGGTGGGGTTTGTGTTGCTCAGTCTTAAGTATTCTAAATAGTGTTTTGTAGACTTCTGTTTGTCTTTCGATGATTTTGTGGTTTTTGTCATGGTGCCGGGCTTTTTCTCGATTATGATTTTTTTATTGTCCCTTCGATATCTTCTGGTCTTTTTTTCGTTTAGTTTTAACAAAACCGTTTTGCATAAAAATCAAAATAATTTATAACCTGCCATGATTGGAAATCTGCATTCAAGATAATGTTTATTCTTTTTTTTTCTAAACAATAAAGTCAAAAAATGAAAACAAGACGTGCAAAGTAAAAAGTAAATAAAAAAAAAATAAACATTTTACATTATTCTTCATTAAAAAAATTATAGTTTTTACAAAATAAAAATTCATATCACCATAAATTGCAACATTCGACTGCCTTTCACTTGATAGCTTTTATAGATAAGTGTAAAATTCAATAATTTATAATTTGGAATTTTTTCGTATACCACTATCTCTATGATTCTAATACGTTACAAAGTAAAAATGTGAACGTGAAAGTACCAAAACTGTATAGATCAATACATATCTTTTGTTTTATTTTAATGTATAAACATTATGTTCGAACGGACGATCAACCAATGCAATTTTATTTTATAACACATTGGAAAAAAGGATATTATTGATTTAGCTTCTGTCATTCAAATTTCCATAGATATATCGCTTTTAATAAAGACCACCAAACCAGTAACATTTCGCCATTAAGCATCAACCATTTTATAAATGGGGGTTCGTATGTTCTATGTGAACATTTACAATTTTCGATCACTACCCTAATATAAAAGAATAAAACTAAACAATACATAAAACAGGAAAGTTACACAAGCTTTTCAAAAAATCTTGTACCTTAGATAAAAGTAATGCGCATGAAATGATAGTTATGAATTGCAAACAATAAAAGAAAAAAAAGCACAAACACACTATGTAAAATTGAACATTTTGTCGTAGAATATTTTTACAAAAAGAAAAAAAAAAACAAAATAATAATTATAAATCATCCAGTTTTAGAAGATACACTTGATTTTGATTTTGTCAGCTGTTTTACCTGTTCTTTCATGCTTTCATATCGATCACGAGCTGTTCGCAATGGTTCTACCATAGTTTCATCTAAAACTGGAAATAACTGAAAAAAAATTGTAAATTTATAAGGATGAACTTGTGTAGCAAGTTTATATTCACAGTATACGGGGTGTGTGCTCCAACACTTCCCCAACAGCTATTAGGAAGAACGACTGAAATCGACCCTACATACGGTCACATCACGAATTGGTTGACTGATAAAGTGTTGGTGTCCAGGGGCGGATCCAGCCATTTTTAAAAGGGGGGGGTCCCAACCCAGGATAAAAGGGGGGAGTTCCAACTATATGTCCCCATTCAAATGCATTGATCGTCCAACAAAAAAAAGGGCCCGGAACCCCCCTGGATCCGCCACTGGTGTCTCAACATAATAGCGACATGTTTTCGCGGTCTTAGATCTTTACCAGTATAGTCGTCTGATCTGTAATTTTGGCGATTGTGTCTTATTCTCGATTGTGACATTTTAAATGCGTGTGAATACGCATGGCAGATAATGCGTACATAAAAGGAAACTCTTACTCTGTCGAAGCATCCGGTCTCGATCTTTTATAGCTCATGCGGTTCCCTTAGTTTATGTTTGTTACGTTGATTGTTACCTTGAGATTTGAATACCGGTAAACTTCGGTCGCCTTAATTCATTTATTTAGTCGTTTTTTTCTGCATTTACAAGCACATTTCATTATTTACGGTGGTATGGTACCGATTTTAGTAAAAATACCATCTTAAATTATAGTCAGAATTCTGTTTTTATTGATTTATATAACCTTTTTGTGAAAAATGTCTGCACTTAGTGGTGGATATGACAGTTTTATGCCATTTTGTACGTTCGGTGATGCATGTTTCTATATTCTTACAAGTAGTGTAAGATTTAAAATAAAAATCTAAAATTACATTAGAGTTAAGAACATTCAATTTTCTTTATACAGCCTGTTTATATACAAGAAATACATTTTGTTTTATATTTTTTGTTTCACGTGATCAATAATGGCAAAAACTATAATTTAGCTATTTCAATAAAATTGTAAAGAAGGAGATGCTCTTCGGTCCTCATATTAACGTATTTCAAGTTGGCAGACCACATTGAAAGTATCACGAAACCATGTGTTGTTTGAGTATAAATAAATGCTAGGTATGTGCTAAGTTTAAATTGTAGCGTCTTTATAATATTATACACATTCGTTGAGATCAAAATAATTTCTTTGTACAAAAATTAATCATGTACAGTTACGGAACTAAAAACGTGTAGAACTGATGTATTATAATAGCCATTCTCTGGCAAATGAAATTACAAAAATGATAAAGTTCTTCAAGAATTTCAAATGTTATGAACTATATATATTGATTGAAAAGAGGTAACTGTAAAGGACGCAATAGAAGTATGACATTTCATTTTATACATTTTCAGTCTTTGAATATGATTGAGTCAGATCAGGTGCGTCAACAGTGAAACATTTTAAGCATCTCCTTTATGCATTACAAATCGTACAAATTAATCCAGTCTAATCATGTAGGGAGTTTCAAAGTCAGTTTTCTTTTTCACAACTGGTAATACTGTCAGATGATAGAACGGCAGTTTACTTGTGGAATCTATGACAGTGTGAAATATCTTTAGTAAATTTAGAAACTAGAGCACTGAAACGGTCAACCATATTCATAAGGGCAAATATAGATATTGTCACGTAATAGTTTCAGTTGTTTCTCCTTATATCCTTACTGTTATTATATTTTAGTAGAGAGTTTAGCTTTTAGTGAAATTGTCGTAATGAGGTGAAATATTGTGGCATATATTATTAATGAGGTGAAATGTTGTGGCATATATTATTAATGAGGTGAAATGTTGTGGCATATATTATTAATGAGGTGAAATGTTGTGGCATATATTATTAAATGATTTGCCATGAGCATGAGCAGATAGTATGTTACAATTAAAAAAGGAAGTTGTAAATAACCCTAATCACTTCGTTTTTGAAAGATCCTAGTTTTTATCATAAAATATTATAAAAAGGATATTGAATGAAAGACATCTCCAATATGTCTGAAAGTGAAATTAAAAGGTTTTTGTAAGATTTATTTTCTCTTTTAGATTCTTCTTCAAATCAGTCAAGAAAAAGTCTAAAAGTCTAAAAGTGGTGCACAATCAAAAGCCATTAGAAATTGGAATTTCTGGATGGCTATCCATTCATCAAAGCTGAGTTCTACAGTTCTTTGACATATGTTCATATGTTAAAGCAATTCATACAGTTTTAAGAATCAAATCGTAGCCTCTGTAACTTAAACAAATAGACATAAAAGTGTGAGAATTGAACATTGGTTCATTAAAAGAGGTTAATTAATAAATATTAATAATATTTATCACGTTTAAAAAAAATTCTGAAAGAATTACATTTAAAAAAATCTTGTATTCAAATTAATGTAACGTATGGTAATGCCTTCTTAAGTCCGCGTTATAGAATGACACCAATTGTTGCTATTGATTTTACTTAGTGTCTTGATATTTTTAAAAGAATATTAAAAATAAATAGTTAGTGCACGTATGGAAACTATTTCCTTTAGTTTTGAATAACAATTTTGATTGAAAAGTTATCAACAAATATATACTGAAATGCATATCAAAACCATTGCCTAGGTTTGTACGGACGTTTTACCAATAATGATTGGTGACTATCACTGTAACAATCTGAAATTAGCTTTATGTGTAGGAAAATTGATACGATTTGATGACTATGACAGTCTTTGTTCACAGTAAATTAAGTACATATGTTATTTTGATATTACTAGTACCTTTGATAACGTTTCAAACATAGGAATCAATACAAATTTGATAAATCCAATCTGGGCGGTTGGCTTTGTAACTTTGTCTCTATCCATAAATGGTGCTACTGGTAGTCCCTCACTTTTTTCTCTATCAGACTAAAAATGAATAAGGTAATGTAGCATTTGTATATACACACATATATATAAACAAGTCTAAATTGAAAACATATATATATACACACACACACACACACACACACACACACACACACACACAGAGTAAATATTGCGGACTATACTTGATAATTCCACAATGATTGAGATCATTTTTTGGAATAATGATCTCAATCATTGTGGAATTATCAAGTATAGTCCGCAATATGTACTGTGTGTGTGTGGTGTGTGTGTGTGTGTGTGTATATATATATATATACACACACACACACACAGTACATATTGCGGACTATACTTGATAATTCCACAATGATTGAGATCATTATTCCAAAAAATGGCAATATGCATGGAAGAAACAAAGTATACGTTTCATAATGTATATGCAAATTGTCATTTGAGACTAAACGCGGCCTTTTAAAAACTTTTTGACCATAAGTATTGAGATTTTGATTTTGTTACGAGTATTCGCAATTTTCACCAAATATTGGCGAATGTCTCAAGTTCTGTTAATTGTAACTTTGCCATGTAATTATATTAATACCGAGCGAACACCTGGTTGGATATCCGACTTAAGGACTGCTTTCTGATCATAAATATTTAAGTTATCCACTTACGTTTGTCGGTATGAACGTGTGAACAGTTATTCCACTTTGAATAATTAATTATTTGCATGATATTTTAGCTAGTGAAATGTATCTGAAAATTTTCAGATACTAGTAATGATAGTTGTTTACCTGATTGAAATATTCTTCTAACAAACAGTCTACCCAAGGTTCTGATACTTCCATTGGTCTGACTTCGTTTGAAATATCACAAGCTTTAATCAAAACCATCTTCAGCTGTAATGATTTAGTAATTCAGCAAAATTTAATTTTCTATTAAGTGAATTTCATTTCCAATAATTATATAAAGGCTTTACCTAATTGAAATATTTAAGCTTGAAAGAAGCATGCTGGTTTATGCATTATTTAAAAAGCTTACAATTAAAATTAACAATTGAACTATTCATATTACGCAATATTATCAAAGATTTTATAGTAATAAGAGTAGAAACAGTCATGCTCACATACACGATCATGCACATACAAGAGGAAATAACAAAATATTTACTTTTTATGTAAAAACCTAATACAATTATTTTATATTATATTTTTAAATAGTCAAGTTTATTTTGTGTATCTTTATTATAAATAAAAATATAATAAGAAGCTACTCTATATGCAAATTTTCCAAAGAATAAATTATATACTAAGGTAACCGGTTCATAATTAATCAAGTGATTATATGTAAAGACCTGAATGTTCGTTGCAAAAAACGTCATAGTATTGACAAACATTAACCATCAAACTCTGAAACAGCTTTGTAAGTTAAGATGACATTTTTCAGGAAAATTACCATTTTTGCTTATGGCTTTTGTTTTTTTTCCTGTGTTTAAAATTATTAATATTTGACAGCCATTTGAATATGATCCGGATACCTTAAAACATATGTCATTCTCCTCAGATAATCTTAAATGATTCTAGGATTTAACACAAAATTTGAAAAAAACAACTCCAAAAGGTTAATCAAACAATATAGATAATAAAAACCATAAAGGTACAAGTTGACATATATTTGAAAATAAATCATAACGCAGGGGATGAAATGAAATCATTGTTTCCTCTAAAACAAAATGTGTGTAGAGGCAAATAAGCAAAATTAACTAATAAATAAAAATGAGTGTTCATTAAAGCACTACATGGTGACTATTCAGTTTTTAGAAAAAGTTACCGCCAGACTATGTTCTGTATTGGTAAAATCGAATTTTTCGAGTTTACTTTTAAAGGCTTCTAATATGTCTTTATGTCGTGCCATGTCTGTGGCCAGAATCAGATTAGTTATTTCCTGAAGACAAGATATACATGTAACATACAAAGAGGATTAGAATGATAATGACTTATGATGAACAATGAACAGAGGATGAGAGCTTATCAAACATTTCACAATAGTTTCATCGGTCTAGTTATATTCCCGAGTATTCAAAAAAGAAATGTTTTCATAAGTAGCATAAAGAAATTTAGAAACCAAAAAATTACAAATTAATGCATCAACCTTTTTAGCTTATAAAGAATCTTCTGCTTAAACATTATTCTTTAGTTGATATACACTTTTTCATCTGTTTTCTTTTTATATTTTTATTGGCAACACATGAAACTATTGTTTATGATAGCTCTAACACGTGAAAACTATCCACAAGGTACCATATGCACCAATATGCAAAAGAATTACCGAGTCCATATGATCTTTCTTGCTGTAGTCGAATCCAAGCTCTAATTTTTCCTTAAACCCATCCATAATTTCACCGTGCCGCGCCATGTCAGTAGCTAATACCAACATAGTCATTCCCTATATAATAACAGTTATTGTTATTCATGAAATGAATAGTAGGTTTTATCATTTTCAGGTCAAAAAGTATTTTTTACGAAAATTATTGGCTTCTGTCTACAATTAATATAAATAATACATATTTTTAACATTATGGAAAATAACTTTAAAGTTTTATACAATTTGAAACATCAATAAAAATTTTCAAATAATGTCACTTACTTAATTTCCTGAAAATATTGCAGATTGATAACAATAGGCTCAATAGAGCATGTATTGCTCACCAGACATTTTGCATAAAACTGATAAAATGCAACAACAATATTAGTCTTAAAAGGAAACTTGTGCCAGAAAAATCTTGTCTTACTAATAATGTTTGCTTGAATTGGTTTATGTCTATTGATAATAGTTTTAAAGTTGAACGACGGCAAACATCTGCTGTAAGGTCATCAAATTAACCTATATCTATAGATCCTAATCTTTTTTGTAAATCAATATTGATGCTTGTTTTGGCAATTCAAGTTTCTATCTCTATATGTTATAACAAAATTGCACATATGGGTCTTCTCACTATCTTCTTGTTTCTCTATTAACTTATCCTTCTATCTGAACTCAGGACTTATGCAATATTGACTTATGTATAGATATAATGTTATGATCATTTTTAATGTTTACAGCTTCTTTCTTTCTACTTAAGCTTTCACAAATACGCCAAAAATGTTAACATCGTCACTGAATGGCAATTCTTATACAGAGAAGACTGACAATTTCGGCTATATTCACTTATTTGTAGATTCTTTCTGCTTATAATTTTTTTATCGTTTTTTTTATCCGATATAGTTTTCAAAATGATAGCCTTAACGTTAAAAAGGTAAATATTGTTGTCTCTTTGATGCATTCCCCATTTCAATTCTGAATTTTATTATCATTCAAAGGGCAATAACTCTTATCAGTAGACTAATGATTTCGGTTGTTTGATTTAAGAGTAGATTTTATTTTAAGCAGATCATTTTACTTTAACAGTTTCACTCTTTTTCTATTATTTTTTGACAACGCAATACATTGGTTAACATCATTGTTTAAGAGCAATTATTTCTATGAGGATTCATTGGACGATTTCGACCGCTTTCTCTTGTTTGTAGAACTTTTCTTCCTGCTGAATGTAGCAATTCTTAAGTTTCTCTCTATGTATAAAAGTGTTCAAGATTATATCCCATGCATGAACATGTATGTGTACACCCTCGCACTTCAGTCTCTGGTGGATATTTGTCGCAATAGTAATCATACCACATTTCCTAATTTTGATATACAAGTGAGAGGTTAAGCTAGCTATAAAACCAGGTTTAATCCACCATTTTTTACATAAGGAAAAGCCCGTACCAAGTCAGGAATATGATAGTTGTTTTCCATTCGTTTGATGCGTTTGATCTTTTGATTTTGCTATTTGATAAGGGCCTTTCCGTTTTGAACTTTTCCTTGGAGTTCGGTATTTTTGTTATTTTACTTTTCATTATCATTCATGGGATAAAACATTTCTTTGATTTCCCCGGTGTAGATAAACGAATATGAATGTTCAGACGAATTACACATTTTCTATAGGCTTATTTGAAGACATATGGCAAAACCTGATTTGTAAATCTGATTTTGCGGACCACTTTGTTCTTATCAGTTTTACTCTATTTACCCTAGTTTCCACACAAAATGCAAACAATTAGTGTAACTAACCATCGAAGGGCAATTACTCCTATCCAGAGTCGATTTAAATTTTTGGCCATATTGACTAATTGGTAGATTTTATTTTATGACCATTTTCTCTTCTAACAGTCTCTCTATCTTAAATAGTTTGGTACAAAAAAAAAAGATCTGTTAAAATCGTCATTATAGGGCAAACACTCCTATGAAGAGTCGACTGACCATGTCGGCTATGTTAAATAATTTGTAGATCTTTTCTTGTTTAATTTAAAGTTTCTCTCCATTTATTCAACTTTTTAAATAATAGGCGAAAAACAAAAACAAAACAATTCGTCATTTAAGGGCATTTACTTTTATAATCCTGGTATCTTTGATGATTTGATTTTACAACTACTTGGTCAATGCCACTACTGATGGAGGTTTTCTAACCGAAGGGAATTACAAGCCCAGTAGTCAGAACTGTGTTGACATGAATTGTTATTGATATTGTCATATTTATGTATTAACTGTTTACAATTGTAAGAAATACTTAGGATTTTCTACCTTAGGAATAGACACCAGTTTTATTTGGTAAGACCTTTCGGGATTTTTGGGTCTTCATTTTGCTCTTCACCATCGTACTTTATTTGGCCCTTTAATTTTCTCATTCAAGCGTCACTGATGAGTCTTTTGTAGACGAAACACATACACAATTATAATCCTGATTTCTTTGATAATTTGTTTTCTATAAGGAGTTGTTTGACAGTTTTGGTCAACATGGGCAGTTAGCAGATCTAGATATTCTGAACATTTTTGCCGAGGTCAGATTTTCTTTATTTATAAAAATTTTCAATATACTAGATGAGTATTTCACCACATTTGTTACATGTATATTGCTACCCTTGGTTGTCATGATAGTAGTCAGGCGGATTCATCGGACACAATTTTATACTAGAACCTTTTAGGATGACTGTGGCCAAACTTGATTGCAATTGGCTTAGCATTTCTAAATGAAAAGGTTTCAAAACAGACGGACAACAGACGGACGCCAAGTGATTTCAATAGCTCAAACTGGCACTGCAGCCCACGTGAGCTTAAAATAGATTAATGATGAAGTAAAAATTCATTTACATTACTATAGCCATTTACATCCTTAATTATAAGTAACTGATATTTTATTATTTTACAATCCGTTCATAAAAACATTTATTGCGGTGGATAGAACAAATAGTTAATTTTATTATTTTGGGTCAGAAACGGATAATTACGAAAATTTTAGCCAATTATATATCTACAATTAACATTTATCAAACATATTAATGTAAACATCTATAATTCATATACAATTATAACTCTACATAGTTTTACTAATTCTTTTGATATGTATACACATTTAATGGTTTAAATTTTGACTTGGATGGAGAGTTGTCTCATTGGCACTCATACCACATCTTCTTATATCTAAGTCCAGGAAATGTATACGTCGATGAGGCAGTACTCAACGACACAAATACCTAAAAGACATGTAATGGTCCAAATACTGTCTCAAATAATGAACAGATGTTTATACACTTAGTCCAACTTTAAATCACGATTGAGGAAGTATTGATGTCTGCTGTTATTAAACATCAATCTAAACTATTTTTAGATTACTTTCCTAAAATCGGCTTTCAACTACTTGCGCATTGTTAAGATTATTAATAATGGGCCATTCAACTATATAAATTCCTATTAGCAACAAGGGTCATTACCATTTTCCTTACTCTACAGTCCTCATGAAATTATACGATAAATAGTTTTTGACATAAAATTCTGAAATCCGATTTAAAATTCTTCATATGGTGATAAATATCATTAAATGCCTATTCGAATTGATTGGTCTTGTTTTGAATTTTAAAGTTATTTGTAAAGATAGATATCATATACAATCATGCATGTCTTATTCTTATAAAACAAAGTTTGATGAAATGTTTGAGGCAAAGTATCAAAATAAATATCCCATTTATGAATTATAAAAAATCAATTATACTGTTGAAGGCAATAAAAGTTACTGTCCCCTTCTGCAGCACATGAATTCACCCACTGTATTTTTGGGTTTGTCTCTTACTAGACCACATATTTGTTGACTTGAGTTAATCAACAACATTTTTGTTGAGTAAAGTGGAATGGTATTTGAGCAGGCAGTCGGTATATATCTTAGTGGTACTAATTGTGCCCCACTACTGGCCAACTTGTTTTTGTACTCGTATAAAGGAGACTTCATACAGAATCTTCTAATAGACAAAAAAACATCTTGTACAGTTTTTTATTTCAATTCCAGATATATTGGTGATGTTCTTTCACTCAATATCCCATATAGTGCTTACATCTCATATATCCCAGTGAACTTGAAATAACGGTTAGTACCGAAATTATTAGGAGGTCTGCTTCATAACTTGATCAAAAGTCTTCATGTGCTGGTCCCAAGTCAAGAGCATGTAATTAGGTGGTTGTCGTTGTTTCACATTTGTTTGTTTTAAAATGTATTGTATAACTTAGGCCGTTAGTTTTCTAGTTTATTTCACATTTTTAATGTTGGGGCCTTTTATAGCTGACTATACGGTATTGGTTTTTCATTGTTAAAGGCCGTACGGTGATATATCTATATTTTTTTTTATCTTCATCATTTGAACCCTGGTTTATAATTATTTCATTGTCAAGCATACCACATTTTCTTATGTTTTTATACATTCACTCCATATAATTACTGAATAATAAGTTTCTCTTTCAAACTAAAACATTGATATGCATCCACAGACAAAAATGAGTTCTTACAAAATCGGGTTTTTGCATAATTCAACAATTCTATTAAGAATACCTACAACAGTGATATATTGACATATGCAATAATTGAATTTTTCATAAATCATTTAATTTAATATACAAGTTAGCTATATCCGCTATATATCAGCCATTACATGTTACTTTTTAAGTCAATGTAGCCCAGTAACAAGTGAATTATCATGCTAAACGCACAAATTGTATATTCGTATCCAATTTGATTCAACTGATGTGACATTTTTTTCATTTTTTCTATAATTCGGCTTTATTTTTCCATTTTTAAATGTTTTACTTATCAAATACCTTATCATTTGTATTACGTTGTAAATAACAGAATAATACTTACAGAGCGGATTCGTTTAAATGTGTCCTTATCAACGTTTGAAAAAATATTACATTCAGGATTAGATAGAATCTTGAACGCTATAGCACAATGATGATTTTCTAGTGGTGAAATATCGTTATATCGAATTGCAAGCTCTGTTCGTGCATTTATCTGATACCTGCAATTATAGTTTAAGAAATTCCTTTGAACAATGAAGATGACAAAGAAAAATGTACACGTAGTAATATTTATTAACATTCTAAAGTCTTCAACAGTTAACATCAGCTTTTTCAATGCAAACGTACATAATATTTACGAACGATGAAAATTCATTTCTTTAAAAAAAAAAATGACAAAATCTAAATCAAATATTTGGTGTTTCTTTCAAAAATATTATTTAAAAACGCTCACTTATTTCTTGTTTGATAAAGCTAACATCTGTGAAAATAAAATGTCAAACTCTAAGCTTAAACTTCAAGATGTTGATAATCAGAGTGTATAATATTTTTCTATACGTATTTTGTCACTTCACATAATTCATTTTCATTTCATGACAGTATTTTGATTGTAAAACGCTCCTTAAGGTGGATCTACCCTACAATTAATCGGCGATAGATTTTTCTTAAATATTCACGAAAAAAAGATGGAGAGGGGGAAAGGAATTAAAAAAATAAAATAGGTTGACATCCTTACCTTTTAAAAGATGCAAGTTTAAAACTTGATATTGTTATATTGATTATAGGGGGAAATCACCCATTACAGAATAAAACAAAATCTTACCAGTAGAAATTAGGAAATTTACAATCAAAATATTAATTAGGGGAAATTGTTTCTATCAATTTGTTTCAGGAGAAAACAATAGTACCGATTCCTGCTTTCTTGCTATTTTACCAAACAGTGTGTAATCTATATGATTTATAACAAAAGCCAATTTAATTATCTCCCCTTGATTGAACATACATATCTTCACTGAAAAAAATCTCAGATATTTAGATTTATGAATAAGTCAGTTATCAAGGAAAATAATGTTGAAATATCTCTTGGGAATAAGTATTTAAAAAGTGTTGTTTTTGCAAGAAAATGATAATACATTTTCAATTATATTAATGTTTTGAAATTTTCAAAATTATATAATATCGACATATAAAACCTTAATCAATGTCAAGATGATGGCGACACAGATGTCTTATATGATGTCCAGCTAAGCTGTAATAGTCTACTTTAAAATTTACCGTCTGTTAATAAAGCTGTTATCTAACAACAGGTTCTCTCGATCATTTTACAATAATTTATTTAATACTCACGTGTTGTTATAACCTGGATGATCCAAATCGTGGCACACGCATGCTGTCATCAGAATTCCAAGACTTTCTCTGGACATGTGGTCCCATAAACGACAAAGGTTTATCATTCCATACATCATTTGAGTTACACAAAAAGAATGTCGGAAGTTATGGAAAGGATTGTTTCTGTAATTTTCTTGAACACAGAGCTATGAAAAGATAAAATACTTTTACTAGTAATTTACATGAACCATTTCCTTTTAATTCAGACTTTGTGCACTGATTTAATATTGCTAATGAACTAATTGAAGAATTTTCTATGAAAATAATTGTTATGAAAAGTTATTACATTAGAAGAGTCATCAATAATCATTATTTCTGACAGTGCTGAGTCAGTAAAACAATGATTAGTCACGAACATCCTAAGATTGATGGATTGATTGTTGGTTGGTTTCCGCCGCCTCTGCACAAACAGGCTATATCGTGGCGAAACATCCTTAGAAACTATCTTCCCTGTGGCCATTGAACACTTGGTAGTCCTAACCTCTCCATTTTCATATCAATAACTGTTTATAGAGATATAACACAAAAAACGCTCACAAACATGGTTAATCCCGACACATTATATATGTGACAGTCCCAAATGAGGAGCACGATTTGTTTTTGTTGACTATTTTTGGCATAGATCAGATCTGGTATTTGTTTCACATTTTGTCATGCCAGGTCCTTTTATAGCTTACAATGAAGCATGGAATTTGGTCGTTTTTGGCGACTGTACGGCGGTCTGTAGCTGTTTTCTTTATCGTCCTTTAGTCTGTAGTTGACAGTTGTCGCTTTGGCAATAAAGTCGCATTTTGTATTTTTATACAGGAAAATGGAAGGTTTTCTAAGCAAGTGTGGTGCATTATAAAACCAAATGGTGACAATAGTTTTCTTTAGAGGAAAGAATAAACATATATGATAATATTAGAATAATTTTGGATCGAATGGTACTCCTTTTTCTATTTTGTAATTAAATTTATACATATTGATAAGGATAAAAACATACTTTTTCTCAAAATCGTTCTTTCAATTATCTTCTGTGCATAAAGTAATACTTACGATCCATCGCTTTAGTGTAATAGGATTTATGCTAAACTCTGCTACTAATCCAAGTTCGTGATACATATGCTCCATTAAACTAAGCATCTGTAACAACAAAATAAACAATGATTTGAGGTCACATTTCTGAAACTTTTGAATGAACTAATTCTTTTGCATATTCAAAGAAAAAACAACAAAATAACATTTGACTCAGACATCATAATTATTCATAATACTATCAATTGGTGTTCTTCACTTTGATCTCTAAAACAAACAGAAGATGGTATGAATGCAAATGGTTATCGAATTTTAACAATCACTCAAAAATATGGTTAGATCGAACGCACCATACAAGTCGAGCATATCCGACCGGGAGGACAGTATCTTTTATGTGGCAAGATTATGGGATTCTGCAAATATAATCAACTATATTCCATTGCGAGGTTTCCGAATATTTCTTGACAACTTCAAAGCAAAGATCACCCAAAAAACATAGTTTAGGGCATGCTAAATTAAATTGTCTTAGCTATCGATATTCTAATGAAACGCGTTGGTTGTAATGTTTATAATTAATACTTCACATTTGAAATATAAAATCAATTTGTTAAAGAAGGTTCTGTGTAACAAATCAATTAATAAATGTTGTATTGAATGTTTTTAATTATGTGTAATTGTTTTTTTTTTTGCAAATATCAGGAATGAAAATTTGAGCATAGCTCTCACATGTAAATTCCTGTCCTAAATTTGTTTTGGTACGGCAAAATCAAAAACTCTCAAAGATACGATACCCAATGTTATTAGATTCTGTAATATTTTCATGAAAACCATCCATTGCCAGTGATTTAGGAAGAATTGTGGCTACTAGATCAGAAACCATTTCGATGAAAAATGACAAGACATCTTTCAATAATTTAAAAGGGTTTCTGTCGGGAATTATAACTTAATTTTAGGACAAATTATGATAAATTTTGGATATCTAATTACATTTTATTTAATAATGGTTAGATACCCATTTACTCATCTCAAATGAATTTGAAGTGTATAACTATCTTTTTAAGCAATTGTTCCTCTGTTTGGCCCTCTCAAGCAACAATGAACACTGGTACGATAACCAAAGTTTTTTTTATCATATTGTTTGTTCATTATGTCATTTTGGATATTAAATCATTCGTTTTTGATGTCCAAACTGCACTCTGTCTAGTTTATGACATTCAATCATGGTTCCAAATTGTTTTCGACAAACGCAAAATGGGACAATTTTATGTCGTTAAATAAAAAAGTCTTTACATTACCTCATTGGGTTCCCAATGCCAGATATCAAATGTTGGCTGCTTCAGGTAGTCGGTTGTCTCATGTGATAATGTGTACTGGAAAATGACGGTAAATAGATGCATATGATATTTTACGTATTACTATTAATACAATGATGTTAAACAAAAAATATTTTGGACACTGAGAAAACGCGCTTTTGAAAAATGTACATACATCAAATATACATTAGAATTTTCGCTTGATGTAACAGGTACGAAATTAGGTGATATCTTGGGTATAAATGAAATATTGTATGCACTTAGTCATGTAGAACTGTACAAGAATCTCGAAACAACGATAAATGGTAACTATGAACTTCCGAGATAATGAAAACTAAATATCTGGAAATAAAATAACAAATGTATAAAATACACATTTAGAATGCAAAATTGCCGAATAATTTGATTTCAAATTGCAATTGCCCCTGAAATTTCCGTTTTATTGTTATAAAATTTATAGGTCACCAAATTAAATTTTAGTAAGCATAGTTCATTCTTGTGAACAGCGTGGCAAAAACACCAAAATTAATAGATAAGAGTGACGTCATGACGGCATTGTACATATTGTTTTACAATTTGTTTATGTTTTGAATGATTTATACATAAAAAAAAAAGAATTATTTGACTCCCTAAAAGTTATTTATTGGTAAAACAGAGAAATTTCATGTCAATAACATATCATTAAAAAAAACAGGATTGCTACGAAAGACAATTTAAGGTCAAATTATAGACTTTTTTTATCAGCGATATTCACGTCATTGTATACATTTTTGTTAACTATCTGTAGGATATTCAATTTGGAATCTCGAAAATCATTAAGATACATATATTTTCCCAATATTCAAAAGCAGTTCTACATGCCCTAGCTTGCAATCTTTCGTACAAATCCGATGATATTAACAAATACAGGTCACCGTACGGCAAGTTTTATGCTCATATGTAAATATGAAGAAAATATCTCTTAAGAAGCCCGTATTGCAAGCTTTTATCGTGTGTTGTTATAGGTAATTATCTGATGGCCTTAAGCAAATATATGAGACAAAATCTAAAAAATCGGCATCAGCAAATACCAGCGATGAGTAATTCTGTGTACAAAAATAGAAAAAGCTGTGGAATGACCTTTTTGTACACATTTATAAGGCAATATGTAATTCGCTTTAATTTAGATAATATATGAATGTATCTCCCTCATGCAAAGCTCTGATTCCTTGCCCAGCTTTAGCTATACTTTTCGGTCCTTTCTGGTTTATAGCTCTTCATATTTTTAATAAGCTTTGGATTTTCAAATATTTTGGCCTCGAGCATCACTGAAGAGACATTGATTGTCGAAATGCGCATCTGGTGCAGAAAAATTGGTACCGTTTATGTTATTAATTAGGTTCTTTGATGGTAAGAAGTTACATATATGTTAGAATTTTTTTTGGTCATCTTTATATATCATGATTTATATATAGCCCCAGAAAATTTACTACTTCCTCGCACTAAATTTCTTTCTAGTATCTTTGATGATTGTTTTCATACCCATTTAAAGGTGAGTTTGAAAATAACTTAATCGCTAAATTAGGAATCGTGATAGTAAAAATAAGAATAATGCCTTTGCTATACAGACTGCCTGACAACCTTTACTGACCACTATATAAGATTCAATTCTTAATAGATATTTCGGATCGTCTTAAAGTAATGATTTATTCGTTTTCTTAATTTTGTATAGATTTTGTAGTGAAGTCTTTCAAGAATTGACTAACTTTACAATTATGTATTTATGTCTGTCAATTTTTATTTCACATTATCACTTCGTTGCGTGCTGTTATTTCTGTTCGATCTTTCCAACATACATCTTTCATTAGCATGAAAGCTTCTGACATCTGATATAAAATGAAACAATTTCCGTTGCAATATTATTAAAATTTACATTTCCGTGCTTCTGGGAGAAATCTGATGAAAATTGTTAGGAATTTATTGTTACAATTTATGACGACGTTAAGTTACGAAAAAAAAGGTATTAGAAGGCCTTATTCAGCTGGTTAATCTCATTTCGGTCAAAAATAATGGTCAGGAAAAGCTTCCGTGAAGTTTTTCTACACGTGTTACTTTTATATTCGTGATAACGTTTTTATCTTTCAGCATCGAACGTTCTTAAAAGGTATATATTATACGTGTGTCGATAAAACAAACTTGTTTTATTTCGTTCTAATGTGGGTTGTTTTATTTTTACACTCTTCATTCGGGGTCTTAAGTTTTATTGTAATGCCTTTTCCTCAATAATAAGAGTTATGTTTCTGTCTGTTCAAATTCATTTAATTTGTATTTAAATTATTTGAAACTTTTCTGATGCTCATTTACCCAGTATCATATTATTACAACGATATGTCAAAACAACTTTCCTATCATTGTTTTTGCATTAGACAAAAAATAATATACAATATCTTTAAAATATTTTTTTTTGTTTGCTACTAAAACAATCCTAATTTGAGTTTTATCCTGTTGCATAAATATGTTATTTTGATATAAGGGCAAGCTCATTAAGGAGTCGTTCTCTTTTGGACCTCCAAATGTTAAGCGCAACTGGTGAGATTTAATCAGAAAACAAAACGCGCAATTGTGCTGTAATTTAAAAGCCTGCTATCTTCGATGAGTACGTTAATCATTATCAAGAAAAGAACTACTAAAGTTTGAGTTCGGTGCTTATACAATTATGAAAGTCTTTCCTCTTTCACCATTAACTCTAATAGTCAGTCATTTTACTGTTAGATTTTTTTTCTGAAGTTAATGAGCATCTTTAAAAAAAACCAAACCTCACCCTTTTTTCTACATAAAATACAAGTTTAAAATACAAGTTAAAACAATCTATTTCAAGCGAAAGGAGTTCTCAAAAAATCCAAAAGGGAAAAATCATTTTTTTTTTATTTACGCTTTCTGTGTGTGTGTGAGATCAATCAGTTCCTCTTTATTCAAGATGTCTCGCAAAAGTCCGGAATTATGTACAATAGAAAAAAAAACTGAGTCATAAATGTGCAAGTTAAGCTAATGCTAGTAGTGAAGACTATATGGCACGAAAGTGGATAATGTGTTTTGAAACGCCTTTAGCTTTTAACAAATAAAGCTCATCGCTTTTGTGAATGAGGAAAATTGCATTAAGGACAACAATAATTAACGCTATACATAATATAGGTACATAGTTTTCCTCTGTCATATATTCCCGGTTGATAAATATTTCAAATTGCAATATGCATCAGTATTGGTGTATTGGAAAAGGTTTTGTTTTGAAAGTTTGAAATATTCAAACTATCATGCTGTTCTTTAAAAAAAAAGATAAATAAATATGTCCGTAGGAACGTATGATACCGCCTTCCGGGCACACGATACGTGTTTCCTGCATAACCTTTATCCGGTAATTGCCATGCTAAAAGTTAAGTGAACAATAATGTTAAACGTCGTAAAAAATTCTGAGAGCCTAAACAGTAAAAGCAGTCAGTGTAAACTAAAATATAAACGTCAGAATAAACTTTCTTCAATATCTATTGTTGATTACATTTTTTTGTTATTCATAATCCGTGTTAATACCTTTGGATAAGCTGGAACATCCCTTTTCAAACTGATTTTCGTCTCATCGCTAACAGAACTGTAAAAAGGATCAATACCATATCCATATACGAGTGGTCTGGAAGCCAATGATGATTAATGAAATGAAATAAACCAAACCATAAAAAAACAGGATAACCACAATATATAAAACGCAAGACTAATATAAACACATTCAAATAAAAAAAAAATATTATCTATACACAATGCTAAAAACAATAATAAAACGAACAAATTATCTACAATTGTAATCAATTTCGCCTGTCTTTTTTTCCTTTATGTAATTATTTTGAAACTAGTATATCAAAATGAAAATGGTATTTGACATCACAAGAACACAGTTTAGCGCTGCCAAATTAAACAGTCATTTCCAAGAGAATAGTTTTTACACCTTTACTATTCAGATTTCAAAACTATTGAACATTTAAAAGATTGCATGACGGAAAAAAGGAAGAAAAGACAGTGAAAAAGAGAACATGATTCACAAAGACATGCACACTATACATTACTGAAAATATTTACCAGACAAAACATATGTTGGTATCTTATCACCAATTCAACCATTGAATATTGACAACATATCATATGTAAAAGTAGGCTTACTCTAACCAGAAAGAATGCCTTTGATGCAGTTGCTATCAACTAATTTACTATTAACTATTTCACTAGGAAATGAATTTGCATAAATTAAAAATATTTTAGACCGTGTTGAGCCAAAGTTAACTTGTTCATGAATTTTCGTTACAACTTGATGGTAGATATGATGCATAGAAATCTTATTAAATGTTTTTAGCAGACCAGATTGATTATTTCGGTAGAAGGTACTTTCCGAAACGGACGTCATTAGATGCAGAGATGTGATACATGTACCAGTTTGGATATATATGCATATGTGTTAATTTACGTTTTGATTGAGTTAAGCCTTCCAATTGATGTTTTATCGTGTGTTTTTCTACGTTGTGATGTTATACTATTGTTTCAGAAAAAGGGAGAAGGTTTGGTACCATTAAAACGTTTAATCCCGCTGCAAATGTTTGCACCTGTCCTAAGTCAGGAATCTGATGTACAGTAGTTGTCGTTTGTTTATGTAATTTATACGTGTTTCTCGTTTCTCGTTTTTTATATAGACTAGACCGTTGGTTTTACCGTTTGAATGGTTTTACACTAGTACTTTTGGGGCCATTTATAGCTTGTTGTTCGGTGTGAGCCAAGGCTCCGTGTTGAAGGCCGTACATTGACCTATAATGGTTTACTTTTATAAATTGTTATTTGGATGGAGAGTTGTCTCATTGGCACTCACACCACATCTTCCTATATCTATATGGTTATTATGAAGTTATTAAGAAACTTAAGGTTAATTATTGAGAGTGCTAGTGCTGTGAACATTGAAAGTTTGGTTGAACATATAGGCTTCATTGGTGGTATGATACCTTGACTAGAACGTTAAAAATCAAAGAAATTATTTGACTTTTGCCTGTTATATCACTGAGACATTCCATGTATAAGACATACAACAAAGCCTAATATTTAAACAATCCAACTTACATCTAAATACCATAAATCATCTCAAAATCTAGTTTTTACTTTAAATATTATTGATTGATATTTAATGAGAAATGTTCCATACCAAAAATTATATAATTAAAGGTGTAATGGGGAATGACGTAAATGAAAATAACTCTCCTAAGCGCTTTTCTTGATTTACCTTCATCTGGAAATATTATCCTCTCCAAAATAAGAATTTATTAATATTATAATCTGAAATGATTTCCAGTAAGAACGTTTTACCGGTTTTGTGTTAATAGTTCTACGTTAAACTATGTAGAACTTTCTAAAATTGACTGCTGGTTAACAGCAGGATTTAATATTCTGGTATCCGAACCATATTACCACTTGTTGTTATGACAACAAATGTTGCTGCTACTTGCTATGGTGATGATTATAATAAATGTTGTTAAATGGATACCATTATATTATGATACTTTCTATTACAACCCACTTATTAATTACTTTTTTATGAAAATGATTAAAAGGAGGAGTGTGGTATAGGCTAATGGCCTTTCTGAATAAATGTAGTCAAAGAACTTGAAATTGGTTATATGAATTGAATTTATATTCAGCAACTCAACTCGACATAAAAAAAAAACTGAAAATACAAAGAAGGTCGACATTTGGTCTAACCAATTAGACAAGTGTCTATGCCATATTTCGAACTCTATATTGTCCCGATTCTAAATAAATTGTGAATAAATTCAACAGAGAATATCAAACTAAGATTTGGCATCAACACCCATCAACATCCATCTCCAGAGGAAAACACCATTACGAGATCACAAAAATTGAACGAACAGGTTCCTGACTGGACTGGCACATCAAAGTGATACGGGGCTAGATTAGTTTGCAAATATGTAGAATTGTAACAAGTTTTTATAGAAATGAACGGTTTATTGTTTCAAACTATATCAAATAACACCATTTTGTTTAGTTACTGTTAGTACCAAATCAGAGATGAAAAGGGTTTAAAGTGGTTCCGGTAGTCTTTGTGTTATGCATTTTGGTTTATTTTAAATTTCTATGTACCCTTCGACTGAAGTCATTATTGTTACCTCCCTTTTTTCGTTCAATAACTTTCAAATCTTAATTGTTTCACATGTGGCTACCCTGTTTTTGTTTCTCATATGATGTTTCATTGAAGTTTATACTTTTAAGTGGTTTTTTTTTTAGATGTTAATAATCAAATTCATAAAAATTGATTGAAACTCAATTTTAAAGTACATAAGGCAGCATAATTTACTGATTGTTTTAGATAATCAAACGTAATGGTATTTAGAAATTTTTCTCCATCTACACATACAATGCCTACAAGACACAACAAAAGCATGCGAAAATTAACAGAAAATAAAAATATTAAAAAAGATGGTTTGATGAATAGTGTGATGAAACATATACATTCTGCTTCTTAACTGCACAACATTTACTTTTTGTAGACCAATAATTATATCCTGGCCAACAAAGCCACTTGGAATGACACATTATGATTATTAATATAAAGCATAATAGATAACATATAAAAATCACAAGACAAAATGACAAATACATAGATATATGTGCCAGTTATCAAAGGCACATAGTAAACCGTTTAAAACCTTAAGTTACTATGGCAAATATAAATACACTATTTAGCATTAAAAGTGCAGTTATCAAAAGTTTCCTATTGTGAATCAAATTTTCTTTTTAGTTTTTTTAACGTAACAATAAATGACACTGTTAAAATTGTTTCATAAAACTTTAGTTTTCTAATCTGAACACAGTGTCCTTTTGTGTTGTAGGTTTATTTGAACAGACATCATCTAGGACTTTCTTCAAGGATATAGTATATTTCGTATATAAAAAACGAATGAAGATATTTTGGTAACCATCCAAACATTCTATTTACGTAAAACAGATTTCGAAAACCTGCCAATATTCATATGACCCTGGATAAACTTAATAACTGTGTATACGTTTAAAGCTTTTTTGAATTAGAAAATGTATCAACCGAAACAAAATGGAATCGTGTTAAAACGACAACTATGACGAATTCGCCTCGAAAAAGAAATCGTATAGAAATTTTTGCTAGAAATGCAAGAACAACGATTAATGTTGGGAAACAGCCTGACCGATGGGAGAGTTTAAATGCCTCAGTCAAACTTGCAAGGCAAGCCTTGACCGTAGTTATGGCAAGAATGTGCTAGCACGTGAATTTATGATAAACAACGTTAAAAACACGATGAAATATATGAGATTGTGAATGCTAAGTATAATGCATATTCATGACTAAAGCATTGTTGTTATTCAAAACATAAGATAAGCGTTGTTTTTCAGCTGAAAGGCTCGATAAAGGATACACCACAGAGCAGAACTTAGAAATGAAAAAAGCAATATTAGATGAACATTTGTTGAAAGTAAAAGGAAAAATTTTTAACAATCACTAATTATAGCATAGTGGTTCATATTTTTGTCATATTACATTTTCCTACAGTGTAAATTTTGTGCATTTAAAAATGTCGAAAACTTTCATTTGATACAATTTATCCTAACATCAAAATACGATCATTGTCATGTATTATATTTTTGTTCAAACGTAAAACAGAAGTCATTTTCTGTCTTATTTAATCAGCCCTAATATAAAATAGCGCCTAAATTATGGACTGTGTATAAATATTAACCATTAAATTGAACTGTTTTTTTGTTCTCATCTCTCGCTCTTAAGTGTATCAAAAGAAATTGATATTGACAACAAGCATGTATTACAATCATTAAACCAGCCTTATTTAGATCATTGCTAAAAACATTTATCAATGCGTTTCAGCCAATAACATTAAACAAATTGCATAACAACTAGTTCTGTAAATGTCAATGACGCCTTCCGTGCTTCATTAGCTTTAAATATAAATCCTTACTGATTCACATATAGCATTTAGTAGTCATCACCTTTGTGTAGACATAACATATCATGGATATTTTTATTTTCTGTATTATTACTTCTTATAATAAGTTGAATTATTCACTAAGTGAAATAAATGCATAGATTGCCTTAGTCGTGTTTGGCACAACTGTTCGGTTTTTTAAAGCTCTTTGATTTGATTCGAGCGTCATTGGTTGATCTCATGTAGACCAAATGAACGTCTGGCATGACAAATTATACGCCTGGTATCTTTAAAGAGTTTTTTTCATCTCAAAATAGGATTTTCGTAGATACTGTCTCTTTAAAAATGGAAATATATCTGTGCATTTTAATAAGTTGTTTTATCTATATGTCTTTTGGTTACTTAATTATGTAGATTAGCTTCGCTTGTTTTTAAATCGATGTTGTTTTGCAAATTATTACACTCACCTTATTCTGTTAAAGTCAACAAATTTCTTTTGTGCTGTCCATATTTGGTCTTTAATCTCAGATATATCTCGCTTACATTTCTCAATTTCTACAGATTTAAGCCCTTCAACTGACCAAAAAAAAAAAAAAAAAGAAAATTAGACTAATTTTTAACATGTTATTTTTTTAAGATCTGTTTTATCAACCATTAATAAATCTTAAATCTTTTAATTACCTTCAAAAAAAGAAACAATACGGATTAATTCATCAACCTTTATAGCGAAAATTTTATATGAGTCGTTACAAGGCTTCTTCTCCTCAGAATGTTAAATCAATGACAAGTATTTAGGAAATAACTGTATTGTATTTTAAGCATGGCCTTCGTAAAACGTAGATTTTGCTGTCGCAAATTGAGTTTACATAGAGACGCGTAGCGGACCTAGGTAAAAAGATATTTGCGACAGTAAAATAAAGGTTTACGAAGGCCAATCTTAAAATGCAATACAGTTATCTCCATATTAATGCCACAAATTAAAATAAATTACATTTTAGTAAATGTAGAACTATAGTTAAAAATGCTCGTCCACATTTTGTATCGTACATTAGAGCACCAGGATATCAAATCAGTGAATACAATCTGAACTGATCATTTTTATTTGAAACAAATCTTCACAATCAGAAGTTGCCACAGTGCTATGAGCTTAAAACTCTTTTCGTGTGTTCATTCATTTTAGAACCTTTCGTTCAGTCAAATATTTCAAGGGTTCATATTATCAGGGGGCCTGCCCTACAAAGAAACTCCAAAATTGTATCGTAGCATAAGAACTAAAATAATATGTTTAAAAGGAGATGTGGAGTATACTTAAATGAGACAACCATCAATAAATCTAGAGGTCAATATATGATGTTCAGCAATAAACAGATGTCTACATTTACATACTACCAACTTATGAAAAGGTTATTATCGTAATCGTGAGATATTTTGTATATAGTCTGCCTAAGGGACAGTAATATTTATGCTTGACAATTCTACTCTCATCAAAATGTAGTCTCAATATCATCATAATGTCTTTTTCATAAGAAATATGTTTATTTCATGGAAGAAACAAAATTAGCCATAAGGGGACGTAACTCTAAAATAACGAAAAACCATTAACACTATAATGCCTTGTCCTCTTTTAACTGTATATTAAAAATTAACACATGACCACGTTTATGATAATGATATTTTTTTTTAGACTAGACACGGTAAGGAGCTTGACATTGTACATACACCTGTTTTTGGTGAAGACAATATTATAACATCTAAATTTCTTTTTTTATCTATGTTGTGGGAAGCTGTCTCATTAACTGTATCGCTAATCTCCTTTAATCCATTAGTATTCTAAATCACTTACTTTCAATTTTTCGTTCCAATGCAGTAAGCCTTGAAGATATATCCGATTTTAGCTCTTCCATTTTAAATACTCTAAAAAAAAAACAAATTACATAGCATTAAATTATAATTCAATAAAAAGTATAAGAAAGTTAATAGATATAGAAAAACAAAACAAAAAAATCGTTGATTAATTTGCCAGTTTAAATTATATAATCAATAACGTAATTTTTGTTTTTTGGTAACACGTTTCATTATTTGATTTTAAATTGTATCTCCTATGTTTTACTTCAAGACAGACACACATCTTTTGAAACTCTGACGGGTGATGCTTATTTTAATACATTTTCCAATAAAACAATCAGTATCTTCATTATTTTTATTCAGAACAAACAAATGTCAAGGCACTTGAAGTTAGGGAGACTAACAAGTGTTAATATTTATTCAAAGAATGGTGTATATCTGAATATCCTGTTTATTTCACATTCCACACTAATAAATGCATGACCGTTTTTTTAGAACTAGCCACATGTACAGATAATAATGTATACGTGATTAAAGGTCCATGAAATATAACCTCCGTTTTTGTAGCACGTGAAAGAAGTGAAATGGTTATTAAGCATGCAGGATAAAATAAAAAATAGGAGTAAGCTTTAAAAACTAAAAAAACATGTTGAGTACTAATAATGAAAAGGTCACAATCGCTATTACTGTCAAACCGTAGATAATCTTATAACGATAGCGAGCTTTTTCCAATTGAAGTTAAGTCATTATTTTTAAAAATAACTTAGATAATTTCCAAACAACTGAAACCAAATCGCAGAAAGGATAACATACACTGCATATAATCTTCATAAACGTGATCATGTAAAACGTGTTTGTGCCATTTTTTAGTATAATTAATCTAGTTATTTCACAGAATTAACTTACATCGTCTTTCCAAATCATTAATTAAGTATATTTTTCTAAAAATAACCATTAAATTATATCAAGATACATCAAGTCATCCGTGTCAAAGCCGTTATCATGGATTTCAATAATTGTTTCCATAAAAAGTAGATAAGAAAGAGCCAGATAAGAACAAGTCGGGATTCTTTATTCAAGATCTTTCTATTAAATAGAAACAAGTTCATCCTCAATACATATAAATAGAACAACACTTAACATGGAATATCTCTTCAGTAATACGATATTGCATGTTTTATAACAGTTGAAACTAAAGAATGACAATGATGAGTGTACATTTAACTCACGATGCCCTGTCTGGAAGAGCTAATCTAATAAAGAGATACACAATGAATCATGCTGTAAATTTAACCCCTTTTTAGATATTGAGCTAGCATATAATACTGATAACAATAGCGTCAAATACAAAACACGTCCTTGTATTGTTATTGAAATTTGCTACAATTCATAGCCATTACACAACAATGTTAGCGCTGTAAATTTAAGATTTTCCTACTGAAGGCGACGATTGTGACCTTTTCGTTATTTAAACATTTTTAACACGTTCGTATGACTTTATCAACTAAATATAACTCAGAAACAGGATGATCCTGGAGCTGTCATCATTATCTCTTGGAAATTAAATGCATTTCAGTAATAATACTCCGACTGTTCAAATAAACTTGTAATTCGGTCCCCTCGAGGTTCCAATGGAGAAGATTACAATTTGCACTAATTGCAAACATGCACGTTGTTTAAACAAATCACGCATGTTTGAACGCCACGTTTGAACTGCTTGAAATTCTATAAAATGTAGAGGTAGTCTGGATGTTTTATTAAAAGGAGCAAAATAAAACTCCCCCCTCCCAAAAAAAAAAAAAAAAAATGAACAAAACAATTCAAATAAAATGAAAAAAAAAAAAAAGAATTAAAACAATTGTTGTCTTATGAATGCTTAGTTCCTTCAATTACTTATTTTAGCTCGTTTGAAAATGGAGCGAAAATTAAAGCTTATTTTAATGAGAACATGCAGCATCAACAACTCTAGAAAAGGCAAAAAATATGTTCAGCAGTAATTATGATTTTCGTTATGACAAGTGCTTAACTTGGTTTACCTGCAAAAAATAATCAAAGGAAATAAACTACTAAGTCCATTGCGATTTGCTTTTCTTTCGGTATTTCCACCTTCACACATTTGAAAAAAAAAAGATTTTTCATTGCATGATGTTTCGAGTGCTTCTTGTCACTGAAGAAGAAATGTGTCATACTAAGGATACGTTTTGAACATAATCCGGTCACATTAGAATTGACGATCTGGTATAATGTTAATTCACAATTAGGCTTAATGTTTTCAATAAGCTAATAAAATACACGATTGTATACGTACCCTGTTATTTAGATTATTATTTGGAAAAAATAATAATAGAAATAATAATAACTGTTTACCTGTTGAATTGTTCTGTAACTGTCGTCAGTACCTGAGCGATGACTTCATTATCACCTGAAAAGAAACGTACTGTTACATATTGCATATGTAAATAATGGGCGGGAAGGGGGTAAAACAACACACCACACAGTAAGAGTTATATGTATGTTTATATTCTATCACATGTGTTTTACAGAGTCGAACTACAGTGAATTGTTGTACATTCCAACACATAATTATGATTGTATGAATTTAATCAGAAAATTGGACGATACCATAGGCTCTGTAGTTTTAGTGGAACATGTGGTACTAAAGACATATTCTAGCCAAGAACATGAACGCTAGACAGTTTGAAGCTTGCAAACAACTTTAATACACCGAAGTAAGACGCCTACTATATTCCAGGTTTATCCTTTCGGATTTGTTTACTACATGTATATGATTTAAACATAATTTGCCTTTCTAATCTGTTACTGAAATAAATCTGTTCGACTGAAATAGATAAACTGAATGTTCATAATGTATGAATTTCATAATGAACATATCTGCAATAATAAACTTGTTTTCTTTATACGAACCGAATTGATTTTTCGTGCTAACGACATGATTTATTTAATTTAAAACAATGGTATGTATTCAGGCAAATCATAACTGCTGTTAAAAAGTGTGATTTATCTCTATAACAACAAGGTATATATAATCCGTCATAGGATTTTATTACAATAACAATTGCAACAGTTTCAGAAGGTTAGATGGTTAGAAGCAATTTTATCAAAAGTAAAGGTTTCACTAACTCAAACGAATAAACTACTTGCTAAAACATTTTAACGAAATTTTAATCAATATGTGTAAAATTCTTCCGTGAGTAGATATATTCAAATTATAAGAGTTTGCTCTTTGAAATGGCAAAGCACTAAGGTTATCAAAATAGAAAACAGGTTTTATTCGTTGAACTGTTGATAAATATGATTTTGATAAAAAGAAATATGGGTCTTTTCATGCTGTGTGGAGTATATACTTTTCTTATTCTGCATAGCATTTGTATAGAGGGGAGCAGTGTTGCTATAAAAATGAATGCACAACTCATCTGGTTGGATTGTGTACGTTTGACTTGATGACCCTTGTTGAAAGAGTCATAAATTGTTAGCATGTTTCAAAAGAATGAAACCAGACAATCATGGGATGATTGACCACATGCAATAAAGTAATTAACTTTGCAAAATTTGAATAAGATTTTCGTTACTGACAAATTGTTCAATACATTAATGATCGTCTAAATTTTGATGGACGAATATTTATTCTGTAACATAAACATTACTCCGTTGTCAGCATTTTCTGGTAAATAACACAGTCGAACAATACCCACAAACTAAGGATTTTAATCAGTTGATAGTTGTGATGTTGACTCGGCGATAGAACTACGACTTAATGTCCTTCATATAACATTCCAATTCGAATTTATAACTTTCTGTGTCAATGAAATCTCGGTGAAGGTGGTTTTATCGACTTGTTGAAAATGCGAGTTGTGTTTATATTGATGCTGGATGGAACCGAAACAGAAATAGTGAAGTCACAGGTTTGAGAAATATGGCAGCTGTCTTGTGGGATGGAAATTTGAAAAGATTTATTTCAATATATCAAATTAATTACCGTCATCTGTTAACGGGGAGATATGTTTAAATACTTCTTTTTAATAAGTAATGTAACTTGTATGCACTAAATGAAAATAACACTTCATCAATTTCGTGCGTCCGATAACTTTGTTCCCTTCACCAGGAACGCTCAAATCCTAACACTGGAAACCCAGGGATGTATAAATACTTTCAAATGTAAGCTATATGACCAAAAGTTACCTAAAAAAATACCTAAATTCAGCTAAAGTCAACTTTGCCTGAGGCGGTTGGAACCTTAGTTTCTTATTAATTTCAATTCAATAATTCAATTACAACATAAATTTGTTTCATTCTACTTTCAGAACCTTTAAATCTTGCTCGTTTTAGGTCCATTTTAGTCATAAAGCTATTGATGTGTTTTGGTCCTATACATTCTTGTCTTTCTAATGTTTTGGTGTGAGCGTTCCTGACTAAGGTAAATCGAGAAAAGCGTTTCGAACACACGAAATTGATAAAGTGTTATATTGGAAAATATAAATATTGGAATACGTTAGGAGCTATATGACCAATATAGATTTAGAAAAAATAGCCAAACCATTTTAAGTAAAGAATGAGAGAGTTGGAACCAAAGTTTCTAAATGATTTGTGAAATTATCGGAGAACATAAGAAAGGTTTATTAAAAATCATGTCAGTGCTAAAACATTCCTGAGCTGATGATACCCTCAGGGACTAACAATCCACCTAGATTCAATCATTTGAAACCATTTTACTGCTTTGGGTATGATTGAATATGTTAGATAACACGCCGTAAAACAACCTCTAAATAATGAAATTACAACGTCTATGTCTGCTTTTCAAGATAAAGAAATTCGCTTATACCAAAATTTGAAATAAACGTTTTAACCGCCTTTCATGTAGACGATGGAGAAAATGTAATAGATGGTAAATAAAACTATTCACATGAAAAGAAAAGGATTAAGGAGCGGAATGTTTCTTGTTACTACAGTAATGTTCAGTGATCAACTCGTATGAAGCAGAGTTTGTCGTAGAAGGAAATTTTTCTATAAATTTTTTGTGAAAAAATACATGATTTCACAGTTTCTTGAGTCAGTTTTGATAGCCAGAATCATTTGCAGTGGTTTTGGATATGTTTACCCTGATCGTCTATTCGTTTATATTGCTTTCTCTACTTCAACCTTGCTTAAAAAGTCAAAGTGGAAGTGTTTGACAATACTACAAAATTCAAGTAACGCACATAACGAGCAATCTCTTATGTATCTTTTCGGACTTTGGGAAGACCAGTTTTTGCGTGGCCTTAATGAATTTACTTTAATGTCCTTATATAGAATTTCATCGAGTAAAAAATAATATTCAAAGTGTTTCTATTTATCTAATTAATTAAGAAAGTAAACAAAGGTAAAGGACGTATCTCTTATACTCACTGTACGTTTGTGTCAATCATTTCCACAATTTTGTTTTAAGCTTTTAAGCAAAACGGAATATATAACTTTTGTTTCACATGAGTGATTTAAAAGGATTTTAAGAAAGTGACTATAACAAGCTTATTACTAATATAAAGACTAATCTTTCTTAACCGAGACATACCCCTAAAATATAAACATCACTAGATTGCACTTTATGCTCACTGTAATTATGGACGAACTCCTATTCTCCGTGGGACAGATGTTATATCAACGCAAATAGAATCGAGCTCGATAGATCACTTTTAAATTAATTCTTTGCAAAAATTTTCCGTTTGAGATATAAACACATCAACAGTTTTGTAATACGATAAGTTACTTCGAATAGTAATTTTACAGGTGGTGTCAACACTGTGCAAAACAATCTAGAAAGACAAAATTAATATTTTTTATTACAGATATCTGACAGACTTGTGTTTTGTCAACAATTGATGAATGTTAATTTAAAGATGTTTTATAATGTGTACAAATTAAATTTGAGATACCATACCTTATCATTTACATCGTTTTAGATAAGGTCTCTAGCATTAATTTATGTGGAGGATCATGTTGCAAAAAGTAATTTGCACGGTGTGTTAATGCGTTAACTGAAATAGTGTATGTTTTCAAGTAATTTCCAATTGATTTTACTTGTATTCAAATTTACTTACCTGATGTAGGAGCCGAGTCCTTGATGGCTACTTTATAAGGCAATCTGAAGCATAAATATTTGTCATGATGATGGTAACAAAAAATAAAATCTTTAGTTGCACAAACCAGTTTTTATTTATTAACTTTGCTATTCAGAAAAAAAAAAACTAAGAAAAAAAAAAAAAAAAAACATTTATCATAGATACCAGACAAATAATTACTTTCCAACATAACTGTTGTTTAAAAAATAGGATGCTTAGTTTAATTGATTCGTACACAAAGAACAACCAAGTATGAAAAAATAAAACAAATAAATATCATCGATGAACAAGTCGCCTCCTCTTAAGAAGTATAAGGTCTTCAAGCAAGATCATTAGTTGACTTTATGCCAAAATATCATGTTTAAAAACCCAATCGCATCGATTTGTCCGTTTGTTACCTACTTTTATAAGAAAACTTCAAATAAAATTTAAAATGTACACAAATGTACAAGAACAAGAAACGATAAACCTGAAAATATATTAAATTGATTAGAATTTTTCTCTGCATAAAACTTGACGGTGGGGTTCGTGTTGCTCAGTTATTAGTTTTCTTTGTAGTGTTTTTTGAACCATTTCGTTGTCTCGTCTTTTGTTTTTGCCATTACTATATCAGTTTCTCACGACTTAAGAGTTTTGAATGTCTAGTAGGTATCTTCTGTCTCTTTGTTGTAAATTTTGTCAAAACAGGAGAATCTAACATATTAAAAACCGCATAAGAGAAGTAACAGGAGTGTAAATGAAATAAACACTACATAAATTCCGTGCGTCCAAAGCGAGCGTCTTGCATACAAACTCAAGACATGTACTAGCACTGAGTTGATACCACTGCCGTTGAACTTTTAGTCCCCGAGTGTATCCTAAGCTCAGTAGTGAGTGATTCGGTTTCTCGACATACTTTTCTTTAATTCTCCTTTGATAAATAACGGAACAATTTAAAAAAAAAAGGCCTCTAACTTCCTCAGGCAAAATTGACCTTAGGCAAAGTTGACCTTAGATAAGTTTGGTCGTATCGCTCCTAACGTAATCACGTTTAATACCTCCTTGGTTTCATTGTTTTTATGTGGGCGTTCCTGATATACAAATTCATTTAAGGTCAACTTATGTCTCGTAATTATTTATAAATTTATCAAACGTTTGGTTACATCTTAATGAATTTATTACATAAGCTTGTAGCAGATCACCTATTATTGTACAGATAACTTTAGCTTACACCTAAGTGTACTCAAAATGTCAGCTTTAAGCCAATCAGATTGTAATTTACTGATAATGTCAGCATACAAATACATAGCCAATGGCATCTTATTGCACTAATAAGGTCAGCTTGAAGCCAATCACATCAAAGTATACTGATAACGTTACCTTATAGCCAATCACATCATAGTATACTAATAACATAACCTTATAGCCATTCACAGTATAGTATACTGATAACGTTACCTTATAGCCAATCCCATCATAGTATACTGATAACGTTACCTTATAGCCAATCCCATCATAGTATACTGATAACGTTACCTTATAGCCAATCCCATTTTGATATACTGATAACGTTACCTTATAGCCAATTACACCATAGAATACTGATAACGTTACCGTAAGGCCAAACACATCATAGTATACTGATACCGTTACCTTATAGCCAATCACATCAAAGTATACTGTGATAACGTTACCTTATAGCCAATCACATATTATTTTACTGACAACGTTATCTTACATATCGTAGTACTCATAACGACGGATTAGGTAAAAGAACATTAATTGGGATATGTCGCAGAACTTTTGTAAAATTTTCCATACATCTTTGACATGTTGAACTCTAATTAAATAATTAAAAAAAAAAAAAACATATAACGATTAAACTTCGAGTGGAAATCCTCAGAAAAGGTAAACATTTGTATAAGCAGCACGTAATATCTCTTATATATCTCTAATAATTGTTTCTAAAACTCCTTTCGCAACATCCAGTCCGTACTTACTTTTTTTGTAAATCGATATAGTGTTGTCAGCTGATTTTCAATTTGTGTTCTTCGTAAAAAATATCACAAAAAGTCTAAATAAAAAGTTGAATAACAAAAAATACCGAACTGCAAGGGAAATTCAAAACGGAAAGTCCTTTATAAAATGGCAAAATCAAAAGCTCAAACATCTAACGAATGGAAACCAACTGTAATATTCCTGACTTCGTACAGGCATTCCCTGGCGTTGTAAAGCGTTAAAACGTCGTTTCTCAACGATTTTCAAAACCATTACAGTAATAGTAATTGGTTAATACACTTAAAACGAAATTAGTTACCAATGATTATTTTATATCAATCAAACAGATATGTATGTACCAATAACAGATTGATTTCGAAGAAAAATCTATTGACTGCTTTAGGAGATTTGATAATTATAAAACACTTTTAAGAACGTTTTTGCTTGTTAAACGTGGTTTCTATACAAATGTACATCTATTTTGAAATTATACATTCAATAATTTTACAGAAATTAAAAGGGATAAGCGGATTATTGTTTTTATTGTTTTCAATTGCTGTTTACCCATTAACTGTACCTTGACTTTAAAGCCAAGTTACGTCTAATTAAACCGATTACGTTATATCATATTCAATTCCATCCTATTGTACTGATACCGTTAATTATAGTCAATCGCCTATCATTGTACTGATTACGTCAGCTTAAAGTCAATCCTAGCAATACTGCCTTTTAAATTTGTGTTTTGAGGAATTCATCTCAATTATTGAAAAACAGACCATTAACTTTGTATCATTTTGCAAATTTGACATAGTCAAGAAGAAAGTAGAAAAGACAACATAACTATGTGGCAAGTCTGCAGAAGAAAACAAATCAAATAATGTAATAAAAAAAGTAATTTCGTACTTTAGTTTCATCATATGATGTCTCGATGACATATTATTTGTTTCACTTAACCATAGTCTGAAAGACGGATAGCATGCATAAGTTTCTATGGAAATTCATTATATCTATTAATATTAGACATTTAAATTGATGATCAAGTTGTTTAAGTAATTAGAAAACAATGCATAGTGCCTCATGATATTTGCCAGGAGTTACATTTTATTGATATGTTGATATGCAACTGTTGAATACCAAGAATTTATATAACAGATGAGCTCCTGGATTGAGAATTTGGTCGACGTTTCTAAAAGTGTAACAGTATGAATAATTTTCTAAGCCTGCAGGCACTCAATTTCAAGTCAAAATTTATTTGGCTATACTTTTTTGTCCTTTTTTGTATTTAAGCTTTTAATTTTTTCAATAAGTTTTGGATTTTCAAATATTTTGGCCTCGGTCATCATTGAAGTGACATGTATTGTCAAAATTGTCAAATGTATTGTCAAAAGGTAACGTTCATGTGATTGGATAATGTTTGTTCTTTAATTAAGATAACTGCATCACATCTTATCAACGACTCTCGGTATGGCAGATATAAAAGGATATGTGTTCAGCATAGTAGTTTAAACAATTGTTTTGGCTAACGTGTACAACAGATTTTTGTCTCTGTACCCGATTACCATTGCAATATAATAGATTTTGAAATTGGGTACATCATATTTGTATATGTATTACCTACTGCATATGCCGTACATATAGCCAATAATGGAGTGTACACATGGAACGAAATTGACATCATCACAAAAGCTGGATTTATCTCGTACAGTTTGATAAATTTTCATCTGTTTACTAATGAAATATCGACAAAACCAATGCATCAATTTTCTACATGAATGGTTAAGTTGATCTGGGAAATTTAATAAATTCTTTTCCGTCTTTCTTTCATTAGTAGCACCTTTGTGCATCCACAGCCTTCAAAACTTTGACCTTGATCATTCAAAGTAACGATAAATTAATGAAAAAATCTCTTAAATGCAGTATTTGCTGTTTTGAACTTTGATAAATGAAAAGAATAGATAGAATAGAAAATGAAAGGATATGGAGTAAATGTACATGGGACAAAATCGCACACAATACATAGAAAACATAGAAAATTATCAATGAACAGGGCTTTTATTCCTGTTCTTCATCTTGACAGTTGATGTAGGGTCTTCAACAATGAACAAATCATTCATACCCCACAACAAGGTCAAGACGGAAAGTAGTGATGTAAAAAGGCAGCAGACAATACTGTATTAGAGTTGGATTTTGTGTGGTAGCATTCAGTCAGTTTGACAACTAACGCAAATATATTGAAGTTTTATTTAATGATAAACAACTGGTAAATATAAATGGCGATTCAAAAACAAAAGAAAGGTAATATAGAATAGCAACAGCATTTAAAGGGATGACAGTCTTTGAATTATATAAAATTAAATGCTCTGAATAGGTATTTATAGATATAAGAAGATGTGGTATGAGTACCAATGAGACAACTCTTCATCCAAGTCAAAATTTATAAAAGTAAACCATTATAGGTCAAAGTACGGTCTTCAACACGGAGCCTTGGCTCACACCGAACAGCAAGCTATAAAGGGACCCAAAAATTACTAGTGTAAAACCATAAGTGTAAAAATTTAGTCTTTTTATGTAAATCTTCTTACAATGGAAATAATAATTATAATACAAAAAAAAAAAAAATGAATACAAACTAACAAACAAACCCTACAACCCCCAAAGAGTCAACAATTTCAAACGTTATCGATTGTTTTTTTTATAAAGTATTATCATAAAATTATTTCTCGCAGTTTAACTCACCCATTTGAGTTCATTGGCATTGTAGGAGCCAATGAAACATGTGCTCCTTGACAATCTTTGAGTGATATTTCACTGAATCTGAAAAAAAAATCAAACAATCAAACAAATGATACCCAAACCATATTGTATCATTAAATTTTTTATGAATGAAAAATGCATAAAACATATATTTTTTATTATAAAAATATCATAGCTACTCCGGCGAGAAAGTAACTTGTGGGAACTCGGCATTTAGAAATGAAATACGTTTTGTTATTGAAAGCCTCATTGATTCTAAAATGGATAAGTTTACTTGACAGCGTAAACATGTTTAAGTTTGTTCTGACGCATTTCCTACTTTAAGTTTTGTTTCATTACAAAGGGCGTTCCGTTTACGTCTTTATTACATCATTTTTCTTCAAATGATTTATGCCTAAAGTTGGATATAATAGATCGGTAAAATGATGGGATTAATTGTCTTTAAAAAAAATCCACAATATGGTTAAGTGTACATATATCTTTGAAAAGTTTCTGTAAAAAATAAGGATTATACAGGGTCGATAACAAGAGGTTGTAACATTTCCCACCAAAGTTTTAAATATGTTAGGTATACTGGTATAGTTTGCACTTTGTAACTTAGGATGATTCACAAATTACGCCCTCTATGGTGAGATACTTGATATTAATTGAATTTTGATTTAAACCTAAACTCTAAGAAGTTCGAATATATAAATGTTGAAAAAATGATGCACAATATAATTATATTTTTACCTTTAAAATTATTGAAATAAGTAGTGCATATGAACTTTCCATTCCAGGATATGATTTTTTTATGAAACTTCAGGCGTAAAAGAAGTTCATATTAGAAATTGCACTGTCAATATTTACCTTTGACGCTATGTTAAAAGGTTTTATTGATTTGATTAAATATTAAACCACAAAAAATATTACATCGGACTGAAATTTAATTATACTTGTCATTGGAATCTAAAATTATTCTCGTTCAATTTTATATCCCTCTTTGTTCTCAATTTTCCAAAAAAGAAATGAAACTGACGTTTTGCTAATGTTGTAATGGATATAGCGCGAAAGATTTCTTTTATAAACTCAATATAAAATTTCAGATATAACAATAAGCACATGATTGGTAGATATATAAATCATGTTATATAAATAAGAAGATGTGGTATAATTGCCAATGAGACAACTGTCATCCAGAAACCAAATGACATAGAAGTTAACAGCTATATGCCTTAATAGGAGATGACAATTATAATTGAACTGTGTAAATGTGTAAACGTATTTTATATCGAGTCAATTTATAAATTTGTATTTTCTTTTAGATACTTTGAATTGAATAAAATAATATGTAGCTAATCACGTGTGTTTCTAAATTCATGAATTTTTTTTTACACGATTTTCTCTTTTTCAAGACGTCATTGATGAAAGTTAGTTTCATGTTTACGTTATATAGAACTGTTTTGTTTGAATGCTCTTTTTGGGAAAGTAACCATTTTATTCTTGATTAGATTATATCAATTTTTCTGACAATTTTTGTCATGTGTATGATTTATTTTGCCTAAATACATTCTTCTTCAATATATTTTCAATGTTACAGTAGTTCATATATTTAATTGTGAAAATCTTATCATAATTACTTTGCGAAAAATGTTTTTTTTTTTTTTTTTTTTTGGGGAGGTTTAGGAATCAAAGACATTTTAGTACTGAAAGTTTGAACTGGGTATCTGTACTTGACATTGTACAGATGTTTCTGTTTGGTCTTCGAATTATTTATGCTTTAAGTTTACTGTAATAAATCAATTGATGGGGTTAGTTATTGTAAACAAAGATTTAGTAATATGATTAAGGATGGATAAATCTACCTTCGAAAAGTTTTATAAGAAAACAAGGTTTTTTAGTATGATCTATTACAACAGGCTGTATTATTTCTCACAATGCTTTAATATTTCATATACATAAAGCGTTAAAAATTAAGGTTTGACTTCATATTTAACCACTGCCATGAAATACAGTAGCTACCAATTTCTTATCGATGTATTTTAAAATGAACGTTTGACTGTTTTTACTTAATATCTAACCACTGCATTGAAATACTGTAATTTTCAAGTTAATTTAGAAAAAAACAAACACAAAAACAGTAAGACATTCTATAGTTTTTCTAGCCTGGAGTTCTTGCTCGGGTTTTTAATAGGTATGGCGGAAAAAAACTTGTTTTTAAGCATCAGCTCAGCATTGATAGATATAGAAATATGTTTATGGCCAAATATATGATCAGATTTAAAGTTCAAGTGTATTAATTTATTTTATATCGATTCAATTCATAAATATGTATTTTCGTTTAGATAGTTTGAATTATACAAACAAATGCGTAGCTAATCACGCGTGTTTCTATATTCATGCACTTGTTTACTCAATTTTCTGTTTGTCAAGACGTCAATCATAAAATAATTAATTATATAGATTTTCTTATTGATTTTTTTAGAAGTATTTTGTTTGACTGTTATTTCCGGAAAGTATCCGTTTTGGTGTAAATAAGATTATTTTGCTTTTCTGATATTTTTTTAGGATATGCTATTTTGCCAGCAATTACCTTACCTTCATCTTCAATATTTTGGCAACATAACAAATAAATAAAGCAGATCATATATTATGATGAAAATATTATCATAGTTACTTCGGGGAAATAGAATTTTAGAGAAGTCAACATTTAGAAATAAACTACCTATTTTTACTGAAAGCCTCATTAATTCTGAATCGAAAAAGTCATCTGGACTTACAGTAAAAAAGGTAAATTCACGATTACGTATTAAATTGTCTAATCTAAATTTGTTTTATGTTTTACAAAGGAAGCGTAAAAAATATATGCATGTAGTATTGTCTTCATAAGAAGATAAAACATTTTATCATGTCATAAACAGGGAAAAATTCATGATATATATTCAGATGATCGTTCGCGAACCATAAATCATAACCACCAAATATCGATACATATATATACCTGGAGGTAAATTTAGATATATCCATGATACATCAGAGGGCTGACACAGGGGGGCTTATTCTTACATGAATTCCCAAGAATGTTTTCCATCTCCAATACTTTATGAATTTTCTACCATCCCTTCATCTATCTACCTCTGATACTGAACTGTTCAGACACGTATCAAAACTTTTGATGTTTGTTATTTCGATAGATTAAACATAAAATTCAACTTATATGTCTAGTTTTTTTTTTTCAAATCAGTATTCAGTACATAACAGAAGGCCCAATGCGCTAAAATGCGTGTTTAATTACCCTGGAAGCAAGATAATAAAATTATGACATTTAAAATTTTCGAACAAATGTTTGAAGGAATTACTGCTTTTGTTACGTCATTTTGATTTAAATTAACATGAATTTTCAAAGGTTAACAAATAATATTATATCTACTTACTTGCCGACTCCCGCAACCTGTGCAATAAGGTCATGTATATCTCTGGAACTGCAATGTCTACTGAAAATGATCTGAAATGGAAAAAATAATGTAGTTGATAAATGTATTTATGTGTTGTGTATATCCTTCGAGAATGTACTTTTTTTAAAAAACTTATCAAGATAAAGGGTATCCTTAATAATACCAATTTTACTGCAATGGAAATCCAAAACATAAAACAAATGTTGAAAAGTATTTATTTTGGCCTATGATAGAGATCAATTTCTTCTATACAATAGTATAACTAAATTAGTTCATGTAGATTACTATTCATCATACCACCCTAAGACACTTTTTCAGTCCGATCGCGAGACATAAGCAGAACGTATGATTTGAGGACAATGTTCATATGGAGACTGACATGCAAAATGATGTGTTATTATCTCTTAATCATTATTTTTCCACGCAAAATGTATCATCATTGAGCGGATTAAGGTAAATTGAGAAATACGTCTCAGACTTACCAAATTTATAGTATGTTATTTTCATTTCTAGCAAAAGTATACATTCTTTACAACAACGGATTCCATTTAATTTGGGAGTTAACTTTTAAAATTTTCTTGAATTGTCATGTTGCATAGTTTTACAAATCGGTACTGATGAAAAGCAGGGAAGGAAACTGATATCAACCCGCAGTTTGCAGGAGTTGAACTTGGTACGACGGTACTATTAAAGGAAAAGGTATGTTTGTTCACAGTGATCAATTGGCAGTGTTCTTGAATGATAACGTTGAAAAACAAGTGTCCTTACTCTGGGTGATTTAGAGGATTACATAGTGTATACACAATTGTTTAATGTTTAATATCTTTGTTGAACCTATAATGTCTTGATTTATTGTAATGTTCGATTTATATCTCATTGACGTTGACCCCAAACGTTTCTTCAAGCACTTAAAAAAGTGAAAAAAATAATTATAAGCTTAGTAAAGTAGAAAGAGAGATTTCAGAAAATATCATTCAGAATACCACACGGTAAAAAAAATCAATCTTTGAACAATATACGGTCATTTTTTAACACTACTAGATTTCCATGATTGAACGCTATTTAAATAGATCCCATTACGAATTCATTTGGTACAGAAAACTTCTGCCTTGTGACATTTCATATCGTGCGATACTATTTAAAATCTACTTCTACATCCGTCTCAGAAAATTTGTAAAATATATACCAATTAATTTCACATTGATAATAGCATGGAATATGGAATTTCTTTTCATTTCGGATTCGTTGCATAATCTTTCAAATTAATCCTTCTTTCACTCATTACAGTTCTTATTTAGTCGCTTACAATCAATGATGGCATGACATTACATTTAAGTAGCATTTGATGTCCAACATAGACAATCAATGTGGTTTGTAATTTCTTTTGAGAGATCAAAAGATAATGAAATTCAATTCGTTTCAAAGTAACATTAATTCTCAAGCGTTGACGGACGTTTTCTATGAAATAAGGCTGGTTAACCCATTCGTTCCATTCAATATTAGATCGAACGATTTATCACTTATACTTTATTAATGGACAATTCATCTTTCTATGTCAAAAGGTTAACATGAGTTTTATAATCTAACTTCCAGACTAATGTTTGAACATATGTAATGTTGGTACTTGGGATACCATTTCTGATTTACATGTTTAACCCCGCCGCATTCTTTATTTGCCTGCCACAAGTCAGGGGTTTGTAAATTATTGGTTATCGTTAGTTACTGTCTGTCTTGTTTTTCAATCATTGTGGTTAAAGCATAAAGCAGGCCATTTGTTTTCTCTTTTGAATTGTTTCTCATTTTGTCTTGTCGGGGCCTTTTAAAGCTTACAATACGATATGGCGTTTGCTCATTATTGAAGCCCTATAATTGTTTACATCCTCGTCCTTTCGTCTCTGGTGGATAATTATCTCATTCGCAATCATACCACATCGCCTTTTTATATTACATACCAGACATTATTGTCAATATGTTGGAACGGAACTGTAGAGGTCAATGACGATCTTAAATAAGGGTCATTTCATTACTTATTATATATTAGTTATTGCTATTTTTTCACAATGCATACAAAAGTAATAATAATGTTGAGTCATTCCTCTGGATCATTTCCACTCCTGACTTAGAATATGTGACCTTAATTTTAGTTTCCATATATTGTTGGTGTACTATTACAGTACGTTTAAAATTATTTTCTTCTTATATTGATGAAAAAATGTAAAATAGCAAAAATACCGAACTGCAAGTAAAATTCAAAACGGAAAGTCACTTATCAAATGACAAAATCAAAAGCTTAAACACATCAAACGAAGGGAAAACAACTGTCATATTCCTGACTTGGTACAGGTGTTTCCTTATGTAGTAAATGGTGGATTGAAATAAATTTACAAAGCGCCAGTCATTTAGACTATATTTTATTCGAATAAGAAAAGGCAGTTATAAAGAGACAATAAAACAAACAGGAATCGAAAAAAGACAGAAAAGAAAGATGAGAATAATTACAAGTAAATTCACAAATAGTCACAGTATTGCTATCACTAGAAGAACACTTATGGTCTCGACTGGGCTTGATAAAGATTATTTCAATATAAAATATTATATAAAATATTCCAAAATGAAATCAATTTATTTATAAATTTCATTCTTTCGCTACCATTTGACCTCACCTTTTTACAAAAGTAGTATCCTGTTTCGTCTTGGAGTTTAAAATGGTTCACATTCAATTAAGGAAAAGCGACAAAAGCGAAAATGTCAACATCAGTACTTGTTGCTTTGGGCATGTTTAAATTAGCTTCAGCAAACTTAATTTTTATAATGGATTTGGATTCTAGAAGTACTAGTAGATATACTCTCCTCTTATCAAGGATATTTCTAAATGCCAAGGAATAGGTCAAAGTAAGTGCAATGGCTATATTTTTTATATTTGTCACAAAGTTGCATAGCTCGAGTTTCGATCTTCATGGATTTTTATAGAAGTATTGTACAAGTTACAGGCAATTTTTGTAATGGATACTGCTTTTTTCTTTGGTTTTGGGATAAAGGCTGTCAAGTTTGTTGACAATTAATGTCATATCAAATGAAGAAAAATGTAGTCTTTAATTGCTGCTGTTACCTTGAACTTTAAAAAAAAATAACCACAAAAAAAGTATGTTTGCAACGCAATGCGCATTGTCCACCAAAAATTTGAAAGTTTTTATTTGCGGATCAAAAGATGGTGTCACAAGACAGTCTATGTATAAGTACTTGGACATACTGACCCATGTAGAAAAAGATGATTTTTTATTTTCCAATAGGCTTTTTCAATCATTTGAGATATGATTCAAAAGATGTCATGCGGTTTTTTTTTAAATCAGAGTTTCAGTATATCAATCGCTACTGTGACATTTGACTAAGTTACATGAAAACTAATGATGGTATTTTTCATCTAAAGACACATTATCAACCAAAGATTTGAAAAGACCTTTTTCCAAAACCTTCTATTTATAGGAACTGTGACCTTGAACTCTCCGAGTAAATTAGTAGGGGTCTTGTTTTTTGAAGGATATTCTCAAACTTTGGTAGGGACTGGAATTATGTTCAAACAGATATCATCCGGGAACAAAATTGTACTCTTATTTCAGTCTATCAATTGTCGACCAATACCTTGGCCTTTGATCTGACATCCTCAAAATCAATTAATTCTTTTCATTCCAAGAGGCATTGTCAAACTCAGTTTGGTGAAATTGGACACGAAATTCAAAAGATATATTCCATGCACTAAAATTGTGCCACAACATTCTGATAATACTTGTTGTGATCTTAAATTTTAACCAAGTGACCTCAAAATCAATAGGTTTCGAAGAAAAACTAACAACATCGGGGTCAAAAGAAAAGCCAGATGCTCTGGAGGTTTAGCAGTTCCTGCTTCACTACGGTACGTGTAGATAAACAAAACTATGAATCACGCGGGTCAAAGTCTGACATTTAAGGCTTCGACATTCAATGCTATTATGTATGAATTTAATTACCAAAAACATGTTTGGTTAGGTACGAAACACTGAATTGAAATGTGACAACGTGTTAATTTGGCATAGTTGATTATCGCTTGAAAATCTGTATGGAAATAACAACAACAAGCGTGCAAACATCCGCCATCAAATTACTGCGTTTATGCCCAAATGAGAAAGGATAAGTTACATTTTATGGCTTGTGGGTCTGTAAAATAACGAAAAATAAACATCCTATCAAAAACGGGAAGGTGGGATTTAGAAAGTCACTGGAAAAGGGGTATTTTGAGTAACAATAGAAATTTGGTCTTGCATTAGGTCATCTTAAAATATATTATTTTTGGTGCATAAAGCGCAGCGCTCTTCTCTTCTAATAGGGTCATAAGATTTAACGTTCCCATTCACGTTTGACATGGCTGCGTATTCATACCACAACCAAACGAATGCACTCTCAATACGGTCGGTTGGGAGAACTCCAGGAGTTTCCCCAATAAAAATAAGAAAGCAGTTTGTTGGTTCTTGTATCGTATTAAAACATACTTACAATTTGTATTTGACACACTAGATTTTCATTTCCAAAAAGTCAAACTATTGTAGTCAAATTTAAATATAAACACCCATTTTCACTGATGAGTCTTTTGTAGACGAAACGCGCGTCTGGCGTAAAATATTATAATCCTTGTGTCTTTGATTAGTTTTTTCCCTTATAGACGTAGGAAAGGAAGACATTTCACGTTCACATTCATGTATAAATTCAAAAGAACGACTATGTCAGATTTCGTCACCAATGACTTCACCATCAGATTTGAATTAGTACGTATGAAAAATATTCAATTTTATATAAAGTACCCATGGTGCAACTGTGGATTAGACATCAAGATGCACAAAACATTGCACACGCGCATGCAAAAATGTCATTGTTGGCTCATTAATACACTAGTAAATAAATATTACGTCATTTTGATCTTTACATCATCAGAAAATTCTGAGCAATAAATTATTAAGTTATGTTTTGTATTTCAGTCAATTTCCATATTTATCCACTGCGGTTAATTCAGTACTCTTCAAACAATTCGCTTGTAGTCAATTCAGTACTGTTAAGTATCTTTTCAGACAATTCAGTATGATGTCAATGTATTCATGGTACATAAAATAGACTGAACAGTCTGAACAAAGTCTGAGCAGATTGTAAATTGACTGCAAGCAAATTGTGTGAACAATACTGAATTTACCGCAGTGGATAATTCTGAAAATTGAAACAACAACTGAAAGACTGAAAATGACTTATGAATATATTGCTGAGTCTTTTAAGAGCTGTTCAGATCAATTGACCGTTTCCGATCAAAATTCTGTTACTAATGATAATGAGTACAGAGCAATATATATTTTTATACAAGATCAAAACTATGTATCTACGACAACATTATGAAAGTTCTGTTTGCATCATTTATTGTATCTTCAATGTTTTTTTAAAACAAGGCAGAAAACAGTTTGGACAATTTAAAGTGATTTAATGTAATTCATCAATCAGTTGAAATTGACAGTTAAAACTGATTACTTAACTTTATCTAATTGAATTTAGTTAGTGATAAATTGTCTAATCGATTTCGGCAGGAAATTAAATTACTCGAAACAAAGACAAATCTAACTTCTATTCAACAGATTGTATATGCTTACAACCTTGCCGTTTCCAGTATTATGCGAGATTAAAACTATCCAACCCAGAATTCTTTAAACGGTTGGTATCTCGCACGCAATGTCTATTTAAATGTCAATAGTTTAAATACTAAATCATCAAGGCAGCAATGTTATCCTTTTAGCATTTCTAGTAATAACAGATTGGTACGTGCATAACTACCTAATACATATGACGAGGAAAAAAAGAAATATAAAAATAAGAAGATGTGGTATGATTGCCAATGAGATTTGTATTATAAATATGGAATTACGAGTTAAATAAAGCTTTTATTTTGTTTTCATATGCATTGTTGTAACGTTGTCAAGAGAGCACGTGCAATCATGAATGTTGAATTTATTGAGGAAAAGAAATATAATTTTTGAATGTCTCGCGATTTTTGTCTGCCAATCAAACTTACGGATTCTATGAAACATTTTTGTAATATTATTTTTAAGTGATGAAATGCTAAGCCTCATACCGATAGAAACATTGACATGAAAAAATACATTTAAAAAAAAGACAACATTTCCTAAACCCTAATGTTTTTGCGTTTTTATATATTGATTATAACACTCTAAAATTCAAGCAAGTTCCAATACAACTTTTACGGATTTTTTTATTTGCAATTATGGACTATTTTTTAATTCCAACCATAACAATGCAAATATTATAAAGTCAGGGAAAAAATTTGACATCGTTAATTGTAGAGAAAATAAACAAGATACGAGACTTATTCCTTGTGAAGGAAAATAAACAAGATACGAGATCCTGTTTCCTTTGAGAGAAAATGAACAAGATACGAGATCCTGTTTCCTTTGAGAGAAAATGAACAAGATACGAGATCCCATGCCCTGTGAGGGAAAATTAACAAGATAAGAGATCCTCTTTCCTGTGAGTGAAAATAAACATGATGCGAGATCCTTTATCCTGTAAGGGAAAATGAACAAGATCCGAGATCCTATATCCTGTAAGGGAAAATGAACAAGATCCGAGATCCTATATCCTGTAAGGGAAAATGAACAAGATACGAGATCGCATGCCCTGTGAGTGAAAATGTTTTTCCTGATGTTTAATGACGTCTTTACACTAAATCCATTGGATGTTGTATGTGTACTGATTGATATTTTAGTCTTAGATGCATGATTTTTTTTTATTAGTTGCTATTGGCTTTGAACTAGCTGTCAGTAACCGCGAGTACTCTCAGATCTCTACATAGTGTCTTTTTGTTGTTGGGATGTATAATTACCCTGCCACGTCCACTCTGTGTTTTTGTTAGATGTATTTCTATTTGTATCCATCTGATGAGTTAAGCCTTTTTCAACTGATTTTTATAGTTTGTTCTTATGTTGTGCTGTTACACCACTGTCCCAGGTTAGGGGAAGGGTTGGGCGCCCGCTAATATGTTTAGCCCCGCCACACTCTGTATGTGCATGTCCCAAGTCAAGAGCCTGTAATTCAGTTGTTGTCGTTTGTTTCTGTGTATCATACTTGTTTTTCGTTCATTATTTTGTACATAAATTAGGCCGTTAGTTTTCTGGTTTGAATTGTTTTACATTTGTCATTTCGGGGCCTTTTGTATCTGACTATGCGGTATGGGTTTTGCTCATTGTTGAAGGCCTACGGTGACCTATAGTTGTTAATTTCTGTGTCATTTGGTCTCTTGTGGGGAGTTGTCTCATTGGCAATCTTCTTATTTTTAAAGATACGTGATCCCATTCCCTGTGAGGGAAAATGAACAAGATACGAGATCGCATGCCCTATGAAGGAACATGAACAAGATACGAGATCATATTCCCTGTTGTGAGGAAAATGAACAAGAAACGAGATCGCATTCCTGTTAGGGAAAATGAACAAGGTTACTAGATCGCATGTCCTGTGAGGGAACAGGAACAAGATACGAGATCATTTTCCTGTGAGGGACATGAACAAGATACGAGATTGCATTCCTGTGAGGGAAAATGAACAAGATAGGAGATCGCATGCCCTGTGAGGAACATGAACAAAATGCGAGATCATATTTCCTGTGAGGAAATGAACAAGATACGAGATTGCATGCCCTTTGAGGAACATGAACAAGATACGAGACCATATTCCTGTGAGGGAAATGAACAAGATTTGAGATCGCATGTCATGTGAGGAAAATGAACAAGATACGAGATCATATCATCTGTGAGGAAATGAACAAGATACGAGATCGCATGCCCTGTGAGGGAACATGAACAAGATACGAGATCATATTCCCTGTGAGGGAAATGAACAAGATTCGAGATTGCATTCCATGTGAGGAAAAATGAACAAGATACGAGGTTCTATTTCCTGTGAAGAAAATGAACAAGATACGAGATCGCATGCCCTGTGAGGGAACATGAACAAGATACGAGATCATATTCCCTGTGAGGGAAATGAATAAGATTCGAGATCGCATGCTGTGTGAGGAACATGAACAAGATACGAGATCATATTCCCTGTGAGGATATTTTAGGTTTCTAATATTTAATAATAACGATAAGAGGATTCATCGCTTTTATTTTGAACAAAATGTTTAAAATCATTTAATAAGAAAACCTATAATACATCAAGCATATTGACAAGAAACCTGAACAACTCTATCTGATACATCATCTCAGGTTGCTTCATAACAACCTCTGTTTAACGTACTGGTGGCACAAAGGTTACTTCATTGTATTGTTTGTCAGTGTCTTTTAAGTATCATCAACGCTACTTCAATACTTCTTTGCACCTGGTTCTATTAAAAAGAAAACTTGAAGAAGATCTATTGCGTTGTAAGATTACCTGAAGATATTTTATCTTAGAATGACATCAATGCAGTATCAAACTAATTGATTTTTGAAGCTTAAAACTATTTTATAATTGAGTTATTAACGCCGGTAGCCTTCTGACATTTGATCATATAAATATGTCAACGCAAGTTGATTACATGTAGGTTTTCCGGATTGTTTTCATGACGAAGGAAAGTTTAGAGAAAGGTTACCACGAACACTTTAGATATGATTGAGCTGTTTATAATGTGATGTTTTTTAAACTGATTGTCAAATCATCTTCTTAATACAAATAGACAAAATGCGATGTTTGGTATATCTCAATAAAGGCAGCAACATATCGACAAAATAAACCAAAAGAATATTTTAGAAGGTATCATTCATTTTCAACAAAAGACAGTTGCATTTACAAAATTTTAACCTTTTAAATCGTCTTTAAAAAACTAAATACCATATAGACATCTAGAGATCACCATAGTTATGTTTTAGGCGACAGCGGTCTCAATAAACATGTATTTACTAGTAGTTACTTCAGTTAAAACCAAAACCGAAATGCTATCTAGGAATTAAGTCTAAATCAAAACAATAAAATAAATAATAATTGCCAAAATATAGTTTATACCACGATATTATCAGATTTTATATATATTATACATTGCAAAAATCTAACTAAACGATCATAGTTATAGGTTGCATTTCTGTAAATATAGACAATGCAATTTTCCATAGGAACTCCCTTTGCGGCTAAAACAGTGCCACTTTTACTATGAAGTTTCGTAAAAAATTATATCCTAGAATGAAAAGTTGATATGCACTACTATTTAATTTAAAGGTCAAAACATAGGGCTGTGCGGCATATTTTTAACATTTATATACCCCGAACCTGTTACAGTTTAAACGTATACTAAAATTTTGTACTACCCCTACCTTCACTTTGTGCCTACTTCAGAATTCAATTTTCACCGCAGCAATATGTTTTTATACTAGTAACATTACCAAGTTATGTCTCTATGAGATGAAACATAGAGATCATATCTGGGAACCAGTACGTAAACAAAACGAAATATCTATGAATATTATATATCTCCCCAAAAGAGGCGTGGTTTGAGAAACAGCTGTATTTACAAAGTGCAACCTATACTAACATTTATTCAAATAGAAAACTCTCTAAAAACACTTTTTCTCACAACAATACTTATTTATCAGAATTATAGTCTTAAAGAAATCACTGCATATACTCTAAGTTTTCTTTTACAGTACATTTTATACCCCTACCCCTGTTTCAATTTTTTAAAGAATTTGAAAACAAGACTTTAATTATTGCCAGCTTACCCTATGTGCATGTTTTCTGACACGAAATGTCTAGAACCTTTTTGAAACTATTCTGATTACAAATTGAAAGCATTTCAGAATACGATGAATGTAAAGTTCAGTAGTTAATCATTCCAACATTCAAGATTATATAAAGTATCCAATCCTGCCTCTGTCTCCAGTCCACATCTTACTGTATGCCTATTTGTCAATGAAAGTTCACAATTTCTGCCTCAAATGGTCAGTTTAGAAATCTTGTCACAACAGTATTATCTCTAACCATATATCTTACATAATTTAGCTAATATATGAACTAGAAGTGTTTAAACAAAGCCATATTTGCAAAAGTTGTATGTATGAAGTTACCAGTCTGATGTATGAATTCACTAAAGTTTTATAGAACTGACTGCTAACATCTGATTTTTGCATAACTTCCAAGCACAGTTATTGTTTTCTATACAAAAGACCTTTAAAATAATAAAATCATAGCATTTACAAGTTAAATTATCTGTTTTATGACCCAGGGGGTAGGCATTTTTCTCTGTTTTTTGCCGCTGGGGCCTCAAGTTTCCTAAATTATTCTGCTGTTTCTAGGAATATGGAATATTTAGTACATATTTAGGATAGAACACACTTTTGTTAGTTTTATTGAGGTATTTTTGTATTTCTAGCTTGTATTTTTTATGCCGCGGTCACAAAAAAGCATATTTAGGTGTTACGGCTTACTTTTGGGTTATCGACAGGACAGAAACACCCCACCTACAATATTCAGGAAAGATCTATGAGTTTCAATGACTGCGAAGAGTAAATATAAGCACTTCTAAACAATTCAAATTACAAATATGCATATATTATGAATTTATTTTGCATTCAGGGCTTTAAGTAAGCCAATGCTCAGTGTTGAAGCCGTACCTTGACCTATAATGGTTTACTTTTATAAGTTGTTACTTGGATGGAGAGTTGTCTCATTGCTTTGAACTAGCTGTCAGTAACCGCGAGTACTCTCAGATCTCTAATAGTGTTTTTTGTTGTTGGGATGTATAATTACCCTGCCACGTCTACTCTGTGTTTTTGTTAGATGTATTTCTATTTGTATCCATTTGATGAGTTAAGCCTTTTCAACTGATTTTTATAGTTTGTTCTTATGTTGTACTGTTACACCACTGTCCCAAGTTAGCGGGAGGGTTGGGCGCCCGCTAACATGTTTAGCCCCGCCACACACTTTGTGCATGTCCCAAATCAGGAACCTGCAATGCAGTGGTTGCCGTTTGTTTCTGTGTATCATACTTGTTTTCGTTCATTATTTTGTACATAAATTAGGCCGTTAGTTTTCTCGTTTGAATTGTTTTACATTTGACATTTCGGGACTTTTGTATCTGACTATGTGGTACGGGTTTTGCTCATTGTTGAAGGCCTACGGTGACCTATAGTTGTTAATTTCTGTGTCATTTGGTCTCTTGTGGGGAGTTGTCTCATTGGCAATCTTCTTATTTTTAAAGATACGTGATCCCATTCCCTGTGAGGGAAAATGAACAAGATACAAGATCGCATGCCCTGTGAAGGAACATGAACAAGATACGAGATCATATTCCCTGTGAGGGAAAATGAACAAGAAACGAGATCGCATTCCCTGTGAGGGAAAATGAACAAGAAACGAGATCGCATGCCCTGTGAGGGAACAGGAACAAGATACGAGATCATTTTCCCTGTGAGGGAACATAAACAAGATACGAGATCGCATTCCCTGTGAGGGAAAATGAACAAGATACGAGATCGCATGCCCTGTGAGGGAACATGAACAAGATGCGAGATCATATTCCCTGTGAGGGAAATGAACAAGATACGAGATCGCATGCCCTGTGAAGGAACATGAACAAGATACGAGACCATATTCCCTGTGAGGGAAATGAACAAGATTCGAGATCGCATGCCATCTGAGGAAAAATGAACAAAGACGAGATCATATCATCTGAGGGAAATGAACAAGATACGAGATCGCATGCCCTGTGAGGGAACATGAACAAGATACGAGATCATATTCCCTGTGAGGGAAATGAACAAGATTCGAGATTGCATTCCATGTGAGGAAAAATGAACAAGATACGAGGTTCTATTTCCTGTGAAGAAAATGAACAAGATACGAGATCGCATGCCCTGTGAGGGAACATGAACAAGATACGAGATCATATTCCCTGTGAGGAAATGAACAAGATACGAGATCGCATGCCCTGTGAGGGAACATGAACAAGATACGAGATCATATTCCCTGTGAGGATATTTTAGGTTTCTAATATTTAATAATAACGATAAGAGGATTCATCGCTTTTATTTTGAACAAAATGTTTAAAATCATTTAATAAGAAAACCTATAATACACCAAGCATATTGACAAGAAACCTGAACAACTCTATCTGATACATCATCTCAGGTTGCTTCATAACAACCTCTGTTTAACGTACTGGTGGCACAAAGGTTACTTCATTGTATTGTTTGTCAGTGTCTTTTAAGTATCATCAACGCTACTTCAATACTTCTTTGCACCTGGTTCTATTAAAAAGAAAACTTGAAGAAGATCTATTGCGTTGTAAGATTACCTGAAGATATTTTATCTTAGAATGACATCAATGCAGTATCAAACTAATTGATTTTTGAAGCTTAAAACTATTTTATAATTGAGTTATTAACGCCGGTAGCCTTCTGACATTTGATCATATAAATATGTCAACGCAAGTTGATTACATGTAGGTTTTCCGGATTGTTTTCATGACGAAGGAAAGTTTAGAGAAAGGTTACCACGAACACTTTAGATATGATTGAGCTGTTTATAATGTGATGTTTTTTAAACTGATTGTCAAGTCATCTTCTTAATACACATAGACAAAATGCGATGTTTGGTATATGTCAATAAAGGCAGCAACCTATCGACAAAATAAACCAAAAGAATATTTTAGAAGGTATCATTCATTTTTCAACAAAAGACAGTTGCATTTACAAAATTTTAACCTTTTAAATCGTCTTTAAACAACTAAATACCATATAGACATCTAGAGATCACCATAGTTATGTTTAGGCGACAGCGGTCTCAGTAAACATGTATTTAGTTACTTCAGTTAAAACCAAAACCGAAACGCTATCTAGGAATTAAGTCTAAATCAAAACAATAAAATAAATAATAATTGCCAAAATATAGTTTATACCACGATATTATCAGATTTTATATATATTACACATTGAAAAATCTAACTAAACGATCATAGTTATAGGTTGCATTTCTGTAAATATAGACAATGAAATTTCCCATAGGAACTCCTTTGCCGCTAAAACTGTGCCACTTTTACTATGAAGTTTCGTAAAAATTATATCCTAGAATGAAAAGTTGATATGCACTACTATTTAATTCAAAGGTCAAAACATAGGGTTGTGCGGCATATTTTTAACATTTATATGCCCCGAACCTGTTACAGTTTAAACGTATACTAAAATTCTGTACTACCCCTTCCTTTACTTAGTGCCTACTTTATAATTCAATATTCACTGCAACAGTATTTTTTATACTGGTAATATTCCCAAGTTATGTCTCTATGAGATGAAACGTAGATATCATATCTGGGAACCAGTACGTAAACAAAACGAAATATCTATGAAAAATATACCAGTGTATCTCCCAAAAAAGATGCATGGTTTGAGAAACAGTTGTATTTACAAAGTGCAACCTATACTAATATTTATACAAATAGAAAACTCTCTAAAACACCTTTTCTCACAACAATACTTATTTATCAGAATTATAGTCTTAAAGAAATCACTGCATATACTCTTTTTTTTTTCTTTTACAGTACAATTTTTACCCCCACCCCTGTTTCAATTTATTAAAGAATTTGAAAACAAGGCTTTAATTATTGCTAGCTTACCCTATGTGCATGTTTTCTGACACACGAAATGTCTAGAACCTGTTTGAAACTATTCTGATAACAAATTGAAAGATTTCAGAATACGATGAATGTAAAGTTCAGTAGTTAATCATTACAACATTCAAGATTATATAAAGTATCCAATCCTGCCTCTTTCTCCAGTCCACATCTTACTGCATGCCTATTTGTCAATAAAAGTTCACAATTTCTTCTTCAAATGGTCAGTTCAGAAATCTTGTCATAACAGTATTATCTCTAACCATATATCTTACATAATTTAGCTAATATATGAACTAGAAGTGTTTAAACAAAGCCATATTTTCAAAAGTTGTATGTATGAAGTTACCAGTCTGATGTATGAATTCGCTAAAGTTTTATAGAACTGACTGCTAACATCTGATTTTGCATAACTTCCAAGCACAGCTATTGTTTTCTATACAAAGACCTTTAAAATAATAAAATCATAGCATTTACAAGTTAAATTATCTGTTTTATGACCCAGGGTAGGCATTTTCTCTGTTTTTGCCACTGGGGCCTCAAGTTTCTAAATTATTCTGCTGTTTCTAGCAATATGGAATATTAAGTACATATTTAGGATAGAACACACGTTTGTTAGTTTTACTGAGGTATTTTGTATTTCTAGCTTGTATTTTTTTATGCCGCGGTCACAAAAAAGCATATTTAGGTGTTACGGCTTACTTTTGGGTTATCGACAGGACAGAAACACCCCACCTACAATATTCAGGAAAGATCTATGAGTTTCAATGACTGCGAAGAGTAAATATAAGCACTTCTAAACAATTCAAATTACAAATATGCATATATTATGAATTTATTTTGCATTCAGGGCTTTAAGTAAGCCAATGCTCCTTGTTGAAGGCCATACCTTGACCTATAATGGTTTACTTTTATAAATTGTTACTTGGATGGAGAGTTGTCTCATTGGCACTCATACCACATCTTCCTATATCTTTGCATACTGTAAACTGTGAATTTATGCTGAGTCATCATAGTTACGGCCCAGGATTTTCTCAATCTTCATGAAATATTTATAAAACTTCATATTTGAGTTAATTTCATTAAAATCTCTGAGATAAACCAGATTTGGTGAAATTCTGTTGTTATCTTTTTTCACCCAATATAAGGTGCTTTCAGAAGAAAACAACTGGGGTCACGGAACTAGTTTTCGTCTTACAAAACAAAATAGGTATATTTACAATACATTCCTTAATAGAATTAGATTATATGAGTCACCTCATCTTACATTGATGAGTTGAAAACAAGTTGAATCAAATAAAATTTATTCTGTTTTTATAAAAAAGATTCGAAATAATAATTTTCTTCAGTTTGGAAAAGTCCTACGAATTTATTGCATTCTTTTGTAAAAATTAAAGATCTAGACCGATTGTATTTCTGCTATTTTACAATCGAAGAAGATGGAAGACACCTGATTTACCCTGATCGTAAAATATAACCATTGATTTAACCATGAAAGTTTTATTTTGACTAAACCAGCATTCTATAAGATTAATGTTCATATTCAATGAAAGAGATAACATACTGTTATGATGATTGGTCGTTGCTTAATGTACATTATTGCGCTGACGCGATGTTAAGTAGTAATCAATCAATCAATCAATCAATCTAAACGTCCATTAACAGACATTACAATAATATTCATCGTCGCGAAACGTATTGCTAGAAAACTCATAGTATTTAGCCAAAAGATTAGCAAAATGCCAATTTGTCTGCTTTATCATTTTAATGTTGGTATGAAAAATTCTAATCTATATTTGGTTCCTGGCGAAACGTATTGCTAGAAAACTCATTGTATTAAGCCGAAAGATTAGCAAAATGCCATTGTGTCTGCTTTAACATTTTAATGTTGGTATAAACAATTCTAATCTATATTTGGTCCATTAATTTGTTCTGAAACGGTTAGATCAATGTTAAACTACCGTTAGATTCGTGTAAGATTACCTTTTTATGTCCAATATAAATATAAGTGAAATAAATACTACATTGAGCACAGCATTTAGTAAACAATTATAAAATTCTAAAACCAAATAACGTGTTTATCTGTTAAACATGAATAGCAATTAAATGTATAAAATGTAAATCAAATAACATTAACGTATTAAATTACATTGTGTTATCACTCAAATGCATGAATAAAACTTGCTTACAATTTCTTTTTTTAATGAGCCAAGACTCCGTGTTGAAGACCGTATTTTGACCTATAATTGTTTACTTTTATAAATTTTGACTTGGATGGAGAGTTGTCTCATTGGCACTCATACTACATCTTATATCTATCTAAGGTTTGTCCAGATAGAAGAAGGAACCTCTTTGATCAAACTGGTTATTGGTATACTGTATGTATATTGTTTATCATAGAATACATTTTTCTGGTTAACGACAGCATTACAAAGAAAGCTAATCATTTATTGTCAAAGGTTATTTTTGTATTTTTGTTATTATTTTGTAAAATGTATTATCCGAGAAATAAAAATCAATATTAATTAAGTACCAAAGATATTTAGAATCAGTATGAAGTCCGTTTTATCGTAATTGCTAAAACATCGCGTATGTACGAATTTCTTTTTTTTAAAGATTAAAATTTGCTTTTGATATCACAAATCAAAAGTGATAAAAGCTATATATGTACATGTATATAAAATATGTGTACTAAAATCTCATCGAAAATACCCGGCTTATGAATTAGTACACGAAACTCGCTAGTGCCGCTCGATAAAATAATCGGAAGGCCAAACGAAGTAGAAGAACTTTGAAAACCCGAAAAATCTCAAAAGTGTGCAAAATATGGCTAATGTCACATCTTTACATGTTTTGTAGAAAAACCTTAGTCTCTCAAATGATTGAACATTTCATAAATCATAAATCTATAGAAAAAAGCACACCAATGCTATGTCATGTGCTGACTGCTGGACCAGAAAAGTCCATCAGCAATGACATCGACCCAGTGAAGTTGTTAATTTCATTATAATTTGTAAGCCAGATGCGCGTTTCGTCTACATTAGACTCATCAGTGGTATTCGGATCAAAACATGTTACTTCCTGATGTTCAAAATATGCATTAAGGTGGATGGATCATCTCTATATATTTCCTCAGATAGAATTTTCTCATACTTTGCCAAATTTGCAAAAATTGACCAATTTTGCATAGATTATTCATGAAAAAACACTTTTTTGTAAATAAAAAGAAATCTATGAGATAGAATATAATACGCTTTAAGAAAATGAAAAGAAAAAATGGTGTCACCAAACTTGTTTTCTTGCTACAAGTAAAAAAATGAAAATTTCACTATCATTCCAGTATAAAAATTTTACTCCCCTTATATGGCTAAGTTGAAAAATTGAATTGAACATAAACAAACATTTAGTATTTGTTAAAACAGTCTTAATAATGCAATAAATCACTTATTTTTCTTTATTTAAACGAACAGTCTTACATATTAATTGCCAATCTGTCTAAATATTTGCAGATTTAAGCAAAAAACTATACCGATTGTGTACTGCTATTTTACAATCCAAGATGGCGGTATACAGTTAATCTACCTTAAAATATTCAGAATTGCTTAAACAATGTATCTCTTTTGGTTACAACCATTTGTTCAGTAACGTTATCAAAAAGAATTAAAAACAATTCAATCGTCTAAATAAATATATCTGACCAGAATTTACAACTGCCCATGTATGGCTACCGTTTCTCCATTATATTCGACAGAAATGCATTCACACCGCGTATTCTGCCTGTCACTGATTTTCTTTCATTATGAAAAAGTATAACAGTGGACACACAACTGAACTCCCATTGACAAAACTAGGTTACATAACCCGATACCGAGAGGAATGACGTCCACAAGATTAACAGTGTCTACTATGCTAGCGCTACCTGTCATTTTGTCGTTATGAATGTAATAAATATTCCCTGTATATTTATTCCCTGCTGTATCACCTGTCGTCAATTCATATAAGTTAGGTGTAAAAATTAATCAAGCCAAGTGAAACATACACTCATTCGAAACACCTTTATTCAGGTATACCTTCGTCAGGATCGAAAAGAGACCAAAACAAAAGAGAGAGAGAGAAAGAAAAAACAAGGGGGCAATAGAAAATTATTAGACAAATAAAAAAAAAGACAACTTCATGTTACATATTAAAACGACGAAAAGACAAACAACAAAAACAAAACATTACATAGAAAACTGAAGGTTTAGTAACACTAACCCAACCAAATAAACCGGAGATCAGGGGATCTGGAAGGGTAAAAATCCGGTGATAATTCGCTTTCGCTAATGTCACAACCGAGAAAAAAGAGGACGGAATTGTGATAACGACAAGGGGAACAAATCCGTGGTCTTCTGTGACACAGATATTACATAGCGGTCAATCACGTTTAAAAAAAAATCTAAAGTATCAAACAGCCAGGAATAACCACACCATCTAAATCTCAACTTTCACCTACGGAAATTAGAACCTATTTTTTCCTGTGACATTTACATTTATAATTGATCAATTTACAGTGAATCAAAACGTTTATAAAATGTTCATACCATGAGCAATGACACTGATTACAGGGCGAATGATTCGCTCGAGAATATAAATTCTATCAAACATTGGTATTGACCACTCAAAACGGTCAAACTTTATAATAAACTTTATAATATATAATATATGAATTATGATTGAATATTGGAAAACTGTCCAAAAAAACACCAAAGATACCAGGCTTATAATTGCGTACGCCAGACGCACGTTTCGTCTACAAAAGACTCATCAGTGACGTTCAAACCAAAAAGGTTAAAAGGCCAAATAAAGTACGAAGTTTAAAAGCAAATATCAAATACTTTGACCTATAATGGTTTACTTTTATAAATTTTGACTTGGATGGAGAGTTGTCTCATTGGCACTCATACCACATCTTCTTATATCTATGTAAATTACACGATCATCCAAACAACAATGATACACCAATACAACAAGTATTAAACATGAACACTTAGTCCATACATATTCATGCTGCAGGAATACAAATAGGTACACTATCACACGAGATAACCGACAACCTGAATAATAATACCAAAGCTTAATATAACTGTAAATACATAGAAACAATACATAGCTCCAAGCACGGTCAAAGTTCACGACATAAAACAATAATATAAGCATGTGCAGGTGTTAACGTACGTGCAAAAGATTACTATAAAACGTCCATAAAATTAAACAGTACTGAGTATCATAGAAGACAAAAGACAGAGACTGAAGAAACACCCGATTTATAACTCGGACTATAATTCAAACTCTAACTGGATGGTAAACCGCACTCTGAGAAGCAATACGAAATAAAATAGTGTTAATATAGTTTCTGAAAACCAAGTACAATTAATTTATTGAATAACGCTGACTAATATCATACCAGTCTCCTTACATTCATCTAGTCGTTGATTATAACATCACCGAATGGTTTTTTCCGAAACTTTTACTTGTCACTAGTGGAACAGGATCTGCTTACCCTTCCGGAGTACCTGATATCGCCCACCGGTTTTTTGTGAAGTTTGTGTTTTGTACACTGTTGCGTGTCTTTTCTTCTTTTTCTTTTGGCCATGGTTTTGTCTGTTTTTTTTTTTAATGAACATTTTTGGTTTTCCCCTCGGTATCTTCTGCCTCTTTTTCACAACATATCTGTCTGTACACTTTACAAATTGATCATTGAAAAGTATTAGAATAAAAAATAACACGGACATATCTGTCTAAAATCAAAATTACACCGTACTAGCAATTCAAGGTCGTCCATACTCAAGTTTTGAATTGTATCTGTCATGTCATTTGTATTGATAACAGATATAAATGAATAATAATCATTGATAATAAATTTCGTCCTGAACAAGCATGAAATATTTGCCACTGGACGTTAAGCAACCAACAATCAATCAATCATAAATATGTGTTTGTCTTCATTTCATTGTTTTCTTTTTTGACTTCATCCTAATTTAATCAGTTATTCGTCCGTGTTGCTAAGTCTTTAGTTTTGTGACTTCATCCTAATTTAACCAGTTATTCATTCGTAGTGGTCAGTCTTTAGTTTTGTGACTTCATCCTAATTTAACCAGTTATTCGTCCGTGTTGCTAAGTCTTTAGTTTTGTGACTTCATCCTAATTTAACCAGTTATTCATTCGTAGTGGTCAGTCTTTAGTTTTGTGACTTCGTCCTAATTTAACCAGTTATTCGTTCGTGTTGCTAAGTCTTTAGTTTTGTGACTTCATCCTAATTTAACCAGTTATTCGTCCGTGTTGCTAAGTCTTTAGTTTTGTGAACTAGTTTGTCTATGCGTCATCTTTCGTGTTTTGCTGTGGCGATGTCAGTTTCTCTCTTCTCACGAGTTTTGAATGTTGGCTTAGTATCTTCCGCCTCTTATTTTGTTGTTGTTAATATTCATTTTATCCTAGGCTCATATAAGAACCAAGTTATCTAAATATAAACGTATTCATTTGTAGTAATATTACCACTTTCATCAAAAAGTCAATGAGATTGATTGTTGGTGTTTAACGACACTTTTAGCAATCTTGCCTATTTTGTGGCGGCCAGCTTTTATTGGTGGAGAAAGCCGGAGCATCAGGGGAGAATCACTGACCTTCGGCCGGAAAACTGACAATCTTAGTCAAGTAAGATCGATGTCGAACACACCTGCTACGTGAGGGGTTAGTTTTGACCGGCTAGTGATACTTTAGATGAACTACTTAGACCACTCGACCACGGATGCCTCATAATCAATTAGACAGTATATTATTAATATATTTTAAGTCATATGTTAATTTCTAATTCGATTAGATATAAGAATATTTAAACAAAGAGAACAAAAATTATTGTTTATGAATTGTTGAGAGGACTATCTAAGAACAAATCTAAAAAAAAAAAAGATATATATTTGTATATGATATACATATTTTCAATGTTTTAAAGGGTATTACTTTGATTTAAGAAAACAGGAGCACGACTAAAACAGACATGTTTCAATGCAAAATTGCCTTTGGTTCTTTTCTAAGTCAATATCTGCAATAGATTTAGAAAGGATTAAAAAATGAAAAATTGACTAAAAGCCAAATCCATAAAAGCTAAATGCAGAAAAAAGATAATTATTTTGATAAGCACGCAATATGTAATTCAAGCCTCGTTATAAGATTTACATTTGGAGTTTTTGTCGGTCAAATATGACCGGACGAAAATCGTTGCAATTAATTGGACTATTATCTTTCTGACTTTTATCATTTAACTTTTCAATTGTCATCTCTAGCTCAAATTTTCACATGTAATTATTTTTTATACAAATGCATGTTTTAACAAATCCAAAACGGATTTGGTATTTATGTTTCAAATACAGTGGACAAGAATCCCTATGAGTTAAGCCTTTTTCAACTGATTTTTATAGTTTGTTCTTATGTTGTGTTGTATAACCACTGTCCCAGGTTAAGGGAGGGTTCAGCGCTCAAAAACATGTTTAACCCCGCCACATTCTTTATGTGCCTGTCCCAAGTCGAGAGTTCAGTGGTTGTCGTTGGTACATGTCTGTCATATTTGTTTTTAGTAAATTGTTTTCTTATAAATAAGGCCGTTAGTTTTTCAATAGAATTGTTTAATATTTTTCATGTCGGGGCATTTTATAGCCGACTATACGGTATGGGTTTTCCTCATTGTTGAAGGCTGTACGGTTGCCTATAATTACTTACATCCACTTCATTTCAACTTTGGTGGATAGTTGTCTCATTGGCAATCTAGCACATATCCTTATTTTAATATTTCTTTTATAATTATGTTTTTATACACTTCTTACAATAATTTATATTCAGTTTTGGAAAAGGACACTAACTGAAAACATCTAACTCAATTTTATAACATCGCAAATATACTTGTTTGACAGTTTATTAAATTGCTAAATGTTATCCCAAATTGAATCTTCATTGAATAATTAGCAAATATTCTGGTTATGAAAAGCTGAATTAAGGTAGGCTGCAAAGGAATGTGGGAATTCTCTTGACACTCAAAAAAGTTCATTTCTCAAAAAACGCATATAATGCGTGTATAATGACCAGTACTTTTGAGGTTTGGATTAAAATTACAAATTTAAGCGAAAAATGACTGGTGAAAGATAAAATTTCTATTTCTTTTTAATTTGACAAACTCGTTATCGACGAATGGCTTATTCCTGTACGTCCATTTTGCGACATTTTTACATTTTTGTGTGTATTTATATCAAACAAACGTACATGTATATGAGCTAATGTGTCTGCATTTAACACATGTAAAGGACATACATTGTATGATTAACACTACGAGGAAACCTTGTCACGTTACCAAAACTGAAAAGAAACAAACAATTTACATTTTACAGCGTTGTGGGGAATATGACGTTTTTCATAAACATGGGTTTTGCTCATTGTTGAAGGCCGCACAGTGCCCTATGGTTTTTGTTTACAGCTTTCATTCTCTGTCCTTTGATCTCGAGCGGATAGTTGTCTCAATGGCAATCCTACCACATCTCCCAATTTATATTGTTTATATAATAAGGACTCCATTTTTGCGTTGTTTTGCTACAATAACTGTTGTTGCGTCTCTTTGATACCACTTGACTTTAGAATAACATAAAGGTCACAAACAAATGACAGCTATGTCCGTCAACCCTCTAAATGTCAGAGACTATTTCCTTGTTCACCTTCCAACAACAATTAAGATAAACAATTTGGCTTCATCAACAGTTATATCTAAAAGATTTTTAAATCGACTTTTGGTGAAGATCAAACTTGTATTATTAAATGAACTAAATATGAGGCAATCAGCAGCTACATCTGTTGCAAGTTTTCTTTATTTTTGTTTGTTGTAGAGTACTTTTTGAGGACGTTTTTGATAATGAACTGAAACATGTGTGAAATTGTATCACTGTACTTTCAATTTATTTTTTTGAACATAAATCTCCGGCAGTTCGGTTGAAGTCACAACCAATCTTCAATCAGAACTGTTTTACGCCAAGTCAAATTTTTGTGATCAGATTTTAAACATCTAAAAAGACAGCACTTACGGTGTCCACTTCATAGAATTTTCATAAAAAAATAATGTGTATCCTTTATTTTAATATAATATAAACTATTTATTAAGAGATTGTTGAATAATGACTTTGTCTTCCTACGTCCAGAAAAGAATATTGATATTTTTTTCAATAATTCTGCATGAACTTTAGTTTCATGTATCTGACATCAAGTGAGGCTTTCACTTACTCGAATGTGAACCTCAACATCAACATTTAACTCGCAATTAAGACACAAGGCCATAATGCAATGAATAATTTGTACATGATTAATACAAAACGGCCCACAGCTCTAATAATGACAGTAAAACTTATTAGTATTAATTATATGTATTAGATATTAATTAACGACTTAACTGTAACTGTTGACACATCGAATTTACACTGAGTTGTTCATCTCACTTCACAGCGAAGTGTTAAACTATTTGATTAAATACTCCTTTTTCGACAAAAATTGACCATTATAATAAAAACTGACAGATTAAACAATATGAACAATAGAGGTAGTATAAACGTCAATGTGATAGCAACCCAACGATAAAAAACAACAAAAAACAGTAGCGGTAAATATGTTTTCCTGATAGCATTATGAACAATATTTTATCAAAAATTACATGGGAAACGTTTTATTGCTATATGCATAGTAGACTGAACTGTCTCATTGCCAATCATACCACGTCTTCTTATTTTTGTACATGTATGAACAGCGTATATACAAAAATATATTTTTACTTATATAAGGCTTTCATCCTACAGCTGGTCAATCTTTGAATTCGTATTTACAGTCACTTATACAAAAATATTTATCTTAGTATTGGATTATTTTTTTTACTGTTTTAGCCCTTTCAAAATATAATTAACAACAAAATATATAAAAAATACAAAACACACACACACACGTACACACTCACACATTATATAACAATCTACATCACTCTTTACAGAAAGAAATTAATATTTGTTTACATATAAAATGACATAAAAACATACTCACACAATGAAGATAATAAATATTGAAATATATATTCATTCCACATGTTGATTTAAACAATAAAAATTCTTACCTTTTCTGACTTGCCATTTATGTCCAGATAAACAGTTTTGGTGCTCTCTAATGACGATCCGTTTCCCATGTCTATTTCAAATGTAACTACATATAATATTTTCAAAAGTCTAGCATGTCGATATATTCAATATACTGATTCCATATCAATATTTGAATCTTATTTTACGTTTTACTCGCGTTAAACACAGGAATCAATTGGCTAATGTTGTTGATGTTATCGCCTTGGAAACACAAGGTGCGTATGATTGTCATAGAAACGTATAATTATATATAGGTATATCTGAAAGCTGTGAAGTGACCGATCACTTGTATCAATACTGTCACAATTTGTACGGCTGTCGCTGGATAGGAGATCAATAATACCCTCGATAATTAGACTGATCAGGAATTTATATTTGGTATTATCATTCAACAGGCATTTCACTTGTCGCGAATTAATATATAAAATCAAGCCAATTCAGCCTGACATACTTTTATCGAAATTTCCATCAGGCAAAAATAATGACTAGTTACATATTTCCGTTATACCACTTAAGATGTGACATTCTGTCGTGTTAGAAAAACTAAATTTGCTGATTGGGGAGTACAAAAAATATAAAACAGGAAGCAGATTCGAATCGATATTAAGGCTCCTAGATAGGTAAAACAATTAACTAAATCCATTTTTTCTTGACATTCTTAAAATTTAATATCAAGAGAAATTACTCATCTAGGAATTCAATGTCCTATTTTTAGATAACTGACCGACAAACATAATAATGATTGATTGATTGATTGTAAGTTTCTTGACCTCCAGTGGCAAATATTTCATGCATGTCTAGGATGATCATTATAATGATGTTACCAAAATGTATATATGCAATATTGAGTATACAATATTTGAGTAACCCAATCAAAACAATAAATCAAAGACATAGGTCTATCACAAATCGCGTCAAAATCTAAATCCAACGACATGTATTCCTAAATATATTCCTGCTTGTAGGAGGAAAATTCGTGATTGTTCACTTCGATTAATATACAATTAAGTTTAAGATGATCGTTTGATTGGTTATTGCTTAACGTCCAGTGGCAAATATTTTATTCATATTTAGGACGAGAACAAATTAACAATAAATGCAAAAGGTTCTTTCTGGAAGGTGATAATGGGCGGTAAATTTGGACAATCACTGGAAATTGAGGATATGTTGGATAGGGGCAGACATCTTTCCTTGCAACAGGCCAACTAAGGACTCCCTCCCTCAGAGACTGAAAATAACACTTTATAAGTTTGTTGCTCTTTTCTGGATTTACCTTCATCAAAAACGCTGATACAAAAAAAAAAAAAAATGAAAGCTAAGGATGTTTAACTATCTAAACACGCAAAGAGCTATATGATCTAAAGAGGCATAAAAGTAAAACCACATCCATCTAAGGAGTTTTACGCGCAGAGGTCTAGGCATTCACCTTACACGATGCAACGATAAACGTCCCTATTCCGACAGAACGTGGCTGCGTATTCATATATTGCGCACAGCTAAACGCACGCCCTACTTATGCAGGTGTTTGACTGCTGGTCAAGAAAATGACCATATTTCAATACCCCGGTCAACCCTTTGGGTCGATTGTCAATTGATGCTCAACATTTGTCTATGAATACCATATTTGTTGTTTTGAGTGTTGTTTTCTATAAACACACTTATGACAAATGTTTTCTATAAACACACTTATGACAAATGTTTTCTATAAACACACTTATGACAAATGTTTTCTATAAACACACTTATGACAAATGTTTTCTATAAACACACTTATGACAAATGTTTCATGCGGTTAATACAAATTCTTATTTATAGAGTAATTTTGAAATATTAATCTCACACTAATACGAAGAAGCATCTATGTAGAATTTTGTAAATAAAAATAAAAAGTGAGTGCTAAGCGCTGGATATACCGTCATCACGAAAACTAAAACTCTAAAATTTGAAAACCAAAGACATACAGGTATAAGTACACGGAAACGTAAGGAGCTTTATGACAAAATGAAGATAACAATAATAGCCAAAATCCCTGTAAAGTCAACTTTGCCAGAGGAAGTTGGAACTTTAATTTCTTAATGATTTCCAACTATTAGAAACAATGTGAAATCAAGGGTAACTTTCATATTAACGACTGTGAAATTATCTTTGTTTTACTATAAATACAAATGTATATTAAAAGCAATTTCAAATATTGATTTTCATAGTTTATCGATCTTAATTTTAAAATTAAAGATATGTTATGACTTTAAAGTATCTTGATGTTTTAAAATAATCACCTGGTTTGGTCGTGCATGGTCACTTATCGTCCATGAAACTAGTAGATCCGCGCTTCATACAAAATGTCTTTTACACCTAATAAATTTACAAAAGAAGCATTCAATTATTTAATAAAACTAACCATTTGTAATGGAATACTATTCACACGGCATACCATTACAAGGATAGATTTCGATGTCAAACTACATTTTCATCGTGAAGCAACCTCTTAAGTTTACAATGTGTGACAAAACAACTTAATTGTAACAACAGTTTTATTTAACCAAAGTCCGGTATGTGTCCATTATCAACACAACCTCAAGTTTATATACAATTACAATTGAAAACAACAGTACATCAAAGTTACTTTTAGTATGACAATAATATATTTTCTTCAATAGATGTAGAGATATCTTAATCCATCAAGAGGAAGCTTATTGACATGTTTTGACCAAGCTGGACAATTAATTGTTCAGCACATTGATTAATTATCATTATAAAGTGACTTACATGCATGTACTTGCACGTAATTTAACTCTTATCTAATACAACCTTTAAATACTGCATGATTCTCTTGAAGGACAGTTCCTGTTATTTTATTAAATTGTACTAAGCATCTATATATATATATATATATATATATATATATAAACAAGTCTAAATTGAAAACAACGTTCAAACCTATGATTGCGTTGGATAAAACCGCAATTTTATACGTGTGCATGCAAAACAAATTTCTTGGTAGAGGGGTCTAAATACAAACAACATTTTCCAAAAGACCAAAAAGTGAAAAAGTATATTTTAACAACACGCATTTGACTAGCAGGTCGAACAACTGATGTTCTTAAACCCTGTTGACTGCCATTGGCGATTGCCAAATAAACGGATCACCAGATGTAGCAAAATGGATCTTATAATAATTTATTACCAAACAGAAAACAATAAACTTGCGGAAAGATGGTATACCGCAAACATGGGTGCAAAAATTTGTACACCATATCCGGATTTCGACAATTAATGTCTCTTCAGTGATGTTAGGAATCGAAACGGTATTTGGAAGGCCATATAATTTACCTCAATTTAGGATAGACTCTTGAATTTTGAAAGAGTCGAAATAGGATGAACGGATCATATAAACCCGAAGGCAAATATAATACAAGCCCAAACGAAAAATATAAACAAGTCTAAATTGAAAACAACGTTCAAACCTATGATTGCGTTGGATAAAAACCGCAATTTTTATACGTGTGCATGCAAAACAAATTTCTTGGTAGAGGGGTCTAAATACAGCACAAACAAAATTTTCCAAAAGACCAAAAAGTGAAAAAAGTATATTTTAACAAAACGCATTTGACTAGCAGGTCGAACAACTGATGTTCTTAAACCCTGCTGACTGCCATTGGCGATTGCCAAATAAACGGATCACCAGATGTAGCAAAATGGATCTTATAATAATTTATTACCAAACAGAAAACAATAAACTTGCGGAAAAATATATATATATATATATATATATATATATATATATATATATATATATATATATATATATTGAAGCCCATCATATTGCCACAAATGTTTAGGCAGCGTACCAAATGTACATCAGTAGATATATCAATTTATTATACTTCATGTCAAAATGCCAGATTTTGATTGGTTAATACGTAGGAGACAATTTACTCTATCCCATGGCAAATACTCTATTACCCTTCACGGAGACGCTTGCTCAAGTGTGCGCTTTAATAAATACGGATGATTGTTATGTACAAGACGACATAGTTTATTACTTTGAATTTGAAATTTAATAGACAGTAATAACAGAACATTCAGTATAATAATTTAAATAACACCATATGATATCTGAGAGGGTGATAGAGCAGATTGTTACCCCTCGAAAAGACATTGTCAACCTTTGCTTCGCCTCAGTTGACAATGTTTTCTCGGGGTAACAATCTGCTCTATCACCCTCTCAGCTATGTGTTATTTATATAATATTAAATCATTTACTACTGGAATACACAATAGAGTTATATACGAAAACAAGTAATATGGTGGAACTTATCGGAACAGAAGATTCACAAAATGAATGAGAAACCATTTGTTCTTCTTTTCCTTTTCAGATTTAGAAATGTAGCAACAACTTCTCTAAATCTATTTTCTATCATTCATTTATCGTCGGCAGACGGTAGAACTATCATGACAATAAGGCTTGATCTCTCAAATTCCAGCTTTTACAGTCTATTAGGCATTTGCGTAAGCATTTACCGATGTTCAAGAAAGGACAGCACCTATTCACCAAAGTTCGTGCAATAAACTTTTACTGTACACAAAACTCCACAGAGCAGGAAATCACCATTTTATGCCCCACCTACGATAGTAGAGGGCATTATGTTTTCGGTCTGTGCTTCCGTCAGTTTGTCCGTCCGTCCGTTCGTCCGTCTGTCCCGCTTCAAGTTAAAGTTTTGGTCAAAGAAGTTTTGATGAAGTTGAAATCAATCAACTTGAAACTTAGTACACCTGTTTCCTTTGATATGATCTTTCTAATTTTAATGCCAAATTAGAGTTTTGACCCCAGTTTCACGGTCCACTGAACATAGTGCTAGCGTTAGTTCAAGGTAGTATATAAAACTCAATTTTAGGATAGATTCCTACATGTACGCTTTATTTTGAGGCCATCGTCCTAAAAATTGTCATACACAGTCCCATCGCTACAAACCAATTTACAAGTATGCGGTTGCTACTACAAAATGGTTTAATATTATATTGCTATATGTTATTAAAGTAGTCAGTTACCATTTAATAAGAATAACTCTTTATAAATTTCGTGCGTAATAAGCACATTTCTGGAATTACCTTCATCAGTCTCACACAAATCTAAACATTTAAAGGTCAAGGATGTACAAATACCCGAATACACGAGGAGCTATATGAGCAAAAGGGGCAAAAAGGAATAACCATTCATATAAGGCAACTTTGACTGGAGAAGTTGCAACCTTAGTTTCTGAATAATTTCTTAATTTCTAGATACATAGGTTCTAGTTTAGGCTAAAAGTCATTATCGACCAACAACGAATCTTTTCATTCTCCCATGGGTTTCGTTTTACTTGCTTATTTTACAGCTTGCTTGGGGTTTTTACGACATAATCATAAACCGGTTGCCTTTTATAGATCTTAATTATATCTTTTCTATCTCAACAAATCTGTCAACATTTACATTATCATCAACAGTTACGCCAGATTCATCATAACGAATACAGTTCGGGCTGAAGATTGGATTTCTGTCTTTCAGAAACTCACAAAATGTCAAAGTTGCCTTATATGAATGGATATTCCTTTTGTCCCTTTGCTCATATAGCTCCTCGTGTATTCGGGTATTTGTACATCCTTGACCTTTAAATAGAAAATGAAAGGATATGGAGTAAATGTACATGGGACAAAATCGCACACAATACATAGAAAACATAGAAAATTATCAATGAAAAGGCTTTTATTCCTGTTCTTCATCTTGACAGTTGATGTAGGGTCTTCAACAATGAACAAATTATTCATACCCTACAACAAGGTCAAGACGGCCCCTAACGTCGACTTAAGCGGTACTATTGATAAAAATAAAGTAATTTGAAAGACATCGATCGCCGCTAAAATATGCCTTGAAGTTACACATGTCGGGAGCGGTCAATGAATTACATAATTTATAATTACGGGCGAGGTTTTGAACATATATTTGTCATACATTGCCCAACAAAAGACCAATAATTTCGAAACAACAAATGATAGACAATACATATAAAACTAAACAACAAATGATAGACAGCACAGGGCACATCGAAATATATGTAAGAAAACCTAGCAGTTTAAAATAGTATGAAAGGGCAATATACAAAACAGATGACCAGACCAATATTTTGAAGAAATTTAACCAAACATGAAAATTTGACGGTGTATTAATATGAGAAATTATCACATGAACAAGCACACCATAACTGTAAATATTATAAGAGCATACACCTCAAGCACGGGGAAACGTTCTACTGCCTCCACACAGCACTAGAGACAAACTCTAGAATCAATAGAAAATGAAAGGATATGGAGTAAATGTACATGGGACAAAATCGCACACAATACATAGAAAACATAGAAAATTATCAATAAACAGGGCTTTTATTCCTGTTCTTCATCTTGACAGTTGATGTAGAGTCTTCAACAATGAACAAATCATTCATACCCTACAACAAGGTCAAGACGGTCCCTAGCGTCGACTTAAGCGGTACTATTGATAAAAATAAAGTATTTTTAAAGATATCGATCGCTGCTAAAATATGCCTTGAAGTTACACATGTCGGAGGCGGTCGATGAATTACATAATTTATAATTACGGGCGAGGTTTTGAACATATATTTGTCATACATTGCCCAACAAAAGACCAATAATTTCGAAACAACAAATGATAGACAATACATATAAAACTAAATTCCAAAGTAAGCTCTCGTTTGAGGATTGTGAAATTGGCAACTACCCATTTGCAATAAATGAATAAAATGAAGATGTTTTATTAATAAAATTATGTTCTCCCATTTAAATTGCTACCAAGTTACCACTCTAGATTGAAAATTTCATGACTTTTTATCAAAGAATCTTTATCATATTCTGAGATTTAAAAAAACGATTTCTTACATCAAAATTAAAAAAAAAAAATCTTTCTTAATAGTTCATTTTTACAGCAGAAAGATCATTTTGTGTATTTGCCTTGACAGTTTTACAATTGTATGACATTATTTTTGCTCTTATCTACTGAATCAAAATTCTAAAAATGTTGGCCTTTCAAATAAAATATGCCTATAACACATCTATTTTCTTGTTAAATTATATACTTTTCTGATTCCTATGCATATTTATTATAATGACTTTGCCTTGTACATGTATTTATGGTTCTTTTCCTAAATCACAACAGAAATTTAATGACAGACGGGCATATATACAAAACTTAATGAATAATTGAAATCAAGATGTTTGCGTTATATCGCAAAGGTTTGCGTTATAACGCAAAAGGTTTGCGTTTAACGCAAAGGTTTGCGTTATAACGCAAAGGTTTGCGTTATATCGCAAAGGTTTGCGTTATATCGCAAAGGTTTGCGTTATATCGCAAAGGTTTGCGTTTAACGCAAAGATAGGAAGAAAATTATAAAAAAAATGTGTGGCGCTAATACGCTTCCGTAGAATACTATTCACACGGCATACCATTACAAGGATAGATTTTGATGTCAAACTACATTTTCATCGTGAAGCAACCTCTTAAGTTTACAACGTGTGACAAAACAACGTAATTGTAACAACAGTTTTATTTAACCAAAGTCCGGTATGTGTCCATTATCAACACAACCTCAAGTTTATATACAATTACAATTGAAAAACAACAGTACATCAAAGTTACTTTTAGTATGACAATAATATATTTTCTTCAATAGATGTAGAGATATCTTAATCCATCAAGAGGAAGCTTACTGACATGTTGACCAAGCTGAACAATTAATTGTTCAGCACATTGATTAATTATCATTATAAAGTGACTTACATGCATGTACTTGCACGTAATTTAACTCTTATTTAATACAACCTTTAAATACTGCATGATTCTCTTGAAGAACAGTTCCCTGTTATTTTTATTAAATTGTACTAAGCATCTGTATATATATATATATTGAAGCCCATCATATTGCCACAAATGTTTAGGCAGCGTACCAAATGTACATCAGTAGATATATCAATTTATTATACTTTTCATGTCAAAATGCCAGATTTTGCTTGGTTAATACGATGGAGACAATTTACTCTATCCCATGGCAAATATTCTATTACCTTTCACGGAGACGCTTGCTCAAGTGTGCGCTTTAATAAATACGGATGATTGTTATGTACAAGACGACATAGTTTATTACTTTGAATTTGAAATTTAATAGACAGTAATAACAGAACATTCAGTATAATAATTTAAATAACACCATATGATATCTGAGAGTGATAAGATTGTTACCCTCGAAAGACATTGTCAACCTTTGCTTCGCCTCAGTTGACAATGTTCTCGGTAACAATCTGTATCCTCTCAGCTATGTGTATTTATATAATATTAAATCATTTACTACTGGAATACACAATAGAGTTATATACGAAAACAAGTAATATGGTGGAACTTATGGAACAAAATCGCACACAATACATAGAAAACATAGAAAATTATCAATAAACAGGGCTTTTATTCCTGTTCTTCATCTTGACAGTTGATGTAGGGTCTTCAACAATGAACAAATTATTCATACCCTACAACAAGGTCAAGACGGCCCTAACGTCGACTTAAGCGGTACTATTGATAAAAATAAAGTAATTTGAAAGACATCGATCGCCGCTAAAATATGCCTTGAAGTTACACATGTCGGAGGCGGTCAATGAATTACATAATTTATAATTACGGGCGAGGTTTTGAACATATATTTGTCATACATTGCCCAACAAAAGACCAATAATTTCGAAACAACAAATGATAGACAATACATATAAAACTAAACAACAAATGATAGACAGCACGGGCACATCGAAATATATGTAAGAAAACCTAGCAGTTTAAAATAGTATGAAAGGGCAATATACAAAACAGATGACCAGACCAATATTTTGAAGAAATTTAACCAAACATGAAATTTTGACGGTGTATTAATATGAGAAATTATCACATGAACAAGCACACCATAACTGTAAATATTATAAGAGCATACACCTCAAGCACGGGAAACGTTCTACTGCCTCCACACAGCACTAGAGACAAACTCTAGAATCAATAGAAAATGAAAGGATATGGAGTAAATGTACATGGGACAAAATCGCACACAATACATAGAAAACATAGAAAATTATCAATAAACAGGGCTTTTATTCCTGTTCTTCATCTTGACAGTTGATGTAGGGTCTTCAACAATGAACAAATTATTCATACCCTACAACAAGGTCAAGACGGCCCTAACGTCGACTTAAGCGGTACTATTGATAAAAATAAAGTAATTTGAAAGACATCGATCGCCGCTAAAATATGCCTTGAAGTTACACATGTCGGAGGCGGTCAATGAATTACATAATTTATAATTACGGGCGAGGTTTTGAACATATATTTGTCATACATTGCCCAACAAAAGACCAATAATTTCGAAACAACAAATGATAGACAATACATATAAAACTAAACAACAAATGATAGACAGCACGGGCACATCGAAATATATGTAAGAAAACCTAGCAGTTTAAAATAGTATGAAAGGGCAATATACAAAACAGATGACCAGACCAGTATTTTGAAGAAATTTAACCAAACATGAAATTTTGACGGTGTATTAATATGAGAAATTATCACATGAACAAGCACACCATAACTGTAAATATTATAAGAGCATACACCTCAAGCACGGGAAACGTTCTACTGCCTCCACACAGCACTAGCGACAAACTCTAGAATCAATGTTTAGATTTGTGTGAGACTGATGAAGGTAAATCCAGAAATGCGCTTATTACGCACGAAATTTGTAAAGAGTTATTCTTATTAAATGGTAACTGACTACTTTAATAACATACAGCAATATAGTATTAAACCATTTTGTAGTAGCAACCTCATACTTGCAAATTGGTTAACTTTGTAGAAGGGACTGTGTATGACAATTTTTAGGATGATGGCCTCAAAATAAAGCGTACATGTGGGAATCTATCCTAAAATTGAATTTTATATACAACCTTGAACTAACGCTAGCAGGTAGAAAGTCTTCGCACCTTTTTAAATATTCTTCCGACGTGCAAATTTATTGTTGAGATCGTCATTTATTATTGTAAAACTTCATGTACTTTTCTGTGAGTATGACATTGAAAAACACTCAAATGAGGTAGATCTAGGTTATGGCAGGCGGAAACCCAGTTGAAATTAAACAAAAGAAATGGAACTCTTTGTTAGAGAAGGGTAAAAAGGCCAAGTTGGTAAATTTAAATTGTTTACATCTGTTTCTATGGGCTTTAAAAGTTTAATGAAAGTGCCTAAGTGGCGAACGTAGATACAAAGAGGGACGAAAGATACCAGAGGACAGTCAAACTCATAGATCGAAAACAAACTGACAACGCCATGGCCAAAATAAAAAGACAAACAGACAAATAATAGTACAGATGACACAACATAGAAAACTAAAGACTACAACACGAACCCACCAAAAACTGGGGTGATCTCAGGTGCTCCGGAAGGGTAAGCAGATCCTGCTCCACATGTGGCACCCGTCGTGTTGCTTATGTTATTCAAATCCGGTAAATAGTCTAATTCGGTAAGTCACATTCGTGAAAAGGAAGGGTATTGTAGTTACGACATAAGGAACATATCCGATATCATCTGTAAAACGGTTATTCCATAACGGTCAACCAACTCGTGATGGCGTCCGTAAAATTTACGAAGGAACATTCAGTATAATAATTTAAATAACACCATATGATATCTGAGAGGGTGATAGAGCAGATTGTTACCCTCGAAAAGACATTGTCAACCTTTGCTTCGCCTCAGTTGACAATGTTTTCTCGGGGTAACAATCTGCTCTATCACCCTCTCAGCTATGTGTTATTTATATAATATTAAATCATTTACTACTGGAATACACAATAGAGTTATATACGAAAACAAGTAATATGGTGGAACTTATCGGAACAGAAGATTCACAAAAATGAATGAGAAACCATTTGTTCTTCTTTTCCTTTTCAGATTTAGAAATGTAGCAACAACTTCTCTAAATCTATTTTCTATCATTCATTTATCGTCGGCAGACGGTAGAACTATCATGACTATAAGGCTTGATCTCTCAAATTCCAGCTTTTACAGTCTATTAGGCATTTGCGAAAGCATTTATCGATGTTCTAGAAAGGACAGCACCTATTCACCAAAGTTCGTGCAATAAACTTTTTACTGTACACAAAACTCCACAGAGCAGGATATCACCATTTTTATGCCCCACCTACGATAGTAGAGGGGCATTATGTATTTCGGTCTGTGCTTCCGTCAGTTTGTCCGTCCGTCCGTTCGTCCGTCTGTCCCGCTTCAAGTTAAAGTTTTTGGTCAAAGTAGTTTTTGATGAAGTTGAAGTCCAATCAACTTGAAACTTAGTACACCTGTTTCCTATGATATGATCTTTCTAATTTTAATGACAAATTAAAGTTTTGACCCCAGTTTCACGGTCCACTGAACATAGTGCTAGCGTTAGTTCAAGGTAATATATAAAACTCAATTTTAGGATAGATTCCTACATGTACGCTTTATTTTGAGGCCATTACCCTAAAAAAATTGTCTTACACAGTCCCATCGCTATAAACCAATTTACAAGTATGCGGTTGCTACTACAAAATGGTTTAATACTATATTGCTATATGTTATTAAAGTAGTCAGTTACCATTTAATAAGAATAACTCTTTATAAATTTCGTGCGTAATAAGCGCATTTCTGAATTTACCTTCATCAGTCTCACACAAATCTAAACATTTAAAGGTCAAGGATGTACAAATACCCGAATACACGAGGAGCTATATGAGCAAAAGGGGCAAAAAGGAATAGCCATTCATATAAGGAAACTTTGACATTTTGTGAATTTCTGAAAGAGAGAAATCCAATCTTCAGCACGAACAGTATTCGTTATGATGAATCTGGCGTAACTGTTGATGATAATGTAAATGTTGACAGATTTGTTGAGATAGAAAAGATATAATTAAGATCTATAAAAAGACAACCGGTTTATGATTATGTCGTAAAAAAACCCCAAGCAAGCTGTAAAATAAGCAAGTAAAACGAAACCCATGGGAGAATGAAAAGATTCGTTGTTGGTCGATAATGACTTTTAACCTAAACTAGAACCTATGTATCTAGAAATTAAGAAATTATTCAGAAACTAAGGTTGCAACTTCTCCAGTCAAAGTTGCCTTATATGAATGGCTATTCCTTTTTGCCCCTTTTGCTCATATAGCTCCTCGTGTATTCGGGTATTTGTACATCCTTGACCTTTAAATGTTTAGATTTGTGTGAGACTGATGAAGGTAAATCCAGAAATGCGCTTATTACGCACGAAATTTATAAAGAGTTATTCTTATTAAATGGTAACTGACTACTTTAATAACATATAGCAATATAGTATTAAACCATTTTGTAGTAGCAACCGCATACTTGTAAATTGGTTTATAGCGATGGGACTGTGTATGACAATTTTTTTAGGATAATGGCCTCAAAATAAAGCGTACATGTGGGAATCTAACCTAAAATTGAGTTTTATATACAATCTTGAACTAACGCTAGCAGGTAGAAAGTCTTCGGACCTTTTTTAAATATTCTTCCGACATGTAAATTTATTGTTGAGATCGTCATTTATTATTGTAAAACTTCCTGTACTTTTCTGTGAGTATGACATTGAAAAACACTCAAATGAGGTAGATCTAGGTTATGGCAGGCGGAAACCCAGTTGAAATTAAACAAAAGAAATGGAACTCTTTGTTAGAGAAGGTAGAAAAGGCCAAGTTTGTAAATTTGAATTGTTTACATCTGTTTCTATGGGCTTTAAAAGTTTAATGAAAGTGCCTAATTTAGGATTTTATGCATCTTATGTATGTGCTTTTACTTAAATTATGGTATGGAGCTTCGAGATATTTGTAAACTTTTAAATTATAGACAAAGTTTCACAAAACAGTCGATTTTGTAGGTGCAAATACATGTGGATCTTTTTTGTGCATAAGCATAAATTTCGCCGAAAAATTTTCAAAGAAAGATAATAAATTGATCTTTTCAAAGCATTAATTTGCATCTCTGCCCCCGGCAACAGCTTTTGGGAAAAAATCCCAAAAATGGGCAATAATGTCATCGAAAAGAGAAAGTCGAGTACACCTTTTTATGTTTAGACGTGTTTGAGTTGACTATTCTGTCTTGAAAACGTATAAAAGAAAAATATTTGATACATCATCTCGCTTCAGATTCTATTATTTTTATATATTTAGGCTCTAGCTTGATATGATCACAATTAAAAATTTACAGTACTAAAAAATGAAATATATGGATCAAGTGAAATACCTTTCTAATGAGTCATAACAACAGAGTAGGTGTGCTCGAATAACAAATTTTTACTAAAAGTACTTGACGACAAACTTTTCAAGTGGATCTTAAAAATGCATAACTTCGAAAAAGCTTCATTGTTTTGTGCTATCTAGGTTAATTAATCTCCAACCTTCAACAAAATATTTAATTTGAATTTTTTAAAATATTTTTGAACTTTCCAAAATTCCCCCTGACAACCGATTAGACAATGCTTTTTATGTTGACCAAATGCGTAAAAGTACATTAAATGATGCTAAATAGCTAGTAGATACATTTGTCTTTTAAAATACAACTGACATATAAGGATCGTAATGATGTTATGTGGATAAATTTATCGGTTTTTCAAGAGCTAAATTGACAGCGCTTCATCACTACAATGGTTTCCATTTTTACGATTATAAAAATTAGGTGGCGTAACGGGGAGATAATTTTGACGAGGTAGAATCCTGACTGATGGGACATGAATCTAAATAATCGCTGGTACATTTGTGTCAGCCATTTTTCTAAATATATTCTAAGCTTCTAGTTGACACAGGTCCTTGTAAAGACCTTCAGATGAATCCTTAGAATAATAATTTTCCACGTTTCGAAGAATAGAGGAAAATTATTGTACTAACGGTTCTTTCATATATACATGTATGGACACGTGATAATAACTGTAGTATCATGGGACTATTCAATTTTCGCGGGTTAATTTCCAAATTAGACCATTCTCTCGCCAACTTCGAACTGGTCAAGATGGACACCGAGTTAGATAATTCAATTAAGGCAGCTATTTTACGCAAGGTGAAAAATGCAGTTTCTTCTTCACAGCAAGATCTTCTAAACAGTATAACTACAGTGATGGACAGTAGGCTTACAGCTTTTCAGTCAAATCTGCAACAGTCACAGCAGGAGATTTCCCAAACTCAGATAGCCAAGCTTGAGGAAACAATGACTGACAATTATAGTTTTCAGCGAAAAGGAAATGAAAACCAGTATCGGCATGAGGTGAAAGTGCTAACCAAACTGAAGGAAGCTAAAGCTAACCTTGAGGCTCCAGAATTGTGAAAAGAAACTGTACAGACACCAAAGAGGAAGATTATTGAAGGTATTGACTTAGTGCGTGAAAAGCAAAAACTTGTAAAACTGGCCAACTCTTGTTGTCAGCGAGTACGTCGCTAATCCTATCGCTGATGACTCAGAAGATGAAAAGAAAATGATGAGGGCTCAGTCTAGAACAGAAAGAATAAACCAAAGGCGGAAAAAGTAAAGAAAGGCCAACCACGACCATCACTTTAAAGCAGGAACCCAGAGAAAGAAACCAAGTCAATTAAGCCTGGAAGGTGTTTTAAATGTAGAAAAAAGGGTCATTGGGTAGACGAATGTCCAGATCTGAAAAATAAGATAAGTAGTACTTATTCACAAATTTTAGTTTTTGATAATACTAATGTAATGCACGGCAGTTTTGTGCCTTTAGCTAATAATTCAAGCAATAATCTTGTTACAGAAGTGAGTACTGTTAAAAATGCTCAGACGGTGAAGTGTATTCATACGAATACAATCGTTCAGCATGACTGCGCCTCGCCAGTTGGTAGACGTAAGGTCAATATAGGTCAATGGAAATTGATTACTGAAAAAAACAAACACATTATCGACGTAACTGAAAATGGTTATAAACTACCATTCAAAACTGAGCCCGAACAAGCTGTAATAAAAAAAAAAAACAGATCTTCATTAAACAATAAGGTATTTGTTCAAGCTGAGATCAGCAATCTTTTACAGAAAAAATGTATTTCTGAAGTACAACAGGTTCCACATATAGTTAACCCTTTTACTGTTGCAGACAACAAATCGAGCAAACCTAAACTTGTACTAGATTGTAGACATATAAACATTCATTTGTTCAAATTTAGATTTAAGCATGAAGACACCAAAATAGCCAGAGAAATGTTTCAGAAAGATGACTATCTGTTTAGTTTTGATCTTAAATCGGCTTATCGTCACATTGAAGTTGTCAAATAGATCGAAGTTTTCTAGGGTTTTCATGGAATTTTGAAGGCAAAGTTAGATACTTTGTTTTCATTTTACTGCCTTTTGGTTTGGCTACGGCCTGGTACATTTTTTCAAAAGTACTACGAGAATTAGTCAAACATTTGAGATCTGAAGACAAAAGGATCATCAAGTTTCTAGATGCTGGTTTAGGTGGTGACCGAGATTTGAGCTCGTGTCTTAAAACTAGTCAAGAGATAAAACAGAAGTTGGAAGTTCTTGGGTTTTTGATTGCACATGAAAATTGTTGCTGGTTCCCTTCACAGAATGCGAGATGGTTAGGTTATATTTGGGACACAAAGATAGGAAAATTTTTAGTTAGTGATGAGAGAATAGACCACTTTCGAGTTTGTCCGTCACCGGAAAAAACTCGTCAATTACGCGCGCCTTTATGACGTCATTTACCAGATAGAGGGGATCGCCTGTATCCCTGCACTATTAACGTTCATCAAGCGTCTTAGTGATCGTCATTGTGCAGGATGAACCAGAAATAATGATTGTTCGGTAGGTACTTAATCACAAATCCTTAATGACAGCAGTGCTGATTATCAATTATGAAAATTCAATTTGCCGAATAGTTCGTGCAATAAAGCATCATAGTTTTCCAACCAATTGCTCAACATGGGAACGGAAGTGACGATGCCCCTAAACGCACGAATGATGTTCACTAAAACCAGAGTTTATGACGGATATGCATCGAACTCGAAAGTTGTCTATTCACCAATCAGAAAAAGCTGCAAATCGTATCTTAAGCGATATTGGTAAAGGGGTACTTTTGTTTTGTGCTCGAACATTGGCTAGAATTATTGGTCAGCTGATTTCAATGCAAATCGTTTTGGGTGATATTGTAAGACTGAAGACACGATTTTTATATGATTGTGTTCAAGCGGCTGCTAGCTGGAATGCACCTGTTGAAATAACAGTAGAAGCTATTTTGAGCTTGGTTTTTGTGAAAACTCTTGCAGAACACTTAATGCTGTAGCTGTTGATATTTGTTCGGTTAATTTAACTGACATTTATGATATTGAGTTATTTTGTGACGCCTCAGATGTAGGCTTTGGTTGATATTTCTCCACAATTTTGGATTTTCAGAATGTAAATAATGAGATTTATGGAAATTGGTATGCGGGTGAACAATTTGAAAGTTCTACCTGGCGTGAGTTAGAGACGGTAAGAAGGGTTTTGACTTGGATGGAGAGTTGTCTCATTGGCACTCATACCACATCTTCTTATATCTATTTTGAACACATATGATTATATTCTTGAAAACAGAACAGTTAAAGTGGATTCTGACAATAAGAATGTGACACATATCTTAAAGGTTGGGAGCAGAAATTACAAATTACAGAAGGTCGTAACAGATATTCACTCGAAGAAGAGCATAGGTTTACAAACAAATTGGGTACCGAGAACCGAAAATAAGCATGCTGATCAATTAAGTAGACACACTGATCCCAATGATTGGAGTATTGAAAGGAATGTTTTCCGTGATCTTAGTTGTCAGTTTGGTCCTTTTACTATTGACAGATTTGCTACTCATTACAATGCACAGTGCTCTCGCTTTAATTTGAGAATTTTTTTTTTTAGGGGAGGTGGCACTAATTGGTTAGTGCCATCTCCATCGTTATACATCATAAATGACAAAGTAAGAAGCATGTTGGTTATTCCTGATTGGAAATCTGCTCCTTATTTGCCACTTTTATATAATAACGGCAGATTTAGACATTTTATACAAGAGGTTAATTTATTTGGCTAAAGACAAAATTATAGTAAAGGGTACCGGAAAAAATGGAATTTTCGGTGAAAATCCTCTAAGATTTAGAATGATTGCTTTATTTATCAGATTTAAATAAGGATCTTTCATTTTTTAGGATAAAAACTGAGACATAACGTGGAGAACGCCGTGGAGAGCAGTAGTGTTGGAGAAAACAATGTGTTGAGATCTTTGGCAGGAAAGATCGCTTTGTATATAATTGATTCTAAAGGTCAAAATACGTCAAAGAAGTACTTCACCGGCTTTAATCGTTGGAAGTCGTTTATTAATGAACAGGGTTTTTCTTATTTACCAGCCGAACCTGTGCATGTAGCATTATATTTAACTTTTCTTATTGATAAACATTCTTCACCAAGTGTATTGCAGTCTGCAATTTACTCTATAAAATGGGCTCACGAATTGAACGGTTACATAGATCCTACAAGCAATTCATTCATTAAGTTTCTATTAGAATCTTGCAAAAGGCTGAACGGTAAACCAGTCGTGAAAAAAAATCCAGTTAATAACATTATGCTTAGAGAACAATGTAGTTGCATCAGCATTCTAGTGACTTATTAGTGATTAGGATTTGACTATGACACTTATAGCTTATGCAGGATTTTTACGTTTTGACGAATTAAGTACATTAACTTGTAAGGACATTAAGATATATGATGAATACATGTCTATTTTTTTGTCACATAGCACAACTGATCAGTATGGGCAAGGCAACGAAATTTTGATTTCTAAAGGGAATTCTCAGGCATGTCCTCTTTTGATGTATACGCGTTATTTGGGTTTATCTGGTTTGGATGTACATTCCGATCACTTTTTTTTCAGACCCATATTTAGATCAAGTGGTACAGCTAACTTAATTTATAAAAACAAGAAACTTATACAGCAGCTAGGCAAAATATCGTTAAAAGGTTAAAAACGGTTGCTCCTCATCTTAACTTAGGTTTACACTCATTGCGTTCAGGTGGCTCTTCGGCTGCAGCTAAGTCAGATGTTAATGAGAGATGTATAAAGAGACATGGACGTTTGAAATCTGATTTAAGTAAGGTCGGGTACATTGCAGATTCGTTTGATAATAGAATTTCAGTTTCTAAGAATTTAGTTTTATAGACATTTTTTCGCTTCAGCCCTTTCTTCGAGTTCTCTAGTTTTGTGGGCGATCGGCAATTGTAAAATGTGTTTGAGATATTTTTGCCATATATTAGTGTAGTGTGTACTAATAATTTTCTGCGTTTCAAAGTATAGAGGAAAATTATTGTACTAACGGTTCTTTCATATATACATGTATGGACACGTGATAATAACTGTAGTATCACGTGACTTGTCATTTTTCGCGGGTTAATTTCCCAATTAGACCATTCTCTCGCCAACTTCGAACTGGTCAAGTTCTAATACTATGTTGACTCATATTATTGTTTGCGTTTTCATATTTTGTACTATATAGGTATATTTTTTACCAGTATACATTTTTGTTGTATTTTGTTTATGTAAACATAAACCAATTTTCAGTACTGTCCAATGTTCATCTCTCGAGACGATCCTCCGAGCATTAGGGTTTGGACACAGGTTTCCATATCAACTGAGGTAACTTGGTTGTTAGTTTTTCCTGGCTGGCGGGTTCGTTTATGACAGAGTAAAACTTTTCAACTCGTATTGGCAGTTTGAATATTGTTTATATATATAGATATTATTTTTATGAAATTAGTATGTGTATTAAAAATAGTTTATAATAAAATCCGGTGTCCTTCTAGTCTTGTGGACGATTCGCAATTGTAAAATGTGTTTGAGATATTTTTGCAATATATTAGTCTAGTGTGTACTTGACGAAACTGACTGTTACATACGCACTCCGGATTTGAAGGTCAACCTCATTACAACATTTTGACAGTTACAATTTGAACATTGCCATTCTAGATTATTTTCACAGTAAAGTAGATTAATTAAAAATGATCTCCTAGACAAGGTTGCATTGGAGTATAACTGAATTGTAGAAGATAAATTGAGTTTGTATATATCAATAATGTTGTTACCGATCTATTAGACAACACAATGGAACTAGATTACATGACAAAGATATTCCCCCAGGAGAGACTAGGGGTCATAATTAAGTCTAATACTAGTTACTTTGCAGAGAGAATACAGATTTTTCGAAGAGTTGAAGAGATAAAGATGGGAACACAATCCAATAAACACTAGAGGAACGCTTTCCAGCGTCTGGCGTAAATACAAAATTTCAATTTTGGTATCTATGATGAGTTTATTTATAACCACTGGGTCGATGCCACTGCTTGTGGAGTTTTATCCCCCGAGGGTATCACCAGCCCAGTAGTCAACACTTCGGTGTTGACATGAGTTATCATTGATATGGTCATAATTATTTATGAACTGTTTACAAAACTCTGAATTCTTGAAATACTAAGGCTTTTCTACCTCAGGAATAGATTACCTTTGCTGTATTTGGCAAAACCTTTAGGAATTTTTGGTCCTCAATGCTCTTCAACTTCGTACTTTATTTGGCCTTTTTAACTTTTTTTGATTCGAGCGTCACTGATGAGTCTTTTGTAGACAAAACGTGCGTCTGGCTTTATACAAAATTTCAATCCTGGTATCTATGATGAGTTTATTTATTTCCAGAGAATATAATAAAAGTGTAACAAAATACATCAGTGATGGACGAAAGATTACAAAATGAGAAAATTTAGTAAACGATGGAGAAAAGGTTTTATCAGAGATTAGGAAACAAATCATGTAATCGATGGAATCAATGGAATCATTGACAGAAAATCAAGTGGCAATGGAAAGAAACGGGCTAGGATTAAAGGTTAACCATCATTGATCATTTCAAAAAGGTAACAATAAAAGGAAGATTACAAAAATATATAGAGCTGAAGGGAGAGATTAAGATGAAAGAATATTACAGTGAAAAATTAAACAAAACAATCACAGAGTTTAGGATAGAAGGAAAGTAAAGTGTTCAGTGTACAATTACAGAATAGAAATTATACCTGTCTGTCTTGACGTTTTCTTCATCCGTACATAAAGGAATTGACGTTTTTTACACTGATCTGCAGTCAAGTTTAGCGTTTGATAATTCATTGATAACATTCTGGCGTATCACAAACAAACAACTTGTAACGTCCCATTTCATTGGCCGAAAGATTTAAATACAACAACAATCGTAGTGTGCACGTGAATTGACACAGGTGACAGACAATGGAATCAATGTACTATGTTACTACGAACGTAAAAAGAATTAAAAAAAATCTGTGTTGTCGCCTGATTTTCAAATATTGGGGTCGAAATACTATAATTTTGATATTTTTTATTTAGTAATGTTCTTTATGCAACAACACAGTTGTCATGTACTGGATTATGAAAGAAAAAAAATACAAGCCTCATAATAATGATAAACACATGGGCCACTTTTATACGGATGAATACATGAAAACTTTTAATTTTCGGATCTCATAATAATAAATAATTTATGATGGGTTGCACATTTCTCCGACTCGTTTTTTTGTTTTCATGCTATAAAACGAACATACAGAAGCTAAGCGTTTTAGTAACACATTGTCCCATTCATTCACCGAACGGTAGAAAGCCCTAGAAACAAAATATCAATGATCGTATTGTGCAAGTGAATGAATACAATTGACGTAGTATGGAATGTACTATCGTAGATGTATATGGTACTATCATAGATGTATAAGGTACTGTCATGGTTACTGCGAAAATAAAATGTTTGTGTAAAAGGATTGAAATATAACATCATTACAAGTACATATAGAAAGATATTTTATTCTTCCAAATCTAAGAATATTAGAATAAAATATCTTACTGTAAGTACTACCAGTATCCTACATCTGAATCCGCTAATGAATTATTTTTTTAAATTCTTCGTCTTGATAACATTGTGACTTCATTTTAATAAGCATACTACATATCACTTTGGTGGATAGTTGTCTCATTGGCAATCATACCACATCTCCTTATTTTCATAAATACTGAATTTGTTTACCTTCAATCTTATTATATTTTATTGATATTTTATGTTTCTCAGTAAACTTATACCAATGAGGTATAATAAACTGTTTAACGAAATATTTAGAAATTAAGGATGACAAAATACTTGTAAAAGGAGGGACTCGGTCCCCTTTTTATTGATACATTTAATGATAAACACATTTTTAAACTGATTGTTTTTATTACCAAACACTGAGTTAATTGACATAATACTTGGTCTATGTAAAAATTTATAATATAAAATTTACGTTCTTTTTTTTTTCAACTGAGAACAGCAATATAGATCATGAATTAAAAAAATTCATAACCTATATCACCGGAGTTACATAAAGTACATTTCCTTTCATTGCGGCTAATGTTTTGTCATCTCCAAACAAAGCATGGTTACCTGCTCTGAATTTACATAGAACTTAGGGATTTTTTTTTAAAGTAAACTGAATCAGAAAAAAATATCACACTATCCCAAGTCGAAACCCTAAAACCCCAAGCTTCCCTGCTTTAAAAAGTTACTGGATTATGCCATGCAATGATGTAAATTTAAGTTAGTTGTCATTTATAACTAGTCATTGGGATTCCATTTTTCTATTTCTACGTAGTTTCATATTTATAAAAAAAGGTTTTGTATATGCGAGCATAGTTTTAGGGTCGAGGAGGGGGGTTTGATATACTGACGATATAATATATAATATGAATAATGAACAGTTTATTTCACAACCCTATTTACTGTGGCGTGCAATATCTTTATTATGTAATTGTAATTTGACTATTTTTGAAGTTACGGTCGTATTTGCGTTTATCCGACATCATCCGAGCAATTTCATTCATATTTCCTATTTTGTTATCATTGCAAACACATAATAATGTAAATTAACAGATAGAAAAGGTGCACGGGGTTAGTCCAGAACTATTTGAGAGGAGACAGTTGGATTCAATATTTCGCCGGGAAATCCGTCAGTATTAAAGAGTTTTCGTTATCAATTTCAAAAAATTTAAAGAAAGAATTTTATTAGAACTATTGCACAAAATTATAATATAAATAATATAAATAAATTTTATATGCACGTGTATAAGCTAGAATTGCCATGAGATAATCAAGTACACAATCCTGTACGTGATCAGCCCATTCAACTTTCGATCGGTTATTGTACGCGTGTTCTATTTTCGCAGGTGTGCTTGGGCGGGGCTTGAAAGTTTATTTAAGGTCGAAGGTGTGAACTGACCAATGACAACGATCGTTCCTTAACATGTTGTTCTAATAAAGTTTGTTTGACTGATTATGTCGCACGGCCTTTCGCTAAGCTTGGCTGCAGTTAAGTGTATCCGTACAAAAAAGGGAGAATGTAATAATTTCGAATCATTACTGTTACAATTTGTTGCTGTAGTTAAGGAAATCAAAACAAAACAATCTTTTTTTTGTTCGAATCCTTCTAATTCCTTTAGTTATAAAAACAAGGAAATGTGGTAAGATTGCTAATGAGACAACTTTCCATCACAGAGGTAAACAACTACAATGCATCATACGACCTTCAACAATGAGCAAAACCCATTCAATAATAAACTATAAAAGACCCCGGCATAACAAAATGTGACACAAATTTAGAAGAGAAAATCAACAGCCTGATTAACGCTCAAAACAATTAACGAAAAACAAATATAAATAATAGCAACAGCCTCTGAATTACAGGCTCCAGATTTGAGACAGGAATATAAATAATGTGGCGGGATTAAACATGTGTGTGATCTCTCAATCCTCCATAAACTTGGGACAGTGGTGTAACAGCACAACATAAGAGCAAACTGTAAAAATCAGTCGGAAATGGCTTAACAAACCAGATTGTAATAAAGCACAATAACAATTAACATAAATATAAAAGACACAAAGTACCGACCTGAGAGTACTTGTGGTTAAAGAAAGCTAGTTAAAAGCCAATTGCAACTAATAATAATAAATCATATTATCCTAGTCAAGTGTATCGGTGTCGTTAAACATTAACGGACTTAGTGTACATACATCATAAAAAGTCTAATTTATGAACGAATTTGTGCAATGCGACAAAATTAGTAAATAGTATCGACAGGATGCAGGACCATAAGCCCTCACGACCGTATAGCTACACACACGCAATCATCAAAAATAAAATCGATACCAGCACCGACAAAAAAGAACATCCAAAGATCCCACTATGGTGTCAAACCGACAACCTTCAAAAATAAGTCGATCCAAAGGACTAATGAGTCCACATGGACCTCATCAAAATCCACGGGCTCCACAAACAAAATCACCGTAAAAATCATGATTACCCATTTCTAATAAGAATTCTAGAGGTACAACTAAACTAACGAACCAAATACTTAATGAAAGAACCCAGACAGAGCCCTGAGAAATCTGCAGCAAACAAATCCTAGACTTTACAATTTACTACTTATTCATAGATAACGCTCACCAAAATCTAAAACTTCACCAAAGACACGGCAATAGGGATCGATTTAGGAAATATACACCCCGCAAAAAAGGTCCAAAGTAACATCACCATTCAAAAAAGGAAAACCAACAATATGGAACCAATAAATCGTCTCTTCTGTCGTAAATTTTGTTATGTTTGTATTTGTTGCTTTCGAGCTGCTTCTAATATTATCGTATACCGGCTTTCAAAGTTTTGTTTACAGTGATCTAACTAGATGAAAATAAGGGAATAAACGACCTTCAAAATTTACAAATTATTTTAGGAGTGTCTATGCTGCACACACCCTCACCATTAAATCGCCTGCAACGGTCGCTCATTATAAGGAAGCAGCCATATATTAATGAATATACCATTAGATATTTTAGTGCCGATAGATCATTATTGATGTGGAAAATGCCTTCACTCTCCTCTACAGAAACATTTTGAATATATCTTATTCAAAAGACGCCAATCATAAAGATATTTATTCGTGTATTAATGGATTCGTTAAAAGTCAGAAAATACCATTGGGACAACCACAGATACATCATATTCATACATCAAAATATTTTGTGGGATTTTATTGTTTCTTGAAGTTCATTGCTGTCAAAGACTTTTTCATTTCCATTCTCAATTTTATCAAATATAATTGCATTGTATGTAACCGAAAAGGTCAAAAACTCATCAATACCTTTTGAAAAAAATAGATATGATTATTCTGTAAACGTGTAGGGGATGTCAGTCGTCATAAGTAACGTTGCTTTAATTTTTTGGTGTTAACAGTTTTAACACTGGGATGGTAAATTAAAGCAACATTTGTTAACCGATGTTCAAATCGCATTAATCGATAAAAAAGATACAAATCAAAGTAACAAACAAAAACCGAGGAATTGCATGAACTCCAAAAGGTTCGAGACCGGGTGCGTCGATAAGATAAGCGTCTTCTTCTTTGTTTTACCACTTGACCCACCATAAACTTGTTCATCATGCTGATTGAACAAGAGATGACGTTGCTTTTGATGTTCACGTTGAAATCATCATCTGTATTGAACGATGTGTTACTCATTTCTACAATATCAAAGCTATTTATACTGAAGTGCATTACAGATTTTCTAATTATCTATTGCATTTATTCAACGATATTGACATACAACATTAAATGGTATTAATTGTACTGCACTAGGTCGGTATTTCGACAAGTAATTCCTCTTTAGTGATTCCCTATGCCAAAAATAATACAAACGTTGAAGAATTACTACAAAAGAAGAGAAAATATCAAACGAACTACTTTATTGCGTCGAATCACGACAAATCACACAGTACGCCATAGGCTGCAAGTCAGGAATATGACAGTTGTTTTCCATTCGTTTGATGTGTTTCAGCTTTTGATTTTGATAAGGGACTTTCCGATTTGAATTTTCCTTGGAGTTCGGTATTTTTGTTATTTTACTTTTTACGTCATGTGAAATTTTTGTCATAGTGAAGTAAACATGGCTTTCTCCTTGCATGTATGAAAAAAGGTGCAATATTTATTGGCATGAACTGGTGAGTGTTAATTTGTCTGGCTCATTACCTCTGAGAATCCCGTGATTATCAAATTTTAAACAATTATCTTGTCATACTATATAATAGTCAATTGATAGTTTTTTTTAAATCGAATTATAGTGATACTTCATAGATAGAAATGGCGGGTAGGTATGGCCCAGCTAGTCGCCATTATGCTACTGAGTCACGGTACTTATACATACATGAACTTTAGATTTTAATGCTGGTTAAAATTAAATTACTATATATTTCTTTTGTTTATTTACAAGTATCTTTTTTGTAGTAATTATAAAGAATCATTGTAATCAATGCAATCATTGTATCTAAATTATTCAGCTCAGCTATGGGCGATGTGATACAAAATAAACATTATTCTATTCAATTCAATTAAATTCCATTCCTTGCACAATGCATAGGAAATGTATTTTTCATATTTTCTGCTTTGAACATTGCTAAAACTATGCAGAATATATGGTAACATACCGGTCAGTAAAAGTTCTATATTTTTGATATGTTTATATTTCACGTAGCATAGTATGATACGATCAGAAACAGCTAGTACAAATAGTTTTAATTTTTTGCTTTGAGTCCTTCATGTGACGTCAATGAGGGATCTAAAATTCAAAATAGAAAAATACCTTCCGAAGACGTCATGATTATCGAGACTAGGATTCATCTTGTCACCATTCAAAGATTTTGAATTGTGTGAATAGCATTGTCATAAGTGGAAAACAAACCGACAACACCATGGGAAAAAACGAAAAACGAATAAAAGACAAACCACAGTATACAAAACATACAAAAGAAAACTAAAGACTGAGCAACAAATATGTTGTCATCAAGGAATCAAGCATCTTGATATTAGTTTCAGATACTTTTTTGTTTGAATCCGAGTGATGTTTTTACAAATTACGAGTTATCCCTCCCTATGACAAGATATATACGTTGGCCATTATATTTAACATTTGTCTATAATCTGATGGATAATCTGTTCACAATTCACATTTATTATGTCTTTACAAATGCTATGTTCATGCTTAAGACCATCACATTCATTTTAGGGTAGCACTAAGTTTTTATAATTAGACACAGGTTTTTGCAACTAGTCTGTAGTTTATCGGAAAGCTCATGTTATGTCGACCTCATAATCATTTCAAAATTTTGAGTTGCATGTAACTCTACTTTGATCTTTTTTACTTTCGCTTCTCATGGTCTTGCAAGATCATGTCATTAAATTTACAACCCGGACCAGGAATATGAAATGTTGAAGGCCCCGAGGTAACTGTAATTGTTGTTATCTTTGTTCTTTAGTCTAGATCTATGGATATCTGTCTCATTGGTAAACATACCTGACTTCACCTAATTTTTATATGGTAGTCCAACAAAAATTATCGAATGTGTGTATATTTTATTTATAGTTTCAGCATCTCTCAAGCGATGACTGAACCTTTCCGGTTACTTTTTGTGTGTTGCGACTAAATAGCAATTGTGACTCTTTATAGTGAATAAACAAGATAAACAAATCCCTCGCAATCAATAAAGAAAGAAACAAGACAATCCTAAATAGCACCAGGTTATTTTACATCCCATCTTATAAATGAAACTCGGATTGGGATGTGAACTATCAAAAAATATTATGGATATCGTTGTGAATTCGATGAAAGTCAATAATTTCAAATGGAATTTGCCTAGTGTATCGGGTTTTCCGTACATTTTCTGTACTAATTCTCCCCCCATAAGCAACATCACCATTTTCACAATATCACGTTAAAGAAGCTACAGAAATTTTATTGAACCAATGACAAATATTTCATTCATAAATCAACTCTTGCGTTTCTGCGTTATACATCATGTGCATTTTGTGAATTTAAAGGAAAGTAGATCCTTGCGCGATGCACTCATGCATATAAATTGTGAACTGACATTATCAGCGAGTAGATATCAAAATAAACATGTACTGACGAACTTCGCAAAATCGTTGTCTCTTTTCTTGTGATTTCGTCAATTTACGTAATGAAGTTAAAAGTTTCAGATACGCGATGCTCTCTTTAGAATCCACGTATAATCCATAAGGATTCATAATACTTAGTAAAACAATTTGATTCTCTGAAACTAACACAATCTACAACTTTTTTTTTTCTTCAGACAGCAAGCAGTCCAAAGGGAATAAAGTGTGTCCCTCTTCTCTTTATTTTTTTCCCTTATTCTTAAGAAGCAGGCATTCTACGGGGGAATTTTTAAGAAGAAAGACGAAAAACATAGCTTTATTTCTTTAATTTATAATCCGTTGTGTAGACGATATCCTTTCATTTTATAATCAAAATTTGATGACTATGATAAAATTTGCAATAATGAATATACAACGGTAGTTAGCTCTGCTTCATATATATCTTGCTTTACATTTTTGAAATTGAAATACTTTTGGTTGATAAGTAAACCCTATAACAAAATGGACAAAAACGATAAATTTAATGTCCCCATTGTGAACTTTTCATTTATGAAGCAATATTCCAGCAGCACCTCTTTATAAGAATATATCTCCCATTTGATATGGTATTCAGGGAAATCATAAATATATAGATTGTTACTTCTTACAAGGAAGCTATTGAACCGAGGGTTCCTAATGGTAAATTTGACATAATCTCTTTTTGAATTTTACGAATTCCATCGTGATTAGGTAGACCATTATGATATATCTGTGTTACAGCTGACTTCTTGTTGTAGTATCCACAATCTCGTCCGCCTTTACTTGTTTTTTTTTTTATCAGAGAATGCAATAATCGAAGTTTTTTTTTTTGTCATTAGCAATATTAAATGCTTACCCGTCCTGACATATAAATTCTTCAAAATTTTTTTTGGTTTTTATTTTTGACCATATTGTCAGTCTTTCATAGACTGGTTTTTGCCTGTCCCCTTGGTATGTTCATACCTTTTTTTAGAAAGATAAATACTTGAAAGAATGCGTGCTTTCCACATTTAAGAATCAAGAATAAGAATTGGCGCCATAAAGTTTAATAGAAATGGCGTTTTTTTCATATTTTATTCAATTATTCACTTTGTTCGATAAGTTTTGTTAAGTTTGAATTCAAGTCTTAACATGTTACTTTTATTATTCTTCCCTTAGTTTATTATATTTTGTATTTTTATTCTTCCCTTAGTTTATTTATTTTGTATTTAAATTGTATCATAGGTCAAATTTATTTGTTCAGTGTATGTTCAATGGTGTTAATATGTCCTTTGATTGAGTTAAGCTATTTCAATTGATATTTTATAGTGTGTCTTTCTATGTTGTGATGTTACACTATTGTTTCAGAAAAAGGGTGAAGGTTTGGTACCATTAAAACGTTTAAACCCGCTGCATTTGTTTGCACCTGTCCTAAGTATAGGAATCTGATGTTCAGTAGTTGTCGTTTGTTGATGTGGTTCATAAGTGTTTCTCGTTTCTCGTTTTTTATATAGATTAGACCGTTGGTTTTCGCGTTTGAATGGTTTTACACTAGTAATTTTTGGGGCCCTTTATAGCTTACTGTTCGGTGTGAGCCAAGGCTCCGTGTTGAAGACCGTACTTTGACCTATAATGGTTTACTTTTATAAATTTTGACTTGGATGGAGAGTTGTCTCATTGGCACTCATACCACATCGTCTTATATCTATTATTTACTTCTTTCTGTTCACAACTGAAATTACAATTAACCCTTGACTTTTGCTATTTTCATTTGCTGTCACTGGGAATCGAACTCCTTCTTGAAGTCCGTAATATATATGTTAAACACATCGACGAAACCTCTCGACTATCAATTGCTTGGAAATAATGTGCCTATTTTATGTTTATCAATATAATGATTGTATGCTTTTATCAGATTCTATTTCTATACGAGGTAAGAAATAGCGCTTACTTTTCATACAATATTATGCGTATGACGTAAATATTTTTCTTGTCAGCAAAAATATTTCTGAATACTTTTTTTTTAAATAATGCACAACGGTACAATGGACACACAAAACTTGTGTCTTTATATTTCTATCAATTATTGTTTTTGAAATAATAGCTTAAAACACAAATAATGGGTCATAAACGTCATAAAAGGTCGAAAACTATAAGGTGTAGACTGACGATCTCGGCCGAGTCTACTTTTTTGTAGATCTTATTTGGATGATCTTTTTTGCCGAAACAAATTTCTATCTGATCATTTTTGCCTTTCAAAGTATCTTTCTTATATTTTTCATGACAGTATGATAGCCAGTTACGTATAAAATTGATGATAATCGTTATTTAAAGACAATTACTCTTATAAGGAGTCAATGATTATTTTGAACATTTGCTTGGATGTGGATCTTATATAGATAATCAATAATGCTATTCAAAGTTTTTTTTTATCTATTTCAGTTGTATATCCAAAAATACCAAAAAATCGTAAAAATCGTAATCAAAGGTTAATGATTCCTACAAGGAGGCTTTTGATTTCGGCTATGTTTACTTATTTGTAGACCCTCATTGTTATTTGCAATTTATCTCTATCTTCTATAACACTTTCTGTCTAAAACTCAAAAACGGGTAAAACTTGTCATTCAAGGGCAATAGCTCCTATAAGGAATAGACCAGTAATTTTGCCCATGTTGACCTATGTGTAAATCTTGTCTAGTTGATTAATAAAGCCGTTAACTGTATGTTTCTATCCATTATAGTTCAAGATTACAAGTAGCTAAAAACACAAAATGGGGAAATGTCATCTCTAAAGATCAATAAAGCCTAAAAAGAGTCGACTGAAAATTTCAGCTATATTGACTTATTAGTACTAAACAATTTTTAGGTGAATATTTTTGCTGTTCAAGGTATCACTCTTTCTGTTTTAGTTTTCAGGATTATAGCCGGAATCGGAGATTAAGCAGACACAAATCTGGGATTTGCAGGGAGTGCTAGTTGAAACTACCAAAATAATATGATGCTTGTAAAACTTGATAATATTTGTTTTTATATTGATGTTTTCAAGGTTTTTGTTAGATAGTTTAATTATTCTATAAAAAAAAAAAAAACGTAACATCGCATGTGAAGTATATAAAAGCAAATTTAGACTGTACATGTTGCCATTTATTTCATAAAAGGAAATGTTCGTGGTATTATCAAGTTTTACTGTACAATTATCTCTTCCTCTGAATCAATCCGTAGGTGTACAATTTAAATAATATTTCATTATTTTTCATTCAGCCTTCTGATTTTAGCGCAGAATTACAACAATCACTACACTAAATGGAGTTTTTCCTTCATCATTGATGATATAACTGTATGAAATTCATTCAGAGATACTGCAGCTGATATAACTATGTAAGAAAGAATGTTTTCATTGTCAATAAATACTTCTTGCTCGTTGCAGTAACATTTTGTCATCGGCAATACCAATATCATTAAGTAGGGATGTTCAGTTTTTTTTTTTGCATTTTGCAATTACGACACTATGATTGATTTTCTTCGGAACAAGGTCTTGGTTGACCAGACTAAATGTGAATACTTCCTCCGTAAAAAATCGCGTAAGAACTTATCGTTATCAAATAATACGGATATTTTTACAACTACAAATAACTATAATAATTTTGCGAGTCCAATCCAAATTTTTGTTTGGTTATTCCACCTAGTTACTGAAGAAATATCATATTCGTTTAACAAAATACTGTTTGTATAATTGCTTAACACTGTTATTCGAAAAAATTCCGTCTATCATAACATTCTCCTTAGCACTTTTATAGTTGGACAAATGGAGGAAACTTCCACTTTAACATAATTATAAATGAGAAATACGTCTATTTTCGTCATAGTTTGATATGAATCAATTTGATTTCTCATTTAAGTACATGAAAAGAGTAGATATGGTGATAATTTTTATCGGGTTTTCCGACGAGAAATTCAGTTATTAATTTCAGGTATTACGCGTTGGGTGGGTGTGCGGGTGGACTATTTTCCGTGTATTGACTTGATAACCGATCAATCAATCATTTTTAAATCTTTAATGTTGTTTATTGACAATCAAATGGAGTTCAAGCTCGAAAATGATGATTTTCACTTTTGCTATTCATAAGTTCTGATTTTCTATTGTTTAAGAATTGACACCTTATGCGATTTCCGTTGTTTCTCGAATATCTGCTTTAGGAATAAAACCTCAGAAAGCAGTATTTATAGTTTTGTATTGTGTCTAAAATATTTGCTTTAGGAATCAAACCTCAGATATCAGGTTTTGAATATTTGCTTTAGGAATCAAACCTTATATATCAGTAGTTATAGTTTTGAATTATGTCTTAAATATTTGCTTTAGGACTTCAAACATTAGATTTCAGTATTTATAGTTTTGTATTGTGTATTATTTGCTTTGGGACTTCAAACCAATGACATTAAAGGAAAACTGCCAAAACAGCCAAATAGCCCCATTTTGAGATCTTGTTATTCATATTACAGTTGAACGGCAAACGATTGAATGGCGTCTAAGGTCAAGACATTGGTCACGTGATAAAAGGTCAGAGTTTACCTTTTTTTGTGAACGTGTACACCTCGTGGTTTTTTACCTCGTATCGTCTTATTGTAACTCGTACATAAATAAAACTTGTAGTGTCCAAATTTTGAGTAAATAAGCTTCATTATTCTGTATACTTATTTAAGAAAGGTGTTGTAAAAGTATTCTAAAACGACGATGGAAGTGAAACTTTTTAGAAAATTTGCGTAGGTCTACGGAAAATCCCAAATTATTCCTTAAATGGGTACGTGTTTCTCGTTTCTCGTTTTTATATATACTAGACCGTTGGTTTTACCGTTTGAATGGTTTTACACTAGTACTTTTGGGGCCCTTTATAGCTTGTTGTTCGGTGTGAGCCAAGGCTCCGTGTTGAAGGCCGTACATTGACCTATAATGGTTTACTTTTATAAATTGTTATTTGGATGGAGAGTTGTCTCATTGGCACTCACACCACATCTTCCTATATCTATTGGTAACGTATGGAGGGTATAAAATATGAAGTAAAATCATTTTCTGGTTCTTATTTTATTCATTATTGAACCCAAATTCCCCGGCAACGAATTTGTGTCAGCTTATTCGTGGCGAAGCGGAGATCAACGGGAGATAACTCCGTACATGCATCGTAGGAAATTGCAAGTTCAAAACAGTAAATTGAGTAAAATTAATGATTGAAGTTATATTTCGACACTTTCTTGTATAACTATTCCATATTGCATGTTCCTTTACTCATGTAACAGCAAAATAGTTCTGTTATAGTTGAATATGACATTTTTCAAGTAATTTCAGGTTTTGAAACTTCCAAAGTACAAAATTATAGATAAGTAACTTTTCTCTGAAACTTGGACTTATAAATTGCTATACATAGTATATTCTCAAACACTCTTTTGATAGATGGAATAATAGTATTTGTTCTACTTTCTTTGTATCAATATTCTTAGAAAGCTTATGAAAATAAACTCAGTGTTAGTTCATGTAGAATGTTAATATATAATAGTAGAACAGTTTTAATATTAAATTCCTTTAAAATTAGACTTTAATTAATTCAATTTATATATATACATAAAGTATCTAAAATAGAAAGTTTTACTCTGGTGCATTGAAAATGTTGCACCAGAAATGAGATTAAACAAAGTTATTTAGCCTGAAGAACTTATCTATAGGTTCTTTGTCACTTTGTATGCTGATCATATGGAGAAAAAAGAGTGATATTATACATTCTAACACAGCATCAATTGAGAAACAATAGTTCTCTCCTCTAGACATTTTAGTTTTCAAGATGCAAGTCTTGCTTATCAATATACATATTTAAGATTTCTCTGTTAAGAGTGGCGAAATAACTTTCTGACAGATATGTTGTATGGGAATGTTTCTCTTGATATTTTTAAACAGTTAATTTATGTTACCAACTATCTTTTTTTCTACTATGATCTGCAAAGAGATGGGTTCTTTCTGTGTGACATCATTGATTATTATGCTAATTATTGGTAGCCTTTTTTCCTGATGTAACAATGCATATTCTTCAGTCTATCAATGAACTTAAAACTGGAAAAAGTGCGGGAAATGACAGTATTATTAATGAAATGTTTATTGCCGGGCCGAACTTTTTTGCTCCGATTTTGAAAATGCTTTTTAATTTCATATTCAATCGGGGAATTTTCCCAGATTTTTGGACAGAAGGCATCCTTATAACAGTTCCAAAAGTGGAGACTTATCTGACCCAAATAATTACCGTCCTATAATTCTAGTAAGTGTGATGTCTAAAATTTTTACGTCTATTTTGACAAACAGATTGATCAATTGGGCCGATAACGAAGAAAAGCTTATTGACAATCAGTTCGGATTCCGACCAGGCCGGTCAACCGTTGATGCCATATTTATTTTACATGGAATAATATCACATATAGTACACCAGAAGTCTAAAGTTTATTGTGCTTTTGTCGATTTCCGCAAAGCCTTTGATAAGGTAATTCGGAGAATTCTCTGGTACAAGTTGTTACAGAGTGGAGTCAGTGGGAAATTTATTACAATTATTAAAGCTGTGTACGAAACCGTTCGTCTACGAATAAAAACGAAAGACGGCTTATCTGATGCGTTTGCAAATTTTCTTGGTGTGAAACAAGGGGAACCACTCTCTCCTCTCCTGTTCCTATTTTTCATTAACGATATAATCAGTGATATACAAGTGGATAATAATGGTGACATATTCGAACTCAATGGTTACCTCATATACCTGATATTATTTGCTGACGATACAGTTCTGCTAGCAAAGTCCCCCGATGCATTGCAAATATTATTAGATAAACTTTCATTATACTGCAGGAGATGGATTATAACTGTAAATACAGACAAAACAAAAATTGTTGTATTTCAAAATAGTTGGAAGCCCGTAACTGATCATTTTTATATCGAAGGTCAAAAACTTGAAATCGTCAAATCATATATATACCTTGGTATGCTGTTACATTTCAATGGTAAATTTGTTCAAACTCAAAAAAGAATGGCACAACAAGGAGCTAAAGCTCTATCATCTTTAATCAACTCAATGAAAAGAGTATTCATTGGTCCAAGTCAACAGTGTTTTTTATTCAATAGTATGGTTGAGTCTGTTCTGAACTATGCGTCCGAGGTATGGGGATTTCATCGGGCCAACGATGTAAAATATGTCCATAATCGTTTTTGTCGCTATATACTCAACTTGGGTAAAACTGTTCCAATTTCGTTCTTATGTGGTGAACTCGGGCACTTCCCGATGTATATTTCAAGAAAATATAGAATTGTTAAATATTGGCTGCATTTAATTCAGGACCAACCAAATATTGTTTACGATGTATATAAAACTTTATGTATTGATGCTTCTAATGGCAAAACAAATTGGGCATCCAATGTAAGAGACCTTTTGTTTAGTCTAGGTTTGAATTATATATGGATTAACCAAGATTACATAAATGTGTCATTTGACCTTATTAAATCTCGTATTAACGATCAATATTATCAAAGCTGGTATGCTAATATTAATGCTTGTGAAAAACTGTCTATCTATAAATGTTATAAATTAGATTTTTGTATAGAGAATTATCTACAATATGATTTTAATACCAATATACTTACAAAACTACGTAGTGGAAGCTTGAAATTATATGTAGAAACAGGTCGCTATGACAATATTCCTAGAGTCAATCGTATTTGTAGATGTTGTAAAATGAATAATATTGAAGATGAATATCATTTTGTGTTGATTTGTCCTGCATATAGAACACTTAGATGTAACTGTTTGCCAAAGTATTATTGTTCATGGCCAAATACACGAAAGCTATTTTTTTTGTTACAAGCTGGGTCAAAAAGCTTAACTAAGAAACTATGTAACTATCTAAAGGCTGCATGGAAATTAAGATTGCAAATTATCAGCTAATATGTTGTACACATGTATGTGTTATTATAAGTTATCTCTGCATTATTTAATTTATCTAATTGTTCTCTGTATTCTGTCATATTTGTCATATATGTATATACCTTGTATTTTGCTAAAGCAATGTGGTTGCTAATGCAATAAAGATTCATTCATGGCGAATTCTGAGAAAAGCAAGAACCTTTCAGCAGATCCAGCTTTTTTATAAAAGAGTAGGGATTATTCCCTATAACAGAAAAATATATTTTTTGATGTCATGCCAAAAAGTTATATACAAGAGGGGTTCATCAGTAGTACAATATAAATTTGCATTACATTAAAATACAATATGGATAAAAAGAAAATGTAGACAATACATACTTCAAATTTGTGAATATTGAATGAAAAAAAAGATAATTTGCAGTGGACAGAATTATCTTTTTCTTATTATACCTGCTTTTATATAAGAAACTATATAAGATGTACAAGTTCTGTTTTCGCTCTAAATCAAGAAAAAAATTTAAAAACAAAAGGCCAGAAAGGATTTAAAACATTATAAATTAATCAACACAAAGAAAACTGAACAAAAGCTGTAATGCAATATGATATCATGCAGTTCATATTATTTCTATTATCATGATTATTACAAGTTTTGGATTTTTTCTTAAATTTGAATTCAAAAGTCCTAAAATAACTGTTGAGTCCTTTAATTAAATTATTGATTGAATAATGAATGATTAGTTAAGCTGATCAGTAAATAAAGTATGAAAATGCTTTTTTTTTAAATAAATGAGTGTTATTTATATGTCAAAGTATACTGAATCAGCTTCAAATTTAAACCAAATTAACATTTAACTGCTCTAAAATGCATTGGCAGTTGAAATACAAAACAAAAACAAAGCTGACTTAAATACAGTATATTCAGAATTTTTTTGAATAATGGACAAAAATAAGATAATTATTATTCTGATATTAGAAAAAATCTTCAATCAGAATGCAAGTTCTTATTATTGCGATAATCAATTTAATCACTTTATTTACTTTAATTATAACCTCATGATAATTTCTGAATTTACAGTACTTAGCTTATCAACCTCTATGCTTAAAAAATAAGTTTCCTAGACCTAAATGTGGTTGAAATTCTGACAATTTTGCTAACTTTTACCAAAAATTTCTTTTTATGACATAACTGGATTATTACTATTTAAGAAAAACTGCATACAGTTGTATAATATGTATTACATTTCAGAATGCTAGTTTGTATTATCATCATGATCATGATAATTGCAATAAATTATTATTCAATTAATTAAAAACATCAATTATTTTTGAATTGATAGCCTGGAATCAGTACATACATGTACATGTGTTTTTTATACATCTATATACTATTCATTAGGGAACTTATTAAAATGAAATTTTTGCACAAGACAGTCATTGCAGTTCACAATTACAGTGGTCATTTTAAACATAGTGACACCATTAATACAATTTTATTTTTCATGCATAATCATTGCAGAACTATTTTTTCAAATGATTTAATGTTTGTTAGTCATTTACTTCAAATACTTAACCTGTTCTAAAATATAGAGATGTGGTATGATTGCAAATGAGATAACAATCTAAAACTATCCACCAGAGTCCAAATAAATGTGTCTGTTAGCAGTTATAAGTCACTTTACAAACATCAACAATGAATATAAACTTTCATTATTTATAGACAGATTAGGAAAAAGAGGAATTATAGCTTTTTGGCTTACTACAAGAGAATATAAGAAATATAATAATATGAATAAGGAAAATAGAGAAGACTTAGCCACTGGACTGTATATAAAGTTCTCCCTTACTAATCCTTAGAGGAGCTGCTGTATACTTAGAAAAAAAGATGTGTAAGACACTACATTTTGTAGCATTTTGGTCAATCTGCCCTTTTTGCTCCAACCTATTAAAATTACTGCCTATGGTAGAAATTAAACCCAAGTATGTCCATATACTCTATTTTCCTCTATGTACATACATGTACATGCATATGAAAAATATCAAATGCAAAGTAAATATGGTAATTAACATCATGATTACAGTCTCTTTTTTTTGTATAGGACCTAGTTTAGGAAGTCCCTGGACCTAGCCAGACATATTTCTTAAGCAAGGTGTATTATATAACTCTTGAAAGCTTTAAAATGCAATTGTAAGATTAATTATATCTGCTCTTAAACTATAATAACACAATAAGTATGTTCAGTAACAACAACGTGCAATTTAAGTTAACAAACATCAATGAACGACCACGTGTTTGTCTGCTGCGCTTGAATTTAAACGGATCAGCTTTATTTACACGAATTTTTGCTACAGCAGACAATTAAACAAATCACTTTACATTATAAGTTTTATACAAAAAAATGTATTTGTTGTTATGACTTGTGTATGCATGGAAATATAATGAAGATAACATTGATTTTTACCGTACAAAATGAATACACAGCATTCCTGAGGTGTGCACACAAACACACCCCACTTTTGTTACAATGGATGGTAACGTATAGCCATTTATATTACAGTAAATGCCATTGGATAGGCTACCCTACACAATAAATAATATGCAAATTTATCCCCGGCCACGCTTTTGTGTCAGCTCTTGTTGTGATGGAAAATGTAAACATTGGAATCCGCCATTTTGAGTTAGGAACAAAACTATTTTTCAATCTTGGATTAAAGGAGATTGCGCACATTGCCAGCGAATCATGCATAACCAGTCATGTGAAAATATATCTTTTAATTTGTTTTCTGTACTTACTTTTCAATGTTTGAGTTAATTTAATGTTTTAATTTCCTACAGAACGGAGCATCGTTCTCAAAGTCGCCGAAGAAAAAATTATAGGTGGCGCTGTTTGTGGGCGTAAACATTTTACATACGGGTACTTTTTGTGTCGACAGATTGACCTTTATCTGTCAGATTCAGGCGTTTGCCGTTCAACTGATTAAGTAATGAGTAACAGTGATAGTTTTACTAAACAAGGTATTTTGCTATAAGGTGTCTTATATAAACATGTTGATGTATGTAACTAAACATCGAACTTCAAAAATCGGTATATTACCTCATAATCAACTAGCCTGAAATATCTGTAAAATCGGCATTGTATACCAAATGAGTCAATGTTCACATGTTTGTGATATCAAATTAACTTTTCTGAACTAAAAAGAACAGACAAATGAATTTTTTCATTGTTGAAGACTGTACAGTGACCTATAGTTGCTAACTTTGCATCAATTGGTCTCTGTTGTCCACGCGAAATCTCATTTGCCGGGAAATGCAAACGAGAGAAAATAATCTCTCATTATCGTAATTTATTTATAGATTTATACATCATACCATATGTAATCATTTGGACACAGTATTCATTTTATCCGAGGGGGCCTTGGTGGCCGAGCGGTCTAATTACTCAAACAAGTGTATCACTAGCCTGTCAACACTGAGGTTGTGAGTTCGAATCCCGCACGTGGCAGGTGCGCTCGACTCCAGTCTTAATTTACTAGAATTGTCAGTTTTCCTACTGAAGGTAGTTGATTCTCTTAAACAAAAACTGACCGCCACTAAATAGCACAATATTGCTAAAATTGGCACTAAACACCAATCAATCAATCAATAAAGATATCTGAGGTTTGATTCATAAATTAAATAATCATTCAAGACACAATTCGAAACTATAAATACTGATACCTGATGTTGGATTCCTAAAGCAAATATTTAAGACACAATACAATCTATAAACACTTAATATCTAATAGGTTAATCCTTAATACATATAACCATCTATAGAATGGTTATTGACAGATTTATAATAGTTTTTTTTCAGTTGTAAGGGACCAAAGAAATTCTTCTGTATCAATATTAATATTCGCATGGGTTCTTGGTGCAACTGAAATCCTTTGTTAAAAAGATATATTACTTTCACTTAATAATACACTATAATACTAAATGAATGAATTTTTGGATTTCGTTTAGGTTAACTCAAATATAAGACTGACACAGATATAATTTATACTGTACAGGTTCCTCTCACATTTTGACCATCCAAATTTGTTTATATGCAAATGCATTTTGTATCCACTTTTGAACGCGATAATTTAACAGTAAAACATATAGAACGTCTCAAATATTCATGATAATTATGATTATTTCTGTAACAACTTTGGAATAATCTCTATATGTTCGTCTTTCGTCGTCTTTCGTTCTTTGCCATGGCATTGCCAATCTCTTTTCGACTTAGGATTTTGAATATCCCTTTGGAATGTTTTCACCTCTCTTTTAATAATTGATATTTTCAAGGATCCATCGAATGATAATATTTTCTTTTAAGAAAACCATATACACACAAAATTTAACAAATCAAAGGTTATAAAATGATATCACTGTAAAATACAGGAAAAATAAAAACATTTAAACAACTACGAGGCACATCCAGAATAAACTTTATAACATAAAAACCGAACTCAAAGGCAATTTCCACAAGGCGAAAGTTCATAAATAAAGGCAACAGTAGTATACCGGTGTTCAAAGTCATAAACCGATTGAGAGAAAACAAATCCGGGTTACAAACTAAAACCGAGGGACACACATTAACAATAAGAGGAAAACAAAGGAACAACGGGAACACTGAAGTGCAACAAAAACAAACGCCAACATACATAGAAACGAACTATTTGATAACAACTGCCATATTCCTGGCAGGACATTTTAAGAAAAAATGGTTTGTTGAACCTGGTTTAATGGCTATCCAAACCTCCCGCTTTATGACAATGTTAAAAAATATAGCTAAAATGACAACACTACGTGACAGAAATACAGCACAAACACACGTAAGAACATTCATCACAGAGAAACGCAAAAACAAATAATATAATAGTCGACACAACATGCAAACCGCAGAACAACAACGAACATATTTCATCAATGACAGACACCACAGGATTTCAAAAACAGTGACGAGCCTACGTAACTAACATGCAATCTCGAACGTTATACAATTATTTTCACAATACTCGTCCAAAGAATTTTCATGACAATGATGGTATTGAAAGGCAATTTTATAATTATTTGGACTACAAACGATAAGACATAACACACTATTCAACAGAAACCATAACAGAAACATCAAAAATAAAAAAAAATGAATGTTGGATGTAGAAAATACCGAGACACGTCGTGTAGCAATGAAAACAGACAAACCAAATGCTCGACTATATTAACCGTCAATATCCTAACTTGCTACAGGTATTTTCCGAGGAAAGTAGTCTCAACCTGGTTTTAGAGCTAGCTAAACTTCCCAGTATTGACAGTTGACTATATTGATTGATGTTACATTACTTGGAATGAATGGGGTAAGTAATTTGCATTTTTGCATAACAATTTGGAGGGAAGAAATGAAAAAAAGAGATAACAGACATGAAGGTAGCTACCTCTTGACTCTTTGGTATATGATAAAAAAAAAAACACCTTAGCGCCTCCACATTTATGCTCATTACCGACTTTCAGATTATTTGTATTTCAAGATAACTCCCTTTATATTGCACGTTTTATTTTTGTTTTAAATATTCACCTTATTTTTCGATGACAGTAGCACTCAGTTACTTAGCATCTCTTTATTGGCAGAAAATAGGCACAAAAAGGGTCAAGGCAACTACAAATCCGGTGATAAGTCATACTCAGTGATGAGGAATCGTGGATATAATTATTGTGGCTTCGACAAACAGAACACATCCGTTGTCATCTGCGATAATTCTTAACGCTCATACTACTTCCTATATACCCTTCCAAGGTTGTCTGGCCTCTATGTATTATTATAACAGTTGATGAATATTGAAAAAATAACTAGTTCAACACATGACTAACATTTGATAGCTGTGAATATTTAAAAACATATTTTTTATATTTCGTCATCATTGGCCAATATAGGGAACGCGATATTTAGAAAAATATTAGAACGTTTAAAGCATTATTCAATATTTATTGATATTTTTGTCTGTCTCACCATCAAATATTTGTTAGGTTGGTTTTTAAAAAAAAATAATTTCTATATTCAAACGTCTCAATTCATAGTTTATAAAGTTTGTTCATAATAATCAAGTTTCATAGCATTTAATTATATACAAGCGTATTGATAATTGGAAATTCACACTTCTCACGAAAAACTCCATACATCATAGTTAAACACAATTTAAGTCTTTTCTGTATGACATTTTTTCAGAAAGTTAATGGCACAAGTAATTGTGTAAATATAAGAAAGAAAAACATTTCTTACATTTTCGTACAGAGAGGTTATACATTTTTATAATATTTAGTAAGACACAGAAGGACTTATAAATAGGAGTGTACTTTTCCATAGCTATCATTTTGGAAAACCGTCTTGTAGATTTTTACCTTCATCCAAAAATTAATTTTAAAAATCCGGTTGATTCAAGTCATTATAAATTATGTTAAAATTGACCTTAGATCAATATGATTTGCTAATTGATTCAACACGAACACATTTTGTTTTTCATCTGCGACACTGATAATTCCTAACGATCTTTTATACTGTGGATTCATTATTATTCGTTGGCTACCAGTTTTCGTTGATTTTGTGCGTAATGGTGAATAACGAATTTAAATGTTCAACGAAGATGGAATTCTCTATTGGCTTGTATTTAGCCTTTTGTAAAATCACGAAATCAGATATCAACGAAAAATACTATATTCCCAAATCCAGGAAAATTGGTACCCACGAAAATAAATGAATACACAGTACTTTATGCATACCCTTCCAAGGTTATTCGGCCTCTATCTATAATAACTGTTGGTGATTAAAAATTAAAACTAGTGCAAATATTTGTAAGTTTTGTAAATATTTCTATATTGAAAAACCTCTAAATAATTTGTTTAAATGATATTCAATAGTATGTAACCATGTACTAAGTGTATTGATAAGTTGAAATCCCCACTTACCACGTAACACTTCATACATTATATCTAAACACTATTTAAGTCTTTCTTTGTATGATATTTTTTTTTTTCAGAAAATTAGTTGCAACAAGGTGAAAATCGTTGTTTCGTTATCGAATATTAAGAAAATGTTGTGTGTGGTTTTTTGTTTTTTTCATATATATATAAATACCGCACTAGTAATAGAAAAACAGGGAAGTAAAACATTTCTTACATAGATTTGTACATAACGGCTATACATTTTTATGATATTTAGTAATTAACAGAAGGACATGAAATTAGGAATATTTTTCCATAGCTATCATTTTGAAAAATGTATTGTAGATTTTCACCTTCATCCAAATATTTTTTTTTAAACTGGTGGACCCAAGACGTCTATAAATTATTCTGAAATTGACCTAAATCAATATGACTTGCAATGAGCAAACCTGCGCATGTGTCAACAGAGAAAATATGTGGTAAACCAGTCAATAAAAGCAATTATCATGATCATACAGACTTCATAAACATGATATTATACATATAAACATACATCATGGGAAGTGAAAGTTTGTGTCAGATCTTTCCCAATTTCTAAATTTATATGCGATTACACAATGGACTGCATGATATAATTATGATCCTTGCAAACTCAAACAGTATGGTACACAAAATAACTTTCTATTTTGATAGATTGATGTTTAATTTCACTTGTCGACTGAAAAATCAGACAATTCGACTTACATCATATATCATTATGAGTTGGCCTTAATATCTTACATGTCCACTAAAATGTAAGAAGTAATGAAAACTTTCTTATTTTCTACTTTTTATTCTATCTATCCACTAAAGACCAAAGAACTATGATGTTATCAAGTACAAGACAACCTTAAAGCCTTCAACAATGATCAATATTATTACTGTATTAAAGTCAGCTAAAAAGGCTTGTCTGTGTATGTAACAATGTAAGGCATTTCAAAACAAGGTTGGCAAAAACCCTGGTTTTTTTAGTATTGCCCAGGTTTTACGAGTTAAGGTAATACTGTGCAAAACTGGTTTATATGAAATATTGGTATACATTTTAAAGAGTATAAACTCAAGAAAGTATAGGTCCAGTGACTCTTAAGGCAGACAAGAATACACATAAACAAATGTGAAATAAAACGTTGTCTTTTAAGAAAACCATATCCACACAAAATTTGACAAAAATATTCATAAAATGACTGAAAATGTCACTACAAAATACAGGAACAATACAAACATTTAGACAACTACGAGGCACATATAGATTGATTGTACATTACTTGGCATTAAAAGGGTAAGTAATTCGCACTATATGCATAACAATTGAGAGAGAGAAACATTTGCCGAAAGAGAGAAAATGAAGTAATAAACATAAGAGCAGATATCTCTTTACTATATAGGTAATTATAAAAGGGAAAAGGTCACTATAATAATAACCTAAGAGCCTCCACATTCATGCTTGTCATCTACTTTGTCTTACATGGTGCATTTTCAGTTTATTTGTATTTAAACATATTCCTTTTTTATTTTTTATTCTATTTTCAAATATTCACTTCATTTTGATTATTACGGTATCGCCCAGTTGCTTAACAACACACAAATAGACATAGAAAGGGTAATTCCAATTACATGGGTAAATTCAGTAAATAGATAAACGTCATCAAGGAACACCCATTTGGGGGAGAGATTTCTGGGTAACACTAGAGTCATGTGCTTCGCTGATGGAAGATAATGTTTGTAGAAAATAATTCTTGGTAAGATGGATCAAAACTAGGGGTCAAATCTTTTTTAAAATGAATGCGGAATGCTCTTTATTATTTTACTACACGGTTAGAAAGAAATGGTGTCAGTGTGTGTATTTATTGCGAATCTGCAGTGTTTGTAAACAAGGCCATGTGAATGGCCCAAAAATGCCGCATGATCCTATGTTTTGATTGTTGCAAAAGATAGGACTGCAATTGTACTTAAATGAATAATGTATGAAAACTTCTGATTTCTATAAGTAAACCAGGTATAAATTTAGTAAAAGAAAGAGGTTTGCATCATCAAATGTTAATCATGTGAATTAAATGTGGTATAAAGGTGAAAATCTACAATACGTTTTTCATAAATGTTAGCCATTTTCAAGTCCTGCTGTTTTAAGGTAAATATCATAAAAATGTATAACCGCTATGTACAAAAAATGTAAGAAAATCTTTCGTCCCTGTATTTACAATTACTAATGCTTTATTTATATTTAAAAATCCAACATTTTCTACCATTCGATAACAAAAGGTTTATTTTCATATTGTGCCACTAACTACAATACGACTTATCACCGGATGACCGGGATGTGTAAGGTTTAATTCAGTAAAACATCTATTCAATTCAGTGCGAACCTTTCTTGAAATACCTGGTTTACCTTTAGAAATCAGAAGCTTCTACATATCATTCATTTCTGTAATTGAACCAAGAGTTCCAAGTGGTGAAGTTGAAATCATCTATTCGAAAATTTAACCGACGCCATCACGAGCTGGTTGACCGTTATGGAATATCTGTTTCATAAATGACAACAGATATGTTCCAATTGTTGTTACCATAATCCCGTCCTCTTTTCCTCTAATGCGACCTACCGATTAAGACATCACCGGTTGTGTACTTACATGAGCAACACGACGGATGCAAAATGTAGAGCAGGATCTGAATACCCTTCCGGAGCACATGAGATCTACCCCGGATTTTGGTGGGGTTCGTGTTGCTCAGTCTTTAGTTTTCTATGTTGTGTTTTGTGTCCTGTTTATAGTCTTTTCGTCGTTTTTTTTTTTTGCCACGGCATACTGCCATTGTTAGTTTGGTTCGACTTATGAGTTTGAATATCCCTTTGGTATCTTTCACCTATCTCTTATAATAACTGTTGGTGAAATGAAAATAACTATTGCAATACATGATTAACATTTGATATTGTGAAAATTTCAGCACATATGTTCTATAGTTGGTTTTGAAAATGACATAAGTGGCTTGTTCATAGAACGTGATTATTTAACCAAAAAATAGGACTTTTAAAGCAATATTCGATATCAATTGATATTTGTGTCTGTTAGTTTTTCTATATTGAAACCTCTAAATTTATAAATTGCTTAATTGTTCACAATATTCAATAGTTCTTACTCATATAAAAGCTTATTGGTAAGTAGAAATTCACATTTCCCACTTAAAACTCCATTCATCATATTTAAACACAATTTAAGTATTTCTACCGTTTTAATGGACAGAGTTCTCCGCTTTTGAAAATGTTCGTGCTTGTTATGCTTTATTTTCTGTGTTTGTTTTCATTAATTTTATTTTTCAAAGTTGCTGTTGTTTATACAGGTAACGCGACTGTGTATCCTTTGTCTTGAAATACCGTATTTTCATTTTTAAACATTCTCATTATGTAACGTTAAAGAATTAAAAACAATAGTTGATAAATTTGGTAACGTCTTACGGTTTATAAGACAAAACAATTTTACCAATCCACCACTTTATTATTAGTTAGCTACGTTCATATCCGTAGATATGGGTATTTCAACACTCTGAAGTACCCCAGTACACCCTGAGGCGAAGCCGAAAAGGGGTTCTTCAGGGTGTTAAAAAAACCCATACATAACGATTTGAACGTATATAACGAATAAATCCCCGGTTGATTTTTCGGGGAATTCGGACACAAATGTTCACGTGAATCAAACGTTTTTTGGTTTTTTTTCATTATTTAAAAACGTTTTAATGAAATTTGGAAATTTGACACATATTTTACGGGGTGTAGGGTACTTACTACCTTTGACAGCAACTGATAACCCTTCCGGAGCTTATTATTTTCTCCTTGGTTTTTGTTGGTGTTTGTCTTGCTCAATGATCGGTTAATTCGGTAGTGTTTTGACTGTTTGTATTATTTCTTTTGCAATGTTATTTTTCTGCGATTTATGGACTAATTGATTATTTGCTTCCTCGTTGTCTTCATATTTTTTTTTAATTTGTACAGTCTAATCTAGTTGAACAATGATCATGTGCCTGTCCCATGTCAATTACTTCGTCAATGATTGTCCCATGTCATATCTGAATATGTTTGTGAAAGTTATGAAGAATATTATATTCTGTTACAGAACTTTGAGTTTGACACATCGTAGATACTGCGTGTACTAGTATTGTCGAAGACTGTATGTTGCCATTCTAAAAACAGACGTTTTACGAATGAAAAACGTAAGGTTTACATTACTACGGACGTAGAATATGTGCTTAAGGGCATTCGATACAGTTATAGGGGAGGTAATGACGTTGATAACGTAAAATGTTATATGTCGCGACGTCAAACTGTGACATATTGGGAAAAGATGTATTTTTCGACTGATTTTAATCATTAGCTTGAAAATGAGTACATTGATCCCTCACTTTTTAAAAGTAACATTTGGTTTGATTATGCATGAAAATTATTCTTACCAATTTTTATGAAAAATTCACCGATGATTTTTTTTAAATTAGATAGATATACTTCAAAAAATGCCGTTTTTTTTTCTGAAATTATGAAACTTTGATAAAAAGTGTCATAATTTCCAAAATTTGAGTAAATGTCTAAAATTCCGACCCCATTTACCTCTTAATTTAGCACATGAAGGTATAATTTTTATTATATATTTGAATTGACTAGGTGAAAAATACGTTGTATGCAAATTTTCGTAAAAAAATCACCGTGGGATCAAAACTGTATCGTATGCCCTGAAGGACGTTGAAAAATATGTTTTTCAGACAACAAAATTGATGACAAAACATACATATATTTGATGTTAAATTGGTTGTAGTAATTTGAAAAAAAAAATTAATCATGGTACTTGATATATTTAGTCACACGTCTAATCTGTCATACGTACGTTTTACGCATACTTTATGGATCATTACCATGGGTAAAAAAAATCAGCCTAATAACGTTATTTTATCTTCCGTGGTAAGAAATATACGTTTTTATACGTTTTATTAATTCTGGAAACCGTCGTTGCTATCAATCTGTATGTCGGTTATGATTTATAAGCATAACCTGTTTATCATAGAGATTTCCAGTAGCAAAAAATGTAAATTGCCAATTATGAAGACTTGAAGTCAGTCAATACCATAAGAAGAAAGTCAACGGATTCATTTTGTTTTATTAATTCAAAAACCACAGAGTGATAATTCTTTAGACATTCATCAAACTTATATTCTTGTATATTAGCATATTGAATCACGTGCCAGTGTAATGATGCTAACAAAACCAAAACACTTCATTAAGTATCTTCACATTGACATACTGGACCACGTGCCAGTGTAATGATGCTAACAAAACCAAACACTTCATAATGTATCTTCTCATTGACATACTTGGCCACGTGGCAGTGTAATGATGCCAACAAAACCAAAACACTGCATTAAATATCTTCTCATTGACATACTGGGTCACGTGCCACTGTAATGATGCTTATATTCTTGTTAATTTACATACTTGGTCACACGCCAGTGTAATGATGCTTATATTCTTGCATATTGACATACTGGGTCATGTGCCAGTGTAATGGTGCTTATATTCTTGTATATTGACATACTGGGTCACGTGCTAGTGTAATGATGCTTATATTCTTGCATATTGACATACTGGGTCATGTGCCAGTGTAATGGTGCTTATATTCTTGTATATTGACATACTGGGTCACGTGCTAGTGTAATGGTGCTTATATTCTTGCATAGACATACTTGGTCACGTGCCAGTGTAATGATGCTTATATTCTTGTATATTGACATACTGGGTCACGTGCCAGTGTAATGATGCTTATATTCTTGTATATTGATATACTGGGTCACGTGCCAGTGTAATGATGCTAACAAAACAAAAACACTTCATTGTGTATCTTCCCATTGACATACTGGGCTACGTGCCAGTGTAATGATGCTAACAAAACCGAAACACTTCATTACGTATCTTCCCATTGACATACTGGGCCACGTGCCAGTGTAATGATGCTAACAAAACCGAAACACTTCATTAAGTTTCTTCTCACTGACATACTGGGTCACGTGCCACTGTAATGATGCTTATATTCTTGTTAATTTACATACTTGGTCACACGCCAGTGTAATGATGCTTATATTCTTGCATATTGACATACTGGGTCATGTGCAGTGTAATGGTGCTTATATTCTTGTATATTGACATACTGGGTTACGTGCTAGTGTAATGATGCTTATATTCTTGCATATTGACTACAAGATATTTTGGTATTTGTTGATTTTTTAAAGATAAGTTTTTGTTCACACTTTGATTTACATTTATGCACATAAAATTAGCAAAACCCTTACAGTGCATTAAAACAAAACAGGCAGAATATTTGGAAGTGACAATTAAAAGTCATAAGTAGTAGAGAAGCCGAAAATACCATGACAAAACCTGACAAAAAAACAGAGCACAGTCATCAAAACTCTACATTATTTATTGTAACCTATTTAGGGCCCCAGAATGACAAAATGTGAAACAGGTCAAAATTAAAACCAACGGCCTGATTTATACTACAACAGTATACAAAAAACCAATATGGCAGACAAAACACAACGACCACCACTTTATTACAAGTTCCTTGCTTTCGACAGATGCGGAAATAATGTGGCGATGTTTCACATGTTTGTCCGCCCTATTGGGATAGAATTACTATTTGAAAGTGAATCAGATGATCTTCCCAATTTGCACAAAAAAAAAAAATGAAAGGTTCATTATTAAAAGGTTACAAGTGTATAGAGTGGATTTGACATTTTTCAGCTTTACTTGGCTATGCACTTGCATCACAACTGTTACTCAATTAAATATTTCAAAAATATCTTATATAAATTTAGAATTATCTTTTTATATCGTTGTAAAATATAACATCTTTTGTCAGGTTAAGTTCCGAATTCCCATTTAAGAAACAAACGAACAGTTGGTACAATTACAATACGAGGGGTTTGAGGGAATGCGTTAATGCCATTTTAGTGTTCAATTGGGAATACAACTTAATATCTAGTGATTGTTTAGTGTCAGACATGTTGCTGTGAAGTACTAGTATTATTTGCAAGACATAGTGCTACTTAACAAAAATAAAATTGACAGAAAACGTAACTGCGATTTTCATGGAGGCGTGAGTTATTTAACAATGTTCTTAAATAGTACAATACATGCATACTGAGCGATTTCTTTTGAAGCAAGTAACTGCTGTTAGACATTAAGATACATTTTGCCTGTACATTATTATATTTGGACCTAAATCCTCTTTCTATCTTGATCAATTGAATAATGAAAATAAATACGGTAAAATGAAAAGCACTTTGCTCTTAAATATTGCCAAAATGAATAATAAAAAAGAAAAATTAAATCAAAACCACAAATAACATCATGGACGTCCCCCTTTTTGAATTTACCTTGGAGTTCAGTATTTTTGTTAATACATTTTTAGATACTTACAAATAACATTTGATAATAAGGACAAAAAGATGCTTTCTTTATGTGCACCATGTGCATGTTTTTGTGTCTATATTTGTCTTCAGATGGTGTATTTGGATTCTTTTGAACATTGTGTTTTTCGGAATCATATAATACTTTTAAAATGACTAATTATGAGGATAATATCAAGTGTGTTGTCCCTTCAACTCCAACTATTGCCCTCTGCTTCGCCTCCAGCAACCGCATATCTCAGGTGTTTTGTAGTGTTTTGGCAAAATATTCAAGGTGACAAAATTAATATTTGCTTACGGTTAAAGGAGCATTATCCAAGAATAAGACAAAAAAAAAAAAAAAAAAATAGAATATGATTTTACAGAATAAAGAAATATATTTTGCTATTAGCAGTCAGTTTGGTTCAAAATAAGCTTAAAACACATCGAAGGTAAATAATTCAACTTATTCGAATCCATATTCATGCAATTTTTAATTTGAATTAGTGGAGAAAGTGCGTGTGTTCAGCATCTTGTTCATTCATTAAAAAGAAATGAAGGTCAACTTTGTAAAGTGAAACAAAGGAGACTCTAGGAGTAACCAATTCGTTGAATTATTCGGCCCACACAAAATCATTCTTAGACAGTTAAAACGATGATATACATATATGTTAATCTATAACATGAAATCAAACAGACCTAGAAAAATCGTCATCATACGTTAGCAGGACTGGTGGTTGTCTGTCAAATTATATTTATGTTTATATTGAATTATATGACCGTCGGCAGTCTTCGGAGGTCATATCTATGGAAAGTCAGATCGCTTCTATTCTAAAATACGCACGAAATGCTGATACATTATTAAGAGTTAATGCATTGTTAATTGTTTCTTGTTGATTTTTTGTAATTTAAAGATACGGTTTAATATGTTATAAATCAAATATGAGATCTTGAGTCAATCGGTGAATATGAATTTGACAGCTAATACCCCTTAAGGCAGATGCTACCTACAGATTTAGAAATAACGTAATTTCAATTTCATCTTCGCTTTACCATTCAAATGAAATACTATTGGTACACAGTTTCCGAAACATATTTCATAAAAGTAATATCATGACATAAACTTTTTTGATGCTGTCAACAAGTCCCAAAGGAAACAAATGAACAGTTGTCATCTTCAAAAATATATTCACAAAATAAAAGATTTCGAGGGAATGTCTTAATATCATTGCAGTCTTTAGTTTGGAAAACAACCTAATATTATGTGATTGTCGTTCAAATAAGATTCCTTGGAGTATGATTTGCAAATAATAATGCTACTGAACAGCAATAGAAATGACAGGATTCCGTATAGCAATTTTTGTAATAAAGGTGTGAGTTATTTTTCACGTTATTATTGAAATTCTTTTAAAAATTAAAGGAAGAATATTTCCCAAACGTGGAAGATCATTATGAGAAATATTTTCCACGGATGATATATTTTGATGTAAAATGTTGCAGATGCCATATTACATCTTAAGATTCAAAACCTGTTATTTTCAATTATCTTTCCATTCATACGACATACGTAGACACCATTATCGCTTCGATAGGATATAGTTTTGTTCTCTTTTAAAGTCTTTACAACAGTGATAAAAGATTTTGAAGCGCCAAACATGTTGATATTGGTTTTCTTTACAGTCAAGTTTCGGATATTTTCATTGACAATGAATACGGCAACCCTAACAGCTATATTTAACCGGATTCACAATTTGTAAAGGGTTTCGCGGAACGCCATGTCTCGCCTGGAGACTGCTGCTGTCAGGTAAACGTGTAATAATGACCACAAAAAAGTCCATTAATCAGTAAAAATAACAACAACAAAATGGATAAAAAAGTTGGCCAGGGCACTATCTCTTGAATTTTAATTAGCTTCTGTCAAGGTTCCTAAAATTCTATGAAGTTTTGACAAAGTAATGGATGTCTAAAATGGTTCAAGACCAGGCTGTATATATTAAAGATAACTGAAAAACTGTAAGTACGTTTATCAGTAGAATACGGAAAAAATGGAAAATATATGTTCAATTGTTTGCTCTGGATACTGTATTTTGATCATAAAAAAACTTCTGCCCAAGTCTCGTAAAATGAAGATTTGACGATTTTCTTTGCAGTCGAGACAACAACAAAGACAAGAATTTTCTATGTAGACTTCAAAGAAAACATAGCATCAAATCGTGATTTTATAAATTGTGACGTGGATTTTACTAGATTGATAACAATTTATGTAAAGAGGAGGGATACATACACTTTGAATTTCAACGGATGACTAAAATTACAAATTTTACAGGCAACCACAGCAAAATCACCTTGATGTAATCTTGTTAGTTTCTATGTTCAACTTTCTAATGTTATGATGGTCATCTTGAATTTGAAATAAGAAAATAAATATTGTTTACAGTGGGTCATCGAACGTAATTTATACCAACAATTAAAATCTACAGTAGTTTTTGATAAGATCTTACGTTAAACAAATTAGACAATATTATTGTTTGTTCGGTTACCATATTCCATTCTGAATCAGTGCCAATATTTCAAATCAAATTCTGTAAGCAAATTGGGATTGTAACTATCATCAAAATCACATTTGTAAGTTTTGTCTTGCGCTCTTTAAAATTTGTATGTTTGGCTTTACAGAATGTATGTCTCGAGCGTACTTGATGAAAATTATTCCAGAAACATCGGTCGTTTTAATTTAAATCGGTCTAACAAGATCCATCTTCCTCTTACATGTGTACAATGTGTGTACTTCCTACACACTGGTACACTGTTAAAAAATGGTGCACAATTAACCAAGGGAACATTTAAATTGTTAACGTACTTTATATATAAAAAGCACGAATAAGGAGCTCCGTTATGACTAACATTATGATAGTATCTGTTTTTTATCGGTTTTTAATCTATCGGTATTATATAAACGGAAACATGGACTTATCAATATACACCGAAACGCTTTAACACAAGTTTAGGACAAACTTGATGATCTTAGAATCCAAAAAGTGAATTTTCCTTTTCTACGTGGTAATGTTCCTGCACTACCTGTTACATAAATAAGAAGACGTGGTATGAGTGCCAATGAGACAACTATCCATCCAATTTACAATGTGTAAAAAGTAAACAATGTATACATATATGTCACAGCCGATTCGTTATTGCAAAACAGCGACTTCTCATGGAGAACACACTTGATGTCATGTAAATTTGTTTGCCATGGTTACATTAAATCTACACTAATATAATCATCACTTCTAAGAGTTTACGGTCGCCATCACAAAATGGTCTATTGTTGGTTTTCTTATGGTTGTTGTAGAAATTGATAGCGGATTTTATTTGCTATGTGCTTTAATTTCCTTTTACATAGTTTGAAATAATTTGATTTATTACTCCGAAACAGGATATCCTTACTCTTCTAAAGCATCTGATAAAACTCTCGGTTTGAGGGTGTCTCGTTGCTTTTTTATGTATGCGTCTGTTTTGATGAAATTTCATTGTATTTTTTATTTCATGTGTAAGACGTTAGTATGCATGTGTTTGATCCGTGCACCTGTCTTTTTTTTTTTTTAATTTAACTATGTTTCGTGCGCCTGTCTTGTCGATTTTTATTGAGCTGTCTGCGTTTTTTTTTTTTTTTTTTTTTTGTACGTGCACCTGACTCGTTGGTTTTTCTTGATCTATCTGCCAGTTTTTGTTTGTTCGTCTGCTTGTTTCGTGGTATATTATTTATGCATGCTTTTGTTTTTGTTGGTTCGTGAATCTGTCGTGTTGCTTTTTATTTATTTATGCTTCTACTTTTATTGATTTGAGCCCATGCTTTTTATTAGGTCTTCCACTTTTCGCTTAGATTTTTTGCATATGATATCGAACAGTTATTGCGACTTTGAAACCTACCCTGTTTAACCGAACACTTTTTATTGTAAGAGTTATCTCCCCAAACACTATTTTTCTTGTATACGCATCTCCTTCGCAACTGTAAAAGATTATGACAAATCTATGTCACCAATTTGCTCGTTATATCCCCAGGATCTTAAGAATAATTTTGACCGAAGCGGTCCAGAAACTCCATATGAGAGTTATTTCCCCTTCTGTATTTAAAATAAGTAAAATGTAATTGTAATTGGTAAACCATAAGTGATAGATACCTAGGGTCTTTTAATTTGAGGTCCTCTGTCCAAAAAAAAAAAAGAAAATAGGGTCAAGGTCAAAGGTTAAAATCATTTTTAAATTTGATTTTGGCTTATTTTCACCTCTTTTCAAACACGATAAAAGATATCGACAACATATTTTTACTTAATTGTTATTTGCACCATGTCGTATCACATACATATTTGTTTAAAGGGTACGCTTACATCAAATCAGAGTTTTCTCCACTCTTTTATTTGAAAATATGCATATGGTGATATAATTCATGAACCAAATATAATTAAGACCTAAGGTCTTTTGATTTGAGGTCCTTGGTCCAAAAAATAAAGAAAATAGGGTCATGGTCAAAAGTCAAGGTCATTTCTAAATTTGGATTTTGCCTTATTTTCACCTGTTTTCAAACACGATATAAGATATCGACAACATATTTTTACTTAATTGTTATTTGCGACATGTCGTAACACATACATATTGGTTTAAATTGTACGCTTACATCAAATTAGAGTTTTCTCCCCTCTTTTATGTAAAAATATGCATATGGTGATATAACTCATGAACCAAATATAATTAAGACCTAGGGTCTTTTGATTTGAGGTCATTGGTTGATGAACTTGAGCTCAAGGTAAAATTGACATTCTAGATTTTGACCTTTGGTTTTACCTCATATGTGAACATGATAAAACTATGGGACTTTTTGCATTAGGTTTCAAGCCATTTATTTAACCTTGGAAAAGCCAACCGGAAGTGACCTTGTGTAAACCGGAAGTAGCTATTTTTTGTACTTAATAAATATAAAAGTTTATAGAACCAGATATTTTTGGTATCAGTGTCAATTAAACGTTTGAATAATACTGGAAGTAACATTTTTCAAACCGGAAGTAACAAATTATCTCCCTTATTTAAAAAATATTGTATAGAAACCATATATTTTTGGAATCAGCGTACAATAAGCTATCATTTGACGCTGGAAATGACATTTTAAAACGAATTTTACTATTTTCATATTAATATACATGGGTTTTTTGTGGAAAGACCTTCAATTGTTCTTTGAACAATTGGTTTTTAATTTATTTATGCATCTGTTAGTGTAAGTTTCGTTGTGTCTGTCTCGTTGCGTTTTTTTATCTATCTGCCAGTTTTTGTTTGTACGTCCGCCTGTTAAGTTGCATTCGTTTATTCCTCAATAATTTGTTTTTGTTGATCCGTGCGCCTGTCTTGTTGCTTTTTATTTATCTGTCTATCTGTTTTTGTCGGTCCTTGCGGGTGTCTCGTTGCTTTTTTATGTATGCGTCTGTTTTGGTTAGTCCATGCGCCAGTATCGTTTCTTATAATTCATCTAGCTGCCTTTTTTGTTGGTCTGTGCGCCTGTCTCTTTGCTATTATTTTTCTTTCTGTATGTTTTTTGGCTGGTTCATGCGCCTGTCTCTTTTCTATTGTTTTTCTTTCTGTATGTTTTTTTGGCTGGTTCATGTGTCTGTCTGGATTTTTTATATGGGTAGTTACATATTGTTCTCTATATTTTTGTTTCTGATTATCATTTAACGGTTGCATTTCTAGTTGATTGGTACTCGCTATCGGCTTCGTTGACACTCATCAAAAGAGGGACGAAAGATACCAGAGGGACAGTCAAACTCATTGATCGAAAACAAACTGACAACGCCATGGCCAAAAATAAAAAGACAAACAGACAAATATTAGTACAGATGACACAACATAGAAAACTAAAGACTAAGCAACACGAACCCCACCAAAAACTGGGGGTGATCTCAGGTGCTCCGGAAGGGTAAGCAGATCCTGCTCCACATGTGGCACCCGTCGTGTTGCTTATGTTATTACAAATCCGGTAAATAGTCTAATTCGGTAAGTCACATTCGTGAAAAGGGAAGGGTATTGTAGTTACGACATAAGCAACATATCCGATATCATCTGTGAAACGGTCAACCAACTCGTGATGGCGTCCGTAAAATTTACGAAGGGATGATTTCAACTTCACCATTTGGAACTCTTGGTTTAGTAGCTTCCTTGTGAGCAGCAATCCTCTATCAAGGAAATCATGATAGGAAACACAAGCCCGGGAATATCGTATCAATTGGGAGATATATACTCCGTATGCAGGCGCTGCTGGAATGTTGCTACATAGAAATGGAAAGTTCACAATTGGGAAGCTGAAATCATCTCTTTTGTCGTAAAGTTTTGTTTTCAACCGACCCTCATTGTCAATTTCTAGATGTAAGTCAAGATATGAGGCAGACTTAACTGTATCTGTAGTATCCTTTATCTCTAGTTCGATGGGATAGATTCGTTCAACATAGTCACCAAATTTTGTTTTATTTAGTGAGAGAACATCATCTATATAGCGGAACGTAGAGTTAAAGGATATTGCTAACTTCTTATCTTTCTTCCTAAGAAGTTCCTGTATGAAGTCAGCCTCATAATAATAAAGAAACAAGTCGGCAAGAAGAGGGGCACAATTGGTTCCCATTGGAATTCCGACAGTCTGTTGAAAACACGTCCTCCAAACGTAACAAACATGTGTATGAGAGAATAACACAAAATAACGATAAAAGATGGTAATAAAAATAATTTTTAAACAATACATTGTTATGAGAGACAATTATTATATTGTCACTCAATCAAAAAAGGAATAAAATGCACTTTTTGGATAGAAAATAACATTAGTGTCATAACAATCAAATATATCTTTATAATGAAGATTAGCATAATGAAATTTTCAATATTTTAATTACAATTGATGATGACCTTAATGGCTTTCATGGCTTTATCATCGACTGTTTCAAAAGCTTTAACAGTTTCAGTCATGTCAAAACGGTGCGTCACTAAGTCTTTAAGATCTATATTACCACTCTCTACCATTTCTAATGCTGTAGGATAGCTAAAACAAAATAGAAAATTAAACACCGAAAACGATAAAAGAAAACCAAGCGCTGATTTGGAATTTATGTGTGTTTAAAAAATGTGAACAATTTCCAATCAATTCCCTGTTATTATACGCTTCAGTTCTATTTCAAGTTTAAGAGCCAAAAGCATTATTTAAATGATTTTTTGATGGGTAAACGATGGACATACAAACAACCGGGTTACATCATTCAAGGTGTAATACCACTAAATCATAGTACGTCACATCCGGTTTCATACGAAAAAGGGTCGAAAAATAAATATTCCCTTGAACTTGAAAGTTGTAGGAAATAAACCCTGCATTTCATTGCAGAAAAACATTTCTGAGTCATAAACATATAACTTGGGCGTTTCAAAGTACTTTTTTTTTAATTTGTTGTTAACTTGAGGTGACATGGTTCCTTAAGCTTGATAACAGGGGAAAAAAGGGTGAACATTTGATAGGTTTACTTACGGTGATGATTATTATCTTATATGCAACGACATGTTATTTGAAATTTTCAATGTAGTACTGGACAGGATAAAACTTTACACATGTCAAGTATTTTTCTATTTGAAACAAAGATAAATTCTGCATAATGTTTTGAAAAATTACAATTTAACAAAGACTAATTACGGAAAAACAATGGTGGTATTACTTCTGGTGTTGAAACAAACAGTCAAACTAGCTATAACTCTTTAGATACGGACACAACAAATACAAAAATTAATGAATATTACATTTTTAAATATTGTGATCATACCAATATTTGTTATAACTCCTATAAAACGGTCAAAGTTAAATTATTAGACAATGTCCAAATAGGTAGCATTATAAAAGGAGTGAATTCATTGCATTAGAATCTTACACAGGTAATTTAATAGAGGGGACGAGAAAAAAAAGCTTAAAACTGGTAAACATAATAATAAATAAGCATACTCCTAACTACTTATATCCTTTTTTCAACCTAATCGGTGAAATGTACATACTAAGTCTTGTAACCTTGACAACCAAACATCGATTGCCAACTTTAGGCTTTCATTTGGAATATCTTAAGTGTTTTTTTTTACAAAGTAAATTGCTCGATAGCCTTATACATGGCTTTACTTCTATAAAAAAAGTATGATCAGTCTGTTGAAGTATTTGAGGAGAAAGTCAACTCAAATTGAAAAGAGACACCTGATTATTTCAATATGAGGAATAGAAAAGGAAATATTATACTCTGTGAAATCAAAAATGAAGCCACAAATTTTGATTAACTCTTGCAACTTCGCCATTTGACTGACTGATCAAAGTATCCATATCTTGATGACCCTTGTGAAGATCCCAATCATTTCTTATTTCATAGATATTTTTCTTTAGATATCCCATGAGTTAATTGGGGTGTAGAAATATGGTCGACTGGATTTCTCGCTGTGCAGGATGTAAAATACACAGTAACGTCCGGTCGGAACCCTTGTAGCTACTCTAAGAGGGTTCGTAGATGGCCTATCGCAAGGTAAAATTTCTGCTCTTATCCAATATGCCCTCAGTTTCCAGTGGCAGTCGTTCATCTCTATCGACCCACTTTGAAGAACCTGTCTGTTGTATTTTTTTTTCCATCCAGAATGTGCAGATTATAGAATTTGTACATGTATTGTCGTTTTGCTTATAATGAAGATATATGTTTTAGTCAACTATCCGATCCTTTACAGCTTCATTTTATATATTGTTAAGACTTAACTGGAAAGGTATTTATATATCAGAACGCCATCGCAACTGGAAAATGTTAACTGCGTATTCATTTATCTTTGTTAGTAGTTTTTGAGTTTTCATCAATCCTTTGTTGTTTTAATGATATCCATTTATTTATTTTTCAACATATAAAAAAAAATCGCTCAAAATGCGTTTTAATACAAATTGACAGCCAAAATTCTTTAAAGAAAAAATGCAGCGACACTATAATAAGGATTAAACTTTTAATGAAAGATAAACATTTTGTCCAGGTGTTAAGGTATGATGTTCGGTACATGTTGCTTCAAAATCAGTGTTGTGGTTGTCACTTAAAATTAATGACTATCGATTAAGTTGACAGTGTGATGTATTGGTATTTTACGTCTAGTGGCAAATATTACATGCATATCAGGAAGAGACTGTGTTATTAATTTATGATTATGAATCCTTCTTTGTGCTAAACGAACACGCTGAGCCGAATTTTAGCGTGCTAGTTTACAAGGTGACATAATCGTCCGCAGGGAGACTTGCCACCCGACCAGAACTCTTTATTCTGACTCTGATGTAACCTGTCTTTGCCCTAACTCCTAATTATCGCGTATTTGATGGAGAAGTAGTATATACAAATTTTCGGGTTTCACCAAGCAGGGGATCGAACCCACGACCTCTCGCACGATAACCATCAAACCACAAATACCGTTTAATAAGTCGACAATTATGTAGGCTGTTTGTTTTTGCCGTTTAAATTGTTTCGCATCTTTAATGTCAGGGCCTTTCATAGCTGACTATACGGTATAAATTTTTTTCATTGTTAAAGGCCAAACGGTGATCTGTAATTGCTTACTTCCACGTCATTTGAACTCTGGTGGATAGTTGTCTCACAGGAAATCATACCACATCTCCTTATTTTTCTATTGAATATGAGCGACCTTTATCTTCTGTAGAAGTGATGTTTTTAAATTTCATTCTTTAAGAACATAAAAAAAAAGGCAAAAACAATAATGATTTTCAAAAAAACTGTAATTTCTTTGTATTTCATTTCATTTCCTTTCATTTCAGATGGAAATCAATTCATACACATATCATTTCAATGTGTTAAAATTCTTTAAGGTTTAATAAAACAAGACTTACCAGTTAACATATCTGAATAGTCCTTTAATATCAACTTGCTTTGTTGCTGCTTCATTATAAGGAATGGATGTGTTACCCTGACAACGACCAACCATCACCACACTTCCTCCTGGGTATGTTGCCTGGAATTATAAGGAAACATTAATTCAAAATATGTGTATTGAAATTATTTTGTGTTGCTGTCCTAGTACCCCTTCCGCACTGTAGGAAACCAAATTCACCGAATCAGGCTGTTGACTCCGATGGTTTGCTAAAGAAGACGTTCAACTGCTTGTTTCTGCGACATTGAATATATTTTGTAGAAGCAATTTTGGAATTTTTAACAGCAATTCATTATTTTTGCTTGATATCTTCTATTTGTTCATTTTTAATATCAACTTTTTACCCACGTTATTAACCAGTTACTCCACACAGGACAGACTTTTTAAACTCGGCGCCTGTCTCATCTCATTTTTGCTTAATACAGGTGGGATGTATATACTATAAATTTTGAATTTTGAACAACAATTTTCTAATCTTATCTTAACGTTTAACCTAAGGCGTCAAAATATAAGTTTGCATTCACTAAGCAACGACTTTTGTTTAGAATTTTTTTCCTAATCCGGAAGTCCTCTTTTACAAGGTTTACTGTTTAATTATTGCCTTAATTGTTTACAAACACTTACATGAATACCCATTGAAAAACTGAAATCTGTTCCACTGCATTCTATCGTAGCATCAGGTTGAAAGCCGACTTTATCGGTAACAAACTCAGCAAATTCCTTTGGATCATTTGTGTTTACTTTTATCGTAAAGTCGGCTCCCTTTAATCGTGCAAAATCTAGTCTTTCTTCATCGATATCTGTATTAGAACAAAGTTTATAGAGGTTCATGTCAAGGACACAGCCATCCAACGATACTAAGACCAAAATACATTTTAGAGGAGGGCAACAAACAGCATTCTACAATAGACAGGTATCTATACTCTATGTCGACGTCTGACTCTAAATCGTCAAAAGTCGAAAAAGTTTCTTGTTCGGCTTCTTGTTCTTGCAAACATTCAGCAGAAAAGTTTAATGCATCATTTTGTATGTGGACCACCCCAGTTGTAGCAATATAAACGTTTTCACTGGAAGAACTTTCAAGAGCAAAAGTTTGCTTTAGACTTGATCCAGTAAAACAGAAATAGATTTAAGAAGATGTGGCATGAGTGCCAATGAGACAACTCTCCATCCCAAGTCAAAATGTATAAAAGTAAACCATTATAGGTCTTCAACACGGAGCCTTGGCTCACACCGAACAGCAAGCTATAAAGGGCCCCAAAAATTACTAGTGTAAAACCATTCAAACGAGAAAACCAACGGTCTAATCTATATAAAAAACGAGAAACACTTATGAACCACATCAACAAACGACAACTACTGAACATCAGATTCCTGACTTAGGACAGGTGCAAACAATTGCAGCGGGTTTAAACGTTTTAATGGTACCAAATCTTCACCCTTATCTGAAACAATAGTGTAACATCACAACATAGAAAGACACACTATAAAATATCAATTGAAATGGTTTAACTCAATCAAACGACATATTAACACCAGTGAACATACACTGAACAAATAAATTTGATCTATGATACAATGCAAATACAAAATAAATAAACTAAGACAAGAATAATTAAAGTAACATGTTATACCGCTGTGAAAAGTTAAACAATAGAAAAACAATATGCTTGAAACAAATCATCAGCCATTTGCAATGACATTAAACACAGGTAAATGAAAATAATTTTGTTGTTAGGTATACGTGTACAGTTCAAATGGAGAAAGGAAATATTTTTACAAAATAAATAATTTTGATGTTTATATTACGAAGAAGTGAAAATTTATAGTAATACCAAACACTTATCAAAGCTGGTATATAGACCAGATATAACCCTGAAAAAGTAAAAATTAAATAACAAAAAAGCATTACAATTAGTATCAACAGGTCAAATAAACAAGAAAGTACGATTTGAGAGTACTCGCAGTTACTGACAGCTAGTTAAAACCAAAAACAATTAATAATAAAAAATCATGCATCAGAGACTAAAATCAACTAAAACACATCCCAGGGATTTAGTATTTTAACGTCATGGACAGTCAAAGAAGACATGATTTGTGCAATGCCAAAAATAAATGTATCGACAGGCAGTAGGATAGTTAGGAGTTAACCTCTTTATAGATCAAAATGAACGTGGGTGTGTCTTTATTCATCCCGCTTGAAAAGAATACAAATTTAGTTAAGTTTTAGTTTGTTGATGACAAAATCGTTATTAGTGCCAATGTAAACTATATTCAAAGATCTAATTACAACATTGGTAAGATAACCTTTACTAATAAGTTTGTTTAAAGGTTCGATGAGTTTACACGGATCACATAGTGATTTCCGCGCAATATAACCGTAAAATTTCGGATGTGAAATACCGTTTTAATCAGTTTTCTACAGGTACAGCCAAATTTACTAATCAAATCTTTGTATCTATGAAAGAATTTAGTAAAAGTTTTACGTAATTTATGGTAACGAATGTATGCTTATATGCTGTATGTAATTATTTAACTGTTGATTATTTGTTTTATGTGACGTGTTACATGTAAGTAGGTACACACTTAAATCAATGATTTAGACTTTTAACTTGTTTTTCAATGTGTTCAAAAGATTGATTGATTGATTGATTGATTGATTGGTGTTTAATGCCACTTTCAACATTATTGTGCTATTTCGTGTTGGTCAGTTTTTATTGGTGGACGAAGCCGGAGTGCCCGGAGAGAACCACCGACATTCAGTAGGAAAACTGACAATCCTAGTCAATTAAGATTGGAATCGAGTGCACCTGCCCCGTATGGGATTCGAACTCACAACCTCAGTGTTGACAGACTAGTGATACAGTAGTTCGACTACTTAGACCACTCAGCCACCGAGGCCCCTGTTCAAAAGAAGGAAGAAAATATTGTGTACACATACCGGTTATCACAACACACGAAGCGCCCATCTGTTTAGCAGCCAATAGTGTTAGAACGCCAACAGGACCTGGAAATGTAACAGCATATACACCAATACATTTACTAAATAGATTGAATAAAGTGTTTCGCACCAGTTTATGCTTAGGAATAAATATTTCAAAACAATTTGTCAATTTTTTCGAGCATATTGAATAAACCATTTTCAGATTCATTGTAGGAATGTTTTGTTTTTTTACTTTTCTGATTAGTTGAGGCGGATCATTAACAATGACGTTCAGACTATTCAGGATAAGTTTTAACGACCCATTTGAACACGAGTAGGATATTGCAGTTTTAGGTGATTCAGTGGAATGACAGGAAATTTGATGTCCACTGTGTCGCATTCATAATCAGGGCAATAACAAATTGAAGGAAAAAAATAGAACATATGATGAAAATCATTATGTGTTGATATATATAAACTCATCATAGATACCAAGATTAATATTTTGTACGCCAGACGCGCGTTTCGTCTATAAAGGACTCATCAGTGACGTTCGAACCAAAAAAGTTTTAAAAAAAAAGCCAAATAAGGTAAGAGTTTGAAGAGTATTGAGGACCCAAAATTCCGAACTTAGAATTTGGAGTTTTTTGTATGATGTTGTGAAACGAATAATAATAAAACCAAATACCTGCACCACATATAAGTACAGTTGATCCAAGTGTAACATTTCCTCTCTGGCAAGCATACACAGCTACTGATAATGGTTCAAGTAAAGCTCCTTCTTCTAGAGATACATTATCAGGCAGCCTAAGAATTATATACCGTATCCTATAAACATTTGGTTATTAAATATACATGTATAATATCAAATTATATTTTTCTGTGATAACTTTCATCAAAAAAGCTGGAAAACAAAAGCCATTGAAGTCAAACAAAAATAGATAAATGATAAACAAAATATTTAATAATCATCAAAGACCTATCATAAGGGTAGACAAATACTACAACATTGAAGAACATCTAAGCTAGAACGAACAGGATAGCCAAAATCGTCACCTTACCTGAGCGAGTAACTTCCTTAGTTTTATTACAATTATAATTTTAGTGCATTAAAATTGTATATGAAAATGAATCCTTGGTACTATATAAATCGAATTTTATGGATTTCATATGTTTTATTAAAAAAAACAGTAGTAAATTTGACCTATTTGTTTCTACTAAATAATTCTCAAGTCACCATCAAAGTAAAATGAAAGTACAAAAGAGGCTTGTGGAGCAATTATGTTAAATAAATACACAAAAAAATTTACAACAAGATACGTCTCAGATGGATAATTTAAATAATGAAGTTAATTTACATTTCTTTGCTAATTGAAAGTTTTTCAAGTATAAACATTCAGGTCCGTGACATTATGATTTTGAAATTGTAAATGTTACAGTTTGAATAAAAACGTGTAACTGTTCTTGTTCTCAGTTTTTGCACATATATAAAACATGTTCGATGGAACTATTCGATCGCGTTATTAACTGTGTATTAGTTTTATTTTTAGCGCCAATCAACATGTGAGGGATTCAAATCATGAGAATTATATACAATTAGATGATTGATAGTAATGAAGAAACTACTAACGTCATAATGATAAGGCTAATAATAATTATAGATTAATAATGTGTTATTTAACATTGGCTATGCGAACAAAGGTAGCCATTGTTGAAGACATGGTGCACTACCTGATTATAATGATACTGCATGTATAATTTTAACACAGCATTGTCGATTTCACAGACATATTAGAAAGTAATACAGACATACCAATAATTAATGTCCGTTTTTTTCTAACAAAACGTAGAAAACAAAGAATAAACGTGTTAAGGAGAATGTATGATAAAGCCACTTTGCTAGCTCCTTCAATAAAAAAGTGTTATAGATGTAACAAACATCCTTCAGATGTTAATAAGACATACCAGGTATAACAAAATGTATCAGTATTTATATTTTTGAATTGTGTTTTACATTTTGCATTAGGGATTCAAGCTTCTTGGGTTGAGTACAAAACTGCAAAAAAAAACGTCATATTTTGAAATCTTGTTATTAATATTTAGATAAATGCTAAGGCTGTATCCAAATAAAGGCAACAGTAGTATACCGCTGTTCAATAGTCATAATTCATTTAAGCAAAAACAAATCCGGGTAACAAACTAAAACCGAGGGAAACACATCAACTATAAGAGGAAAACAACAGAAATACTGAACTACAGCAAAAGCAAACGCCAACATACATAGAAACGGACTTTAGATAACAACTGCCATATTCCTGACTTGGTACAGGACATTTTAAGAAAAAATGGTAGGTTGAACCTGGTTTCACGGCTAGCCAAACCTCCCGCTTATATGGCAATGTTAAAAATACCGCTAAAATGACAACACTACGTGACAGGAATTCAGTACAAACAAACGCAAGAACACTCACCACAGAGAAATACATAAATAAATAATATAATAGTACATTATAACATGTAAACCGCAGAATAACAAAGGACATCTCCCATGAATTTACGACAGCACACCAGGACACCAAAACGAAATATAAACTGCGCGTCACATGAATGGATCAACGTCACAAAAACTGACGTATTTTTTGTGACATTTATATTATCACAGGTTAATTTCTAAAAATAAAATAGATTTGGTTTTTTTTATTGACACGTACAAGAATATTAAATTGGGATTGAATTTGTAATGGTATTATTTTATGTATTTTCTAACCATGACAAAGAATATTAAAATGGAATTGTGTTTGTTATGGTGTTATTATTTGTATTTTCTAACCATGTCGGTTTTTCTTCTAAATCAAACCTGTGTTTAAACCAACAAATCCTGGGCATTTAGTTGCTTTAAACTTAAAATCATATAAATGAAGTAGCTGATTTTTTATCTTAACTTTAACATACATATAGAAAATAAAAATTAAATAACTGTAATATAAGGCAAGATCATGTAAGACCAAACAGTAAACACACATGAAAATAAACAACATAAAACAAAAACCCTGAAGACGAACCACGAGTAACTCGATTATACTGACAAATAAGACATATGTGAAATGTACCGAAAATACAGAATTCAAACCACAAACGAAATAAACAGACAACTCAGCACAAAATGACCCAACGGACCCACACGTATAAGAAAGTAACAACAAAATGCCCGAAAGCGGGATATATAAATACCGAACTACGTCGTCTCCAACAGCGAACATAAGACATAACAAAATATCCAACCGGACTTACAAAAGAAACATCATAACTAAATACATGAATGTTGGATATATAAATACCAAGACACGTCGTATAGCAAAGCGAATTCACACTCGGCGAAACAGTCATATTCGGGAATAGATCACGTTCGTTACTAAGCAGACCAGAGGACGTAGATGGTAAACCACAATCTAAGACTTGGTAAAAATGTCGTTAGTTAGTTAAGACACAGACACATTGTATAGATCAACCAATTCGGGATGGTGTCCATAAAATTTACTAAGTGTCATTTTTAATCTTTCCTTCTCATAACTCTGTTGAAGCAGTTTCTGCGTAAGGAGCACACACCTGTATATGAAGTCCGTATAGTGTGAACATGCACGAGCATAACGTATCAATTGAGATATGTAAACACTATACGACGGGGCAGAGGGTATGTTACTGCTGAGAAAATGGAAATTGATAATTGGGAAGTTGAAATCATCCCGTTTGTCATAGATGTTAGTCTGAAGTCGTCCATCTGTGTCAATATTGAGGAGAAGATCAAGGTATGAAGCAGTCCTTTTGGTATTTGTAGTATCCTTAATTTCAAGTTCACTGGGATATATGAGATGCAAGTACTGACTGAAATATGGGTTACTTAGTAAAAGGACATCATCAATATATCTGAAAGTAAAATTTAAGAATTTCGCAAGGTGCTTTTTCTTTTGTCTTTGAGAAGGTTTTGAATGAATTCTGCTTCATACGAGTACAAAAACAAATCGGCCAGTAGGGGTGCACAATTAGTATCCATTGGAATATCGACTGTCTGTTGAAATATCAATCCTCAAAACTCAACAAATATATTGTCAATCAAAAAATCCAGCATTTTGATAACATCATCTTCAGTGTATTTTCTGATAGAATCAGTGTGGTTCTTCACAAAATAAGAATTATTATAACCCAAAACAAGAAATTTATATCTACGATTCCCATTTTTATAGAAAAAGCTCTGTTTAGTGAGATGGTGAAGTCGATCTTTCAACTGAGCATGTGGAATAGTAGTGTAAAGCGTAGAAAAATCAAAGGTCTTAATGTTGCTGCAAAATTGCAGAGATTGTGTATCTAAGATTTAGCAGTAGATCTTTAGAATTTTTAAGAATACATATTTTGCTATGTACAAGATTTATTTTACAAAAAAAGTTAATGGATGGAAATATCTTTTTGTTTAAGGCCTTGACGCATTTAAATTTGTCCAAAATATATGTCACATATGCCAGTTTTGATATCATAGTGACATCACAAACAAAAAATGTTCTTTGATTGGGGGTAATTTTATTTCTCATAAGAGGTTACGATACATACATGATTGGTGAAACCTGTTATTAGTATTTTTATCAGTAGCCATTTAACAAAATGCATCAATTCCGTCTTCGTTTTACTTTAAATTCATAAACAAATTGTATAGTATAAACTCAATTAATATTATCATGAGACGACTTTGATTCCCCTTATTTAAAACATACATACTTAAAACAAAAGTCAGCTGCATGCTTATAGAACTGGCATATATTTCCATCATCTGGGGGAGTGGCACAAAAGAAAATGTCTTTACACAAGTTATACTTTCCAGACTTACACAACCTACAGGTACGACAAGGCACTCCAGGCTCAATAGCAGCTCTGTCGCCTGTAGAAAAAAAACCTATATAAACTTGCGCTGATTTATCAAGATAAAATATGATATGCTGTACTGCCCCGCGATTAATAGAAATGCAATGATTTTTTATTATTAATTGTTTTGGCTTTTAACTAGCTGTCAGTAACTGCGAGTACTCTCAAATCGTACTTTCTTGTTTATTTGACCTGTTGATACTAATTGTAATGCTTTTTTGTTATTTAATGTTTACTTATTCAGGGTTATATCTGGTCTATATACCAGCTTTGATAAGTGTTTGGTACTACTATAAATTTCCACTTCGTACTATGAACATCAAAATTATTTATTTTGTAAAAATATTTCCTTTCTCTATTGGAACTGTACACGTATACCGAACAACAAAATTATTTTCATTTACCTGTGTTTAAAATTATTGCAAATGGCTGATATTTTTGTTCGAGCATATTATTTTTCTTAAATTGTTTAACATTTTATACCGATATAACATGTTACTTTTATTATTCTTCCCTTAGTTTATTTATTTTGTATTTATATTGTATCATAGGTTCAGTGTATGTTCACTGGTGTTAATATGTCTTTTGCAGTGGCGGATTTACCGGGGGGCACAGGGACACGTGCCCCCCAAGTCGTGGTCACCAAAAAATTTTCAAACATAATTTTATTGCTACTATATCTTCTTATCTAGATCGGAAATTAAGTCAAAGCTTGATTCGACTTCCTCAACTGGCCGTAAATTAACCCCAACTTCAACATGCGTGATTTATGACAATTTATCGATGGGTGTATAAATATTGACACCTTTGTGTAATGCCTATATCCAAAAGCATTTATGTTAACTACATGTACATGCTGATTGAAATACGAATATTTCTATTGGTTTCTAATACAATATTACAGAATTGAGCGATGGGATTAAGTTTGATCATGGAAGTAATAGGAATACTTCCATGGTTTGATTAACAAATGAAATCTTCTGATCAGGAAAGAATTACCAACAAATTGGTCTTTAAAGAATAGGTACAAATAGATGTTTAGTGTCAAGAATGTTGGTATCGGTATGAGATATGGCTGCATTACCAAACACTCGCACTGTATACGGTTTCTGGGGAATCTATCTTTCTCGGACTTTATTAAACAACAAACTACATTTTTCATTAACATACAGAAACATTTATTTTTTAAAACTGAATGTCGTGTTTCTTTTCCCCTTATTTTAAATGGAAAGCAACAATTTGTTTTAATAAAAATACCTTCCGAACAGGGGCGTAGCTGCCGTTGGGCACTTTCGGCACGTGCCTACACATAATTTTTTCACAAATATTTTTTTTTATTGATAAAGATAATAAACAACGTTATCTGTAGATGCACGTCAGTGGAAGTCGTCAAAACTCTTTAATTATCGAATGTCATGTGTACACTAGTCTATCATCCTTAGTGAATGGAGTATTGGTTAGAATTGTATGTCATTATATTCCCCCTTGTATAGAAACTATAAACTAGAACTTTGGTTCAGATTATTTCACTTCTATCAACAAATACTTGAATGAACCTCAACTTAGACACATGATTTTTTTTAATTAGTTGTTGTTGACTTTCAACTAGCTTTCCACTTGGTCTTCATACGATCTACAATAACACCCTTGCCAAAGTTTGGCGTCCATTTGGCTGTGCAGGATGTATAAATACGCAGTTACGTCTGGTCAGAATGGGGACGTTAAATCCGATGCCTAGTGTAGAGAGAATGCCACGCTCTCTGCACGTTAAGAAACTTGCAACAACTCTTTGAGGGGTTCGTGGGTGGTCTACTGAAAGGCAAAATTTCTGTTCCTATCCAATAAACCCTCATTTTTCAATGCATGGCGTTTCCAAATTTTTAGACCTTCGTCCTGGACGATCCCTATTACATGCAGGACCTAGCTACTTGTTGTATTTATTGTAAAATTTGTTTTTGTCCTGAACATGCATGAACTATTTGCCACTGGACGTTTAGCAATCAATCAATCAATCAACTAGCTTTCAGTAACTTCGAGTACTCTCAGATCTACGTGTAATGACCATAATTATTCAAATTCCTAAGCAGGTAGGGATTTTACAGTATAGGATATAAGGAAATATGAATTTCTTGAATTTTGTTCGATAGTATGAACAGAACAGAACTTCTGCATGAGGCGTCGACTGTGTGTGTATGTGTTTGTGTAGCCAGGGGACGGTGAAGGTTTCTTTTAAATGTAGGATCGCCAATATGTACTATCAATTGACGTAAATATCAATTATCCTCAATCAGAAAGGAATAGATATGAAAATACTAAACAGGTTGTGCTGCTTAATAGGGCTACGCTGATCCACACCCACCTCCCCCCACACACATATATCACACCACCACCATCATCCCATCATCCCCCAAAAGACCACCACCACCCTCACTCGCATACATACATGTCTAAACAAATATTTAATTTTGGTTTTATGGTGCCCCCTCAGACATCGAGGTTCTGGATCCGCCCCTGCTTTGACTGATTTAAGCTATTTCAGTTGATATTTTATAGTGTGTCTTTCTATGTTGTGATGTTACACTATTGTTTCAGAAAAAGGGTGAAGGTTTGGTACCATTAAAACGTTTAAACTCGCTGCATTTGTTTGCACCTGTCCTAAGTTAGGAATCTGATGTTCAGTAGTTGTCGTTTGTTGATGTGGTTCATAAGTGTTTCTCGTTTCTCGTTTTTTATATAGATTAGACCGTTGGTTTTCCCGTTTGAATGGTTTTACACTAGTAATTTTTGGGGCCCTTTATAGCTTACTGTTCGGTGTGAGCCAAGGCTCCGTGTTGAAGACCGTACTTTTACCTATAATGGTTTACTTTTATAAATTTTGACTTGGATGGAGAGTTGTCTCATTGGCACTCATACCACATCTTCTTATATCTAATATCGAGTTTCATGAAAAAATGAAGAAAAAAAACACGTTATATATTTCATTCGTCCGAAGCGTTTTTCTGGATTTACCTTCATCAGGAACGCTCAAAGCCGAATATTTGAACGCCAGTGATGTATAAGAACCGAAACAGCTGAAGAGCTATATGACCAAAAAGGATCTAAAAAAGTAGCCAAATCAATCAACGGCCAACTTTGCCTGAGGGAAAAGTGATACGAAAATGAAAATGAAAATAAAAATGTGTTCATTGCAAGAAAAATCGTCAAAATTGTTGTACTATAACTTCATTTTATTCAAAAATCGTTATCATCACAAAACTCGTGTAATTATTTTAAGTAAAATGTTTCATATGAATGACATGCATATTTTGTTGTATTTAGGAAACCCAAAGAGCATGAAACAATTTAGATGCCATCAAAACACCAGTTGTGGTAAAAAAAATGTTAAGTAAAAACAATTATCGTAGTTATTAAATAATTTAAAGATGAATTCTCATTAAAGTTCATTTTTTTCCAGAAAAGCACTTCGGACGCATGACATTTATAACGTGTTGTTTCATTTTTTTCATGCTGGTGGACTATCAGTCCCCGAGGGTACCATCAGCTCAGTAGTCAGTACTTCGGTTCTGACATAATTTATAACAACCCTTTCTAAGATTAACCGTCAATAAACTTGGAATTTTTAGAAACTAAGGTTTCAACTCCCTCAGGCAAAGTTGACTTTAGATGAAATTTATAACGTGTTGTTTCATTTTTACAAAAATGGAACAACCCGAAGGGTCAAATAATAACATTGACCCTTTTCCATGGCCTAATTTTAACCCCGTCTTTTAACTAAAACTATACAGTATTGCAATATTAACATTAAGAGAAAGTATCTGTCGACACCTATAAGTATAACAATGTCTTTATTTTAGTCATATGATTGGTTTACATTATTTTGTTCAAGAAAATGTTGCACGATTCGACTATAATATTGAGCTGAAATAAGAATATTTGAAATTTCTGATTTTTCACATTTTCGAAACATTTAATATCGTTGTGTAATTGATGAAGGGAGCCTTCCAGGTTCTGAATACATTTCGTAAAATATAAATAGTAAAACTTTAGAATGACTGGACAGGTGTAAAATTAATCAAGGAATACCTAGAAAAGTAACAAATATTTCCATAAAGACAACACAACATCACGTCCTATGAAATTTCAGAAAATGAATAAAAACTAGAAATGGGATAACTTATCATTCATCATTTATTACTAGCAAGTGCGTTTTTGTACAAAAAAGTATTGTTATGAATTAAATTAAAGCACTTGTAAGTCCTTGTGCATGTATTAGCGTACTCGGGAAGAGTATTTACTCGAATATTTTAACATAAAGGCAAATAAAGTGATTCATACATCAAATGTTACTTGTATAACACACATTTATTTCCATTGCATTTTAGGGGTATGCATATTTGATTAAAGAAATGTTACATAACCCTGAACATATAACGTTCCATGAATGAACAAAGATCTTTTAAATAGTTACATTACCAACTCCTTGTTGATTTTGCATAAATAAAGGTTTCCGTCCAACAGTAATGATAAAATGATATTATTAACTTTTTTTAAATGCCCGTTGTTCAAATTCTTCTCTCTCTCTCTCTCTCTCTCTCTCTCTCTCTCTCTCTCTCTCTCTCTTTCTCTGTGTCTTTTTGAAAGCCATTAACATGCAAAAAAAAAGCAGTTACCGTTCAGAAAAAAATCCTAACTGTGAATATTCATTGACATATAGATTGTCTGAGGGTGAAGTGAGAAAGTTGACGATTGTTAGATACCTCATCAATTTTAATAAATATGATATAGTTGACGAATTAATTTGGAGGCTTGATATGAATTATTCATCACGGTTTGTGGAACTATATAGCGACAGTTTTTTTTTTTACGTTGCGACACAGACATTATTGAGACGGTATGAATAGGCTATATTGTCTATATCTGGCAGTACATTTATAAGATTATTGTCAGATCTTTCATTAATGGCTTTATTTACAGTCAACTCACACCGGTAATACTTAATAAAAATGGTATTAATTAGAAATAACTTGATCCGGGAGATTTACTTTATAAGAGACAAAGTTAATGAATTCCCTTTGGCTTTGTTCTTTTATGGTACTTTGCTGGTTTAAGGCCAACACAGGGTATAAATGATTATCATTACTTTCAAATCTTACAAGATCGTTCGGTAAAAAAGGAATTAGCCTTTGGGAATTTGATAATCACGTTTTGTAATTAATATGATATTGGATCTCGTCAGACGGGTATCAATTTACCGATTTGAATGGAAATGTGAAAGGGCAAATATTCCAGGAAGTAAAATCGATCTCTTTTAATCGTGTTGTTTTGTTTCATATAAATTATCACTTTATATCAACAACTATATCTGTTAATGAAACTCTAACATGGTCTTAACTGTTTGGCTTACACACACACGACAAACACATGACGTAAGGAAAAGGTCTGAGTAGAGTAAATGACGGAAAACTTGTTTATTTTTTCAAATATTAGAACGTTTTAATGCATCTTCGTATTAAAATAACAAGATTAAGAATGCCTCACAGGAAGAGTGTGAAACATTAAAGAAATTCTGCCGAATTTAATCTAAGAGACAGTAAACATAGATAAAATGGAATAAAAACAAAGATCACTGGTCAAAATGGATTTTTTTTGTGTGTCCTGACCGCGTTGTTTTCTAGATCACTCGGGACTGGCGATCAATGGAAAAAACTGTTTCCTAGCTAATTTTCCTCTTGTCTGATGTTATTTTTTTATTTTGAGAAGTGTCTAATACTGCTGGCAGTTCCTTAGCTCTTAATTCTCACGACTATTCAATTCGTCCTCAGTTGAAGAACATATACTTTATACTTATAATTTGGAATTGCACAATGTCATGCTTTTCTCTTACTGTTTATTGCGTCTTTACACTAAATCCGTTGGATGTGTACTGATTGATACTTTAGTCTGGGAGAACATGATTTATTTGTAAGTTGAAATCGGCTCTGATCTAGCTTTCAGTGACTCCGAGTGCTTTTAGAACGGTACTTTGTGTCTTTTGTTTGTATGTTAGTTGTCTTTTTTGCCTTGCACCACTATGTTGAGTTAAGCCATTTCCAACTTACTTCAAGAGATTATTCTTATGTTTTGCCGTTACACCACTGTCCCACGTAGGGTGATTGTTGAGAGCTCACAAACATGGCGCGACATTCTTTATGTGCCTATCCAAAGTCAGGAGCCTGCAATTCAGTGGTGGTCATTGGTTGCTGTTTTTCTTTAATTGATTTGTCGTTAATTAGGTCATATGTTTTCTCGTTTCAATTGTTTTACATGTTGTCATGAGAGGGCCTTTTTATAACTGACTATACGGCATAGGTTTTGCTAATATTTGAAGGCCGTACGGTGACGTACAGATGCTTACATCATTTTGACTACTCTAGTTGTCTGATTTGCAATCCTACTAAATCTCCTTATTTCTATATGGTTAACTCTTATAGTGTAGTCAAAAATATTCATAATCATACATATTGTCGGTAACTAAAATGGTTTATGTCAACCAAAGAAACAAAATGTTTTTAAATTTACGAAGGACTTGTACATGTTCAGGTATGTATAAAAACGAACATACATATGGATGATGGATGGACATAAATCATTAAATACTGTTTTAATTGTTACTTGAAATGCAGGGAAAGTTGGTTGCTAATTCAGTGGTATACATCATCACTATCGCATAAATGGGTAACTCTTCTACTAAAAGGTTTTAATGTTCTAGTATCTACTTGATGTAAAATGACAATTCCCTCCATACAAATAAGGGCTTCCACTATCCATTTTATTTGAACGCTTGACAGCGTTATGATTTGAGCACCTGTTACTGTAACCAGTTGGTTTTTATTGCTGAGATTACAGATACCATTCTACATACATTAATTGTATCCAGATGCCAATCTATTAAAATCTGTTATACCTTCTTACTTCATCAAATCAACTTTTAAAAGCGTGTGTATATATTCTTACCAACTTTTAAATGTTTGACACCAGGTCCAATCTGCACTACTGTACCACTGGCTTCATGTCCCATAACCATCGGCTTTTCCAAATTGAATATACCACACTTTCCATATTTCCAATATTTAAGGTCAGACCCACATATTCCAACAGAGCTAATCTGTAGCAACACCTCTGAAATTAATGTTTATTGTTAAAAAGTAAAATAACAAAAATACCGAACTCCAAGGAGAATTCAAAACAGAAAGTCCGTTATCAAATGGCAAAATCAAATGCTCAAACATATCAAACGAATGCGAAACAACTGTCATATTCCTGACTTCGTACAGGAATTTCCTTGTGTAGAAAATGTTGGATTAAACCTGGTTTAGTAGCTAGCTTAACCTCTCACTCGTATGACAGTCGCACAAAATTCTATTATATTGACAACAATGTGTGAACAAAACAGACATAATAGGTAAAAAAAGGGGTACAGCAGTCAACATTGTGTTATAATCTTCATCACTATAAAAACAAACAAATATGTCAACAAAGAAAAACAAAATGGCATATAGACAAAGCACATAAGCAAAAATGAAAGACAAGAATACAAAAATTGACCATAGTACAATAACACAATGGCGGGATATATAAGTACTGAGCCACGCCAAAAGGATATTACCAAAAATGAGCTAAACAGTAATGGTTAATAATTTACAAAGACAAATAAAAGAACACTATAACACATAATTAAGATGATAAACAACGTCAGTAACTAGAATCTATACTTCATAATGTATTATTTGTGAAGTTGATACAGAATATTTATCAACAAGGTCTTGGAATCTTCCGATGAACTTTTTTTTTTAGAAAAAGGACAACGTTCTTTGACATAACCCTGGATCGTCAACTTTCTGATGAGACACTGGTGACGTTTTATAAAGTCTGAGTAGCAGCTGCAAGCTCTTGAATACCTAATAAGCTGAGAAATGTATATCCCATATGCAGGTGAAGTTGGTATATTGCTACTAAGGTGGGGGAAATTGATAATTTCTAAATTAAAATCGTCTCGTTTGTCATAGATTCCGGTACTGAGATGACCGCTTATGTCAAATTCGAGATATAAGTCTAAAAATGAGGCGGAGGAAGGCGTGTCTGTTGTTTCTTTAATTTCTAGTTCTGGAGGATATATTAATAGAACCCAATCAGAAAAGTTTGGATTGTTAATGGAAAGAACATCATCAATATATCTGAATGTGAAATTAGATGATCTGGCTTCTTTGATCTTCTTGTTTTTGACAGGTGTCTGAAGGAACTCCGGCTCATATGAAAATAAGAAGAGGTCGGCAAGGAGAGGTAGATAAGCGACAGAAAAAGTAAAGAAATTTGAAAGAATCGGGATATATCAAAGTAATTGTGGGTAAATCGAAGTACTTGTAGGTAAATTAAATGACTTGTGGGTAAATCAAAGGACTTGTGTGTAAATCAAATGACTTGTGGGTAAATCTAGGGACGTGTGAATAAATCAAAGGACATGTAATTAAATCAAATGACTTGTGGGTAAATCTAGAGACGTGTGAATAAATCAAAGGACATGTAATTAAATCAAAGGACTTGTGGGTAAATCTAGAGACGTGTGAATAAATCAAAGGACATGTAATTAAATCAAATGACTTGTGGGTAAATCTAGAGACGTGTGAATAAATCAAAGGACATGTAATTAAATCAAATGACTTGTGGGTAAATCTAGAGACGTGTGAATAAATCAAAGGACATGTAATTAAATCAAAGGACTTGTGGGTAAGTAAAAGAACTCAAAAGACTAGTGTGTAAATTAATGTACTTGTGGATAAATCAAAAAACGTGTGGGTAAATCAAAGAACGTGTGGATAAATCAAAGAACGTGTGGGTAAATCAAAGAACGTGTGGATAAATCAAAGAACGTGTGGGTAAATCAAAGGACTTAATGCAAAAGTAACATAGGCTTGATTTTTCCTATTGCAAAAAAAGATAATGAAGACAAACATTAAAAAACCTTCTGAATATAATCTTTCGTTTTGTCCTTTCAAGGCTAAAGTCGATTCTAACCTTTACATAAAAAATAAGGAGATTTGATATGATTGAAAATGAGACAAATAACAATCAGAGACCTAGGAGCGAAGATGCAAACAACTCCAAGACACTTAGAGACTTCAAAATTGAGCAAAATCCATACTGTAAAGTAATCTTTAAAAGACCCATGAATGTTCTACGATTATCATCTGACTCTAGAGTTTAACCTTGATTGTCCTTCAAAATTTTTACACGTTTTTTTGGAAAACAATGCTTAAATTGGTATGGACATTCTTCTAATTATTTGTGCATGATAGGTGAAATAAAGGTTCATTGGATTACAGACTATATCCTTAAAGATGACAGTTTCGTGAAGAACAGTATACATTCTGTCAAATATGTTGTGTTTCCATGAGCATTTCTCGTTCCTATTTAGACGTAAGACGATAGCTTATGTAAACGAGATAAATCATGAACAAATTAGAAACACAATTCATATTAAATATGGTAATTATAAATCCTACTAAATTAACATTTAGGTAAAAAGGATAACAAAAATACCGAACTCCAAGGCAAATTCAACATGGGGAAGTCCATAAAACTGACAAAATCAAACGCTATCAATCAACAGAACAAGTGAAAAACAGACCGATTTTTTTATAATCAAGTCTTATGTTCAAGAAAAACTAAAGACACCAAAATTAAGCACTTTTTGATGATTTGAACTTGTTTAAATGTCAGTCATAAGAGAATTGCTGCTGTAATGGAATTTTCATGATTTTACCCACATTTTTTTTGAAAGCTTGCTTGTATAAATTAGCTTATGCATATAGATAAGGTGGACATAACAAACATACGAACCATTATATCCAGGTTTTGGAATATCTCTGTCTTCCTAAAATAAATAACATGATTATTGACGATAAGTTGATTGCGGCCTAGTGTTATGTATATTTGGAACATGAACACAACTATAATTATTGATTAAATGTTGATTAAGGCCTAGTGTTATATATAGTTGGAACATGAACAAAACTTGTTGGATCTTTAAAGTTGTTAGACCAAGAGACCAAGAGAATTCTGCCCTCTGTTATAAAGATAGTTGCATTCTAAAAACACCTGTTGTAGATATAACCTTCGCTCATCATTTTCATTCTAACAGAGATATAGACTGTTTTAAAAAAAGTGGTTACATTTCAAGCACTGCAATCAAATTCGCAAAGGATCGGATCCGTAAATAAACACTTTTTGAGCCATTTACAATTGATTCATTAAACGGAAAAGGAGAGGGGACAAAATTAGCAAAGCATAGAGGTAAGTTCAAAGTCTTTGGAACGTTCCCATTATATATAGCATTTATATAAATGTATCAACATTATTATACAAAGTCTTTAAAAATTGAAAACAACACGTTTAATAATGTCATGCGTCCAAAGCGCTTTTCTGGATTTACCTTCATCGGGAACGCTCAATGCCAAACATTTGAAATCCGAGGGATGTATAAGTACCGAAACAGTTGAAGAGCTATATGACAAAAATACCTAAAAAGATAGCCAAATTCATCTAAGGTCAACTTTGCCTGAGGGAGTTGAAACCTTAGTTTCTTTATAATTCAAAATTTATAAACGGACAATTTTAGAAACGTTTGTTATAAGTTTCAAGTATTTTCAGATTGTTATCTAAGCCATCGTTAATAATTTTTTCACACATGTTTCGCGTATTGAGCAGAAAACTTTCACTTGTGTATTTTTAGCAGGGAAGGCACCAGTAATGAAATTTCATAAAAAGAAGGCGATATTTTGATTTTCTGCCCGCCTTTTTGTTTAACAAGCTTGTGATTTAATCGGTTATTTCTTTTAAACAATACTTGGCTGTGTGGAGCAGGTTTAATTTTCCTAATAGAAACTACCCCAAGCATATCGGAAGGAGTTTTATAAGCTTTGCGTACGTAAAAGACCCCTAACGACAACTCTTGTTGATACGGCATCTGCTTGAATGTCAGGAAAGTTATATACGCAGTCACTGAGTCTCAGGCTCTATTTTTTGCGTAAAAATATCTGATCGATAAATAACTCTGCTTGACATTTGAGGCGTGTTGCAAGAATTTAAAAACGTAAAATTCCAAAACATTAATATGGAAACATCATACGTATTACAGAGGTTCAACCAATTTTAAGATTAAATAACATTATTTGTACTGCTATTTCGACTGTAAATATAATAATAGAGACCTTTGTGACGTAGAGAGGGATAATCAAATATATAAATCTTATAAATCCCGTTACCTAGGTCAATACTACCGTTATATAAATGAAATTATATATTACACAAGAAGATGGTATGTAGTGTATTCAAAGGTAAATGTGTCAAGATTCGCTGTTTACATATTCTGACAACTATCGGGATATGATTAATAAACCTTCATCATTGAACAAATATGCCAAATGTCAGCCTATACATTGTGTGAAAGTTGTTAAAGTTCAATTATCTTTCATAAACATCATAGAGTATATGGCAGGTATTATTTCTTTTAAATGTAAATAAAGAATTAATTTTACTTGACCATGTCCTTAGTTTATAACATATAATGTACACTTTTAGCTAAAAATGCAACCGCTTCCATTGAATCGGTCATAAAGTATGAACAATTAAATTTATGTAGAACATACCAAACGTATATCTAATGGGCCATGTAATACGGCGGCTAAATTCCTAACAGCCATTTTCTCTGCTTATCTTTGTCCTAAATGTTGACAGTGTAATGAGATACATGTACATATGTTCGATAAATCTTATTATTTGACACAAGAGGATTAAAGAAGGTACCTAGCTTCATGCAGCGAATAATAATTTTATCGAAAACAATAATAATTTCATCGAAAACATCGTATGCATAATGATGGCGATTATTTCAAATGGTTAGGTGTTGGAGATATCTACACAACCAATAACAGTGCAGACGAGTGTCGTGTTCCTACATATACAATAGTCTTCATCTGTTAAGACTTCATACCCAAAGTTTGGGAACCAAATGCATAAACCATTTAGAAGAATCAAAACAGCAGAGAAATCAAGGACTAAGGTAAACTGTGATAAAAAGTAGTTTTTATCTGAGTTTTAAAATTTTAAATAAAGTTCGTAACATTTGTCTTTGACACTTTCGTGGACTTTTTCGTGATGAGGAAATAAAAGTTTTGCCGAAATACATTATTTGCATACAATTTGTGATAAGCGTATTGCTGCTATTCCTTTTAAAATGGAATTCCAATATTTGATTCGTATGTATATGTCACCTTTGATCACCCTGTTTTGGTTTATGATTTTGACTGTTCCTTTTGTGTCTTTTGCATCTTTCTTACAACCCTAAATAAATAAACAAAATAAAGGATGTACTACGTTTTGCATATTAAAGTGTTATTAGTTAGATCAAAATCTATTCATTAATTTAAATTTGTAAATGAAGATCAAAAATATATTTTGGACAAAAGCGCGGACAGACAGACACAAACTATACTGTATGACACAACAGTGGTAAGTCCGTGTTTGTAAATTGATTAAATATCATAAAATTATGCTACATTTGTGCATACATAATTTGGGTATGAAAATAAAGTTCTATTTTCATCCTAAATTCTAAGGAAAAAGATAAATTTTCCAGTTACCCTTGAAACCCCTGAAAATGAGCTAGCACTTTTATAAAACAAATTCACACATTTATACTCATTTTCCATCTAATTTATATATGTCATGTAGATTTCATAGTTATAGCAACATCAAAACAGATCAAAATATTTTCTTGGATATTCCTTCCATAGAAACCGTTGCTATAGAAATGTGATCAACATACGTCTTTTAAATGCCAAATTCGTCTCATTCATGAAACTGTCCTCAGTAACAGCAACAAACTAGTGAAACAAATGTACATCTTTGCATCGGAACTAAACACATTTATTTAAAACCAGTTGTTGGCATGACACGGGTTATGCTCTTCTCATATATTTTATGATGGTATGATACTAAACCCTAACGGGAGGGATTGTGCCTGATATTCATATGATGAAGACATAATCTTTCAATCAGTTTAATTGAGGTCTGGAGCTGGCATGTCAGTTAACTGCTAGTAGTCTGTTGTTATTTATGTATTATTGTCATTTTGTTTATTTTCTTTTGTTACATCTTCTGACATCGGACTCGGACTTCTCTTTAACTGACTTTTATGTGCGTATTGTTATGCGTTTACTTTTCTACATTGGCTAGAGGTATAGGGGAGGTTGAGATCTCATAAACATGTTTAACCCCGCCGCATTTTTGCGCCTGTCCCAAGTCAGGAGCCTCTGGCCTTTGTTAGTCTTGTATTATTTTTACTTTTAGTTTCTTGTGTATAATTTGGAGTTTAGTATGACGTCCATTATCACTGAACTAGTATATATATTTGTTTAGGGGCCAGCTTAAGGACGCCTCCGGGTGCGGGAATTTCTCGCTGCATTGAAGACCTATTGGTGACCTTCTGTTGTTGTCTGTTCTGTGGTCGGGTTGTTGTCTCTTTGACACATTCCCCATTTCCATTCTCAATTTTATTGTATAGAAGACCTATAAAATAAATTACAGCTAATCAAATGGAATGTTTTTCACTTGCTGTAGGTGGCAACACTATCTGAATAGTGCATGTTCCGTTGTTTTATGATACTAATAAAGCTAAACCATCATGTAGACCCATTAAAATTGTAAGAAATACATGAAGTGGAAGCAAGTAACATTAATTCTATACCTGATTTAGTAATAAAAAAAACCTTCACAGTTTTGGATATAAACTTCTTTGTGGTGAGACATTCAAACCAAGGCTTTATTGAAATATGCTTAACTGATAAAGTGTACAATATTATTTTATTTTTTTTTTAGAATTAAACGCTATAGCAAATTGAAATCTATTTTCTTTTTTATCGGTACATTTATGGTATTTCCGATTGTCTTCCCTGTAGCATTCATATTGAAGTTTGTACCGTAAATTATTATCCACCCTGCATTTCATGTAATCAATCAGCAAACCTTGAACAATAGCAATAGTGATCATATTTTTTGGAAGGAAAGAACGTTCAATCGACCTGAAGTAGCTACTAACCAAACCACCACAGTAGCTGCTTACAGAACAGCTGTACCCTTTATTAACAAGCCATTTGAAAAATAACAAGTTTATTCTTATTCAGAAACATTTGTTATTCCACTTTTAATTAAATCTGGGCATTCTCGGATATGAGGGATGGCAATCCTATGGAAAAACAAATTAACCATCTTATTTACACAACCTTAGACGAAAATGACGAATCCAATGTGTAAAACTACTAGACAAAAATCAGAAGCCACTTTTGAAATCTCTGTCAATTTGCCAACTATAGGGTGTCATGACTTAGCTTAATTAATTTTGGTTGCTTAACGTCCAGTTACAAATATTTCATGCATGTTCAGGACGAATAATGATTTAGAAGAATTCAAAGAAAGTATAGACCAACTGTATGAAATTCCACACATGATATATAAATCGGTGGTAACATTAATGTAGATCTGAGCCAAAACCACCAAAACAAAAGGGCTGCATACATCAATTTATCAAAGGTTACATTCTAGATATAAAAAACTACAAAGGGATAATTGATCTACCTGTACTTGACCGCCAAAATGGTCTGTTACTAAAAGGTGCCAACGTTAAAATATTGAATACTTAGACACAAAAAGTTTCTAGGTCAGGAATGGCTGCCGAAGTAAACTATGCTAAAAACTGTTATAAATTATGGAAAATGGACCAAAACTGTCTTCTCACCACATATAATGCATAATTAAGTGATTATAACTTCGTAATTTATTATGTAAGGTACTAAAAAGACTGTGATTCGTATACAACGGTTTGATGCACGCTAAAACGGGAAATACGATTACTGACATTTGAAAACTTTTCTGTTTTCAGCTTTAAAAAAACAAGCACATAGAGCCCCGACTGTGTAGTGCTTCAATAGTGTTTTATCAAAATTTAAAGAACATATCAACAGGAGATTATTTTTCTGTATGCATTTGTAGTTGCAAGAAAATATTCAGGATCTTTCTATCACTAAATAATCATATGATTTTACAAATGTTTTATTAAATTTAACCTTCATTTTTGGTAACTAACTTATAGACGTGTACACTAAGGAACATCACTCTTTGCAAAAACTGGGTGAAAATATATCTTTTTCTTTTTCGTTTGAAAGTTGTGTTATTGATTTTAAAAAGTATTGAAGAACAAAATATTGTGTTTTTACCTCAAGCTTGACAAAAACCAAACGAAAATATCTCGAAAGGTATGTCATAACGTGATATTTTTCTTTGCATATTCGAAAGGGAATATAACAATAGACTTTCAGAAAAACTTTGGAACAAAATGTAAGAACGTATGCCATTTATTTGCGGCAGAAATATTACAAATTGCAGTATAAAGGCAGTTTCTGATAATAGCTTCATACCAGTAAATCGCATATCAAAGTAAACAATAATATTTGACATGACAAATTATATCCAACGTTGCAAGACGATCGGTTGATGCAGATTTTCCGATACGAGTATCTCACATTATATTTGACATAACAAGTTTATATCCAAGTTTGCAAGAAGATCGGTTGATGCAGATTTTCCGATACGAGTTTCGTACCTCAAATCAATAAGTTTGTTGTCGATCGGCAGTAAAACCCTTGCCAAAGTGGGGCATCTGTTTAGCTGTGAGGGATGAATAAATTAGCAGCTACGTCCGGTTAGAATTCGGACGTTAAATCCATCAATGTCTCTTGTTCTACTTTTGGGTATAAGGTTCAAAGGGCGACAAATCTCGTGCTGTATGGAGGCCGTAGAAAGTTTCCCATGCTTGATATGTATGTTTTTTCTGTATTTTTAAAGTTATGGTGTATTTATTCTTGAGATAACTTCATTCTCTCATTTTTAGGCCAGTTTGTGTACTAAAATTTTAATAAGACGCACACCACCTATTGTTGGCCCTCATTCCTATCCACGTTAAAATTTTCACTTCTTAACATTTTATGGGAGCGGGATCAATATACCGTTATTTATACATCCGACCATACTGGTTACCGGACTTTTGGATACACCAAACCAGGTACTTCATATCTGAGTAACAGGCAATATATGCCTTCAATTTTAGAATTCATTCATACATTTTTGTTTTATTCAAAATTATCAGTCAATATGTGTTCTATAAGGATCACCATTCCTTCACCTTTCATCTGATACCTTAATTACTAAAATATATTCTACATAGTTTTAAATTTACACCTATGCTTAGGAACTATTTGGTTTTAAATATGTACTACTTTCCAGTATGTTCTTTTTTGACCGGGCTGAAGTCTATCCAAATTATTTTGCAAATAATTCCGCTCAAGCTGGTGCTAGGGGCCGTCTTAAACTTGCAGTTAGAAGATATTTTGCTCCGTGTTGAAGGCCTCATTGTGATTTTGAGATGAAGAACAGCAATAAAAGCGCTGTTCCTTTGCTTTTTGTGTGTTTTTGCTGTGCATGTACTGATTTTGTGTCATGGATACCCCATATCCTTTGTTTTTCTATAAAATTATACATTTTTATCAATAAGTTTTCTATCAATTACAAAAATCCAATATATCAGCGATATCGTATTAGCTTTTCAAGTAACATTTCACATTAAAGTTAACATTTAAAAATTGTGTAAACATAAATACCATTATATTCATTTCTTAGGAGAAAAAGTGTCAGGCGATCATGTGCCAATATTTATCATCTTTTGTCCGTCCACCAACCATTACCCGTAGGCGATCGGAACTTCTCAAAAACCGCTGAAACAAGTAAAACTAACTATAGACAGAGTTGTGACTTGTGTAAGACATTTGGTTACTTCTGTACCGATTGGATTACAAACTCAACCAATATAGTTGCATTTCTTATTGACTGAAACTTCTTCGATACAATATATGCTTAGGAACCACTATTTACCAAACACGACAGAACAGTATTTCATTAGAATTTGTTAATTGTTATTTTGGCACATACGACCTACCAATATCGCCGACACCAGAGGGATTAATTTTTCATCGGAGCCTAATGAAAAATTGCAGACAAATATTCTTCCTGAAAACTGCTGAATCAGTTATTACCATCTAAAAAAAAAAGGGTTACTTTTGAGTGCACTTGTTTAGTTTTGTAACTGTATGTCTATTGGCCAGCAGTAAATTTTTAGACAACAAATAAAGTTTTATAGTGATCATGATGGGAAATACACACACACTCACACACACATATATATATATGATCTATACGAAATCAAATAACACACGTATAAACATGCTTACTACAGCTCTTATAAGCAAATATCTCTTGTTAGTTTTCTTTCAAATTGCAGCGACATTTTATCTACTGGATAGATAATTTAATTTCGACCCTGTTCCAATAATCCGCCCATTTTTTATAGTTCCGTCTGTGAAAAGTAGACCTTTGTTGTAAGAAAGATTAACATTTAGATTGCGACGTTGTTTAATTAAATTTGATTTAATTCAAAATTACCGGTTAGCTAACAATGCAAAAATTAAAAGAAAAAAGAAAAAGAAATAAATTCTGATAAAATGAAATGTTCAGTGTGCATGTATAAATAACAATGTCAGAAAGCTTTTATATACACAAGTTATTTCTTTCGAATTATACACTTTTGCTTTTGTAAACTGTCAACAGCAAAATATCTCATACATTTTGAAATCTTTGAATGATCTTCTTGTCATTTAATTGCCAATAAATTAATTTTGAGGTTCATCATGACAAAACAAATGCAGTTTACACCACAAGTACTGAGACAAACCTGCGCAACGCATGGTAGGACCTAGATATAAAGTTCGATGTGCTGTGTATGTCAGATAGTTAAGCACTTTGCGGGATTTTGATGTCCATTTCTTTCGTTGTCAACAATGGTTATAAACTTTGTGTATCAAGTCAGGTATATGACAATTTATTCCAAGTTATTGCCATAATGCACTTAATATTTGTAGTCTTTACTTTATGTTGCCTATACACATGCATGTACATGTTCTACTGTTAATTTTTACTTCATAGGATGTACATGCATAAACTTAGTTATACGGGTTTATCCAAAAATAAATATTAATGTAGTTGTTTTAAATCTTGAGGTTATTGGTCAGTTAAAATTATAAAAACGATAAAAGATCACAGAAATTAAGAATATACATATATTTTCAAAAGGTACATATTGTCATTTAGTGTCACTTATAATGTTTTGGTATTGTTCTATGCAACACGGTCAAAATTCATTATATATCAAGCATACCAAAAGAATTCTAACGGAAAACTAAATCAGATCCAGACAAAACTCCACTTTCAGAGGTAATTACTGGAGTAAATACTATCTACTAACGTTGGTATAAAGCAGAACAATTAAGGGTCCTTTTATAACCTCTGTGTAATTATGAACACAGTTAACGATGGATATAGCATCATTGTATATCGTATTACACATGTAGAATCACCATCTGTTTATGGAAAGTAGGACAAGCAAAATAAGGATGTCTCAAAATATAAACATGGTGATAATAGTAATCGATGTGGCCGGTTCTACATATTATGAATGACCATTACCCGAATGAATGCACGAAATCACAATTACGAAATCAGAATTAAAGGTTGAACATCACATTAAAGGAAAATGAATAAGCAAAAATATATAAGCGTTCTGTGCTGATATTAAAAGAGATGATCAATCATACAGCAATTAAAAAAAACAAAGCAACAACAAAAAGCAAACAAAGGACATCAAGTACCACAGGAACCACCAACATTCGGTAGGAAAACTGACAATCCTAGTCAATTAAGATTGAGTCAGTGCACCTGCCCGGTGCGGGATTCGAACTCACAACCTCAGAGTTGACAGGCTAGTGATACAGTAGTTCGACTACTTAGACCACTCGGCCACCGAGGCCCCTAGTATGCTTGGATCAATTTGCCACAAAATTTTCACTGTTGTTGGTATTGGTGAATCTAGACTCGCATTGAATTTTGAAAATTTTATGGTTTGTCGTTCCAGAGTTATAGGACTTTACCAGTCATTTTGACGCAACATTTATTTACATATGGATATCCTCATGTATGTTTTCCTACACAGCCATTTTGTACTAACTGCCTCTTAAATATTCCAGATCATTCTAACAACAATTCTAAGGAGCTACCATTTGATTTTTATGGGGCTAGGATGAAAATGTTGTCCTGCATTTTTTTAGTTGTAATCTCTGTCCTGCCTTTTTATTTTGCACTCTATTCGGTCCTGCCTTTTTTTTTTAAAGTTTATCCTGACTTTTTTTTACCTAAATTGTCATCCTGACTTTTTTTTTGCAAGTGTCTCATTCTGCCTTTTTTACTCAAAACTCCTGTCCTGCCTATTTCCCCTATGCATATATAGTCAGATTAGCCCTTAGAAACTTGTTTATCTTTGTCCTTCAACTTATTTATCAAAATGAATTGAACACGATATTATATAGCAAGGTAAACCAGTAAAGCCAAAATTATTTATTGGTCGAGTATCGGATCGGATTTTGAATACCCATATTGTATTTTTTGTATATAATGTCTTCTCCGGTCCGGCACATGTTTCAATTTCAAATCTCAATCTAGCCAATAGAATCTTTTCAACATCATAAGGCAACCAATGAAATATTTGTTACGTTATAATTTCAAGATGTCATGAATATCGTGTGAAACTAATAGCTTCGTACCGTGAAGCGAAGCAATAATTAGCAAACTTTATCGAGATATCAACACGACGAGCTTCTTTAATCTTGACACGCACATCAACCTGCTGTCTTCATTTCATTTTATCACATTTTAGTTATCATGAAAACAGCTGTTTCTCTAAAACTTTACGACAGACTTCCTCCATATGTATTTGTAACCTTTATGAATTCTCATCTGGAAATCCTTAATGCTAGGACGCTACATTAGTACATTATCGGTGTTTAAATCTCAAAAATTGATTAAAAAAAAGGACAAAGCAAGGTAGCAAACAAAAACTGAGGGAATCGCGTGAACTCCGAAATGTTACTTCGGTTCTCCATACAAATGGAACCACATCGATGGTCTCCTGGAAGTGTGATCGCCTCGAGTGCGGCAGTTCATGGGTTAGGTCCACACCTAAGTCAAATCGATGACTTCATTAAGGAATTTGCTGATTCTCTGCTAAGAACGTATGAGTAAGATCAAAGACTGGTCAGCTTAAAGTCAGAATAATGTGTCTGTGTAGGGTCACATGTCTCTCTGTGGACTGTTACCTTTTGAACTAGCACGTTCAAAATTCGACTCAGCGTTTCGGTCTTTTAGCATTATGTTAACAGGTGTTGGCATAATTATACAGCTGCACAGGTAAATAAACAAAACAAAATGTACAACTGTGTCAACATCTTAAACGTACAAAACCATCAAGTCTTTATAAAACACAAAAAAAATTCATCAAAAGTTTCTTTTTATTTGAAGGTTTTATAGAAATGAGCAAAATAGAAGAAATAAATTCAATTCTGCTTATGTAGTGATGATAACGAAGACAACGTATCTTTACATTTATATTACATAAGTATGCGCATCTTCACATTTATATTACATAAGTATGCGCATCTTCACATTTATATTACATAAGTATGCGTATCTTCACATTTATATTACATAAGTATGCGCATCTTCACATTTATATAACATAAGTATGCGCATCTTCACATTTATATGAATGAATGAATAAATAATTTATTAAAGTGCAACCTGAATTGACATAATATAATACAAATGTTATGCTCATTTATATTTTCAGCCAGCCTTATAGGCTTACGATGCACTGTCATTTTAAAACATAATTATACATGTAGCTACATTTGATTTGATATGAAAAATGAAGTTTTACAGTTTTTACGTCGTGTAGTTTTGGTAAAGTAAAAGTGTTTATATAACATCTTGTCTTATCTTTAAACAGTCAATGACAAAGTTTGCCACCGTTTTCGAGTTGCTCGTTAACAGTTCTTTTAGTGCTTCTTCTGGGGAGTCAAAGTTAACAGAAGTTAGTTCTCGCCTAAGTTCTTTTCTTCTAGCGGAGTAACGGTCACATAAAAGCAAAAAGTGGTTTTCATCTTCGATCAAGTTCGAATTGCACACTTTGCAGATTCTCTGTTCGGCTGGAATATTTCGATATCGACCTCGTTCGATTTCTAAAGGTAGTGTACCGCATCGAATTCTAGCTGTAACTGATCGCTGTTTTCTGGACAAAACTTTTAACATACGGTTCAGTACAAAATTCGGTCTTAAGTAACTTATATGTTCTTAGTTTTGGCATATTCTGAACATTAATAATCCATTCGCTTTTGAAGTTATCTACAAGTTTAGTTTTAACGGAATCAATTACATATTTTGTTGAAATCGTATCGTGGTTGTTTGTACTGTTAATTAAGGCTGATAGACTACTATTGTTCAAAATTGTTTTAACACTGTTGAACCAGGTATTTTTGTAGCGTGTGGAAAGATCGGCATCCCAAAGGAATACTTTGCGACATATCCTGAAGTCCGGCAATTTCATAAGTCTACACCATAAACGAACTATATTGCATTGATTGTTCACAAGTACAGAAGTCCATCCCATGTCACCTGTTATTGCTGGAATCGGCGAGGTTTTTCCAACACCCAAGAAAGTTCGAATAGCTCTATACTGGAGTCTTTCTAGTACATCATAGCGTTTTGATCCCCACACCCCCGACGCATAGTCCATTACGGGGATAACCGTATTTTCGTATATTTTGTATATGTAGCAAAGTCCATGTTACCCATATGAAGGTATTTGGATGTTAGTGATCCAAGTGCTCTACTAGCTGCTGTTGAGAGCTCTTTCACAGAAACAGTGTAGTCCATATTTTCGGGTATCATTAAGCCTAAATAGCGATATTTATTTGCGAAATCAATCCGGGTATTTCCAAGCGTAAATTCAGAATCACATCTAACGGCGGTAGCTTTCCTAACATGCATTATCTTCGTTTTATCAATATTGACCTGTAAACAGTTTAACTTTGTCCATTCATGTAAAGTGTCCAGTTGAGTTTGTAAACCATGAGGACTTTCAGAGATAAACACAATATCATCTGCATAGAGTAAGCAACTGACCATATCATTTCCAATTGGAACTCCGTATGATAGACTGTTAATTTCTGGCACTAGGCTGTCTATGAATAAAGCAAAAAGGGTCGGAGCAAGGTTGTCACCTTGACGTACACCAGTATCTATCGAGAACCATTCCGTGAGTATACCAGGTGATAATCGGACAGCAACTTTTAGTTTTGAATAAAGACATCTTATCGTTTTGAACATATTCCCAGATATTCCGGAACTTAAAAGTTTATTCCACAAAATAGTGTGGTTGACCGAGTCGAATGCTTTACTAAAGTCTACAAAACATAAGAATGTATCCAAATTCCTCAGTTTTCTATTTCGTAGAATTGTGCACAAAGAATAAATATGATCAAGACACGACCTGAGACACCTAAATCCATTTTGTTCTTCGCTGAGTAAATTGTTGTTTTCAAGATATCTAACAAGTCTTTCATTCATTATATGACTAAAAACTTTAGCCACAGTTGACATTAGACTTATGCCTCTATATCCCAACGGGTCACGATAATCCTTTCCGTTCTTTAATATCGGGCAAATAATGCTTTGACACCACATATCTGGTACTACACCATGTAAAAAGCAAACTTTATATAACTCATGAAGAATGTTAGTCAATTTGTCACTTTTTAGAATCTCATTAGGAATGTTGTCGATTCCAACTGCTTTGCCATTCTTTATACTTTGCAATGCACGTTTTGTTTCTTCAAGTGAGATCGTATCGTTAATTTGTTGTAATTCCATATCAGTTGTTTCGGTAGAAGGATTGAGAGTTTCGTATTCATTCTCTAATTGTTCGTTTAGTTTCTGTAATTGCTCAATAAATTCAGAGTCGGCTTGCTGGATCTCGCTGGAAAAGAGTCTTGAATATTCCTGTTTCCACCTGGACAAAATATCATTTGGGTTACTAGAGACACTTCCATCATCCATAATCACACTATCGATATTTGTATTAGCTTTTCCCGGACCAAGTTTATTTACTTCCCGCCAGAACTCTTGTGGATTCGTACGGTTAAATGTTTTAATATTATTTAGTCTCTGAGCTATGTATTTGCGTTCTGCCTGGCGTAAAAGTTTATCAAATTGTCGCCTTTTTTCTTTAAATGTGTTTTTCAATTCGTTTTTCAGTCGTCTGTCTCCTTTGAAATGTAGATAGTTTTTCTCTGCTTTATTCGTACTTATCAATAAGTCTCGTAAGTCGTTATTCCAGTACGGCTTAGCGTTTCGTCGTTTGCGTTTGTTAGAGCTTGGTGTGAAATCTTTGAAATCCATCTTGTCGTCCATTTCATTGTGAAGAGTGTTAATAAGGGATTCATAGATAGTGTTTATTCTTCCGCCAATGTTATGGAGATCAAGTATTGAGTCAACCACATTTTCAAGACATCTTGCACATCGCTCACTGGTGAATAAACCTTGTGGTATAGCGGAAACATTATATTTGCGTGTAGATTGATATTTTATACCTGTAGAGTTAGCTTCACTTTCACATTTACCAAGCCTTTCGTTGCGGATTCGTTCATATTCCGAGATATTTAGTGTACATGTTAATATTGAGTGATCCGGTATTCGTGAGTTCGTTGCTAGTTGCATGTCATACTCAATTAACAAGGATGAAATCAGATTTACTTCAAAGTTACAAACATTCGGAAGTACTGTGTATGGAACAATCATATAGTCAACTACTGATTTTCCGACTGGTGAAACATACGTAAAATTGTCTTTAAGGGATCCCGCGTCCGTTTAACATGCAACAATTCGAGTCCTTCAAAAGTCTAATAAGAAATCACCAAATGCGTTCCGTGTTTCGTCTATAGAAAGGCGTGAAGGTAGGTGATCTAGTGAGTCATTGAAATCCTGAAGACCTCCAACTCGCCCATTAAAGTCACCGCAGATAAAATCGGATTCCCTGAACTATACAGGTACATTTGAGAAAGAAGATAGTCATAAAACTCCTGTGCAATGTTACCTCTACATGATCGTTCGGGTTGTAAATAGCACACATAAATATATACATAAATCTGGGTCCTCTTTGCATCTTAAATAGATCCATAAGATGTCATCTCTACTATCATCTAGAATATCAACTTCAAAATTGTCATAAACCGAGTTTTTACTAAAAATCCGATTCCTCCACTTCCACGCCATGCGTTGTTTGAAATTAGTTTTCTATTATTTCCAATCCATTTAAAACCTTCTAAAATTATAGTTTGGTCATTTCTCAAATGACTTTCACAAATTCCGACTATATCATAATTCATTGCCGTTAAAATATTTTCCCTTAAATTTCGACTATCATCATTTTGTCGTGTCACATACCAACCATTACAATTCCAACTAGCTATGGTTAATTTAGCATCGTTACTATTTGACTGGCTTAAATGTTAATTTGATTTCTGAGTTACACGTCCGCCCTTGAATTGGAGTGCTGGAATAGATTTAATTATTTGTCTTATGTTTGCCTCATGCATTCTTTCTTGTCGCGTGCGGTCTGTTTCTATATAGATATTTTTGTACTCATCAATGTCTTTTAATTTGCGTTTGTTCTTCAGGACATCTATACGTTGCTTTTCATCTGCGAATATGACGATGACTGGTTTCGGACGTGATGTATTGCCCGTGTTAACTGTCCCGTTATTAGGATTACCGATCTGCTGAGCGCTGACCACACTGAATTCTAATCCTAATGCATTTAACATTCCGTTAATATATGTCTTCAGGCCATCGTTATTTACACCATCGGTTTTAATGTTTTTAAATACAAGTTTTGACTGAACACTTTTCTCGATGACGGAAGATTGTGTATTATTAGTGTCTTGTTGATTTAATTCAAAATTAGACATCTTAATTTCCAATTCCTTTATTTTGTTATCAACCTGGGCGAATTCTAATGACATTTCATCTTTTAATGTTTTCATATTTAACTTTATTTCGTCTGTAAATTTTGTTTCCAGGTTTGTTATTCTCTGTTCTAGAGACGTTCTCAGTGAATCTTGATTTTGTTTTACTGTCAACATTAACTGATAAAGGTCATTTGTGGATACTGTGTGATCCGGCTGAGGTTGGGAAGAGGTTTTCTCTGGCTTGGAAGACATAGTTAGGTTTATTGGCAGGGAATATGATTTAGCTTTCATTCGTTTTGCATTTGGGCGATTAGAGTCACTCTCGGTTTCCGATGAACTGTACCTCTGCCTCTGATTAAGCTGATTTTTGTGTCTGGGCATAAGTGTTGAGTGCAAATATACCTTTTACTTTTACTGTATGTATCTTTTAGAATGTTATTCATATAATAATAAACAAATGTTTTCGCTACATTTTCTGACAACAAAAACACACGTCCATCTTGCCTAGCCTCATTATCAGTCTAGCATTTATGTAATTTACATTTACATTGCGTATATATAATAATATCATCTCTAGTTTTGTTTTAAAGGGGTTCGTGTTGCTCTTGCTTTGACTTTAGTGTTGTTCTGTGTGCTTTTATTTTTGAATGTGTGTGATGTATATTTCGGTAACAGTCCTGCTATCCTTCGTCAAGTAAAATTGTTACAATGTAAAAATTTCACATTCTGTTATGTTTCAGGGTTAGAATATTTACATGACCGATGGTAAATGAATTTGGTGATTTCTAAGGGTTAAAAGAGTCAATTACAAATCCGCTATTGTGTGATGCCTTATCACTTGATATAACGTACAGACATATTGTATATGTGTAACACGACGGGTGTCACATGTGGAGCAGGATCTACATACCCTATCGGAGTACCTGGGATCACCCTGAGTTTTTGATGGGGTTCTTGTTGCTCAGTCTTTAGTTTTCTATGTTGTGTTTTGTGTACTGTTGTTTGTCTGTTGGTCTTTTTCTTTTTAGCCATGGCGTTTTCAGTTTATTTTCGACTTATGAGTTTGAATGTCCCTTTGGTATCTTTCGCCTCTCTTTTATATTTACAGTAAATGTATGCACTTTTAAATTAAAATCTATATTACATATAAGCACCGTTAAATTTATATGACCTTTTCATGTTGAAATTATAAAACTAATAGTTGAATAAAGGAAATTAAAATCTGTTTCGGATTTTTACTTATATAAACGTCCACCTGAAGTGAATAAATATGAAAACCAATGGGTACAATATTTTCATTATTTGAGTACGTGATGATTTGTTTGAAGCATTGCATATGTCAGTTGTACAGCAATAAGTACACTTAGATGGTGTTTCATCACAAGCCATTTTATCATTCAGATTCATTTTTGTATAACAGCCCACAATGTCCATACATCCCTACAAAGACAGAAAAGGAATATGAAATCAGATTTTGAACACATTTGTACCGCTTTTCAATACTATTTAACTTGTTTATACTTCCTCAAATTCAGGTGTCATTTTGATTCTATGTTAGATTCCTATAATTAAAGTACTGAGAGGTTTAGCTAGCTATAAAACCAGGTTTAATACACCATTTTCTACATAAGGAAATGCCTGTACCATGTCAGGAATATGACAGTTGTGTTCCATTCGTTTGATGTTTTTTTTTTAATTTCGCCATGTGATAAGGGATTTTCCGTTTTGAATTTTACTTTGATTCGGTATTTTTGTTAATTTACGTTTTTCTGATGTTTCTGTATAAATCATTCCTTTGATACCATACAGATTTATGTTTACGGTGTTCAATAAAAAAATCACGATAACCAACTGTGCAAGAATCCAATTAAAAGTCGTGTACTAGTAGGTCGTATCATTGTGTAATTTTATGTGCTGTTAAAAATGGTGTATATATATTAAGGTTTTGGCTTATCTTAATTCAAAATAACAATTATAAGAACCAACATGAAAATAAAATGAAATAATTCTAAAAACCTTTATAAAAATAAGATGATGTGGTATTATTGCCAATGATACAACAATCTACCAAAGACAAAATAACGTAGATGAAAGCAACTTTAGGTCATGGCTTTCAAGAATTAGCAAAATCCATACATATAGTAAGTATTGTTTGTTTTGTATGCCTACATGAATATACCATTGTATAAGATATATATGCTAATGTTTTGAATGTTTTCAAAATAGTTTTTGGTAAATTTTGTTTATAATGATTTGTAGGATCATAAAGTTTCTATTTAATTGAAGAAGCTAAAAAAAAAATGGCGAAGGAGCACACTCTGGTGTTTATGGTGCATCACTACTTCAATACATTTGATCATGGAGGGACTGATGCTTAAATCCATTTTGACAACTGCACTGGTCAGAACAAGAATAATGTAGAGTTGTGGTCTGGACTTTGGAGAGTAATGACAGGTAACTATTATGTCGCATTATTTTACACAGTATTATAACCAAGACAGCAATTTATTAATAAAAGTTTCATATTCTCTCTTCAAATAAACAATAATGATTGTATTCTACATAAAATTGAGAATGGAAATGGGTACATGTATTTATATATTAAGATTTAGCAATTTAGACTGAGTATGTAATTGTGTTAATTTTGTGATTAAAATTTTACATTTCATGCAATCGACTTCAAACTATAAACAATTTTTTTGACACTTCCATCATCCATAATCACACTATCGATATTTGTATTAGCTTTTCCCGGACCAAGTTTATTTACTTCCCGCCAGAACTCTTGTGGATTCGTACGGTTAAATGTTTTAATATTATTTAGTCTCTGAGCTATGTATTTGCGTTCTGCCTGGCGTAAAAGTTTATCAAATTGTCGCCTTTTTTCTTTAAATGTGTTTTTCAATTCGTTTTTCAGTCGTCTGTCTCCTTTGAAATGTAGATAGTTTTTCTCTGCTTTATTCGTACTTATCAATAAGTCTCGTAAGTCGTTATTCCAGTACGGCTTAGCGTTTCGTCGTTTGCGTTTGTTAGAGCTTGGTGTGAAATCTTTGAAGTCCATCTTGTCGTCCATTTCATTGTGAAGAGCGTCAATAAGGGATTCATAGATAGTGTTTATTCTTCCGCCAATGTTATGGAGATCAAGTATTGAGTCAACCACATTTTCAAGACATCTTGCACATCGCTCACTGGTGAATAAACCTTGTGGTATAGCGGAAACATTATATTTACGTGTAGATTGATATTTTATACCTGTAGAGTTAGCTTCACTTTCACATTTACCAAGCCTTTCGTTGCGGATTCGTTCATATTCCGAGATATTTAGTGTACATGTTAATATTGAGTGATCCGGTATTCGTGAGTTCGTTGCTAGTTGCATGTCATACTCAATTAACAAGGATGAAATCAGATTTACTTCAAAGTTACAAACATTCGGTAGTACTGTGTATTGAACAATCATATAGTCAACTACTGATTTTTCCGACTGGTGAAACATACGTAAAATTGTCTTTTAAGGGATTCCCGCGTCCGTTTAACATGCAACAATTCGAGTCCTTCAAAAAGTCTAATAAGAAATCACCAAATGCGTTCCGTGTTTCGTCTATAGAAAGGCGTGAAGGTAGGTGATCTAGTGAGTCATTGAAATCCTGAAGACCTCCAACTCGCCCATTAAAGTCACCGCAGATAAAAATCGGATTCCCTGAACTATACAGGTACATTTGAGAAAGAAGATAGTCATAAAACTCCTGTGCAATGTTACCTCTACATGATCGTTCGGGTTGTAAATAGCACACAATAATATATACATAAATCTGGGTCCTCTTTGCATCTTAAATAGATCCATAAGATGTCATCTCTACTATCATCTAGAATATCAACTTCAGAATTGTCATAAACCGAGTTTTTTTTACTAAAAATCCGATTCCTCCACTTCCACGCCATGCGTTGTTTGAAATTAGATTTTTATTATTTCCAATCCATTTAAAACACTCTAAAATTAAAGTTTGATCATTTCTCAAATTTCTCAAATGACTTTCGCAAATTCCAACTATATCATAGTTCATTGCCGTTGAAATATTTTCCCTTAAATTTCGACTATCATCATTTTGTTGTGTCACATACCAACCATTACACTTCCAACTAGCTATGATTAATTAAGCATCGTTACTATTTGACTGGCTTAAATGTTAATTTGTTTTTTGAGTTACACGTCCGCCCTTGAATTGAAGCGCTGGAATAGATTTAATTATTTGTCTTATGATTACTTCATGCATTCTTTCTTGTCGCGAGCGGTCTGTTTCTATATAGATGTTTTTGTACTCATCAATGTCTTTTAATTTGCGTTTGTTCTTCAGGACATCTATACGTTGCTTTTCATCTGCGAATATGACGATGACTGGTTTCGGACGTGATGTATTGCCCGTGTTAACTGTCCCGTTATTAGGATTACCGATCTGCTGAGCGCTGACCACACTGAATTCTAATCCTAATGCATTTAACATTCCGTTAATATATGTCTTCAGGCCATCGTTATTTACACCATCGGTTTTAATGTTTTTAAATACAAGTTTTGACTGAACACTTTTCTCGATGACGGAAGATTGTGTATTATTAGTGTCTTGTTGATTTAATTCAAAGTTAGACATCTTAATTTCCAATTCCTTTATTTTGTTATCAACCTGGGCGAATTCTAATGACATTTCATCTTTTAATGTTTTCATATTTATATTACATTTATGTAATTTACATTTTACATTGCGTATATATAATAGTATCACCTCTAGTTTTGTTTTAAAGGGGTTCGTGTTGCTCTTGCTTTGACTTTAGTGTTGTTCTGTGTGCTTTTTATTTTTTGAATGTGTGTGATGTATATTTCGGTAACAGTCTTGTCTATCCTTCGTCAAGTAAAATTGTTACAATTTAAAAATTTCACATTCTGTTATGTTTCAGGGTTAGAATATTTACATGACCGATGGTAAATGAATTTGGTGATTTCTAAGAGTCAATTACAAATCCGCTATTGTGTGATGCCTTATCACTTGCTATAACGTACAGACATATTGTATAGGAGTAACACGACGGGTGTCACATGTGGAGCAGGATCTACATACCCTTTCGGAGTACCTGGGATCACCCTGAGTTTTTGATGGGGTTCTTGTTGCTCAGTCTTTAGTTTTCTATGTTGTGTTTTGTGTACTGTTGTTTGTCTGTTGCTCTTTTTTCTTTTTAGCCATGGCGTTTTCAGTTTATTTTCGACTTATGAGTTTGAATGTCCCTTTGGTATCTTTCGCTCTCTTTTATATTTACAGTAAATGTATGCACTTTTAAATTAAAATCTATATTACATATAAGCACCTTTAAATTTATATGACCTTTTTCATGATAAAATTATAAAAATTAGTAGTTGAATAAAGGAAATTAAAATCTGTTTCGGATTTTTACTTATATAAACGTCCACCTGAAGTGAATAAATATGAAAACCAATGGGTACAATATTTTCATTATTTGAGTACGTGATGATTTGTTTGAAGCATTGCATATGTCAGTTGTACAGCAATAAGTACACTTAGATGGTGTTTCATCACAAGCCATTTTATCATTCAGATTCATTTTTGTATAACAGCCCACAATGTCCATACATCCCTACAAAGACAGAAAAGGAATATGAAATCAGATTTTGAACACATTTGTACCGCTTTTCAATACTATTTAACTTGTTTATACTTCCCTCAAATTCAGGTGTCATTTTGATTCTATGTTAGATTCCTATAATTAAAGTACTGAGAGGTTTAGCTAGCTATAAAACCAGGTTTAATACACCATTTTCTACATAAGGAAATGCCTGTACCATGTCAGGAATATGACAGTTGTGTTCCATTCGTTTGATGTTTTTTTTTTAATTTCGCCATGTGATAAGGGATTTTCCGTTTTGAATTTTACTTTGATTCGGTATTTTTGTTAATTTACGTTTTTCTGATGTTTCTGTATAAATCATTCCTTTGATACCATACAGATTTATGTTTACGGTGTTCAATAAAAAATCACGATAACCAACTGTGCAAGAATCCAATTAAAAGTCTTGTACTAGTAGGTCGTATCATTGTGTATCTTTATGTGCTGTTAAAATGGTGTATATATATTAAGGTTTTGGCTTATCTTAATTCAAAATAACAGTTATAAGAACCAACATGAAAATAAAATGAAATAATTCTAAAACCTTTATAAAATAAGATGATGTGGTATTATTGCCAATGATACAACAATCTACCAAAGACAAAATAACGTAACTTTAGGTCATGGCTTTCAAGAATTAGCAAAATCCATACATATAGTAAGTATTGTTTGTTTTGTATGCCTACATGAATATACCATTGTATAAGATATATATGCTAATGTTTTGAATGTTTTCAAAATAGTTTTTGGTAAATTTTGTTTATAATGATTTGTAGGATCACAAAGTTTCTATTTAATTGAAGAAGCTAAAAAATGGCGAAGGAGCACACTCTGTTGTTTGTCAAACTATAAACAATTTTTTTATAAATGATATATAAAGATTTATTTTGCAGATAATATTCATTGTAAATGTCATTTCATTTCTAGTATGACAATTTTTTGGAACTGTTATTTTGTTAAATTTTTCATTTTGGTATTTGTCTTTTTAAATTTATTTTGTTAGTAATAGAATTTTTAATTTTGTTTTGACAGAATTAAAGAAAATCATAGAATACTCAATGATGATTGCAGGACATACCAAGTTTGAACCTGATTGGCATTTTGGTGTTTGGCCACAAGTTGTAGGAGATATACAAGATCCTGTAATGTTTTATGAATGGAAGCTTTATTTGCAACAGTACTTTAAAACTTTGAAATATATGTAAGACTCAGATCGACGTCCGGTCTCTAATCGACGTCCGTTCCTCAAATCGACGTCCAAATCTGACGTCACATTCTCAAATCAGAGTCCAATATTTTTACCCTCTAATCGACGTCCAATGTGACGTCATGTATTGCCAAAAACGACGTCCGCTCGATTGTAGTCTTCTCTAATCAAAGTCCAATATCAATAAATAATAAATTACTGCACGTATACATGTACATGACGTATAAGACTTTGATTGATTTTGGAACATTCGAATACGAAATAAAAGATGAATGTGGGTCTGTTTTGTAGGGTTCTTATAACAACTCAATTTTCAAACAGTTAAAACTTTCCATTGAGATTTGTTCAACCCGAAATAGGTGACAGATGTATTTATATTCATTTGCATAAGGTCGATTTCTATCCGACGCAGCATTATTGTTATTAGATTGATCTTTATTTATATCATCTGTATCGTTTTGTCTTTATGTAAAGCTGCATAAAGAAACGAATTGTTTTCTTGTATATTTTTTGAAAATAAAAGGACAAACATTAACAAATGACAATAAGCAACATATCGGCCCCAAATGTCTCGGCGTTTGGATCTTTGCTTATTCCGTTTTTTTTTTCCTTTTTCTCTCCAAAACATATCCTTCATTAGGTACTGTGTCTTGATCCATTGTTGAAGCTATCAACGACGTCATTTTTGTGATAGTAGAAATTGACCTTTTTTGGAGTATTTTTTGAGTAATTCTTATCAGGTTAATACTGTTTACAATGCAATTATTCCTAATTTAGAAAAAAAATATATATTAAAAAAAAACATATATAGTTCATACATTCAATAGCTAGCTATATTCTATTATCTGAATAACACTTTTCTGCATGGAAACGTTGAAAGTTGGCAGGGGGCCTCAGGGAAGATTAGTTTTATAGCTAACTGTGTAACCCTCTTTAAATAAAACATTATTATTATTATTATTAGTTAATAAAGTTATGACGTCATTGCGGCAAGTCCATAAAACGGACGTCGAATAGCTAAGCCAAAATTTGGACGTCGATTTGAGAACAACAAAAAGACGTCGATAAGAGGGGCAGAAAATTGGCCGTCGATTTGGAATGTTATTTTATTATGATGTCAGATTTGGACGTCGATTTGAGGAAGGACGTCGATTAGAGACCGGACGTTGATCTGAGTCTTACATATATAACTGATTAAGACCATTGTTTATATGAATTCACAACACCCAGGAGTAGTAAAATGCAGAGAAAATGCATCATCAGAATCATATACATTCAATTTACTGAAATCCAAAACTAAAACTTCACAAAGAGATGTATTTCCACATCAATCTACTATCAAAGAACTCGACACTGCCAGGTGGCGGTATTTATATTAGCAGATAAAACAGTACTGCTTCTCAGATTTTGCTAAGAACATAACATGTCCGAGAACTGCTTCTTCCTTAAAAAGAAATATACTTTACACACCAAGACGAACCAACTGTCAAAGCCAATGGAGGAAGAGAAAAGGCTCTGCTGAATTAAATAAAAACGTAAAATATTTCAGTAAAACTATTTGAAATTTAAGACAATTCTTGCTGTACTATGCATACGAATGCAAAGCAAAAGTAATGAAGTAAACAAACAAAGCAATTCTCTACTTATTAAAAATGACATAATATAAGAAAATCAAAGTAGATGTATTGTAAACCTCCATGAGACAATCACCAGAAATAAAATTAGCTACCGGTTTTACAAAATAAAATGTATTTTCTTTACCATGGCAACCCTTTGTTATTATAATAAATATTAGAATATACTCCATATCCTGTATATTTTTAATTATAAAAGAAATTATTTTTACCAGTATTTACATGTACATTGAAATTTTAAATTCTCCCAAATTTACAATTCAACACACAAACTCTGGTCACATTTAAGAATTTTTTAAAAGAATTGGTTGCAATGGTTACCGATTTATAGTACAAAAATAAACATTATGATAAATACTTCATACTATTTCAAATTATAAGACAAGAATAATACACCTTTAAAAGAAAAGTCACGAGTTTTTTAATGCGATCTTCAAGTTGTCAATTTATTTCCAAGAAACATGAAAATTTCGATTCATGAAATGGATTTTTTCTCAGAAACTACTCATGCTATCTCCTTGAAATTTTTACACTGAATGTTATTCATGAAAATTGGGCTTCCAAAATGCAAAAAAAAAAAAAATATGTATTTTTCTCATCTGGGCCCATTTTCTCAGACACGGTCACATATATTGTCGTAGCACTAGTATTGCATTCAAAACGTTACGCAAAACCAATAATACTTTATGCATAAAGGAAATCAACAAATGTAGTAAAGCTCCATTCTTTGAAGTTATCTATTTGTGTTTCTAACTTACTTTTGTATACCGTTTTACTACTAAAGGTCTTCTTGTAACTTCTGTATAACACATTTGATATAAAGCACATGTAATTGTTCCAGCGACATTACATCTCGTATTAGATTCACCTTCTATGCACGAATAACATGACAAACATTTGATCTCTACAAATATAAACATGATGAGTGGGTTAATTTTTTAATTTTTATACATACAAATTTAAAAACATCAATACACCAAATGAATGCAAAATGTGTACCCTTGTTATAAGAATCAAAAAGTACAACATTGAAAATAATAATAAAAAAATTATAGTTGCTGTTAAACATGTTTTCCCTAACGTCACGGTACCCAAATTGCACCGAGTACCCAAATTGCACCTATTCAACATAAACAGCTGAGAAATTCTTAAAAGTTTTCTTTGAGACTAAACAATTTATGTTTTAGTTATTTGACATTATACACGTCTTACAAAATAGGTGAATATATTCAAATATACACTAAACGTTCACAGTTTATATCAACAGCTGAAGCTTTCACTGGAAAAGAATAATGTACGAAAACGCCGCCATGCGACGTTCACAAAAGTCATCTTTTAAAATGAACAAAAAATATGTTACAAGCATCCATTTTAAAAGAAATGAATAGTGAGCATGTACTAATGTCAAATTGTTCTAAATATTTGAAAAATAAAACAAAACATCTGTTATTTGATTTTTAATGATGTGAATTTAAACATGGATGCAATTTGGGTACTCCTCATTACGGAATCATGGATAGTTTGGAGGTCGATTCAAACCCATTTTCTATGACTCAATAGGGATTAAAAATCAAATTAGTGTACCAATATAATAAAGAAGGATACGGCTACAAAATAAACACAGAATGGAAATTTTTGTCTTTATCATAAAAAACTTAGGTGAAAAACTGTCAAAATAGGTGCAATTTGGGTACCGTCACGTTAGTCCTCCTATGTCTAATTGTTGTGAATTCAACAGAAATTACCAAGAATCTATCATTAAGATCGCTTTCCATCATTAACAAAAACATTTAAAAATAAAGTTATGCTGGAGAAATTCAAATGCAGAAACATTATCTGAGGTAGATAATGGTAGTTAATATATGAATTAAAACTAAAATCTAACATATAAAATAGAATTGAAAATGGAAATTATTACATGATCAACTATTGTCATTCATGATTAAGGTTTTCATGTTTTTTTCCTTGTTATTTCTATTAGTATTTTTTCACCTATTCAATATTGATCAAAGGGCAATAACTCTTACACATAGGTAACTTGGTTTATTTCCTTGGATTAATGACATAACATTAATAATGTTTTATTTTTGTACACATTCCACAAAATGTAATCATAATACATTCAAGCAAAGATATCATACACAGTTTTTAAATAACTAAGTCTCTAAAGTTATGTATTTGTTGTTCTAGATTTATCTAACTTGCATATTATGGTCTTCTGTTTTTGATGTCTTGCAGTATTTTACTCTTAAGGCATCATTTCAAATTTACTTTCTTTAAATCTATATGTATGTGTTAATTCTCTCAAATTATTTATTAAAAAAATTCTTGCAGTTGATTGACTATTCTTTATATTATCACATTTAGCTGAAACAAGGTCCAGCAGAAATGGACACAACATACCACAAGTTGTAGGAGATATACAAGATCCTGTAATGTTTTATGAATGGAAGCTTTATTTGCAACAGTACTTTAAAACTTTGAAATATATGTAAGACTCAGATCGACGTCCGGTCTCTAATCGACGTCCGTTCCTCAAATCGACGTCCAAATCTGACGTCACATTCTCAAATCAGAGTCCAATATTTTTACCCTCTAATCGACGTCCAATGTGACGTCATGTATTGCCAAAAACGACGTCCGCTCGATTGTAGTCTTCTCTAATCAAAGTCCAATATCAATAAATAATAAATTACTGCACGTATACATGTACATGACGTATAAGACTTTGATTGATTTTGGAACATTCGAATACGAAATAAAAGATGAATGTGGGTCTGTTTTGTAGGGTTCTTATAACAACTCAATTTTCAAACAGTTAAAAACTTTCCATTGAGATTTGTTCAACCCGAAATAGGTGACAGATGTATTTATATTCATTTGCATAAAGTCGATTTCTATCCGACGCAGCATTATTGTTATTAGATTGATCTTTATTTATATCATCTGTATCGTTTTGTCTTTATGTAAAGCTGCATAAAGAAACGAATTGTTTTCTTGTATATTTTTTGAAAATAAAAGGACAAACATTAAAAAATGACAATAAGACAACAACATATCGGCCCCAAATGTCTCGGCGTTTGGATCTTTGCTTACTCCTTTTTTCCTTTTTCTCTCCAAAACATATCCTTCATTAGGTACTGTGTCTTGATCCATTGTTGAAGCTATCAACGACGTCATTTTTGTGATAGTAGAAATTGACCTTTTTTGGAGTATTTTTTATTTTTTGAGTAATTCTTATCAGGTTAATACTGTTTACAATGCAATTATTCCTAATTTAGAAAAAAATATATTAAAAAACATATATAGTTCATACATTCAATAGCTAGCTATATTCTATTATCTGAATAACACTTTTCTGCATGGAAACGTTGAAAGTTGGCAGGGGGCCTCAGGGAAGATTAGTTTTATAGCTAACTGTGTAACCCTCTTTAAATAAAACATTATTATTATTATTATTAGTTAATAAAGTTATGACGTCATTGCGGCAAGTCCATAAAACGGACGTCGATTAGCTAAGCCAAAATTTGGACGTCGATTTGAGAACAACAAAAAAGACGTCGATAAGAGGGGCAGAAAATTGGCCGTCGATTTGGAATGTTATTTTATTATGATGTCAGATTTGGACGTCGATTTGAGGAAGGACGTCGATTAGAGACCGGACGTTGATCTGAGTCTTACATATATAACTGATTAAGACCATTTTTTATATGAATTCACAACACCCAGGAGTAGTAAAATGCAGAGAAAATGCATCATCAGAATCATATACATTCAATTTACTGAAATCCAAAACTAAAACTTCACAAAGAGATGTGTTTCCACATCAATCTACTATCAAAGAACTCGACACTGCCAGGTGGCGGTATTTATATTAGCAGATAAAACAGTACTGCTTCTCAGATTTTGCTAAGAACATAACATGTCCAAGAACTGCTTCTTCCTTAAAAAGAAATATACTTTACACACCAAGACGAACCAACTGTCAAAGCCAATGGAGGAAGAGAAAAAGGCTCTGCTGAATTAAATAAAAACGTAAAATATTTCAGTAAAAACTATTTGAAGTTTAAGACAATTCTTGCTGTACTATGCATACGAATGCAAAGCAAAAGTAATGAAGTAAACAAACAAAGCAATTCTCTACTTATTAAAAATGACATAATATAAGAAAATCAAAGTAGATGTATTGTAAACCTCCATGAGACAATCACCAGAAATAAAATTAGCTACCGGTATTACAAAATAAAAATGTATTTTCTTTACCATGGCAACCCTTTGTTATTATAATAAATATTAGAATATACTCCATATCCTGTATGTTTTTTAATTATAAAAAGAAATTATTTTTACCAGTATTTACATGTACATTGAAATTTTAAATTCTCCCAAATTTACAATTCAACACACTAACTCTGGTCACATTTAAGAATTTTTTTTAAAAAGAATTGGTTGCAATGGTTACCGATTTATAGTACAAAAATAAACATTATGATAAATACTTCATACTATTTCAAATTACAAGACAAGAATAATACACCTTTAAAAGAAAAGTCACGAGTTTTTTAATGCGATCTTCAAGTTGTCAATTTATTTCCAAGAAACATGAAAATTTCGATTCATGAAATGGATTTTTTCTCAGAAACTACTCATGCTATCTCCTTGAAATTTTTACACTGAATGTTATTCATGAAAATTGGGCTTCCAAAATGCAAAAAAAAAAAAAATATGTATTTTTCTCATCTGGGCCCATTTTCTCAGACACGGTCACATATATTGTCGTAGCACTAGTATTGCATTCAAAACGTTACGCAAAAACCAATAATACTTTATGCATAAAGGGAAATCAACAAATGTAGTAAAAGCTCCATTCTTTGAAGTTATCTATTTGAGTTTCTAACTTACTTTTGTATACCGTTTTACTACTAAAGGTCTTCTTGTAACTTCTGTATAACACGCTTGATTTAAAGCACATGTAATTGTTCCAGCGACATTACATCTCGTATTAGATTCACCTTCTATGCACGAATAACATGACAATCTCTACAAATATAAACATGATGAGTGGGTTCATTTTTTATTTTTAATACAAACAAATTTAAAAACATCAATACACCAAATGAATGCAAAATGTGTACCCTTGTTATAAGAATCAAAAAGTACAACATTGAAAATAATAATAAAAAAAATTATAGTTGCTGTTAAACATGTTTTTCCCTAACGTCACGGTACCCAAATTGCACCGAGTACCCAAATTGCACCTATTCAACATAAACAGCTGAGAAATTCTTAAAAGTTTTCTTTGAGACTAAACAATTTATGTTTTAGTTATTTGACATTATACACGTCTTACAAAATAGGTGAATATATTCAAATATACACTAAACGTTCACAGTTTATATCAACAGCTGAAGCTTTCACTGGAAAAGAATAATGTACGAAAACGCCGCCATGCGACGTTCACAAAAAGTCATCTTTTAAAAATGAACAAAAAAAATATGTTACAAGCATCCATTTTAAAAGAAATGAATAGTGAGCATGTACTAATGTCAAATTGTTCTAAATATTTGAAAAAATAAAACAAAACATCTGTTATTTGATTTTTAATGATGTGAATTTAAACATGGATGCAATTTGGGTACTCCTCATTACGGAATCATGGATAGTTTGGAGGTCGATTCAAACCCATTTTTCTATGACTCAATAGGGATTAAAAATCAAATTAGTGTACCAATATAATAAAGAAGGATACGGCTACAAAATAAACACAGAATGGAAATTTTGTCTTTATCATAAAAAACTTAGGTGAAAAACTGTCAAAATAGGTGCAATTTGGGTACCGTCACGTTAGTCCTCCTATGTCTAATTGTTGTGAATTCAACAGAAATTACCAAGAATCTATCATTAAGATCGCCTTCCATCATTAACAAAAACATTTAAAAATAACATTACGATATTCCAGATACTAAAAAGACAAACCAGCCCAGTAGCCAGTACTTCGAACGGTACTGGCATGAACATACGGATTTTGTGTTTTAAAATTGCTGTTATAAAAGTTTGAAAATTATTGTAAATTAAGTAATATATCTTCCTCATCCAAATCTATGATTCCTTGTCCAGCTTTGGCTATACTTTTTTTGTCCTTTTTGGTTTATAGCGCTTCATCTTTCTAATAAGCCTCGAGCATTACTGAAGAGAAATTGGTGGTCCAAATGCTCATCTGGTGCAGAAAAATTGGAACCGTTTATGTTATTACTACCACTGGGTCGATGCCTCTGCTGGTGAACTGAAAGTTCCCGAGGGTATCACCAGCCCAGTAGCCAAATCCGAACTGAAAGTACGGATTTTGTGTTTTAAAATTTACTTCAGCTAAGTTGTTTTGTCCTTTTTGGTTTATAGCTCTTCATCTTTTTAATAAGCTTTGGATTTTCAAATATTTTGACCTCGAGCATCACTGAAGAGACTTTTATTGTCGTAATGCGCATCTGGTGCAGAAAAGTTGGTACCGTTTATGTTATTACTACCAGGCGCGTAGCAACCCGTACGCAAAAACGCAGTTGCGTACACATCGAATATTTGACAAAAATAAAAATATGGCAAATCTTGTAAGAATAAAACTGAAGTAATAAAAAATTTAAAAAGTATTATACAAATATGTTAACAGTAACTTTGTAGCTAAAGTATATTCCGTTCCGGAAACTAGTCTACTCTCTTCATTTACGGAACAAGCATCATGATTGTGTTGCTGATGCAAACAATCAAATTAGCTAAGTTTTCGTGTTGTCAGAACACAATTGTTACGTCTACTATGCCTCCTTATCCTGACATCTTGTCTGAAAATTTCAAAAATTACTGATGAAATAAGATATGACGTTCTAAAAAGACCATGGTCAACGATTCATTCTTATGATGTTTCTGTGAGGTAATTTTCGTACAACGTTTTGCCGTTTTTTTATTCGACGGCAACGGCAGAACGGTCTTTCAGGATAAGACTTGAGAAATACAATGAAAATCAAGCGTTTATCTGGCCTGGTCTATTGAACATATACCGTGAAAACAAATTTCAGCAGACACGGTGTTTGACATCACCAGTAGAAGAAAGGAAAGGAAATGGTTCTAGATTTTTAGAATTAAATTTGAGAAAAGAATGACTTCTATTTACTTTTAAATACATAAAACATAGAGAAATGTGATTTTATTTATTTATGTATTTTCTCATTGAAAAAATACCATTTAAGTTGAACAGTCGGTGTTGGCTTAGAAATTTTGATTTTCTCATGTATAGTGGGTTGAGAGCGATAAGTTAAACATTAAAATATATGGTGGTGGCACTATATATTTTGATTGTAATTAATATCCAATTTAGCTAAACCCACTACACGTTAGAAGTTTGTTTTCCTCTAATTAATATTTTTTTAAATTGATTTATCATACATTTTAGTTTCAAAAGTTGACTTGTTACTGATGAAAATAAGATTTCTGTGAGTTCATTTTAAGTCCCAGGAAATCGCGAGAATGCTGAATTTTGCACCATTAACACCAGAGCTTCTGGGGTCCTTGAGCGGCTCCTAGACCCCTCGACGTATAACTTCCTTCCCCGGCATTGAGTACATATCATTTTGGCCTGGCTACGCCCCTGACTACCACTGGGTCGATGCCTCTGCTGGTCGACTGATAATTCCCGATGGTATCACCAGGGTCCGTGTATATTTGCGTCCATTCGTTTTTCGTTTTGAAATATCAAAAACAAAAAACGAAAAACGAAAGTGTTTTCCTTTTTCGGATTTTGATTTTTCAAAAACCAAAATGAAAATCAAAAGTGTTTTCGTTTTTCGTTTTTGATTTCACTAAACAAGAAAAACATCTACATTTGTATTCAATTCCTGTGTTTTGTTCTATCTAATTCTCGTTTTACGTTGTACAATGTTTTCCTTTCTGTTAACATAGCCATCGGTACCCCGGTGTAATTTCTACTTAATGTAGACAGAATAGACCGCCTGACTTATGATTTGAACTAAGGTGATTAATGAATCAAAGACTTTCAAATTTTCTTGTTTTTATCTATAATAAAATGTAAAATTACTATATTTAAATATTAAATGAATCACAATAAATAATACAATGAAATATTATATAAAGATGGTAAAAATAAAACGATTGATTACAACATCCCATTAACAAGGGAGGTTACTACTTATCTGATAAGAAAACTAGCCCTGCACAGCGGTTATCAGAGCAGTAGTATTTAAATCGGAGATAATGTCGACGAATGGAAAAGACTTTATCAATCTGAACAATAAGGATGCATGATCTTTACTTTTCGGTTTTTAAAGGTTAGTAATCTAAGATGATTAGAACTGATGACCTAGATCCATCTGTCAGTATTAGTACTTTTACACGAACATTCACGATGATAATCTGATCTGGTTTTTTTTTAATAAGATCGTTTGATTGAAAAACAAATTTCTGAAAGTTCACAATTCAAAATGGGATTAGCATTCAACCATTTTGCCATTCGGGGCCTATTTGTGATGACTTTTACTCCTTTATGAAGGCTATATGGTGACCTATACTAGAGGTTACGGAATAGAGAATAATGGGCAAAAAATATAAAGAATAGAGAAAATGGACCAAAAAATAAAGAAAAGAGAATAATGCGGTGTTAGATTATAAAGAATAGAGAATAATTGGCAAAAGTATAATGATTAGAGAAAAATGGCCTAAAACATTAAAGAAAACAGAAATGAAGGACCCCAATCCAGACCATTATACTAGTTGCCTATACCAACGTTATCTGTCTCCAGTTGATTGTTATTGGTAATCATACGTTTTTCTTTATTTTTATGACTATCAATTAAAACGTGAGCTTCAATAATTCGCCAGCATATAGTTACTTAACTTCTTTTGCTCCTGGTGACAAAATGGGAAAATATTATTAATTTATTGCGTCCAAAGCACTTTTCTGGTTTTATCTTTATCTGGAGGGTTAGTCGGGAAAAAACAACAACAGTACATTTCACCTGTTGGTACTGTAGCGTCACTCTTCTTTCATTTTCTTGTGCCTGTTTTTTTTTATTTACACCAGGTTAGACTTTTTTTTTTAAACCTGTCTATCCCCCACTACTCCCACGTGCAAAATAATATAATTTTATTAATGGTGACCCCTTTATGATTAACAATAACTGAAAAAAAACATATATGGCATACAGCTACCGACGACAACAACAGAATTAAAGGCTCCTGACTTTTAACAGGCCAATATATTCGAGTGATACTCCCCAACTCATACCTGAGTGGTGTAAAAGTTGTCTTTCACATGAAAGCACGTAAAACATTGGTAAATAGTTACTTCGGTATAAATGATCGAGAAATTAAGAAGGTTAAAAACAAAACAAATATTAAAATTAAGACAGTATTCATGCAAAAACTACAACTTGGATACAGTCACTTAGTTCAGTTAGAGTTTGATTTTGACATTTATTTTGCAAATCACCATAGATTTCCGATAATTGTTCTGCATAAAACCCTATGGGAAAGCACATTGACATAGTTTTCTAAACGTTTTTTTGGAATCGAATGACATTGCATAGTGTTGCAACCTGTAATGTGAAGATGTGTATGAAATTGCGGAGGTTATGGGAACTTCGGTCTGGTCAAACCAAAGATTTTTAAATTGATTTTGCTGCTTCTCTACAAGCACGCGGCATTAATAAGTAAAAGCAGAGACTGGTCGGCTCGAAGATAAAATATTGAATCCGGGTAGGATAACATGTCTTCCTGCGAAATATAACATCACGAACTAGCACGTCCGGCTCAGCGTGTTGGTCTAATCCAAAGCAGGGTTAAAAATTCGTATTACAATAACATGTTCTCGTCCTGAATATGCATTTAATTTGCCACTAGACATCAAAAAGCCATCCATCATTACATCTCAGCATTTTTCTTGTTTCAGGACAATAAATTAATTATAAGTGTGTGGATCTCAATGAATTTGTACCACAAGGTTCCATACTTCATAAGGAATGTTGTGACTGATTTTTGGGGGTTATGGTCCAAAACGTTTTTTGATTTTGGGCCCGGTTTTCAAATTGGTCCACATTAAGGTCCAAAGCGTTCATAATCAATTATAGTTTGATTTTAACAAAAAATGAATTCAAGGGGTCTTTTAATTGCTTAATCTACGCATGTATTTGTATGTTGAATATTGGATCATGATAGATAAATATCCAATTTCATTTTTTACAGCGGATGACCATGATGGCATTCCGGTATTATGTTACCACAGACATTTCTACCCACGTGACTTGCGTTTTTTTGACTGATAACCGAACGTATTTCCTATAATTACGCGGATATCATCGAGTGCAAAATAACACTCCTTATCGCTTGTTATATATTAATTTCATCAATAAATATTCATGAAAATAATTTTAAGAACATAGATAAATGATATGAAAATGTTTTGTCGTGAGAAATATATATCTCAATAACAAACCAAGAATACCGACAATTTGTGTTAACGCATGCGGAAGAATATCTCAAGAACGTTTTGCAACAAACGCGGGAAAATATGAATGCCTACTCAAATCCAATCTATTAGAAAAACGAATTATTACAGAAGAGGGTCCACCATGCACTTGCACTGCACTATCATTAGAATAGTAAAATAGAATGACATACAAATGGATGAAAATTATATAAAACTGTTATACAAATATTAATATAATATATAACACCAAACCAGAGTATACTGATAACTAATGATTATATCACTACAATATAATAGTTATTACGGTGAGGTTGAATTTCCTGTCATTTATTCATCATCCACATACGAACTTGTCTCAGAAAAAAACATATCTATGTACCTTAACCTAACTTATAGGTATAGAGATGTGATTTTTCTTTTTGAGACAAGTGCTTGTGACCATCCATCAGAACTTGTGGTCATCCGATTTTCAGTACTTCAGTACTTTGATTTAAGTTCTTATGCCACATTCATTCTGTGTCAGAAACCTATGATATGTCAAATATTTAATCACAATCAAAATTCAGAGTTGTTGTATTGCACAATTAATAGAAAGTATAAGTAGCTTCACAGAAAAAAATAGATACCGCATTAAATTTTAATTTTATAGAGGAAATTATGTATAAATATAGTTTGAAATTTTCTATTCAATAATAGATCTTTTAATTAAAGGTAAGTTTTATGGATTTTTAAAAGATATTGTGTTAATGATGAATGATATTTTGTGAATTGTTTTTTTTTTTTTCATTTCTTTTGTAAATATTTTAAAGAACTTGGTGGTAGGTTTGTTTTATTTTATATAAATTAATTTTCGATATGCTATATATACATACATGTATATAATTTTTTTATGAAGCTAACCCCTTGCCAAACTTAGCTGTTATTGTCCATTGATAACTACTAGTAGATTAAATTCTTGGTACTGAATCTAACCTTATACAAATGTATTTAGATTTTGGATACTGGACCACATTCTGTACGTGCCTGTCTCAAGCCAGGAGCCTGTATTACAGTGGTTGTCGTTGGTTCTTCTCTGTCATATTTGTTTTTCGTTAATTGTTTTGTTAAAAATAAGGCCGTTAGTTTTTTCAACCGAATTGTTTCATATTTTTCATGTTGGGGCCTTTTGTAGCCTACTATACGGTATGGTGTTTTTCTAATTGTTGAAGGACTTACAGTTACCTATCATTGCTTACATCAACTTTATTTGAACCTTGGTGGATAGTTGTCTCATTGGCAATTATACTTCATCTCCTTATTTTATAAAAGTCCAATTTCAAATTTTTCTGGTCTTACACCACCTTGAATCTATTTAATCAAAATTCAAATTCAGAGCCGTATCAAGCTTGAATTGAGTGTCCATACTTGTCCCAACTGTTCATGGTTCGACATTTGCGGTCGTATCATTCTGCGCCCCGCTGAGCATTTTGTTTAAATTTGCAATTCATTGGATATGCAATTTAACTGCAAAAGCCACCAAGGGACGGTGGTGCATGGCAAAGTGGGAGTTAGACGCACATTGTATACATACTAGTATTTATAATTTGACTAAAATACCTCGTATCTGATGAAGAGGGGTTACTTTACATTGTGATTTAACTCAAGGCGGCACCAAGGGAACATGCCATGCACAATTTACTTGTGAAAAGAACACTGAAGAAAAAAGTGCTTTAAGAAAGCTAATACGTGCAGAATATCCACTGCCATGTAGCTCAATAGGAATAATTTTACGTTAAATGAAAAGACTTTAAACTATTATCTGTAATGCTAATAGCACACGTAAACTCTTTTCCTCCATTTTGAATTAACTTATATAATCGCATTTACTCTCATCAACTCAATCTTAGTTGATCTGCACTGATTTTTAAACTTGTCCGAGATACATATTAAGCTAAGACGAGGTCCATATTCGCTTCCGTATATATTTGCTGTCGTTATGTTCTTAACACGTATCTACTGTACAAAAAGAACGCATTAAATAATTGTAAATAATTTTACAAAAGGAAGACTAATGGCCAATTTCCCTCTGTATTTTATTCACACCATGGCCATTTTTAGCTCAATTGGCCCAATGGGCCAAGTGAGCTTTTCTCATCACTTGGCGTTCGTCGTCGTCGTCGTCGTCGTCGTCTGTCGCCCGTCGTCCGTCTTTGTCCGTCAACCTTTACAAAAATCGTCTCCTCTAAAACTACTTGGCAAAATTTAAACTAACTTGGCCACAATCATTTTTGGGGTATCTAGTTTGAAAAATGTGTCCGAAGTCTAAAATAGAACGTAGGGTAAAATGCAAGTTTTGTCTATTATTTCGAAAACCGTTATGAATAGAGAAAATCTGACATGAGCAAATATGTTCAGAATGTTGAGCTCTGTTGTCCATACATGTCAAAATTGTCAGACGACTTCTTATAGGAGTTATTGCCCTTAAATGACAAATTTTACAATTTTTTTTCATTTTTGCCTAGTATCTTGAAAACTATAATAGATACAGAAAAACATTAAAAATGCAAAAATGATCTTAAAGACAAGCTCTACAAATAAGTTCAATTGTTGAAATCGTCAGCCGACTCCTTATTAGAGTTATTGCCCTTGGATGATGATTTTTACCATTTTTTTGCGTTTTTGCCTTACAAATGTATATCTTAAAAATTATAATAAATTAATAAGCAAAAATCATCAGCAAGACAATATCTACAATTAAAACAATACTAGAACACACCCGCGAAATCGCGGGAATTTAGAGCTTTGTTGAAAGTATGTAAACTGTACGTTGTAGGGAGAATTTTTGTAAAAGATTTAATGCATGGAGAATTTCAGAAAAGTTATCAAAATTCATAGGTACTTGGAGACAGGACAAATTTTTTTAAGCCCTCTCCCTTTCTTCCAAAGTCCGTTATTTTTTTTTTTTTCTGTTAAAATTCCATTATTTTCGTGTTTCTGTATACTATGAACATACGTTTATTATAAATAAAGTGTATTTGCTATTAACTATCAATTTCAAGTTTCTTCTCCACGGCGATCACTGCTATATTATATAGAGAGTCTCTATCAACGCGAAAATTATTGTCCCATAGCCAGAAATTAGTAGTACTTTTGCTAATTAATATTCATAATATGTAAATGAGAATTGTACCACGTGATAATAGTTTGAACTGGACTGGCTTAATATCATTAAAATCTTTAAAACACGGATATTATAAGTTGCCCGTCACAGAGTCCTTGTTTATAATCACTCTGATATTTCCGTAAAGTTGTCAGGCGGTCAAAATCAAAACAATGAACGCGAATTTAGTGAATTTTTCGTGTTTTCGTGAGTTTATTCTTCTTGAAATAGGGGCATTTTAACTTTACGTGGGAACCTAGAGTTCAACGACTACACATACAAGGTTTGAACTTGCTTATTCTTTAGACATTCAAGTTTCAAGTTTCATCCCCGCAACCTGTATTTGTAATGACCTTGTTAGCCAATTTTCAACACGAAGTTTGCAAATTTGACGTTTCAGCCATTTTAGCCTGTATTTTATACTGCAATGTTAAAAGCCTCTCGCTTCGATTTTTAAAATAGCTCAGGAACCTTGATTTTTGCAACGACAGTCATTATGTTTCGTTTAAATGGTGTATATTGTAGTGTATATTTTTTTTCTGTCCCCGCAACCTGTCTATCACTTAAATTAAAGTTAAAATGGACATTTTTTTTCAAAATTCCCATCATTTCAATATAATTTCCGTGACCCGTATCCGATTTCTTTAGTATAATATTCAAATAAGCAAAGTGGCGTTGATTTCTGGATATGCTGTCCCCGAGTACTCTTAGGTAGCTACCATTTGATTTTCATGGGGTGGGGCTAGGATGAAATTTGAAAAAATAGGCAGGACAGGAGTTTTGAGTAAAAAAAGGCAGGATGAGCAACTTGGTAAAAAAAAAGGCAGGATGACAATTTGTGTAAAAATTCATGATAACCTAGTAAAAAGGCAGAACCGAATAGAGTAAAAATAAAAAGGCAGGACAGAGATTACAACTAAAAAAAGCAGGACAAAATTATCTATCCTAGCCCCTAAAAAAACCAAATGGTAGCTCCCTTATGAAAATCAGTTATGTGAAAGTTTAAAACCGGAAGTCTTGTATGACTTAAAAGTTGGTCTGATGACGGAAACAATATCCGGGCGCATTTATTTTCGTTTTTCTCCCAAAATAACCCAAACTGAATAATCATAAGGATAGATGACAGATGCGACTATGCATGGTACCTATTGAACACAGAAGCATGATGATTAATTTATTGTGGAAGGAAGAGAAGCGACACACAAAATGAGGTCTTCTCGTTTAATAGTATAGATTGAGGAATTCGTCCGACGTCTCCTTGGAATTATTGCCCTTTCATGACGATTTTAATCATTTTTGGGAGGTTTTGCTTTACATGATAAAATTTATAATAGATAAATAGACACTTTAAATCACAAAAATGACCGATAAGGCAAGATCTACTAATAAGTCACTTTCATTACCCTCTTTTGAGTTTTGAGCAAAAACTAGAGAAGATAGAGAGAAACTAAGCAGACTAAATGATCAGCAATACAAGACCAACAAAACAGAGATTTTTGTCATGAATTTTATTCTCGTCTTCTTTGTTGAATATGCACATAGACCTAGGTGAGCGACACAGTTTAGAGCCTCTAGTTAAAAAGTATATCAATCTTTAACTAAATTCTTAGTACACGTATCGCAACCCAGTGTATGTTCTCTATGGTTCTAACAATATAATGGTAATTCTTAAACAGATTACAAAACTATAAACGCCTAAAGGGTCTGCAAATAGTCCAAACCGGAAAATTTTAAAAGATTTTTGGCAACGTTTAAGTAGTTATCGTCAAAATGAATAAACAAAAATAAAATAGCTAACCAAACCAAAACTCTTTATTTATTTCACACCAGGGCCATTTACAAAAAGTCTTTCAATCTTAAAGTTTACTTAGATTCATAGTACCACATCCCAAAGAGTACACGCTAAGGGTTTTACAATATGATCGCTTAATTTTAAACGTATCATCAACATATAAACGCCTAAAGATAGCTCAAAATCGCGATTTTTACAAATTTTTTGCTTTTCAGTATTTATTCCTAAAACGTATAAGAAGGTCATCGTTAACCAAATCCAAATCCAAAAAGTAAAGCTATTAATTGTCTTTCGGACACTAATTCATTTTGGCTATCGACGGCCTTCGATGCCAAATTTGACAAAAACATGTAAAAGCAAATTTGTATCTTCAACAGCATGCAAGATGTAACGCTGAATAGCATTTTGAGTTTATGGAAATTTATGTGTAAAATTGTTAAAATAAAATTGAGAATTGAAATAGGGAATTTGTCAAAGAGACAACAACCCGACCAAAGAGCAAAAAAAAAAAAAAGACCAAGGCCACCAATGAATTTTCAACATAGCGAGAAAATCCCGCACCCAGACAGGCTTCAGCTGGCACATGAACAAAATGTGTACTAGTTCAGTGATAATGGACGTCACACTAAACTCCTAAACATATAAATGAACTAAACTTTTTATATTACATTTCAAGTATGTTAAAGATATGAAAAAACACATTTTGGACCCTATGAGTGAAAAAAAAAAATATATTGAGAATTAGGCTCTAACCCTTTGCAATTTTGTATTACAATGCCTTTAACAGAAACATATAGCACTGAATACTAGTAGTATTTTGATTTCAGGGGAATATGTAAAACATTGTTACAATATACAACGTCATCTTCAATTTACAATGTGCAGACCAATTTTAGATTTTGACCCTATGAGTGAAATAAGTCCAGGGAAAATTGTCCGCGTCACTTTCAAGGACCCCCTCCCCTTTTTTCCTGAAAATTGGAGGAAAGCCACATGTTTCTCAAGTGCCTGTGCTTTTGGCTATTTCTGTGGTTGACCCAACATGCTGCCAACAATTAAGTTTCGATGCTTTGCTGCTTGAAAAAAAATGGTCCAACAAGTTCACGGTTATGAATGATTATCAAAATATCTTTATTGCCATCACGCAAAGTCAACACGAACAAAATAAACCACCAATTATTGAGGCAAAATAATAAGAAACTGATCAAACTCAATTAGTCTTACAACCTTATGTTTTGTGATTTGGGATTTAATAAAAAAAAGTCGTAGCAATTTTATCACATATTTTATATTTTGATATAAATCAAGTAAGGCGGGAAGTACAATAATGTGCCGAGCATCATGATAGACATCTTCTTTTTGACTGCTTCCTGGTGACTCTTAAGATGGTCTCCTAAACCTAGACTTTGAGTGTGAACTTTTAAAAATAATCTAAATAGCGTATACATATTACCGTCTTGAATGCTGAGCTTGAATGCTCGCATGCAATTCTACTAATCTTAAAATTAAAGATCGTGCATCCTTATTGTTCAGATTGATAAAGTCTTTTCCATTCGTCGACATTATCTCCGATTCAAAATACAATTGATCTGATAACCGCTGTGCATACTTTAACGACATGGCTAGTTTTCTTATCAGATAAGTAGTAACCTCCCTTGTTAATGTGATGTTGTAATCAATCGTTTTATTTTTACCATCTTTATATAATATTTCATTGTATTATTTAAATTTGTGATTCATTTGAAATTTAAATATAGTAATTTTATATTTTATTATAGATAAAAACAAGAAAATTTGAAATTCTTTGATTCATTAATCACCTTAGTTCAAATCATAAATCAGGCGGTCTATTTTGTCTACATTAAGTACAAAACACACCTCATCACATCTCAATCCAGTCACGTCTCAGTCCTTACAGCTGAACGGACGTGCTGGGTCAACTCTCTTTACCCGCTATCTTCGATGAGGGTTTACTATTAGATGATCAACGACTTACTACTTTAGATGACAGAAACCAATCCAACGCTGTACAGTAAACGTGGTAGTTGGCGTATTCCGCGTTAACATGCACTCCAAAACCCATTGTGGATGGGGGTGTTATGCCGATTGACGTCCGAGGGCTGTATCCTAGGTGTTAGATGATTGACCTTCATTTCACTGCCTCACGGCTTTGGTCCTGATAATGCTTCCTGTCATCTTTAATACTACGTCCGAGACTCATCTACCAGTACTCCATCATCGAGGTTAGCGGGCTGCCAAGCTGACCAATATGGCCCTGAAAGCAGCCGTTGTGAAGAAATAAAACCAAAATAGTCAACAAATGAAAACCAAAACAACTCACAAAACCAAGATGGCGGCCTACCAAAATGGCGTCCTCCACCTGTTCCTGACCGATGGCACAAAATTATTTAAACGCTCACCAATCGCCTTCGGGCACCGAGCCGACCGTGCGAGGGCTTAATAGCCAGTCAAGGTCGTTAAACACCCCCAGTAGTAAAAACACACCGGGGTTCCGATGACTATGTAAACAGAAAGGAAAACATTGTACAATGCAAAACGAGAATTAGACAGAACAAAATACAGATATTGAATCCAAATGTAGATTTTTTTCTTGTTTGGTGAAATCAAAAACGAAAAACAAAAACACTTATAATTTTCAAAACGAAAAACGAATGGACGCAAATATACACGGACACACCAGCCCAGTAAGCAGTACCGAAATGAAAATACAGATTTTGTGTTTAAAATTTTCTTAGGCTATAGTTTTTTGTCCTTTTTGGTTTATCTTTTTAATAAGCTTTGGATTTTCAAATATTTTAGCCTGATGCAGAAAAATTGGAACCGTTTATATTACAAACACAATTCTATATTAATATTCTTGTAATGGTTACAAAATACCCAAATAACACCATTACAAACTCAATCCCAATTTTATATTCTATTTTTAGAAATTTACCAGTGATAAAAGAAACGTCACAAAAATACGCCTCTTTTTGTGGCGTTGATACATTCGTGTGCTGCACAGTTCATAATTCTATTGTGGTATACTGGTGTACTGTCGTAAATTTATGGGAGTTGTTCGTTGTTATTCTGCGGTTTACATGTTGTAATGTACTATTATATTATTTATTTATGTATTTCTCTGTCCTGAGTGTTCTTGCGTTTATTTGTACTGTATTCCTGTCACGTAATGTTGTCATTTTAGCGATATTTTTAACATTGCCATATAAGCGGGAGCTATGGCTAGTCATAAAACCAGGTTCAACCCACCATTTTTTCTTAAAATGTCCTGAACTAAGTCACGAATATGGCTGTTGTTATCAAATAGTCCGTTTCTATGTATGTTGGCGTTTGTTTTTGTAGCATGTCAGTGTTTCTGTTGTTCCGCTGTTTTCCTCTTATAGTTGGTGTGTTTCCCTCGGTTGTGGTTTGTGACCCGGATTTGTTTTCGCTTAATCGATTTATGACTATTGAACAGCGGTATACTACTGTTGCCTTTATTTATATTATTCAGCATGCAAAATTTAAAACAAACGGAAATATATCTAACAAATCAGGTCCGGTGAGCAAGTTATTTCGATAAAGACGCTGTTTCTATATAAATTCTGATGATCTAATTATACACTAAATGGTCATCACTTTAATATAATTGTAATATGCATATTTTATACAACAGTAGTTTAACAATGTCATAATTGGTCAATCGATTTCGAACATACCAAACAAGAGTAAACAATCTGAGGATATCCAAATAGAGCGCGACTAGTTGCGTTGACGTGGTAGGCGTCTACTGATATGCATTCATCATCTGCCATGTGAATCCAGACTAAAATACTGAACTGCAATTCAAATTCGTAAGGGGGAAGTGTCCATAAAAACTGACAATATCAAACGTTATACTATGAATGAAAGAAAAACAACTGTCATATTCCTGACTTCGTACAGGCATTTTCCGAAGAAAATGGTGAATAAAATCTGGTTTTATTACTAGATAAACATGCCCACAGTATGACAGTTGTTTATAGGTCCGTTATATCGTGAAAAAATGGGTTACCAACCCAAACAGACATAATTGGTTAATGTGACAATTCTCGGGATCCAGCAGCCAAAAATGTGTAAACATACACAGACATACACACACCTGACTAAAAAAAACACCAAATAGACCAACGATCTGACAAAGACGCCAACAAAACATTATTGTAGTTGATAGTACATATAGTACATTAAAACACAATGCCGTACTAGTACACATTAAATAAAATGTACATACAACGGCAAACAAATGTAAGAAATTCGAATCGCGCCTCTAGACCCACCTGCACCAGGAACGCCTAAAGCCAAAAAAAAACCCGATAGCTGGATGCACATCTATCGAGTCACGTCAAGAGTCATACCACCAAAAGGAACATAATAGCACGGACAAATAGAGGGAAAACTGTCAAGTATATCAAAAGGTACACAGCACCTAGAATATATAACTCAAGACCAATTTGTATTATATATACATATGCCAAATCATGGCGTCGGACAAATTTTCATATTAGAACACCCGCTTATTCTTGTGTTCTAAAAATCCAAGACCCCGTGTCGCTTGTGATTTGAGATAAAGACGCATCGTATCGGTCAACTGATTCGTTATACGACCGTTAAACTTGTGTAGCGTGGTTTTAAATCGTTCTTCCTGATTGCCATGATGACAGAGATGTGTATTAGGAGCTTTTTCCTAGTGCTTAACAGAAAACGGTATCATTTCAAATAAATAGTTAAAAGAGTTTAATATTTAATATCGATTTTAAGATTTTTTAAATCTTTATTCGAAAATATATCTATAAGTTTTATTGCAGTAATTTGAATAAACTTTTAGTAAGGATATACATTTTATGATACTGCTTAAGAACACATAGACATTGAACTTATTTATTTTTGGTTTACTTTTAAACATTCATTCGTCGTACTCTGGTCTTATTTTAGATGAAGAAATATTGAATAATTTTCTTATATTGCGTTTGTCTAAGTATACACAAGGAAAACTAAGGGTGGTTCTTCTAGGAAAACTAGGTTTCATCCTACCACACGGTTATGTTGCGTAATTATATAATGTATTCCATTCTTTTCATCTTTAGAATAAATTATTAGAGTCAGAATATTCAATTCAATTATCTTTTTCATTGTCGAGTAAATGTTTTAGCCAGGAGTGGCGCATTGCTTTCTCATATTTCAATGGTATGTGTCAACCAACTAGGTACAACAACATTAAAGTATTTGAACTTCCATTTCAAATGAGCTGGCCTAAGAGGCTCTCACTTTTATTGAAAAAACATGTTTGTTAATAAAATCAAATTTGCGCATTGATTGCTAACATTTTCGAGCTCACATTTTAATAATGTACCATCTATCACACTAATCATAGATCTGTTCCTATTAATTGTTTGAAAAAAATATATAGAAATGTAATTTTAGTACATATTTTTACATTGGAACCCATGTTTTTATTTGTTTATATCATATGAAAACGAAGACTGAACGAGAGAAAAAGGTTTTAGGCTAGCTTTTTTCCTGACACATATTCCTTTTCACCTAAACCGAGTCAGGCTATTGTTGTTTAAATGAACAAAATCATTTATCTTTAATTTTTCTTTAATTTCGAATTATACTGAACGGGAACATTGACATTCTGACAAAGGAAGAATTATCAACAAAGAAATGTTGATATAATCGCCTCAAAAAATAATATCAAATTTCACGAATTAAGTATAAATCTTTTATTTTATTCTGATCGTCAGAAAACTTTTATACGTTAATTCATCAATAAAGGACTAAAACAGAGACATTTTGTACTCCCTTTTGATAAAAAGGATTTCCTACCTTTGAAATGTAAAATAAGTAATAACAAAATCCACCATATTTTACCCATATCAGAGTTGTTTACATTTTCTTCTAAATGAGAAAGTCCACGAGCTAAATTAATATCAATACTGGATTAATGTGCGTAAGAATTAAGTTTGATCACAAACCGATCATGACTGTGACGACAACCTGCAATCGTTATACATTATTCACGATTTTTGAACACACATTGTAATTATCAATACAGGTATATATCGGTGTATCCGTTTAAGACTGATGCAGGTAACTTAAATTAAAAAAAGTCCATTGAAGTTCGATTTTATTACAACAGTTTAAATATTTGCTAGATTACGACAAAATTTATGGGGATATTGTAATTTTATTAAAGCTATCTACGATGTATTTATATTTTCATTGGTGATTTCTGTTTCGATAACATAGTTTTACAAGCTTCCTTGTGTGAATTCCTTCAACCACATGAATGTCGTGCTACAATACTATTTTGCAAAACTATTTCCAAATAAACGAGGTAAAATCTCTATATTTTGATATTAATTTAAATTGGTGTGGGAAATGTACTTTGTGTTCCTCAAGAATGTTTGTTTTGCAAATAAACATAACCTTAGCAAAAAAATATTATCTTTAAAGATATAAACAAATATCAAACTCTTTATCATAATTTATTTAGCAAGCTTAATATACCAGAGACATAGATATAATCACAATGTTTCTTAACTCTAAAGGTCAATCATATTTCTTTGGGAAAAAATTAGCGAAGAAGTATGGAAGTCGATTTGTTGTTTATAAACAATCAAATTACTAAGGCTTTTTATCCCATAGTTACAGAAGTAAATAAACTCATCATAGATACCATGATTTGTACGCCAGACGCACGTTTCGTCTTAATAAGACTCATCAGTGACGCTCGAATCAAAAACATTTAAATGGCCAAATAAAGTACGAAGTTGAAGAGCATTGAGGACCCTAAATTCTGATAGGTTTTACCAAATACAGCTGAGGTTATATATTCCTGGGGTAAAACAACCTTAGTGTTTCAACAGTTGTACAATTTGTTTTCGAACACCCCATAATATTGCCAAATTAACAGATAATAAAATTTCAGCAAACAAAAATAAATCGCATCCTGTTATCTATAAAGCGTTTTCCATCTCAGTTACAACGTTGTCGACGACAAAAATATGGATGTAAAAATGAACCGAAAAAAAAATTCTGAATGATCATTTTAGATTAATAGCATCATTTTAAATAAACAAAAACATGCCAATTTAGAAACTAGCAGTTGTTAATGCAAATCAATGGTGCATGTTGCGAATTCTTTCACAACCTAAGTCGGAATTATTTGTAGCTTAGATATTGTATAAAGACTTTTCATTGATAGAGGACCTTCAGATATCTTTTTATATGTTTGTTTGGTTGCTGCACTCTACTCAATGTCATAGATTTTTTTAATTAAACCTGCCTTCTGATGTCAATTCTTGTTCGTTATCGAGTTATATTCATGTACAATAATTAAAGCATAATATATCAAAGCCAAATATGTATTAAAAGAGGGACGAAAGATACGAGAGGGACAGTCACACTCATAGATCGAAAACAAACTGACAACGCAATGGCCAAAAATAAACAGACAAACAGACAAATAATAGTACAGATGACACAACATAGAAAATTAAAGACTAAGCAACACGAACCCCACCAAAAACTGGGGGTGATCTCAGGTGCTCCGGAAGGGTAAGCAGATCCTGCTCCACATGTGGCACCCGTCGTGTTGCTTATGTTATTACAAATCCGGTAAATAGTCTAATTCGGTAGGTCACATTCGTGAAAAGGGAAGGGTATTGTAGTTACGACATAAGGAACATATCCGATATCATCTGTGAAACGGTTATTTCATAACGGTCAACCAACTCGTGATGGCGTCCGTAAAATTTACGAAGGGATGATTTCAACTTCACCATTTGGAACTCTTGGTTTAATAGCTTCCTTGTGAGCAGCAATCCTCTATCAAGGAAATCATGATAGGAAATACAAGCCCGGGAATATCGTATCAATTGGGAGATATATACTCCGTATGCAGGCGCTGCTGGAATGCTGCTACATAGAAATGGAAAGTTCACAATTGGGAAGCTGAAATCATCTCTTTTGTCGTAAATTTTGTTTTCAACCGACCCTCATTGTCAATTTCTAGATGTAAGTCAAGATATGAGGCAGACTTAACTGTATCTGTAGTATCCTTTATCTCTAGTTCGACGGGATAGATTCGTTCAACATAGTCACCAAATTTTGTATTATTTATTAAGATATCCCAACCATATTTCTTGTGACAAATAAATCTGACAAAGATGCCAACAAAAAAGTAATTGTTGTTGATAGTAAATCTGACAAAGACGCCAAGAAAAAGATTTTGGTAAATGATAGTACATACAGTATATTAAAACATACTTCCGTACTAGTATACACTAGTAAAACACATATTCGAAGATTCGGCCTCTTTTTCGAATACCTGCTTAAGGAAGAACCTCCAGAAATCTGGTAAAATTTAATTTTGTATAACATTCTAACCTCCTCTCAAACTTCCACCGCAAGTTTAGTGTATTTTATGCTGTATTTCAAGATTTTATGATCAAGCTAGTTGATTACATGCAGTATCTGCTTCCAAAAGTAGAGATGTTACAAATATTGTTAAGGGAAGATAACTCTAAGTTAATTGACTTTAAATTTGACAATGAATAGCACAAATTTTAAAGCAATATACAATAATTGGTATGCATGTATCTTTTGATTTGAAATTTTAATAATAGCTGTCACAATAGTGGCCTGCATCATGATAAGGTGTGCAAGTTTTAATTTGCCTTGTTATGTATAATATTTCGATAAAAAAATGTGTCAACTTGAAACAATTTTCTACAGTTAAACATTAAATATAAACAATTACTTGATATCGTTTGATCATGCAGATTATAACTTAAATTGTCAACTTTTTAATTTCTCTGCAGTAACATAAAAAGTTGATTAATAGGAGTAAATACAACTAATTGCGTCCCAAAGCTAGTAATGACAGTTAAAAGTTATCTAGTTTTTTCTTCTAGTGGTGATCAAAGACAATAGATTATTACAAAAAGTAAAATAAGAAAAATATTGAACTACAAGAAAAAAAAAATGAAAACGGAAAGTCCCTTGACAAATGGCAAAAGCAAAAGCTCAAATACATCAAACAAATGGAAAACAACTTTCATATTCCTGACTTGGTATATGCATCTCCTTATGTAGAAAATGATTGATTAAACCTGGTTTCATAGCTAGCTAAACCTTTCACTTGTATGCCAGTCGCATATAATTCCATTATATTGACAATAATTTGTGAGCAAATCAAACAGACATAAGAGGTAAAATGTCAAAAATTAGGGCACAGCAGTCAACATTGTGTTATAATCTTAATCACTTTAAAAACAAACAACTTTGTCAACAAAGAAAAACCAAATGGCATATGTACACTCTCAAATGAATTGAAAGAGATTAAACAAGTGACAGTTACCCAAAAATATTAAAGAAAAATGAGAATAACCTAGATATTAATTTTAACGCACTTTATCTAACTAGAAACCAAACAGGTAAATAACGTAAGAATGGAATGGACTATTGATTGTTGAATTAAAAGAATCTGTCTATAGATATAAGAAGATGTGGTATGAGTGCCAATGAGACAACTCTCCATCCAAGTCAAAATTTATAAATGTAAACCATTATAGGTCTGTATATGTTTAAGACTAATAAAAAGTAATGTACTTTTTGTCACAGTAGAAATCTTGTTGATATGGAGCAATAGCGATACGAGTGCAAAAAAAATCAGAATTTTGTAGCTCGAAATTTGTATCACCGTTGGATGTATTGTTAGTTTCAAATAAAAGATGGAGAACAATTGGTAAAGGGGTGTTTAAGATAAATAAAAAAAAATGATGTTATAATATAAATATTGAGGACAAAACAAGGTTGCTACGCCGTATCGAGGTGTCCAATTTCCTCCATAAAAATTGTCTGATCAAAATTACGGTATAATATGGTACACTAATATTTGATGGCAAACAATCTTACTAAGTATGATCGCTTTCTGTAATACGGTCTCAGAGGAATTATGTTCACAAGGTGTACTAGTAATTGTAACAATAATAAAAAAAAAAGATAATGGCCAACGACTCATAATGCCTGTAAAAATGGTCAAATGAAAATGGCGGTAAAGTATGGTCAACTACACATGATGGCAATCAAAACTACTGGGTATGAGAGCTTTTTGTAAAACTGACTCAGAAAAGTTGCGCTCACAAAGTGTCAATGTTACAATCCTTGGGGTTCGGTATTTTAGATATTTTATTTTTTACAATACTAAAACAAAATTGTTAAGGTTCAATAGCTCCCGTCAAAATTGTCAAAATAAACTGTAGATATAGCTCTGTCAAGGGAATATGACGACAAATAATCCTAACCAGTATGAAACTTTGTATCAAACGGTCTCTGAGGGTATCCGTTTCGGCAGGACGAACGGAACAAAGGACGGATGGATGGAGACCAATACAATATCCTCGCGGTGCGACTTTCGAGGGGCAATGAAGCAGATTTGAAAACTCACTTTCGAGGGGCAAAGAAGCAGATTTGAAAACTCACAATCACTAAATGAGTAATGATAGAATAAATTTGACCTCACCTCTTTAATCCGAACAGGATAGATAAAAACTCAGAAAAAACATTGATTTAAATCTATAAATCTAAAATTAAAGTAAATTTTGACTGTTAAAACTGTTGAAACATAATTTTTATATTAATAATATTATATTTGAATCAATCAAATTATTGAATTTCTATGAAAAGTAGCCTTTACACTTTTATATAATCATTATCTAATTTATTGAATAGACTAAATCAATTTTGTCGCCTGTTCCAAACGAGTGTGTGGAATAAATTCAGCCAAATGTTGATAAGCATCTAAAAATATTACGTTTACCCATTTGTTTAATATGGGTTAACGATCTTTGTACATCGATAGACTACTGTTGTGTCCCATTTATGATCTCTGACGGTTATTCGTTTCGACACCTAATACAACTAACATGTAAATGTATAGTTCCTGGTTACTCCATTTCATGCCCAAACTCCCATCGAGTCTTAGGCTGTTGATAGATTTATTAATATTTGCTTTACATCCAGTGGAAATATTTCATGCTTGTTCAGGACGAGAACCAATTAACAATTAACCATTAAAACAATAGGTAGGTTCTGCAATAGGGGATATACCATTATGATAGACGAGAAATTTGGAATTCCACTGGAAAATGATAGAATAATTTATGAAAACAGATATTAAGGCTTGCAACAGGCCACCTACGGATTCCTCTAAGAGTTGTTGCAATGGTTCTTAACGTGCTGAATGTGTGGCACTCTCTTTACACGATGCATCGGATTTTACGTCCCCGTTTTGAACGTACGATCCGTTAGTGTATATATCCAGCACAGGCTTAATTGGTTTTGATTTTACTGTCGCTCGGAAGAAGACCCAGGGATGATCATATTTCTATAAACCAGTCAACCCTTGGGGTGCCAATATATTGGATGTAGACTGCGTACAGTTTTTTTTTCGGAAGGAAATGGGTGCAAAGCTCAATGATTGAAATTCATGGTCATAAAAACCTAATACAGGTCATTTTATCTATTACATTGCAAATTTGCGGTAAATTATTATGCATCAGTTCCTTCAAAATATTGCAATGTCAGAAAATCATGCTATTTACAGAAACTATTTTATCAAAATATTTTATTAAATTATCAATCATTCTACAAATGAAATCTAAATAGGTTGTGTAACAATTGTTTTCGATTTGGCGGTCCGTGTACAATTTAATTGTAATTAATTATATCATGGGGTCCTCGTACAGTTGATAGATTTGCCCAAATAAGCAACACTAAGGGTAGCAGATTTATAATTCCTTATTTAAAAATACGGGAACTAGTGGCTACTGATTAGTGCTATTGCGGCTTTACTTGTAATTTGAACGGGGGATAATAATTGGTAAGTTCCCCTTTTAATCTTTCTAGAAAAGGCATCAATCATTTAGTTACATGAAAGGCAGAATTAATATAGGTTGTTCCGAAATAATCATCGTCTGTTTTTTGGCCCTTTTATTTATGAGAAATTTAGAATATGTTCAGTTCGTCAAAGACATTGGCATTTAAGAATTTCATGAGGTTGATTGATCTTAGTTGCAGGCAAACTGGATATTTTAAAGGAGAGTTATTATCTCTCCGATTCGATGCTTCAGACATGATTTGTATAAAAATAAGGAGATGAGGTATGATTGCCAATGAGACAACTATCCACCAGAGTTCAAATGAAGTGGATGAAGCAATTATAGGAAACAGTACGGCCTTCAACAATGAAAGATGATTCAAATTTAATTTCTTCAATAGTAGTGGCCAATGAGTACATTTTCTAGGACTTTCAAGAAAAATAATTATGTGACTCTTGGTGTCATGAAGTTGTGTTTGCTAAACATAATACTATTTCTGTTGTTCTTGTAAACGATAAACAGACTTTTTACTTTATAAATGAAAAATATGTGTTAAAAAGTCTTATTTTAGCCTGCCTTCTGTGGGCGTCGAGGTGGTAACTGCGCTATTCGGTAACTGAACACTGTGCTTGATTCATTGTATTTAGTAGGAAAAGTCTAGCGATGAAGTTTACTTAATTGCTTAAGCTCAATTATTTGTACATGCCTTCAAATTAGCTTGAGTAATTTAGCACAAAAATATTTTGTTTGTTTAAACAAAGTCCATTAAACATAAACAAGATATACCAGTAGGATAAACAATTGTAGTTGTTATCGTTTAGCTAAATAATCTGCTTCATAAGTATATGCAAATCAATTAAACATGCTTTAATGATTAGTTTAAAAATGAGCGGTTGTCAATAGTATTGACAAATTGAAACATTTCTGCAATATCGAGTGAAATGTTTACGCATTTTACCTACGAATCATCCAGAAAATAGATAGTCACTGAATCTTACTGGTATTTTAAGTACTAGCGGAATAAATGTTGCACATTTTTTCCTTTTATCTCGTGATTTATTTGTTGGCTCAAAGTGTTACGACACTAAGTAAGTATAGATTTGTTTTAATTTTCAAGATTTCATCTATTACTGAGGTAGAGACAAACACTGTCGGCGAATGATTAATAAAGTAATTTAATCGTGATTGGAACTAACTTTTGGAACTAACCTAAAGTTGCCTTAATTTCGGATTTGTTTTGCATTGACTGATAATAAATCGTATCGAAAAACAAAAACATAAAAACAATGAATAGCTTAAAAGATAAAAAGATATAATCTAATAAAAAAAAACAAAAATACACACAATACATAATTGACATTCCAAACGACTTCAATTATTAAGATTGTGAAATAAATTAGTAAATTCTACACTGACTCTCTCTGAATGTGTAGTTTTTGTTAGATTTATAATTGATAAGAAACTAAGAATATAATTCTAAAATTACAGCAACAGTGGTTTACCGATGTTCAAATTTCATTTATCGATAAAGACAATAAAAATCAACGTAACAAAGACCGCCCAGTCTTCTAAATTTGGTTTGAACATTCCCGATGAAGGTAAATATGGCAAAACAACTTCGGACGCACCAAAAAAATAAAGCGGTTTATTTTAAAAGATTAATTGCAAATTCTGGCAAATATATATTTTTTCAATGTTTTTAATTGTTTTCATTTAAGTATGTGAAAAAAGTTAACTATCTATAAAGGTAAAAGCCCTTTAATGAAGACATGACTATCTAGGCCTAGATATTACTCCCTTGTAGATAAAATATTTTTAGGAATCATTGAATATAAAAGAAGAACTAGTATACAGACATTTGTATTTTTCACTTGATTTGAACTACAGTGGAAATGATACTGTAAATTTAAGATATAGTAAATATAGCACAGAAAACGATAGATATTGCACATAATTCTGGATTGAAAGTTAATCCGGTCCCACTAGTGGTACACGTCGTGTTTCTATTGACGATTATTATAATTCACTTTAAGAATCCATAATACTGAATTTTTAAGATTTATTGCATTAAGGCCACATTGATCTGGATAAAAGCGGACGATTATCTATACTACTAAAATAACGATGTCCAATTTGTTAGCCGGCATGACGGAAATACGACGAATCAAAGAATTCAACTTTATATATTATTACTATAGAACAATGGTGTTGATTAAAAATTACACCATTCCAGGCCCTTTTGTTTTCAAATTAATAAATATGAACAATAGTTAACAAGTTCCGGGTCGAATCCGATACCGATACCAATAGTACCTGTTACCTAATCTGTACGTTCTGCCTCTGTCAGGCGCAACACCAAACGATGTATTTGGGATTTGCTATATACACGGGTCATAATCACACCTGAACTTCGTCATTATACAGGGACTGACACTGCTAAATTCAATCATTGACCGAAAAAATATATCTACAAGTAGTTTCCGGTTGTAGTAAGAAAACCAGGACGGATTCAAACAGAAAGATTTTGAAAGCAGAGAAAACTGTGCACCTTATAATCAGCATGAATTTTTCAAATGACAATACGAATACTAAAAATCCAGGCTGAAAAAATGAGACGAAAGACATATGGGTTTTATTTGATTTCTTGATAGATATATGTAAACAGTTTCAGAAAAGGTATCACTCCAAGGGATTGAAATTCTACTTCTGGCTAAATTTTGGGAAATATGTGACATCTTTACCCCCCCTTTTTGCATTATTTTATAGCAAATAAATGCAGATTGTTGCCATGGATACACCAAAAAGAAATTATATTTTATTATTTTAACTACTAGATATCAAATCTATGGAAGATACTGATTACATATATATGCACATATATGACACAAACAGTAAGCTTAATTTGCAAGAAAGCAAGGAAAAGGGGATGGTAAAATTTATCAGAGTAAATTTTAATAATTTTCCTAACTATATATTGCTACCTTATGGCATACTTACAAAGCTCAGAATTGCATAATTTAAGACTTTTCATACCACAAATCTATTGATATTTAGATTCTAAATCAACTTCTGAGGGATAAAGTGTTTAAGAATGACAATACATGTCAATTTTATTGTTTACAGTCCTTAGCAACCAAAACTAGACATTTTGACACAAAGCTTATATTTGTACTCTATTGGCTTAACCCTTGCTTCTGAAGGATTGCGCTGTATGTAGTAGCCTAAGGATTGAACGCTTTGTATTTTTTCTTGCGAATATATAAAATTATTATTTTTATCAAGATTTCATGTTACATTTTGGCATATATTAAATGTATAGTTGATTCAGCTGTTAGAAATTGATTCCCTATTACCAAGTTTTTTAATCAAGGCTTTGGTCTGCAATACACATAAAGATTAACATTTTCATGCTTTAAATTGCTAAACTTTGTACAATTTTGCAGCTTTAGAGATCTTATTAAGATTTTCAACATTGAAAAAAATGACACAAGAGGTATAGTTTTTTTTAATTTTTCCAAATATTGAGGTAGAAATGAGATTTTACACTTTGACTTGGCACCTTTCTTTAAATCAGTTTTCAAATATGAAAGTTATTGTGCAAAAAAATTCATTTTTAGACAGCTGAGTACTAATTTAGCCTTCAAAGTTTGTTTATAAGAACATCAAGATTATTTTTTACATGTTTTATGGGCTATTTTCTGTTTGACTGTCCGTATTTTCATAGCTAGACCGGCCATAGGTCCAGAAATTAATGTAATGTTTACAAACACTTTTTTCTACACGAAGTTTTTGACGCAATTTTACCAAAAAATGAGATGAAAGACATATGGATTTTATTTGATTTCTTGATAGATATATGTAAACAGTTTCAGAAAAGGTATCACTCCAAGGGATTGAAATTCTACTTCTGGCTATATTTTTGGGAAATATGTGACATCTTTACCCCCCCTTTTTTTTTGCATTATTTTATAGCAAATAAATGCAGATTGTTGCCATGGATACACCAAAAGAAATTATATTTCATTATTTTAACTACTGGATATCAAATCTATGGGAGATACTGATTACATACATATGCACATATATGACACAAACAGTAAGCTTAATTTGCAAGAAAGCAAGGAAAAGGGGATGGTAAAATTTATCAGAGTAAATTTTAATAATTTTTCCTAACTGTATATTGCTACCTAAGGCGTAGATACTTTAATTCAGTCACGGACCCGCGATGTTGCGGGTGTGTTCTAGTATGATTTATAATTCTTGTAGTTAATATAAATACGAAAAGACTGAACAAATAATTCAACAAATACTGTAATCTTTACGATTTGTTTGTAATCATATGTTGTTTTTGAATACTGAAATTGTCTGTCAGTTTGTTTTAGATTGTTCATACAATTTTTATGGATGCTAATATACATTATTTATTCGTTAATGTTCACGTCTCTTTAAATAAATGGTCATTATAACTAGTATCGTATTTAAAATCAAATTAAGTATCGATTTGTAGTTTTGGAAATGCTTTAACAATTGCATTGCCTACTGTAAGTTACAAATGACTAATTAATATTTTGAATTCGCACATAACACGTTACTATTGTTATGTAGAACATATTGTGTATGCTATTACATGTCTATTAATCCTATAGAAATTGATTTAAAACCTTTCAATGCTATATGTGGTGTTATCTTTGATACTCAGTTTAGAGATTGTGTGGTATAAATTACAATGTAATAATATAGTTATATGTACAAGCGTATTAATTTCACCGGGTGTGTACTACCATGAGCAACACGATGGGTGCCACATGTGGAGCAGGAACTGTTTACCCTTCCGGAGCACCTGCGATCGCCCACGGTTTTTGGCGGGGTTCGTGTTGCTCAGTCTTTACTTTTCTGTTTTCATTTCTTTTATGGCATTGTCAGTTTGTTTATCCCTTTGGTATCTTTCGCCTGTCTTTTGCCAAAAAGAAAGAAAGTGAAAGACACGTCTAAGTGGCTAATGCTTTGAATTAGGTTAGAAATTCAACCATTTTCGATCACATCGTTACAATAGATTAAGTTTAGCAAAGACCAGGGCTTATAAGACAAAGCATCCAAATTGTATCCTGACGATAATAAAAGTACACCACTGTAACATCATAATTTTATAGAACGAAACTAAAAACGTACCAGAACATGGTACATGTAATTTGAATGGTCATCTTTCAAGATACAGCCTATCATACATATAGTACTCTGCAAACAAATCTGCTGAAATAAACTTGGTGGTGGTTGAAAAAAGAACAGATGTCATACGATCGCGTTTTTTTTTTTTTTTGCATTGACAATAATGCAAGTTTGGTGCTTAATTCTAAAAAAAAAACAAATATTAACAAAAATACCGAACTTCAAGGTAAATTGAAAAAGGGGAAATTAAAAGTCAATAAATAAAGGCAACAGTAGTATACCACTGTTCAATAGTCATAATTCGATTAAGCAAAAACAAATCCAGGTAACAAACTAAAACCGAGGAAAACAACGGAACAAATCCTGACAAAGTCAAACGTTAGACTATATCTACCAATTGAACGAATTGCCTGTTGCATTTCCGATGATAAATAAGGGGAAGGGGAACTGGGAAAGGGAAAGGGAAAGTTTAATGTAAAATTTTATTATCCATCAGCCTAATTATCCATGTTTTGACTGTAAAATAAACGATACGTTTGTCTTTACCGATAGGTCAGAAACACAGTAGCTTAATAACTTGGATGGGCTATCGTACAAATATAGTTAGGAGTAGGCACTTATCAGCTAGCATTTAACTTAAATTTGTTGACTGTAAGCGGAAGACTGTTGACAGTGGAAGTCTATAGATATAAGAAGATGTGGTATGAGTGCCAGTGAGACAACTCTCCATCCAAGTCACAATTTGTAAAAGTAAACCATTATAGGTCAAAGTACGGCCTTCAAAACGGAGCCTTGGCTCACACCGAACAGCAAGCTATGAAGGGCCCCAAAATGACTAGTGTAAAACCATTCAAACAGGAAAACCAACGGTCTAATTTATATAAAAAACGAGAAACGAGAAACACTTATGAACCACATCAACGAACGACAACCACTTAACATCAGGTTCCTGACTTAGGACAGGTGCAAACAAATGCATAGAAAAGTTACTAGCATTGCGGTTCTCTCAAATTGTGAATTAATTTTTGTTCGGGTACTAACACACGGGTATTGTTTAGAATTTCAGGAAACAAAATGATTGATATTTTCTTATACTACAATAATGAGAGCATCTCTTATAATTTCAGGTTTGAAACTAATAAATCAATCGAAAGTACCATATCCTACAACTTGATAAATCTATTCTCGTTTAAATATGTATATGATATGTATATACCGTTCATCATGTTACCAGTTTAATCTAATACTTATAATGGTAGGGTTTTCGTTCTATCTTCCATATCAAATTACATTTTGTCATTCCAGACAACTTTTTAATCGATCAGCTGAAATCTATATTTTTCACAATCTCTTTGAACTATACAAAAAACCTGCCATAACTACCAGCTCAGGATCTTGTGTCAATACGAAACTATTTTGACAGAAGCAGCAATTATGAATTCCTCGACAGACAGTATTTATATTCGCTATTTGAATACTATTGTACGTTGTATATATTGTATCATCGATGAGGTGTTTTTGGAACAATAAAAAATAATTAGTTATGATCTGTTTTGCATCATAAGTTTAATTTCGACCATTAATGAAGCATTAGCTAGGATTAAGGAAAACAAAAAAAAAATTTTTCTTAAACATTAATAAAAGCGGAATACTAGTATTTAAATAAAAATTCGCTTTCAGCAGCCAGTTTTGTCGAATGTTAGTAGAAATGGGTCAAAGTTTGAAATGGTCTGGTTGCAATATTTTTGACTTATCAATGTAGAATGTTCCAAAGTGTTGAAACATTCCATAATAACAGTTGCAGAACTTCAACAGGTGTACAATTTCACGTGAAGTCTTATGGATCTTGTTTGAAAACTGTAGTAAAAGTTTTAAACTTGTACCTTCTTTTTTTAAATTTTGCTATTAATAGTACTAAGTTACAAAGTCTGGAAAATACGAAAAAAAGTCCTAAACCAAATCCATAATACCAGGTGCACAACTTCAACATATGTGCAACCTTCCTCTTTGATAAATTTTGTTGAAAAGAGTTGAACTGTAGGAGGAGTTGAGTACACAAATTAGGCACCCACTCCCCCACCCGCCCTTAGTTGGAAATGACTAGCGAATGGGCTCAGCATGTTCAATTATTGAAACGAATGTCAGCTGAAGAAAGTGAACATAGGGAAGGCAGCATTAGGTAGACCCTTTTGTCAACTGATTCGACCGGCAAACATTTTTATGCCCCACCTACGATAGTAGAGGGGCATTATGTTTTTCGGTCTGTGCGTCCGTTCGTTCGTCCGTCCGTTCGTCCGTCTGTCCCGCTTCAGGTTAAAGTTTTTGGTCAAGGTAGTTTTTGATGAAGTTGAAGTCCAATCAACTTGAAACTTAGTACACCTGTTCCCTATGATATGATCTTTCTAATTTTAATGCCAAATTAAAGTTTTGACCCCAATTTCACGGTCCACTGAACATAGAAAATGATAGTGCGAGTGGGGCATCCGTGTACTATGGACACATTCTTGTTTATACATGTTATGAGTAAATGATTTACAATGCTGTCTATAAAATGAGACTATAAACAGATAAAAAAAGATACACATTATACTGTTGCACGTGCTAAACTATTTGTATCTATGTATACCTGTCTATTTATATGTATAATTTTAACGGGCCGGGGTCACATGCTCATCAACAGTTTTCGTAGGTCATGTCGATGATTAATTACATGGCATCCAGTCTGGAATACACACGAAATGTTTATACTTTATAGCGCTTCGATACGTTGTTTATTGTTTTCTATGGAACTTTTGTAGCTCTGAATAACGTTTTACCATATATTAAATGAATTTGGTAGCAAATGTTCCTATCAAGATCGATTATAATTATAATTATCGGAGTAAATTATTGTAGATAAGAACCCGCACAAGCGCGTGTATAAGGCTAACTCAGATTTCATATCTATGAACACCAATACTTCGACATCATCTTCTCAGATGAAAGGGTAATGGTTGATAAAAATGAAAAGTATGATCAGGGCTTGTGTGGTCATTGTAAAAAAACAATTCAATAGACTTTCTGCTTTTCATGGTTAATGACTGCAATTGGAAAGTTAAGGAATCTACAGGAATTTAATGTAAAGAAATATTTTACTTTAAGTCTTATTCATACCACTTGTCAGATTTATAGACATTGTGTTATATAAATATGCATAGTGGAAGTATCTGATATGTAGATCCTTTCTAGAATATATGATTGTTATACCGGTCTGAATCTTAGAGGTCTGCTAACACAGACAATATTCCCTGCAGGCACACATTGTTGAATCAACGTTGAATCTTTTTTTGAATTTAGGTTTTTACATTGATCAACAAATATTCAACATTGATTCAACGTTGACATTTCAACGTTGAAATTAGTACATTGTTTCAACGTTGAATTAACATTGTGTTGAAATACCAACATTGAGTCAACGTTGGCTAAACAATATATAAAACCCAGTATAGTTTATATATAGTTATGGATACCAGAATTGTCAAAAAAAGAAGTATTGGGCACATCACAATTCTTTTTAAATTGACAACGATATTCACATAAAATAGAATATTCAGTAGAATTATCACTAATAGTCATGGTGATTATAGAATTATATATATATAAGACAATCTCAGTGTATATAAGCATAAATTAATCATTGATATTGTTGTACCGTTGTATCTTATGGTTTATGAGAATAAAGGTCATGAAAGGGGACAAGAGGTTTCTCTGTTTACCTGTTTTTAGTAAATTTTTTCGATAGTTAGTGTCCGTTATTTTGACAGTTTTAAAAATGTTTATTTGTTAATGGTATGTCCAATTAAGATGTTAACTGTTGTTTCGGTCCTTGTTGATATATTTGCAAAATCAGGTTGATGTCCCATGGGAGTACTTGCTTTTCTGAACCAATCGCAGCCTGTCGCAGAAAACGAATCGTGTTTTACCCCCCACCCAAACATATAAATTTTGAAACATATATAAAATAATGCCTGCTGAAAGAAAGGACCCATAAAGAAAATACTGAACACAAATTAAGGGGCTTCCCAATAATTTGCAAAAAGAAAGTTAAAAATGCATAATGACATTTAGAAATTACCCTATAAAATACCAGTGGTCAGACACACCTACAAAAAAACCAACCAAACTTTGCACCCCAAATAATAGAAAGTCCCAAATTTCACCCCACCCCCAAACATAATAATAGAACCAGCTTGCATACAGTGAATGTAAATATTTGTGAGTAACTCCCCCAAAAAAAGTGCCCCCTTTTTTCCCGGGGCTGCTGTTGACAAATCTCTTGTTTTCATTTCTTTTTTCTTTTCTTTTCTTTTTTATCAATCTAAAGAGAAAGAGGTATACATCAGTACATAAACAATGGTTGTCATATATACAACCGTTATAAAACAATCGATAGATCTATAGGAAATTTTCGTGGCATGTTTAACATTTTTATTTTATAAGACAAATTCGGTGATGTAAAATTCAGATATGCGCATGCGCAGTTGTTTTTGCGGGGAAAGTTTGAATTTCCGCTTTCGAGACCACGAGGTGATTCTACAGAGTTCTTATCAATATCTTTCCTATATACAGCTTTTACATTTCATTTTTTTACTTTACACGGAAATAAGAAGCATATTTAAAAACCATTTCACAGATTTGATTGATAGTATGCATGAATGATGGTATAAAAGTTGTTCTTAAATTTCGACATGTAAGTCGGTTCGTTATTTTACATGGCCACCAACACGGACAAATTAACACTGAACCCTATCGGAAATGGATTTAATCGTGTCCTTTTCTAAATCCCTAAACCGATTGAAGTTATGTTCTATGGGGAGAATATAAGATTGCCCTTCCGAAACATTGCTTATATTTTTCTAAACTTCAACATCACGGTCAGTCGTTGTATTAAAAAAAACATCACCTTCTTTTACACCTAAGCGTAAATTTAAACCAATGTGTATGGCCATATTGGAAATTACTGTCAACTAAACCTTAAGTTTAAAAATATCAACACTTTGAAATGACAGGTTATCAAAAAAATTTCTCTATTAAAAGTGAAATATAAAATCTTTGATAGATAATTAAAACTACAATACCCAAACAAAATCATGACTATTTTAAAACAAGGATAATCCATGAAAGCCATATAGCTTATTTCCATTTGGATCTTTAAAACTTGACGAATTTGTTATTCAAGGTATAAAAAAAATCACTAGAAGATTTAAGTGTAAGAAAATGTCTTGTAACTTTCAATAACCTTATTTTCTAACTCTTTTAGTATATGATCTACTAAAATTATCATTGTAAATGTTAATAATATTTGTTTTTTACATGGCAACTTAACTTACAAACTGCTACATCTTTATAGATCATGTCCGTAACTATGAAAGGAGGTCAATCTTATTTTTGCAGAAGAGTATTTATTATGTGAGGATTTAACTGTTCATAAATTGGAGTGTTGCCAGGAATGTTCCATTCAAATTCGACAGGCGAAGTACGGGAGAACTAATTCTACAGTGTGTCCACACCCCACCGTGTCCAGTTCTGAAGACTACAATAATACCAATTCTGCACTCCCTGCTGTGAGCGCCAAATGTGACGGAAAACCGTCATGTCAGCCCGAATCCTCGAATACATACGGTGATCCTCGCCGAGGTGTACATAAATACCTGAATGTTACGTATGAATGTTTGCAAACAGGTATGATGCTAATTAGTAATTTATTATGTGTATGAATATGTTATTATGGAAATATATATATATAAACATATATTTTCAAAGGTCACAGTGGTACATGCTTTGTCCTCAAATATAAAGTAGCTAAATGCCCTCGATCCACCTGAACATGTAATCATATTCCCCTCTCTCTAATATTAAAAAAATATGCCTCCGTTGTATCATGGTCGTGTTTATATCAAAAACAAATGGCCATGTGCTCAATCCCCTTCTAAGTACGAGTTTAAAAATGGTGTCTGCTGCATCATCGCCTCCCAGGCCTCCAGCACGCAGCTTCCCGATTTGGATGCAAGGATAGTTAAGACCAACTACCAAAATGACGAGACACAAAGCTCCGAACTATGAGTACTCGAACTAATCGAAAGCTATGGTTTTATTCTTCGGCGATATATTTATATCGTGTTTCTTTATCAATCACAATTATTAAAAGTATTTGATCAACTAATACAAAAAATACATGTAGATCCCTATAGCTAAGTATTAAATGACAAATGAGGAAAACATACTTTTTTCTTTGAATATTTTGTTGTGACTATTTTTTCTTTGACCAGTTAAGTTTTCATGAATCGCGTATTATTATCAAATGTTTTCATGATGTTCTAGTTTATTCTTCACTCATTAAGGTATATCAACCACAAGTTCTACTATATAGAACTTTAACTCCGTCCCAGATCGTACATTAAAGTCTTACTAGAACTAATGTGGTCATTTTCACCGTAAAGACAAATATTTCATCACGACTTTATAAACATAATGCAATTATTAATCATTCAACGAGCAATTGCGTAATCGAGAACACCTGAATACTGAGAATTCGTTATTTAGCATCAATTGTTTAAAAAGCTTCTGGTGAGGTTTAAATGTAATTCCATGCAATCCCCCGTTGCTTTATTTTGTGCGTAGTGACAAACAAAAACAAAACAAAAATCCTATAACTAGAAGTTAAAAATGACACATCAATATTACCATAACTGAAATGTGTTTTCAAACCATTTTATGTCAACATTTTGTGTATTGCACGCAATCAACCGACGGAAAAAATATCAACGCGATCGTCAAAGTTATTCCGTCTTCCCTTCGTCGTTTATCATTATCACTGAATGCAAGTTATCACTTGATTTTTACATTATATGAGCAAAACGACGGGTACCAGTAGTGGAACAAGAACTTCTTACTCTGACGGAGATTAAGTTGCGTCGCGAACTTTTGTTTAAAGAGGTTCGTGTTGCTTTTCCTTTAGTTTTTGTATCATTTTTTTTTTCGTTGTCTATGCGGTTACTATATGTTATTGACTTGTCTAGTCTTTGTTCTTAAAAACTGTGTATTCAATTCAATCATTCCCATTCGTTTATTTTTAACGTTGAAGAAATAACATGTATCGATAGCTTATAGTAATGCCATGGGGTTAGACAAGAGACATACACCAACCCGTTACTGCATGATGCCTCATCATGGTTTTGAATTTATCAACGCATTAAAACAAAAAAAAAATAAGACGGGTGTCCTTAGTGGAATGATAACTGTTGGAGTTCAACACAGGCTTGGATTTGTATTACTCAATCTTTAGTTCTCTTGTAGTGTTTTGTGGACATATTGGATGTTCGTCTGTTTTCTTTTCTCCATGCGGTTTCAATCTATGTGGTTTGTTTCCCTATGCAATATATAACACTTTGTACGAGCATCTATCGGATTTCTTACGTTGAATTTGTGGTAGGTGTTTTCAAAGAAAACTAAGTTTAAAATACCTCAATTGTTCATCGCAATAATTAACTTCAGTATTAAGCACTGGTGTCAACGTGATGATCGTAACTGCAATTACGATCATCCCAATATGGCGGACACAAATTCAGGTAAATTTTACAAGGCCGATTTCTCCACTTTAACAGCTTATTTTCAGATTTGTATTATGTCAAGAAACATCTTTATAAGCATTGCCATTGAATGTTTGTTTCCTAAATGATAGAAAAGCAACCAGAAGAACGAAAATCGAGATACAAAAAAACACGATGATGATCGTAACTTCGTGTAAGATTAAGAATACATTTCATCGGATATTTTTAAAAGAAAAACTCAAATAATTCTATTTTCAAATTGTGAGAATGTATATTACTATTCAAAAGGAACACAAAAAACATTTACGATCAATTTCACTGTTGATTGTTAACGCATGCTAGATGCAAGGTCGTTCTAGATGCAAGGTCGTTGAAAAGGATTTGATGTATAAAAAGCTACAACAAGTGAAACTGAGCAGATCGGAATCCTCTTTGATCGGTCAAATAAAAATACAGTAAAATAAATTTCTTTACTATGAAATCGATATAATTGCAACTAATTCGAATTGGTTTTCTAACCATTATTTTGTCCAGATGTAGATGTATATATCTTTTTTTTTTTTTTTTTTTTTTTTTTTATAATGAATTTTCTTTATTGTAACAAATAGACTAGCACAACATGTATGAACAAAGGTATACAGAATGGCATATTCACACAAAGGAAGTATTTTAAATAATTAAACAACAATTGAATATATGATGGTGCAACAATAGGTTGAAAATAAATAATTTTCTTATAACATTGGAATCTTATTTGTTCTTGCAATATCTATTAGTGGTGTTTCAATCAAAATTCGACATTTATTATTTATTCTATAATAGGGGCCCAGGGACTCCAGTATTTGTTATATTCATCTACAAAGAGGTTTTAAATGAAATGTATTTTCTAAGTTCAAGTGTGCCTTTAAATAGTTTTTAAAGCATTTAAATTTGGCAAAACTTCTTGTAATTTTGTTAGGTAAATATAGTATTTTGAAAGCAGAATAATCTTATTTTAACAAAATTCAATTTAACATTTTCATAGATACCAAATAGAATAATCATAATATTCAAAGGCAGTTCAATATTTGTCATTTCAAAAATCCAGATGTTTAGTGCATGCCAGAGACTGGCGACCATCGGACAGCTCCAAAATAAATGTTCTATGGTCTCTTGTCCTTCTTTGCAAAATGTACATATGTTGCTACTATTTATTTTCATCTTGTAAAGTAGTGAATTAGTTCCTAAAATTCTATGTATAATTCTATATTGGAACCAGCAATGCTTAGTGCTTCTTGTATATTTTGTACACGAAGTGTGTATTTTCCAGTTAATACCAGTCATATTAAGATGATTCTCCCATTTTTCCTTTGCAGCAAAAGTAATATATTTCTCATTCAATACTTTATTACATGTCCTTTGAACCTTTTTTTGATTCAAAGAAGATACTTATGTTAAAAGGTAGTATTGCTTGAATTTTTCTCTCTCCTTTACTTCAATATTGATCGTGTTTAATCACTCATTAAGCGAGTGTGCTATTCCATAATAATGTAAAATATTTGGCCTAAATTGATATAATTGTTGGAAATTTTGAAATGACATAACTTTGCCCTGATAATCTAACAAGTCATGCACTGTCCAAATTCCAACGTTTGCCCAGTTTTTATAGTAGACTCTTGGACCACCAATTTTAATGTTTTCTACCTCCCATAAAGAATAAGATGGAATTTCATCAATACATCTTGGTTTTTTAATTTGATTAAGGGTTTTCCAAGCATCAAAAACCTCTTGCCAAAATTTATTTGATGACCTTTTAATAGGCCCAATATAACTAAGTTCACTAAAATTTATTTGCTCCACAATAAAGACTAATCTCAACCACTTTGAATTCGAATTATACAGCCGTCTTACCCATGTAAGTTTCAGTCCCTGTATAAATGCTTTTAAATTTAGCATTTTTAAACCACCCATATAATAATCTTGACATAAAAGATCTCGCTTGACTTTATCAGGTTTATTATCCCAGATAAAAGCATACATTTTATTTGTTAAATTACGTAACATATTCTCATCTGGACTAGGGATAGATAGAAACAGATGATTTAATTTAGATATGACTAAAGTTTTAAAATGGTAATCTTTCCAAAGGGGTGAGATACTGTTTTGACCATTTTTCAAAGTGTTGTCTATATTATCTAAAACTGGCCTATAATTTAAATTAATCATTCTATCTAGGTCGACTGAAAAGTAATTCCAAGGAGCTTAAATGTACTGGAGCCCCATTTCAATCCCCACTTTACACAAATTTGATCCTGGCTATGTTTTTTGCTACCTATCCAAATAACACTTGTTTTTTCTATATTAATCTTAAGTCCCGAGATTTCAGCATACAATTGGAGAACTCGAAGAGATGCATCGAGCGATTCTGGCGAGCCATCTAATATCAATGATGTATCATCTGCATACTGAGAAAGTACAAATTCTGTATCATCTATAGTAATACCCTTTATCTCCTTACTATTTCTTACCAAAATGCCTAATATTTCTGCACATAGCAAGAAAATATAAGGGATAAAGGATCTCCTGTCTACAGCCTCTCTCTACAGTGAAGAATTCTGACAGAAAACAGTTTTGTGTCACTGCAGCTGTTATATTGTTATAGAAGGTTTTAACCCAGGATATAACTGATTCACCAAAATTAAAATATCTTAATGTATCATAAAGAAAGGACCAAGAAATGGAATCGAAAGCCTTATATCTTATATTTTAGCAACTACAACAGAAAAGACAACAGCTAACATTGATCTGACTAAGCCTGCTATTGATACAGACCCTTTGGAATGTCGCTGTCCTTGCTCTCAAGTTGGAGCTAACAAATGGGGATATTTACGCGATCTAAATCTGTCTTTGGCACAAATAGAGGAATTACTGAAACCTGATCTAAACATATTACAAAAACTTATCGCGATAAATAAGGCAAATACTAGCCTGAATTTACGTACCAAATTTTCTGCAGCAGACGATCGTATTTCCGCTGTTTCCATTGGCTATGTCGGAGCTACAATTATATGTCTGGTTCTTGCTTTTTTTGTTGTCATGGATTTGATCGAATGTTTTCGCTGACATTGTTTCGTAATAAGGAAAAATGTGAACATGTTCGTCTAGTCGTAGTCTATCATTTTCAACTACAACTGCTGGTGAGTTTGGATTGTCCCCCTTGGTATCGTCTGTCTCTGTTTTGTCAAATATCTCATGAAACTTAGCTGTTCATTTAAAAATTTGCTGAAGCCATCCGTATAGTTGCTGATGTCTATTGAAATGATACAATAAAGCTCATTTTTTAATCCTTGAATTTGAAAATCACAAAGTTAGATAAGTCTATTTATAAAATGAAATTATTCAGCTGTTCACAAGACATATTCTTTCAGATATCAGTATTCATAGTTTTTCTTGAAAGTAGCATTAGCTGTCAAATCCATGTTCATCGATATGTCTCAAATTCTCATATTAAATTTATAACATACTAAAACGAATATCCAAATTACAAAAAGTCTAAAAGAAACAATTAACAATGCATAGATTTGAGATAATAACATATCAGCATTCGAGCGTATTTTAGATTAGACGACTTCTAATTATCCATCGACGTGACTTCCGAAGACTGCCGACCGTCGTATAACCCGATATAAACATAAATAAGAAATAAACAGACAAACAGACAAACAAACACGTGCAATCGTATATTGTCATACAAGTGAGAGGTTAATTAAGCTAGCTATAAAACCAGGTTTAATCCACCATTCTCTACATAAGGAAATGCCTGTACCAAGTCAGGACTATGACAGTTGTTTTCCATTCGTTTGCTGTGTTTGAGCTTTTGATTTTGCCATTTAATAAGGGACTTTCCGTTTTGAATTTTCCTTGGAGTTCGGTATTTTTGTTATTTTACTTTCTATATTGAAAATTTGTCTAGGTCTGTTGATTTCATGTTATAGATTAAAAATATATGTTAATCATCGTTTTGCCTATATAAAAATGATTTTTTTGGACCGGATCTGTCAACGAAAAGATTATTACTGGTGGTGACTCCTTTTTTCCCATTTCAATGTTAACATTCTTTTCTTTTTTATAAATGAACACACTGGCCACATGCTAAACACATGCATTACTAAGTTCAACTAAATGTCAAAATAACGGTTGCATGAAAATGGATTTTACTGTAAGTCAATAATACACAGCAGTTTATTTTATTTTGACGGAATTGAACCAAACTGACTGCTAATAGCGAAATATTATTTCTATATTCTGCTTTGATAAATTTTTGAAACAAAAACAATCTTTTATTCTAATTCGTAGCTAATGCCCCTTTAATATATAATCTTGATAAATTTCGACATTCAAGGAACAATGCAAAAACTATAAAAATCGACTCATTTTAAGATTTTAAACATTAGTAACAGCATTACCTAATATATTTTGCTACAAAGGTGTTTAATCCAAAGTTATTGATGCAAGTAAGACATTTTTTGGTATACAGTTGTACAGTTCTTGCTTTCATTTTATACCAAAACATTAGTGATTGAGACTTAAAAAGGTGTGAGAAGTTTAAGAAAAAGAAAGCATTCATTTAGAAATAAGTTGTTTTCCCAATAATCAGATGAATGCTAGCCAAGATGAATTCTAGGCATATGCCGCAGTTTTCAAAATATGAAATTTAAGTTGAATAAAAATGAAATAAAATGTGAACAAGAAGTCAAACGTTTGGGTGTGACAATTGATAGCCAATTTAAGTTAAACACTCATATAACATCTGTTTGAAATTTTTGTACCAAAAAAAAGCATCTAGGCAATGCAACGCATTTGCGGGGAAATGGGATTAACCAAACTAGAAAGGTTAAGGGTTATCTATTTGGTTTTTTTTTTATTCGTATAGGTAATTTTAATCATTGTCCTATTGTGTTTGGCATTTCTTTAGTGAACTGACAACAATAAAAAATTCCAAAAAAATCAAGAAATGTTTTTTAAGTTATTTACTTAGTATATTTTACCATTATATTAAACATCCAAATAGCAATTATAGACCGTACTCTTCGCACATTAATAGTTTGAAGAACAGATTGTATAAATAATTCTTTGTATTATTTTTTTCTATTTCACTCGATTGAACTGGAGACTTATATTATATAATCGATGTACAGCAAATTAAAATCCTGCGTAAAATTAAATAGTTAACATACGTACTGTTAGCCTAATGCATGGGACAGTATTGTTCATTTACATGTGTAAGAGATAAATTAGTGCTCTTTACATGTGTCCGGGTGGACACAAATTGCTAGTATATTGATATTGACTGTCAGCAAATCTATCGAGAAAAGTGTAATCATGTTAACAGGCTTCTTTTCACCTCTAAAATGAAGTTCTACCCTGACAGAGTGATAGGAATTGGACATGACCATAAACAATTTTACAGACCTACAAATAATATCATGGGCAACAAAAAAGAGACTGTTGTGCCATCACACCAGAATGATTATATGCTCGCAAACTAATTTGATGATTTGTTTCTTGAGAATTGAAAATAACAGTAATAATCTCTACATGTTAAATGAATCTTAACCAAATCGTATGATGTTCTCAGAGCAGACGTGACATTTGAAGGACAACCTGTAACAACTCTGTCACCTGCACCAACTGAAGAGATTCGAAAGTTCATCATGAATGCTCCGCTAAAGTCATGTGATCTTGTACCTATTCCAACTTACCTTTTAAAACCTTGTCTGGATAGCTTGCTTCCTATAATCACTAAAATAATCAACAAATCGTTTGCTGAGTCAAATGTTTCATCATTGTTTAGGAAAGCTGTCGTCCGACCATCTCTAAAGAAAGTCTGGCTTAGACAAAGACACATTTAAAAACTACAAACCAGTCCCGAACTTACCTTTTATAGTTTAATTGCAGGAGAATGTGGCAGGAGTGCGCTTTGAAAATTTTTAATTATCTTTATGACGACCCTTAGTCAGCCTACCGTGCTTGTGATTCAGCGGAAACAGCTCCAATAACAGTTCATCACAACATTGCGCTAGCACTTGATAACAACTGTTGTGCTTTTCTTGTAATTTTGGACCTATCTGCGGCGTTAGACGTCATTTACCATCCGATTCTTATTAAACTTCTTGAATACTCCTATGGAATATCTGGTAATGCCCTTTCATGGATTAAGTCCTACCTAAGCAACAGAACACAATGCATCTCTCTTGCCTCAGACGATATGCAGCTACATTATTTGGTACCACAAGGCTCTGTATTAGGACCGAAAATTAACTGTATGTTTTCTTAACCATGGTGAAATATGAAGACGTCAAAATATGAGCTACCATTCCCATTTTCAAGACAGTCGTGTTTATCTTGTAATCAAACCACTTGATAACTAGAATGATGTATCCAAAAGACTAGAGGTCAGTTTGACAGACATAAGTGAGTGGATTAGTTCAAATATGCTTTAACTAAATCAGGACAAACTGAGCTATCGTTTTTGCTCCTAAACTCCGTATAAAGGACTTATCAGATTGTCGTCCTCCTTTCGATTTATCTTTTGTAAGTGATGCCTCCTTCGTTAAGAACCTTTATGTTTTCTTTGACAAAACATTAAGCATGCAAAAACAAGCTAGTGCAATATCCAAATCATTCCTTATTTTCAAATTCGCAATATAGGACGCATTCGATCATTTATAACCGAGGACGCATGTAAAACGATAATCAGTTCACTTGTTACTTCTCTCCTTGGCTATGGGAACGCCTTACTGTAGAGGAAAAATTCCGCGATATTATCTAAGTTGCAACGTGTTCAAAATACAGCTGCTAGACTGATCACCCGACAAAAGAATACCAACATATAGCTCCTGTACATGTATCACTCTATTAACTATCCAGTACGGTATCGTTGTCAATATAAATGGTTGATGTACACATTTAACGCCATGCACAATCTTGCTCATGTGTACCTAAAAGAACTTGGCAATGTCTTCCAGCCACCACGATCTCTTCGGTAAGAGAACGATATGCGTATACAACCACCACGCATACGCACTTCAACTTACGGGGAAAGACAATTTGACAAAACGGCTGCAACTCTCTTGAACAGCCTGTACTGTAATCTGCGGAATGAACAGAAGCTGGGAACTTTCAAGAAGATTGCGAATACTTACTTTATAGACTTGCCTATCAAGATTTTAACATTGTTTGCATATACAAATGTATTTATTTTATCCGTTTTTATTACAGTGTTAAAGCTAACTCATTTATGTAATTCTTTGTAGCTTTTCACCCCTTTTTATTTTATTTTTTGTACCGTATTTGAGTTTACTAATTTATATGATTATTTTTTTACTGTGTACATCGCTTAGAGTATTTTTTTATAAGATAACGCTCATTATGAATATTGCATAATGATAATAATGATAACCATGAAACTTTATTGTCTTTATTTTTCACCAATGAACAAGAATATCCAAATATGGTTATGAACATGAGATTTCATAGGAAACTAAATATTTTGTATGATTTAAAATTAGTATCAAAATTCACTGTCAATATTTAAAGTATATCGTTAATTAGGTAGATTGCCTATTGCATATAGTCAGCAAATTATTAAATATTAAACAGCAACTTTGATGAAATATTTAATCGAAGTTTTGAGAAGGTGTTCGTAAATGTTAGGATATAGATATTTGATTATGTTAAGTTGAGCCAGACTGTAGTTATTGTGGGTCTTTTTCTTTTGCAATTGAAAGAAAGCATGTGTGTTGTATTCATTGCTGAATTTATAATTCTGCAAATTCAACTAGAAGTTAGTTTTATAGATATAAGGAAAGTACTCATAATTTCCAATTTTATTAAGATAGACTGGTTAGCTATGTATGATTTGTTATTTAGTGTGTGCGTTTTGTTGCCTATTATATCGTTATTATTGAGTTATGTGCCTTTCTTGCACTGGTTTTTATTAAATGTTCTCTTATGTGTGTTTTGTTCTTCGAATGATCGAGTTTTAAAAGATGGAGGATGAAAACTAAACAAAAACTAGTTGAAACCCGCCACTTTTTCAAATGTCTGTCCTAACACTTCATCAAAAATACAAGGCTGGTTACTTGAACAAAGCCAAAGTGTGGTATACAATATGTAGGACAAACAGGACGGGAATTTTTTAGACGAACACAGGAACATCTATACCGCGTCCAAAAACCTAAGAAATTCAAAATTTTCATTTACCAACATTTAGGTAAACACAATCACAATATAAGATTCCAACCACTCGAAACGATCCAGAAACAACAAGGACAATCGCATAAACAATTTGAAGATTCCCGTAAAATTATCGAACTGTCTTGGATTAAACGACTGCAGACAGCATATCCCCTGTGTCTAAATGACAATATAATGGGACAAGGGAACATATCTAAAACTTCTTCTATTGATATCATGATTATTGTAGATAAAAGAAAAACGTAATAATAGGTCTGATGGCAAACGTATCAATCGAAATCAACGAATTAAACATCGTATAAATTATACACTTTATGATCTATCTATATTTAAAAACAATGGGGTAGGCATCAATTATTATGTAAACTGGGTCGAATACCAATTAGTAAATTACATGATATTTTCAAGGAGTGTGACACAATCTCGTTCTTCGGACCACTTTATGAATATTCGCGTATAATTACAGCTTTTTGCCACCATAGGCTGTTCCCGCGTATCGATAAACATGAAGATCATAAACGGCATTTTCTGAAAATTAAATATATTAACAGAGGTATTGATTTCATCAACTTATCGAGTATGTTTAATGACTCTACCATTCAAAACGTTATACCTCCCTATTTTGATAACACAGAACCACCTATTATTTCGTATACATACAAAAAAAAAAAAAAAACAGCAGTAATTTAATTTTTAATTTTACGTCAGTAACATCAGACGTCAGTGTAGAAAATAATACTTCTCTAACTTGAGACTGTGAATCGTCGAATTTTAGATATGATCCCTATGGCCATGTTATTACGGGGGACCACAATATCGTTCAAGACCGAGAGGTTAACAACTTTTTGAAAAAAAGGACCAAAATATCGTCCTCCATCTAAAATAGATTAGAAACAGTGTCGACAGGTCACAAAAGACGCTCTTTCATGGTATTGTAAAAATTGGTGTAAACGGGAAAAAAAATCTCTTGATTCTTATTTAAATAAATGTATCAATGTTGTGGATACTCGAATATCACATTTTGAAAATAATTTAGAAATAAATAGGAGTACATAATACGACTATTTCTAGAATAAGAAACAAACTTTAAGTACTCGCAAAGCGGTTTGTGTTTGTACCGGCCGACAAAGCAGCCAACAATGTGGTGGTGGTATGCCGTAAATACTACATCGACGTTCTTGATAATGAAATTTTAAATTCTTCTACATTCAGATCAAATCCGTGCGCTCCACAGAGAGTCGTATAGTAAACAATCATATCATAACCACATCACAGCTTAAGGCCTATTCTGAACATTTGAAGGTTCCTTCTATGTATTGGTTACCTAAACTACAAAAAAACCAGTAAAATATCGTTTTATCTCGGCCTCTAGTAAGTGTTCTACAACTAATCTTTCAGTGCTTTTAACTAGTTCCTTAACTACTATCAAAGGACTTATCATTAACTTTTGTAATAAAACATATGAAAATAGTGGAATTAACTATTTTTGGAGTGTAAAAATTCTTTGGATGTTTTAAATAAATTACGTGCCTTTGATGGTCCTTTTGATTCTGTTGACAGTTTTGACTTTCCAACTCTTTACACTACACTTCCACACAATCTTATCAAACAAAAGTTTTCCTATTTAATTAAATGGTCATTTGGTAAATCTGAATGCAAATATATTTGCTGCAACTCATTTAAAGCCTTCTTCTCTAATGAGAAAGGTAAATATGCTAGATATACTTACTAGAGGTGTGATAAGATGATTGAAGCTGTTAATTTTCTCCTTGATAATATTTATGTACGTTTCGGCAATAAAGTTTATCGACAAGTTGTAGGTATTCCTATGGGCACCAATTGCGCCCCTTTAATAGCAGACTTGTTCTTGTACTGTTATGAATCACAGTTTATGGCCACACTCAGTAAAGACCCGTCTAAATTGCATTTAATTGATAAATTTAACAACACTTATCGATATCTTGATGATATTTTTCGTTAAATAATAAAGAATTTTCTAAATAAACTGCCGAAATTTACCCAAAAGAACTTACTTTAAATAAATCAAAATAAAAACGGCAATAACTGTCCTTTCCTAGATTTAGATATTTCAGTTTTACACGGGAAACTCTACACTTTTTCTAAAATTAACGACAAAAGGGACGATTATTCGTTCCCTATTGTTAATTTAATATTTACATATTACAACTCGTTCGCTAAGCCCGTGTCTGTTGTGACGTTTTGGATTTCAATGAACGTAATCTATGTATTACTGGTAAAGTATTAAGTCAGGGATTTCGTTACAACAAATTACTTAAAACCTTTACTAAATTCTTCCAAAGATATACAGATTTGGTTTGGAAGTTTGGTTGTACCTGTAGAAAACTTATTTTTAACGAGATAGCACATCCTAATTTCATATCATAACCTCAACAAGATATTCCAGTGTTATCTCTGCCTGCGCACGCAGCCTGACTAGCGAATTCCTAAGATAATGCATGTTCCACGTGCGTTTCCTCATTCTCTTACTGGCTAGAGTCGGGTGAAGAACTCCAAGAAATTCACTGCAAACTTTTTCTGTTTAACTTTAGTTGTTTTTGGATTTATTTTATTTTGTGGGATTTTATCATTGTAATGTCGTAATGAGTGATTCAAAAGAGGACGAAATTTCATTGCAAGACAATTTAAGTGCGTCTGGCGATTTGGCCGACGAACTCCATGTTGACCACGCGGCTGACATTGAAGAAGCACGTGGATATCAGTCAAATGTCCAAAGTGACAATAGTTTGTCTGAAAAACACAGAAAGAAAAGGACAAGGCCAAAGCATGCCAAGCGGGATTTTCCTTCCGATTCATCTGAGTCGGAGAGTGATGACTATTCCAAAAGACGGAAAAAGTCAAAAGCCACAAAGTATGGCAGCAGAAACAAAACTCCTCAAAGAAGTTTGACTTTTATTCCGACTCTGAGTCGGACAAAGAAGTAAGGTCCGTTATTAGTGAAACTGTTTCTAATTTAACATTCAGTGACAAAAACGGCAACAAAAGTAATAATCGTTTTAATTAAAGAAGGAAAAACAGGACTTCAGTTTACCAAGGATATGGAATTATTTCTTACGATAGCTTTACTTTCAGATCTATTGATCTATTGATCCTTTGATTTTCTCCATTATGGAAGAACAAAATCGTAATACAAATACGCAAATGGATAAAGCTTTCGTCAGTATTCAGACAAATCTTATAGACACCATGGGGTCTCTTGGCAACTTATGGATGTTATTTGAAGATATTCGATCAAAAATCGATAATGGGTGTGACGATCCTAGTGCACAGGCGCATGTTGACAATGTTGGCTGCCGTCATATTCTTGATCTGTTAGAGAAAACAATTTGTTTAGAAGGACAATCTAATGTTGCAATTAATTATCAGCGACGTTTGTCAGTCCGTCAAAGAATAAACAATCAAGATTCAAAGAAGGCTAGGTCACTACTTAGAGACAACCAGGAATGTTTAGCGATAAAAATGACAAGCATCTGTTTGGAAGTGAGTTCAAGGAAGAGCTGAAGGAATGGAGCAAATCAAAGAAAGAAGCTTCAGAAATAGCATTGGCTCTTAGTGGAGGGAAGAAAAAGAGTCATAAGAAGAAGGTGGTCAACTATGACACACCTCGTCAGGTGCAACAAAGCCAACGATGGGAACAAAAGGAATCTTATCAAGAAAAACCGCCCATTCAGTCAAGGCCTCCGAGTCATTCACAGGGAGCAAGAAACTCAGGAGGCAGAGGCAACTCCCGTGGAAATAGTTTTCAAAGAGGAAATAAAAGACCTGGAATCAGGTATGTTAATTTTTTTTTCAAATCTTTGTCACACAAAAAATCTGATCTTGGAGTTACAAGATCTAGATAAAACAAACAATAATTTTATCTCATTGGAGAGTCTAAACCTAGTGACACTATCAAAACACCTTCCTATAGCAAGAAGGTTAAAATATTTTGTAAAGAACTGGGAAATAATCACCTCAGACAAAAAGATACAAAAAGATATCCAAAATGTAGAGGTAAATTTTCAGTCACGTCCGATACAACTGAAAGATCCAAGAATGACTGTATTCAATCAAAAAGAAAAACACCTAATGTCAACAGAGGTCAGAGAAATGTTGACAAAAAGAGTCATTGTACCAGTAAAACCATGCAGGGATCAAATCCAAAGCAATTGGTTCTTAGTACCCAACAAAGATGGGGGTCAATGACCAGTGTTAAACTTAAAACAATTAAACCAACATGTATTGTACCAACATTTCAAAATAGAAGGATTGTTCATGATCAAAGACCTGCTAAAAAAGGGCGAGTACATGCTAAAAATAGACCTAAAGGAGGCTTATTCAGTTTTGTCCATCAGTCAAAAACACAGAACATTTCTGAGGTTCAAATGGGAAGGAACCCTGTTCGAATACACAGCCCTACCCTTCGGGTTAGCAGAGGGTCCAAGGTTGTTCACCAAAATAATGAAACCAGTAGTAGGTATATTGCGAAGGATGGGTGTTCGTATGATCATATATCTAGCCGACATACTCCTCATGGCAGAAAACCCCCCAAAAATAGAAATTCACAGAAATTCAACTTTATTTCTTCTCCAAAAATTAGGTTTTCTGATAAATTGGAAAAAATCAAGCTTAAATCCAACTCAAGTTTCTGGGTTTTCAGATAAATTCGGTAGAAATGATGTTCTACCTACCAACAGAAAAGGTATCTCAGATAAAAACAAAATGCAGAGAAATGTTAAGTGCAGAAATTGTAACAGTATACCATTAGCACAGTTGACAGGAAAGCTATCATCCTTTATGCAAGCAATATTTCCAGCAAATTTGCAAAGTCGATTTCTTCAAATGGATCAAATAAAGGGTCTGTTGAAGGGAAAGAAAATCTTGTAGCAGATTGGCACTCGAGAAATATAAACGACTCCAGCGATTGGAGTCTAGTTCAAAATATTTTTCAACAAGTTCAAAATCTAACAGGTCCCCTAGAGATAGATCTGTTTGCTTCACGACTAAATTTCAAACTGAAAAAATTGTGAGTTGGAAACTAGATCCAATCAGTCACGCGACAGACGCATTTCTGATGCCATGGACAACAATGAAGGGATATGCCTCCCCCCTTTTTCAATGATAGGAAGTTGTCTTTCCAAAGCCATGAAGGACAAGGCAACATTATTATTAATAGCCCCTGTATGGCAAGCACAACCATGGTATCCAATGTTACTGGAAATGTTAATACGAGATCCAATAAAAATACCAACATTTCCAAATCTTTTGATGTCACCAAAGGGGGAACCACAGCCACTGACTCAAACAGGGTCTCTCAATCTTGTGGCGTGGAAAATTTCAGAGGACGAAGTCCTACAGAGGAACTATCAAAAGCAGCTGCAGAGTTGCATGAAAAAGCATGGAGACCAGGAACCCAACTTTCTTACAAGACCTCCTGGGGAAAATGGTTCAGCTGGTGTATTGAACAATCAGTTAATCCTTTTCAGGTCACTTTGGCCACTGTAATTGAATTTCTCACAAAATTGTTCAAAGATGGTTTACAATATAGAACAATAAATACTTATAGGTCTGCAATGCCAAAGAACCATCCATTAATTGATATTTTACAAGTAGGAAAACATCTTTTATTATTCGACATATGAGAGCCATTTTCAATGAGAGGACACCAACTTCAAAATATGAGTTTTCTTGGGATGTAGATATTGTCTTAAATGAAATTTTATCATGGGTACAAATTAAGCTTTAGACATTAAACAACTTTCATGGAAGTTAGTGATGTTGTTGGCTCTATCTTCAGCTGGTAGAGCATCTGAAATAGGCATGTTAAATTGTAAATATATGAAACAAGGTTCACAAATATTGTTTGAGTTACCAAAACTGACCAAAACATGTCGTCCTTGTTCTTAAACTAAATCAATAGCTTTCAACTCTTTCCCTAGTGAAAAGAGTTAATGTGTTGTAACTTGCATTAATGACTATTTGTCTCGCACACAATCATGGAGAGAACAGGGAGATAATATTGATAGATCGTGGCTCCTTTTGAGTGTTGTTAAACCTTATCACCATCTAGTTCCTTCATCAGTTTTCAAGGTAGTTAAAAGAGACAATAAAAAAATCTGGTTTCTCATCCCTTTTTACTGGTCATTAAACACGTGCAGCCTCTACTTCAAAGGCAAAACGAGTTGGATTATCTACACAAGATGTAATAGATCAGGCAAAATGGACAAATGAGTCTACTTTTATGAGATTTTACTGTAAACCGATAGTTTCCAATAATTTTCAACAAGCAGTACTTACTAGGTAAGCTTTGAACTAACACTGGAATATCTTGTTGAGGTTATGATATCAAATTTGGAATTTCATAAGCACACGATGTGTGCGAAATGGAATTCTAATTTTATGAATAACCGAAACAAGATATGAAAGTGTTCCCTCCCTCCCTCGCCTTTATTCACTTTCAATTTTATCGGTTATTCTAATTTATTTACTAGATATAGTTCAGTATTCACTTTTTCATTCTATGTCTGTATTTTGCAGATCTGGGAAGTAGAAGCAGGAAACAAGGATGAACTCGGAACAGTTGGACCAAAACAAATTGAGGATCAAGATCGGACCACGATAAAACATAATCAATGATATTTAATGTTTTGATTTGTTTAGAGTATTTTTAGATAATACAAAAAACGAAAGAAATACACAAATGTTAACAGGTTTATAAAATCAACAACGAGTAAATAATTGAGAAGTGTGGTATAATATAAATAAGACAATTATCCACCAAAAGGCATGTTTTTTTAATGGGGCAGTATTTTTTCATTCGTTTCCTGAAGTGTATTCCGATTGATGTTGTTAAGCTTACGTTTTGATTTTGCAGTCAAATTCTTTTTTTTCCTTCACTGGACGCTCTTCAGTAAGAGAATGAGGAAACGCATGTGGAACATGCATTATCAAAGGGATTGGCTAGTCAGGCTGCGTTCGAAGCCAGAGATAACACTTTCATATCTTGTTTCGGTTATTCATAAAATTAGAATTTCATTTCGCACACTTCGTGTGCTTATGAAATTCCTAATTTTTACGGAGAAGTTGTTTACCAACCCTGGCAATAAAGATAGGATCCTTTAAATAAACTTATTCTTAAAAGTTACCAATTCAACACTATAATTAGATCTTTGAATGTTGTTTTTATTGGTATTAATATTGATTTTGTTATTAGTAAATTAAAATCAAACTAAACATTATTTTTATATTCATATGCACATTCGTGGCTCTACAATCTGTCGATACCAGTATCTTGGCATTGCACAAGGTCATGTTATTCTCTGACTGTTAATGACATCTTTACACTAAATCCATTGGATGTTGGATGTGAACTGATTGATATTTCAGTCTTAGATGCATGATTTTTTTATTAGTTGTTATTGGCTTTGAACTAGCTGTCAGTAACTGCGAGTACTCTCAGATCTGTACTAAGTGTCTTTTTGTTTTGGGGATGCATAAGTACCCTGCCACTTCCACTCTGTTTTTGTTAGATATATTTCTGCTTTGTATCGATCTGATGAGTTAAGCCCTTTTCAACTGATTTTTATAGTGTGTTCTTATGTTGTACTGTTACACCAATGTCCCAGGTTAGGGGAGGGTTGGTGCGCCTTCAAACTAGTTTAACCCTGCCAGATTCTGTATGTGCCTGTCCCAAGTCAGTAGCCTGTAATTCAGTGGTTGTCGTTTGTTGCTGTATATCATATTTGTTTTTCATTCATTATTTTGTACATAGGTCTGGCCGTTAGTTTTTCTTTGAATTGTTTTATATTTGTCATTTTGGGGCCTTTTATAGCTGACTATGTGGTATGGGTTTTACTCATTGTTGAAGGCCATACGGTGACCTATAGTTGCTAATTTCTGTGTCATTTGGTATCTTGTGGAGTGTTGTCTCATTGGCAATTATACGACATCTTCTTTTTTCTTTAATTATCAGTTGTTAAGCCAGATGCGCTTTTCGTTTAAATATGACTCATCGGTGGTGCTCGAATAAAAACAGTTGGATGGCCAATACCAAATACGAAGTAAAAGAGCATTAAAACCGAAAATCCCGAAAATTTGTGCCAGGGTTCAAAAGCCTTAGAGGTTTTAATGATTCAACATTTTATAACAATAAATTTACAGAAAATGAACATATCAATACTATTTCATGTCAACATAAACGTGCTGACTACAGATCTTGTGGTACCCTCGGGGACACTTGGACACAAATGGTGGTCGAACATTAATCTTGAGTACAGACAAACTTGTGCAGTTGGAAATGTTTTAAGGACTAGAATACCCTAGATATATAAAAGCTAAATGCATTTGGTGTTTCAGAAACTTACAAACTTTTTAGGATTTTAAAAACAAAATTCATCACTGCAGACGATATTGAATTTCAGCAAGTCGATATGGCGGCACACTCCTAAGCTACGGCATGCCAATTGTGGATCTGACGGTACATAGTAGCCAAAAAAAATAGAGTTACATAAAATGCATAAGAATATATGATTTAAAGAATATTTATCACATCTGCTCGACGAAATAGAAGTCATGGTCACAGAAAAAGTCACCACCTGCTGTTCACACCGTGACAATTTTTAGTCTGTTATCGTCTGTTCAAAAACCTTTAGGAATTCACCATGTCAGAATTAAATCATACTCCATTCCATTATCTTAACTTTATTTACTATTTCAAGAGGCCCAAAATACTTCCGTTATTGGTTCTAATTCTGTTTTGTATAGATTAGTTGCAATAATCATGGCCATTGCTAACCATAGACTATTCAAACCCGTATCTTCTACTTCAAAAGATGAGGGAAAACGTTTTTTTTTTTAAAGTAGAATTCGCCAATAAAGATTTAGATGCTATCAATATAAGCAATATTTTCCACCAGAAATCTGTACAAAAAACTATACCTGATTACTTCAAAAATAAAGCTACACCTGTAATTTAATAAACTTACACCAATCCTATTGCATCCAAGATTTTTAACCACAAGAGGGTTTTAGAGGCCTTTAACCTCAAAGATGTGAAATCTTAACCTCCGGATTGCTGATATGCATCGTCAAAATACAATTATAGTCCAGATGGTCATGTTATTACTTGCGGCCTTGGCATCGTAGCCAATGAACAACTAAGAGAGTTTTTAGCCAAGGGACCAAAATATAAAATTCCCCAGCCCATCAACTGGAAAAAGAACTTCAGGTTACTGATGGGCGCAGATGAGGACTATGCCAGAAAATGGGTAAAGCGCGAGCCAGATGAACCAGAACTGGACACTTTATTTGAATTGATCAAAGCTATTCGATCATGCATTCAGAAGCGCATACCGAAACTACGATGTATTATGAGCACAAGGGTTTCTAACCCATTCAAGAACCCGGAGGTTGTGGATGCTTTATCCTCTTTTTATGACAAACATGTCGTTGTTCCAGCAGATAAAGCCTCCAATAATATTGTCTTCATATGTAAAAACCATTCCTAAGAATGTCTCACAAAAGAGCTTGGAATAAACAGCAAAACTGGTAATCGTACATATTCTTTAACATCAATTACAAAGGATGAAATTTTAGAAAATCACAAATCTGTCCTTCTTTCTTTTGGTATTAACATCAAAGAAAACGAAGAAAATCTACCGTCATTACACTGGATACCTAAACTTCACAAAACTCCTTATCAAGAACGATACATAGCTGGATCATCAAGATGTTCGACTAAACATCTTTCTGAATAGCTGACCACTATTCTTTCTACAGTGAAAGATGGCCTTCAAAAATATTGTGATGGGATATATTCAACTAGTGGTGTCAATCAGATGTGTATTCTTAAAAATTCTAAAGATCTACTGCTAAATCTTAGATCACAATCTCTGCAATTTTGCAGCAACATTAAGACTTTTGATTTTTCTACGCTTTACACTACTACTCCCCATGCTCAATTGAAAGATCGACTTCACCATCTAATTAAACAGAGCTTTTTCTTTAAAAATGGGAATCGTAGATATAAATTCTTGTTTTGGGTTATAATAATTCTTATTTTGTGAAGAACCACACTGATTCTATCAGAAAATACACTGAAGAATTATTATCAAAATGCTGGACTTTTTGATCGACAATATATTTGTTGAGTTTGGAAGATGGATATTTCAACAGACAGTCGGTATTCCAATTGTGCACCCTTACTGGCCGATTTGTTTTTGTGCTCGTATGAAGCAGAATTTATTCAGAACCTTCTAAAAGACAAAAAGAAAAAGCACCTTGCGAAATTCTTTAATTTTACTTTCAGATATATTGATGATGTCCTATCACTGAATAACCCATATTCAGAGCGTACTTGCATCTCATATATCCCAGTGAACTTGAAAATTAAAAAGATACTACTGATACTAGAAGGACTGCTTCATACCTTGATCTTTTCCTCAATATTGACACAGATGGACGATTTCACACTAAAATCTATGACAAACGGGATGATTTCAACTTCCCAATTATCAATTTCCCATTTCTCCGCAGTAACATACCCTCTGCCCCATCGTATGGTGTTTACATATCTTAATTGATACGTTATGCTCGTGCATGTTCACACTATACGGACTTCATATACAGGAGTGTGCTGCTTACGCAGAAACTGCTCTAACAGAGTTATGAGGAGGAAAGATAAAAAATGACACTCCGTAAATTTTATGGACACCATCACGAATTGGTTAATCTATACGATGTGTGTGTGTCTAAACTAACTAAAGACATTTTTTACCACGTCTTAGATTGTGGTTTACCATCTACGTCGTCTGGTCTGCTAAGTACCGAACGTGACCTATTGCAATATGACTGTTTTGCCGAGTGTGAATTCGCATTGCTAAACGACGTGTCTCGGTATTTAAACATCCAACATTCATGTATTTAGTTATGATATTTCTTTTGTAAGTCCGGTTGGATAGTGTGTTATGTCTTATCGTTTGTGGTTTGAATTCTGTATTTTCGGTTCATTTCACATATGACTTATTTGTCAGTATAGTCGAATTACTCGTGGTTCGTCTACATTGTTTTTGTTTTATGTTATTTGTTTTCCAGTGTGTTTACTGTTTGGTCTTACATGATCTTGCCTTATATCACAGTTATTTTATTTTGATTTTCTATATGTATGTAAAAGTGAAGATAATAAATCAGCTATTTCATTTATATGATTTTAAGTTTAAAGCAACTATATGCAAAGGATTTTTTGTTTATACACAGTTTTGATTTAGAAGAAAAACCGACATGGTTAGAAAATACAAATAACAACACCATTACAAACACAATTCCATTTTAATATTCTTGTCATGGTTAGAAAATACATAAAATAACACCATTCCAAACTCAATCCCAATTTTATATTCTTCTACGTCTCTATAATAAAACAAATCTATTCTATTTTTATAAATTTACCTGTGATAATATAAACGTCACAAAAAATACGTCACTTTTGCGGCGTACAGTTTATACTTCGTTTGTGGTGTCCTGGTGTACTGTCGTAAATTCATGGGAGGTGTCCGTTGTTATTCTGTGGTTTACATGTTGTAAATTAATATTATATTATTCATTTATGTATTTCTCTGTCCTGAGTGTTCTTGCGTTTATTTGTACTGTATTCATGTTACGTAATGTTGTAAAGGAGTAGGTCCGATAAGACCCCTTTTTGGCCCCAAAATATAGCATTTTTACAAATTTGTTGAAATGTAAACTTTTAGCTATTTATTGGAAAGAAGAATTATACTTCTGTTCCATAAATATGGGCTGTTTTTGACAATACAATACACATGCATCAGGAACTAGCATCATAAATTCATGCAATATTACTGAAATCTTCACAATTTTAGCATTTGTGCTAATTTTAAGACGGTTTTTTGTCTAAAATAGAAGTGGCCGCATTTGTGTTCAGTCTTAATATTTAAATATATGTTGTATTTGATGATAATACATAACATATATAAAGGTTGAGACTGAACACGAATGCGGCCACTTCCATTTTAGACAAAAACCATCTGAAAAGTGATGTTTTATGGCATTTTTGATAGATTTTTTCATACTCAAGCTTGAATTTGAGCGTCTTTCATGTACAAATCAGTTCAAAACTTTTACATAAACTAATTGAATCGACTGAAGTAGACACTTAAGTGTTTAAAAAATGTAGAAACTCTTTCGTCAGATGTACTTCGAATTTTAGGCCAAAACTAGCCCTTATCGGACCTTCTCCTTTAGCGGTATTTTTAACATTGCCATATAAGCGGTAGGCTTGGCTAGCCATAAAACCAGGTTCAACCCACCATTTTTTCTTAAAATGTCCTGTACCAAGTCAGGAATATGGCAGTTGTTATCAAATAGTCCGTTTCTATGTATGTTGGCGTTTGTTCTTGTTGCAGTTCAGTGTTTCTGTTGTTCCGTTGTTTTCCTCTTATAGTTGATGTGTTCCCTCGGTTTTGGTTTGTGACACGGATTTTTTTTCGCTTAATCGATTTATGACTATTGAACAGCGGTATACTAATGTTGGCTTTATTTAGTGAAGATATAAAACAGATTTGGTTATGGTATCTTAGATTTCAAGTACAATAGGATAGGTTGCATCTTTTTTTTTTTTCTTTTTTGCAAAATTTGTTCAGTCAAATTAACTTCTTTGTTATGTTTGTTTAACGGGATGAAATACTTTTTTTTACATTTTATCGGTACATTTGTCTCTTTGTTTTAAATATTTAACAAGTTATCATCCAAAATAGACATTTGTTGATACTACTTTGCTGACCTTGAAACTAAGGAATATATTGTGAAAATTCGTCTTTATCAACATACGAATATTTTCGTTCTGAAAAATGGATAACAATCATTGCAAAAACGATTCTACAAGACTAATTGAAAGAGATCAGGTATTCAAAAATTCGAGAAAAAAAAATCAGGAATTGACATTTATTATTTTTTTTACAGGCGAAGAGTTAACACAAACAACCTAATGATATTATTCAATCATGTAATGTGTTTAAAGGGGCGCATTAGCTACGGGATATAAAAAAAAAATTAAAGTATGATTTTTTTGTTCAATCATTAATGGAAGTGAAATAGTGAAATAATAATTCGCTTTTAGCAGCAGGTTTGGTTCATTTTGTCAAAATAAGCTAAGAAACATCGCTGATGAATTATTCAATTGCAAGTGAATAATTCGACCTCATTGAATCCGTATTCATATGACCTTCAATTTAACCCCTTAGCTAGAGATGGGTTACGCATGAATTGGGCGTGTTCAGTTATTAAAAGGAAAATAATGTCAACATTGAAAGTGAAACAAGGCATTTGATTGACTGATGCGATCCACAAAAACTCATTTTTATACAGGTAAAAATGGTGATTAACATATATATTTAACCTATAATATGAAATCAAACAGACCTAGAAAAATCTAATTGCACGAGTTCGTTATCTATTTATATTCATATTTATGTTTATATCGAGTTATATGATCGTCGGCAGTCTTCGGAGGTCACCTCAATGGTTAATTAGATGGCGTCTAGACTAAAATACATACGAAATGCCGATACATATTATCGAGCCCATGAATTGTACATTGTTTATTTTAGACTTTTTATAATTTGGATATACGTTTTAGTATGTTATAAATCGAATATGAGAATTTGAGTCAAATCGGTGAACATGAATTTGACAGCTAATGTCCCTTTAAATCACCTATAGTTGAGCATTTATATACTACAACAATACAATACAATTAGTGCTTATTCCAATTAAAGTCCCTCAGGGGGCAAGACAAAGATACAATCATAATTCAGTTATACAAACAATACAGTACAAGAATACAATGTATAATACTGGTGTGGTAATAACAAAAACAATATAAGATGATTTTCAATGCTGAGTTCTCTATAATAAGGCTGTTTGTGGCAGTGCGACCCAAGGGAGACAAACATTTTTGGTAAATTGATTGCTTAGCTGGAGGAGCAAAGCCAACAAGAAGTTATATATAAATAAATAAATGGGGCCTTTTAATGATTGCTTAAATGGAGGAGACACCAGGGGCGGTGCTTACGAATCGTTTGAATATGATTCTCCCCGTGCCAAAACCAACCAAGCAATCAGTTAAAAAAAGGAAATGAAGTATGATTTTAACAAATTTGTTTTAATGATTAAAATTAGAGCATTAAACTATTTACAGTCAAATGTTTTAATACTGATTTGTCATCACAGGTCATTAAACCAAAAGAACTTTTCTGGAGTATTCATGTTAGCAAATTTATAACATGACTGAGATATAGTTTTAAACAAATTGTGTCGCTCCTCGTTAAATTTGGTGCAATGAAGGAAAAAGTGTATCTCATCATCTACCTCACCTGAGACACACTACCCGCAAAGTCTAAGGTGTGGAGGAATACCTTGGTATCTGCCAGTTTCTATTTGCAAACGATGTCCTGAAATTCTTAGTTTCGTTAGACACCTCCTGTGCTCAAAATTACTGACAAGAGATAGATATTTTTTAAATCCAAAATTTAACTTAAAGGTTGTATATATATATCATAGGTTTGAACGTTGTTTTCAATTAAGACTTTCTTTATATATATATAATAAAACAACGTTCAAACCTATGATTGCGTTGGATAAAAACCGCAATTTTTATACGTGTGCATGCAAAACAAATTTCTTGTTAGAGGGGTCTAAATACAACACAAACAACATTTTCCAAAAAAACAATAAAGTGAAAAAGTGTATATTTTAAGGAGCTACCATTTGATTTTTAGGGGTGGGGGTGGGGGTGGGGGGCTAGGATGAAATTTGAAAAAACAGGCAGGACAGGAGTTTTGAGTAAAAAAGGCAGGATGAGCAACTTGGTAAAAAAAGGCAGGATGAGCAACTAAGTAAAAAAAGGCAGGATGACAATTTGTGTAAAAATTCAGGATAAACTAGTAAACAAAAGGCAGGACAGAGATTACAACTAAAGAAAAAAGCAGGACAAAATTTTTCATCCTAGCCCCTCCCCCCATAAAAATCAAATGGTAGCTCCCTAACAAAACGCATTTGACTGAAAGGTCGAACAACAAATGTTCTTAGACCCTGCTGACTGCCATTGGCGATTGCCAAATAAATGGATCACCGATGTAATAAATGGATCTAAATTATAAATTTAATACTAAACAGAAAACAATAAACTTGCGGAAAAGATGGTATACCGCAATTAAAAGGTGCAAAGGTTTTTGTACACCATATCCAGATTTCGACAATTAATGTCTCTTCAGTGATGTTAGGAATCGAAACGGTATTTGGAAAGCCATACAATTTAGGATAAACTCTTGAATTTTGAGGAGTCAAAATAGGATGAACGGATCATATAAACCCGAAGGCAAATATAATACAAGCCCATACGAAAAAATATAAACAAGTCTAAATTGAAAACAACGTTCAAACCTATGATTGCGTTGGATAAAAACCGCAATTTTTATACGTGTGCATGCAAAACAAATGTCTTGTTAGAGGGGTCTAAATACAAAACAAACAACATTTTCCAAAAGACCAAAAAAGTGAAAAAGCATATTTTAAGAAATCGCATTTGACTAACATATATATATATAATATTGTCTCTCTTTTCCAAATTTTAATCCTGGTATCTATGATGAGTTTATTTCCACATCAATCAACATAATACAAAACAGCTAGGTGTTAGCTGACATATACTCGTAACGTAAACACAGTCATTTTGGGAAAAAGTTCAACCTTAAAATATTATCGAAAATCTAAATCTTTTAGTAGTTTTGAAGACAAAGATACATCTATTTAATTTTTTTTTGGTACTTTTTAAAAAGAGGTGGAAGATACCAAAGGGACACTCAAAACTCGAAGAGAAGCCGACAACATCATGACAAAAAACAATAAACAAAAAAGGACGAATAGACAAACACTTATACAACGCACCACTTAAAAAAATAAACACTTAGAAACACGACCCCCTCAAAAATCCGGGTAGATGAAAGGTGACGATATTAGATGAAGAATAACAGATTGTTGATGAAATCTGTCTGATGGATGAAATAAACTAGGATTTTTAATTTTAAAAGTATCGATTAATTTGTTTGTCTGTTTACCAATGTAACATTAATCATTGGTTTATCAGAAAATAAAGAATTAAAAGAGAATATTAAAAAAATAAAAGTCATATTGAAAATGCAGTGTGAAGTTTTTCAATTTATAAGTTATTCCCTTATGTAACTAATTATAGTTGACCCTGACGCTGAACTTTTAATACGCCGCGATCAATACAAAGTTATAATATAGAACATACAGGTATACATTTTTACAGAAGAAAAATGACGGAGAAAGCCTATAGCAAAGGTACGGTCTGTTTTCTAATGTTTCAGATAGCATACGGCAAAGTAATATATGTTTTATAATGTCCCAGAAGGCCTACAGTAAAGTAAAATTTCCTTTAATTTGAAACTAAAGTCACGAAGAACATCGTAAGGAACCATTCTGTTAAAACAGTATTGCATTTTAAGCACTTGGTTGTCGTATTTGATTGAATATATCAGTTTACATATTCTATCTGATCCAAATGCAAATTTAATTATAGGCATTATATAGACAAATCCAGATACGATATGCCTTATGTGGTAAATTTCTAACGGAAGTAAGACTTTGAATGCAGTTATATTTAAGTGTGTTTTAATAGCAATGTTTACTTGTTTGCCATGTGAACCGTGAAATCCCTATTAACTTTGTTTACAACCTATTGAGACAGTAACAATAGACGATTACTTGTAATAGCTAATCAAACTATAGCCTAAGTAACATAAGAATGTTTGTCAAAGGACTTGCAACTTTATACTTCCAAATAAAGTATGAAATAAACTGACTGCCTTTTTAAATTTTAACCGATTTTATGGACTTCTAGCTAGAAGAAGTGTGCTCAGTAGATTTTGGGTTTGTTGTCAGCAATAAGATTAAAGACTTTTCACGTTATGGGAAAGTTAAACAATGGAATGTTTAGACTATACATAACAAATTTCAATACTTTTATGCAGGTACAGAATTCCCGCCTTTGGGAGATGGAAAGTTGCGACTCTATAGCATGCGATTATGCCCGTATGCACAAAGAACAAGAATTCTGCTAGCCCACAAAAAGATTCCGTAAGATTTTAAATATGATTGTGTTAATTTTATCTAAAAGTAGCCCGCAATTTAACTATATGGACATGTTATTGACAGATAACATGTTTCTATATAGGTTAGTTGACCTTTTTATCAAGTCTGCAAGTCCCAAAACAAACAGAAAAAAATGGACCATGATTTCAACTCCCAAAACAAACAAAATGGACTATGATTGCAACAACTAACACATATTTTACTCTCTTACTTGTTTCCTAACATGTTTTAAAAAGAAAATATATTAGCTTTGTAAAGGCAGTTTGAGATAAGAGGCGAATCTTTTTATCGTAGATTAACATAAGTATTTCAAAGGGGAAGGTTTATGCGTACGTAAAACTAGTTTAACCCCACCACATTTTTATACCTTTACCAAGTCAGGTATTCTGGACCTTGAGTTTTCATTGTTTATATTTTTGTTTGTATGTCAGATTTTTTTAGTAGTCTTGTTTTAGTTGTGTTGTCTGTTGTATTGTGTGGTATGGTCAGCGATTCCCATTATCCTTTTTACCAATTATTCAGTAAGGACATATGCATGTTTTAAATACAGCATACTCAGTGACCTTATACTTTTGTAGCTACGAAACAGTCAACATTAATTTGAAAGAGAAACCGGAATGGTTTCTGGAGAGAAATCCTCTTGGTATGGTTCCGGTTCTAGAGCAAGATGGGAAAGTCATTTACGAATCTGCTATCTGTAATGAATACTTAGAAGATATTAACAAACAGAATAGTGTCACGCCAACAGACCCTTACAGACGGGCAAGAGACAAGATGCTTCTGGAAATAAACAGCAAGGTATTGAAAAATAAATCTCCCACTTCTATTATGTTGAAAGAACTTTATATTTGACTATTGCACTGAAGTGATTAGTCTTGTTAAATATCTATTTATATCTATATTTATGTTTATATGACTGTCGGCAGTCTTCAGAGGTCACCTTGATGGTTAATTAGATGGCGTCTAGACTTGAATACACACGAAATGCGGATACATATTATCGAGCCCATACATTGTTAATTGTTCATTTTAGACTTTTTGTAAGTTGGATATACGTTTTAGTAGGTTATAAATCAAATATAAGAATTTGAGTCAAATCGGTGAACATGAATTTGACAGCTAATGCCCCTTTACACCACCTCAGAGGTATTGTCATATCGCCTTTTTCAATAAACTTATTTTTTGGGGGAATTCCAGGATCTTTTTATCTTTTTTCTTATAGTAATTTTACTACTTGATAATGGTTTTTATCATATTTCCCGTTTTCCGTCATCTGGCCGAAAATCTGTAAAAGTTCGTCCGTGAAACACAAACAGTCAAGTATCGCAGAGGCGGATCTAGTCATTTTTTAAACGGGGGTGGGGTTCCAACCAAGAATAAGGGGTGGGGTTCCAACCATATGTCCCCATTCAAAAGCACTGATCGTCAAAAAAAAAGGGGTTCAAACCCCCGGAGCCCCACAACCTTCCCTCCCCCCCTCTGGATCCGCCATTGAGTGATATTAAGAAAAGCTACTAATATTCAAGTTACTAAACAAACATAAATGCAACATCGTCCTGAACTTGCATGAAACATTTGCCACTTAGCGTTAAGCAACCAACAATCAATCAATCTTAAATGCAACAAATAAATTAGATCAGTCTTCTAAGAGTATCTTCTATAAGATTTAAAATGATACAACTGTTTGAATTTAGTGAAGCGACATATCGTTTACAATCTCTAATGAGTTTACAACTGTTTGAATTTAGTGAAGCGACATATCGTTTACAATCTCTAATGAGTTTACAACCGTTTGAATTTAGTGAAGCGACATATCGTTTACAATCTCTAATGAGTTTACAACTGTTTGAATTTAGTGAAGCGACATATCGTTTACAATCTCTAATGAGTTTACAACTGTTTGAATTTAGTGAAGCGACATATCGTTTACAATCTCTAATGAGTTTACAACTGTTTGAATTTAGTGAAGCGACATATCGTTTACAATCTCTAATGAGTTTACAACCGTTTGAATTTAGTGAAGCGACATATCGTTTACAATCTCTAATGAGTTTACAACCGTTTGAATTTAGTGAAGCGACATATCGTTTACAATCTCTAATGAGTTTACAACCGTTTGAATTTAGTGAAGCGACATATCGTTTACAATCTCTAATGAGTTTACAACCGTTTGAATTTAGTGAAGCGACATATCGTTTACAATCTCTAATGAGTTTACAACCGTTTGAATTTAGTGAAGCGACATATCGTTTACAATCTCTAATGAGTTTACAACCGTTTGAATTTAGTGAAGCGACATATCGTTTACAATCTCTAATGAGTTTACAACCGTTTGAATTTAGTGAAGCGATATATCGTTTACAATCTCTAATGAGTTTACAACCGTTTGAATTTAGTGAAGCGACATATCGTTTACAATCTCTAATGAGTTTACAACCGTTTGAATTTAGTGAAGCGACATATCGTTTACAATCTCTAATGAGTTTACAACCGTTTGAATTTAGTGAAGCGACATATCGTTTACAATCTCTAATGAGTTTACAACCGTTTGAATTTAGTGAAGCGATATATCGTTTACAATCTCTAATGAGTTTACAACCGTTCGAATTTAGTGAAGCGACATATCGTTTACAATCTCTAATGAGTTTACAACCGTTTGAATTTAGTGAAGCGACATATCGTTTACAATCTCTAATGAGTTTACAACCGTTTGAATTTAGTGAAGCGACATATCGTTTACAATCTCTAATGAGTTTACAACCGTTTGAATTTAGTGAAGCGACATATCGTTTACAATCTCTAATGAGTTTACAACCGTTTGAATTTAGTGAAGCGACATATCGTTTACAATCTCTAATGAGTTTACAACTGTTTGAATTTAGTGAAGCGACATATCGTTTACAATCTCTAATGAGTTTACAACCGTTTGAATTTAGTGAAGCGACATATCGTTTACAATCTCTAATGAGTTTACAACCGTTTGAATTTAGTGAAGCGACATATCGTTTACAATCTCTAATGAGTTTACAACCGTTTGAATTTAGTGAAGCGACATATCGTTTACAATCTCTAATGAGTTTACAACCGTTTGAATTTAGTGAAGCGACATATCGTTTACAATCTCTAATGAGTTTACAACCGTTTGAATTTAGTGAAGCGACATATCGTTTACAATCTCTAATGAGTTTACAACTGTTTGAATTTAGTGAAGCGACATATCGTTTACAATCTCTAATGAGTTTACAAGCAACTTGCACAATTTATGAAAAATTGCACAATTTATGAAAAATTGCACAATTCATGAAAAATTGCACAATTTATGAAAAATTTGTAACATTTTGTTTTAAAAGATACAAGTGTATTACTCATCTTTATTCCATTTGCTTTTCATTAATATCTATATAAAATTTATTTCATATGCTTTTCATTAATATCTATATAAAATTGTATATTGTGCATTTACCTATGCATATACGTATTATTGTGCAGGTCACAATTCCCCCACCCGCAGCTGCATGAAAAGATATATATTTTAATTCATATTGTAAATATAACACTAAATAAGAAATATAATACACGTAATACAACAACCTATTTAAATTTGTCCAGTTTCTTTGTGACTGCTCCTGCTCATCATCAAATGAAAGTGGCGTGTAAAAGGTATCATACATATAAAAATACATATGTATATATGGTTATACAACATTGCATAATGTAACAGTACATTTGTATACAACATTAATTGCTAATATGAAATATGTTTATAAGCATATTTATACATTTCAAAAATTAAAAAGACATTTGTATACATGTATATACATTACAAAATTCAATACTTATTACTAGCACCTCAATGCTCATTATGACTGTGACTGCTCCTGCTCGTCACCTAACAAATTCATGGTATAAATACTTGTAAATGTATAATCAATGACTTGGGTTACTGTTTACAATTTTGTCTAATTTGAAGATACATCTGGTCTTAAGTACTTTCGAAAGGCATTTGACTTCCATCTACCCAAGCTACGAATTTGGCTATCTGATTTGCCATTTTGCAATGCCCAACTAGCAGCACCAATTCTGAAGGAATGACCTTTGTAATATTTAGATGACAATCCAATAAAATTCAGTGATCTATTTAGCATGTCAGTGAACTGTGATCTAGATATTGGTGACCCATTTAAATGGCAAAATAAATTGGCAATGCCAGGTTGGGAACTTCTGTAGTTCAAATATGCCAGCAAGTGTTTTACTGGGCAAATAGATGTTTTTTGTTGTCTATTAATAAGAATTTTATGAATCTTGCCTGGGACTGAGTGTTTGAATGAACTGAAAGATATTATAAATTGTTCAGATTGTATTTCAATGTTATCCGTCTTTAAACAGTGATTGTTAGTATTCACGGATCTCTCAGTCATTTCACCGACCCGTAAAAACGCAAAAAATGCAACAGTGTACATTGCTTTAAATAATGTTTGGTAAAATGGATTTGTGCATATAATGTTCAATCCTGTGACTAGTCTCTAATATGGAGATTGTTATAGGTAATCTGCCATCAAAAGTGCAACGTTTTTTCTTAGCGCCATGGATTAACTTATAAATTAAAAAGGATGCAGTGGGATCTGATACATTATTAATTTTGTGCCAATAACTTATAGCTGAGTTATATGTTGACATTGTAGAGGGAGCATAACCCTTTTCATATAATGAAGCCAAATATAGTGACAATGTGTGAATGGATATTGGTATTATAGAGTCTGTTATACTTAAATGAGAAATACAAAACTGTCTAAAATCTATCCATATCTTATTATACTGTTTTCTTGTTGAATTTGCCAATGATGATTTCAATAGATCATTAACTGTTTTATTTAAACTGGCAAGATTGGTAGGTGAGGTATGAGTGTAGGCTCTGGGTCTGCATCCGGCATTAGTTTCTGGAACTTGGAAATCTGTAAACGGGAAAGTGCGTCACTTAAGATATTCAACTTGCCGGGTAAATGAATGGCAGAAAACAAAACATTATATTGTAAAGATAACAAAACCAGTCTTCGAATCAAAAACATTACATTTTTCTCAGTGCTGGATTGCTTATTCAAAACATGTACTAAAGCCTCATTGTCACAATTAAAACAAATAGATCTATTTGCCATCTGATTCCCCCAAACTTCAATTGCCCAGACAATAGGAAACAACTCCTTCACAGTTATGTTTTGACTTAACCATTGCTCATTCCATTCCCCATAAAACCAAGACTTTCCAAAAACTGCCCCATATCCATAAGTACCCGATGCATCAGTGTACAACTGAAATACATCATTTGAAACCATCCTTTCATCGATGAAGAAACATGTCCCATTGAAATGTTCTAAAAAGCTTTGCCATACCAACAAATCATCTTTACACCCCCTGGTCAGTTTAACTGTGTGATGAGGTTTTCTTAAAGTCTTGGTTATTTCATATAATCTCCTCAAAAAAGCCCTGCCAGGAAGGACTACCTGACATGCAAAGTTAAGGAGACCACAAAGTGACTGTATCTCTTGTAATGTCACTTTTTTCCTTCTTAAAAAATCTTGGATTAACTCACTACATTTAGATAATTTATCAGATGGCAAACGTGCTTCTTGTTCAACCGTATCTAATTCAATTCCCAAAAAAGTTAAGCAATGAGATGGGCCTACAGTTTTGTCAGGAGCCATAGGTACACCTTTTTTATCACAAACATCCAAAATTGTTTGAGATAGCTTTCACATAGTTCCTCGACTGGGCAACTATCAAAAATCATCTAAAATGTGAAACATGATACCCTCATTCATAAAATTTTGTCCTATCCAATGAAGCCCAGTACTGAAACGTTCAATATTTGGCACGCTGATGAAACTCCCATTGGGAGACATTTATCGTGATAATAGAGACCTTTCCACATAAATCCAAACAAATGATATTCCTCAGGTCTCAATGGTAAATTTCGATAAGCCATAGAAATGTCCGTTTTTGCAAGAAAACATGGACTTTTGAACTCTTTTATCCCTCTAATTGCATCTATTATCTTTGTATATTGAACTGAACAAAATTCCTCTGCAATACTATCATTGACTGAATCGCCTTTAGGAAAAGACAGGTGGTGGATAAGTCTGAATTTCTTTGGGTCCTTTTTAGGACATAGGCCAAGAGGTGAAATTGTAAAATTAGAAAAAGGGGGAGTCAAAAATGGACCTGCAAACCTTCCAGCTAATAGCTCCTTGTACATTTTTTCACTCAAAATATCCGGAAGTTTATTTGCAGAACACAGGTTTTACACTGTAGGCTAGGTGAGATTTTTCTGAACAAACTGAAAACCATTAGAAAATCCGGATAAAATAAAATCTTTTCTTGTTCATCATAATATTGTAAAATTGGGCCAATACCAAAACATTTACAGGTGTAGGCAATTTCTTATCCTTGGCATCAACCTCAAATTTTCATATTTCTTTAATGCTTAGTGATGGGGATTGAATTAGGGAACCTGAGTTGTGGTCTTGGAAATCTGGGGTTTGCTTGAAAGGTATGTGTGTTTGAGTGCATGCTATTTCTTGGTCTTGTTCCTTGAAATGGTGTACGAAAGGAACGAAAAGTATTTACATTTTGATTGTAATTTGTAGTTTGCTGATTAGCAGTATGCCAGCATTTGCTAGCAGGATGGAGTTTATTACATATATAGCACTTGTGCAAAAATCTGCAAGGCAATTGACAAAAATTACCACTATGAAAACGTACACAATAACCCTGTGGAATATGGTCATTAGCAGTGTTATAACGCCTCTGAGATTGATAACCAACTTCACTCTGAACATCTGAAGTTTTTTGCATTGCCTTAAGCCACAGTTCCTGATGCATGTTAGCCCAAGATACTCTGAGCTGACATTTAGCTTTTCTAAATTTTTTATCATACTTTAGCCATTGCCCATTACTTTTTGCAATTTCCCTCACTGTCTCCATATAGGTTATAAGATCCTCAAAGGCATCTGTGTACTTTTGACAGTATATGACCATATAAGCGGAAAAAGCGCTAATCCACTGGTCTATAGTGCGAATTTTTTTGCTACTAGTATTTTCATTAAATACTAAACGTGGGCGATTTTGATTATCTCTTTCCACTGAGAGTGGAATAGGTTTGTCAACCATGTCATCTTCTGGTAGTAAAATATCAAAATTAATATATTCATTTGCCCAAATTTTCCCTTTAATGTCATCAGACACTGTGGCTCCTACTGGCAATGCAGATTGAAAAGTATTATTACATGTAGTTTGTGTAAATGTTACATTTTCTAAATAAGATGGGGAATCATAGTTACTATTGTTTGTACCTATACGGGAAATTATTCCATTTGAATTGTCATTCTGTGTCTGTTCTGTAATGGTTGCTGTGGTACCAGTTTGATGTATGAGTGGTTGGTCCATTATGTCAGCTTGAACAGTTATATGTTGTTGTTTTTCCAATGAAGGATCGGACTGTTCCTTAAGAGATTTAACAGTATCTGACACAGAAGTGAGGTGGTCTTTCAAGTCAGATACTGCCTTTGAAAGTGTAATGATAGAAGTTCTTATGTCATCATTAGCATTATCACTTGTCATGCTTGTTGCAGTATTAGTGTCTTCTAAGTTTACATTTGGCGGTTGTATAGCATTTTGAAGAATTTGATTCCTTGTATAAGGTGTATTGTTCCTTTTTGTAGGTCTTCTAGCAGTCATTGTAGAATTTCTAGAAGGTTCCCTGTCCGGTCTTGTCTTTGTTTTAGAACTGATACTCTTTCTTTTACCCTCGCCGACCGCCTCTCTGTTGCTGGATTCATCCCAGGCATCCTGAAATTAAAGTTTTACTAGCAAGTGTCACTAAATATCTTAATTGTAGTAGTAACTAAATTAATCATTATAGATTTTATATATTATGTAAATTTATAGTGCCAAATAAGTCTATGCTTAGATGACGTTTTTTTTTTTTTTTTTTTTTTTTTTTTTTTTTTTTTGCATTTACGACCGTTGTATTGGATATCGGATTTTATAGTCATTATCTTATATTGTATCTGCTGGTACAATGTAATTAGTGCATAATGGGTTCAGGTATTAAAGAATCATATGTTTACGTTTAAACATGTAAATAACACTCATACATTTGTATGTTAGGCTTTTGTTTATAAATATATTATATATAATTCATGTATCAATAAAGTATGCCTGTAACTGATAAAATTATCTGTAATTGGTGACCATGTTCAGCAAAGAGCTGTTTACATGTGAATTAAGATGCAATATACATATTCAGAATGTACAATGACGAATGTACATTATATCTTGTCTGTAACTCAAACAGCAAAGAGCTGTATTAAGAAAATGTTGTTGTTTAAATTGTACATCCATATACATGTACATGTATATATCTATATATCAGAACAGCAAAGAGCTGTCATTGTATGCATGTAAGATATTGTTGTATAAATGCATTTACATCTTTGTGTAACTGTAATAATTGTATAAGTATTTGACTACAGTACATGTATATTCTAGTACAATTACTTAAATATTAAAACGTATTTAACTTTAATAGTGAAACAATGAGTTTCTTACAGACCCATAACCAACAAAGAGTTGATGTGTGAAGTTAAATTCATTAAGATTAGCTATATAAATTGCACTGGTATGTACCGTGTTGACATGTACTTTTGAATGTTCTTATTTATTTGTTTTATTTTTAAATTACCTATTTTTTCTGCATATATCAGGGCTCCTCTGATGCTCAACCTTAACCTTCTATTTCCTTCAGTATTTAAGTGTACTCCGTGCTTGTCTAAAATGTCATGTGTTGGAAACTGAAGCCCACGATGCACCCAAAATATCATTCTATTGTTGAAGAAATGCTGTAAATGCTGCAGCTTGCAGTTTAAATCAATTACTCTGTCATTGTACTGGGACACTGTTAGTCCCCGTTTTGCCAAAACCTTATTCCGATTGAACAATAAGCCAACCATAACTAAAGGAATATTCATTGAAAATAATACTTCTATAAAATGCTGAATAGCAAATTCAATATTCACCACTGAATTTTCACTGCTGCCAATATCATTACTGCCGATCTGTATAAACACGACGTCAGGGCTAAAACGGCATATGTCTATCAAATATTTAAATAAAGAAGAGACCATGCCCCCATTAACACCTTGTATTTGTATCTCGTGGTGTTGAAGTTTAATGTCGTGCGTCTGTACATAGTTTTTGAAACGAACAATGTGAGAGCTACCTAATATAAACGCCTTCATATTTAAAACTTAATATAAATATGATGATTTACCTTAAATATATATTGTTTAAATTTAAAATCAATCTTTCCTTTCCACAATTGTCAAATTAATCCACTGCTACTTCCGATTTTGATAGTTGCGCCCTCTGTTTTATTTTCGAAAAGGTAAATAAGGAAATTCCAGTGTTCTATAAATAGCTAAGCTGTTAGATAATCAGCCTCATGTCCAGAGGATTTGAAAAATTAAAAAGGTTTTCATAACTTCAAATACATTAAAGTAGAAATTTGTACTACACTTCCATTTGAGCAAATATATAGACCAATGCGAAATATCAATGCATCGTAAACGAAATGTATAATATAAAATGAATCTTCGGTCAGCTTGACCTACGGCTACGACATTTTGTACCACTCTCAGCTTCAGCACACAAATCAATAACTCACGATGCAATCGATCCAAATCAATAAAATTATAGAGTTCTTGTAAACCACTAATGTTCAGAACTATGGTACACTAATTACACAATAATTGTCGATATATAAAATTAATAAAATGAAAATTAATTGATTAATCCTTTGAGCAAAATTGTCAAGTATTTCAAGATCAGCAAGAAATGCGTGCGCATCAAACTAATCAATATTCATGATCAATTAATTTAGACAATAGCCGAAACAACATCTGGTTGGACATTACACAAATGCTCTGTTCTTCGCATAAATGTGTTATTTATTTCATTCATAACCCTATTTTATTTTAAGGCTTATATTCTGCCGTTGTTTGATTATTATTGAAATATATGGGGTAGTTGCTTTGAAAGTGGAATAGATTAACTTAATAAGTTATTAAAGAAATCTGCTAGGGTTATAGTGGAAGCTGACATAATGACATCCTCAAGTTTATTGTTTAATAGTTTAAACTGGTTAAATGTGGAAAAACAAATTCAATATCAAAAGGCAATACTTGTATTTAAATCATTAAAGGATATGGTTCCTAACTTTTAACAAAAAAACTTTCATTTTACTGATAATCAAAATTATAATTTACGTTCAGCTGATGAAAAATTATTAAATCTTCCGAAGCCAAAACATTTTTTTAAATGAAAACATTTATATATTCTGGTTCTCAAATATGGAACAGTTTACCAAATGAAATAATATAGTATTAATGTATGGACTTTTTCATATTGGCCCTGTAACATGCCCGAGGTATTAATAATGGCCAAGGATGGTTGTCATGGTCCCGAGGCAGCGCCGAGGGCCATTACAACTGTCCGAGGCCATTATTAATACCAAGGGCATGTTACAGGGCCAATATGAAAAAGTCCATATACTGATACTTTTATTAACCAACTAAGGCAACTTCATTCAAGAACAGTCTTCGAGTCTCGGATCCAAATACAGCTAACCACGAATCTATAACAGGACCAATACAAAAAAAAAGCCAGATCATAACACTTTTATTACCGTAAATGGTTTTAATTCTTCGATTAAACAAAGAATAGAATCTTACCGTGAAGAAGATACAGGAATTCATACATTTGTAGCTGAACTTGTCTTTTCGCATTCACGATGGATTTTTGGTCAACATTGTCAGATGTAATTTCTGATTTCTCATCCAAGTACTTAATTTTATGCTATTACAATTCATTTCATCTAGCAAATATAAAGTAGCTAGGAAGAATAAATCAGACAGTTTAACTATTCTTACTCTGAGTAGTCTGCGTTCTGATAATTGATCAATGGAAATGAAACAGTGATAATAATCGAAAGTCGTACTCGAAAAGGCTGTGTAATATTTCCGTTTCAAGTCGTTACAAAACACTGAACATCATTTAAACTTTTTTTTTATGATATTAAGTTAAAAAAAAATTGAAAAAGTTGTCACTTATTTGAAGAAATAAACGACATTTTGATTCAATCGATGTCCCGTTTCATCTGTTCATAATGCATGGCTGTGATTTCGTAATGCACGGGTGTGATTTCGTAATGCATGACTGAGATTTCATAATGCATGGCTGTAGCAATTTCTCCGTTCATAATGACCAGTTGTCGAAATTTTCCTTTTATAAAGCATGGGCATTTCTATACATATTGTAGTAAGTTGGTTAATAATATAGTATTAATGTATGGACTTTTTCATATTGGCCCTGTAACATGCCCGAGGTATTAATAATGGCCAAGGATGGTTGTAATTGTCCCGAGGCAGCGCCGAGGGCCATTACAACTGTCCGAGGCCATTATTAAACCAAAGGCATGTTACAGGGCCAATATGAAAAAGTCCATATATTGATACTTTTATTAACCAACTAAGGCAACTTCATTCAAGAACAGTCCTCGAGTCTCGGATCCAAATACAGCTAACCACAAATCTATACCAGGACCAATACAAAAAAAAAGCCAGATCATAACACTTTTATTACCGTAAATTGTTTTAATTCTTCGATTAAACAAAGAATAGAATCTTACCGTGAAGAAGATACAGGAATTCATACAATGTAGCTGAACTTGTCTTTTGCGACCAATGGCGATCAATGCTGTTCTGAACTCCTGACAATGTATCAGGTTCATATTCTTCTCCGTCACGTCGTCGTACACCTGAAATTTATAAAAAGTATTGTGTGTAATTAAAAAACTTAACTGGATTTTGCAGTGCACTTTTTTTCGTCCCCGCAGAAGATGACAAAATTAACAAACAGTTGAGTTTCACTTGATATGGTCCACTCAGGTACACAGTTAAAATCACCAATTATTGGCAGGTATCTATTGTCCATCTATTGTCCATGTCAATCAATACAGTTCACTTCAATTATTACCTGTGGGGAAGTTCTCAAACCTCTTTCACAACTTAGTTTATTTTGCCACCTTCTGGCGCAATGAAAAAAAGTGCACTGCAAAATCCAGTTTAGTTTTTAATTTTCTCAAACATAAAATATATTTGAATTTCATTTATCTAGGGCATGCTATGCCTTAAAACTTTTCCAGATGCACAGGTTTGTCTGTACTCAGAGTAAATTTTGAGGTGAAAATGCAGCCATTTTAGCCAAAGGGTCCACATGAACCTTAAATATTTCTTTGCATTAATAGAAAATGGCGATTTGCTGGCAAATAAAGCCAAGATTTTTGCAAAAAACACACATACTTAATTACAGAGAGTTTCGTTATAACTTTGTAAACATAGATAACTCACTTGTTTGTCCATGATGCGCTAGCGTTTATTGTCTACAAAAGTTCTTAACCTTAACAGTCCCAATAAACTCGTGCTGAGTCACTAAAGTCGAGCGCACCCTAGAGGTGTACTTGAATAAGTCCATTTTTATACTTGTTTTAATCAATAGCTTTATTTATATACTTGTTTTAGGGAAATCATTGCTAGTATTGCATGCAATAATCCTCTATCTATTAAGCACGGAATTGTCAAACAAAGGAGTACAAGGGGAAAGGCTGTGGAATTTTTATAAAATTTCTGTATCTTTACCACTGAAACAACAAATGGGTATATAATCCTTAATATAAGTGCATGCTATAAAGTATTGATATTCCATTTAAACTTAGTTCGAAGATAAGTGCAATAAGGTATACGTTTTGCCTTCGAAAAATGTGTATTCCCTATTTCGAAAAGTGCCCGTTTAAAAAAAATTCACGACAGGTTTATTCTAAAATTACATATATATTGAATTTCTGTCGACGGACAATATTCAGATCCGTGTTAACGTTGCTTTTCATAAATCACCAATTATTGGCAGGTATCTATGGAAAGCCTCAGCTGTCATATATTAGAGATTTACATAAGGTTATGCTGAAGCTTCCAATGTAAAGTTAATACAGCGTGATGATGAATTAAATCATCAAAATGAAATCTTTAAATGATAAAATGTTAAGTTGAATCTACGTTGTGTTGACTTGCAACTTCAAGTGTTGATGTTGTGAAAGCATCGTGGTAAGCCACGGCGTTATGATGATATGCTTATAACACGTAACGTTGAGTTGAAACTACATATTGTTAAGTTGACATTACACGATGTTAACTTGATACTGGATAATGCTAAGACGTACTCTTCGATTGCTAGGATAACAAATGAAACGAAAAGTTGAACTTCATGATGTTGACTTATTATTAATAAATGTAAAGCTTAGATATCACAACGTTATATCATTATAATGTCACGATAGGTTTATCATACTGTATGTAGACTTTAAACTTCACGATGCAAAGCCAAACTAGCATAATGTTATATTACTATAATGTCGCGATAAGCTAACCATACAATATACTCACTAGAAATAACCTGACGTAAAGTTAAAAGTACGTGTTGTTAAGCTAGGATTGCACAATGTTATATCATTATAATGTCATGATAAGCTAACCATACAATATGCTCACTAGAAATTACACGACGTAAAGTTGAAAGTACGTGTTGTTGGGCTAGGATTGCACAATGTTATATCATTATAATGTCATGATAAGCTAACCATACAATATTCTCACTAGAAATTACACGACGTTAAGTTGAAAGTACGTGTTGTTGAGCTAGGATTGCACAATGTTATATCATTATAATGTCATGATAAGCTAACCATACAATATGCTCACTAGAATTTACACGACGTAAAGTTGAAAGTACGTGTTGTTGAGCTAGGATTGCACAATGTTGTATCATTATAATCACGGTCATGATAAGCTAACCATACAATATACTCACTAGACATTACACGACGTAAAGTTGAAAGTACGTGTTGTTGAGCTAAGATTGCACGATGGTATATCATTATAATGTCCCGATAGGCTTACCATTTAATATGCTCACCTGGAATTACAAGACGTACTGTTAAAACTACATGATGTTAAGTCAGAATAGCACGAACATTATGTCATCATAATGTTACGGAGGGATAATCATATATTGGGATCACATAAAACGACAGGGCGTACAGTTGAAAGTATTGAACGTTAAGTCTAGATAGCACGATGTCATATCATTAAAATGTATCGATAGGCTTTTATACAATGAGTTGACTTACAACGACAGAATATGCAGTTTAAAGTAGACGATGTTAAGCTTAGATATCACGATGTTATATCATTTTATGTCACGATAGGCTTATCAAAATTATTTTGACACGAAACGACACGAAGGTGGAAAAAGGTCCACTGATGTAGGACCTGCGGTATCTTGCAAATAGTGCCGCATATGCGTAGTAATAAAATGATCTAAAAGAGAATAAATTTAAAATACATTATTCTACTTTCTATTTACACTGTTACAGTACGGTCCGTACATCATTTCAAAATTTTGAAAAGTTTTCCAATTTTAGAATTTTGGAATTTTTATCAAAGTTTCAAAATTTCAAAATTCTGAATTTTTAAAAAGTTTTGAATTTTTAAAATTTTCACCAAATAATTGAAATTTTAAAATTATTAATACTGTTTTAGATTTTATAGTTTAGATTTTTATCAAACTTTAAAAGTACTAAACTTAACGTGCAGTTTTGATTATTTCACTTTTTGAAAGTTTGATTTTTAAAAGTTATTGATGAAGATATCAAAATTAGAAAAGGGCCACAAAGAGAGGCACCTGTTAACTGCGAAACGGAATACAAGCGGAACAAAACGAAACAAAATGAAATGAACAGTTACTGTTACGTAAACGTTTATGTATAGAATGAGACCAGAGGCAGGCAGTTGTAAGCTTATTAAACCTGCATCGAAAAAGTTTATTTACGTTTAAAAAATCTCTATAAACTTAGCGTTTCAGATATATAATTCAGAACTATTCGCTCGTCATTTAGGAAAATAGTGAAAACTGGACAACTCTCATTAGGCCGAGTAGTATGGTAGGGTTGAGTATGTATATATATTTTCAACTGAACTTTAAGCAATAAAATTGCTCTATACTTGATTTCAATTTTTTGCTTTATGACTTCTTACTATATGCAATCATATCGCACAACAATCAACTTTCAGTTAAGAAAAGAACACTGCAAAGTCTTGTCAAAATGAGGCCAAGTACTCTCCACGTTAAGAACCCGTGCAGTAACTCGTTGCAAGGAGAGATTTCTGTCCCTATTCAATATATCCTCATTTTCCAGTGGCATATAAATATGCCGATCAGCATCATGAACAGACTCTTACATGTTTTACCTGTTGTATATCATGTTAATTTGTTATCATCTTGAACATGCATGTAATATTTGCCACTGGCAACCAACAATTAATTATTAAGAATAGGTCGTTTTACAAAGAAACTAAGGTTTCAACTCCCTTGGGCAAAGTTGTCTTGTTCTGTCCGAGAAAAGGCTCCGCGTTGAAGACCGTACTTTGACCTATAATGGTTTACATTTACAAATTGTGATTTGGATGGAGAGTTTTCTCATTGGCACTCATACCACATCTTCCTTTATCTACTTAGATGGAATTTGATATTTTAACTTTCCTTTTGGTCAAACACCTCTTAAATTGTTTTGGTTCTTATATTTACTTGACTTTCAAATATTCGAATATTTTCAGCGTTCCGTAGGTAAATGATTTACTTAAAATTCAGCGTTTTACATTGTCCTGGTTTTTCGAGAGCATCATTGGTGTGTGGCCAAAATGACAAAATCCATCGTGCAGAGATCGTGGCACTGACTCTCTTTACACGATGGATTTTGACTGAACATAGATGCGTACTTGTACTTTGCTCAAGGTTGATTGTCGTACTAAAATAACTAAATAAAATGCTTCGCTGAGTGCAGCCTGATTCGACCGCAGTGGTCAAACCCTGAACAGTTGGTGCAAGTTTCGACACATTATTTAAGCTTGATACAGTCTGAATTTGGATTGTGATCAAACTTTTGACATAATATAGGTTTCTGACACATAATAAATTTGGTGATAGATCTTTAAAATTTTGAAATGGGTTGAAATATTTGTATTCATTTTCAATTGAAAATTTTTTGCTATTGCGCAATAATGTGCAATCGAAGATTTCTTCCTGGTCCAATATTGTGCTATTGCACAATAGTCTGAAAACGAAGATGTCTTGCTATTGCGCAATTCGGTGCAATTGAAGATTTCTTGCTAATGCGCAATACTATGCTATAGCGCAATACCATGCAATTGAAGATTTCCTGCTATTGCACAATACTTTATTTAATAATTTACACGTCATATTCGGTGTGTATCTCCTGATATATCAGTATTTTTTGCTTTAATATACAAATACGAAATATGAATCAATAGAAAAATAGAAAATTTTAAGAAGAAAAAATATGAAAAAATTACACCCCCCCCCCATTTTACCTCCCCACAGACTCAATCCCAACTTCCCCTTTGTGGTATGGTACCTTGCTGTACAATTTCAGAAAGATCTATACACTTGACCTCAAGTAATTGTCTGGAAACTAGAAAAATGCTTGTTTTTGCCCCTAATTCCTGAACTTCTGGGGCAATTACCCCCATACTTAATACCTGCCTTTCCTTTGCGATATGGAACCTTGTGGTACATTTTCAGAAAGATTCATACACTAATACACTAGTTATTGTCTAGAAACTAGAACAATGCTTATTTTGCCCCCTTTTGGGACCCTTCTTCCTAAACTGTTGGGACTATAACCCGAAATCAATCCCAACATTCTTTTGTGGTTTCAAACCTTGTGTTTAAATCTCATAGAAATCCAATCACTTAAACTAAAGTTATTGTTCGGAAACCAAGTGTCTTCGTATTCACCAACGGACATCTTCCGGACGTATAACGGATAAATGGATGTTGAACGGATGTGAAACGGACTTTAACCGGACGTTAAACGCGGAGAAAACGGATAATGAACGGATCTGAAACGGATAAATGCCATTGAAAATTTCGCGTCAACAATGGCAATTATTGGTGTGTTAGATTTCTTGTGTGTCATGAATGCTTATTATTCATAAATGACCTTAGAGTAAGAGCACATCTTCACCATCAAGCATCTCTTATTCAGGCAAGACACTACCCTTTGGCGGTATTTTGAAAAACAAACCAAGACCAGTTAAACGGAAACTTTTGAATATTTATGCGATTTACATGTATTATTATTGCCGCCTTTCATTTTTTCGCATATCGTGTTCTTCCATTTTATTCGATACGCTCCGTTTGGTGTACGTTGTATGCGGTACTCGTCCGTTGGATGTATGTTTGACAGCCGTTCTGTCTGGTACGTTTTCGTTTCTCGTACGTTGCATATTCTGTGTGTGTCCGTTGTGCCTTCGTTACGCGTCCGTTTTATTTTGTCAGTACATGAACGGACTCCCAACGGATAACAGTTTTGTCAACGTAAAACTTTTTTCGATCCGTTAGGCGTCTGTTCGTGCTATCCGGTAAAGCGACCACAGTTTAAGAAGTCGTAGAGCAAAAAAAAATGAAATCAAATTTGAGGAAATTTTCTTTAAATGTCTAAAGTGCAGAAGAAAATATAAACATAATAATTAACCTTAGCTGTTTGGCCTACTGCGAGTTTTCACTGTTACTCCTAAATGTTGGGCGCTGGGGAAACAAAATAGTTCTGAACTTTTATTTTAAACGCTCAGCTTATATAAGAGATTTTTTTTAAAAAGTGAATCTACTTGTTTGATAACGGTTTAAATAAAAAAAATCCATAGATGCAAAACCTTAAAAGAATTTCAGGATACTGTTATCTCATGTGATGTCCAATTTGTTTAAAAAACACTTCTTCTTTAAATCATTTATTTTGCATTTGAAAATTATTTGATATATTTCGTGCGTTTTATTCCTAATTAAGAATGATCTTAATCAGAGCCGTGCTTCTTGTTTTAACACAACTTTATCCGCTTTTGCGAAATATCTATTTTGTTATCCAATTTTCACCGCTTACAACTGCCTTCCTTTTGACTTATTTTGTACATTAGCTTTAGAGTAACCGTAGCTGTGCATTTCATTTTGTTTCGTTTCGTGCCGCTTTTATTCCGTTTCGCAGGTTTTTTTTCTTTGCGGCCTTTTCTAATTTTGATATCTTCGTCAAAAACTTTAAAAATAAACTTTCAAAAGCGAAATAATCAAAACTGCACGTTAAGAGTACTTTTAAAGTCTGATCAAATATCTAAACTATCAAATCTAAAAACAATATTTATAATTTTAATTATTTGGTGAAAATTTCAAAATTTCAAAACTTTTTAAAATTTTGAAATGATAATACTACATGGACCGTACTGTTACAGTGTAAATATAAAGTAGAATTTTAGTTTATTCTATTTCTAAATCATATTATTACTACGCATATGGGGCACTATTTGCAAGATGCCTCATGTCCTACATCAGCGGACCTTTCTTCCACCTTCGTGTCGTTTCGTGTCAAAATAATGTTTGATAAGCCTATCGTGACATAAAAATGATATAACAACGTGATATCTAAGCTTAACATCGTCTACTTTCAACTGTATATTCTGTCCTTTTAAGTCAACTCATTGTATAAAAAGCCTGTCGATACATTTTAATGATATGACATCGTGCTATCTAGACTTAACATTCAAAACTTTTAACTGTACGCCCTGTCGTTTTATGTGATCCCAATATGTGATTATCCCTCCGTAACATTATGATGACATAACATCGTGCTATTCAGACTTAACATCATGTAGTTTTAACAGTACGTCTTGTAATTCCAGGTGAGCATATTAAATGGTAAGCCTATCGGGACATTATAATGATATACCATCGTGCAATCTTAGCTCAACAACACGTACTTTCAACTTTACGTCGTGTTATTTCTATTGAACATATTGTATGGTAAGCCTATCCGGACATTATAATGATATAACATTGTGCAATCCTAGCTCAACAACACGCACTTTCAACTTTACGTCGTGTAATTTCTAGTGAGCATATTGTATGGTTAGCTTATCATGACATAATAATGATATAACATTGTGCAATCCTAGCTCAACAACACGCACTTTCAACTTTACGTCGTGTAATTTCTAGTGAGCATATTGTATGGTTAGCTTATCATGACATAATAATGATATAACATTGTGCAATCCTAGCTCAACAACACGTACTTTCAACTTTACGTCGTGTTATTTCTAGTGAGCATATTGTATGGTTAGCTTATCATGACATTATAATGATATAACATTGTGCAATCCTAGCTCAACAACACGCACTTTCAACTTTACGTCGTGTAATTTCTAGTGAGCATATTGTATGGTAAGCTTATCATGACAATATAGTAATATTACATTACGCTAGTTTGGCTTTACATCGTGTAGGTTAAAGTCTACATAAAGTATGATAAACCTATCGTGACATTATAATGATATAACGTTGTGATATCTAAGCTTTACATTTATTAATAATAAGTCAACATCATGAAGTTCAACTTTTCGTTTCATTTGTTATCCTAGCAATCGAAGAGTACGTCTTAGCATTATCCAGTATCAAGTTAACATCGTGTAATGTCAACTTAACAATATGTAGTTTCAACTCAACGTTACGTGTTATAAGCATATCATCATAACGCCGTGGCTTACCACGATGCTTTCACAACATCAACACTTGAAGTTGCAAGTGAACACAACGCAGATTCAACTTAGCATTTTATTATTTAAAGATTTCATTTTGATGATTTAATTCATCATCACGCTGTATTAACTTTACATTGGAAGCTTCAGCATAATGTTATGTAAATCTCTAATATATGACAGCTGAGGCTTTCCATAGGTATCTATTGTCCATCTATTGTCCATGTCAATCAATACAGTTCACTTCAATTATTACCTGTGGGAAGTTCTCAAACCTCTTTCACAACTTAGTTTATTTTGCCACCTTCTGGCGCAATGAAAAAAGTGCACTGCAAAATCCTGTTAAGTTTTAATTTTAAAACATAAAATATATTTGAATTTTATTTATCTAGGGCATGCTATGCCTTAAAACTTTTCAGATGCACAGGTTTGTCTGTACTCAGAGTAAATTTTGAGGTGAAAATGCAGCCATTTTAGCCAAAGGGTCCACATGAACCTTAAATATTTCTTTGCATTAATAGAAAATGGCGATTTGCTGGCAAATAAAGCCAAGATTTTTGCAAAAAACACACATACTTAATTACAGAGAGTTTCGTTATAACTTTGTAAACATAGATAACTCACTTGTTTGTCCATGATGCGCTAGCGTTTATTGTCTACAAAAAGTTCTTAACAACCTTAACAGTCCCAATAAACTCGTGCTGAGTCACTAAAGTCGAGCGCACCCTAGAGGGTGTACTTGAATAAGTCCATTTTTATACTTGTTTTAATCAATAGCTTTATTTATATACTTGTTTTAGGGAAATCATTGCTAGTATTGCATGCAATAATCCTCTATATATTAAGCACGTAATTGTCAAACATAGGAGTACAAGGGGAAAGGCTGTGGAATTTTTATAAAATTTCCGTACGTTTAGCACTGAAACAACAAACGGGTATATAATCCTTAATATAAGTGCATGCTATAAAGTATTGATATTCCATTTAAACTTAGTTCGAAGATAAGTGCAATAAGGTATACGTTTTGCCTTCGAAAAATATGTATTCCCTATTTCGAAAAGTGCCCGTTTAAAAAAAAAAAAATTCTCGACAGGTTTATTCTAAAATTACATATATATTGAATTTCTGTCGACGGACAATATTCAGATCCGTGTTAACGTTGCTTTTCATAAATTTGTGGTTTCAAAAAGAAACAAAAACCGGGTCCTATACAAAGACAAAACCCTGTCATTATATAGTGAACAACATTGTCAAAACCGGGTCCTTCCACTTTGACCTGACCCATTTCTTTCGTTCCATGCACATAAATACAAGTATTGAGGTGCTCAAAGTGACTAATCTTGCAATCTCCATGTTCACATCTTTCTATACGTACCTTCCGTTCCGTACAAGGTGCACAATTTAACGAGAAATCAAACAAATTCAAGGCAAGGTTCACTCAATTCATCATTTTGACGTGCCTTTTGACTTATTTCTCCATTAACCTAGAACGGTTGTAGAAAATATTTCATCTCACAATCGAAAATACTTATATATGTATTCATATTCTTAAATATCATAAAAATAACAAATAAATGAACAGAAATCCTGCATTTTCTCTGTCTGTTGATGGTCCGTCACCGTACCGGATATTAGATACCACTGAGTCCAAACATTTTTTGCCGGGGTAGTTTAGACACAATGTACCTGTATAATAATGAGTTTTTGTGGATTGAATCAGTCAACCAAATGGTTTACCCTTGTTTTCACTTGCAATGTTGACATTATTTTCCTTTTAATAGCTGAACACGTCTGATTCATGCGTAACCCATCTCTAGCTAAGGCGGACGGATCCAATGAGGTCGAATTATTCACTTGCCAGTGAATAATTCATCAGCGATGTTTTTTTTATCTTATTTTGACAAAATTAACTAAACTGGCTGCTAAAAGCGAATTATTATTTCACTATTTCACTTTCATTAATGATTGAAAAAAATAGGATCAATTATGTTTATTTTTAGTTTACTACGGCCTATTACAAAGCTTTAATGAGCTTGAAAGGAGAAGATGCTAAAAGTACAATTGAGGCTGTTCACGCAAGTTTAGTACCTTTGGAAAAGGCTATTGTAGAAAGAGGAAATTATTATGGAGGTAAAATATTTATAGTGAATTGAACTTTTGAAAGCGCAAATAGTTTTGTACAAAATTCAATTGGATTTTTAGTTTTTTTTTTTTTTTAATTTCAATCTTGTTTAAAAAGGAGCGGTTATGTTATATAAATATTTCACAAACAATTTTAATGACTCGGTGATCTCATGTTATTGTACTCTCCTTGAGGGAAGGAGGTCATGCGTTCGATCTACATTTAGATCAAACCAAAGACTTTCAAACAGCATATGCTGCTTTGTGGTGAATTTATGAGTAAGAGCAAAAACTGGTCTGCTCGGAGAAAGAATAATGCCGGTATCTGATTAAGATGGTATGTCATCCTGCAAACTGTTACCGAATAAACAAGCACGTTTAATTCGACTCAACATGCCAATCTAGTACAAATATGATTATTTTGCAAATGGCACAAACATGTTATGGTTCGAATATGAACATGATATTTCTTTTGAACAGCCATCAATCTATTAACAAAACAACTGCAATGTCTTCTTTCTGCGTCTTTGTCCACATGCCGTCCCGGTGGTATCGTGGAAGCGTGCTAGTCACGAGTTCGGGAGGTCAATGGTTGAAACCCTGGCAGAATCAAAACAAATGATTGAAGATTTGTATTTGCTGCTTCTCTCCAAAGCACGTGGCATTTAGAAGATAGGGCAAAAACTGATCAGCTTGGAGTCAAATTATGTCCCGGTAGAGTGCCATGTATTCATGCGGACAATCACCATGTGAACTAGCACGTTAAAAATTCCGACTCGGCGTGTCGATCTTGTATACAGCAGAAAAAAATTATATCACATTAACATGTTCTCGTCCTGATATGCATGTAAGATTTGCAACTGATGCTAAGATATTTCATCATCATAAATTAGATACTGTTTACTTATTAATTGGCATTGCACAAGGTCATGCGTTTCTCAGGCTGTTGTGACGTCTTTACACTAAATCCGTTGGATGTGTACTGATTAAAAAACATGATTTATCTAGTATAGTTGTAATCGGCTTTGAACTAGCTTTCAGTAAGTGCGAGTACTCTTTTATCGGTGTTTTGTGTCTATTGGTATCTACTGTCCAAAGGTTAGGGTGAAGGTTGAGCGCTCACAAACACTGCCACATTCTGTATTTTGCCTGTCCCAAGTTAGGAGCCTGTAGTTCAGTGGTAGTCGTTGGTTCATGTCTGTCATATTTGTTTTTCGTAAATTGTTTTGTTAGGAATTAGGCCATTAGTTTTCTCGTTTGAATAGTTTCACATTTTTATATCGGGCCTTTTATAGTCGACTATACGGTATGGTGTTTTTCTCATTGTTGAAGGCCGTACGGTCGCTTATAATTGCTTATATCCACTTCATTTGAGCTTTGTTTGAGAGTTTTCTCATTGGCAATTATACCACATCTCCTTATTTTTTTACCGATAACCCCATTCAGCCAAAAAACATTGTCATCGTAACTATAAACAGGCAAGAGAAGTAAAACAGGCAAAATGAGAATCACTTATTCCCATCCCTCCAAATATATTCTTTCATCTGATATATTTTTTTCACTTTACAAGATCTTTATAAATGGTCTGTTTTCTAATATGTTGTCCCGTACTTACAGGTATAATAAAATGCTATTCGTTTTCGATTTATAATAATGTAATAAGTGGATAAAGATTGTATGTGATTGATTTCTTTGGATTATTATTTTTTTAAACAGCCATTGGACATGATAAATTGCATAAATATGTCATGCAGTCATTAGATACAGATATTCATATCACTATTTATTATAGACTTTTACACTATACTGTATAATTTCAGGTGAGAAACCATCTATGTTAGACTTTTTGTTATATCCACACTACGAGAGAATAGAAGCAATTAGAACGGGTTTCCATGCTGATCTTATGCCAATAGACAAATTTCCCAAGCTTAATGCTTGGGTTTCACGGATGCAGACTGTGCCAGCAGTCAAGGAGACAATGTTTGATACACAAACCCACATTGGTTTTTATAAATCATACGGATCTGGAAAAACAGATTTTGACATTGGATTAAAATAAACTTTTTTTTTATTTCTGAGACAATTTTATAGATATATCTATATATTCAATATCATTTTTTATTCCATATTGATAGAACTTTAGTAGGTTTTTCTATATGAATGGGATTTATAATAAATAAGCATATTCACCTGCGGAAAAAGTATATGCACCGCGCAAAACGTCGCGTGCTTTTACGTGCATGATTTTGGTAAAAAACGTTTGATGTACAATTGGTTTTGGTAAATAATTGCCATTACATACATTTCTCTTGGAATATGGAATAAAACAATTACTGTCTTTTGTTTCGGTAAATATGTGGTTTAATTGACTTTTGAAAAACTGATATTCACTTCAGCCGTTGGCCTCAGTGAATATCAGTTTTTCCAAAGTCAATAAAACCACACATTTACCTCATCAAAAGACAGTAATTGTATAATATTTTATGAAAGAAGATCTGCAAGTTGTTATTGACCAGAACATTTTACATTAATTTAGTAATATATGTTACTTTATGACGAAACAAACAAAACATACAGCCGTATTACTGTTATAAACATGCACTGTAGCTACGTGCATGTATTTTATACAAGTGAGATAACCGTAACTGTTGACTGGGGTATTACAATATAGTCGTGTCCGGACTCCATCCGTTCTGACAGAGAAAAAAAGCTTTAGTGTGGCGTCTGTTTGACTGTGCGGGATGTATGAATATACAGCCAAGTCGGAATGGTGAAACTGAACCCGATGCCTCGTGTAGGGAGTGTACCTCGTTCTTTACGTTAAGGAACCTAACAGTGCTCTTTCCGGGGTCCGTATGTGGAATGTTGAAAGGTACAATTTCAGTCCCTTTCCATCATACCCATACACATTTTCCAGTGGCAGTCATAAATTTACAGCTCTTCATCTCAGTCGACCTGCCTTGCAGAATCTATGTATTGTGCTTATGTCAATTTGTTCTCGTCCTGAATATGTAATAAGTAATTAACAGTGGTCGTTAAACAGGCAATAATCAACCAATACAGGTCAGGAATCGTGTTGTCGTGTGTGTTCAATAACAGAACATATCATTTGTTTTGATATAATAAATGAATGTATTACGTTCATACCTAGTGTTGTAGCTGTCTTAATATATGTGTTCCATCTGTCTGTTTTAGAATAATCTGTTTCTGAAATTTACATAAAGTGCTGTTATCGACTTTCAAATCCATGCAGTTTTGTCAGAACATTTCAAAATTCTAGTGTATATAGAAGAGTATTTTTATTATTTTAGAAGGTATAAGACCTGGATGCTTCATACCTTGTATATATGCCTTACCTTACGAAGTTTCCGTCTGTCAAATGTCCATTGTCCTTGACCTCATTTTTACAGTTCAGCGACTACTTAAAAAACTAGGTAGCTTTTTTTGTCATGTGAACTTCTCTCTTATTATGAGTACAATGAAGTAGGATTACAATATTTGGTATATAGGATCCTTGTGAGGTCTACATGTCCGTCAGACAGGGTTCAACTGACCTCGACCTCACTTCATGGATTAGAGATTAAGGTTACAGTTACGTAATTATGTTCGTTTCTCAGATACCATAAGCAAAAGATCAACTATATTTGGTGTATTGGATTATTTCAATGTATACATGTTCGTCTTGTAGGTCTCATCTGACCTTGATCTCATGTTCATGTCCATTAGTCAATGTTCACCATGAAAATGAGGTCCGTTTCTCATATAATATAAGCAGTATCTCAACTGTATTTTAGTGTATGGAATGATTGTAAAATGTACATATCCGTCTGGCATGTTTCATCTGACTTTGATCTCATTTTCGTGGTTCATTAGTCAATGTTATAAGTTTGTGTTTTGGTCTGTTTCTCAGATGCTATGACTTATGTTATGAAGTTATCGTCTGCCATCTGTCCATTGTCCTTGACCTCATTTTTACAGTTCAAAGACTGCTAAAAAACTGTATAGTGTCTTTGTCATATGATTTTTTTTTTCACTTATTATGAGTAATAAGATAATAATATTTGGTCTATGGGATCCTTGCAAGGTCTAATTGTCCGTCAGACAGGGTTCACCTGACCTCGACCTTACTTCATGGATTAGAGATCAAGATTAAAGCTACGTGATTATGTCCATTTCTTAGATACTATATGCAGTAGGTCAACTATGTGGTGTATGGAATGATTGTAAGGGGTACATGTCAGTCTGGCAGGTTTCATCTGACCTTGACCTCATTTTCATAGCCATTAGTCAATGTTAAGGTTTCCTGCTTAAGTGTACATTTTAGATACTATAAGCAATAAATCATTTATATTTGGTGCATGGACTGATTGTAAAAGAGAGGCGAAAGATATCAAAGGGACATACAAACTCATTAGTCGAAAATAAACTAACAACGCCATGGCAAAAAAAAAGAAAAGGACCAAAAGACAAACAACAGTACACAAAACACAACATAGAAAACTAAAGACTGAACAAAGCGAACCAATCAAAATCCGAGGGTGACTATGATCTCACGTGCTCCGGAATGGTAGGCAGATCCTGTTCAACATGTGGCACCCGTCGTGTTGCTCATGTAAGAACCAATTCGGTAATAAGCCTTAATCGTTAGGTCACATTCGGGGAAAACAGGACAGGATTGTGCTTACAATTGGAACATACCCGTCGTCATATGTGAAACAGATATTCCATAACGGACAACCAAATATGACGTGAGGCGTCCGTTAAATGTTTGAAGGGATGTAATATGTACATGTCTGTCCGGGAAGGAACATCTGACATTGACCACATGGATCGTTGATAATGTTAAGTTTATTTCATGCTTTTAGTTAAGCGTTTATCTTAAAGACTTCACGATCAGAAAAGTAGGCGAGACAATTCCGCATGTGCACTCTTGTTATAGATTTAAAGATGCAAGTCCTATGCCTCAACTGTACATGTATCGCTGTATATCACATTTTAAGAATAATTTAAGTTCATAAAATTACTGTTGGCTGACGAAAAAATTGGGAATTTGTCCTTATATAAAAACCACTATCTTCGTTCATAAAATGATCATAATGATATATCATATTGTTATATATATATAATAGAGATTTTTATTTCAATCAATCATTAACCGAGAGGTGTCGGCGATTCACATCCTTCAAAGAGGGAGTTCGATTCCCAGTGCGAGCAGGTAAAAATTACAAAAGTAAAAGATATTTTTTAAATGAATTCCATTTGTGAACAAAAATTTATTGAAATTAAGAACACAAAAGAAACAATTCAATATATACAGAGTTCCAATAGAAACGCAACCCCTGCATGTTTTTTTTACATCGCGATGACCGTGAGGGTATTCCGATGTATTGTTGCCACAGAGATTTGACTTTCGTTTTTGACTGGTAACCGTTCGTATAAATACGCGGACATTATCGAGTGCAAAATAACATTCCTTATCGCTTGTTATAAATTGATTTCTTCAATGAATACTCATAAAAAAATTTGTTTTTTGAACATAAATTTATAATATGAAAATGTTTTGTCGTTAGAAATATATATATAAGTAAAAAATCATTAATATCCATGCACACGTACAAAAAAAGTGTGTTAACGCAAGCGGAAGAATATCTAAAGAACGTTTTGCGGGAAAATATGAATGCCTGCTCAAATCCAATCTATTAGAAAAATCGAATTAATACAGAAGAGTGTCCATCATGTACTTGCACTGCACTATTATTAGAATAGTAGAATAGAATGATATACAAATAGATGAAAATAATATATACATGTAACTGTTATATACAAATATTAATATAATATATAACAACAAACCAGAGCATACTGATTTGTATCACTACAATATAATAGTTATTACGGTGAGGTTGAATTCCCTGTCATTTATTCACCATCCACGCACGAACTTGTCTCAGAAAAAAAAAATCTCTGTACATTAACCTCACTTTCAGGTATAGAGATGTGATTTTTTTTTCTGAGACAAGTGATTGTGACCATCCACAATAACTTGCGGTCATCCGATGTTCATTACTTCAGTACTTTGATTTTTCTCTCCTTCAAATGAAAAATCAAAAGTTAAACTGACGGATATTTTTTTATAATTTACCAATCGTTTGAAGACGTTCTAGGACATTTCCAGATTTTAACAGAACAGAAAAAATGAGAAATGTACAAGTTTGATAGCCCATACCCACCGTAATGAACCCCTTTAGCTAAGGTTATCAAAAAGTAATCCAGATTAACAATTATCCTATATCTTTGGTTCAGTATGACCACATTTGAACGGAAATTTTCAAGTTTTGATTTCGACCTCTATGGATTTAAACCAAGTTTCTGAACGGAAAAAATCGATTCCCAACATAAATGTTAAAACAACGTATCGCCAAATGTTTGAGGAATGCATCGAAAATGTTTTAGTAGTTTTATTAAAAAAGGAATCAAAAATGGGCTTGGATATGATGTACTGCGTTTCTATAGCCTTAGGCACTGCACTCAAAAATAATTTTGTGAGTCCACTTCAACGATAAAAAAGCGTTGATTCTAGATAAAAGAAATCACGGTAAATGAATAGGCTTACGTCACAGCAATGGGTCAATAGAAAGTCAAGCAAAACTTGTTCTCAGTGTTGCAAGTTTCTGCATCAGTTCTATTCTTCACAATTTGGCTATGTACAAAATCAAGGTAAGCGATCGGGGTTTCTTGGGGCCTTAAGTTCACATTTATATATGGAATACTCTAGTAAAGATATATCCTGTATCTGCATATAATGAATGCTACAACTTTATTCGATGTATACATTTGAATTGTATGTTATACTGCCTGTTATCGTCATTCCTCTATGCATTTATGAATGAGTAATAACGATTTCGTTTATCTTGGTTTAAAATCATATATGTCAAATTTAAAAAAGTTGAATATGTTTTGTACACTTGAATGGATAAGTTTTACTATATAACAAGTGTACAAGGACTTTATTGTAAAAGAAAATTCTTTAACTTATCGATATCTTCAGAAATGTTCTGCTATTGAATTATTGTCTTCCCGTACTCTTATTCGTCGATTGAATACAGTGACTTTAACCACGAGACCTCTTGTTAGAACTTCGGCAACCACATAGCTCAAGTGCAGGGGAAATCATGATGAAAGAAAAGACAAACGTGTATTGAAAGGTAGATAGTGTTAATTGATTCTGAAAGAACAAAAATCTTACACTAAATCATTTAACAACTGTCAGGACAAAATTTCATTTATAGATAAAAACGCAGAGAAAATAAATTTAAAACAATAGCATTGCTCTATCAACTCACTATTTTTCAGGTGATCAATGGTTCTGTGTTGATTTTTTACGATCGATAAGCTTCGGCAACAATACCCGAATAATAATTAGCAGTAAAACTTTTCGATTAACAATCACTAAATGCAATTCGTTTGTCGATTATATAGGATTAGTAATAAATGGAGGGGGATTTGAATACTAGTAGAGGATTTATATATGTATATATGCATGGATTGGTTCAAGGACGCTAAGGGTATACATTTAAAGTCCCCGTTGCCTACGACGGGGGCATACAAATAGTGATCGAATGCATGTTGCTCAATCTTTAGTTTTCTGTGTGTGTTATGTGAACTGTCGTTTTTCATTTGACCATCGTGTTGTCTATTTTTCATCGACTAATGGCTTGTTATTGCCCTTGGTATTTTTCACCTTTGTTGATCTTTATAAACAGCCAAAAAGTCGTATGACCTAAAATTAAAATTCCTTAGGGGTCAGTAAAATATGACTGTATTGCTGTATAAGCTTGATTGCAATGTTCGTGTTTCATTACAATAAAATCATGAAGGTAAACAAAGAAAATACCATATTAAATAATTCATGATATCTCATGATATCGGCAATATATTCAAACTAACTAGGCCCGGGATGCTTTAACCCAACAGTGATTATCAATAACATATGACTAGAGTAAAATAATTTGTTTGTTCATATAAAACATTCTACATTTTAACCTTATCGTTGCACAAAATGACACAATGTGTTTTAGAGCAAATCTTGAGTATTTAATAGACTCGTCCAACGAAATATTGAATATTTAGTTTATATCTTGTGCGCAAGATAACAGGTTATTTAAGCAAACAGATATAGTAAATTTGTTGTATTTTCATCTCGGACTTTAATTTTAAGATAGAAAGGATGTCGCTAAAAACTTACACAAAGGGTTTTTAATTTTTTACTTTATACATTATTGGTCTGACATTGTGCTCAATCTTAAACTACACAATATCCGTGAAAATAGATTATTGTTTGTTCTTCTAAAATACCTTCGTTATTTCTCACCTTCAATCAAATTAAATGTCAACCTACAAAGTAGACCGTCACCTTTGAAGCTCCATACGGACAGTATTTGATAACTTTTTGTTTATGTTTCATATGTTCATCTAGTATCGCCACATGTGTATGATGGAGCATCAACTTGCTACACTGGGGTATAATGAAGAATGTTCCTATGTAAAAAAAAAAACAAAAAAACGGAGATGTGGTATGATTGCCAATGAGACAACTATCCACTATAGACCGAATGACGTAGATGTTCGCATGTCCATGAGGGAAATTAAGATTACGAAGAAATTTGATTGAGTCCATTTCCTAGATTCTAGAAAAACAAACCACGGTAAATGAATAGACTGAAGACACAGCAATAGTTTTAAAATAGAAAATAGAGCATACTTTTAGCTTATTCTCAGTGTTACAAGTTTTGACATCAGTTTTAAATTCCACAAATTTAGTTATGAACAGTGTAATTTATATAAGGAATACTCTAATAGATATATATCCTGTAGTATCATAAATAAATGCAATAACTGTATGCATGGCTAAATTTAAATTGTATGTTATACTGCTTGTTATTGTCATTAGAGTCTGTGGTATGTCTTCTTCACTCCAAAATCCTCTACATTTATGACTGGATCATACCGATTTCGTGTATCTCGTTTATCTTGGGTTTTAATCAAGTCTTTATCAATAAGTACATATTTTGTCGACTGACGATTTACACAGACCTCGTGTAACTATATAGAACTTTAGCTATTACAACTGGCATTTTCCAATGCCGGTCTATTTGTAGAACATATCCAGCCTACTTTTTCAATATGAGATAAAACCAAAATTGAAATGTCCTGTCAAATATACTGTCCCATTTCAAATGTTTATTTTTGTTTTGCAGAATAGTTTATTTACCTGTGTAATCCACAGATAATCCAGGGCAATTCTTAAACGATAACGAAAAAGTGTATGGTCATCTTAGTATAGAAAGTCCCTATATTGAGGTATGGGTCTCTCTTGACCATTCATGGAGTACGTTTGAAAGCCAAATTTGTGAAATTATGCCAAAGATGAACACAAACATGATGGTTAATTTTGAATTCTGAGATGTTTATAAAAATAAGACAAAAGTTTACGGAAAAATGTATAATACTTGAATATACATAACGATATAAGTTTTTGTATTATACTTTTATTATTTATAAACAACGATAAATTATTATTATCGATTACTTGTTTCTCTATCTACAGTTTTCTGTGTATTTTGTCTGGGACTATTATACTAGTTAGCTATTAGTATTATAGTCCCAGATTTTGTGAATTGTTGTTTTTTTATTGTCGATTTTCATTTGACCATCATGTTGATAAGATATTCCAGATCTTGGATTCCCTTTGAAATTCATGATTTCCTTGATATGACTTCGTAGTGGTACGAGTTGATGTGGTATGAGTTTGCAATGGTACGAGGTGACTTGCTTCCGTTGTTTGTTTTTGTATCGTTTTTCAATTTTCACCATGTCATTGTCAGTTTGTCACCGACTTACGAGTTCGAATATCCCTTTGGTATCTTCCGCCTCTCACAAAAAAAAAATTGCTTGTTGCTTGCCTGAGGGAGTTAGGAGCTATATGACAAAAAGAATAGCCAAATTCATCTAGGGTCAACTTTGCCTGAGGGAGTTAGGAGCTATATGACAAAAAGAATAGCCAAATTCATCTAGGGTCAACTTTGCCTGAGGGAGTTAGGAGCTATATGACAAAAGAATAGCCAAATTCATCTAGGGTCAACTTTGCCTGAGGGAGTTAGGAGCTATATTACAAACAGAATAGCCAAATTCATCTAGGGACAACTTTGCCTGAGGGAGTTAGGAGCTATATGACAAAAGAATAGCCAAATTCATCTAGGGTCAACTTTGCCTGAGGGAGTTAGGAGCTATATGACAAAAAGAATAGCCAAATTCATCTAGGGTCAACTTTGCCTGAGGGAGTTAGGAGCTATATGACAAAAGAATAGCCAAATTCATCTAGGGTCAACTTTGCCTGAGGTAGTTGGAACCTTAGTTTCTTACTAATTTCTATATTTATCAACGGGGGGGGCTTTTAAAAATTAAAAGCTTTAAATCGTATAGCTTAGACAAATTCTGATTGAATTCAGACGAGAGATTTCCAAAATCTAAATGAAAATAAAACACCAAAAGCACCCAAATATAAAACCAACAAAAAACAACCAACAACAAGCACTGACGAGGTATAATTAATGCATCAGTTTTGATAATCAATATTTTTATCTTAATTTTTTCCAGCTTGTGACTAATTTCTACAAATTTGTCAGGTCACAGGGACAAGACCAAGAAGCCCAAACAGAATTAAACAAAAATCTGGAAATTTTTGAAAAAGCTATTGAAAAAAGAGGGGCATATTTTGGAGGTAATTTAATTTTTCTTACAAGAAAAAAAACCTTTGTTCAGAATAAAACAACAACTACCGTATTTGTTTTTCTTGACATGATTTTTGTCGAGCCTGCGACTTTTGTCGCAAAAGCGAGACATAGCAATCCTACATTCCGTCGGCGGCGGCGGCGGCGTCCACAAATATTCACTCTGTGGTTAAAGTTTTTGAAATTTTAATAACTTTTTTAAACTATCCTGGATTTCTACCAAACTTGGACAGAAGCTTGTTTATGATCATAAAATAGTATCCAGAAGTAAATTTTGTAAAAAAAAAATCCTCTTTATCCGTATTTTACTTATAAATGGACTTAGTTTTTCTGCCAGTTAACATTACATTCACTCTGTGGTTAAAGTTTTTAAAATTTTAATAACTTTCTTAAACTATCCTGGATTTCTACCAAACTTGGACAGAAGTTTGTTTATGATCATAAGATAGTATCCAGAAGTAAATTTTGTTAAAATTTATTTCCTGTTTTTCCGTATATTACTTATAAATGGACTTAGTTTTTCTTCCAGTTAACATTACATACATACAGTCTGCAGTTTAAGTTTTTAAAACATTTGGAACCCTTAGAAATTTTTTTTTCGTGTAGTGCTCATTGGAAAAGGGCTGACATTTACGTGTTTGAATAATGTGAACAAAACTGTGTTCTTCAATACAGAGGAAAATTCAAACAAAACAAATAGTATCAATGCTCTGGAAATAGCTAGTTTATGACATTTATTAAAAAAATGAAAATTAAGAAAGGATTAAAATGTTTGCTTACTTAGGGTTGATGGGCTGTATACTGTGACTTTAATGTGGATATATATGTAGTCACTGCTCTATAGAAGTCCATCGGTAATGGCTGTGAATGGTAACGAATATGAATGAAAGTAAGTGAAATAAAGAAAGTATCAACTTTTTCATTTATTTTGTTATTTTTTGTTTTGTTATAGGAGACAAAGTAGCCATGTTGGATTTCTTTGTATGGCCATGGTTTGAGAGAATGAGTCCTTTAAAGGCAATGAATATTGAAATACTTCCAGAAGATAAATTCCCAAATTTAAATCAGTGGGTTGCCCGGATGAGGAATTTACCAGCAGTAAAAGCAAAACTATTCGATGACCAATCACATCTGATTTTTATGAAATCCTATTCTAGTGGACAACCAAATTATGATTTTGGTCTTTAATGTGTTATGAAGAAAAATGACTGGTGAAGAATCGTTAACCAATTCAAAATATTTATTTATGTGCTTTTGACAAGTCTCTAAGATGCCATGTTTAAGACAGGTTTAATTTACCATTTATTATCAGAAAAACTTTGTATGTATTTTGAAAATTATTGTTATGTTGATTTGGATATATAATAAAAGCAAATTGTTATTTCTTGTCATTTTAGCTGAATAATTTCATAATGAAAATTAAAAACACAAAAGAAACAATTCAATATATACAGAGTTCCGACAGAAACGCAACCCCTGCATGTTTTTTTTTTCTCTCCATCCAATGAAAAATGAAAACCGACGGATATTTTTTTTTATAATTTACCAATCGTTTGAAGACGTTCTAGGATATACATACAGAACATTTCCAGATGTTAACAGAACAGAAAAATTGAAATGTACAAGTTTGATGGCCTATACCCACCGTAATGAACCCCTTTAGCTAAGGTTATCAAAAAGTAATCCAGATTAACAATTATCCTATATCTTTGGTTCAGTATGACCACATTTGAATGGAAATTTGCGAGTTTTGATTTCGACCCCTATGGATTTAAACCCAAGTTTCTGAACGGAAAAAATCGATTCCCAACATAAATGTTAAAACAACGTATAGCCAAATGTTTGAGGAATGCATCGAAAGAAAAATTTAGTAGTTTTATTAAAAAAGGAATCAAAAATGGGCTTGGATATGATGTACTGCGTTTCTATAGGCACTCAAAAATCATTTGGTGAGTCCACTTTAACGATAAAAAAAGAGTTGATTCTAGATAAAAGAAATCACGGTAAATGAATAGGCTTACGTCACAGCAATGGGTCAATAGAAAGTCAAGCATAACTTGTTCTCAGTGTTACTGATGCAGAAACTTGCAACACTGAGAACAAGTTATGCTTGAGTTCTATTCTTCACAATTTAGCTATGTACAAAATCAAGGTAAGCGATCGGGGTTTCTTGGGGCCTTAAGTTCACATTTATATATGGAATACTCTAGTAAAGATATATCCTGTATCTGCATATACTAAATGCAACAACTTTATTCGATGCATACATTTAAATTGTATGTTATACTGCCTGTTATCGTCATTCCTCTATGCATTTATGAATGAGTAATAATGATTTCGTTTATCTTGGTTTAAAATCATATGATATTTCAACGTCGGAAACCGCATAGCTCAAGTGCAGGGGGAAATCGTGATGAAAGAAAAGATAAACAAACCTGCATTGAAAAGTAGATAGTGTTAATTGATTCTGAAATTTAAAAAAAAAAATCATACACTAAATCATTTAACAACTGTCATGACAAAATTTCATTAATAAATAAAAACGCAGAGAAAATAAATTTAAAACAATAGCATTGCTCTATCAACTCACTTATTTTTCACGTGATCCATGGTTCTGTGTTGATTGTTTATCAAGTTCACGATCGATAAGCTTCGGCAACAATACCCAAATAATAATTAGCAGTGAAACTTTTCGATTAACAATCACTGAATGCAATTTTTTTGTCGATTATATAGGATTAGTAATAAATGGAGGGAGGTGTGTGAATAGAGGATTTATATATGTATATATGCATGCATTGGTTCAATAATTTCCTTATTATTATAATAACAAGAAATTTGTGTCATATGACTTTAAAAGTGTTTACCAATAAGTTCATATTTTGTCGACTAACGATTTACAAAGACCTCGAGTAACTTTATACTATATAGAACTTTTAATTATTACAACTGACATTTTGCAGTGTCTTTTTGTAGAACATATCTTGTAAATGTACGCCTATTTTTTTCATATGAGTTAAAAAAAAAACAAATGTCGTAATAAATATCCTGTGATTTACTGCCCCATTGTGAATGTTTATTTTTGTTTTACAGGTAAGTATACTCGCATATGTAATCAAGTCCAGTACGATTCTTAAACAGCGACAATAAAAACTATATGGCCGTATTGTGGTATGGGTCTGACTGGACACTGCAAAGTTCTAATAACACTTGGTTCTAGAATTCATCGGGTACGCTCGAGACCAAAACTTTGTAAAAGCCAAATCAATGTCATTATACCAAAGATAAACTCAACTTGACCATGATGGATATTTTCGAGTTTTAAACACACAGCTGTACTCCGTCAATTAAATAAAACAACCATTTGCGTAAAATTTCAAATATAATACTTAAATATCCAAAATTATAATTATATAAGTTTGTTTTATTAATTGTTTGTTTATATTACTTTTATTATTTAGAATAGAAGAAGAATGTGTCTGAGGACACGAATGCCCCCGCTCAAGCTTTGTAATTTTAAAAAGTTAAAAGAGGGCATAACTCCAGAACGGTAAGTGACTCACTGCCCAAATTCGAACTCTGTTTGCTAGTTTTGGTTCTTAGCATTGTGTTTGAGTTTCATGAAATTTGGATGAGGAAAACTTAAGTTACACGGAGGGACGGACAGAAGGACGCCAAGAGTATACATTTAAAGTCCCCGTTGCCTAAGGCGGGGGCATACAAATATTTATCGAATACATGTTGCTCAATCTTTAGTTTTCTGTGTGTGTTATGTGAACTGTCGTTTTTCATTTGACCATCGTGTTGTCTATTTTCCATCGACTAATGGATTGTTATTGCCCTTGGTATTTTTCACCTTTGTTGATCTTTATAAAAAGCCAAAAAGTCGTATGACCTAAAATTAAAATTCCTTAGGGGTCAGTTAAATATGACTATTGCTGTATAAGCTTGATTGCAATGTTCGTGTTTTATTACAATAAAATCATCAAGGTAAACAAAGAAAATACCATATTAAATAATTCATGATATCTCATGATATCGGCAATCTATTCAAACTAACTAGGCCCGGGATGCTTTAACATTGATTATCAATAACATATGACCAGAGTAAAATAATTTGCTTCGTCATATAAAACATTCTACATTTTAACCTTATCGTTCCACAAAATGACCCAATGTGTTTTAGAGCAAATCTTGAGTATTTAATAGACTCGTCCAACGAAATATTGAATATTTGGCTTATATCTTGTGCACAAGATAACAGGCTATTTAAGCAAACAGATCAGTATAGTAAATTTGTTGTATTTTCATCTCGGACTTTAATTTTAAGATAGAAAGGATGTCGCTAAAAACTTACACAAAGGGTTTGTAATTTTTTACTTTATACATTATTGGTCTGACATTGTGTTCAATCTTAAACTACACAATATCCGTGAAAATAGATTATTGTTTGTTCTTCTAAAATACCTTCGTTATTTCTCACCTTCAATCAAATTAAATGTCAATCTACAAAGTGGACCGCAGTGGCGGATCCAGAGGGGGGCGTAGAGGGCGTACGCCCCCCTTTGCTTGCACTTTTTTTTTTTTTTTTTTTGTAAAATGATTAATCAGACTAGACTTCGTGAACTTTGCCATTTCCCGTGTATTTAATTTTTATGCGACAATTCTTTACTTATAAAGATATTTTTCGCTCGTATTTACTGTAATATATTATTGATTATGTCAAAGTCATGTGATTCTCTACGGTGGAGTTGACCAGTTCGTCGAAAAAAACGTCACTCAGTCATTTTGAAATTCAAATTACAGTAACACATTGCTTAGGCTGAGGATGACAAGCATGACGCCTTCAAAGCGACAAAGTATTGAGCAAGAACGTATTGACTTCTATTTCACAATTCCACCCAACAAAAGTAATACTCTATTACACTCTCATGAAAAAAAGTTCCAAAGCAGTATTATTTACCTCCGAAAACATGTTTAACCCCACGCTCCAGCCCAGTAATAACATTGCTCAACTATTGATCCCCAGTCAGTAAGTTCTAGATATAGATTTAAAGTCTAATGTACGGATCATTTGATCTGAGGGGGCAGTCTGAGATATTTTAGAGAAAAAATTCTGACCCTGATTTTTACCTTAAACAAAAATTCTGGCCGTATCTGGATTGAAAACAATAATATTTTCAACAGAATTAATTAGCATTAAATGTACATGATGAATAAAAAACGGGCGTAATTTTTTTGGAGGGGGTTGCATGTGAATCCCATATCTGACCGGAATGTCTGTTTCGCCGAACTGATATACTGAATACTTTTTTCAAGGCCCGACTGCAACGTGCCTGCTGGGTATGGCCTATATGTCTCCATGTGTCGACCGTCATTCACAACTTCATTGTCATTTCCTACTCATTCGTAGCCTTTGGTTGATTTGGAACCCCTCACTTCCCTTGTTGGGTGAAACATTTCAACCAAACATTTGGATGAAAATTGCTTGTTTTGTCTTTCTTCGTGTCGGTCGTATTGTAAATTTCATTGAATAGCCGTATATCTTGTTTACAACAAGAAATATGTGAGGTTATGCTTGCTAACCATACAACAAACGAGAATTTTCCATGTCCATTTTTTACTGACAAATCCCACATCAAATATATTAATTAGTACATAGCTTTGGGTCCATCCAATCCTTTCATAATAGACAATTAATGGAGAGAATACGGCACCAAAAATGTCCAACCCCTACACTTTAACTACAAAATGCATTTTACACTTATTTTATGTTTTTTAGCCAAAAAAAAGGTCCAAAAAAATTTTTCGCCTCGGTCCGCTCGGCGACCTTTAATACTACGCCCCCCCTTTCCAAAATCCTGGATCCGCCCCTGGACCGTCAACTTTGAAGCTCCATACGGACAGTATTTGATAACTTTTTGTTTATGTTTCATATGTTCATCTAGTATCGCCACATGTGTATGATGGAGCATCAACTTGCTACACTGGGGTATAATGAAGAATGTTCCTATGTAAAAAATTAAAAAAAAAAAAACGGAGATGTGGTATGATTGCCAATGAGACAACTATCCACTATAGACCAAATGACGTAGATGTTCGCATGTCCATGAGGGAAATTAAGATTACGAAGAAATTTGATTGAGTTCATTTCCTAGATTCTAGAAAAATAAACCACGGTAAATGAATAGACTGAAGACACAGCAATAGTTTTAAAATAGAAAATAGAGCATACTTTTAGCTTATTCTCAGTGTTACAAGTTTTGACATCAGTTTTATATTCCACAAATTTAGTTATGAACAGTGTAATTTATATAAAAGAGGACAAAAGATACCAGAGGGACAGTCAAACTCATAGATTAAAAATAAACTGACACAGCCATGGCTAAAAATAAAAGACAAATAGACAAATAATAGTACAGAAGACACAACATGGAAAACTAAAGACTAAGCAACACGAACCCCACCAAAAACTGGGGGTGATCTCAAGTGCTCCGGAAGGGTAAGCAGATCCTGCTCCACATGTGGCACCCGTCGTGTTGCTTATGTTATTACAAATCCGGTAAATAGTCTAATTCGGTAGGTCACATTCGTGAAAAGGGAAGGGTATTGTAGTTACGACATAAGGAACATATCCGATATCATCTGTGAGACGGTTATTCCATAACGGTCAACCAACTCGTGATGGCGTCCGTAAAATTTACGAAGGGATGATTTCAACTTCACCATTTGGAACTCTTGGTTTAATAGCTTCCTTGTGAGCAGCAATCCTCTATCAAGGAAATCATGATAGAAAATACAAGCCCGGGAATATCGTATCAATTGGGAGATATATACTCCGTATGCAGGCGCTGCTGGAATGTTGCTACATAGAAATGGAAAGTTCACAATTGGGAAGCTGAAATCATCTCTTTTGTCGTAAAGTTTTGTTTTCAATCGACCCTCATTGTCAATTTCTAGATGTAAGTCAAGATATGAGGCAGACTTATCTGTATCTGTAGTATCCTTTATCTCTAGTTCGATGGGATAGATTCGTTCAACATAGTCACCAAATTTTGTATTATTTAGTGAGAGAACATCATCTATATAGCGGAACGTAAAATTAAAGGATACTGCTAACTTCTTATCTTTCTTCCTAAGAAGTTCCTGTATGAAGTCAGCCTCATAATAATAAAGAAACAAGTCGGCAAGAAGAGGGGCACAATTGGTTCCCATTATAAGGAATACTCTAATAGATATATATCCTGTATTATCATAAATAAATACAATACAATAACTGTATGCATGGCTAAATTTAAATTGTATGTTTTACTGCTTGTTATTGTCATTAGAGTCTGTGGTATGTCTTCTTCACTCCAAAATCCTCTACATTTATGACTGGATCAAACCGATTTCGTGTATCTCGTTTATCTTGGGTTTTAATCAAGTCTTTATCAATAAGTACATATTTTGTCGACTAACGATTTACACAGACCTCGTGTAACTATATAGAACTTTAGCTATTACAACTGGCATTTTTCAATGTCTATTTGTAGAACATATCCAGCCTACTTTTTCAATATGAGATAAAACCAAAATTGAAATGTCCTATCAAATATACTGTCCCATTTCAAATGTTTATTTTTGTTTTACAGAATAGTTTATTTACCTGTGTAATCCACAGATAATCCAGGGCAATTCTTAAATGATAACGAAAAAGTGTATGGTCATATTAGTATAGAAAGTCCCTATATTGAGGTATGGGTCTCTCTTGACCATTCATGGAGTACGTTTGAAAGCCAAATTTGTGAAATTATGCCAAAGATGAACTCAAACATGATGGTTAATTTTGAATTCTGAGATGTTTATAAAAATAAGACAAAAGTTTACGGAAAAATGTATAATACTTGAATATACATAACGATATAAGTTTTTGTCATAGGTGCTTGAGGACAGGATCCTGTTATGAGCCCCCATAGTCCCTCTCCCTTATTACCATAAATCTCAGATTTTTTAATATATATCACTTATTTGTACCATATATATACTAAAATACCATATTTTTACTCTAAATATGCATGTTTACTATCAACGTGAATTTCGACTATATACGCTCTATAGTCGAGATTCACGTTGATAGTAAACATGCATATTAAATAAAAATATGGTATTTAGTATATATATGGTACAAATAAGTGATATATTAAAATCTGAGATTTATGATAATAAGGGGAGGGACTATGGGGGGCTCATAACAGGATCCTGTCCTCAAGCACCTATGCATTAAACATGTTTAACCCTGTCAGATTATGTGTGTGCCTGTCCCAAGTCATTCAGTAGTTGTCATTTGTTGCTGTATATCATATTTGTTTTCATTATTGATTTGTACATAAATTGTGCCGCTGGTTTTCTTGTTGGAATTGATTTACATTTGTCATTTCAAGTCCAATAATAGCTTTATACTATGGGGTATGGGTTTTGCTCATTGTTGCAGGTCGTACGGTGACATATAGACACTAACTTCTGTCAACTTCTCAATACACTGATGATGAATTTAACTTATGCTTACTTAAAAATCTGAGGTGGTGTAATTTTATTGTTTATCATGCATGGATCATATTACACAAAATGCTGGTGTTGTTGGGCTAGCAATGATGCAACATATTTATCTTTTAATTTTCTTTTACATTATTGTACTTCTAAGTGTCCAATCTATTACACTATTTACGTCAAGTTTTATACAAATATTTTGTCTTTCTTTTTAATATTTTTATATTCTTAATTTCTTACATACTTTATGAAACATATTTCATATACCTGCACAATGTATCATCATTATGGATTCAAACTATCTTTATATAACTGATAACTGGATTCTACTTATATATATGTAGGACTCTAAAGTGCGATGGGGACGCTAAAATGCGATGGTCACGCTAAAGTGCGATGGCAAACGCTAAAGTGCGATGGTTTGATGCGCTAAAGTGCGATGGTCTGTGCTATTTAATGGAACACGCTAAAGTCCGATGCCGCGATACGCTAAAGTGCGTTTTCCGCGAAAGCGCGTTTGTTCGCTAAAGTTTCCCAAAAAAAATCATCCACAGTAACAGAAATGCAAACCTTTGATCACGCTGTGTCGATGGGGACAAACGTGTTTCTGTCAACATACTGAAACAAATACTTCTCATAAACATTGAAACTGAAGATAGTAAGGGGAAGGTGTATACCGTAAGAGAGAGCGAAAACGGCAAAATACACCAAGTTTTTAATCCCATGTCATTTACTTGCGTGAAATAAAAGCTACTTTTTCACTCTCTAATTAAATCATCTTATAAAACAATTTTTACAATATGGTTCGTCATGTCTGTGAAAGGGATGGATACTCGTCAACAAGACAGTAACATAACGACCAGAGGTGTAGTATCATAATATGATTGCCAATGAGACAGGTCTCTATGCAAAGCTTAATGTCATTAATGTAATTAACTATCGGTTACCGTATGGCTAACACCGCAGATAGTATTCTATAACGGCCAAAGGGTATCAAAACGACCAGTGTAAAACAATTCAAACTAGAAAAATAACGGACCATCGCACTTTAGCATGTTAAACCAACGCACTTTAGCGTGTCATATACCATCGCACTTTAGCGTGTCATATCATCGCACTTTAGCGTGTCATCTGATCGCACTTAAAAAAACAACCATCGCACTTTAGCGTGACCATCGCACTTTAGAGTACCATCGCACTTTAGAGTCCTACATATATATATATATATATATATATATATATATTAATAGTGTGCAATAATACAATACATCTCCCTCTTTGTAGTAACAGTTACACAGACATAGGATAGTTCTGAAAGTATCATTAGACAGCCTCTAAAAATAGCTAGATCGTTATGGCAAACTCCATGACAAATAATATTCATGTGTTGTAACCATTGGCAATTTTGTAATAATTCCTGTCATCCACCTGAGCCAAAATTTGTCTGACTAGTCGTCATAGATGAGACCTGGTAAAAATCTTCATGCACTTTGATCATATCTGTAGATATACATGTATAAATATATTCAAAACACCATAATGGTCTAGAGTTTCATAGCTGTCATGGAATCTAACTGAAATAAAAACAAATACAAATATTAATATTGTTTATTTAGACATACAATCATGATAAAATATATTTACAAGAGTTTTTTCCACGAAAATTTTGTCAGATCAAAGTTTAATTTTTGACAACAAGATGTGCAGTTTGAGATAAAATCATGTTAAATTCTATTTCTTTTATTCAATTCAAGTAATACATACATGTCATTTAATATATTATGTTCTAGTCTGCCGCTGTTGTAAGTTGACACATGGTCTCGGATAGGACTATCAGACAGAATTATATTGTGAATTCCAAAATTAAGTAGTTAATGTTGGTATGAGTTGACTTTTAGTGGTTGGTACGAGTTGACCTGATAGTACCGTACAAGTTTGCAATAGTATGAGTTGACTTGCTTCCCTGGGGAGAACACTGAGTTTGGTCTAGAGTTTGGTCAATTTAAGTTCTACAGTACAAAAGTTATGACACATCAGACAAAGGATTACTATAACAGGGTTCAAAGGTGAGGTCTGATTGACCTGCCTTTAGTTAATGTAAATGACCCCATCCCCCGTCCAAGATGTCACTCCATACCAAGTTTGGAATAAAATGACAGGTGATAAACGGTTGGTCAAACATTCGTGGACTTTACACTGCTTGAAAAATATATTTTCTTTTAAATGAGCCATAAATGAAGATTTTTATAGGCCCAGAAATAAAAAAGTTCTGGTTTATAAAAAAATTTCATAAACATTGAAATGTCAAAGTCGGACCACAGGCACTTGTTTCTATACATGGTAAGATCCACTATCAGCGTATATGTTGAGCTCCTAAATATACATTGATAGAGGATCTTCCCATGGAAGTGCCTGAGAGTCTGACAGTGGCTAACTGTCACGATCATGATGATGTAGACCGAATTCTTCTGCCCGCATATATTTCCCAATTCACATTTGCTTTTTATTGATTTTCGCTGATTGTATACATTTTTCAGACATCCGTACCTGTAAACAGTAATATATAAACGGGTTTTCTACATTTTCGTGTGCCTGACTATGATCAACGATCTCTTGAGTCTAAAATCCATATCACATTCTACTTAAAGTCTCGGCAAGTTTGACTCGTGAAAGGTCTCACTAGTTAGAGACAAGAAGCGTCAAGAAGTACGTAGTGCTACTGAATATAACATAATTTTAAACTTTATAAAACAGAAAATAGTCAACTGTAATTAATTGACTTTTTCTAAAAATTTATTATTTTAATGGTATTTAAACTTTCTTGTCCCTATTTTTTTTTCTGTCGCTTCTTGTCTCTACAATTCGTCTTGTCGCTAATTAGTGAGACCGTCTTGATTTCCGGTTCATTTCATTCATAAATAACAACAACATTATTTGACAAGGTCAGTTATGTGATAAACAGAATAATATAAAAGGAAGGAATTCAAATGTGCATGAAACAATTAAATAATCACAATCATCTCAAACAAAAAGAATATCATGATTAACAATAATTACCTTTATATCATCATCAGAATCCTCAAAATTTAAAAGGTAAGTTTCGTCTTCTAAGTTAAAATTACCGCCAACTTAGACTTATTCCGTATATCGTCAGGTTATCGGAATTCCAATGGGGACTAACTGTGCACCACTTATTGCGGACCTGTTTTGTATTGCTATGAGTTACAATTTATGACTAAAATCAGCAAAGACCCATCGAAACAACATCTGATACAAAATTTAATAATACTTTTAGATATTTGGATGATATATTGGCTCTCAATAATGACGACTTCAGTATGTATACTAAAGAAATTTATCCTGTTGAACTTACTTTAAATAAAGCTAATACTAACAATGACCACTGCCCTTTCCTCGATCTTGATATCTATATCATTAATGGAAAGCTTAATACAAAAATTTATGATAAAAGAGATGATTTTCATTTCCTATCGTTAATTATCCATTTTAGATGGTGACGTTCCTTGTCACCATCTTACGGTGTTATATATCTCAACTTGTACGATTCACTCGTGTATGTAACAACGTTTCAGATTTTAACGAAAGAAATTTATATATTACAGAAAAATTATTACACCAGGGTTTTCGATATCACAAACTAGTCAAAACATTTACTAAATTTTATCATCGGTACAAGGACATCATTCGTAAATATAGCTCAACATGCAGACTTCTTATACGTTCAGGTATTTCACATCCAATCTTTTATGGTAATATTCTTTATAAAGCACTAAAATGTCAGTAATCACCTCAGAAGCTAACAAAACCTTTAAATAGACTTATTAAGAAGGATATAGTTACGATACTGTTGTCAGGTCATTAAAGATTGCATATTTTGGCTTTAATATTGATTCACTTATAGGGTCTTTGCATCGGAACTAAACACATTTATTTAAAACCAGTTGTTGGCATGACACGGGTTATGCTCTTCTCATATATTTTATGATGGTATGATACTAAACCCTAACGGGAGGGATTGTGCCTGATATTCATATGATGAAGACATCATCTTTCAATCAGTTTAATTGAGGTCTGGAGCTGGCATGTCAGTTAACTGCTAGTAGTCTGTTGTTATTTATGTATTATTGTCATTTTGTTTATTTTCTTTTGTTACATCTTCTGACATCGGACTCGGACTTCTCTTTAACTGACTTTTAATGTGCGTATTGTTATGCGTTTACTTTTCTACATTGGCTAGAGGTATAGGGGAGGTTGAGATCTCATAAACATTTAACCCGCCGCATTTTGCGCCTGTCCCAAGTCAGGAGCCTCTGGCCTTTGTTAGTCTTGTATTATTTTTACTTTTAGTTTCTTGTGTATAATTTGGAGTTTAGTATGACGTCCATTATCACTGAACTAGTATATATATTTGTTTAGGGGCCAGCTTAAGGACGCCTCCGGGTGCAGGAATTTCTCGCTGCATTGAAGACCTATTGGTGACCTTCTGTTGTTGTCTGTTCTGTGGTCGGGTTGTTGTCTCTTTGACACATTCCTACTACTGGGGTGTTTAACGACCTTGACTGGCTATTAAGCCCTCGCACGGTCGGCTCGGTGCCCGAAGGCGATTGGTGAGCGTTTAAATAATTTTGTGCCATCGGTCAGGAACAAGTTGGAGGACGCCATTTTGGTAGGCCGCCATCTTGGTTTTGTGAGTTGTTTTGGTTTCCTTTGTTTACTATTTTGGTGTTAATTCTTCACAACGGCTGCTTTCAGGGCCAGATTGGTCAGCTTGGCAGCCCGCTAACCTCGATGATGGAGCACTGGTAGATGAGTCTCGGACGTAGTATCAAAGATGACAGGAAGCATTATCAGGACCAAAGTCGTGAGACAGTGAAATGAAGGTCAATTATCTAACACCTAGGATACAGCCCTCGGACGTCAGTCGGCATAACACTCCCCATCCACAATGGGTTTTGGAGTGCATGTTGACGCGAATTTACGCACAAAACAAACGTTTACTGTACAGCGTTGGATTGGTTTCTGTCATCTAAAGTAATAAGTCGTTGATCCATCTAACAGTAAACCCTCATCGAAGATAGCGGGTAAAGAGAGCTGACCCAGCACGTCCGTTCAGCTGTAATGACTGAGACGTGACTGTGATGTGATCGACACATTCCCATTTCCATTCTCAATTTTATTATGATTGCGTGTTGCCGCCAAACAATATTCCTACGCCTTTGCCATTTGGGAAATGTAAACGACTTGTATTTAGAGATTTTCGGCGATTAAATATTTCATACAATTGTTTTTTTTACATCTTTACCAAAAGCACACGGGACAATAAAAAATGTAAGAATTTCTACGGAGCACTATTTCCTATGTGCACCGTCAATTATTTTACGTTGTTCGACGATCAATTAAGCTTATTCTATTCTAGTTATATTTTTTGTATTCCAGAATTAAAAGTATGAAAAAACTGTCCAATTAGTTATAAATAACCTATTAGCCAGCTAGATAACAACAATTGCACCTATTTCAGTCTTCGTTAAGTAAAAAACAAATCTAGGGTGTTAGCATATGGCAGCTTAACTGCCAAAAAAAAATTTGCTTGTTCGTAAACATTCACGGGACAACCCCTGAATATCAAATAGACTCGTCCAACTAAATATGGAACAGGAACCCGTATAAACTTTAATTTGAAGATAGAAAGGATGTCGCTTAAATCTTACTCCAAGGGTTTGTTAATATTACTTTATATGTTATTGGTTACTCATTGTGTCAAAAATGAATCCATGATATCTCGGCCTATAATAAAATCGGACTATAACAAACTCGGCCTATAACATAATCGGCCTCCCAAAATCGGACTATAACAAACTCGGACTATACCAAACTCGGACTTCTAGAAGAATATAAGTATGATGTTTGATATTTGATGTTGTTTTTAATGGAAATTAATTATCAATACTTAATTTGAAATTAATTATGATTTACAATTAATTAAATAATTTATTTTGAACATTTTAGAAGCGAGTAATATAAATTACGTTAACAAGATATGTATAAAAGAAAAGTAAGAATACATTCATTTAATAATGAAAATCTAACACTGATTTGTCTTTTCTGTATTATTATTTGTAATAATGTCCCTCTCAAAATAATTTATCATATATGTATATCTTAATTGATTCAACTGGAAATATGACATCATGCCACGTGTATCGTTGACACCTTTTTACATAAACATAAGGTTTACAAATTTTATTTCAGCAGATGTCGACAAACATAACAATGATTTCGTCATTCAATAATATTTTTTTATCTGTTATTACTGTACAATTAATACAATAGTAATAAATGGTGTTGATATCCATCAGGATATTCAAAACTGATATTCAAAATAATCGTTAAAATCAGTATAAATCAATATGTTGATGCTTAATAAATATACTAATATTTACCTTGCTCAAAATCAGCAACAAAACCCTGAACTTCTGTTGGTCTTAGAAGGACCTCTTTCAGCCTCTGAAAAACCTGTGATATAAAACAAATTACTGTAATTAAATTAATTCAAGATTATAAATCAATTGAGTTCAAATATACAATCAATAAACTGTAAAATGTATTACTTATACTAATGAATAATGATTCATTTATATAGTGACAGGATCAACACAGAATTAAAATGACAAGTCATAATGAGTCCATTCTTGTAAAAATTAGAAAATAAAAAATACAAAAATACAAACACGATAATGAGTAAATTAATGTTATCATTCACTTCTTATGGTTATACATCTATATATAAAATAAATGATTAGTATTGCTAAATCGTTATCATATTCTTGGAGTATATTGTAGTTTGTGCTAATTTCATTTAATCTGTTTTTGTTAATTAATTACTATAATTCCAAACATATTAAAATTGGTGTTCTAGGAATAATATGGTCATCAATGGTGACAAGACTAATGTTGTTCATTTCAGGCCACCTTCGGTAGAACGTTCGTCGTGTGTGTTTAAATGTGGCGATCATACTTTATTAATAAAATCTGAGTATACTTATTTGGGTCTGGTACTAACTGAATTTTTAGATTATAATGTGACAGCCAAGGCCGTTGCCCAGGCGGCGAATAGGGCTCTTGGTCTAGTGATAGCCAAGTGCAAATTTATAGGTGGTGTCACATACGATGTGTTTACTAAAATGTACGATTCATTAGTAAGCCCAGTAATTGAGTATGGGGCTTCTATATGGGGAACGAGGAAATTTTCGTGCATTAATTCTGTCCAACATCGTGCATGTAGGTTTTTTCTAGGAGTTGGCAAATATACACCTAATGTTGCGGTAATGGTTGATATGGGTTGGATACCGGTGTTTCATTCCCAGTGGAAGGTAGTTGTGAGATACTGGTGTAGACTGTCCAAATTGAATGACGACAGAATAAATAGTAAAATTTTTAAATGGACTGAGACTATGTGCCTGGAACATAAGTGTGTCAAAAATTGGACTTTTGAGGTTAAGAAAAAGTTTGCTGAGCTTGATTTAAATCATTATTGTGACATTGACTCAGTTTTGGATAAAAGGGTTGTCGTTAATGACGTTTTGTCAAAAATGCAGACACATTTTGAGGAAGATTGGAAAACTAGTGTCAATAAAACTTCTTCCAATACTAATAGAGGAGGAAATAAACTACGTACATACTCCTTGTTTAAGTCCCAATTTAAGACTGAGCACTATTGCAAAATTGTGATGCCATTTTGTCATCGCAGTGCCTTTCAAATTTAGATGTGGCGTGGCTCCACTCCGACTGGAGACCGGTAGGTTTGAAAATCTTAATAGAGGAGAGAGAGTGTGTTTTTATTGTAATAATACTGTAGAAGATGAATCCCATGTAATTTTAGACTGTCCGTTTTATCAGGATTTTAGAAAAGCTTTGTTTAACGAAGTTTTAAATTTTGAACCAGATTTTATGAATTTTGATAATTGTCAAAAATTGATATTTTTATTTTCCGATATTAATGTAGTTAGACTTTGTGCCAAAACCTGCTATCTTATTTTGAAAAAAGATCAGAGTTTGTATATTGTAAATAGACCCATAGTTTTATTACTGTGGCATATACTTTTAATGTATCTTATGTAGCTTTATCGTCTCTCATAACTCTGTATTGACTGGTTTTGTACTGTATAGTTAAAAAATGTTATATGTATAATGTATATATCTTTGTACAAAAGGTGAGATGTTAATAAAATATTGAATTATTATTATAAAATATTGATTATACTTACAGCAACATAATCTCTCCTTTACTGTCAATCAAATTTCTCTTTGTTTGTATACTAATTATGAACACCAAGGATTAAACACAACACAAACACGCACACACACCATTCATTAAAACATCTTTTGTCAATAAAAATAATAAATGAGAAAATCACAATAATATTTCAAATAGAAGTTAATTATCCTCATTCAAACATATCAAATTCAACTCATATAACACATACTTAATATGATGGATCTAAGTTTATTTTAATACATTTCTATATATTTTTTTTTCAAAAATATTTATCATAATCTCATAAATTCGTATATAATTTTTATATATAAAGTTTTATTTTTTATTAAAGTGAAAAAAAAAAACCTGAAAAACAATCTACTAATCGTAGTCCGAGTTTGTTCAATATATTTCTGCATATAAATAATGGTAGGCCGAGTTTGTTATAGTCCGTTTTTGTGATAGGCCGATTTTGTTTTAGTCCGAGTTATCCAGCAGCGTCAAAAATAACCGTCGTCCTGACTTGCATGAAATATTTGCCACTGGCAACCAACAATCAATCACAACATCCGTGATCTAAAATATGTGTAAGTTTCTTTGCTTGTCGTTGTACTGGAAAGTGTTTGTTCTTATTTATAAAGGAAAGCATTTGTTACAACTTACAAACATATTAGGCCCTATTGATTTAATAATTTTCCATAAGTGAGTAATGTACTTGATGTAAGTTGTTTCGAAAAATGATTGGTAAAGTAATTCTGCAACATTACTGTGGCAGTTACATTTCCTTTCTGTTCATATACCGGTATATGCACACTATTATGCTATCACATGATATAAAGAGTTTGTCTCTCATTTTCTGGAAGATCGCTATAACATGATAATGTCAGGTCAAAACATTACCAGTTTGTTGACTTGGGCTGCACTTGATATATGTTGTCTGGTCAAATCTGTCAAAAAATACCCAGTGATCTGGTAATAAATACATCTGTAAAACAAATCTATTCGAGCTGTCTTTAAGTCATTCACATATTGTTTTGACTAGGAGTTTGGTACAGTGTAGGCTCTTAGTATTCTTTATTTAAGATCGTTTTGGTACCTCTATTTTTTACTTCAAATACAGCACTTGATTGTTTGCTGTCTATTTGCCCAAATCTACCCTTTTAATGGATATTCTTTATTCATGAAAGGAATCATTCAGATATTATCAAAATACAGTCACAAACTCAAAATAATAGCCACAAACATGACGAACACACATGAATGCATGTCTGATGCAGAGTAAAAAAAAAACTTGTATCTAACTTAAATAAAAACATTGTTTTGAAAAAGCTTAGCAACCTCCTGACAGAAAGTGGAATGTGGGTTGAAAATATATATGAAATATATGTCTTTGTAAACCTTGTTAAGTCCTTATTCATTTGATTGTTTAATATGTTACATGAACTTACAAATTTATTGCTTTGCACATAATGTTTTTTTTTTCTCATATAGGTTCAGAATTTCCACCTTTAGAGAATGGAAAGCTTAGACTATACAGTATGAGGTTCTGTCCCTTTGCACAAAGGACACGATTAGTGCTAGCACATAAAAACATAGAGTAAGTTTATAAGTATTACAACTGGCTAAAACAGGTAACCATGGACACAAATCTAGCACGCGAATTAACAACAAAAAATATAGATTTATATATCATCATATTTGTCATGTAAATTAAAAAAATGATTGCCTTTGGTAAATTTTTACACAAGAGTTCTGATTCATATGAAATAGAAAAATAGCCTATACACATCTGCAATAGTAGCAGAGTATACAAACAAAATAAATCTATGGATAGCAACCTAAGAACCCGCTATGACCAGAAATATCAATATCCTGAGAATATCACTGTGTATCTACATTGTTAAACGTACTAATAAGTTGCAGGTGACCGGAAAGCTGAAAATCTTCATAAATTACAACAAATGGACAATAAACAGAAAATGACAACAACCAATAAACCGATTAGGACTTGAGACTCGTAAACCACGAACTTTGGTGTATAATTGACAAACCCTATTCTATACATTTAGGTTGAGTGTATCTTGTTATTTTTGGGGAAAACATACCATGTTTTCAACAGTGTTGATTGATTCCAAAAGGCAGCTGACGGACAACTGGTCATCGAGGTTGCGTAATTTTGCTTATTTTTATTTCAGATTTGAAACTATAAACGTCGATTTGAAGAACAAACCCGATTGGTTCCTTGAAAGGAACCCTCTTGGTCTTGTTCCAGTGCTGGAGCAGGATGATAAGGTTGTGTATGAGTCTGTAGTATGTAATGAATATCTAGATGACATCTATACACAAGAAAAACTTACACCAGATGATCCTTACAGAAGAGCAAGAGACAAAATTTTATTGGAGTATAACGGCAAGGTATTTCTCTTACTTATATCTAGTTTATTACTCGGTTGAAATAATAAATTAAAATTCTTCTTTTTATGCCCCGCCGAAGCGGAGGGGGCATTAAGTTTTACCCTTGTCCGTCCGTACGTCCCAAAATTGGTTTCCGTTCTCTAACTAAAGTTTGCCTCATCCAAATGTTATGAAACTTATACACAATGCTTATTAAAACAATACACAGATCAAGTTTGAATTTTGGTGGTGTCACTTATACTTTTCTAGAGTTCTGCCCCTTTACAAATGGAAAAATTGCTAAATTTTTCATTTTTTTTCTAAAAATATCAGTCATTATTCAAGTAATTTTTAAAATTGGAGTTATCTTCCTTTGTCCATGATTATAGTTGAATCAACTACAATCAATGCTTTATACAATGCAATGTTTAATTTTGCCTTCCACTGATAAAACACAGATCAAGTTGAATTTGGGTAGTGTCACTTTAACTATTATTGAGTTATGCCCCTTTATAAATCGAAAAATTGCAAAATTTTTAGTTTCCATTCTGTAACTTAAGTTTACCCAACCAAACATTATAAAACCTATACACAATACTCATTACCACAAAACTAAGATCAAGTACAAATTTTTTGTTTCCGTTCTCTAACTTTAGTTTGCCTCAACCAAATGTTATTTTCTAAAAAAGTTTGCCTTTTTTCAGAATATGGAAAAACATTTATTGGGTATACGACAATAAGACAGTAGTAACCAAGAACACAAAAAAACATGAGAAAACTTTAATTTACAAGTATAGAAAATGAAAGGATATGGAGTAAATGTACATGGTACAAAATCGCACACATTATATAGAAAACATAGAAAATTATCAATGAACAGGGCTTTTATTCCTGTTCTTCATCTTAACAGTTGATGTAGGGTCTTCAACAATGAACAAATCATTCATACCCTACAACAAGGTCAAGACGCCCCTAGCGTCGACTTAAGCGGTACTATTGATAAAAATAAAGTAATAGTTTATTTCTATAAAAATCAAAAATTCATTTTATTGGATGTAGATTAACCAACCAAAACGTCACTATCTTCAGTTTACTGAGGCTCCAGCAAAGTTAACCTTAGACCCTATGTTTTTGGTTTTATAAATTCCCATGTACATTTATCCCTTTTTGGAAACCCAAACGTTTAAGGTATGAACGTTCTTGATTAAGGTTAATACAGATATACGATTCGATAACGCAAAGAGATGTGTGTGTGTGTTTCCTTGTTTGTCTGTTGCTTTTGATTCACTTCGTTCATGTACTTTAATTAATTGGATTTCCCTTATAAGGCAAAGCGGTTAAATATTGTCAAGTTTTTACTTTAATTTTATGATTTTCATTATCTTATATCGAAGTAATTTATTTCAAATACTTAAATTTCTTGGATACTCTGTACTAGTATAGTATTTATTATACTATTAAAAGTAATATAGAAGTAGACCTCGAAAAGCATACCATACAGGAGAGTGGATGGGGTGCAAAATAATAAAGAATGATTGTGGGAATTAAAAAAATTTCGGTAATAAAATAGTAAAATACTGATTACAGAAATGAATGATTTACAGAAGAAAGAAATCATATAATTTCAGACAAAACTAGTAGTAACATCATTTTCATGAGAATTTTACAGAATAAGCGTTATATTTAAAGATAAGGAAAAATTCTCTATAAATTTAAAGAATACAGAAATTAAGGACCCCCATCCAGACCCTCGTACAGTTAAAGCAAGTACATTTATTACCTGCACATACTACACAAAGTATTACCAATGATTTACCTATCTTGATAGTGTCGTGATATGATAGCAACTCTGAGGGTATAGATGGGGTTAACAGAATAGTGTGGTGATACGATAGCAACTCTGAGGGTATAGATGGGGTTTACAGAATAGAGCCGAAAAGTGGGCCAATACTACAGAAAAATGAGCAAAAAAACCCCAAAAAATAGACCAGAAAAATAAATTATAGAGAATAGAGAAAAATGACCCAATAAAGTAAAAACAGAAACGAAGGACCCGAACCCCCCATCCAGACCATCATAGCAACTATCATTTTTTAAAGATACGTAACATGAACTTTGCAATAATCTTCAGTGAGATAACGATCAATCAATACAAGAAAATTAAAAATAGAAATCTAGACTTCACAGTACGGTTATTAGTGATGGGCAAATGTCCAAATATCATGACTAGGAAAATAACACACTATAAATTTCGGTGTCCGAATTACTTCTCTGGATTTACCTTCATCGGGAAATCTCAAACCCAAACATTTGAAAGCCAGTGGTATATAAATACTCAAAGGAGCTATATGACAAAAAGAATAGCCAAATTCATCTAGGGACAACTTTGCCTGAGGTAGTTGGAACCTTAGTTTCTTACTAATTTCTATATTTATCAACGGGTCTCTAAAATCTAAATGAAAATAAAACACCAGAAACACCCAAATATAAAACCAACAAAAAACAACCAACAACAAGCACTGACGAGGTATAATTAATGCATCAGTTTTGATAATCAATATTTTTATATTTAATTTTTTCCAGCTTGTGACTAATTTCTACAAATTTGTCAGGTCACAGGGACAAGACCAGGAAGCCCAAACAGAATTAAACAAAAATCTGGAAATTTTTGAAAAAGCTATTGAAAAAAGAGGGGCATATTTTGGAGGTAATTTAATTTTTCTTACAAGAAAAAAACCTTTGTTCAGAATAAAACAACAACTACCGTTTTTGTTTTTCTTGACATGATTTTTTTTTCATGTAGTGCTCATCGGAAAAGGGCTGACATTTACGTGTTTGAATAATGTGAACAAAACTGTGTTCTTCAATACAAAAGAAAATTCAAACAAAACAAATAGTATCAATGCTCTGGAAATAGCTAGTTTATGACATTTATTAAAAAAATGAAAATTAAGAAAGGATTAAAATGTTTGCTTACTTAGGGTTGATGGGCTGTACACAGTGACTTTAATGTGGATATATATGTAGTCACTGTGCTATAGAAGTCCATCGTTAATGGCTGTGAATGGTACGAATATGAATGAAAGAGTGAAATAAAGAAAGTATCAACTTTTTCATTTATTTTGTTATTTTTTGTTTTGTTATAGGAGACAAAGTAGCCATGTTGGATTTCTTTGTATGGCCATGGTTTGAGAGAATGAGTCCTTTAAAGACAATGAATATTGAAATGCTTCCAGAAGAAAAATTCCCAAATTTAAATCAGTGGGTTGCCCGGATGAGGAATTTACCAGCAGTAAAAGCAACACTATTCGATGACCAGTCACATCTGATTTTTATGAAATCCTATTCTAGTGGACAACCAAATTATGATTTTGGTCTTTAATGGGTTATGAAGAAAGATGACTGGCGAAGAATCGTTAACCAATTCAAAATATTTATTTATGTGCTTTTGACAAGTCTCTAAGTTGCCATGTTTAAGACAGGTTTAATTTACCATTTATTATCAGAAAAACTTTGTATGTATTTTGAAAATTATTGTTATGTTGATTTGGATATATAATAAAAGCAAATTGTTATTTCTTGTCATTTTAGCTGAATAATTTCATAATGAAATACACCCAAGAGTTAACTCCTGCCAGAGAGCTTTGAATGCTTCAGTGTACTGTCCTTAAAAAGTAAAGAATAATGAGATTTTAAAAGACGGTAATATCAAGCATATTGCTTTATGCAACCATGGTCATATTAAATGTAATATATGTTGTATTAACTGACATGAAAAAGGGTTGGTCAATAAATTGTCAAAAAGTAAGGTTGTATCCCGATGTCATTTGAAATTTTAAAAGTATGAAAAAAAATAAACAAAGGTCAGTAACATGGATAAAATGACATACAGGGAATCGGTAGGCAATTTTAAGCAAAAAAATTGGACAACTTAGCGCCAAGTTATTTTAGCGTCAACTTTCAAAACAGCACAATATTAAAATGTCATATTCATTAAAATACAAGAAGTCTGAATACTTTATATAACATGAGTACACACGCTGAAATGTCTCTGTACATGATTGAATTTATGTTGAAAGTCTAAGAGGACAAAGGTTATACAAGTATTATATGAAATCAACATTATCAATGATCTATGTAAATGAGGTAATGTTCAGGTGAACTCTAGCAGACGGACATGAACTCCTTACAAGCATTCCACACATCTAATATAGTAAACCTATAGTATCTGAGAAATAGTCGAGACTAAACAAGGAAAAAATTATGCTAACTTTTGAAGAATGAAGGCATGAACATCAGACAATCATTTCATATATCAATATAATTCACCTCATGTGTATAGCATCTTTAAAACAGAACTTACCATGGAAACTCAACATTGACCAACGAAACATGAGAATGAGGTCAAGGTAAGATGAACATACAAACATATTCACCTTGCAATCATCCCATATATAAAATATAGTTAACGTAAATTGCTAATACTATTTGAGAAACGGCTGTAAGGTTGCTTATAATTGTTTACATCCACTTCATTTGAACTTTGGTGGATAGTTGTCTCATTGGCAATCATACAGTAACCTTACAGCCTTCAACAATGAGAAAAACAAATACTGTGTAGTCGGCTATAAAAGGCCCTGACATGAAAAATATGAAACAATTCAATTGAGAAAACTAACGGCCTAATTCATAACAAAACAATTTACGAAAAAAGCACATATGACAGACATGAACCAAAGACAAAAACAACAGGCTCCTGACTTTGGACAGGCACATAAAGAATTTTGGGTGTCAAAGTCCACACAGCCATCGAGATAAGTAATCTAGATAATTGTCCCCACCCCAACCTCAACCCCATTTTAACTTCATTCTCTAATGATTAAAACTACGTAAGACAGATAGAATAAAAATATTCTTATAAAGTAGATACTTTGAAAAGACGAGTACCGTTAAATTCAATGATGTTCCTATAGTTACATGATGTACTCTATATTAACATTTTGGCTTCATGAGGTTTTGTCTACTCTGTTTAGGGCTCTTTTCGGTGTTTATTCATCTTTGTTTTCCAAACTTCTATTGGCTTTGATTATTTTGAAGAAACTAATCTTTTGTACATCATTTACTTGATATTTGTGTGCAAAAGGCGTTCTTGAAGTATAACAAGACTTTTGAGTATAAGTTGTGGCATACCTTACTAATAATGAAATATATACCCCATAAGCAGGCGATGTAACCAGGGATGTTGCTGCTCAGATTTAGGAAATTTGTGGTTTCAAAATCATGTAGGTCATAAATTCTCGTCTATATGGTCCATGACAATCATAATAAAGTTAAATTTCTGAAAGTGAATTCTTATATAAGGGCTAAAATTTGTTATTAATTATATATCCAATTCTCGTGTGTTTACCAGTAGAATCTATTAAAAGCTTGATTTGTAATAGCAAATGAATACACTATCTATCAATAAATATGCACATGTAAAAATAAGATAGTCTTACTCCTAGAAATATCTTGTCTTTTAACCGTGTATAATAAACCCTTTCGAACATGTACATGTGTATACAACAAGAGTACGATACTTGTAGTGGTGCAACGTTGTTGTCCTTAAAACACACAAGTAGTAGACATATGATATATATAAGATACAGTAGTCATTAAACGGTAAACTTCATACAAATATTTTGTTATGAAAAACTTCATCTTTATATAAAGAGTATGTGCAAGTTTAGCATTTTGAACCACATTGAATGATGTTTGGCAATCGTTATCTCAAGAAACCATTGTTACTTACATTTTAAAAAAGAGGTTGTACAGTTTCGCTCTGAGCAGTTTATTTAAATGAAGGAATTCAGTATTTGAAAAAAGTGTATCCAACACGGAGAATGTGGACTCTGCAAGACAGCCGAGACAAGACCTTGTGAAAAAAATCCGTCTAACAGATCAATTACCCATAAGATTGATTGCCTAGTGTTCGCTTCAACATGAAAAGGCTATTTCGCGGGGATATATATATAGTACCCATAAGAAATTTTAGCATACTATATACTTGCTCTTACTTTTCAAATGCTTATGAATCTGTTTCAATTATGAGAAATTGAATAGTATGCCAAAAACAAGGTGATTGTAATTTAGTTTGGTAGCTTCTAATAAATGCGTCGTAAAGTAATTCTTTTAATCCTGGTCAATTGTTTATGAGGTGCTATTGTATAAAAAATATACCAAAAAAAGTTTGTCAAAGTGATATTTATTGCATTGACTTGCCTTTAGCTTGTTTGATATCGGATCTTATGTCTTTAATAACAGGAGATGATGGTTATACGCCAATGAGATCCAGGAACATATATTTAGATATACTGTTCCCAGTGAGATCCTACACGAACCAAAACAAAAATAAAAAGGCATCTTTTGACAAAAACCAGTATTCGCCGCATTTTTTTGTAGTCCTGCAGTCAGAGCAGAAATGTATTGGTCAATTTACTTAATAGCCTTCAATGAAGCTGGAAATTTGACTCTTCCAACATCGCCTCGTCGGCGGCACAACCCCGTATTTTCAATAAAAGTCGATCATAATTAAAAACGATAGAAATTTTTTATTTAGTACTTTGCTAAAATATAACCTATATCATGCTGTTCTCGATAATATGATAAAATGTATGCCAGGGTCGCGGGGCTTTTTCAAACTACACGTTGTGCAAAATTGTCAAATTTTGTATAGATTATACCTGGGACTATTATAATAACGTTAGTATAATAGTCCCAGATTATACACGGAAACCTATTTTGTGTGATTGGAAAGAAAACTAAACGATATAATTGTAAAATGAAATATAAGAATATAGCTGTTGTAATGTGCTTTCAGAACATTAAAAGAAAAAATGGTGTCACGGATTTTGTCTACAAAACAAAACAGGTAAATGTACTTCCCATTTTTTTATAAGTTAGATTATCATATCTGAGTTGTCTGCCCTTATATGGCAAATTTTTAAAAAAGTGAACCAAAGAAATATATTCTGTATTGGTGAAAACAGTCTTCATTATAAGATAATACAAATAATTTTCTTCATTTAGATGACAAGTATTACAAACGAATTCCATTACTCTCTAAAAATTTGCATACTTTATTACAGATCTAGGCTGATTGTTATCAAAGCTAGCGGGTAGGCGGGCGGCGAAAAGCGAGTATCATTAAAACTGCACAGGAAGATTGCACACGTGTTGAAGTTGTGCAATTGTTATTAAATGTTAAGTATAGAGCATTCGACCATCGTCATTGTTTAAGAAACATTCTGCGCTACTCGACCATGCGCTATTATACCCGACCATGCGCTATTATAACAGACCATTTGAGTCTTTAGTCTTTTTTTCATTTTTACAGCTTATGATTAATTTCTGGTTGCCTACAATGACTTATTTAAAAAATGAGAGTTGATGTGGAGTAACAACAATGAGATAGCAATTCAAGACACAGACTGAAAATATAAAAAAGACATATAAGCTCTAGGACAGTGTAGATAAATTTATCAACGACTATTTACAATCTGCCATCGACACCAAATTCCCTGAAGTACAAAACATTAAGATATGACTAAAGATATGCACTGTAAAGAGTCCTGTTTTGGGACTTCAACCTTTCCTCTGTTTATCTCGATCAGTGGAATAATAAAAGTTATATGGACAAAAATACAATAAAAATTAGTAAAGGACAAACGATTAGTTCTATAAAACCGGTATAAGACAACATAAACACAGGTACAAGTAAAACAATACGAAATAATGTCTCATCAAAGAATGATAACAAACAGTTACTGATGCCATCCGATACGCTTATGTCGGCTGTTGTACTTCAAAGTACATTTAACACAACAACGCCATAACCTTGTGCTATGCCAAACTGAATGGCTTTAATCTTTTCTAGATGAAAAAAGAAAATTGCCAATGAGAAAACTATCTTTCAAAAGACAAAGATCTGAAAAAAAACAGCAGGTCTCCGTCTGGGAAAAATCAAAACCATATCAGTATATTAAAGTGCCCAAGAATGACAAATAGGAAAACAGTTCAAAAGTGAAAATTTCGAAAGGGCTTGATTTAGGTTTGCACGTCCAATTAAAGTATTTTTTTAAAAAGTTTTATTGCTACTACGAGAATCGAGAAGACTGCAATGGATGTAGTAAGCACAAAAATTTATCGAAAGGCTATTTTATCAATCGGAAAATGTTTGTTTGATAAGATTCAGTAGTGCTAAATTAGAAATATTGCAAGTGTCAACGGAGATATAGAGACCCTCAAAAGAATCTTACTTACACTCAAGAAATAATTAATACCGCTATTAACATAATTTTTGTCACAAATTCGACAATGACATCCTCAAAGGATGAAAGAACACTTACTAGTCAGAAGAACAGAAATATTGTCGGCTATGGCAATACCTAAATGCAAATATAAATTATGCTTAGATTCTTGAATAATTGATGAATCCAATACATGATTGGAACTTGGCGTCTCTAACTTGTTGGTCGTTCGTCTTTATGTATTACTACTAAAATATTCATTCTCCTTGAGTATATATTTTTTTAAATTTTTTATTCTAATTCTAATTGGTATTTTTTTTATTGATTATCAAATAGTAGTGTCTTTCTCACATTTTCACAAAGTCCATAGATTTTTTAATAAAATTCAAATTATCATAGAGTTTTGTGTGTATTTTGAGGTTCTAACATTTTGACATAGTTTGAACACTTATTGGATTTGTAAATTCTTAAACAAAGCTAAAACTGTGGTGGATTTTCACAAGGAGGTAGGGCTAATTTCCCTTGAATTAGTTTGACAGAAGGGACATTTTTAAAAGTCTTTATAATTTTACAAAAAAAATCACAATATAATAGTATCACGTTTCTATTTTGAGGGTCTAGCAATATCCTTGCTTACTTCATAACATATGGTACACTGATAAATACACACAGCTATTCTTTTGGATGGCAAAATAATAGATGCTTTACGATAACTCAAACTACAAATTTGAAAGATATTGACAAGTTTGTAAGACAAATTGATCTACGACTCTATTAGATCACGATAACTTTAGATTGTGTTCCTCTTGACAGTTATGTCGTTCCAACTAGGTCTGTTGCATTGATGTTACTGGTTCATCTTTAATAATTGAAAACGAAGCAAGCACATCGGCGTTGTATTACTTCAAGTTTTTTTTTTATGTTGACCTTAGTTGCAGAATGAGTGGACTACTGTAATGAGCGCCAATAACAAAAAGCTTTAGTTTGACCAGGACAGTTTTTTTTATGTTTCTTTGTAGAAAACTCATGAGGAGTTAGCTTTCTTCGTGATGTTATCAATAGGTTATGTTCCAACTTAATAATTTGACTATTTAAACCCTATATATTTCGCAGAATCAACATTTTCAAGGATATGGCAGGACACGGAATCAGGATTTACGGCCAGTGACATTAATAGCATTTGGTCCCCAAGAAAACTAGAATTGAAAATGCAAACAAGAGCGAATGTCACCCCGATTTTGCAGTTTTTTTTGGTTACAGCAGCTATTTTGATTTTTTAAACACTAACTGTAAACATGCAGAACAAACACATTTCTGTAAAGATTTCAGCTTGAAATCTTGTTTGATATTTTCACATTTTTGTTTTTTCCATGTGAATAGTAGAAATTAAGATTGTTTAAGTATTTATTTTTCATTTACACATATCAAGTAACCGAACCATAAAGGCGAAAAGTCAAACAGGAGAAAACGCAAACGCGAAAACACAAAAGCGAAATCGAGAAAACACAAAGACGAAACTTGATGCCGGAAACGATTTCCGAAAAGAGAAAAAAAAACATTTAGCGTTCCCACTATCGATTCGCATTTTTTGGCAAAATTTATCAATGAAAATGCAAAATCGGGAAATGGGCACAAGTGGCCCCCATAAGGTATAAAACCACTAATTCATAGCCCCATTGCTTTCTATGTTAAATTCTGCAACTTCAAGCATTAATGGCTACTTTGTCTTAAGTACAAATAAAGTTGCAGTTATTTCATGCCAAAACTATACCTTATCCTGACTTGTGCTGAAAAATTCAACATACCTTTAATTGCATATTAGAGCGTACTGGTTCCCGGAAGTTTGATAGTACAAAAACAGGTACTTCTGGTCTGAACAACAGGGCAAATGTGCCCTCCTACTAAAATTGTATATACTTCTTTATCATTCAAAAGAAACTTTCAACAAGGGTTCTGCAGTGATCCCAAGCTTTCATTAGATACCAAAACTATCCAAATATTTCACCTATTGACAAAGATACAGCTATGCGTAGGAACTATTTTGTTTAAAATATGTACTACTTTCTTGTATGTTCTTTCCGACCGGGCCTGAATTAGTGGTTCTATACCATAAATATCTAAATAACTAATTAAATTCGAAAAGTAGCCATTTGAGCTGTCTTTTCTCGACATTGTGTTGACAGCCTCCTTTCAATTTCTTAATAATATAACTAGGTTCCGGGTGATTTTAAGAAGACTTGGCTGTCTTCTTTTTTTTTGGTTTTATTTTGGTTGCTTGTCTCATTGACGCATTCTCCTCTCCTTTCGTTAGCTCACTTTATGTCAGCTATTGTCATAACTAGGCATATTTGTCGTCTATTGTTGTTTAAAAAATCTTGCATATGGTTAAAATAGAATTAATAGTAAAATACAAGTATTCGTGTAATAACTTGTAAACCATTATAGAAAGAGAAATTATGACATGTGCTAAGATGCTTAGAATGTCGAGATCTGCCTACCATAATTTTGCGCATAATTGCCAATGAGACAACTATCCACCGAGACCAAATTATATGGAACGCCATGACTGCCTTATGTTGATGATCAGCATTATATGCAGTGGTGACAACATTATATGCAGTGCTCACACCATTATATGCAGTTGTCACACCATTATATGCAGTGCTCACAACATTATATGCAGTGCTCACAACATTATATGCAGTGCTCACAACATTATATGAAGTGGTCACAACATTATACGCAGTGGTCCAAACATTATATGCAGGTGTCGGGACATTATATGCAGTGGTCACAACATTATATGAAGTGGTCAAAACATTATACGTTTTTCGTTGATGAAGGTGATGATCAGTGATGGTGATGATGATGATTGATGTATGTGATGGTGGTGGTTCATTCGGTAAACTTCGGAATTTTTATCGGAAATTACCGAATACAGTCATAATTGATAGTGCCCGCAAACAAATTGAAACAGTTGTTGAAGTCATATTATCAAGGCAATTCGACTGAAAACTATATCAGAAAAAATAACGCCTGCTATTGTCTGCAATTGGACAGACATAATTTTATTAATTTATTGGAAGTTCATTCTGAGGAAAAGATGAAACTAAGAGGTGAACGAATGAACTAGTTCTATTCGTCGTACGAAATACGCATGGCATAATGTAAGTTAAATAATGAAAATTTTAGTTAATGAAATATCGAAGGAGAATGTGTATGATATATGCATCGAGTTCATTTCTTACTGAAAAACTTTAGCAAGGTGCCACTTTACAGTGCGGACGCATTGAAATTATTAAACATGTTGTTTTCAATTTTTAAAGTCAGTACTCAGTTTTAAAAGCTTAATTACATTTTAAATGAAATAGTCAGCTTTCTATAAGACCTAAGTGCCATATTACGCTAGCTTATATATATCTTGATAGAGTCATTATTTGAAATCGAATTTCAGAATTTGGCATTTTACATGAATAAGTATCTAACAGATATGGAAAATGCAGTTTAAAGCATTTCATTGTAGGTGTTTAACATAACTTTACATTAATTATTCCAATTTTCTACAAGCTTTTTAGCACGTCAAGCAGTTTGTCTTCTAAATATAAGCAGCAGCCTTATATAGAGATATAAACTTTCATAAAAAAAAATTACCCTTTCAAGACCCAGTTTAACATTTTCATTTATAGTTATCATCTCTTATGAAAACTGGGTTTGTGGGGTGAATAAAACGTTTACTACGTTTGTTCGTCCGTCTGCATGGTTAATATATGAAAAAGTGGTATGCTTGCCAATGAAACAACTTTCCACAAGAGACCAAATGACACAGAAATTGACAACTATAGGACAAACGATCAGTTCTATAAAAACCGGTAAAGACAACATAAACACAGGTACAAGTAAAACAATACGAAATAATGTCTCATCAATGAATGATAACAAACAGTTACTGATGCCATCCGATACTCTTATGTCGGCTGTTTTACTTCAAAATACATTTAACACAACAACGCCATAACCTTGTGCTATACCAAACTGAATGGCTTTAATCTTTTCTAGAAGAAAAAGAAGATTGCCAATGAGAAAACTTATCTTTCAAAAGACAAAGATCTGAAAAAACAGCAGGTCTCAGTCTGGGCAAAATCAAAACCATATCAGTATATTAAAGTGCCCAAGAATGACAAATAGGAAAACAGTTCAAAAGTGAAAATTTCGAAAGCGCTTGATTTAAGTTTGCATGTCCAATTAAAGTATTTTTAAAACGTTTTATTGCTACTATGAGAATCGAGACGACTGCAATGGATGTAGTAAACACAAAATTTATCGAAAGGCCATTTTATCAATCGGAAAATGTTTGTTTGATAAGATTCAGTAGTGCTAAATTAGAAATATTGCAAGTGTCAACGGAGATATAGAGACCCTCAAAAGAATCTTACTTACACTCAAGAAATAATTAATACCGCTATTAACATAATTTTTGTCACAAATTCGATAATGACATCCTTAAAAGATGAAAGAACACTTACTAGTCAGAAGAAATATTAGTGCTATGGCAATACCTAAATGCAAATATAAATTATGCTTAGATTCTTGAATAATTGATGAATCAATACATGATGGGAACTTGGCGTCTTTAACTTGTTGGTCGTTCATCTTTATGTATTACTACTAAAATATTCATTCTCCTTGCATATATATATTTTTAATTTTTATTCTAATTCTAATTGGTATTTTTTTTTTTTATTAATCATCAAATAGTAGTGTCTTTCTCACATTTTCACAAAGTCCATATATTTTTAATAAAATTCAAATTATCATAGAGTTTTGTGTGTATTTTGAGGTTCTAACATTTTGACATAGTTTGAACACTTATTGGATTTGTAAATTCTTAAACAAAGCTAAAACTGTGGTGGATTTTCACAAGGAGGTAGGGCTAATTTCCCTTGAATTAGTTTGACAGAAGGGACATTTTTAAAAGTCTTTATAATTTTACAAAAAAAATCACAATATAATAGTATCACGTTTCTATTTTGAGGGTCTAGCAATATCCTTGCTTACTTCATAACATATGGTACACACATAAATACACACAGCTATTCTTTTGATGGCAAAATAATAAATGCTGTACGATAACTCAAACTACAAATTTGAAAGATTTTGACAAGTTTGTAGGACAAATTGATCTACGACTCTATTAAATCACGATAACTTTAGATTGTGTTCCTCTTGACAGTTATGTCGTTCCAACTAGGTCTGTTGCATTGATGTTACTGGTTCATCTTTAATAATTGAAAACGAAGCAAGCACATCGGCGTTGTATTACTTCAAGTTTTTTTTTTATGTTGACCTTAGTTGCAGAATGAGTGGACTACTGTAATGAGCGCCAATAACAAAAAGCTTTAGTTTGACCAGGACAGTTTTTTTTATGTTTCTTTGTAGAAAAACTCATGAGGAGTTAGCTTTTTTCGTGATGTTATCAATAGGTTATGTTCCAACTTAATAATTTGACTATTTAAACCCCTATATATTTCGCAGAATCAACATTTTCAAGGATATGGCAGGACACGGAATCAGGATTTACGGCCAGTGACATTAATAGCATTTGGTCCCCAAGAACAACTAGAATTGAAAATGCAAACAAGAGCGAATGTCACCCCGATTTTGCAGTTTTTTTAGTTGTTTTTTTTTTTTTTGTTACAGCAGCTATTTTGATTTTTTAAACACTAACTGTAAACATGCAGAACAAACACATTTCTGTAAAGATTTCAGCTTGAAATCTTGTTTGATATTTTCACATTTTTGTTTTTTCCATGTGAATAGTAGAAATTAAGATTGTTTAAGTATTTATTTTTCATTTACACATATCAAGTAACCGAACCATAAAGGCGAAAAGTCAAACAGGAGAAAACGCAAACGCGAAAACACAAAAGCGAAATCGAGAAAACACAAAGACGAAACTTGATGCCGGAAACGATTTCCGAAAAGAGAAAAAAAAAAACATTTAGCGTTCCCACTATCGATTCGCATTTTTTGGCAAAATTTATCAATGAAAATGCAAAATCGGGAAATGGGCACAAGTGGCCCCCATAAGGTATAAAACCACTAATTCATAGCCCCATTGCTTTCTATGTTAAATTCTGCAACTTCAAGCATTAATGGCTACTTTGTCTTAAGTACAAATAAAGTTGCAGTTATTTCATGCCAAAACTATACCTTATCCTGACTTGTGCTGAAAAATTCAACATACCTTTAATTGCATATTAGAGCGTACTGGTTCCCGGAAGTTTGATAGTACAAAAACAGGTACTTCTGGTCTGAACAACAGGGCAAATGTGCCCTCCTACTAAAATTGTATATACTTCTTTATCATTCAAAAGAAACTTTCAACAAGGGTTCTGCAGTGATCCCAAGTCCCCAAGCTTTCATTAGATACCAAAACTATCCAAATATTTCACCTATTGACAAAGATACAGCTATGCGTAGGAACTATTTTGTTTAAAATATGTACTACTTTCTTGTATGTTCTTTCCGACCGGGCCTGAATTAGTGGTTCTTTACCATAAATATCGAAATAACTAATTATTCGAAGTAGCCATTTGAGCTGTCTTTTCTCGACATTGTGTTGACAGCCTCCTTTCAATTTCTTAATAATATAACTAGGTTCCGGGTGATTTTAAGAAGACTTGGCTGTCTTCTTTTTGTTTTTGTTTTTATTTTGGTTGCTTGTCTCATTGACGCATTCTCCTCTCCTTTCGTTAGCTCTCTTTAGGCTTATGTCAGCTATTGTCATAACTAGGCATATTTGTCGTCTATCGTTGTTTAAAAAAATCTTGCATATGGTTAAAAATAGAATTAATAGTAAAATACAAGTATTCGTGTAATAACTTGTAAACCATTATAGAAAGAGAAATTATGACGTGCTAAAATGCTTAGAATGTCGAGATCTGCCTGCCATTTATGGGGACCAAAATTACAAGACGACTGCTTAAAGTAGCAGAGTTCTTGAAAAGACACTGGTATTAAATTTGAACTGACACGTCTGTTTGAAAATTTCTCCGCGAGTCCATAACATATTTTCAGTAATCTTTAATTGAAAACATCACTCGTTTTTTATCTTTCAAATGATTTGGGCTGACACTTTTCAAGAAATCTGTCTATTATAAGAATAAAATTGTCAATAAGTGTTGATTTTTTTTTTACAATTTTATCATTATTGCCTATTATCTTGGGAATTTTTACAGTAAGAGATCATACTATGACGCGGTATGTGCGTCATAAATATTTATTTATGGCTAGCCATGAATATTTATGCTAACCATAATTCCATTTAAGGCTAGCCTTAAATGATTTTTGTCTAGGCATAATTATTTATGGTTAGCCTTAAATCGATTTATGCCTAGGCATAAAACTTATGCCTAGCCATAATTCGATTTATGACTAGCCTTAATTATTTAAAACTATAAAAAACTTAAACGGGTTAAGTGATACTACACAATACATTTATATAATATGACAAAAACATAATCATTTTGTGGACATTATATCGACCTAATTCTAATTAAAAATTTTGATCTTTCATATATTTAAATTTGGAACTTTGTAAGTAGTTTTCATAGTAATTTCATTTATAGTTTGATAAAAAACAAGTTTTAACTGTTGTTCATGTTAACATTTTGTCCCGTGGAGAGTTAAAGACTGTGCCCTCTCGATATCGTTTGGTTAGTTTTGTAGTTGGGTAACTGTATCATGGGCGTACAACCCCCACATCTCATTTTATTCACCATAGAGATAATCTGGTTCAAAATGAAAACAACAGATGTATAGTTTGCTAGAAAAAAATGTAAAACAAATTAATTTTTTTGACTAGCTGCTACGTTTTGCAACTTTAGGTAGACGTCTTTAACCATTTGACTAGTGACACCGCCTACGAAATCCCCGGCAGAGATCACCATGAACATACGGAGAAAAGATTCTAGGTGAAACAGAAGCAACGATTTCTGTTTTTGTTATTTATTTAATGGAATGCAAGTTAAAAAGAGCAGTGGCTATATTAATTCCATCTTAGAAAACACACGAAAAGTAAAAATGTATAATGTACGGTTTGCCGATTACGTCCTCCAAATTTGGTTAAAAGGATTTTTCTTCTTAGTCAATTGGTAAATTGTGTACCTTCGTTTTTTCACAAGCGCCTTCAAACATTCTATCAATATTAAGGTGAAACACATATGTATTATTTTGGATCTAAACCATGACAAAGTTGATTAAAACCATGACGAATTTCTAGACACTTAACAGAACCGTGTCAATCGCTTAACCAAACTATACCAATTTCAATATTTTGGTTATCCTGCGTTAATTTCTTAAAAACAACAATTTCAATGTAGATCGTTTGACTTACAATATAGATTCAAACATCTTATTTGCCTTTTATTTTCTCATTTGAAAAGAACTGAGGCAATCGTTCTGAGAAGTAACCCAACTAAACCATGACCAACTTAACCAAACTATGACAAAATTACTGTACTAAACACTATATGACGACGTTACTAACTGTGATGATAGTTTTCAGTCCGACCGTTCGTTCGTCCATTCCTGCGTCCGTCCCAAATCAGGTTAAAATTTTTGATGAAGGTAGTTTAGGGTGAAGTTTAAGTCGCATCAACTTGAAACTTAAGGCATGTACATGCAACTTATAAGGTGATCTTTTTAATGTGCATGCCAAATCAAGGTTTGATCCTACTGACTGCCGGTACTTTTATTTTGGCACTGCACAAGTCATGTTGTCCATGGCGTTAAAACACTAAATCCCTGGGATGTGTTTTAATTGATTTTAGTCTCTGATGCATGATTTTTTTATTGTTAATTGTTTTTGGCTTTTAACTAGCTTTCAGTAACTGCGAGTACTCTCAAATCGTACTTTCGTGTTAATCTGATGACCTGTTGACACAATTTGTAATGCATTTCTGTAATTCAATGTTTACTTATTTTGTGTTATATCTCGTCTCACTATTTTTAATATGTACCACCTTTCATAACTATTTAGTATGACGATAAATTTTCACTTCTGTACTCGTACTCTGAATAACAAAGTTATCAATTTTGTAAAAAATGTTTACTTCCATACTCCTAACAACAACATTATTATATTTTTACCTGTGTACGTTGTTTTATTTAATAGTAAAACAAAGTATATGGGTATCCATCTGTGACACAAATTTTAGTACATGCACAGCAAGTTTAAGACAGCCCCTAGCACCGGCTTGAGCAGAATTCTTTGCAAAAATAATTTGGATAGACTTTGTCGGGCCCGATCAAAAAAGAACATACTGGAAAGTAGTACATATTTAAAACAAAATAGTTCCTACGCATATGGGTATATCTTAAACTATGTAGCATATATTTTAGTAATTAAGGTATCATATGAAAGGTGAAGGACTGGTTATCCTCGTAGAACACACAAATTACTGACAATTTTGAATAATACAAAATGTATGAATAAAATAATAAAATTGAGGGCATATATAGCCTGTTTCTCAGATATAAAGTGCCTGGTTTGGTGTATCAAAATTCAAGTAATCAGTGCAGTAAATACTGATGTATAAATATGGCAAGCCGTTCTCGTCAAAACTATGTTTAAACCATTTTTCGAAAAATTTACACACTGAGAATTAAAAAAAACACACTGAGATTAAAAAACCTAAAAACACACACTGAGAATTAAAAATTACACACTGAGATTTCATAAAAACGCACTGAGATTACCAAAAATGAAAAACACACACTGAGAATTGAAAATTACACACTGAGAATTGAAAATTACACAATGAGATTTCAAAAAGACACACTGAGATGAAATAAACTGAAAAACACACACTGAGAATTTAAAATTACACACTGAGATTTGTGCGCACTTTTATGCGCACATATCTAATTAGCATAATTAATCTGAATCTATTACAAGCTTAAAACAACTAGGGGACAGAACTCGTTAGTCCTTCAATTTGGCGCCAAATGTTTTATAAAAACATTAAAAATACAACTAATAGAAAACTACTTTATTAAAGACCAATAGAACAAGAAAAATACCCACTAACTCTCATTACAAAATATAACCACAGGTATATTGATCCCGCTTCCATGAAATGTTTTGAAGTGAAAAATTTAGCGTGAATAGGAATGATGACCAAGAATAGTCTTATATTTCCAGAATAAAAATAAACTCAAGTACTCGCAAAGCGGTTTGTGTTCGTACCGGCAGATAAAGCAGCAAATAATGTAGTGGTGGTGTGACGCATATACTACACGGAAGTTCTCCAAAACGAAATTACAAATTCATCTACATTCAGGTCCGTACCTTCCACAGAGAGTCAAATTGTAAACAAGCATATCACTGCCACTACCCAGCTTAAAGCCTCTTCCGAACATTTGAAAGTCCCTACTATGTACTGGTTACCTAAATTGCACAAAAAACATTTAAATTCCGTTTCATCTCCGCATCTAGTAAGTGTTCTACTACCAATCTATCAGTTCTTCTAACTACCTCCTTACTACTATCAAAGAACTTGTTATCAACTTTTGTAATAAAGCTTATGAAAATAATGGTATTAATTCTTTTGGAGTGTTAAAAATTCTTTAGAGGTTTTAGATAAAATACATGCTTTTGATGGTCCTTTTAATTCTGTTGACAGTTATGATTTTTCTACTCTATACTACACTTCCACACAATCTTATCAAGAAAAAGTTTTCATATTTAATTAAATGGTCTTTTGAAAAATCTTATTACAAATTTATTTGCTGTAACTCGTTTAAAGCCTTTTTCTGTAACGAAAGAGGAAAGTATGCTAAATACACTTACTGGAAATATGAAGATATGATTGAAGCTTTAAATTTTCTCCTGGACAACATATATGTACGTTTCGGCGATAAAGTGTATCGACAAGTAGTAGGTATTCCTATGGGCACTAACTGCGCCCCTTTAATAGCAGATTTATTCCTGTATTGCTATGAATCTCAGTTTATGACCAAACTTAGTAAAGACACGTCATTGTTACATTTGGTTGATACATTCAACAATACCTTCCGTTATCTAGATGATATTTTTCGTTAAATAATCCAGAGTTCTCTAAATATACTACCGATATTTACCCAATAGAACTTACTTTAACTAAATCTAACATAAACAGCAGTAGTTGTCCTTTTCAGGACTTGGACATTTCAATCTCTAAAGGAAAACGCCATACGAAAATTTACGACAAAAGAGACGATTTTTCATTCCCTATTGTTAATTTTCCTTTTTAGACGGCGATGTTCCTTTGGCTCTATCATACGGTGTGTATATATCCCAACTCGTTCGTTATACCCGTGTGTGTAGTGATGTCATAGATTTTAACGAACGTAATCAATGCATCACTAGTAAATTATTAAGTCAGGGATTTCGTTACCATAAATTACGTAAAACTTTTGCTAAGTTCTTTCATAGATACAAAGATTTGATTAGTAAATTTGGCTGTACCTGTAGAAAACTGATTAAAACGGTATTTCACATCCTAAATTTTACGGTAATATTGTACTTAAAGCGCGGAAATCACTATATGATCCGTGTAAACTCATCGAACCTTTAAATAAACTTATTAGTTCAGGTTATCTTACCAATGTTGTAATTAGATCTTTGAATATAGTTTACATTGGCACTAATATCGATTTTGTCATCAGCAAATTAAAACATAACTAAATTTGTATTCTTTTCAAACGGGATGTTTAAAGACACACCCACGTTCATTTTGATCTATAAAGAGGTTAAACTCCTAACTATCCTACTGTCTGTCGATACATTTATTTTTGGCATTGTACTAGTCATGTCTTCTTTGACTGTCCATGACGTTAAAATACTAAATCCCTGGGATGTGTTTTAGTTGATTTTAGTCTCTGATGCATGATTTTTTATTATTAATTGTTTTGGCTTTTAACTAGCTGTCAGTAACTGCGAGTACTCTCAAATCGTACTTTCTTGTTTATTTGACCTGTTGATACTAATTGTAATGTTTTTTTTTTGTTATTTAATGTTATTCAGGGTTATATCTGGTCTATATACCAGCTTTGATAAGTGTTTGGTACTAATATAAATTTCCACTTCGTACTATGAACATCAAAATTATTTATTTTGTTAAAATATTTCCTTTCTCTATTGTAACTGTATACGTATACCTAACAACAAAATTATTTTATTTACCTGTGTTTAAAGTTATTACAAATGGCTGATATTTTTGTTGGAGGAAGTTTAAGGTGTCTGATAGTAAATCCTACGCAGCTAGTATGAAATCTTAATTTTATTATGCCCGACCTACGATAGTAGATGGACTTTATGTGTTTTTCGGTCGGTCCGTCTGTCCGTTAATGGTCAAGTTGTAGACAAATCAATTTAAAACTTAGAACACATATTCCTTTTATTGTGGTCTTTCTAATTGGTCTTAACAAATTATACTGTTGACTATATCTTTATGGTTCACTGTTCTAGCGAGACATCAGTGTAATGTAGACATATTTTCTTGTTTTCTTTTTGTGATATTATGCATTCGATATATATGAATTGTGTTTGAGAAGCAAGCTTTATTGAAAAAAAAATGAATGTATATGCTAACAATAATGAAATATATTTTCAAATGATATTGAACAAACTGTGTTGCCTTTTAAGTAATATGTAGTTTCGATATTTGAAACGCTTAAACAGTTTGCACAATAAATAAAGTACGTTCGTGTCTATGGTTCAAATTGGTGTCGCAATTACTTTTGAATACATGTGTTGCCACGGACAGCTGAATTTGTCATTTAAATCATAATAATATCAACATACGTTCAAAAATTACCAGCACCCTGACACAGATTTTCTCAAAACTGCTATGTCGAGCAAATTCGTGTATAATTCTGTGCCATATATCCGATAATGAGCATTTTTGTGTTTAGAATACCTGCGCAGTTTAGACGACTTATGTTTTGGTTTCTTGATTTTAAACAAACAAGAAAACAAATCAAAAACATTCTACCAATTCAATTTCATCTGTACATGTACAGTTATTCAAGAAAACGTGAAAAACCATTATTTCGCTATATAAATCACAGTTCTAACATGGCATATGATTGGTTAAAAAAATTTAATAATGCCTAGGCATAACGTCTTATGGCTAGCCATAAGTATTTATGCCTAGGCAAAAATCGATTTAAGGCTAGCTATAAGTATTTATGCCTAGGCATAAATCATTTAAGGCTAGCCTTATTTGAAATTATGGTTAGGCATAAATCGATTTATGCTTAGGCATAAATATTTATGGTCTAGCCATAAATAAATATTTATGACGCACATACAGTTGTATTTATCACAAATGAGCAGCAATACCCATATGAGCCCCCGGGCTACGCCCTATGGCTTGATATGGGAGTCTCGGGTTGATAACAGGGCCAATATGGAAAATGCCATTAAAAAAAAATAAATATCTACCTGATAAGAGTTATTGCCCTTAAATGACGATTATGAACCAATTAAAGTGTTTAAGCAAATATCATGAAACGATGATAGGCAGATAGACAGGTACTACAAGACCTACGTTATAAAACTTGTCGGAATCGTTTCCCGTAAATGACATTTTTTTATAAATGGAATTTTAGTGCTTTTACCAAATATATTGAAAACTATAGTGAATGAGCAAAACCACGATCTACCAACAAGTCAAATGAATAAAATCGTCTAGTGACTTTTTATATGAATTGTTGCCCTAAATGACGATTTTTATCCATTTTTCTCTCTCCTTTATCTTGAATCAAATAAATAGACTAATTATGATTAGTTTTCATGTATAGAATCCAAAAATAAAATGTTATGATCGAAATCGTGTATTGACCTATAATAAAAGCATATTCGTTAATTAAGGGTTAAGAGAAGGGGTCGGATCTTAACCCTTGGCTAGCGAAAATGTCACAAGAGTTACTGTCCTTAAATGACAATATTTGTCTTTTTAAAAAATGTTTTTGATGATTGAAAACTATAATAGAAAAGAAGAAAATGTAAACAGTAATATTGTTTAAGAAGACATGATTGACAAATACGTGTAGGCCTACATGACCAAAATGTTTAGTTGATTTCTTGAGTGATCACCTTTAAATGACAATTTTTGGTACCAGTTTTGGCATTTTCATCTGATATCTTAAAAGAACCATAATAGATAGACATAAACTGCAATAATGATCTGCAGCAACCATGTGACAAGATCTACTAAATTGTAAAATGATAGAAACCTTTAATAAACTGGGTTTTTTTTGGAATTATTGTACATTTTTGTTATTTTCTATTAGCTTAAAATTATAAGAGATAGAGAGTGCAATGATTACATGACTGAAATGTCAGTTGTAAGTGCCCTATCTACTCATTTCATACATTTTTTTTCATATTTCGGAGGTTTTCTTGAAAAGTTAAGTAGACAAATAGAAATGTTAAACATCAAACAGTATCAGCAAGACATAATTTATAAATTAAGGCCAAGTAAAGATGTTTCAACAAATATCATTGGGTCGAACAAGGATTTGGTATAGTCAAGCATGACCAAAATCATAAATGGACTACTAAGTGTTGTTATTCATTTTTACATTTTTGACAAATCTGGAGCATAATATTTAGTTAGTTATCCCCTCATTTTTACATTTTTGACAAATCTGGAGCATAATATTTAGTTAGTTATCCCCTTCACAGGTGACACCAAGGGTTTATATAGTACGACTTACTAACTACATATACAAATTCATTATTTTAAAACACTAATTCAACACAGACAAGCTGAATTAAAAAATGAAACTCTTAATTAATAGAAGTGAATGCATTGGTAACAATAAGAAGATGTGGTTTGATTATTCATATTTCATGTGACAATGTAAAAGGTGTGAATATTTTCAAAATTGTGCAATTCTTTGGTTTTTGTCATACTTGTTTACAAAAATACACCAATAGCAATAGCACGTGTTTGGTTTGTTTTGTTGCTATTTATAGCACAATATACGTCACATCCACTCAAAACATGGCGGTCTCATAGCCACTTCCGTGTTTACATCCTCAGCAGTTTTAAGTGTTACAGAGTAGTTATATGTCATAAGCGAATGATCAGCCATATAAAACTGCAAAATTGTTAGGTCATTTATAAAATGGCGGCAGTCAACAATGTTCCAAAAGATTTACAAGGTGAGGTCAAACCCCCACTTCCTGCTAAAAATTTGGCAAACCCAATTTGTCGCGAAGAGTCAATTGAAAAATTATTCGTCAAGTACTTTGAAGTTAATATGTTCACGTTTGGCATTATTTTGTACTATCTGTTTTAATTACATATTAATTAAATGGAATGTTGCACTTTAAGGATCAACGGATTGTGACACTTTGCATTGCCATACACTGATACGTGTAACTGTGTAAAATTTATTTGTATCCTCGTGTGATGTGTTTTCGTACTAATAACAATTTTCACTGCTTACGGTTTTCACTGTTGAGTTTTTATTCACGTGTGTACTCAAATTTTAAAAGCATGTTCTGTCGAATGTTTTTAGGTATCTAGATTTTTTGTCAAGGTTTACTACGATTTTTTACTGTTTCCGATTACTTTGCGATTTTCGTATGTCAAAAAAACGGCGTCATATGTTTTCGTATGAATTAAAAATTGGATCAGTACACGGACAAGAAATGACTATAAAATCCGGAAATGAGTATTTTCTAAAGTCGTGGTTCTGATGATTGCTTGAATCATAAAAAAGTTATTGAATACTTTTCAGTACTAAAATAATTAGTAAATAGTTTTAGGTTGGTGTTTCATGTGCTGAAATTGTAACATTGCGATTTATTTCAGATTGGCACTGGATTTCTACAAAGGACATTATTTTTTGAAAATAAAATGCAGTTTTCAAAATTTGGGATTAAATGTAAAAAGTTAAGACTGTTTTCATCTTTATGTATCAAGGATGTATAAAAGAATTGTCAATAGAATATTGAATAAATGGATTTTGAACAACCATTTTATATAAGAACCATGATAATTTTAAGTCGTTGGTTTGTAATAAAATGACCAAAAACCACATGACAGTCACATGTCTTGAAGATCCGTGTCTGACAGGCAGACGATATAGCTTTACTTCATGTAACCCTCAGAATTTTTCTCAACAACTATTCTAGTGATGCGTATTTTGACATTAAATAAAATGGCTGAACAGGTAAGTTTAATTTAATTAGTTCTTACGTCTTTAAAAGCGACTTTTAATATGTCATACATTTGTCACGTTGTAGTGTTGTTGTTGTTCCAAATATAGAAACTGAAAAACACGCCACAATGTACGCGTGTGCAGTCGAAACCGACGAAATGTGGTTGATACGAAAACATATGACGTACGAAAACATATGACACGACGATATCTGTTGGGAAATTTCGGGTTCCCCATGGCTCAGAGTATTAATGCCCTGGTGGTATCCAATGCAATTTCTTTTAATTTGTTACTGGTACCACAACTCCGAACTGATTCTGATTCAATTGTGTTATGAAAAGTTTGATCCAAGTTTATGAATTTGAGTGTCATTAATTAATGACCCCTCCCCCTTTTCTCTGTTTTCCAATTTTAGGGGGTAATTTGAAGAAATGAAAATGCTGAAGGCCACCAATGGGTCTTCAACACAGCGAGAAAATCCCGCACCCAGAGTCGGGCTTCAGCAGGCCCCTAAACAAAAATGTGTACTAGTTCAGTGAAAATGGACGTCATACTAAACTCCAAAACATATATACTTCTACTTTCATATACTCTTATTTTTGTCTGTCTCCTATCATTCCTACTTCATGATCAATAGAATGAAATATGAATTAAGGAATCCTGTTTATTTTGACTAGTTGTTCGTTTTATACATGATGTACATGTATGTATTAACATGTAAAGGAGGGGGTACATGTATGATTAGAGCCATTATTTGGCCCCTGAACTTGCAAAAAGTAGTAAAAATATTCAATATAAAAATAAGAAGATGTGGTATGACTGGCAATGAGACAAATCTCCAATAGAGACCTAATGGGATAGAAATATGCAATGACAGTTCACCATGCAGCCTCCAAAAATGAACAAAACCCATACCGCATAGCAAGCTGTAAAAAGGCCCTGACATAGCAAATGTAAAACAATTCAAACAAGAAAACTGATTTAAATGCATACATGTATGAAAAAAAATAAAAATATGATATACATGTATAGCAACAAATGACAACCACTGAATTACAGGCTCCAGACTTGGGATAGGCACATACATGTACAATTAAATTGTATATAAAAATAAGGAGATGTGGTATGATTGCCTTTGTTCATATCTAAATCTCAATGACAATATCTCAAAACGAGGCTATTTTGGCAGTGTTTTCCCGTTTTAAACAAAATGCAAAAATGTAAGACAAAATTCAAAAATATTAATTCTAATGATTGAACATTCTAATGTTTTATGAACATCTGAAATGTGATACATTTGTACATGTATTTGGCAGAGTTTTGATAGAGTTTGATAGTTTAAATTCTCAAGGCCAAAAAAGTGGTCTTTTTGTACATTCTCCTTTGTTCATAACTTACATAGGCATAATTTCAACAAAATACTAGTATTAACTTCATGTATTTGGCTAGTAAAAAAAAACTGCCAAAAGAAATATTTTGTGTATAAAAGCAAGCATGTACATGTGTGAATGTAAAAAAATAATTAACATGTATTTGTATAAAAATCTAGTATTGGTATACTTACTATGCTGACTCAAGGTGACAGAGCTGATTATGTCACAGGTTTTTAATTACTTGGTATTGAGGAATTGATTTCAAGTAGTTTTTCTGAAAAAAATAAGCTAAGTTTAGGCCTCCCTGTAACAATCATAAGCAGTTTATTACAATACGTTTTTTAGATCAACTTTACAAAATTGTGGATGTTACATTTTTTTGGATAAAACTTTAACTGTCTATATTGAGATCAATATAAAGAAACCCCCCAAAAAATGACAACATAAAAAGGCAAGAGGATTGGAATATACCTTCTTTTGCTATAATGTCTATTTGTCATACTTGAACAGTTGTAATGGGATATCAGTACAAGTGACTGCAGGTTGATTGTAAAATGATAAGACTAAAAAATTGAAAAAATGTGTTTAGAGTTTTCCTACTTACCCTAAGGTCTATTTTATGCCAAGTTATTTATAGCAGTGAATTGTTGATGATGAATAAATTTGAAGCCTGCCTAAATATACATAAACTCAATGTAAAAGAATTGAGGAAAAAAACCTAATAAACCTAAATCCTAATTAACAATCAACTTCTGTATGTCCTAAAAAACTACCTCGAAATGTAACCGTTTTATAAATGTATTTGATCTTATTTAATTCTAACCAAGCACTTCCCTTTCTAATTAAATTGTTAATAACTTAAAATCATGTTGCTGCTTTAACATGTATACAAATAAGGAGATGTGGTATGATTGCCAATGAGACAACTACAGTGTATCCACAAAAAGTCAAATGAATTGGATGTAAGCAATTGTACATTTAATTTTTACTTTTCGAAGGTGACAACCACTTACCAAGAGAAATTATATTTTTTTGTTCATTTTTACAATTGATTGTTGTCTGCCCAATGTTCAGTGGTATATATTCATTGTAAAAAAATGAAAAATTATTTATGCCCTAACCGTTTGTATACAAATGTTGCATATATATGAAAAGTGCCAGGACTATTCTTAGATGGTGCCTTAAGGAAATTTAGACAGAGAGGACATATATTTCATTTGTTTGAAATTGAGTTTTTCCCGTTTGCTTTTTGTAGGACTAATATATAAATGGGAACTAGTATAACTAGTTCTGCAACAGTACTTACTATTTATAAAGTTAGGTGCATAGGGTATGAGAAAAGTTTTGGCAGTTTCTACGGGTGGGGTTTTATGGTACTATATAAAGTTTGGCATTTAGATGTATTAGTATTGAAGGTGTTCGAAGTTACGTCAAATCAAAGTTAGTCACATTAGAATATATACAGTTGCTGCTACGTTGCATGTATCTATTTTTTCCATGGTAGAAATGTGTGCAATTGATTGAAATAAAAACTGCGTGCAACTAATCCTATTTCTGTGTTTGTCTTGTTTAAAGCCAATTAAATTTAGAGTAGAAATACTTTAAATTTCGACGAGCAGGGCGAGGGAGAATTTAAATTTTATTTTACCTTTTCTTTAAATTTCAGAACAAAGTACAAATGTAAAACCCTCATGACACTTGTACATTTAAATTACAGAAAAAAACTATAGCGGAATAAAAGGTCTAAGTGTCCACTTGACATCAATTTTTGAAAGATCAATTAAAATTTAAAATTTTGATATGTAATATGTAATATGTATATTTTGTACATAAAGGTGTTTAATTTCCTGCATTTTGGGGAAGTGTTTTTTGTTTGTTTGTTAATAGCAGAAATTGTCAATTGTATTGTTTAAAAAACTTTCTATTAGTAATGCTTAATTACTGTTATCCATCAGTAAATGAAATGTTATAAACATTTGATTTGCTGATGCAGATTTCTATACATTATGGATGAATCTGAAAGGAACGGCTTACCTACTATTCATTTTCATGTGGCCATGAAGGCAGGTAATATCTTTGCTGTTGATTTTTATTTTCATATGGCCATGATGGCAGGTAATATCTTTGCTGTTGATTTTATTTTTATATGGCCATGAAGGCAGGTAATCTTTGCTGTTGATTTTATTTTCATATGGCCATGAAGGCAGGTAATCTTTGCTGTTGGTCAAATGTAAAACTTAATGTACCAAATGCTTTAGTAGTTAAATAATTGAATTACTTTTCAGAAGTTTCATATTTAATTCACAAAAAATTTAGAGATTTATAGAGGAAAACAAATGTGTACAAATGTATCATTGTACATGTACAATATAGATGAGGGCAAATGACAAAACAATAGTTTCTCTCCATTTCTCTACCTATACTCTCAGTCTCTTTCATAGTTTTTGTTTATACATATATATTTTCATATATTATTTATGGCTGTTTAACAATTTTGTTAATATCTGAGTGCTAATCTGACTCTTTTAAAGTAAAAAGAAACCAGACACACTACATATCCAATCATTCATAAAATACATACCCCACTGCATTTTACGCCTGTCCCAAGTCAGGAACCTGTAGCCTTTGTTAGTCTTGTGTGTTTTTTAAAATTTTGGTTCATTTGTATGTTTCGGAGTTTAGTGTGGCATTCATTTTGCTGAACTAGTATACGGTATTGTTTAGGGGCCATCTGAAGCCTGCCTCCAGGTTGGGATTTTCTCGCTGCGTTGAAGACCCATTGGTGGCCTTTGGTCTGGTTGTCTCTTTGACACAATCCTGGTTTCCATTCTCTATTTTCTTTACATGTACACATTTTTTTCCGTTTAAAATGTCAGGGCAGGAAGAGGAAATGATATAGTTTGTAATTGGTAAATATTAGGAATCTAAATATAGTTTCTATAGAGATGCATGTACCTGATACTGACTTGAAGTGTCCGATAGTAAATCATATTTAACTCTCAGAAATGATAGTATACTTATGTGCTCTTGTTTACTTTAGATGCCATCAGAGAGTATCTTGGTCGCAGGATTAAGTTGTATATAAAGCGTATGGTAAAACAAGAAGTACGACCAGACAAATGGGAAAACAGAGTTTTAGTAAGTTATTTACATCTTCATGTACTTATCATCACATAGTCATTCCACACTGATGTATAAGGTAACCAAGCTTATTCAGGATATACTATTCAGTAATATAAAACTAAAGAACTACCATAAAATCTTGTAATTTTAGGTGATACAAAAATTTAAATTGGACATGTACATGTACACTTTATCACCACATCTTGAAACCCCTATGTCATATTGATTATGTAAGAAAAAATGTAGAAGAAAATAATGTGCATTTGACTTCATACATACTTACTACAGAAATGAGTAAAAAGAGATAATAATTGAATTTTAAAAAATGGAAATGAGGATAAATGTACTTGCTGAATTGGCGTAAACACTGGTTATAGAGAATACAATGTATGTTCTCCCAATGCAAAATATAGTGTATATATATAGATATAAAAGCTATAGCTGTTTTCAGCAATTAAAAAAAACATTTTCTTATCTTTTCAGGCTTTTTCAGGAACTCGCTTGTTTGTTTTCACTTCAAAGCCATCAAAATCACCAGTAAGTTCAATAATCGTGATAATATTAAACAGGCTCTAAAAGCACAGACATACTATTACTTCATTATTCATTGGTTCGTCCATTTGAATTATAAGATTTTATAGTTGTCAATCAAGAGTAAAAACTATCTCCCTTATAGTTATTTCCTTAATCATTGATCAAGAGTTGTTGAATTTGAAAAGTCTTTAAAAAAAAGAGGAACTTTACAGAGTTATGTTCCCATAGTGGCTGTTTATTAATATATATACAATGAATACACAAATACACTACAAAAGTGGAAATCATTAACCTGCTTGAACTGTTATTTTCTTTAAATATTCCAAAAAATTTGTACCTATGGTATTAATCCCCTACCCTTCAAAAACTTTGTTTTCAAGTGGGCTTTCTTAGAAAATATTTAGAAAAGTGTTCTTGTTGAGAACCTATTATGCTGTTCAAACCATACATAACAGGAAGGCACCTTTAAGGGTTTTTGATTGGTGCTCTTTGGTTATCACTGTCTCAGTATAATTGTTTGTAGGTGAGTATATCTTACAGGCAATCTTATCAGAAATATAACTTTTTGTTGCATAGAAAATCTTCTTCTGAACTAGTATTGCACAACTGAACCTACTGTTTAGATAGAGGAATTGATCCATGTGTTGTTACTTTAGTGTTGACTGCCTAACTAGTAGGTGTCATCAAAGATAGCAGAATAGATATGTTGTGATGTTACACTATTGTTTCAGGTAGGGTGAAGGTTGGCACCTTTTAAAATGTTTAAACCTGCTGCATTTGTTTGCACCTGTCCTAAGTCAGGAACCTGATGTTCAGTGGTTGTCGTTTGTTGATGTGGTTCATTAGTGTTTCTTGTTTCTCGTTTTTTTATATAGATTAGACCGTTGGTTTCCCTGTTTGAATGTTTTTACACTAGTCATTTCTGGGGCCTTTTATAGTTGCTGTTTGGTGTGAGTCAAGGCTCCGTGTTGAAGGCCGTACTTTGACCTATAATGGTTTACTTTTACAAATTGTGACTTGGATGGAGAGTTGTCTCATTGGCACTCATACCACATCTTCTTATATCTGATTAAGAATTACTAGTTTGGCACTGAACTAACATGTTTACCTGATAAAATATAAAATATAGACATACATGTAGAATTTGAGATGTGTCTATTGTCAAATGGTGTTACAAATATTAAAATGTTAATCATAGATAGGATGATAATCAGTATCAGATCATGTGATGTAGTCATAATTGGGTCACAAAGAAAAGGATTTCAGAAAGCTGGAATATTGCATTCATTCTTCACAAGTCACAGTCTTTCTAAATATCTACTGGATGTTAAACAAAGAACAGTCAATCATTAGACATAGTACATTATTTTTCATGGTAAAACAAATACCTGTCCTGAGATTTAGGTGAGAAAATTAACCAAACCTGCATGCAGAGACCAGTAATAAGAGTAACCAATTCCTTATATTTTCAAGGTTATTTAGAGGTTTCAGATATGGCAAAATAAAAGAAAAGCATGGACATGTAATTTGATAGTCCTTAGGTTTTATATCTTAGTTTAGTGATCATTCAAAGGACAAAAAAGTCTGTTCAATTCAATTTGAAGCCCAGAAAACATTGATCTATTTCACTGGAAATACTTAGAATAATTCATAATTGAAACACCTGGAATATGATCTTGTTTTACTTAAGAATTGAATGCTTCTTTTTGTAAATTTATTGGGGTGTAAAAGCGTTGACCAAAGTACATTTTGTATGAAAGCGCTTCATTCTAAAAATGTGCGCACGGTCAACACTTTTACAACCCTATAAAAATTTCTAAAAGAAGCATTCAATACTTATAATTACATTTTTTTGCTAAGATCATGAAAACACAGTTTCTATCAAGTTTTTCTTTCATTTACCTGTGCACTTTAATGGGAAGCTCGTGTCATCATGAATGTTACATTTCATTTTGAAATGAAGGTTAATTTCAGAATGACGCATTATTGCTGTTAGCCAATCAAAATAACGATTTATAATGAAACATACATGTAATGTAATTATTTGGGTTTGTATTTCTTTTGTGCATAATATCTTCATAAACAAAAATGAAGATCATAGAAATTAAATGATTAAAATTTTTACAATAATTGATAGGAAAGAAAGTGTTCAACAAAGGTATAACCATTATCTAACAAATCAATTCAATAGTCAGAGATAAACAATATCTGCAGTAATGCTAAACATACATATTTAACTTCAGCAGCTAGAATCATTTAATTGGATATATATATATATTTCTCTTACGGTTGTAGCCTGTTATCTATTTCTTGCATGATGAGATATTTCTCGTATCACACTGCATGGAGTGTGATACGAATAAGTGATATGAAAAATGCGTTAATTTGATTGGCTTAACTACACAATGTAAATAGCATCATGAAACGATATTGTGAAATTCTCATTGGCTATTGTTAGGTCATTAATTACTTTCAAAGGTCAAAACTATGTAAATTTCCATCATGGCACGGATATCTGTGAAAACTTCACTAATATACAAAACGTTCTCACTTTTCACCTGAAAATCGTTTTTTGGTTACATTTTGAAGCGTACAAAAAGTTGTAATATGTCTGAAGTTAAAGTTAGCTGAGGTCATACTGATTGCGTGCAATAGACCAGATCATATAATTTTCTAATGAACACAAAGAGAATGTTTACCATAAGAGAAATAGGTTATAAACTCATGAGGATTCGATATTGCTTGATATCAACTCTTGTTTATTATTACCATTCAAATTGAATAACTCAAATTGATATCAAGGGATATCCAATTCTCACTCGTTATGAAACCTATAAATATAATAGAAGAAAGTGGTTAGTCATGCCTTTGATTTCTTATCAGATGAAAGACATTTATTAGTTTGAAATGAAGTTAATATTTAGAAGCCATAAAAGAAAATTTATTCTAAAGTCAGTCAGTAATATTAGACTAGGATGGAATGGTTTTATTTCAGCCGAGTTGATGCTTTGAGCTTGTCTTCAGTAACAGTGATACATATTGTTTATAATTGTTTTTGTTATCAATTATACCATTATTATATTAGCCTTTTCTTGTACATACTATTGTTAGTCTAAAGATTGATATTTTAATGGGAAGGTAACATGATCTCAAAAACTAGTTCCTGTGCCAGTCCCAAGTCAGGAAATGAGACAGTGGTTGTCTTTGTCGTATCTTAATAATTCTTTTTCCATTTGGTTTTGATGCTGAAGGTAACCCGAATAATTCAGTCGTTATATTCCACTGATCTACGATGGCTACATTAACGCCTGAAGGCCTAGTCAATGAAAAATCGTCAAAAAATCATTCGGAATTAGCTTGGGATTTACCTATCTTGATAACATCTAGCTATTAGCTGATTGGCTCTCTCTCACAGAGAGCACCAATCAAAATCCTGGATTCGTGACGCGTTTTTATCGTATAAAGAGTTCAGGCCCTCGCGAGTGGGAGAGTCAATCACGGGGAGGGACTGAATTATTCGGGTTATGCTGAAGGCAGAATTTTCATATTCTTGTTAAATTTTTCACAACTTTTGAAGACTTGGTTCCATTTAAAAACTTGACATTTTGTATAAACAACTATATATTGTTGAAGACTGTATAGTGATTTCTAGATGTCTTTTTTTCGGGGAGTAGTTGGGTTGTGGTCTCATAGATTTTTACTGTTTATCTCCTTTTATTCAAATTTGTTGTTTGAAATGACTTTTTGAGAAAACTGAATTATGTACATGTAGATTGACAATTACACAATTAAGTTGACTGATCTAGTTACAATAGTAAATCCCTGTCTGTAACAATTGGTAAAACATTACTGCTATATCCTTTCAAATAATGCAGCTGTGAAAAAAAAAAAGATAATAAACAGTTATATATATATTGTAAGTGAAAAGCATGTATGGAGACTGAACATCCAGTCAAGGTCGTTAATCCTAGTATATATATGTAGGGAGGTCTGAAACAACATCAGCAATGGAATTGATACCTTTAAGTTACCATTATTGTCTACTAGTATTTAGAATAAACATTGTCATTTCCGCAACTGAAAGCCCCCGCAGCCCCCCATTTTCTATACATGTATATGTAAGATTTCCCCTAGTGCATTTCTAACATATTTAACATTGCTTTGCTTGCATGGTATGAGGTTTGTTTCCTCTGTATTTTGAAATGAATACAGTCATATTTAATTTATGTATCAATCAATTTGTTGACTTTTATAATCATTTAAACAATTGTTTGTTTCAAATCTGATAAAAATTATGATCAAATAAGAAGTTTTCCAAAACAGGAAGTAAGGTATACAGTGTCGTGATTGTAGTAGATCTGCTTGTCATTGGTTGAAATATTTGTTGAAATTTTCAGTTAATGTACAAGATTACATAAATGTTATACAGTTTATTAGTGCATGCCATTTTAATGAATCACAAGAAAAACATTTTATCTGCTCAGCTGACCATAAGAAATGAAGATATAGACTAATTTTACACTGAATAGATATTTGTATGACATTATAATCACATACTTGAATACATCAATAAACTATTTATGTACAATATTCATTATGTCTACCTGTACAATAGATACTGCTTTTGATATGCACCTATTGAATTGATCACAGCAACAAAAGAATTACATGTCAGGTTTAGTTCTGTTATGGCCCTGGTACACTCTATTATGTTACTGGTTCCCTACAAGATAATTCTGTTCTTGTAGAGAATGGTGTATTATGTAGAAGTTATCTGAAATATTCAATATACTGAGTTATACAATAAAGGAAACCCCTATAAATAAGCATTACAGATATGATTTAATTCTTCCACAGAACTTTTAGGAATACACTAAACTTTGTTTGACTTGTAAAATTAATTTCTATTCCCTGTCCCTTTTCCTTAAAAGGACTTATTTTTACATCTGTTTGAATTATTTTATAGTCATTAAGAAAAACATTTGCTCTGAAAAAAAGAAGGATACTTTAGTATGGAAAATTATGACAATACTTCCATTGTTTATACATATACTGAGGTTCCACAATTGGACATAGTTAGAGGGGACTTAGTATGGAGACATGAGCTCTGCAGTTAAAATGTTCCAAGTAAAATATATACTTAGGGCATGTAGATTTATAAGTAGCCTGTTTTTTAGATACAAAATTAAACTTTGTGTAAATAAATTATCACTTAAATAATCACACATGTTTTGATAATGCAATTACAATTTAATTTCAAACTATTTTCAGCATGTTTAAAACTAACGATAAGAAATAAAAATACTGGTATATGGTATTGAGTACAAATGACCTTATATAGATATATGTTATAGATAAATTATAAAGAGGATTTATTTTACTTCCTGGTTCAAGATAATCACAGATTAATGTCGACTTTCTATGTTTACTTTGTTTTATAATCAAACGTGGACATATGATATTAATTTAAGTGATAATAGGAAGTGCTGGAATAAAAAATATTTTTGAAAAATCTATGCTTAACCTGATTAAAAGTTATTTATATTTTGTTTATAAATTCAAAAATTTCAAAGTAGAAAATTAGAAAAAACAAAATTATGTATGTGATCTGAAAATTTTGATTATATCTATAGTTGGCTTTTTCATAATTTGTCCTGATGCTTTGTTAGGGTTTTGAAAGAAAATGAATTGTGTTAGGTTTCCAGTTCTTTTCACACAAAAAGAAATGAATACTCAATTTATTCTGATTTGTGAAGAGGTTAAGACATTTGGTGACATGGGTTTTGACATACAGACTAGATGAGTTCTGAAGATTATATGTACAAAATGTACATGTATGTGTTAATCTGAAAAAAATAATTTTGAAACATAGTGAAGTGGAAAAAAAGACAACCTCAAATAAACCAATATAGGTTTTCCTAGCTTTGCCATTTTTACACCAGGATACCTTTATTCTATCAGAAATGCTTACTTTACTGATTTTTTCCAAAATTTGGTCTTCCTTGATGAAATATTTTGAAAATTTCCTTTATGGTCCGAGAACACAGTTATTTCGTAGTGCATTTCTTTTAGACAATAAATTCAAATTTAAAAAATCCCACCTGCTCTATCTCAAAAAGATTTTTACAGTGTAGTGTACTACTATTGGGACAAATAATATCAAAGTTATAGGAAAGTCTACCAGCTCTTAACTCAAAATATTGACAATTCTATGTTAAGGGGGTCTAAAATTCAATTTGACAGCTTCAGACATACTAGTTTTTGACCTTTTTTAACTGGACCAAATCACTACTTAACATAAAGATTCAGCACCCAAATTTTTTTAACATATAATTTCATCCCCTTGCTTAATATTTCATGCATAAAATATAAAGAAATAAATTTGGAAAGTGTATGAAAAAAATTTGCACGTTATACACTGTCCACACTAGGGACTATATTTGTAGACAACGAAAATCTAAGGACAATAACTGTGTCCTCGGACCTAATAGTATAGAAATACTTGACCAATTCTAATAAAACCTTGCATGACCTAAGCTTAGGGAATTATAAGATAGTTGGCCAGGTTTCATGGCCATAGGATATATATTATAGAAACAAGATTTGGGCTTTAAAAATTTAAATATTGCAAAAATTTGCTTTTTAAATGCTCTTAAATATAATATATTAAGTATTAAAAGCAACTGAACACTCATTTGATTTATCAGATTTATTAAAATTATTCAAAAGTCAAATTTATATGAGCCTGTGCCTGAAAATAGAGATTTTCGAATTAAGGGGAGCCTTACATAAACATGCATTTTTTTCAGCCAATTTGAAGTTTTTGAAGTTTTTTTACCATAAATTATTCTTCCATATATATTGAATGTACTTTAAATGGAAAGAAAAGTTACAAAAAAGCATACCACATGAGTATAAAATGGTCTTAGGCCATGTAAGACTGAACATTATTTAGAGTCAATTCAGGCCGTAGCACATATTTACATATAAAAATGCATACAGAAGCTATAAAAAATGGAAATTTGTTACTTTTTGCTCATTTCTATGCTAAGATGTCATGATACAAGAAGTCTAATTGCAAAAGGACTCTTGCATTCAACTTTTTTTGCAGACAGTATGATCTGATGCACAGTTTTTCACTTTCAATGGAAAACTTGCATGTAGTTTTAGTCTCAACTGGCATATATTTGAACCACATACTATACTACAGAAGAAAAAAATGGATAAGGTGCACAGATCATTGTCAAGTGCTTTTTTTACAGATTTAGTGAAATATTTATGATGGACTACACATTCTATGTACAAAGCTCTTCACATTTCACCTACATCAAAAAGGCCGTTCGACCAGGGCCTAAATACAACACATTTTGCACATTTTTTTCTGTGATAATCTACTTTTCTCTATATTCAGAGTTCACAAATGGTGAACAGAATTCGAATTAATCATAGAAACACAAATATCAAAGCATTATAAGCTGTCAGATAGAAAGTCAGCATGCCTCTTAGGCTTAAAAATTGAAACTGCTTTAAAATGCTTATTTTAGCCGTAAAATGTCAAAATGGGACATTTTAACAGAATTTCTTCAAATAAATATGTAAATTCTTCCATTTTATTGAGTTTGACAAATTGAAACCAGCAAACCATTCAGGGAAGTTGCCAAAGTACAGAATCTACATTTTCTGAATTCATCTCTTAAGCCTGAGAACACAGTTATTTCGTAGTGCATTTCTTTTAGACAATAAATTCAAATTTAAAAAATCCCACCTGCTCTATCTCAAAAAGATTTTTACAGTGTAGTGTACTACTATTGGGACAAATAATATCAAAATTATAGAAAAGTCTACGGGCTCTAACTCAAAATATTGACAATTCTTTGTTAAGGGGGTCTAAAATTCAATTTGACAGCTTCAGACATACTAGTTTTTGACCTTTTTTAACTGGACCAAATCACTACTTAACATAAAGATTCAGCACCCAAATTTTTTTAACATATAATTTCATCCCCTTGCTTAATATTTCATGCATAAAATATAAAGAAATAAATTTGGAAAGTGTATGAAAAAAATTTGCACGTTATACACTGTCCACACTAGGGACTATATTTGTAGACAACGAGAATCTAAGGACGATAACTGTGTCCTCACACCATATTCCAAGATTCAATTTGAAATTTTTTGGGGAAAACGTTTGTATACATACATTTAAACAACAAAGAGCACACTAAAGCTATAGACATATTTACACTTGTATGCAAATTTGTCTGCCATTACTGAAAGTCACACAAGTTCCCAAAATATTGCATCACAAATAAAAACATTTCAGTATAATTAAAAGGTAATTGTTACGTGACGTCAAAGGTTATTCAGAGACAGATTTAGTGTCATTCAGAGACAGTTTAGCTAAATACTCAAAACTGAAAATATGTCTACTGTATCCTGCACTGATAAGTGGGATTATATTGTCAAGTCAACATTTATAGATAACGATCTGTCCTTCTAAAATTAAAATTTCGGCATAATTAAAAAGAGAGTTTTTAAGGTTTATTCAACTTTGTTGTACATGGCAAAATTAAACTTTGATTTTAATTGGTTGAACACAGTTGTGGTCAGTTTTGGTCCAAGTTTATACATAAGGTTTGTCCTGTCACCAAAGTTCCAGCATTGGAAAAAAAGTAGAGAATTGTAAAGCTGCAAAAAATGCATTGAAGAGGAAGCATAAGCATTATATTAACAGTTTTGTGAGAAGCTTTTCCATGCTCTAGGACAAGTTATTTGTTTAGAACTCGAAACAACACTGATATGTCGCTAATATTTTGATATTTATGTAAAAATTGGTCTATTATTTGTATATTTACACGGATGAATTTATTACAGTAGGTAATAAATGATAAAAAACCCAATTGTTTACAAATGATTTCACCTAGAAACCAAACAATCATTAGTACACAGTCAATACAAATTCTTCCTTATCCTAAAAAATGGGAAGTTGATAGATGTAATAGGTATACAAATATACATCAGATATCTCGGTTTTACCGAAATTTTGGAGAAATTTTAACAATTATTTGTTTATTTTCTGAGGTAAGACAGTTTATTTTTCATGTTTATTATTATGAATAAAAGGTGCTGTGCTTGTTTTTTGAAGATCTTCACTATTTCCCTTATTTTCAAAACATCATTTTAAAATATCGCTCTTAGGAATTGAGCATTGATAGGATTCCTATGGGGAAGATTTTACATGGAATTGAATATAGAGTGTGTAATAACATACATAATAACATTGATTTTCACTTTTTTAAAGAAATTTGCAATATAAATTGTAAGGAATGCTCTGTAATTCAAAATTAGGGGAGATAACTCAATAAATGTCATTTAATGTACGCTCAATCTTTATTGTCTCATCTGCGACGAAAGTTGCAGTATGCAAGACATAGGTATTACTATCCGGCGGCATATACTATTTGTATATAGCTTTATATTTCAGAAAGTAGAAGACCTTGATGCTTCATATCTTGTATGCAGATACCTTATGTTACGAAGTTTCTGTCTGTCATATGTCCAATGTCCTTGACCTCATTTTCATGGATCAAAAAAATAATACGAGTTTTTTTGTCATGTGAATTTCTCACTTTTTATGAGTAATATGATAACCATATTTGGTATATGGGTTCCTTGCAATGTCCACATGTCTGTCAGACTGGGTTCACCTGACCTCGACCTCATTTCATGGATCAGTGATCAAGGTTAAAGTTACGTGAATAAGTCCGTTTCTCAAATACTATAAGCAGCAGGTCACCTATGTGTGGTGTATAGAATGACCGTAATGGATACATGTCAATCTGGAGGTTTCATCTGACCTTGACCTCATTTTCATGGTTCATTGGTCAATGTTAAGTTTTTGTGTTTAGGTCTGTTTTTCAAGTACTATAGGCAACAGGTCAACTATATTTGGTGTATGGAATAATTGTAAAGTGTACATGTCTGTTTGGCAGGTATGATCTGACCTTGACCTCATTTTCGTGGTCCATTGGTCAATGTTATGCTTTTGTGTTTTGGTCTGTTTTTCAAGTACTATAAGCAATAGGTCAACTATATTTGTTGTATGGAATGACTGTAATGTGTACATGTCAGTCTGGCAGGTTTCATCTGACCTTGACCTCATTTTCATGGTCCATTGTTCAATGTTAAATTTTTGTGTTTTGGTCTGTTTTTCAAGTACTATAAGCAATAGGTCAACTATATTTGGTGTATGGAATAATTGTAAGGTGAACATGTCAGTCTGGCAGGTTTCATCTGACCGTGACCTCATTTTCATGGTTCATTGGTCAATGTTAAGTTTTTGTGGTTTGGTCTGTTTTTAAAGTACTATAAGCATTAGGTCAACTATATTTGGTTTATGGAATGATTGTAAGGTGTATATGTCTGTCTGGCAGGTATTATCTGACCGTGACCTCATTTTCATGGTTCATAGGTCAATGTTAAGTTTTTTTTGTTTTGTTCTGTTTTTCAATTATCATAAGCAATAGGTCAAATATATTTTGTGTATAAAAAAATTGTAAGGTGCATATGTCTGTCTGACAGCATTTATCTGACCTGAGTTTCTGTGATGCTTTTAGTTAAACCTTTAACTTTAAGACTTTCAACATAAAATTAATTGTCAGTAAAGCAGGCGTAACATTTCAGCGTGTGCACTCTTGTTACTAAAATTGTTGTTCCTATGCAGTTATAAAACGCCCTCTGTTTTCAGATTCTGTAGTGTCAGATATCATATGTAGGATTATTGTAATGCTTTTTTTAATGATGATAGAAACATATTCTTAAATTTGATCTTTTAAAAGCTAGAACTTAATATTCATGTTTTTACAAATTCCTTTATGAACAGTTTTTGCATATTCCTGTTAAGTTATTATTATTTTCACTTAGAAGTTGTAGCATGCTGACCTCTAGTATGACAAGTTGTAGGTTTGATCACCTGTTGGTTTAAATTAACAACTCTAACATGTGTATGTGCTGCTACAACAAGCATACAGCATTAAGGAGTAGACCCAAAGCCTTTACTTGTTGGTTAAGAAGTTTGTGTCCAGGTTGGATGATCTGTCCTCCTGCAGACTATTATCTTTAAAAAATCATGCTCAGGGTGTCAGTCTAGTACAAAGCAGGATTTGTTCATTTATCATAAATATGTTATTGTCCTGCACTTACATGAAATATTTGATGCTGGACTTAAAAATACAATCAATACATCTTTCATCTAAGAATATATGATACTTAATTTAATGTTCAAAATACAATTGTCTGGAATAACATTTATGGGGTATTCTCAGTGCCTTAGTTTTAAAGTTAAAGTCACAATAGCGTCATAATGATAATGATTGTTCTTTCAATTAAACTTCTCTATAAAATGTCAGAATGAATAAAATGTAACAGTATTACTTTTGAGTATTGAAAAAGATAACAATTGACCTGAATATCTAGAGCTGACTTTATATTTTCAATCCTATGAAATGTTTTGATGTACAGACTAGTTTATGTTCTCTTCTGCATGTTCTGGAATACCTACATATGTAATTTAAAATTTCTATAGATCATAACCCTAGCATTTATTTTGAAAGAGTAATGATTAGAGTAAAATGTCTTTTGGGGGACCTCGGTGGCAGAGTGTTCTAAGTAGTTCAACTACTGTATCACTAGCCTGTCAACACTGAGGCTGTGAGTTTGAACCCTGCACATGGCTGGTGCGTTTGACTCCAATCTTTAATAACTAGGATTGTCAGTTTTCATACCAAAGGTCAGTGGTTCTCTCCAGGCACTCTGGTTTCCTCCTCCAAAAAAACTGACCACCATGAAATAAGCAGTAGTGTAGAAAGTGGTGTTAAAAACACCAATCAATTAATATTTGTTTTTTTGTGTAATTGAGTTGCTGTCTTAATGATGTTTAGTTGATTATATTTTGTTGTCAATGATACAAAAAGAAAACAAAACCCAAAAATGCATCAAATAGCTCACCTACTTCTGTTAAAATATACAAGTTTTGAGTATTTTGAACCATCAAAGTCTAGTTTTAAAGGAGCAAAAATGATAGTAAGGTTTCTTGTTACTTTGTCAAGATAAAAATTTTATCCATATGTCACTTATTTTATAAAATTACAGTTCTTAATGTAACTGTATATACATATATAATATATGCAATACATATGTATATATATATATCAGTCAAGTATTTTATACTTTCCAGCTCAACATTACCTGTTGGAGTGTTTGAATTATTGGATGTTTGTTTTTCTTCTGTAATATAAGTGCCTTTATTTGTAAAATTATAAAAACAATTTTCAAATGTTGAATAAATAATAGATTGAAAAGGAAGTTAATGAATGTATTTATTTTACAGCAAGAACACAATATATGTTACCTAGATATACAGTGTATAGAAAGCCAGGCGCAAAACAAGGTAGGTCATGAGGAAGTGTTAAGATATGAGGAGTCTATTATGTAAATAAAGCAGATAAAATTATGAAAAATTTAATTTCTTTATGATTCTGTTTCCTTGACAATAAAATGAAGACTGTAAAGTAACTAATTTTCATGACTTTCGTGAGTAGAAAAATTAACGCAATTGTTGTAAGGATGTAAAACTTGGCTCTTCCCATAAATAAATACATTAAGAAAATTAGAAAATCTTGAAAAAATTGGCGATTAAATAAAGTATTACGAGAAAACAGTTTTGGTTTACAGTATCCTTATATGTAAACTTCTCAATCATGCAACAACAAATGTTAATTATCACAGAAGTAATCATTTTAATTTAGAATTAAGTTGCCCAAAGACTATTAATTATACCCCACGCAACGAAGTTGCAGAGGGTATAATGTTTTTCACCTGTCCGTCCGTCTGTCTGTATATCCGTCTGTCCATCCATCCGTCCGTCCGTCAGTCAGTCCTGTTCTTGTCATCACAACTCCTCTGAAACCGTACAACAGAATTTCATGAAACTTTATAGATAATTAGGACATGCTATGTAGATGTGCATATTGACAGGAAATTTCAATTTAACTATTTTTCTAGGAGTTATGCCCCTTTAACTTAGAATTTTGGCCAAAATATACTTTGTCATCGCAACTCCTCTGAAACCACACAACAGAATTTCATGAAACTTTGTAGATAATAAGGACATACTATGTAGATGTGCATATCGACAGGAAATTATGATTCAATTTTTTTTTCTAGGAGTTATGCCCCTTTGAACTCTTTTGTAGAGTAATGAGTCTTTGAACTTACGAATCTGGTGAGATTTTGTTTCTCCAGTGACAATGTGGGGGCGTGGGGTATGTTAGCGTGCTCACAAAGGTTCTTTAATTGGCTATAATTTTATGGTATGGTTGAACAAAATTTTTTGTGACTGTTTTATGATGACTGGTATTGACAAAAATTGAAATTTTCTCATTTGCTCTGTCTCTATCAGTGCGTTGCGACAAGTGAAGTAATTAAAATGTTATACTATTTTACTTGCATCTGGTCAGATCTGTTTAATTTATTTTTAAACCGGAAAGAGTACTGCTCAGGTGAAAACATCAAACTAGTTTAGATGATATTTACTGGAGTTTAACTTGCATAATTTTAGTTTGAAACCACATCTTTTTAAGCAGCTTTTTATAAAATAAGAATATAATATGAATAGTTTTGGATGATATTTTCCTTCCAGTTTATATGTATAATATATAGAAATTTGTATGTTTGCCTATGACATTCTTAATTTTTTTTTTCTTTTAAAGCTTGTGATAACAACAAATGAAGGAAAAAGTTACTCCTTTGTGACCTTGGAAACAGAAACGGATGAAATCAACCACATGATAACCCATGTTGGTACCTCCATTAAACAGATCTTCCCATCATTCCCTATAGAGTAAGTCACACCAAATTTTATTATTTCTTATAAGGCCAAAAATAAAAGTAAAACTGTTTGATGTTGCCTACCTACCCACCTAAAAAGCAGCCTACCCAAAAAAAATTTTGACACAAATCGTTAAAAATATTTTCTTTAAAGATTTATTCGTGCTCTAACATCGTTCCTACCTACCCAGCCCTACAAGGCATAGGTAAACAACATCAAACAAACAATTTTTTAAGAGTGGTGACTGGTCATTAAGTCATTTATATTTAAGAACTGAATCTTTCCTGTGGAGTAGGTCACATGGTATATGATTCATTTCAAGACTTCAATGTATAGAGTGAGAGACCCATATTCGCTGCATAATTCGTTCATTTCCACTTACATCCGACCTACATTCGAATATTTGGAACTTTTTTTGAAGATTTCAGAAATTTAACTATATGAAAAAAATGTTTGATAAAGAAATTATCTTTCAAAACATTGGTTAATTGTTCTAAAACCAACGCAAACTCAAGAGGAAATCAAGTTGTTCGTGTACCATGGGGGACACATTTTCGCCACAATGTATGATATGACCATCCTCATTTTCCTGGTATATTATAAAAACGAATGATTGCAATTACATGAATTAGCTTGAGAGATCATTCCTATACGATTTTTCTCACACATATTCACTTTAAGACTGCGCATGATTGCCATATAAATCTACATAATTGCCAAAATCATTTAAAAACACCTGCATATTTCTCAATATGTGGGAATAACCTTGGAAATGGGGTAAAAAGGAAAATATCAACAGCTGTAACATTACAAACAGCCTTTACCATCTATTTAGGCAAGTATTGGGTAAAGGCACACAAATTTTACAGAAAAAATAGCAAAACGGCGAAAATGTGTCCAAGGCGAATATGCGCCACCCACTCTATGTATCTTATAATGTTAAGCTCACAATTTTCCCCATCATTTTTGGTGGAAGAAGACTTCAAGTCTTCTGAAGGCCTATGGTGCCGACTTTAAAATCATTGAACCACCTCCGTATGCCGCATCCGTTTCTGTGTATTACAATTTCATAACAACTTCCGATTCTTGACACCGATTTTACATCTGATTAAGCATCTGAATCATTTAATTTGTAAATTAGGATTGAAAACAATCACTATCTTTAATATTTACCCTTTTATTTATGTAATTTATTAGATTTCATCTCATCTACATGAACGTTATTTGTTTACTTGTAACCGGATGTTTTTAATGTAGATATTTGTAGTACCCATGCGTGAATTTGGTATCGGGACAACTCGCCCTGTTTACATGTTCGCCTTGGTCTGTTCGTCCTGAGTTCTTTCGCCCGATAGTACGCTCACCCTGTGTTCATTCTCTTCACTCTTATCTTACACAACGTTTCATAATACGTCCTTGCATTTATTAAAAATATTGATATTAAGGGTATCGTTAAAAGCTCTAAAACACGATTTAGTGAAAATCATCTGTTCCTTATTTTGTTCCCAAGGTAAGACAATAGTGTTCAGCCAATCAAATTCTGTGTTTCTCATGATCAAATTAATAAGCCAATCAAAACGTTTTCTCTGAAGATTATTCTAACATGCTAGATTTTGAACTTGTGTTGTTTTCATCTAGTACTTTAAAAATACTTTTAAATAATACAAGTGAAAACAACTCCGTTTCTACTTGGTGTTCCTAATTGGAAGGAAAAATAAGAAGAAGAAGAAGAAGTTGTAAAATCGTGAACATGGCATGTGAATTTTCATCTGCAAGGAGGTTCTTACACAGCTTAAGGATAAAAGCATGACTGATTGACCAAATTCAATGATGCAGTACTACCATAAAGATAATAAATAGTATTTTTTCACTAATTTATTGACATTATACTTTTGTAACATATGTTATTTTTGTATTCAATTAAATCATTTAAAGCCCAATGTACTATTCTTTTTCACAAAGACAAACAAACAGGTTGGGACCCCCACCCCACCCATTATGAGTGGTGTCCCTTAAATGAGGGACTGTCCCTAAAAAGGGTCATTTTACTGTTGAAAAAAAGAAAGAAAATTTTAAGATTTTTAACTCAAAAGTAGGAAAATTAATTATATTTGGAACAACTTTTCTAAATGAGGGTCAAATTAATAAAGAAGATATAAGTTTCTTTTGACATGTTTTGACACTTTAATACTTGATAGATGCATAGTTCTTGGGAAAAGTTTCATCAAATAATATGAATATAGAGGTGCTCATTTTTACAGTGGGTTGTAATGTTCTTCTAATGAGGGTGACACATCTTTGCATAATTCAAAATTGGAAATTTCAACAAGCATCTAATATTCTTACACAAGAAAATAAACCCTGGTCTGCTAGCTACATGTTCATCTTTTCTACTGATTTAAAACTTAAATCATGCAAACAGACTTAAGAAAAAGGCATGTAAGCTCATCATACAAATATGACACTTTTCAAGACAATCCTGGGGCCTCGTGGCCGAGTGGTCTAAGTAGTTACTACTGTAATCACTAGCCAGTCAACACTGAGGTTGTGAGTTCGAACCCGCTGCGTGCGGGTGCACTCGACTCAATCTTAATTGACTAGGATTGTCAGTTTTCCTATCAAGGTCGGTGGTTTTCTCCGGCACTCCGGCTTCCTCCACCAATAAAAACTGACCGCCACGAATAGCCCAAAAGCGGTGCTTAAAAGTGGCGTTAAAACACCAAAATCAAAAATCAAGACAATCCAGATCGTGCAAAATTATTCGCTAAAATTGTAACCTTTAAAATTGTTGTCACACACTAAAACCCCATGGGAAATTTCAAAAGTTGGCAGGTATGTAACAAGTCTTACTATTTTATGCCCCATTTATGGGCATTATGTTTACTGGTCTGTCCGTCCGTCCTGCTTCAGGTTAAAGTTTATGGTCGTGGTAGTTTTAATGAAGTTGAAATCCAATCAATTTGAAACTTAGTACACATGTGTTCCTTATGATATGATCTTTCTAATTTTACTGCCAAATTAAAGATTTTACCTAATTTTCACGGTCCACTGAACATAGAAAATGATTGTATAGATTGGAATTTCATGTACTTATGACACATTCTTGTTTGAAGAAAAAATACATCATAGCGATAATGGAACAAAGCAGGCTGGGTTAGTGGGGCTGCTTTTATGGTAATTCAAGTTACCTTTTAATTTATTCACCTTCTTCCACCTCAGAGCTATCAGCTCTTTGATTAAATGATTGAGTCACATGACTACTGAATAGTAAGTCTTCCTAGAAATATGTTGCCTTTTGCCATACAGCAAAGCTGTAGTAACACATAGGAATCACTTCTTATTGTCTTGAGTCTTGGGCCATGTCTGTTACACATAATTCTTGGTACATGTATACAGCTTGATAGAATTAACCAAACTTGCACACACTCTTCTGCAGGACATGAAGTTGTAAAAAAATTGTTCACCCTGATCTGAGTGATTTTTTAGGTTTCCTAAAATTATACCATACCACAAGTCTTCATTGGAAGATTGGCACAATTTACATATAAATTGTCACATACTATTGCAATGTTTTTATTATTGCCAGTAATGCAAAAGTATCAGGATCGCAATAATAAAAACTTGCATCATAAATTCAGTAGTGATTTTCTTTACAAAATTTTTGCAATTGCATAAATTGATCTCAAATTTTAACCAGTCATCAGTTATTCGCAATTATGAATTCACAAATTCATTTCTGAATTTACAGTATTCAGTTGATCATATGTTTTCGTACGTCATATGAATTCGTACTATGCATGCTTTTTTAAGGGAAATTGTGACGTCGCAATGCATTCTTAGTAGCACAAAATTCATGAGACGAAGATAAATATAGATCAGTTTACCTGCACCTAAATCCTTTCATACCTTGCATAATTTCATTGGATGTTTACTTCATGGATGACTCTCAAACTCCACAAAATTTCTACTCCATTGATACTGCCATAGTTTAATTTCTTTGCATTAACTTCTAATGTTTAATTTTTCTAGACGAATCATGAAGAAAATAGATGTTCACCCTCCAGAAAGATTAAAGATGATGAACGATATGATTAAAACAATAGAACAAAAGGAACATGGCCCATGTGGTAACTTTGCCATGATGTATGCATGCATGTGTGATTATTTCAACCTCCCGTATAGAGAAGAAGTTGCTTGGGTATGTGATCCGTTAATTATTACAATATATAGTGTGAGGAGGGTATTACGGATAAAGTGGAAAAACACTGTAAGAATCATGGAATATTTGAACGCATTGTACATGCATGTTATAACTTCTACTACTACTTTTGTTGTAATATTTGAATTTACTTACTTTTTCTGGCGATTTTTACAAAACTGATTGTTTTGTAATGTACAGTAGGCACTAAAATTCAGAATTTTATTAAAAAGGTACGTAAAAAAAAAATGCTTGTAAGGATAATGAAAGATAACAACTTAATCAACATAAGGGAGATTTGAAAATTTTCAAATATCTAATAACCTGCAATGATAAATAACAATCTATGCAGCAGTAGAGAATGGGAATCAGATGGGATACTTGAATTTTCAATTTTCAATTTGTTTTATATCTTAAAGGTGATTTTTAGCAGTCTTCACCATCAAACTTTATCATAAATAATTCAAGCTACTCTCTTCATTCAGTTCTGAAAAGAAATAAAATAATAAAAAGAAGAGAGACATTATGCCAATTTCAGTAAATTTATATAATTGTAAATTTTAGTAAACTTTATATAATTGTATATTTCAGGATGTTGACACTATATATTTATCACAAGACTGTCGAGTTCTTACATTAAAAGACTTTGATCACTTATCCGGGAAGTGAGTATAAAGAGACAGGAAGTTGGCTGTATTATGAAACTATAGAATGATATTATTAGAATACGTTAAAGTAGTACTGGTTATAATGCTATGGTCCTTTGTATGTCTGACTTTATTTGATTTTATTCCATTTAGCAAGTATTTGAGTCAAAATGAGAGATTTAGGGTTTAATCTCACTAATTTTGCAAATGACATAATATTGAAAATATTCTCTTCGGTAAATTTTATCTTTAAAGACCATAAGAGTCCAACTAAGAGTAACAGTAATATGAATTCGAATTTCACAAACGATGTTGTACTTAAAATCTTGAAATTTCACACTTTCTAAGAATGACACATGATTTAGAAGGTTCTTACATCAATCAGTGTGTATGGAGAAAAAGGATATGGGCAGTAGTCCAATACATTTAGATAAAAATATCCAATAGAAACAGTGAAATTTTAAAATCAATATAAAGAATAGCCCTTTGAAAAAATGCTGGCTATATAAATTTCCATTCCTCATAATAAAGAGTATTAGTGAATGATGTCACAGATAGAATATAAGACTGAACACAGAGGCACGTGATAATAATAAGATTACTGTCACAAATGTGTGTTGCAAACAAAAAATTTTAAATCCAAGGATGTACAAGACCTAAACAAGTAAAGAGCTCTATTACCAAAAGAAACCTAAAAAAAATTAAGACAAATTCATCTAAGGTCAAACAGAGAATTGAAGAAAGGTTTAACAATCATGTCAGTACCGAAGCAATGACAACTAAGTTGATGATACCCTTGGGGACTAACAGTCCTCCATCATGCATACATCTTTTGTGTTTCTATGATGAATAAAATTGACATTATATATTTTTACACATTGCAGAGACTTACAGCCCATTGTGTCGGCTATAGAACATAACACATGGTTTACCGGTCTGGATCTCAGTGGAGTCAAAATGGTAACAGTTCTTTTAATAGAATATTACCCAGTCATAACTTGAATCTACACTCTATCATTGGCCGCTGTCAACCTGAGAAGATTACTTACACCAGTTAGGTCAAGAGAATATAGTTCTGTTTCCTGTGTCTGTACCATCCCTAAATATGTAGTATGCCTTCACTCAACATATTTTATTGGGATTTTTGGTTAAGCACCATTAACTGCAGAATATTTCCTTATATCATGTATACAGTCTAAGTTAAATAGTTTTGTAAAATAAAACCATTTTACCTACCTATATAAAACCATATTACCTACCTATATAAAATAAAACCATTTTACCTACCTTTAAAAATTAGTAGATGTGGTATGATTGTCAGTGAGACAACTATCCAACAGAGTCTCAATGACATGGATTTAAGAAATTATAGTTCACCTTCAACAATGAACAAAACCCATATGGTATAGTCACCTACATGTACAATGATTTTTCTGCTAAGAGGTAGGAAACTGGTTGTTATTTGTTTCACTATATCATTGTAATGTTATAAATGAATAGTGCAATGACAGGAATGTTTTTACAAATAATAAAAAGAGTATTTCAGAAAGATCATTTCTTATAATTACTGTTGATTCATTTATTATTGTGGATACCAATTTTTGAAGATTGAGGAAAAATTGAATTTTCGTGGATATTAGATTTTGTGGTTTAGCAGAAGTCTACATACAAGCCTATAGAAAATTTGTACTTTAATGAACATCTAAATTCTGAGTTTACCTATACCCATGAAATAAATTTTAAAAAATTGGTATCCAATGAAAGATAATGAATCCACAGTATATTGAATGGAATTTATAATTTTAGTTTCACATTGAGAAAATTGTTATCACTTGGTATTGAAATATTTTTTGTTCATCTTTTCAGACTGGTGAAACTCAGGCCGAAGTCCTTAAAGTTATGCACAAAAATTGTTTAATAGAAGATATAAATCTGAGTAATACAGGAATCACTGTGTAAGTTTATAAGCAGAAAAATGAAATTCATTTCATGTACACCATTATAAAAATAGAGATGTAGAGAAACTCAAGATATTCTTGTAATGGAAGCATCTATATCAGGTTTTGTGTGGGCTTTGCATCAATACATTCTGCTGCTTATTTTCTTTGCATTTCATAAATTTCTATATATTTTTCAACACATTACTTAACAAAACTGTCTCTATAGAGAATTTACCAGCCTACCTTTTGATATTTGATGATGGACAAATTCAAAATTTTTACGATATATAACAAAACTATGTCTTTAGTAAACATTGATCTGCATCCCTTTTCGATATTTGGAGATCAAAAATTATATTTTTACCAAGAATTTAATGGCAAAAAATTAATTTGGAGAACAAAATATGAATGATTTAACAAATATTGGTTTAGAAAATATTAAATTGTGGTTTCATGTATTGTAAAATATTACTTTCTTAGTGTTAAAACTAATTGTATAAAAATTTTGTATTTTATTCTCTGTTCTTTTTTTTTTTTTTTAGATTTAATTACTTGTTTTCAAATTATATTTTATGAAATTTTAGAAAATCATGGTGAATTCAAGGTTTGATATTGATTCTGATTTAGAAAAGCATATGTATAGAAACTGTGCTAGATTGTACAATATATGCCTTGTATATATATGCATTATTACTACATGTAGTAAACAAAAATCCATATAACAGAAATAACTAAAATTAGATAATGTTATAGATACCAAACAGTGTACAGTAAACATTTGCCAAAAAAGTAATGTTTTATGGTGTATCATACATTATTGTGTGTCCAACGGTATTTTGAAAATTTGTTTATGCCCCGCTTACGTTAGAAGGGTGGCATTATGTTTTCTGGTCTCTATGCCCTTCTGTCATTCCTTTTGTTGGTCCATCCCATTTCAGGTTAAAGTTTTTGGTGACAGTAACTTATCATGAACTGATGGTCACATCAACTTGAAACTTAATGCACATGTTCATTTTGAAGTCAATTATTTGAATAATATATCAAATTACGATTTTTACCCTGATTTCATAGTTCACTAAACACAAACATGTGGAAGTGTGAAATTATTACAATCTCCTGTTAAAGTTTTTAGTGAAGGTAGTTTACAATGAAGTTGTGGTCACATCATCTTGAAACTTAATACACATACATTATGAGGCAAACTTTTATATTTTCATGCCAAATTATGATCGTTACCCTTATTTTACGGTTCACTGACCATGGACACATGATAGTCCAAATGGGACATGGTGTTATACAGACATACATTCTTGTTTGTTAATATTCCTGTACTGAAACAAAGGAGATAGATCTGCTCTATAATTTTAAATGTCATCTAGATACATATTTTTATCCACTTTAAATGCCATAGACCACAATTAATTTCCCCTATTTGTTCTTTATAACGTTTTGTCATACTAAAAAAACCACCAGTGGTTTCTGCAAAATCTTTGGTATGTGCAATGTTCCGTACAAGTCCCAATATTATAGGCCTAATCTAGGATTTTGAAGAGGGAGAAGTGACTTCTCCTTCCAAGAGAGAGAAGGGAGAAGTGGTCAATTTCTTGGAGAAGTGAGATTCCATTACCGTTTCGGTTGCATCGTGTTTTCATGCTTATCACTAAGGAAATTGTTTTATATATATTCAATAAAAGATATACTGCAGTTTTTCATGTGTTTTGTACACAATGTATATAAAGAAAGTTCTAAATAAAATGGTTTAGACAATATATAGTTGTTATTTATTTATTGATGCCATTGTGTTCTAAATAAAATTTGTTGATTGGGACATGAGGGAGTAGCCTAGTAATATTATCATGATTATGATGCATTAAATTCATGTACATCTGCCTCAATTTATTTTTAAAAGTCCAGAAAAAATATAACTCCCAATTTACCTGATGAATTTCACATGACTGGGAATTTAATTTAGATCACCACTTGTCATTATTTTGTAAAACAGTATTGAATGTCCAGGACATTATGTTAGTTGTAAATTGAGATTATCGTTGAAGATTGCAAGTCTATAAATGAAAATATCTTTCAATCGCATATTAATTATCCGACAAAGAGCTAATTTCTATCATTTTTTAAAAATGTCATCCATATCAAAGAAATGGTCGTGAGAAAAAATCCACTGCTGATCACTACCGGGTTGAGTGTCGACGTTTGCAATCACATTATCCATCAGCAGTCTTTCTACCTTTATATTTCAATTTTTATTCAATCAATATAATAAGTCTACCCTTAATTCCCACCTTTACCTACCGAATATTAAAATTGATCGACTCTGTAAGTTATAAAATAAAACAAATCAGCTGAGTGATTACGCAACATCCTCAGATGAAAACTTGTAAAATGATAACTTAAACAGATGGTCAGTTTTCTGTTTGAATAGTTTTGAAAGTTATATCCAAGGATGTTCAAAGTCGCGTTGTATTTATTAATTTGATCGTTGACAGTATTAGTCCTGGGTCATTTCGCAAATCTCGATTTTTCCGTGTCAGCCGCCATTTTTTTACCTGTGAGACTTGTCAATCACAAGTTGTCTCCCTTTACCGATTTTTGATAGCGATTTGACTTCGCTATGAAGTCAGTCGACTGGCTAGATTTAGCGATTTTCAAAATTCTTTGGCGACTTAAATCGTCATTTCACCGGCAAGATTATGGCCTGATTATATATATCCAAAATTTAGAAAAAGACACTACCCAGTTGACAAATTAAGCCAATATGTTCCCTACTGGTATGGACAAGTCAAGAGATGTTCAGAAAACTATAAATATTACCTTTTTGCACCTGGCCCAATCACTCCTCACATCCACTGAATAATTAAAATAAAACATCCAAAAGTTTATATCAACTCTCTCCTTTCATTTCCACCATGAATTATAAATAAATGAGAAAGTAAAAGAAAAAAAATTAAGAAAAAATACAGTATAAGTTAATTAAAGGGAACTATATTTGTGGACATCCAAAATAGGGGTCATTAATTGTGGTCTTTGGCCTGATAGAACAAATCATCTGCAATCAATTAACCCATTTTTTTTTTCAAACACACTTATGATTTTTTGAATGTATCAAATTAAGTTTCAGCAAAGCTATGAGCTGATAACCTGCTTATAGCTTAGCATTAGAAACACCTATTGCTTAATATCATTTTAATATTGCATTATCATTTTAACGCAAGGACAATTCATAAAAGAAGATTGCATTTCATTGCTATAGCATTTTCTATAACTCATCATAGCTTCAAGGACACTGTGCTGGTTTATTCTAATTTTGTTTTGATTTTCTTCAAAGCTGAGTCTTAATCAAATAATTAACTGTTACAGAGTGATTTATTATCTGTCTTAATTAATCATATTCCCATCTTGTAGTAAAATGGTTTAAAACTATTGCAGTTGCTTTGGAATTTATTTGGAATACTTACAATAGAAAATGTATTTCAATTCAAAAATGATCACTTAAATTAGTATTTGTTACATTTAAAAAAAAGTTTCTTTGAAATTGTCTGAATTGAACTATTGAACTTTTCCCCAGATTAAATTCTGAATCCATGAAGGAAAAGATTTTAAAACCTATTGCTCAAATGCATTTAAACTTTTTCTACAAGTGGTACAGGTTTCTTGAAGGAGCTATTTCATTGTGCATTTATTAACATGCTTAACATGCTTATCATCTTCATTACTAATTTGAAATTACTGTACTGCTTTCCAGTACACTGCTCGTACAATATTTCAGAGAATTCGTTGTCAAGTTAGGAACAGCCATTTTATCTAACACAGGAAGTCAACTGACCAGGATAGATCTGTCCAAAAACCTACTGGATGATAGAGGTAATTATTCATTTATTGTAACAAAACAAATCTACTTTATTTACATATTAAGATTATTTAAGGAATTACTGTAATATTTTTTCTGTCTATGAAGAAATAACATCAAAAATGTCCATGTAGCAGGTTATATATGTGTGCGCCACATTTATTAGGTTATTCCTAATCAACAGAAAAAATATTACAGTCATTCCTTATAATTTAATTCTAAATTCCATTTTTAAGGAGTAAATCATGAAAAAAACGTTGATGATGTTACGGTCACATGACAAAATTATGTCTATGAACTGATAGACAAAAAACTTTCAGCCAATCAGAAGACGTGTTACATCCAAAATTAAATTATTAAGGATTAATAATTCACATATGTTTTCAAGATACCTGTTTTTTTTGTGTTGATAAAGCTATTTGATATAATATAAAAATGTTTCAGTAAGTTTACTATATTTAATGATGTGGTATTGAATATATCATCTCAAAAAGTTTCAACTAGGCAAAGTTTTGACCAAGACAGCTTTAGATGATCTTTTAGGTGTTAACTTTTAATTGGTCCCATATTATTATACATCATTAGCTTGCAAACTTTTGCTTTCAACATTTCTGATGGTTTCATCTGATTGTTCTAGAAAAGCAAATAAAGACATTGTTGTGGATAAATTAGAACTACAGCACTGGTTCTCTTGTTCAAAGTGAATATTGATAAATGTAAATACTCTGAATTCAGAATTACTATGCCCCACTTAGAATAGTCGGTTTGTTGAAGTGTTAGTCTGTTTGGTCTGTCCTGTATCAGGTTAAAGTTTTGGATTAAGATAGTTTACCATTCACTTGAGGTCACATCAACTTGAAAATTATGCATGTTTATTATTAAATGTATTCCAAATTAAGGTTTAGACCTAGAAGTCATGGTTCACTGAACATAGAAATGTGATTGTGAAAGCTGGGCATGGTGAAAAATATAAAAATGTTAATTATAACAACACATTGATTGATTAATAAACACATACACACTTACTACACATACATTAGTGTGAACTGCATATGTAAGTTTTATTATTTGTGTTTCCAGCCATGATATCATTTCTTGGATCCCTGAGTAATCTGTCGAGAGGACTGAGTCATCTGAACATCAGTAATACAAAGTTAACAGGAAAAGGATTAAATAAAATATTTGAGTTAATGACACAACATGACTCAATCTTTGGTGGACTTCAAGTTCTAAATATCTCAGATAATTCAACTAAAGGAGAAGATTTACAGGTAAAGTATTAGAAAAAGGGGGAGGCACAAAGGGTTCAGGAAAATTCACATGTCTAAGGTAAACATACAACACCTTGACCTAAATAAAAACAACAAAAAACAACTGTCCACTAAACAGAAACTAAATATTAGGGAATATAAACTCCAAAACTGGGTGTTGGTGTAAAACTAAACATTGAGCTACAACTACCAAGGGAAAAATACACTAAGGGCTGATCAAACATGACAGGTATTCAGGAAATTAATATTTAAAAAGGGAAGCTATTCATAAAAATTAGAATTCTTAGTTATATTCTTCTTTGATACAACTACCCATAACAGTGATTTTAAAGTGTCATCCTTGAGTTCCTTGAAAGTATTATACATAAAAATTTTAATTATATTTTAGCAAATAGAAAAAAAATGTAGAGGATATTTTGTTTTAACCTCATTTTCCAGAAATTTATACTTAGACAAATGAAGACAAGTTCTGTTCTTAGAATGCTAAAACATCAAGATGAAAATAAGATAATAATTTTCAAATATAAAACTGACAATCTATATTTATTCATGAGTTATAATGTTAGATTTTAATGGCATTTGTGTTTTTAGTATTTTTAAGTATGAAGAGTCACTATTGATTTGATTAATATTAAAGTACCATGTCAAATTAAGCATCAGTTTCAATGATTTAATTCAAATCCTTGAAGTCTTTCAAATATATACCTTCATGAGCTTATCGTGAAACAACAATTTTAAAGAGATATAAATGTTTCAGAACATGTACAGATTCCTGGGAAATCCAAATAATATTACTCATCTAGATTTATCTGGAATAGAATGTGCTTTAGAAAATGTAAGTAGATTGGTTATGTAGTTACACTATAATGTTTTGTCATCTAATAGGAGATATTTTATAAATTGTTTTCTTATTGTTTAAAGCCAGTCAAAGTTCTTACTATTGAAAACCCAGCAGAGGATTTACTGTTGCAAATTAAACCTTACAATATTCTTGCTGTTAAAACCCATACATAGTTCTTTGGTTTTTGAAAGTCTGGTTACAAGTATTTGCTGTTGAAAGTGTTAAAGAGTTTAATATATGGCACGTTCATCAACTAGTTTGATTTTATGCATGAACTGCCACAGTTGACCTTGGGTCATTTTGGGGAAAATGCATCATAGGACATTAAGACTTAAAAATATTTGCTTTGTGATGTCAATTTTTCTGGGAAAAAGCACCAATTGGAAGATCATGTATTGTACCATTATTATAAATATTGTGTATTTGCAGTTGATGGTTGCATTACAGAGGGGATGTACTAGTCTAACACACTTGTACCTTTCAAAAAATGTGTACACACATAAAAAGAAAGAAATAGCTGTGCAGCCTTCGTGGAAACAGTTTTTTGCCAGCACCTGTAGTTTAGAGTATCTAGATATGTCATATTGTAAAATACCAGTTGATGCTTTAAAGTAAGTAACACCAAACTAATTTCACTTGTTTGTTTTGAATATATGTCATTGTTGTAAATGAAAAAAATACATACAAATTAATCAGTAATTAATTATAAATCTGAAAATGATTATAACTTCAGAACTAGGTAGATGTTTGTGTTTTTTCCTTCATAACAACCTTAAGAAATATTCAGAATTAATTCAGATAAAAGCCATCATTATGTAAAAGTTTTCATTTGCATGTTTTATTTTCATATAATATAATTTATGTCAACAAAATATTAAAGTATGGAATGAAAATGAGCAGATCATGGAATTTCTACTATAAAAATAGAACAATAATGTAATTGTATGAAACCAATTTCAGTTAACATTAAATATAGATTCCACCCCTGCAACAAGTGTGTTATGATATTTCTCCACTTGAGACAGTTAAATTTTAATATTTAAAACGCAAGCCTTGCCGAGCTTTTCAAATAATTAAAATTTAACTGTGGAGAAATATCGTAATCCACAAGTTACAGTGGTGGAATATGTTTCTCTAGTGATTTTTATCATGCCTTTTCAAAAATTTGTAGAAAGTTGTGTTCTTTATATGTGATGTCATCAGGCATGGTCACCTTTTTTCATGACGTCACAATAGGAAATTCAGAAGGAACCAAGAAAATTTGACTTCATAAGTAAATTTGAACAATCATTTGCCGAGAACAGATATTTCACTAGTGAGGAGAACAATTTTTTCACAATTGGTTGGGAAATGTGAAAATAGTGAAAAAAATAGAGAAACATAGTTCCATCATAGACATACCTTTATCAGGTACTCATTATTAGGTATCTCAGACATACCTTTATCAGGTACCCATTATTAGGTACCTCAGACATACCTTTATCAGGTACCCATTATTAGGTACCTCAGAGATATAGTTCCATCATAGACATACCTTTATCAGGTACCCATTATTAGGTACCTCAGAGATCATAGACATCATAGACATACCTTTATCAGGTACCCATTATTAGGTACCTCAGAGATCGTAGACATTATAGACATACCTTTATCAGGTACCCATTATTAGGTATCTCAGAGATCGTAGACATCATAGGCATACCTTTATCAGGTACCCATTATTAGGTATCTCAGAGATCATAGACATCATAGACATACCTTTATCAGGTACCCATTATAAGGTACCTCAGAGATCGTAGACATCATAGACATACCTTTATCAGGTACTCATTATTAGGTATCTCAGAGATCGTAGACATCATAGACATACCTTTATCAGGTACCCATTATTAGGTACCTCAGAGATCATAGACATCATAGACATACCTTCATCAGGTACCCATTATTAGGTACCTCAGAGATCATAGACATCATAGACATACCTTTATCAGGTACCCATTATTAGGTACCTCAGAGATCGTAGACATCATAGACATACCTTTATCAGGTACTCATTATTAGGTATCTCAGAGATCGTAGACATCATAGACATACCTTTATCAGGTACCCATTATTAGGTATCTCAGAGATCATAGACATCATAGACATACCTTTATCAGGTACCCATTATTAGGTATCTCAGAGATCAAAGACATCATAGACATACCTTTATCAGGTACCCATTATTAGGTACCTCAGAGATATAGTTCCATCATAGACATACCTTTATCAGGTACCCATTTATGGGCCATTATAAGGTACCTCAGAGATCGTAGACATCATAGACATACCTTTATCAGGTACATGTACCCATTATTAGGTATCTCAGAGATCGTAGACATCATAGACATACCTTTATCAGGTACCCATTATTAGGTACCTCAGAGATCATAGACATCATAGACATACCTTTATCAGGTACCCATTATTAGGTACCTCAGAGATCATAGACATCATAGACATACCTTTATCAGGTACCCATTATTAGGTACCTCAGAGATCGTAGACATCATAGACATACCTTTATCAGGTACTCATTATTAGGTATCTCAGAGATCGTAGACATCATAGACATACCTTTATCAGGTACCCATTATTAGGTATCTCAGAGATCATAGACATCATAGACATACCTTTATCAGGTACCCATTATTAGGTATCTCAGAGATCAAAGACATCATAGACATACCTTTATCAGGTACCCATTATTAGGTACCTCAGAGATATAGTTCCATCATAGACATACCTTTATCAGGTACCCATTATTAGGTATCTCAGAGATCATAGACATCATAGACATACCTTTATCAGGTACCCATTATTAGGTTTCTCAGAGATCATAGACATACCTTTATCAGGTACCCATTATTAGGTACCTCAGAGATCATAGACATCATAGACATACCTTTATCAGGTACCCATTATTAGGTACCTCAGAGATCATAGACATCATAGACATACCTTTATCAGGTACCCATTATTAGGTATCTCAGAGATCATAGACATCATAGACATACCTTTATCAGGTACCCATTATAAGGTACCTCAGAGATTGTAGACATCATAGACATACCTTTATCAGGTACCCATTATTAGGTATCTCAGAGATCATAGACATCATAGACATACCTTCATCAGGTACTCATTATTAGGTATCTCAGAGATCATAGACATCATAGACATACCTTCATCAGGTACCCATTATTAGGTATCTCAGAGATCATAGACATCATAGACATACCTTTATCAGGTATCCATTATTAGGTATCTCAGAGATCATAGACATCATAGACATACCTTTATCAGGTACTCATTATTAGATACCTCAGAGATCGTAGACATCATAGACGTACCTTTATCAGGTACCCATTATTAGGTATCTCAGAGATCGTAGACATCATAGACATACCTTCATCAGGTACCCATTATTAGGTATCTCAGAGATCATAGACATCATAGACATACCTTTATCAGGTACCCATTATTAGGTATCTCAGAGATCATAGACATCATAGACATACCTTTATCAGGTACCCATTATTAGGTACCTCAGACATACCTTTATCAGGTACCCATTATTAGGTACCTCAGACATACCTTTATCAGGTACCCATTATTAGGTATCTCAGACATACCTTTATCAGGTACCCATTATTAGGTATCTCAGAGATCAAAAGTTTAAGAAGTCAGATAAAAAAAAAATTATTTGCAAAAATTAAAACAAGATTTGTCCTAAACAACAGCACAAATCATCTGTAATGATTTGGTAGTCATATTAGTAGGTCGCAACTGTTTTTGACCAATGCTTTTCTTTGCTTCATGAATTAAGACAACGATTATGGCATTGCTTTTCTTTTACAGAGAACTAATGTTGGGAATCTCTAGTAATATGCATTTGACTAATCTGCATCTAAATGTGGCTGGTAATGATTTCCAACAGACAGGATCAATAAATATAGAGAGTACCATAGCTAATATACACAATATAGCTAGCTTGGATATAAGTAATAATAGTAAGTACGACCTTTGACCTGGTAATGACTTCCAACAGTCAGGATCAATGAATTTAGAGAGTACCATAGCTAATATACACAATATAGCTAGCTTGGATATAAGTAATAATAGTAAGTACGACTTTTGACCTGGTATTGACTTTCGACAGTCAGGATCAATAAATATAGAGAGTACCATAGCTAATATACACAATATAGCTAGCTTAGATATAAGTTATAATAGTAAGTATGACCTTTGGCCTGTCTTTCATTACATGTTTATACTAATGATTTCCAGCAGTCTGGCTACATTGACAAAGAAAGTATACATTTCTACTAACAGTAATGTTAGAATAAATATCAAGTGTCAAATTTCACCTGAAAATTGATTGCTAAACTTCCAGTTTGGAATTAAGTGTGAAGTTTTACCTGAATATTGATGACAAAATTTTCAGTTTAGAAAGAAGCACAAATAATGTTTAGGTATATAGTATAGTTTGAGAATTTCTAATCAGGGTAAATTGAAGATTACATGATGAAATATAAACCAGAGGACCAGCACATTTTTGTGTTGTTCTTCATCTTGATGTTTATGTTATATAACCATGTCAGCTCTTTATCTACCACACAAGAGATGGCACATTAATGTAGATAAAAAGCTGACATTGTGCAGATATCTTATCTTCACAAGGTAGAATATTTTCTGTTTTCTTTTTATGCCCCGACCAAATGTTATGAAACTTATACACAATGCTTATTACCACAAAACACATATCAAATTTGAATTTTTTCAAGTAAATATTACAGGGAAAAATAAATGATATTAAAATTCTGCCACAGATTTAAACCATATTAGTGTTTAATGATGTCTAACAGTTTTATCCTAACAGTCAGATGATAATACATAACAAAATGAAAAACAATTTTCTAGAAAAATGATTTGTTTTATGGAAGTTATCTAATCTGTTGATTTAATGTTGAAGGATGAATATTTAATAGTATTCAGGGTTCTGTTGATTATTGAAATTAACAATCGATTAATCATTTTATAACTTTTTTGTAGATTTAGACCACGGATTGGCCACACTGTTACCATGGATAAAAACAAACAAAAGTTTAAAACATTTGTCAATAGGCAGAAACTTTGAACATGTAAAGCAAAAGTAAGCACAAGTTTCTATTCCTTTAAAGCACTGTTTAAACAAATTTCTACAGTGGTCTTGGTATCAATTTCTTCTGACCCCTACCAATAACTTATTAATTTAAACTTTATTGCATATTTAAACTACACCAACACCTACACAAATATTAGATATTCTAATAGTAGTGTAAACACCCATAGATAAGTTTTTCCTAGAAAAGCTCTTAGATATGACTATAATGATTGCTATGTGCTAAATAGGCACTCTGAAGAAAACAATAATGCAACAGTAACTGTACAATGTACCAATAGAGATGCAATATAGTACATCATTGTTTTAAACACTACTGGTTGTTTTAAATGTCCACTACTAAGATGTAGAGATCACCTGAATTAACTAGAATAGAATTATAGAAGTTAAGTTGATTTTAAACCTTGCTCAGTTTAATTTCCTTTAATGGGCACATATCAATAAATCTATTGGTTTATATTATTTAATAATAATATCAGTGTTTACACACTAGCCTATCAATTTAAAAAAAATTACACTAATGTAATGTAAAGTTGGCCTACTGAAGATCTTGTTATAATAATTACAGTATCAGTTTTAAACATCAGTGAAGAAATTCTAACATAGTTCTTAAAATAGAACAGTAATTAGATTTAAGTTCTCTGAATGTTTTTAATGATTGTATTTTCAGACAATTACCGACTGTATTAGATGGAATAGTACAACTAATACAAGATGAAGATTGTGTAAGTAAAAATATACTACAACAATCTTTATACCCTGCTTTAAAAGAGTGGGGGGTATACTGTTTTACCTCTGTCTGTCCATCTGTCCATCCGTCCATCCATCAGTCCTTCAGTCCATCCTTCCTTCCCATGAATATTTTTCATCGCATCTTTCTCAGGAACTACATTACAAGGATTTCTGAAATTTGGTTTCAGGGTTTATATAAGTCAGCTTTACCTTGTGATGCGTTTTCAGATTCATCACTCAACAACTTCCTGTTTACCTAACACTTGTATCATTTTACACATGATAGCCAAGTTGAAAATTTTCATCACATTTTTCTGAGGAACTACAATACAAGGATTTCTGAAATTTGGTTTCAGGGTTTATATGAGTCAGCTATACAGTGTGATGGGTTTTCAGATTCATCACTCAACAACTTCTTGTTTACCGAACACTTACATATTTTTACACTATTAAAATTATCCACTTGCGGCGGGGATATCATCAGTGAGCAGTAGCTCGCAGTTTCACTTGTTTATTAAAAGTTTACTTCTATAACAGTTGAAAAGAGATTACCTATTTCTAGACAATGATCGATCAAATGAACCGCTAAGGAGTACATGTAACATAAAAGTGGCATTTTATCTTAAATAGCCTACTGTGAGTTTATTTATTTTCTTGGATATAAATTTTAGTGGGTTGAGGAAATTTTGTGTTTTCATGGATTCTTGTGGATTTGACTAAGTCTGCACTTCAGAATATACATAACTTGAACTTTGTTGAATGTTTAAATTCAAGATTTTCCTATACCCAGAAAATCCACCAAAATATGTATCCCACTGATAATAATGAATCTATGACTCAAGTTTGAATAAATTGTTTGCTGTAAAATATCTTTTTCAATGTGTAATAATGTAGTATATTGTGCTGGGTTTAAAGTCATTTGCATATGATTATGTGGTTCATAAGGAAATATACTGAGTAAAAAAAGTTTATAGCAACATATATTTTAATTAAAAACTAAATTAAAATTTCCAAAGTTTAAATTTATAATTAAGTTAAAGTCAAGTACAAATTGTACCTTATGGTTTATTTTCTGTGTTACAATAATTTACCTAATGTTATTTTTAGAAGTATGGTTCATTTTGAAATATAAAACACAAAATTAAAACTATTTGTTGTTCAACTTTTTTTACTCAATATATATGCAAATTAAAAAAAACCACTAAAAAATCATTAGAACTGCAAATACTTGTCATAAACAGTTTGTACTTGATTTTAAGTACCATTTTGTATTACTGAAAAAGCATGTAACCACAGTTTATATTCAAATTTTAATGTGTACATGATAATATAACTTGTAGGATTTGGAATCTCTGTCTCTGGCCGACTCCAAACTAAAACATCATATATCACTGGTGATCAATGCCTTAGGGAGTAATGGTTCTCTAACAGAGCTTGATATAAGGTGAGTAAAGCATTGAACAAGATTTAGTGTCAGTATTTGGCACTAAATTTTAACTAAAACATCATATATCACTGGTGATCAATGCCTTAGGGAGTAATGGTTCTCTAACAGAGCTTGATATTAGGTGAGTAAAGCATTGAACAAGATTTTGTCAGTACTAAATCTTAACTAAAACATCATATATCACTGGTGATCAATGCCTTAGGGAGTAATGGTTCTCTAGCAAACATGCACTGATACTTGACTATATAAAGATGAGGAGACGTGGTATGATTGCCAATGAGACAACTATCCACCAGAGACCATATGATGTGGATTTAAGCAATTATGGCCCACCCTACGGCCTTCAAAAATGAAAAAAACCTGTATTGTATAGTCTACTATAAAATTCCCCAGCGTGAAAAATGTTAAACAAGTCAAATGAAAAAAACTTCAGGCCTAATTTATAACTAAACAATTGTCGAAAAACATAAAGAATGTGGCAGGGTTTAATATAGGTATGCCTTAAACCATCTTTATTATGTTTGGCAGGCAAGCAGATGTTAAATTAATACACATGAGTGTTATTCAACACCCTCACTCAGTATACAGGTTGATAAAATAATTTCATACCAGGTACTTTAAGCAGGCAATTTGAGTCATACTAGTTAAAATCTCAGCATTACTAGAAAGAATAGCTTTAATTTAATTGCTTAGTAAGTCATATACCTTATTGTAATGAATACTCAAAGTAGTTCTTAGTATTAACAGGTCTTAAAATCTGAGACATACAAATACAGTCCAAAAGAACATTGTCTTAACATTTCAAAGAGGAAAGATGCTTTATTTTTACCAGCGATTCTATTTGGTAACAGAATATAGAAAAAAACACTCTTTTTTCAGGCCTTTAGTACATGAAAAAATTATGAAAATTTTCAGAAACATGCTTATGTATGCTATCTGTATATATCTGATTTCAAACTAAATTGTAAAATGAATTTTGATTACAGTGGCAATCAGATGGGAGATTTTGGTGCTAGAATGTTAAGTAAAGCTTTACAGATAAACAATAAACTAAAGACCATTATCTGGGACAAGAATGGTGTCACTTCACAAGGCTTTGAAGATGTAGCCGATGCTTTAGAAAAGTAGGTCATAATGACTGGATTATACTTCTATGTTAGAATCTTAGAAAGTTATATATTTATACATTGGAAAATTAAGAAAAAAATATAATGCTATTTATTTTTGTTTAGATAAAACTGCCATGCAAAGCTTTCTTTTCGAAAATTTTACCTTAAACAGAGGTGAACATATGAGGGGGTGGGAGATTGCTACTTTATTTAATACATTAAAAGAAAAATATAAACACAGGACTTTATTAACTATTTGGAGAAGCAAAAAACAACTGAAATTATGAGTATCTCTTATTGATTGTTAAAATGCATGATAAGACTTAAGAATTGTGAATCTTTGTATTTGAAGGAATTTCACAATGAAGAAAATGCCTACCCCAGTAAATGATATGGTTGTGGCACAACAAAGAAGTCCTGAGAAAACTGAAGCAGCTATACAGAGGGTTAGTGCTATATCAGTGAATCATTTTTTAGGAAAATCGAGATTATTATGACAATAAAGAGCAAATTGGTTAAGTTAACTTGCATACTTTTCTGTGTTAAAGTCATTTTGATATGTTATACAATTTGTTTTTTCTTTGTAGAGTTTAAGGTTAACAGCATTCTGTATATATCTAAAGTAGGAAAAACATTTAGGAAATTGATTCTTTTTACAAATATGCACCAATCAGGGCTTCCAAAAAATCTTTGAGCCAGCCGGACATTTTATGTTTTATCCCAATTTAATCCCTTGAGACATAGTAACAAAAGGCAATTATGGTAATCAGTTGGCCATCATATAACCAATGATTGACAATAAAAAAACGATATTAAACTTTACTTTGATATCAGTGTACTAATATCTGCCTTAGACTCTTTATTTGTGCAAAATCACGTTGTCAAAAACTTTACTTTCGTTTTTAAACAGCACATTTTCCTAATATCTGATGTTGACTTTGCAACGGTAAAACATGGACCAGGGACGGATACGTATAATCCATGTACGTTTACAAAGCACGATTGAGTTTAAGTAGCTCTTTCCACATTATTTCTTCGTGTGCGTTTACAAAGCACGATTGAGTTTAAGTAGCTCCAGAAAATACTTGAAATGAATGTTAGGTAAAGGTATCGGTGATAATTTTAGCATTTTTGAAGAATTAGGATGCATAATTAAATGTCATACCTGAGCACATGCGCACAAGTGTACTAGTTCAAACAACGTGGTTCTGATGGTCTTTTTAAATTTTTCTTCAAATCAACCATATTTATAAACGTATTTCTGATAATTTTAATCTTTTTGACTAATTTAATTAGATGTAAACCGCTGAAATGTAAGACTAACTTTGAATAGACCAATCAATGTCCGGTACAAAATAGTTTACCTGTCGACCGAACAGGTAAATTTCAGCTGTCCGACAACTAATTAACCTTGATTATAATGAGAAGGTATTAAAGTAGGTTTTGTTTTGATAGTACTTATTCACCATGTCACTTTTATGACCGGAAATGTCTGGCTGTTGTCAAAAGGTTAGGTCAAAAAGGTCGCATAAACTTTCAAATTTTTTTGGTGAATTATGTTAAAATGACCGTCTCTTAAGAAAGCCTTGAAAACTAAAAGTAGATGTCCGTTTCATGCTTTTCCCAGACGGACAATGTCCGGTAAATTTTAAAATGTCCGTAATATTATGATCGTTTTGGAAGCCATGGCGCCAATCACATGTTTCAAATGTATACCAACTTAAGAAAAAGTTACATTAAAAATATTTGATTTAGATGTCAAATGTATTACATTTTGATTGTAGATTGAAGCACTGTTACAACGGAACCACAGTCCACAAAAATACCTGGTTAATAGAGATTATAAGATACAAGGGTGTTATCTTAGCTCTACACAACAGGTAAGAGTTCAAATCAAATACTTACCAAGGAATTTGAATTAAATTGGTCCATGCTGTATTGCATACATTTATATGTACCAGTTTAACATAGGAAAGAAGAAATTTAGGTCAAAAATACTACATCCATAAACAATAAATGTTAGTTTGTCAAACCATTTAACATTTTTTTTAAAAGTTAGGAAGGAACCTTTATTTAAAAGGAACATGATAAAAACATGAAGGTGTTTGAAGATAGTTAATAGATTAATAATACATGACAGGGACATTATTGTCTTGGTACTTATAACCACTTATATTTGTACTGTTCTATTGTAGATGGTTGACAGATTGGTTGTACAAGTCCAGGACACAGTAAATGCTTTACAGATGACCTCATCAGTTGACGATTATAAACAAGACATAGATGTGGCTAATGGCTTTGTTAAAGACGCAAACACCTCACAACTTGTAAGATATTAATCCTTAAGGGCTGTTCCATGAAAACATGTATGGTCCCTATGGAAAGCACTTTAAAAGTAGGAAAACCATCTAAACAGGAAACTATAGAATATCACTCTACAAATAGTATTTGACACACACTCCTAGTTGAGATTTTTAAAGTACCTTCCCTGGTACCATGTATGTTTTTATGGAACAACTCTTGTGTACAATAAATAATAACTATATTCATATATCTTTTCATAAATATTTATAGAGAACTTGAATTTGTAGTTTTATCAAAGTACATTTGGACTACATTTATTTATAGCTTATTTTCCTATGTATAATGATATTAAATAGTGTGTACTATAAAAAAAAATGAATTCTTTAGTCCATTTATTTATCTTAGAAAATTTACTGTAATTTTTTCATTCTTAAATAAGTTACAAGTACTGTGTTTCTGCACCTTACAGTTTGACATTTAAAAGAATTGCAAAATGTTGATATGAGACCAATTAGATTATATATATTTCATGTTTATTGAATACCATTGTATAAAATTATAAAGTTATTAAAACATTTTGTGTTTAGCTTCTGCCACAATTACAAGATGTAGCAGATAGATCTACAGGGGAAGATAACCCTGTAGGAAAACGTCTCAAGGAATTGTCAGATGACTTGAAGAAAGTTCTTGATAATCAAATGAAGGTTTGTATATTATATGTAAATGTAAAAAGGAATTACCATTTTGTTTTTGATAGGAGAATGATTGAAGTTGATGGTTTAACATTTTCTGTAGTTTTAAAAAATTAAGTGAAAGGTCCATGTCAGTGCTAGAAAATTCTCACGGAAGTCCTACAGCAGCAGCATTTTTTTGGCAGTGCAACAACTTTTGAGTAATTTAATTATTCGTTGTTTTGAGTCATAAAAGCTGAAGTAAATTAGTTCAAGGCTTCATATTATACTCTCAAACAAAATCTGTATCTTCTTGATGGTCACTTCTTGTTAACCTTCTTTAAAAAAAAAATTAGGCATATAAATCTAACACGACTGGCTTCTACAATGCTTATTCAAGATAAATATATTGTTGAAAGATAACCTCTGTCTGTTAGATATCCATTCATTTTCCATGAAATCCATCTTTTTAATTATTTTCAGAAAACAGTTGAAGACATGTTAGAATGTACAACCAAACAATTTACTGCTATAACCAAAGATAAGGTAAGCCATACATATATATATATTCAATCACCTTTAATTGTAATCCTGCAAGTCGGACACTAGAGACAATTTAGAGTGATTAAATAGGTGTCAATTGCCCTTTGGGTGATAACTGTTTGATACGAATACCCCAAGCTGACACTTGTGACATGACTTATACCACGTGGTCCAATCGCAAATTTCGACATGCAGAAAATGTAATCAGAAAATCATAAAACAATTCGAAATCTATGTTTGCATAATGAAAATTCAAAGATACAAACGATTTATCTCTTTAGAAAAGAGGTTTGGTCGTATGTTTTACTACTTTCAAAAATTACTTTCTTTCCTTCCGGTACTACTTGTCAATCAAGACCGATATAAAACATTTCGATTTTGAGCTAAATAAGTTTGATACTTATTTAGAAAGTGATCATAATTGGCTTTAGTTAATGTTTCATCCCTTTAATGCATTAAAAGCGTCATATGCATTCCCAATCTCTTGTCAAACATTGTTTATTTTCGTAAATTTTTCTTCGCCGACATTGAAATATTTGTGTAAACTACGGATCGGAACCGGGCCAGATACGATAAAAATCCGCATTTTAACGATAATGACTACAGATGCACAAATGGTACAGTTGACAGAAAAATTATCCCAAAGAGAAAACTACGCATTTCAAATGCATTAACTGACTAATTGTTAGAACTTCTTACTATATGTATACTTTTGAAAATGCATTATTTCAATATACTGATTAAAGTAGCTTAACTTTTGTTAAAAATATATATCATTTTGATATAAAGAAGCAACTGGGACTAATTCATTGAGTACCATGAAACAATGAATTTCATAAACATGACAAAGAAAAATTGAAATTTTATTGCTATATGATACTTTCTCTTCCCTTTTATATAAAATTCATTCATTCACCCATTCTTTAGTTGGGTAGGTAGGGTAACTGGAACCACACATTTTTTATATTTGGCCCAAGAGGAAAAAATAACTATAAATGGATATAGAAAACATAAATTGAAACAACTGTTATCATGGGTGTAGTTAAATTGTATTCTCAGTTATGATTTGAACAATATAAACATATAACATAAAGGAAATAGAGCATCGCTGCACGCGACAAATGACATTGAAAAAATAGTTTTTTACGCCAAATGTGATGCTATCCAAAATTTCTGGGAGAACACTGTATATTCATTCTGATTGTAGCTCGAGTTCAAGTGTGAGATTAAAATAATGATTTCAAAGTGCTTTCCATAAGTATTGTGTATTACATATAACCAGAAATGTACTAATAATGGACTACTGCCAATTTGAATTAACCCTTCTAATAAAAATCTGTAGTTAGAACAGGGAGATTATCTTATGAAAGGCCATTATATACCTTAATGATTTATTTCATTTTAATGTAATGATTTTAAACAAGAGTTTGGAAAATTGTATTGAAAATAGGTATTAATTTCAGTGTTTTCCCACGATTTTGGATAGCACCAGGGTAACGTGTGTGGACAGCTTGGTGAAAAGATTCATATGTTGTCAAAAGGTTGGGTCAAAAGGTCGATAAACTTTCAAATTTTTGGTGAATTATGTTAAATGACCGTCTCTTAAGAAAGCCTTGAAAACTAAAAGTAGATGTCCGTTTCATGCTTTTCCCAGACGGACAATGTCCGTAAATTTTAAAATGTCCGAATATTATGATCGTTTTGGAAGCCATGGCACCAATCACATGTTTCAAATGTATACCAACTAAAGTTACATTAAAAATATTTGATTTAGATGTCAAATGTATTACATTTTGATTGTAGATTGAAGCACTGTTACAACGGAACCACAGTCCACAAAAATACCTGGTTAATAGAGATTATAAGATACAAGGGTGTTATCTTAGCTCTACACAACAGGTAAGAGTTCAAATCAAATACTTACCAAGGAATTTGAATTAAGTTGGTCCATGCTGTATTGCATACATTTATATGTACCAGTTTAACATAGGAAAGAAGAAATTTAGGTCAAAAATACTACATCCATAAACAATAAATGTTAGTTTGTCAAACCATTAAAATTTTTTTTTAAAGTTAGGAAGGAACCTTTATTTAAAAGGAAGATGATAAAAACATGAAGGTGTTTGAAGATAGTTAATAGATTAATAATACATGACAGGGACATTATTGTCTTGGTACTTATAACCACTTATATTTGTACTGTTCTATTGTAGATGGTTGACAGATTGGTTGTACAAGTCCAGGACACAGTAAATGCTTTACAGATGACCCCATCAGTTGACGATTATAAACAAGACATAGATGTGGCTAATGGCTTTGTTAAAGACGCAAACACCTCACAACTTGTAAGATCTTAATCCTTAAGGGCTGTTCCATGAAAACATACATGGTACCTATGGAAAGCACTTTAAAAGTAGGAAAACCATCTAAACAGGAAACTATAGAATATCACTCTACAAATAGTATTTGACACACACTCCTAGTTGAGATTTTTAAAGTACTTTCCCTGGTACCATGTATGTTTTTATGGAACAACTCTTGTGTACAATAAATAATAACTATTTTCATATATCTTTTCATAAATATTTATAGAGAACTTGAATTTGTAGTTTTATCAAAGTGCACATTTGGACTACATTTATTTATAGCTTATTTTCCTATGTATAATGATATTGAATAGTGTGTACTATAAAAAAAAAATGAATTCTTTAGTCCATTTATTTATCTTAGAAAAATTTACTGTAATTTTCTTCATTCTTAAATAAGTTACAAGTACTGTGTTTCTGCACCTTACAGTTTGACATTTAAAAAGAATTGCAAAAATGTTGATATGAGACCAATTAGATTATATATATTTCATGTTTATTGAATACCATTGTATGAAATTATAAAGATATTTAAACATTTTGTGTTTAGCTTTTGCCACAATTACAAGATGTAGCAGATAGATCTACAGGGGAAGATAACCCTGTAGGAAAACGTCTCAAGGAATTGTCAGATGACCTGAAGAAAGTTCTTGATAATCAAATGAAGGTTTGTATATTATATGTAAATGTAAAAAGGAATTACTATTTTGTTTTTGGTAGGAGAATGATTGAAGTTGATGGTTTAACATTTTCTGTAGTTTTAAAAAATTAAGTGAAAGGACCATGTCAGTGCTAGAAAATTCTCAGGGAAGTCCTACAGCAGCAGCAATTTTTTGGCAGTGCAACAACTTTTTGAGCAATTTAATTATTCATTGTTTTGAGTCATAAAAGCTGAAGTAAATTAGTTCAAGGCTTCATAATATACTCTCAAACAAAATCTGTATCTTCTTGATGGTCACTTCTTGTTAACCTTCTTTAAAAAAAAATTAGGCATATAAATCTAACATGACTGGCTTCTACAATGCTTATTCAAGATAAATATATTGTTGAAAGATAACCTCTGTCTGTTAGACATCCATTCATTTTCCATGAAATCCATCTTTTTAATTATTTTCAGAAAACAGTTGAAGACATGTTAGAATGTACAACCAAACAATTTACTGCTATAACCAAAGATAAGGTAAGCCATACATATATATATATATTCAGTGTTCTCCCAGGTTGTTTTAGCGTCGCGTGTGCCGACGCCATATTTTTTCCCGTGATGCTATAATAATTTCCGCGACGCTATAATTATTTTGAGGATGCTATTTTTCTTGTCTCTATCGTAAAACCATGTCCGAAATTTTGAACTTTCATCTAATTACCGCTTGTGATCATAAAAATTATATCACCTTTAATTGTAATCCCTGCAAGTCGGACACTAGAGACAATTTAGAGTGATTAAATAGGTGTCAATTGCCCTTTGGGTGATAACTGTTTGGATACGAATACCCCAAGCTGACACTTGTGACATGACTTATACCACGTGGTCCAATCGCAAATTTCGACATGCCGAAAATGTAATCAGAAAATCATAAAACAATTGAAATCTATGTTTGCATAATGAAAATTCAAAGATACAAACGATTTATCTCTTTAGAAAAGAGGTTTGGTCGTATGTTTTACTACTTTCAAAAATTACTTTCTTTCCTTCCGGTACTACTTGTCAATCAAGACCGATATAAAACATTTCGATTTTGAGCTAAATAAGTTTGATACTTATTTAGAAAGTGATCATAATTGGCTTTAGTTAATGTTTCATCCCTTTAATGCATTAAAAGCGTCATATGCATTCCCAATCTCTTGTCAAACATTGTTTATTTTCGTAAATTTTTCTTCGCCGACATTGAAATATTTGTGTAAACTACGGATCGAACCGGGCCAGATATCGATAAAATCCGCATTTTAACGATAATGACTACAGATGCACAAATGGTACAGTTGACAGAAAAATTATCCCAAAGAGAAAACTACGCATTTCAAATGCATTAACTGACTAATTGTTAGAACTTCTTACTATATGTATACTTTTGAAAATGCATTATTTCAATATACTGATTAAAGTAGCTTAACTTTTGTTAAAATATATATCATTTTGATATAAAGAAGCAACTGGGACTAATTCATTGAGTACCATGAAACAATGAATTTCATAAACATGACAAAGAAAAATTGAAATTTTATTGCTATATGATACTTTCTCTTCCCTTTTATATAAAATTCATTCATTCACCCATTCTTTAGTTGGGTAGGTAGGGTAACTGGAACCACACATTTTTTATATTTGGCCCAAGAGGAAAAAATAACTATAAATGGATATAGAAAACATAAATTGAAACAACTGTTATCATGGGTGTAGTTAAATTGTATTCTCAGTTATGATTTGAACAATATAAACATATAACATAAAGGAAATAGAGCATCGCTATGACGCGACAAATGACATTGAAAAAATAGTTTTTTACGCCAAATGTGATGCTATCCAAAATTTCTGGGAGAACACTGTATATTCATTCTGATTGTAGCTCGAGTTCAAGTGTGAGATTAAAATAATGATTTCAAAGTGCTTTCCATAAGTATTGTGTATTACATATAACCAGAAATGTACTAATAATGGACTACTGCCAATTTGAATTAACCCTTCTAATAAAAATCTGTAGTTAGAACAGGGAGATTATCTTATGAAAGGCCATTATATACCTTAATGATTTATTTCATTTTAATGTAATGATTTTAAACAAGAGTTTGGAAAAATTGTATTGAAAATAGGTATAAATTTCAGTGTTTTCCCCAGGATTTTTGGATAGCACCAGGGTAACGCGTGTGGACAGGTTGGTGAAAAGATTCATACAATCAGTCGTGTTGCGTTGCTTAGCATGTTTCTAGTTACTGCACTTTTTATGTTTCTTGTTTTGTTTTAATACTGTGGTACTGTTGTATGTAGACATTGAGTTGGAAAACTTATATTGGCAAAATAGAAGTAAATCAATAAACAGTTTGTATACTTTAATATTTTTAAAAATAAATAAAACACGATTCATTACAAAATATTCATCTAAATTTATAGTAATTAAATTATTTTATAAAATCCATGATCAATATAAATAAAATATCAGTCAAAGGAGACCAAAATGTTCAATTTAAAAACTTTCTAGTTTCTAGAAAGAAAGTTGTTGTATATTAAAGGATTCTTGTCATAAGGAGATATAAAATTAATATAAGAAACAAATATTGTTTAATTATTTGAACCAGTTTCTATCTTAAATTTTAATAAAAGAAATTTTCATAAATTTTATAACATTTTGCCATAGATTTCATGTAAATATTAACCTTTCTTTTCTTTGGTGATAATCAAACATAGATAAATCTACAGACTTAATACTGCACTGAAATCTAAATCTTTATTTGTCATGATCCATTTAGAAAGAATTCCTTAATCTATAAATTTATGTTAGGTCTATAAATCTATTAGTAACCATATTCAATGTCAACAACAAAGTCTCCCTATTTTCCCACCTAAATGACAGGAAGTAGCTATAAATAGATTTAGCATGTGCTTATGGATAAAATTTACAAAATTACTTCTGTTATTCATTAATTGTGGATATAGATATCTAGTTTGAAGGTACAGTCATGCATTTTATTTATAAAATAGAATAGATTGCAATTAATTGTAAATAAACTTGAATATTCTACGTGAACTAACTTGGTCATGTGATATGTACAGATGTCTGTTCCTTTTTAATTACTTGTTGACAGATACTATAGTTTGATACCCGATTATCATGCAATATCTATGTCATAATTAAAGAAAATTTTGGCCATGGTTTGATCACACATATAATACTAAAATATAAGAATTGAGAAATTTATAAATGTCAATTATATGTAAAGATCCAACTTTATTATGTACAAAAAATGTACCGGTCCACACTGTTTGTGTACAAAGTATTTGCTGACTTGTCACTGGTCAGTGCTTGGGTGGTGAGTGAAGCCATAATTAAATAGTTATCTGTGATCATAAAGTTAATCACTAATTAAAACACAAAAGAATCATGTTTCAAGTTGATTACATCGATTAAATCCAATCAACAAGGTTAACCTCATAAGGTAAATCGATCACAGTCTGGGTTGAACTGGTTTGAACTGGTCAAATTTCACGTGGAATTTTATACCACACGGAAAAGATTTATCAAGGTGTATAAAACTTAACCGATTTACGATTTTTTAACCGAAAATTTTAGCACCACGGAGAAAAATTATACATCGCGGTAAGAACGATACCCCCACGATAAAAAAAAAATTTATACATCGTGGGCCCGCGGTCCTTTAAGGGCCTGGGGAGAACACTGAATTTTGAAGAAAAGATAATAAGTTTATCTTTAATATGATGTGTAAAGAAAAAAAATGTAAAAAAAAAAAATTACTAACGTTTTTTTAGATGTACTACAATGTATTTATGTTTCTTTTTTTCTCACAGGAATTTTCTGCAGAATTAAATAGTGGATGCTACAAGAAGAGCAGTCTACCAGAAGATTTTGCCACACACACATTAAATGTTATAGAAATGGATGTCTTTAATAAAATTAGGTAAACAATCAATTTACAAATGAAGTACTAAATTTCAAACCTATTTTCTGTTAACATGGATGAAAATTATATTTCATACAAATTGATATGAAAGATGTTTAATTGCTGAAGTACTTTATAATCTTTTTTATCAACTAAATTCTCATGTAGCATACTATGACTGATTCCTATCATTGATGAAGTGAAAGATTGCAGCAATTTAATCATTTAATTTTAACATTTTGTTCCCTTTTATTAGGGGTGAGGTGGGGATGAAATGAAAAATAATAAAAAACTAGAAATTTTATAAAAAAGTAACTTAAATTTGGTTTATTTTGAAAAGATAATTTTGTTGTTCCTGATTAACATATATATATATTTTAATTTCTTGTTTGTAAAGCTAATACATCTAATTTAGAAATTCTAATATGGAGGTTGAAATGCACTTTACTTTTTGTAAATCTATACAAGCCTTCAGCTTGATCTTTGAGACTCAGGATGATACTGAGTCAAAATGAAAAATGTTATGTACGAGTCTATGAATATCATATCTGTATTGTTTGATTACAACTATTTCCAGTGAACTGAACCTTGCAGTAGCAGCTCATATATCAGATAGAGTTATAGATGCTGTGATAGAAAACTTATCATCGAGTCATAAAAAATTGGTAATATTTCATTTTATCAAATAATATAAAAATAAGGAGATGTTGCATGATTGCCAATGAGACAACTATCCATCAGAGTTCAAATGAAGTGAATGTGAGCAATTATAGGCAACTGTACAGCCTTCAATGATGAGAAAAACCCATACCATATATTTGGCTATAAAGTGCTATAAAAGACATGCAAAATGTGAAACAATTCAAACGAAAAAAAATAACAGCCTAATTTATAACAAAACAATTTTAAGAATAACATAGATAACAGACATGAACCGACTTTAGTTTACTTTAGCCCTGGCCTGTGTTTCACAAAAATGTCTTATGACTGAAATTAATCGTAAGTACTCTGAATTTTTCAAGACTCCTGTCAATTTTAGTCCTAATATGTTGTGTATAACTCAGGCCTGATGTCTATTTCTGTACACAAAATGTAAAAAAAAGTGAGGACTGAATTGTTGACAACTAAATGTTCAAATCACTCAGTTCTATCCTCAGAATTGTATTGATAACTAATGTCATTTGAAAAGTGGTGATGTGTACCAGATTTACTTGAAAATATAGAAATTGAGATTGCTAAATTCAGTGGTTTCCTGGGCACAACTGTATCTTTCACAAAAAAATGAAGTGTGTGACATTTTCTGAATGTTTACAAAGTGGCATAACTCCTTCAAACAAACAAACAAACAAAAAAAAAATAAATGTGCACATGCATATAAGAGCAAAATTTCTCAAATTTACTAAATGTTACCGCATAATTTTATTTTGGATTAACACTGCTGTAAAATTCATGAAATCATTAGGATAACAAACAATTTTGTGAAAAATATTAAACTTGTTTGAACCAAAACTTCAGTGTATTTATGCTTACATTTAAATTTCTGGCATAAAATGTATATTTTGTAAACATATGATAATGTATTAGTAAAAAAAAGAACACTATTTTTACTGGTATTTATTGATACTTTTAGACGAATCATTTGAACCTGGAAAAGAGTAAGCAAGGAAGGCCAGTAAAGAAAGAAGAGATAAAGGAGATAGAGAAGGGAGACAAGCAGGAGAAAGACAGTACAGATGATCTAAAATCAATGGATTCCAAATCTTCTGACAGTTCTCCTGCTGTAAGTCTTATATTGAGGATATCATTGTTAGGAGTTTAGTATTGTTCCTTGAAATTTATGTGGCACCCATAGATGGGGTTCAGAATTTTTGCTGGAGGCGTAAATTACTGTTCAGGGAAAAACACAAGGATAATGATTAAACTGCTTCTTTTTATGAGTTCTAGTATGTTTATATATATGGAATATCCTTTAATGTATTAACCTGGGGATTTTTGATATTGGGTTATTTTATCTTTTTTCAATGTATGTATTAAAGGTTAATTAAAAATAAGGAGATGTGGAATGATTGCCAATGAGACAACTATTCACCAAAGACATCTGTCCTGACTCTTTGTCATCAACTACCTGGGCAGATGTTATAAATATCAGCCTTCCTTGGATTATAAAAAATTGACTATTAAATGCAATTTGCTTGTTCTGTGTGTCGTAAGTGTGGAACAATTTCTTTTTATAGTTACTTAACTGTTCAAAATTATTGTGATAGATTTGTGTATGTGTGTGTATTGAATTAGTTGTTAAAAAATAATCTTTATCTTCTAGGCAATGATTTGCATTAGAACTAAACTATTGCTTTCTATTAGTGTTCATAAAATAGAATGTACCTAACAGTGTACGTATTTAATGTAGATTTTTATAATATCTCAAAGATTTCAATATTAAAATCAATGATGTCTAAGCCTTTTATAATTACATATGAATCACAAAATCATAAGGAATTTATAAAATAAAGTTGCACGGAACCAGACGATTCAGTGTTTTCCACTCATACATCTAATAGCATCTTGGAAAACAGGGAATTTGAAATAGCATCTTTTTTACAAATGGTAGCATCACATCCATAACACAGTCTATAAGAAAGTCAATTCAGATAGCATCACATCCAAGCAAGGTTACCTTAATACAAACTTTTTTATATATGAATGAAAAGGAGATGTTGGGTAAATGACAGCATATGGTTGACATTCAGTAATGTCCAAGTAAAAAATCAGAAAGCCTTTACTTCTGGTGTTATTGAGATCCATTCTTGTGAAGTATGTGTATTTTCTGTTCTTGTTTTAAGATGCGACCAAATAAGGTATGATAAGCTAAACAGCTCTAGCATGAATAAACTTTTAATGCATTGTGATGCTTTTTAATAAAACATCTGTTAAATCTAACAGATAAAATTAAGATTAAATAAGATTTATATCCAGAGCTACACTTAGATATTTTTTTTCTTAGGAAAGTTAACACGATCTATGTGTGTAAAATATATTTTTATGTTGGCAAAATGCTCAGAACAAGATAAAACTCAGTACTCAAAATGTTTTCAAAAATGTAAATTTATATTATGTGACAGCAAACCCCTAAGAAGAATACAGGAGTAAGTTATCAGATCACAAGCTTAAGAAAGAATATTCTTTTTGTATGAAAAGAAAAAAATCTTTGAATGAAAATTTATGAATATGTATGAACTTGTATTACATAAGTATAGGATATGTTCTACATTTATATACTATATCAAATTAAACTTATTTTTCTTTTCTGAAAAAGCCAAGTTCTCATTTAGAATGTTGTATTTTTGTTATTTATTTTATATTGTATGTTAAGAAGACTTCTTTTATTTCTGTCTCATTTTATTTCATTGCATGATTCAGTCTTCACCTGGTCTGACTTTATTTTTCTCTACACCAGTCGTAAGTGTATTATATAGTGATGAATTATTACAGTGTTACATAACTATCCTTACAGTTTAATTATCATTTCTAACCCATATATAGAAGTACTCACTTGTTATAGATGATGCCATTTAGAGTAGGGGTGTGGTGGTGCTCACTGATTATAGATGACACCAGAGTGGGGGTTTGTGTGGTGGTACTCATTATAAATGACATCATTTAGAGTGGGGTCATTGACTGAATTTTTCAATCGAAGGTACATGAAATAAAAGTCCTTCCAATATGTTTCAATTTGAATTACAAGATGTAGACACTTTAGTAGTCCTGTAGTTAGATTTGTGAAAATCATTGCAATTTAAACATGCCTGTCAACAACAGAGATATTCTATGATGTACACAAAACCATCAAATGACATAAAATTAATTGAATTATCTAAGAAAAGTAAGTTTTCATTCCATTTCCATGAGGATTATTTGGCCCTGCTCCCTTAATTATGGTCCATTGACCTTGAAACTTTGAATACGGGATAGTTTACATGTTACACAGGCAAGACATATCTTACATTAATTGTAATCTTCAGTTCTATCATGAATAATATTTTTTCAATGGCCATATGATAACTGGTAAGCTTAGACAGATTGTTTTGAAATGATCTAAGGACTAATAGTAACAAGCTTTTGACTAAAAGAATAGAATTTTTGTCGTCAGGATCAGTATGTTGACTTTTTTCACCTAGAATGTAAATTTTTTTCAAACTACCTGTTAACTGTTAAATTGGTATGTTATGATTTTGACAATTCTCTGTTTGGTTCTTGTGATTTTTGTGGGTTTTTTTTGTCATGTTAAAAGTGATTTGACAAAGGGGACAGACGTATCATGCACTCCTGGCTTAGCTGTTACTTATGTATTACACATTTAAGATTTGTGCTTCATAGTTTCATAAGGAAATGTATTAATGTTTTATAATTCCTAACTATTCAACTAGTGAATGCTTCTAGTTATCTTTATGTTCTATGTGCTCAAGTAAATACTGGTATATAAGGCATGGAACTTAATCATGAAAATAAATTAACAGTTTGCATATTTGTGGCACAGAAGAATTAAAAGAGAAACAAATTTGCAAAGAGTAACCTTTAAACTCTGACCAAACATATTGCACCATGATAACCCTGTACCTTTAACATTGCTTTTGTTTTCATACTGAACAGGATCCTTTATATTTAAACTTTACATTTAGCATAAGTTCAGATATATTATGAAATATATCATGTAAAACATACATTTAAAAAATTTAATTTAATATAAAATTTATCTAAAAGGTAAACATTAAAATAAGAAAGGCATATCACATCTTGGAATATAAAATGTTTGTGAGTCTTAGAAACAGGAAGATATATGAGAGGAACTGGTCATTTCTATTTAGTTGTTTACTGTTCAATTTTCAGAATAGTTTTTTAATTGAATTTATTCTTTTGTTTGGCTGAATTCATGGCTTTTTATAGATTATTTTAAGAATTTTAGCTTGATATTCCTTAGTTATTTTTTGCAAGCCTTTGCAAACCAAACTATTTAATACCTGAATTTGTTTTTCTGAAATTATAAGATTCTTTAATGTTTTAGAGATTAGTTTAGATTGAAATAGATTTTGCATTTGATTTTAAAAATTAATTAAATAAATTGTCATATTTCTAAAGAAGAGTTTGCAAATGAGTTTGGATAATAACTGTTTAGATTTTGATTTGATTTATAATTTTAGTCTGAAATGATCAATTGTACTGACACCAATAAGAGTATTTATTTGTTTTGCAGGAGACACCAAATATTGCATCAAAGAGAAAAACTGTCAACAACAGAAGACAAAGGCCACCAACTGTAATTGGTAAGAATTTGGGATGTTTTAGTTAAATATTGGGTAGAAACAGTCAGAAAAGAGAGAAAAATATCTGATGTTTTTTTTTTACTCAAGTACATGCGTTGTTTTTCAGTTTGTTTTAACAAATTTTTGTTTTTAATGATTCACATAAAAATTGTTAAAAATCTTGAAACAAGGAAATTTTCATTCAGTGGGTTTAGAAAAGACCTCAGTTCCTGGAAAGACAGAAAAATAATAACATTACATGCTCTTTGATATAACAGCCTCATTAAGTTTTAAAGTAAGGCTCATCTTCCAAGATCTGTTCTTTATACAGTGAAATCTTTCTAGGATTAACCTTTATTAAGTAAAGATCATCTTCCAAGATCTGTTCTGTATAGTGAAACCTTTCTAGAATTAAACCTTCAATAAGAAGAGATCCTCTACCAAGATCTATTCTTTATACAGTGAAATCTTTCTAGAATTAATCTCCATAAAGTAGAGATTCTCTTCCAAGATCTGTTCTTTATACAGTTAAACTTTTCTAGAATTAACCTCCATAAAGGAGAGATCATCTTCAAAGATCTATTCTTTATACAGTGAAACCTTTCTAGAATCAAACTCCATAAAGTTGAGATCATTTTACACTAGTTCCAAAAGACTGGATTTACTGAGATAACTCATGGTTTGACTTAAAAAGCTTTCACTGCTTGAACTCTTTGAAATGGTTCCCTAAGATGCTAGTTGACTAATTGTCATGAGTTTTAGATTGTTTATATCTTTTCAAAATAACCAATAAAATGTTTATTGTTTCAGCTATAAATGTGCACAAAGCATTTCATTTATTTCACTTAAAATTATACAATATTAGAATTAGTAGTTTTTTAAGAATAACAGTTGATGTTTCATGATCTTTGAATTTATTATTGATCAGAGGTTATGTTATGAGAACTAATAGGTGAAAATGTCTTGAACACTTCCACATACTATTGAGGCTATATAATTACAGCACATGCTTACGGCTTGTGTCACAAAAGAAATGTCAGACCCAATTTTAATTGAAAAAAGGTTTTCAAGTACACATGTACACATGTACATATATGTATATTTCATTCATCAAAATCATTCTCACATGATGCTTTCTGCACAATATAAAACATTAGTTATTGCTAGATCTATATGATTCAAGCTATCAAAACAAAGTTGGTATGGTCATAGGTTTCTTTGCCTTTACACTTAATTCTCATAGGTATTAACAAAAATGAAAGCAATGCTGCATGATTTTGAAACTTTAAACAGAATCCGATACAAATTTGAATATGCATATTTTGTCTGTAAGAAAATGAAAGATATTGTAATAATAAGTTTTCTATGAAATATTTGTTTAAACCAACTTGACCATACTGACCATACCAAACTAAGAACTCTTTATTAAAATCTTTGTCATTACTCAGAGTTGATATCAGCTGCGGTGTAGGGAGTATATTAACTCTGAGTTTTGAGCACCTTGTAGTGTCATGCTTTAGCTAACCTTGCTTGATTCCTCCGTAGAAGCAGAGCACGTAATAAAAGCTTTAGAAGTTTACAACAGTGTAAATCCTGACACCACACCCTTGCCTTCTCCTGATGTCCCACCTTCTACCTCAAATGTTCATGATATTGCCATGACAACAGTAAAAGATGCCAAAGAAACAAAAAAAGTGGAGCAGAGGAATGGGAAGAAAGGTATTGGTCAGAATGTAAAACTGACCTGCATGCTCAGTGTATAGAAATTACCTGTTTTATTTTAAAGTAAAAAGAGGAAAAAACATATTCAAGATGTCTGAACTCATAGATCTTACTAAACTCCCAAGGAAGAATCAAATTTCAAAAGTCAAAAATCAATCAAATTTGTTTTAAGGTTCCATCACGTCAGAGACAGTGTAAACTCTTCCTATTTTACTTTTTTCCAGAAATTTCAAGATATCATGTTTATTGTTTTGTGTTTCTTATAAAATATCTGACTATAATAGGTAAATTCTCAAAAGGTACTTTGAGTTTTATGTTTTAATTTGAAAACAGACTTTTTTCCCAGATAATAAATGTTTCTATGTTACTAATTATCTTTTGTAAATGAATCATTTTCCATATCAGAAAATAGGCAGTTACATAGGTTATTGTATGTTAAATCTATTGCTACTCAAATATGAGTAAATCATTATTATGATAGTACAGTTTAATATTTTCACTTATTCCAATAAGAATATCACTTATCTGTTTGAAATGTTAACAAATAACTTTTCACTTGCTTACAACTAGCTGCTAATGTTCAGTTTATTTCTTTTTTGAAGAAGCTTGTCATACTTAATTCTAATTTCAACTTTAAAACTTCATGAAATCTCAAATTGATGTTGTACTTTTTTTTATATTAATCTTGTAGATAGATACCATATATTTGTGGACTGTAAATTCAGGATTATTGCGAAGCTTTTATTAATGCGAATAATGCGACTCTGTGAGTATCGCAATAATAATATCTCACATCATGATATCTGATACATATATCTGGATTAAGCTTTTCTTGAAATTGCAATAATTAATTTCGCATTTTAGCCAATTCTTCAAAAATCGCATTAATAAATGCATGCAACAATTTCTGAGTTAACAGTACAGTCAAATCTGCTATAAAGGTCATTATTAAGCAATAACTGGATTGACCGGTCACCTTCTTATTGTACCACTGGTGTGAGACCTATGCATTTTGAACTTCAAATCAAAGGTTACATATCTAATAAGGTCAGATTTCTCTGGTCCTAAGGGTGACCTTTATATACATGATTGGCTAGTTGTTTCTGAAGCCCGTTTCACATAATAACATGTGAAGTTAATTATATTTGATAAATAACACTGTTTTGACAATTCATTATTGTCGATTGTGTTGATAACTTGGCAGTGTCATATGATTTTATATTTTTTTTTAGTAAATATATGTTGAATTTCTAAACATAATTCATTATAAATGTCCAAAAGTAGTTAAACTGGTCACTTGCTGTTAATATTATTACTGTTAATTCACATTTTGCTGGCATTTTAGCTTTAAATTTGGTGATAATTAAATCACACGGTAATGGACATATGTTGCTATTTATATGCACTTACTTAGTTTGTAATCCTCATCTTCACATAGTTTATATGCATAAAAGAAACCCTGCAAAATTGCTATAATTATAAGATGTGAAATATTGATAACTGACTTTTTCAACATTGTTTTGAAAACAAATTGAATATTGATATGGAATTTGAAAGTAATTTTTTCTGATTATTTCAGTTGGTTCTCAGGAAGACCTTACAAAAGTCCCAGACTTAGATGGTTTGTGTTTATACATTTTCTGCTTTTCAATCAAATTAAAAAAACACATTTAAATGTCAAAGAAACAGAAATTTAGTTTTTGGGGAAAGACGGCTTCAAGCCGTCAATCCCCTATGTGGTTGACCAGACTGACATCCCCTCACGTCATTCATTTTGTTTTTATAGTGTGGAAAACACCCCCAAAACATCTTACTGAGATTGATGAGAAGGAGACACACAAATGAATAGATTGACTTTAAACACATTTTAACACATTTCCCTTCTGTTTCTCGCGAAATTATCGTATCTTCAGCTCTCCCTTATACTATTTACGTTTCTTTTACAATCCGGAAAAATCAGAATGACGAGATATTCTAAATATATCCAACCTACATTATAGTGACGTCATTGTTGGAATGCCACACTACGTAGAAGCAGGGATATCCTTTACTGATTATTTAAATTATTCTCAGAGTTCGTGTACTAATTTAAAATTGGTATTTGTTCAATTTGAACATTCAAACATCAACATGCAATGCTTTAATTTGTAGATCAACTTGTAACTTTCACAGTAAACAATGGCCGTGGGGATACATGAGATTGGGGAGAAACGACAGTTTTCATTTTCTGTAAAATTCTGTTTTGAGAATCTTCCTCCAATACAGGAGCACCTCAATTGATGAGTAATAATCCACTAAAATAGAAGTTAATGTATCAGAACACTTAAAATGTGACATTTAGTATATGATTAATAGTCTTACATTAAAACTAAATTTTGTGTACCAACATAATCATTGTAATGGTAAAAAAAAATAATTAAAATGTTGCATTTTGTAGTTTAAACCTATTTATTCATGAAATTTACAAATATATCAACATGTAGATCTGAAACAAGCTTCACACAGTTTACATCAATCATATTGGTTTTATTAGTACCTGTATCCCTGTGATGAGAGTTGTAACTGGGAACTTTATCAATGAAAATTTAAAACTGAATAGATTTTTCAGTCCTCACTTTCTTGAAAAAAAAAAAATAAAAATCTTAGAGTACTGTCACAAAAAAAAGGAAAATGGCCCTAGCCTGCAGTTCAGTGGTACACAATTAAAATTTCAAAAAATATTGTAGTAGTTGTTAAATGATAGAATTGAGTTGAATTTTAGATAATTAACTTTCAACTTTAATCGAATGTTTTGATTTAGAAGATGCAGATCTCTTCCATTGGTCCAAATTGAATCCTTAACTAAGGAAACGAAATTACATTACACAACAATTGATTTCAATATTGTCAACCTTTCTACATATTCTAGGTGTTCTTTTTTTCATTCTTTATATGAAGACTATCAAAAGATAACCCCCAAAAAAAAAAAAAGAAACAATGGCCGTCTTTCCCCTCAGAGCTCTTCAGCTCTTTGATTAACTCACCTGGCCTAAAAGGCCACGTTAGCTTTTCTTACCACTTGGCATCCAGCGTCCGTTGTCGTTTTCATCATCCGTCGTCATTAACTTTTACAAAAATCTTCTCCTCTTGAACTACTGGGTCAAATTTAACCAAACTTTGCAAAATCATCATTTAGGTATCCAGTTTAAAAAATGTGTCCAATGACCCTGCCTGCAAACCAACATGGCTGACATTGCTAAAAATAGAACATAGGGGTTAAAATGCAAGTTTGGTCTATAAACTTGAAAACCGCTACGAATGGAGAAAATCTGTCACAAGCAAAAATGTCCAGAATGATGAGATCTACTTATTGTATTTTACTTCAAAACTGTCAAGACGACTTCTTATAGGAGTTATTGCCCTTAAATGACAAATTTTACCAAATTTGTTCATGTTTGCCTAATATCTGAAAAACTATAATAGATAGAGAGAAACATTATACACCAAAAAGATCAGCAACACAAGATCTACAAATAAGTCCACATGGTCGAAATTGTCATACGACTCCTTATTGGAGTTATTGCCCTTTAATGACAATTTTATCATTTTTTTGTGTTTTTGCCTAATATCTGAAAAACTATTATAGATAAATAGAAACTTAAATAAGCAAAAATGATCAGCAAGACAAGATCTACAAATATGTTTTTCAATCTTGAAATCGTCGGACGACCCCTTATTGGAGGTATTGCCCTTTGATAATTTTTGCCTAATATCTGAAAAACTATAATAGATAGATTGAAATTTAATAAGCAAAAATGAGCAGCAAGACTTGATCTACAAAAAGTTAAATAGCCAAAATCATCAGCTGACACCTTGTAGGAGTACTTGCTCTTTCATGAAGATTTTTTCCAATATTTTATGTTTTTGCCCATCTTGAAAACTATAAAAGATAGATAGACACACACTTTAATTAGCAAAAATGATCAGCAAGACAAGATCTACAAATAAGTAAAATTTTGACAAAATTGTTTGCCTTAATTGATATTTTTTTTTAACATATTTTTTGTTTTGGGCATAAACTAAAGAAAATAGAGAGAAAATGTAAACAGAAAAAAATATCAGCAATGCAATTTCAACAACAAAAAAAAAAGAAGATTTTTGTCATGAATTCTATTCTAGTCCTCAATGTTGGTGAGAGTCCATTGTTGAAGATGCACATAGACCTAGGTGAGCCACACAGGTTCTTTAGAGCCTCTATTTTGCTTAAATAAGGAAAAATATGTTGGAAATTTTATGTTTAAAAAGTTCAATTATTTAAGACTTACTTGATAGAATTCCCATACAACCAATTATATTGACTACTGGTATATCAAGTGAGTCGTGTGGGATGAATTCTTTAGTACAAAGACCACAATTATATTAAAACTTAAAGTAAGGTGAATTAATTGAAATTTTTCGCCCCATTCATCATTTGTTCTTACCTAAAAGACTTTTCCTTTATCATGAAATATAAATATACATTATTTTTTACTCCAAAAATATCAGTAAAAATTAAAGCAGATTGATTTGGCCCATTTTGCAGGATATTGGTAGTTTTTTTTAAATGGCTTTATTGTCTTGAATATTTAATCATTCCTGCATTTGTTATTTCAGTTTTACCTGTTGAGAAAATTATAGAAACAGTTGCTGACAAACCAGTAGCTAAATCTATGGACAAGACAGCAGCTAAACCTGTTGACAAGGTAGTACCTAAAACTCCAGCTAAAAACTTGAAGGCTGATCCACCATTGTCATCACTACCTGATTTAGATACAGTGGCGCCATTAACTCACCTTGGCAAAGATCGTCCTAGAAGGTTAAGAACACATCGTCCAGGGCGCCCCACAACTCCAGCTTCAAGTTTAGTAGAAAAGGACAAAGATTCATCAGATGCCGATAACAATATTGATATTTTCTTTAAGCCAACTATCGTTAAAGATCAAGTGACAACGCCTGCTCAAACTAAGACAGAACCAATAAAAGAAGCAAAAGAAGGCAAAAAAGTTGTGTAAGTCAAGGGTAGTGCTGCATATTTTTTTAAATTTTATTCAGAGCTGCTTACTGCTAGATACAGAAATCGTATTTCATAAATATTATTATGTTTTGATTCATTAATTTCATTGTGATATTATTAAGTTGCAGGAATTTGATGTTCATCTAAATACCAAAGTCTGTGTTTTGTTTTTTTTTTTTTTAGTGTTAATTGAAATAATAAAATGGTGTTCCTAACTATACTTTAATACATATTTTAGACAGAAATTTTTATTATTGTTATTTATGAATTAGAAAATAAGAAGTAGGTTTAATCAGATTATTTTACATTGCTTAGAAAGTTTGATATACAAATTTTACATTCACTAATTCTTAAGTGCATGATATATGTATTTTTAACAAACTTATATTGCAGAAAAAAAAAACTTTGAAATTGTCAGTTAGCAATTTTAAGGTTGGCTGAATCAAAACACACTTTTTGTCTCGCTTGACAAAGTCAGAAAGCGACACATAGGTATGCTGTTTCCGGTGTTGGCGGCGACGGCTGTGGCGTCAACAATGTATTAGTTTGTGATTAGGTCTAGTTTATGGTGAACCACTCGTGGTAGGTCAAAGATATTTGGTATGCAGTTGTATTAGTATTAGCACATCTCATTACCATGGAGATTATTTGGCCCTGCCCCCTCAGTTATGGTCTATTGACTTTGAAATTTTGCTTATTTTTCATGTATTAGTTTGTGATTAGGTCAGTTTATGGGGAACCACTAGTGGTAAGTTAATGATAATTGGTATGCAGTTGTATAAGCATTGGCATATCTCATTTCCATGGAGATTATTTGGCCCGCCCTCTCAGTCATGGTCTATTGACTTTGAAATTTTGCTTAGTTTTCATGTATTAGTTTGTGATTAGGTCAGTTTATGGGGAACCACTAGTGGTAAGTTAATGATAATTGGTATGCAGTTGCATAAGCATTGGCATATCTCAATTCCATGGAGATTATTTGGCCCCGCCCTCTCAGTCATGGTCTATTGACTTTGAAACTTTTGCTTAGTTTTCTTGTATTAGTTTGCGATTAGGTCAGTTTATGGGGAACCACTAGTGGTAGGTCAATGATATTTGGTGTGCAGTTGTATAAGAATTGGCACATCTCATTTCCATGGAGATATTTGACCCCGCCTCCTCAGTTATGGTTTATTGACTTTAAACATTTGCTTAGTTTACATGTATTAGTTTGTGTTTAGGTTTGTTTAAAGGGAACTACTTATGATAAGTCAATGGTATTTAGTATGCAGTTGTATTAGCATTGGCACATCTCATTTCCATAGAGATTTTTTTAGCCATGTACCTTCAGTCATGGTTCATTGACTTTGAATATTTACAAAACTTACATGTTAAAGTGTTGCTATTTTAATTTCAACATTCGCATTATCGAAATTACAAAAAAGCGAGACATATCTCTGTGATAACAGTTTATTTGTATTCAAAGAAATAAGTTTGTCTTTTTCTTTTAAATTTTGACAAAATTAACATTTCACATAGTGAAATCTTTAAGATTTTTGCCTAGTCTGTTAAAAAATTGATTTTCTTTTATAAAATGACTACCTTTATATGTAGTCCCTAATTATGATCATTATAAGAAAATCACTTTCTTTTATGGTTGTGGCACCTTATCTATTTCTCACATGATGAAATATTGATCATATGACACTCATATGACACTGCACAGAGAGTGATACGAAAATGTGTTAATCTGATTGGCTTTTCCAGTGTTAGGAATTTTTATTGGCTATTTGTTAGGTCATTGATGACTTTCAAAGGTGAAAACAATGTGCATTTCCTCCATGGCAAAAGGTATTATGTGATTTCTTCAATGATATACATAACATTCACAAATTTTCACCTGAAAATCTTATTTTTGTCAAATTTTCATTACGTTCTGAAGTGTTTAGAAAGTTTTAAAATGTCTGAAGTTTAAGTTTGACACTGGAACAGGACATATGGCGTCATAGTGGTATGTTCAAAAGACTAGATCAACTGGACACAGACTTTTCTATCTAACACAAAGAGAATGTTTACCATAAGTGAAATAGGTTTACTCATTGTTGACGGTGACCTATAGTTGTTAATTTCTGTGTCAATTGGTCTCTTGTGGAGAGTTGTCTCATTGTCAATCATACCACATCTTCTTATTTCTTATATTTAATACGTGAGAATTGGGTATTGCTTGAGATCAACTCTTGTTATTTAATTTAAATAGTAATAATAACCTAGCCACAGGTTTGTTTATTATTATATTGAAATGAAATAACAAAAGTTGATATCAAGTGATATCAAATTCTCACTCGTTATGAAAACTATAATTATCATAGAAATTGTAGTGTATGAATTTTCATTGCCAATATTTATATTGAAAACGGCTCTGTAATCGTAAGATTGTTATAATATATCAAAATTCAGTCTGTTCTTTTGGACCAACTAAACTTCTTCATAGATATTTTTATTGTATTTACCAAATGATAATTAACATGGTAAAAATACAGACTGACTTCTGTTTGTTTGTATTACTTGTCAAGATCATCAAGATTAGGAAAATCCTACAATTCATCATTATTTGTAAATTATTGTGGATTTTGTGGGTAAAGGAGATCCACAAATTAAAATGTTCTCCAATAAAGGATTTCCTTTTTACTTTCATTCAGAATTTGTAAACGCCACAAAATCCAGTATCTGGAAATGCAATTAATTCTCTATCCGCAAAAAATAAATCTGTAGTTAGTCTTAAATGCATTATTCGTTTTTTTTTTCATTTACGAATTATATCCAAAAACATTTCCTACAATGATATCCTGATGGTCTGGACAAGAGTAAAGAGTGCATATATAATCAGATTCTTAATCAATATTTCTCACAATATAGACGGAAACAAAGCAATGATGGAAAGAGTGATGGGGGCAAATCTTGGTTTGGAAACAAAGATAAAAAAGAAAAAGACACACCACCAAAAGAACAAAAATCAAAGACGTAATTATATTTTTAAATTCATATCTTGAAATTTGTTTGCCCATCTAAACTTGGCTTACATTGAATGGTCTGGTGAATAATGTTTGCTTAATGTCTTAGGAAATATTTGTTTATTGAATCCCAACAAACATGGTTATTTCTGGTTAAAGTTGTATTTTAGTTATATGTATTTCATGTGAGATATATCTCATGAGAACATTATCGAGATTACTGCAAACCAACTTATTTTTGTGTTAAGCTCTTTCTAGCAAACTCTATGGTGATTTATTTTCGTAATTTCCTAAAAAAAATTCATGTATTTATATAAATGAAGACCTGATTTTATTCACGACGATTTATATTCACATTATTTTTCTTACAAAAATGGTGGAAAAAATCGCTGCCTAAAGTAAGTTGGTTTACAGTATACAGTAGTATACGACTGAAAAAATACAAAAAAATACTACATGTATTATTATTATAGGTTGGAGTATTGTAGCATAAGAAAATAAATTAGAGGGAATTTCTTAAAATCATATGCTAGTTGTGTTTGTTTTTACCATACAGCCAAAGAGCATAATTTTTTCATTATCATAAATATTTAATGCTACATTAACATTGATATTTATGCTGCTTTTAATAACTTACAAAAACTTTTATGATAATTTTGATACACATGTCTATATTTAGTTTTACTTACTATGATTTCATTTTCTTCAGAAATATGTATGTAATTTTAACATGGTTGACATGAAACTACTTACAATTTATTGCAACAGAATATCCTTCAAAGTAGTTTGTCTTTTAGCTGAAATAAAAATGGATTTTTTATTAATTTTATAATTTGCACTTTTTTAAATTTAAAAACCAAAGAAAGAATTCTATATTAATTAACAAGACTATGCATATAAAAATTCTTGCATCAATCAGTAAAATTAAACCTAACTTTAGATGTTGAATGTCTTTAATGGAAAACAGATACTTCAGAAAGGTATGGAGTTCTTGATCCCTCTGTGGTAATTCCAAATAATTCCCTGCTTCCATTATAACAGTTTCCTTTTATAGGCAACCAAAATAATTCTTAAGAAATGTATACGTTATAATGAATCTCCTTCCAGTTTATTTGGTAAGCTTCCTTTTGGAAAAAAGACAGTCAAGGCAGAACCTGAAAAGAAAGAAGATGTTAAAGTAGAGAAAGACGCTCCATCAGAAACTAAAGAAAACACACCTAATAAAGAAAATACAGAGCCAGAGGTCAAGGAAGAGCCAGTGAAAAAAGAGGAACCTAAAGGTTTATTTTTACATAAAACTAAAAATAGTGGTGATTTAGTCATTAATTATTTTACATGGAGGAGAAGTTGTTAAAGGGCTTAATTAATCCTTTAAATTTTCACATTATAGAGATGTTTTAAATTTGACATTTACCCGGTATTGTTATTTGTTTTTTTTGCCCCGCAACAAAGTTGTCGGGACCATATAGTTTTACCCTTGTCCGTCATTCCATCATTCTGTCATTCCATCATTCCGTCATTCCGCAACAAACCATTATACACAATTTTTTTCTAAACGCCTTCAGATATTGGGCTGATTTTTTGTATGTGAGTTAACCATGATGAGTTACAGATCAAGTTTAAATTTCTTACGCTCTGCTAACTTTTTCCGAAATTACTGGCTTTGGACTTTGATAAATTGTTGAAAATCACAGTTATATGGACTTTTTTTCTAAATGCCTTCAGATATTGGGCTTGTTTTTGGTATGTGAGTTAACCATGATGAGTTAAAGAACAAGATTAAGTTTCTTTCCGCTCTGCTAATTTTTGCTGAAATTACAGACTTTGGACTTTGATATATTGTTGAAAATCACAGTTATACAGATTTTTTTTCTAAACGCCTTCAGATATTGGGCTGATTTTTGGTATGTGAGTTAACCATGATGTGTTACAGATTGAGTTTAAGTTTTGTTCCACTCTGCTGATTTTTGCTGAAATTACGGGTTTTGGACTTTGAAAATTGTTGAAAATCACAGTTATACAGACTTTTTTTCTGTACGCCTTCAGATTTTGCGCTGATTTTTGATATGTGAGTCTACCATGATGAGTTACAGATAAAGTTTATGTTTAGTTCTGCTATGCTGATTTTCATGTCGTTTCAACACATCTTGTTAGATCTGCAATACATCCACTTCCTGTTTGCTGATAGTTTGAAATTTAACTTCTCATGATCAAGGAAATTTTTCATCAAACTAGTATTGGTCTTGAGAGCTGGATACTATCAATGCATGTTTGTGTCCACATGTGTTGTTGAAATTGCAGATTTTTCAACTTTTTAAGACGGGGTCATTCGTGTCGTTCCTACACATCTAGTTTTTCTTAAAACCATATTTGCAGACAACATAGAAAATCTTTGGAAAGTTGGATGATATATTCTTTTCCATCAGTGAGATTGTGTGAAAATGTGCTCACTGAAACCAAATATAATGCATATTTTGAATTATTGACCTCCCGTTCCTTTTGGTCTTAAAATTACATGTGTACACTTAAATTGCAACTCAGCACTCCTTCAAAGTCTGCTTGTCACATTGTTTGTCATGCAATGTCCAGATTCAGAAAGTGCACACATTAACTTGACAGTACATCAAATGTATTTTCAGTTGCATGCATATTTTCCTTATACATGTACTCAATATGAATTCCTATAAGTGAATGAAAGTGTTAATATTTGATGCATAATATATTATTCTGTAGAAGAGAAACCTGAACCAGAGCCAGAGAAAAAAGATGAAGACAAACAACCAAAGAAGGCTTTGAGGCCTCCTGTTGGTGGAATAGGTCTCGGTGTTATGGGTGGTGATATGTTGGCTCAACTGAGACAAAAACAACAGAACAGAAAATCGGTGGTAAGTAAAATAATAAAACAAAGCATTGAGGCTTCTATTAGAAGGTACAGGCCTAGATGATACGTAGGCTTAACTTAAACACAGACAATAGAACAGAAAATCTGTGGTAACTAAAGTAATAAAACAAATGTTGAGACTGAAGTATGGTAGTTAAATGAAGAAGGCATTGAGACTTCCAATCAAATGTATAGGTTTGGATGTTATCGATGATGGTATATTCTTTCTACTTAAACAAAAGACAGAAAGCAGAAATATTAGGTCAACTATACAAGGTTTCCTCTGTGTAAGCATGGCAGAACTGGTGCTCAAATTTGGTAAAAGTGACTTAAATTAGAAAAAATAAATAATATGTTAAATGAAAAAATAGTCTTGCATTAAATTTTAAGCAGTGACTTTGAAACAATTAGCACCACCACCACAGAAATATCTACAGTACAGCATATATAATGTATATAGCCATATCAGTTTATCAATAAGTAGCCAAGTATTGAAATTTTTTATGCTTTTGAAAAGTAAAATTAAATATTTTGTAGGATAAAACTCCGAGTGAAGAGACCAAGGAAAAGGAAGCAGTAAAGCCACCAAAGACAGAAACAGCAGTATCACCCAAACCTTCAGAAACAAAGGATGACATGAAATCCAAGGAGAAAACTCCAATATCTGTCTTAAAGCTGGTACATGACCAGAACAGACCAAAACCAGCTCCTCGTCCAAACAGTAACAGTAGCAGGACATCGACTGCTTCCAGGACTTCGACAACTGGGGAAGGTAATGGGACACACCATTCTTATACATATAAAATGTATAATATTATTAATAGATTTTGAATTTGATTTTATAAAGGATTAAATTTCCACAATTTAGGATCCTGAAATACTTCAAAAAGGATATTGAAAATGATATGCTACAGTTAATATTATTTTAATGCGTAAACCACTATAGACCAACAAAAAAACTTTTTTCTTATTACTGCGAAACTATTTTCTTAAGAAAGTATTAACATAACTTGTGTATGTCTTTCAAAGAAATTTACAGAAATTGTTAAGCTTTCCTTAAATATCAACAGAAACTGGACAGTTTTTAAGGGTCTTAACCGTCGTCTTCCATTAGATTAAATTCTATAACAGAAAATTTCAATGTCATTGCATGTGTTATGATAGTATTTATTGTGTGTAAAAAATATTGTCTGCCTTTCCATATCTTAGTCTATTTGTTTTCTCAGATTTTCATTCTTTTCAAATGGTTTAATTGCACGTAAATTGCAGTAGAACGGATTCTTTCAGAAAAACTTCTATGAATTCTTTTTATTCTCATATTATACATAGGTATTTGTTTTAACTATACATCTACATTTTAGGGAGAGTAACCAGGGTTTTCAGAAGACATTTAAGTAAAGGCAATGATTAATTATTTGTATTTTACATATATTCAAGATGATTATATCTTTTAGACGGAGAAACTAAAGGTCAAAGACCTGCTCCAAAACCACGCCCTAATCCACCTCCAAAACCCAGGGGAAGTGTCAAGAGTGATGGTAAGTTACACTCACAGGTCCGACTCTATCCCTGAAATTCATCACCAAAATTTTAGACAAGAATGAAAATAGACTCTGAGGTCCTACATTTTATGTGTTAAAAAGATTTCTTAAAATCAGAATATTTGTTAAACTAATTTAGTTCACCAGGATATCATATTGTGAGTTATATTCATGGAGTGCTTATGTTGGCTTAATTCACTTGTTAAATGAAATCTTCTAAAATAAAAACTGCCAATATACTATGAAAATCATTTGGAATTTAATTTTAAAAATAGGATTATTGTACTTGGTGTTTATCTGCTATTTCCAAAATTTGATATAAAATTTTAAAAGATTGCGGCCTCATTTTGACTTTGTGTGTTCTCTAGACTTTAAAAATAATGTTGTAAACATTCAGATGGTTTTATGTATGTTTCTAGAAAGCTAAAATAACATTGGCTAATTATAGATGGAGAGATTGAAAATTCTGGACCATTTCTTAAAACACGCCCAAATCTTCTTCCAAAACCTCGGGCAAATGTCAGAAGTGACCGTAAGTAACAAGGCCCTTTGTGAACCCTATAACAAACCACAGTCCAGTCCACTGCTTAAAATTACGTTAATGCCAGATGTATTGATGTCATGTAAAATGGAAGTACACTATTCAAGCACTTCATTGAATGATTTAACAGATTGATGTCAGATGATAAAACAAAAATCTACATAATTCACTGCAGAATATCACAGCAGAATGCACCAAACGAATCTCTGTCATATGTGCACTGCAAGTATTTATAACCACAAGCACCAAAACCCAAATATGTTTGGTTGAATATTTTTTCACAGCAGGTTTAATGTAATTATAACAAGAATTAATGTGGATTCATTATTATTCTTTGTTTAACAATTTTTAGTGGATTTTTTTAGTTAAGAAAAACCACAAATTTAAATGTTGAACGAAGCACAAATTTTCTAAAGGCTACTTTGGCAAAACAATGAAATCAAATATCATGAAAATACAATTTTTTGTCAATCCATGGAAATTGGTATTGATGAAATTAAATGAATCCACAGTAGATATAAAGGAAAAACTGATAGTAATATATCCAAAAAAGTGTATAATTGATAAATTGTAATGTTTTTTTACGAATTCTTTAGATTTAAGTGATACATGTAAGTATCAGGAGTTCCTAGGTTTTCTTACTTTTAAAGCATTCAGACATCAAAATAGGCTTTATTTTGTTTGCTATCACAGCTTTCTTCTTACAGTTAGAAATAAAGGATATGCCTTGTTATACTCTCACTTTAAAAAAGTTGGGGTATACTGTTTTACCTTAGTCTGTCTTCATCCATTCATCCGTCCGTCCATCTGTCAGTCCATCCCTCAGTCTGTCCGTCCGTCCCATGAATATTTATGTCGCATCTTTCTCAGGAACTACATTACAAGGATTTCTGAAATTTGGTTTCAGGGTTTATATGAGTCCGCTTTACCGTGTGACGTGTTTTCAGATTCATCACTCAACAACTTCCTGTTTTCCGAACACTTACATCATTTTATACATGACATGCAAGTTGAAAATTTTCGTCACATTTTTCTCAGGAACTACTTTACAAGAATTTCTGAAATTTGGTTTCAGGGTTTATATAAGTCAGCTATACGGTGTGATGGGTTTTCAGATTCATCACTCAACAACTTCCTGTTTACCGTCAAGTATTTGGGTGGGGGTATCATCAGTGAGCAGTAGCTCGCAGTTTCACGTGTTGGTCCTTATTTGAGATCCTGGATTGAGGTTGAGGGGATGTATCTTTTTGTAAGGGAACCTAATAAAGTCTCTATAACTAGATTTAGTAAGTCTAGGACTGTTATCATTTGTTTTTTAATCAATAGCAGATTTTGAAAAATCAATTTCATGTCTCAAAAAAAAAAGTCTGTATTTGATTTCAAGAAATTTAACCCTTGTTAATGCCAAAAAATCATAATAGAATTGTCAAACCAGAATTTTAAGTTGATAGACCTATTTACTTTTGATTGAGATTTAATGGAAAATTTTAGAAATTTTGTTTCACAATAAAAAGTCAAAGGAAAGAGGGTTTGTATAAAGGCAGTGGTTTACATAAGATTTAACATGCAGCTCAAAAGTAGAGAATTGATTATCATGATTATACTTAATTTCATCTTTTTTTCAAATATTTTAAAAGAAATTCTGTGATTGTTTGGTTATGGAAGTCTAAATGTCTTATTGACAAATTTTGAAATGCTTGTTAAAATTAAGACTTTAATAGGATCACAAGATATCCATTGTGACCTTGTACTAACAAAACCTCAACTGCTTTTACCATGTGGATGTTATTCTTCAAGAAGTCAGTAAAATTGCAAAACTAACAAGGATAGCAATGCATTCTGTTTTTCAGATTCTCATAGATTTTGTAGTAAGACTCTATTCTTGTGTATGTAAACTTTTAAAAAATTTGTGCATGATTAAACTTTGAATTTCTGAACTTCTCATGAAATTAGATAGATATAAAAGATGTAAATTCTTCCTTAATTAGATTTCAGTGACTTTTCATCATTTATAGATATCTGACATCTGTCAGCACTTATCCCTTTCTTCAGGATTTTTCAATTTTTGCAGCTGATATAAACTAAATAGGCATCATATCTGATATATAAAGCCTTAGTGCATGCCTTATTGTAAGGTATAATAACATTTATTGTATAAGCCTGAATATATTATACTTAGTTTTTTTATACATATTAGTCTTATAGACAAGTATATTGTTTATAGATGCACATTATGTAAATTCATACTTGAAATATTTACATATACATTTTGTATCTACTAACACATGATGTAAAAACTTTAGTTACAGTCACTTTAAGTGTTTAACTCTCTTAAATGCAATTGAAAACAATTTGTTAACACATTGAAGTTGGTATCATCAGACTTAACTGATCATTCATAAGATTTTTCATCAATCAACATTTAATTAAAGTAACATAAGGTCGGGAGGTGGTTGTGAGTACTCACAAAACTGGTCCAACTGCAGCTCATGTTAATATATCTATTTCATGTCAGTGGTGTCTATTGATTCAAAGTGTTACTATTGACAACATCCAATGTCAATCTTTCACATTTTTGCCCTTGGTCTATGGATATTTGTACCACATAATCTTCTTTTTGTATTAATTGCAGATTTTCTGTTGTCACTATTTATATAATTCTTAACCTTTCTACTGTAACTCATGGCAGTTGAACCTTGACATTAGTAGGGTCACTTGTCAATCATTGCATCATTAGATATTGACCTCTATTTGTCCTTGTGGCTATATATTGTAAGCTGTCTGATTGCAAAAGTATTAGTTCCAATTTTAAAAACTTTTGAAGCTTTTTTTAAGAAATATATTACAGAAATATGAAATTAACCAGGAATTCCTTAATAAATAAAACAATAAAAAACCACTTGCTACAGATAGATATATTAATAGGTAGTACAGTTAAGGAGTTTTGTGAGTATTTTGGGGAGCGGTATGGGTTTTGATGATCAACAAACTTTAAATATTTAAATGTCAGTTTTTTAATGTTTAATTCTGCATTGTCTCTGTGTTGTTTAACAAATGTTATATATTTCAGCCTTACAAGAGGATAAAACAGACAGCGGTAAAACTAATGAAGATAGTAAAGCTGCTTCGTTACCCACAAATATACCTCCAAATGCACAAAAAGGTATAGTCAAAATGGTCTGGACTAAGTTTTGTAAAACTTTTCAAATGTGGGTTTCCTGGAAATCTAAAATTGCAACTGTTTTTGATTTTATTCCAATAAAAAAAATTAGAAGCCCGTTTAATTGAAATGTTTTCTGAAATTGTTGACTGGTGTTGTAACTCTGTTGAGTGATTTCATATCTTTTTCATTATTTCATATTCACATGCAAAAATCATCGCATAGATTTCATATAACAAATGTTTTTGTATTTTGTAAAATATAACATGTTAGGAAAGAACAGAACTGTTAACTTTTAAGAAGAATTTTTTAGTTTATTTAGAAAAAAAACCTATTTTTCAGCTATGATAGCTTTCCTGGCTATATTTTATTGCTTTTAACTTATTTGTTCTAGTGCTAAGAGATAGGTTTGGAGCCTTTAAAAGGAAATCTTGACCATTATGATATATGGTAACTGGAATGTACAAGCATTTTTCATTGTTTTACCAGCCTTTCATCAAGCAAGAAAATAGCTAGAACTGGAAAAAATAACTGTTTAATACCTACTCATGATTTTTACTTGCAAATCCACTTTGGAATTTTGAGGTCATTTAATAGAATGTTTTGCTGTTTTTTCCGTTCTGATCATTGGTTCTCAAGAAGACCATCATTTTAAATATTAATTAACGAGATCAGATAGTGGCAGTAGCTCCCGTGGACTTTGGCAGACTGGGCTGAAAATATGTAAATTGAAATAAACAAGTATTTTTATTACTGTTTTTGGACAGTGTTGTTAGCTTTCATATGAAATTTATGATTTAATCCAGATTTTTGTGAAATTAGTACACTCAGCAGGTTAAAGGTTTGGTTCAGGTATTTTACCTTGATGTTATAATCACATCAACTTGAATCTTAGTTAACATGTCCATTGTGAGGTGAACTTTTTGAATTTTATACAAAATTACGATTATTACCACAATTTCACAGTTCACTGAATATGGGCATACAATAATGGAAGCAGGGTATGGTGTCCTATGAACACATATTCTTGTTTATCTTTACTATGTTGGATTTGCAAGTAAGCAGTATGACAGTACTTTGATTTCAATTGAAACAATAAATAGAAATATTTCACTTAGCTTGAATGAGGCTGGAGTTACTTATGTTAAAATTGATCACATGTTTTCACATTGTTCATCACAAAATCAAAACTTTAAGAAGAAATGAATCATCTTACTTTTTCCCACCACTGAAAGTTAAAGTCATATTTAGCATTTCTTACAGGGTTGGAGTTTGTTTTTTCGGGTAAAGCTGCAAGACAACGTTACAGGGATTAACTATATGTTTAAACATAATAAGTTTTTACTTACTCAATACTCATATATAGCTTTTTGTAAGGGATGAAAAATTTCGAAGTGAACTAAAAAAAAATCATGATTTAAAATAAGCAAAAATTTATTTAAGAATCAAGAATCTAGATTAGTTTTATTCAACAAATCGTCAACTTGTTATGATTATTTTTAGCCTACAGAAAATATTGAGATTGCATCAGTTTATGTGTAAGATTTTTGCTGGATGAGAATTGGAATCTTGTTAATTATAGAGCACAGACTTCCTTCACTGCACAAATTTCCCATTGTTTGTCAAACCTTCTGGACAATTAGTGAATTTTGATAATTTAAAGAATTGTTTTATTTATTGTAAGCATCATAATAACAAGCAATGTTATTATACTAAACGTATATTGCACTTTTTAAACATGGACTTATAACCTGTCCTGTTTAAGCAAAGCAGAACCTGATTAAACCTTTTATTTTCTGAGTTTGGTGTTATAAATGAGAGAGAAAAACAAAATTGTGTACAAAAACACTCATTTTCAAAAAAATTGTCCAGAAACTATGGCAAAGAGATTCCTGGGAATTGTGTTCATTATGTATGCATTTTAAAGTATTTAGTTGATGAATCATCTGGCAGTAGACAATATGAACTCTACTTTTATTATTATGTTCAACTTTATCATGTGAATACCACCTTATTTGTAGTTATATCAATTTTAATGTAGCAAAGGAGAATTACATCAGTGAAAATTATATTGTTATTGGAAATATTTAAAATTTTCATTTTAGTTTCGTAAAAAAAATGATTGATTTCTATATACTTCAGAATTTTATTCCCATGTAATCATGTAAAGGCAAATATTAGAAACCAGTCAATGACTAAAAGTGGATAGAGATAATCGATTTGTAATTAAAATCCATGATTTTATTAAATGATTATTTTAAACATTTAGAGATTTGATATTTGATAATTGATTGTTTCAGAAAAATTTAACATTTTTCTTAACCAAAGATGACAAAAATAAAATAGAAATAGACTAAGAAGTTGCTTTCAGAAAACCATGAAAATTCTATGAAAATTGGTTTCAAACTAATATTTAAATAGGTTTATTATAGTGTATATAGAAAGTATTTATGTGACACTATATGCATTTTTATATATATTTATTCCTTATCACTGTTCCTAATAAAACTGAATGAAAAGAAGGGCCGTTTAGACCTATTTAAGTTAGTAATCAATAATTGTCTTTCCAAATATCATTTTTTGTATACCGAAAAATTCAGAAATTATTACAATGTTTTTATTAATGCAAATTAGGTGACTTGGTGAGTATCACAATAATAAGAACTCACATTCTGAATTCAATACACATATCTGTAAGGAGATTTTTGAGAAATCACATTAATTAATTTCACATTTTTGTCCATTCTTCAAAAATCATAATAATAAATGCATGTAATAATTTCTGAATTACGCAGTATGTAAATCTGACCTATAGACCTTCAGTAATGGAGAAAAATATTTTGCATGTATTACAATAAGTGTTATACAGGTAGTTATAGTGTTTATGAGTATTTTAAATAGGTGGTTTAATATTCTATGCTAGTAAAGTGGGAAAAAAAGAAGTGAGTAGCACTTCTGTTTAAAAAATTGCTTTGCTTATTAAAGGGATTCAGTTTTCTTTAAATCTTTGAAGGCTTTGCTAAGTTTGAAGAAAGATGCTTATTTGCATGAATTTTTCCTGACAGGAGCTTATGAATAAGCCTTATCGTGATTTGTTTGCCATTCCAAGTCATCACAAACATTCCAGTTAGATTTTGACATCACAAGAGAAAAAAAGTCTGATGCTTAAAAACAGTTATTGTTTTTGAAGTCAAAAGTCCTAGTGTTGTAAAATCTAGTGTCAATGTTGCATAATCAAATAGTAATAAGGTATATTGTTTCATAAAATGATCATAGTCAGACAGTTTCTTTCATTTTTTTCATGTCTAGTGTCTTCTGTTCAGTACATATGTACTATTTTACAGTTCAAGTCAAAATCTCACCAATAGGGATCACAAATGCATTATGTAGTTGAAAGGTTTCAAAACCATAGTTTCTTCTGTTACCCCCTTAAAATTTTTTTTTTTCAAATGAATTATTGTAAATCTCACAAAACATGTTTAAAGCTATATTTTGCGCCTGTCCCAAGTGAAAAATGTAGTATATTTTAATAAAAATTCATTCATGTTTTGTTCCATCAAGAGACATAGGAAGGCTAATCAGGTGGCAGCAACAAGACATAAACTATTAGTGTAAAGCTTTATATTTCTGAAGGTAGGAGACCTGGATGCTTTGTACCTTGTAAGCCTTATGTTCTGAAGTTTCTGTCTGTCCTTGACATATTTTCATGGTTCAGGAACTGCTTAAAAAATCTGCATAGTTTTTTTATCACACAAATTTCGTACTTATTATGAATAATAGGACAACTATTCAGGGTTCACCTGACCTAGACCACATTTTATGGATCGGTAATCAAAGTTAAGTTTTTGTGGTCAAGTGGGTATCTCAGATTCTATAAGCAATAGGTCAACTATAGTTATGGGTATACTGTTTTACCCCTGTCTGTCCATTCCAAGAAATTTCGGTCACATTTTTCTCAGGAACAATAAATCAGAACTTCCTGAAATTCATGATCAGGCTTTATGTGGGTATGCTATACTATGTGATGCATTATTGGATTCATTGCTCATCGACTTCTTGTTTACTGAATACTTAAAGCAGGGGTATTATTAATAATTAGTAATAATGCAATAGCCCACAGTTCTACATTGAATGATTGTTAGGTGCACATGTTCATCAGGCAGCCTTCATCTGACCTTGACCTCATTTTTCATGGTTCATAGGTCAAAATTAAGTTTTCATGTTCAAGTCAATTTCTCAGATACTTTAAGTAACAGGTCAACTATAACTGGTGTATGGATGATTGTCAAATGTACATGTTAATCTTGCAAGGATCATCTTTACTTTACCTCATTTACATGGATCATTGATAATGTTCAGTTTATGTGATACTTGTAGTCAAACTTTTGTCTTAAAGACTTTAAACATAAATTCAATCATGATCAGTAAAGCAGGCAAGACATTTCATTGTGTGTACTCTTGTTTCTATGGAGAAAAAAAAATATAATTATAATAATCTTGAAAGACAGCTAAAATAATTACAAGAAAATATTCTGATATAAATTTTATTATATTTTGTAGCAGACAGGGATTCTAGTAGACCTGTATCTATGTTTACTAACAGTAAGAATGAAAAAGTTTTGGACCAGACATTACAGCCTTCTAAGTCATCTGGTGATCTTACAGAAACAGACGATTTAGTTCAAGATTTGAAGAAAATTGTGGAAGATAAAAATGAGGAAAATGGAGAAAATTGTGATGGTGATGATAAGGAGAAAGGTGTTTCTTTGAGAAACAGCAAAAAGGAAGAAGTCAACAATGTAGAAAGTAAAGATGAAAATGGGGCTAAAAAGCCAGCTGAAAATGGAGATTCCAAAAGATCATCTGATGAAAGTGTTTCTGAAGAATCAAATGAAGAAAAACCAACTGATTTTGAAAGTAATGTAATAATGGTATAAGACGCCAAGGTGTTTTTTTTTTTATAGTTGTGATTTTTGGCAATACTAAATGTAAATATTATATAAAACACACATTCAGTCTTGTTCCAAAGATATTTCCCATGCCAAAAACTGTAATTAATACAGATTTTATTTTGAAAGTTCAATGCTCAACAAAAACTGAACTATTTATAGTTAAATCAAAACATACCAGTATTTGAACTTAAATCATAAAAATCAAATTTGAAGATGTTGTAAGATAAAAGATTATTTAGAGTTTAGGTGTAGTGAACGCTTAATTTTAAATGCTTATTCAAAACTTTTCCATTTTGTTTCTATGTTTTTCTACCACAAGTGCTGTTTCTTGACTTTATACATTTGTTGGGTTAATACCAATATAAAGTTGTGTAAACTTTTTAGCACATTAGTATGTGGTGCTATACAATATCTGCTGAAACTGTTCATGTGCAATAATTGTTTTTGATGATTTATATCATGTTTTTATATATAATTTTTATTCACTTTATACACTATGTATATGTATATGCTGAACCTATTATGTATATAGTTACTCTTGTTACTTATCTATTCATGTAGTTGTGTTTAAAGAGAACAATGTATTGGAAGGATAAGATGAAGTATTTAATTTATATAGTGTATTTATTTTCACTTTTTTCACAGTACATACTAAAGAGCAATAATAATATGTTATCCTAAAAATACATTCATTGAAGAATACATAGAAAAATATTAATAAACTGCAAAAAAAAACAACAGCAAATATGGCTTGACAAACTAAACTGAAAGTATCATGCCTTGAAAATTAACTATATGTTTACATTAGATAATTGATTTATTATTCCGTTTTAAAAAAATTTTGTTACATGCTAGCAAAAACAAATTCAAGCATTGTTAATAAATTATTTAGAAGTTTTCAAATTCTGTGCATGACATAATTTGAACAGAGAGAAATGTATCACGTTTTAGTGCCAAATTGTTACAAATTGTTATTGATGATAAAATTTGGATAAAGTGTTGATTTGTAGTTTATTTTGTTATTTTACAAATACATGGGTAATTAATTCTTGTTGAGGTTATTTCGAAATATTGAAATGCACTTTAATTGTATAATTGGAAGTTCATCAGCTAGTCATTTATGTATTGGACAGTTGAAGTTATCTCATGTGTCTATATGTAGACGTGTATTTTTTATATTTCAACAAAATAATTGAAAAATTTATATCTTATTTAGTTTTTCAACAGTGTGTGTTTAAGTGAATAACTATTCAACTATAAAATATTAAAGCCAATTACATCATTTTATCGTTAATATTTTGGTAGACTTTTTATTTACACACGAAGGAAACAATAAATATTACTGCATAGTTTTCAAGATCATAATCACATTCTTCGTGTATACATCCATAAGATATCAAGAGAAATATAAGTTTATTGTTGTTTCAGTTTATAATGTGTTCCATTAAATTATTTACTCAGAATTTCTATAAAATGTAAAATAAGTTTCTATTACTCATCATAACATGTTCCGTTAAAGTTTAAACTCAAAATTTCCACAAAATGTTGAATAATTATTATATATCATGAATATTCATTAGCATAATAATACAATGTATATAATGTATATCTGTATGTAAGGAATGATTAATGCTTTACTAAACACATCATTGACTTTATACCAATGTTACACCATGTACTTTATGATTTCTACATTTAAGCAGTAAATCACATCCTGGGACTTTCATCTTTAATTTTCAGTTACTTAAGTGGCTTTATTGAATCACATCCTAGGACTTTCATCTTTTATTTTCAGTTACTTAAGTGGCTTTATTGATTTACATGCTTTAAAGAGGCACTTGTATTTGTAGTTTAAGTGTACTTAAGTTGTATCATTGCTTTGAAATTGTTATTATTCAGTAACATGTACTTCAGATTTTACTTTTTTTATCTTTATTGCAAAAAATAGAAAGGAATGATATAGAAAATAATTAGGAAGTGTAATTTAGAATTGACACAAGGCTTTTTACTGAGGGAAATTAAAATCGGTGGAGGTTTAAAAACTTTAGAATTCGTATCGTGTTCTGTTTTTTTAAAGGGGGATAACCATTACATGTCATGCTAGTCATATGCAATATAAACTTTCTTTTATATATAATATTTTGAATAATCGTTCGAATTTGTTATATAATGTTACCATAAACTTACTGAAATATTTTGTTACATCATTTCATTTGTATATCTGCATATATTTACATATATATATATAGTATTTTCATGCACAGTTTTATCTTTAAGTTTGGTTCCTTTACCTATTTCTAACATAGCAAGTTGTTGATTTTTACATTTAATATGTATTTAGAAACTAGACCTTGTTTCCTTTTATATTCTCGCTTGAAAGTAGTCATAAATAACAAATAACACTGAAAAAGGGGCAGTAAGCAAACATATAATTTAAATATATCATGAAAAAACGTAAAGATTTGTAAATTTTTATGGTATGTTGACCATACATTTTATTAAAGAAATTTGATTGGCAAGAGCTTGCCAAAAAAGGAATAAATCACATTTTATTACTAGTTTGGGAATTGTGCATAGGTTGCATAGGCCAATTATATAAACTTCTTACTCATTTTTTTTAGTCAGAGACTCGGAGGGGAAGAGAAAATCATGAAAACAATTAAATTTATTGGAAACCTGTATACTTCGCCTATTTTTTTGTTCTTGTATATCTTTAAAAGTCCATTAAAGAAGAAGGAATTGTCCATACAGGAGAATGAAAATATAAAATCTTGTTAGTTGTATTTACAAAATTTGTATTATAATAGAACATGTAATAATTAGTCCCAACTTAGTAGTACTTAGGTAAAATGATACCTTAAAAGTACTTACACGCTATGAAACAAACTTACACAACTCTATTGTTAATAATACAATGTTTAGAATATTTCTCTTCATTTTGTAGACAGTAGAAAAAAATAATTTGTTTAATCATTGTTTACATAGATCAAGACCAATAGAAAAATATGAGACACTGTCTCAAGATATGCAAGTCCTCGGAACATTTTAAACCCACATACCAAATATCTTAACTACTATTCCTGCACTTATCTATTCCATTGATTAAATCTAGATATTTAGATCTATGGATAATGACGATGTCATGTGATGTTATGTTTAATTTGAAGTGCTGTGGTAATTACATTCTTTCTGACAAAAAATTAAATACCATAGTCCCAAGACAACCCATATGATATACATTGTCCTAAGATTTCACAAACAATTCATTAAATATAAACTGTATAATAGTAGAAATGATGTTCTTTGAGCAAAATTAAACAAATCTGAAGTTAAACTTAGATTTTTTGTTGATATATTTTTTTAGGATAGTGGACCAATATGTTGTATATAATGTTGAATTTATACTGTAGGAATGCATAACTGATATGTTCTCTGATTTATTTTTTTGTTGAGTGTTCATGATTTTATATTAACTTAAGACTTAGGACCTGATTTCCTGTCTTTATTTGTTGGTTTTATATTTATTAAGTTCATATGGGAATTATCATCAATATATACACAGTACTAAATATAACAGTAATAAAGTTATATTGTTTTCCGTTATAATTATTGTAGTGTTCTTTTGATGTTTCTGTTTTAATTCAATTATTTTTATACGACTGCAAAAAAATTTTGCGTCGTATAATGCTATGATGTTGTTGTCGTCGTCCGAAGACACATTTGGTTTCCGGACAATAACTTTATTTTCAGTGAATGGATCTCTATGAATTTTTACCAGAAGGTTCAATACCACAAAAGGAAGGTTGGGATTGATTTTGGGGGTGATGGTACCAACAGTTTAGGAATTAGGGGCCAAAAACAAGCATTTTTGTAGTTTCAAGACAATAATTTGGGTTTAAGTGTATGGATCTCTCTGAAATTGTACCACAAGGTTCCATATCACAAAGGGAAGGCTGGGATTGAGTTTGGGGTTAAATGCCCCAAATGTTAAAGATTTAGGGGCAAAGAAGGGGCCAAAAACAACCATTTTTCTAGTTTCCAGACAATAACTTGTGTTTAAGTGTATGGATCTTTCTTAAATTGTACTACAAGGTTCCATACCATAAAGGGAAGGCTAGGATTGAGTTTGGGGGTAATTACTCCAAAAGGGGGTTCAAAAGTGGGGATTTTTTCCCATTTTTTTGGGGGAGTTCATTTTTTTTTCTTCAAAATTTTTGAAATTTAAAATTTTTGAAATTTTCAATTGCACAGTATTGGGCAAAAGCAAGAAATCTTCAATTTCACAGTATTGCGCAATAGCACAGTATTGCACAATAGCACGGTATTGCGCAATAGCACAGTTTTGCGCAATAGCAAGAAATCTTCAATTGAAAATAAATATTTTTTGGATATTGGGCCCCATTTTAAATTGGTCTACATTGAGGTCAAAAGGGTCCAAAATTAAACTTTGTTTGATTTTATCAAAAACTGAATTATTGCGGCTGTATGATTTGCTGAATCTTATTATGCATTTAGATTTTTATTTTGGGCCCTGTTTTCAAATTAGTTCATATTAAGGTTTGAAGGGTCCAAAATTAAACTTTGATTGATTTCAACTAAAATTAAATTATTGGTGTTTTTTTATATGCTGAATCTAAAACCATGTTGTTAGATTTTGGATATCAGACCATTTTAGGTAAATTAAATGTCCCATTTCAAATTTTTAAGATCTTTGACCACATTTATTTTGTGTCAGAAACCTATATTATGTCAAAAATTTTATCACAATCCAAATTCAGACAGTATCAAGCTTGAATATTGTGTCCAAACTTGCCCCAACTGTTCAGGGTTCGACCTCTGCGGTCATATCAGGCTGCGCTCAGCGAAGCATTTTATTTCTGTACTAAATAAATATTCCTAAAACAAGTTTGAGAATATACTATATTTGTTGGAAAGCAGAACAATAAGGAACAATCCACCTTTTGAAATCTTATTGTAGAATAACACATTATAGAATGACCTGGTCTGAAAAAAAATAATCTGAAATCTCTGCTTTACTTTTAAGGACTCCTCTTACCCGGATTGTCAAAACTATAAATTCTGAAATTTTTGCAATATTTTATTAATGCGAAAATTGCAAGGGGAAAGGATTCTCAAAATAAAAAATAACAATTATTATAGAAGATAGATATGATATCTGTGCATTATATGACAAACTTTCATTTTAGACAGATTTTGAGTTATAAAGATTTTAATGGGTAAAGATAAAAGAGGGATTCCAGAGGTATTTCATGCAGTTATTTAGAACTAAAAGTTAGAATAAAGAGGACCTTGTTTGATTTTCATTAAAATGGTTTTGGGTTCATTTTTGATCAATTTTATGTAATGTATTAATACTACAATAATTATTTTTCATTTACGTTTAGTCCCGTCATGTTATTGGACCAATATAGAGAAGATAGACCATCTTATACAATTATAATAAAGAGAGGAGAGACCATCTTACACAAATACAATCTATGCAAAGGTAACTTTCTGTTGACTTTGTTAGATTAACAGTGTTACACACACCCTTTACATAACTTTTATTATTTCATATTTACCTTATATATATGATATGTTTACAAACATTAAACATATATTGTTATAATCTGTTTTGTTTTGATAAATGCCTGTCCCACAACATTAAAGTGTAATATCTTTAGATTTACCCTGGTTGGTCTCTAAAGTCTGTTGACATGTACACTCTATGTACTATTTTACCATTATAATCCTCTTTTATCAATTCCCATTATCTATATCAGTAAAATTTTTCTCCCAAACTTCTCAGGTTACTTCTTTATAGGGGCATTAGCTACAAGATATAAAAAATAATAAAATATGATTTGTTTTGTTCAACCATTAATGAAAGTGAAATAGTGAAATAATAATTGGCTTTTAGCAGCCAGTTTGGTTCAAATTTGTCAAAATAAGCTAAGAAACATCACTGATGAATTATTCACTTACAAGTGAATAATTTGACCTCATTGAAACCGTATTTATGTGACCTTCAATTTAACCCCATAGCTAGAGATGGGTTACGCATGAATTAGCCGTGTTCAGTTATTAAAAGGAAAAGAATGTCAACATTGAAAGTGAAACAAGGGTAAACCATTTGACTGATTCGATCCACAAAAACTCATTCCTATACAGGTAAAAACAATGATTAACATATATTTTTAACCTATAATATGAAATTAAACAGACCTAGAAAAATCCAATTGCACGAGTTCGCTACCTATTTATATCTATATTTATGTTTATATTGGGTTATATGACCTTCGGCAGTTATCAGAGGTCACCTCTATGGTTAATTAGATGGCCTCTAGACTAAAATACACACAAAATGCTGATACATATTATCGAGCCCATGCATTGTAAATTGTTTATTTTAGACTTTTTATAATTTGGATATACATTTTAGTATGTTATAAATCAAGTGTGAGAATTTGAGTCAAATCAGTGAACATGAATTTGACAGCTTATGCCCCTTTAAATTTTGCTTAATAAAAATAACAATTTATAAATTTGTTGCATCCAAAAAGCTTTTCTGGTTTTCTTCAGCAGGAATGTTCAAACCCCAAAAATGTGAAAGCCAAACATGTGTATGCACATGAAGAGATATATGACAAAAATGTGAAAGCCAAGCATGTGTATGCACATGAAGAGATATGACAAAAATGTGAAAGCCAAGCATGTGTATGCAAATGAAGAGATATATGACAAAAATGTGAAAGCCAAGCATGTGTATGCACATGATGAGATATATGACAAAAATGTGAAAGCCAAGCATGTGTATGCACATGAAAAGATATATGACAAAAATGTTCTTCTGGAATGATGTATGAAATATTATTACTGCCAGCCCTATTGGATATATAACAAACATGGCTGCCATCCCCAAAAATAGGCTTAACTTTTGTGGTGAACTGCTAAACTAGTTGAGTTTATTATGACCGAAAAGTTTTAGGTCAATAATCATGAAGTAATTTTGAAAGGTTGTGGGTTAGATCTCTAGCGGGTAAAACTAAAGACTTGAGAGTTGATATTTATTGCTTCTATGAAAAGCAGTTTGAATAATGTATCAGGTTAAGGTGACATGTCTTCCTGCAGATTGTTACCTTGTGAACTAGCATGTAAAAAATCTCGCTCAGCGCTCGGTCAAAGTACAAAGCAGGATTCATATGCATATGCCATTAATATGTTCTCGTCCTGAATATACACTATTTATATTGGATATTAAACAGCCATTAATCACCTTCCTCAGAAGTCATTTTACTTTCCTGTCTATAAATCAACCCTATAGTCACCAGCATAGGACTAATCAGTTAGGCATTTGATGTGGGATCCTGTAAAAAAATATATCGAAAAATCTAGGAGAGAACCTTAATTATCAATTCAAACCAGAATAAAGAGATGAAGTAACTTCTGATGTACCTTCTAAGCTTATTAGCTGACCTTTATGGGACTTAGTTTTATATTTGTGCTGATGTGAAGTTCACAGAAAAACTGTAGTAAGAATTAAAACTAAGTATGACCGAAAGTTTCCTTATATGCTGAGTAAATTATGTGTAACTTTTGGATGAGCAAAAGACCAACTATCTTGTCTCACAAAAAAACTCATTTACGGAATCCAGGACAAGAAACTTAGTGGCTGCAACTTGTCCTTGCCCTTTGTGTCAAGAGGCAAAGCAAGGAGTAATAAGTAAGTAAGTAAGTAAGTACTTTGACCATGATCTTCCAAAGCATATAGCCACAAAGGGGGGATGACTTCATTTTGATTTAAATGTGTAAAAATAAAAAAATCTTAACCAAATTAAACGTATCGTAGCAAAAAGTATGACAGATGGACTAACGGACTGATGGACAAACGTACATCACTTATTACCTCTCCCTCTCTTCAAGGAGGGTTGTAAAGTTCTATCAAGTATCAAAACCAAAATTGTTCAGGTGGATCTTAGGTAAATCTACAGTAAAGCCAACATGAGCAAGCTGTTACATCATTGCAAGAATTAATTCAATTCCAAATAAATCTTCATCTTTCCCTCTGTAAACTTGATTCATCAATTGTAAGAAACCTAAATAACATCTGTATAAATTGAGAAGAAAAATTCTACAGCTGACATCCTATAAATAACATTGTTCAAGTTTTCTTCACTTAAATTTGATTGCAGCAACAATAACTACTTTACAAATGTGTATAGGAAATTCATGAGAAATGACTGAGTAGTAAATGGATTTCAAATTTATTAAGAATTGTCATGAAATACATTCATCTTATTCAAACAACAGCTTGTACACAATGAGCAGTTCACATCAAAATACACAATACTCAACAATATAAAAAATCTTATGCTCAGCAATTCAAAACAAATTTACAAACAAAAAACATTTATGAACTAGCTTAAAATAACACACTATTGTACTAGTCAGGAATCTATACTTTACAGTGAACTTTTAATAGCACCTGCCTCTTTTTAACAATTACACATAATTTACTCAGTAACAATTTAAAGTAAATAAATTTATACTGCATCAAAATGGTTTTCTTTTACCGTGTTTCAATGATCTACTCTTAAATTAATACCTGTAATATATTTGCAATGGTGAAACAGAATCACTTTTTTTATGATTTATCTGATTTTAAACAGTGAGAATATGTGTTTCACTGTTTGCACAATAATCATTAGTCATAGCCACTAAAATTTGTGTCTCAAAAAGAAATGAAAGTTAAACAGTAGATTTTAGTATAAAGAAAGTTGATGAAAGTAATACTTTTATAAATCTAGTCTGTGAAATGTTTTTCTTGATTACCTTAATCAAAAATTGCAGTGGGTACTAGTTACAAGAAAGCTGAATGCTTACAAAGGTACAATAAATATCCCTGTTTTGACATAAAGACATAACCATTAGAAAATCATTTTTGGAAATTCATTAAATCTAAGCATTTTGTAACTATTTTTCTGGACAAATTTAAATAAATCATTGACATATATATTAGCTCCTTCCTGATTACATCTTTAAATACTGTTGATGATTGGTTCCAAATCAGTATTATAAAAAAAAAAAAATGTACAAACTCTCTTGTGTCATGAGCTATTGTTCCACTTCAGGTCTACAGTATTCTTTGATTTTTAGCTGAAAGTTCCACTAACAAGCAAACCATTAATTATAATACATCATAGTATTTCAAAAGCTTAACAAAACACTATAAAAATAGTTTTACTTTATACACTGTGACAACAAATAACAATTTACCCTAGACTTAAAGACTCATTCTCAATCATTATATATAGTATAGGGAAATATAAATAACTCTCATTGAAAACAAAATACTCTTTACCAATTGCAAGAAAATATATAGAAGTTTGGATCATTCCTGTTTTATTTGTTCTTAAATAAGATAAATTTAAAACTGTAAAAAAATACATGGTTATGGTTAAACTAAGGATGTGATTGAATTTATATATAGTGTTATATTAAGGTTAATGACATTTTTTTCCAAGACAAGTGCCTGTGACTTCACCTCCTGAACTGGAACATGTTTATATATTTCTTTTTTTATGAATTTACTTTCTTTGTGTTTCCTGAAACATTAATCAAAACAGAATTTGAGATTTTTGTTCTTATTGGTGAATTGATCAAATATGGAGACATTAAGTTGAAAATTTGAGTAATTCATAATTTTGGGAGGATCCTATTTCAAAACTTGTCTATTAAGGGCAATTACTCCTTTAAGCAGTCAATTGATGGTTTCAAGCATATCCACAATCTTTAGTTTTCTGTGTAGTATTTTGTCAATTAATGTTTGTTTTTTCATCATTTTTTCTTTGGACCAGTGTTCTAATTTTCTTCTACATGGTTTTTTATTACCCTCCTTGGGTGTCTTCTCTCCCTTTTTTGTACATTTTGTAATGCAGATTATTGTTGCTGTAAAAAAATTCTCTGCATCTTTTTTACTTCGTCTTGTGTGTGAAGTTTTATGCAATAATCATAAATAGTTTCTGAGATATGGAACGACATGCGAAAAACACCCCTTTTTTTACAAAAAACTCAATAACTCTAAAATAAAATTTTGAATCATCAACATAAAGTATACAGATCTTTAGATTAATGTAACTAAGAAGTGTGTAAAGTTTTAAGCAATAGTCATAAATCGTTATTGAGATACGGCGCGACATGTGAAACCCCCCCTTTTTTAACAAAAAACTCAATAACTCTAAAATAAAATTTTGAATCATCACCAAAAATTATACAGATCTTTAGATTAATATAACTAAGAAGTGTGTAAAGTTTTAAGCAATAATCATATATAGTTTTTGAGATACGGCGCGACGTGTGAAAAAAACACACCCCTGTTTTAGTTACATAGTCCCGTAACTCAAAAAGTTTTAATCTTATTTTCACCAAAAAGTATACAGATTGTTTGACCATCATAAGAAACAACTATGTTAAGTTTCATGAAATTTGGATAAGTTGTTCTCAAGTTACGGTGCGACATGTTTACGACGGACAGACGGATGCGGGACATTTGTATACCATAATACATCCTGTCAAAATTTTGACGGGCGTATAAAAATGGTCAAACTGGTAAAAAAATTATCAATCAAGGACTCTTGAAAACTTCAGTGTTTAAGAGGAAGTAGCTAAATCCAAATTTCTGAGCATTTTATCCTGTCAAATTTTCTGGCTCTATTATGGTTTTCTAAATATTGAACAGTTACTTGCACTTTAACTATATGTTCTATATCTAGCAATGGTGACATGTTGTTTGATTGGCATGAACACCAGGAACAAATCTTACAGTAGACACTAGAGAAAAATTGGTTTCAAATGGCTTGGCAATCTCTGGCGCAGAGATCATTTTGTTTCCGTTCTATACTATGTAACTACACTCAATATGAAGTGAAGTATTGTCAAGCATGTATGGAACGGATATGAACTCTGTGCCGGAGATTGATGACTTGGTGGTTTCTAAGGAGAAAATTGTGTTATTTCTTCATAGACAGAAAAAATATTACAGTCATTCCTTAAAGGTAAAAAAGCCCTAGTTGGTAAATTGAATTGTTTACATCTGTTTCTATGGGCTTTAAAAGTTTAATAAATGTGCATAATTTAGAATTTTATGCATTTTATATATGTTTTTTTACTTAAATTATGGTATTGAGTGTTGAGATATTTGTAAACTTTTAAATTTTAGACAAATTTTCACAAAACAGTTGATTGTGGTAGGTGCAAATACATGTGAATCTTTTTTGTGCATAAGCATAAATTCCACCTCAAAAATATCAAAGAAAGATAATAGATTGATCTTTTTAAAGCATTAATTTGCATCTCTGCCCCCGCCAACAGTTTTTTTGGAAAAATCCCAAAATGGGCAATAATTTCATCGAAAAAAGAAAGTTGAGTACACCTTTTTACGTTCTGGCGTGTTTGAATTGACTATTCTGTCTTGAAAACGTACAAAAGAAAAATATTTGATACATCATCTTGCTTCAGATTCTATTATTTTTATATGTTTTGGCTATAGGTTGATATAATAACATTAAAAATTTACAGTACTACAAAATGAAATATATGGGTCAAGTGAAATACCTGTCTAATGAGTCATGATAACAGAGTAGGTGTGTTGGAATAACAAATTTTTGCTAAAAGTACTTGACGACAGACTTTACAAGTGGATCTTAAAAATGCATAACTGCATAAAAGCTTCATTTTTTGTGTGTGTTATCTAGGGTAATTAGTCTTCAACCTCTGAAAATCTTTAGTCTGCCCTTCCACAAAATATCTAATAAGAATTTTTTTAAATATTTTTTGAACTTTCGAAAATTCCCCCTGACAACCGATCAGACATTTTAAGTTGACCAAAGCATAAAAGTACATTAAATGGTGCTCAATAGCTAGTAGATACATTTGTCATTTAAAATACAACTGGCATATAAGGATTGTAATGATGCTATGTGGATAAATTGATCGGTTTTCAAGAGCTAAATTGACAACGTGTCATCACTACAATGGCTACTATTTTTACGATTATAAAAATTAGGTGGCGTAATGGGGAGATAATTTTGACGAAGTAGAATTCTGACTGTTTATACTCTCATTTAAAACATAGTTTACAAAGCAGTCTATGAAATATTCTATCAATAAATGCTTTAGCAAATCATGAAGTTGACATTTAAAGTCCATTGATAAATTACAAAAGAGCACTTATTTTATCAATAAATGTTTCAGCAAATCATGAAGTTGACATCTAAAGTCCATTGATAAGTTACAAAAGTGCACTTTTTTTTTGTATTTCAACAAATCTGGCAATATAACGTGACACTAGAGGACAAATTGGCATGATGTTTTCCATCAGTTAATTCTTAATAAATATACAATAAACCTATATTTGCCTAGATACCTCTTTAAAACTGAGAATGTTGTGGCTGGTGACATTTAAATAATACTTTTATTTTATGTGGTGTTCTATATATAAACTGTTAGTTAGTCAGAATCAATGAGAAGTGAGCTTTATTAAGACTTATTACTTTTAGAGCAAATTACATACATTTTTTCTTCCTGACACAAACTTTAACTGAAATTTCTGAAGCGCAAAAAAAATTGATAAATATTTCACAATAAATTTCCTTCTATAGCATTAAATTATTCAGCTTTTACAAAAGATGAAAAATAGTTAATTTTGAAAAAATTGTCAAATGAACATCAAGTTTATTTTTCATGAATTTTTTGTTTTCTTCTACATTTAGAGATGTGATTGATTTTTAAAGATTATGCCATCTTTGTTAAGTGATTAATAAAAATACAATATAATATATAACAACATACATATAACATTTAAGGAATGACTGTAATATTTTTTCTGTCTATGAAGAAATAACATCAAAAATGTGGTGCACACTGAATACGCGGGTTATTTTAAAGTGTGCACCACATTTTTATGTTATTTCGAATAGACAGAAAAAATATTACAGTCATTTCTTATAATTTAAATCTAAATTCCATTTTAAACCGGAGTAAACCATGAAAAAACGTTGATGACGTCACGTCACATGACAAAATTATGTCTATGAGCTGATAAACCAAACAACGTCAGCCAATCAGAAGACGCGTTACATCCAAAATTAAATTATTTCCATATAAACACATTACTAATAGTTTATGTATTTATGGTAGTATTAATGATTAAGGATGTTCGCTTGTCATGTTTTGGAATTTTTGTCAGATTTTCGGAATCCTCTGGTTTTATCCATGTGAATGCCTTAAAAAATTTGCCCATCGACCCCCTTTTTTCTTTTTATAAATCTTTTACATGTATAATTACAAGCCATCTGTAAAAGTCTTATAAAATCTTTGTTATTTTTTAATAGTTTTTGAGAACTTGAACTTTCCAATGATAAGGCTATGAAAAATCAAGAGAGAACATTTTCCTGCCAAAATTTCAATGGCTAATATCTCGAAAACAAGCTCATTGACCTATATTTTTTTGTCGCTCTTTTGGTTCCTTTAATAATCTCCTATCAATTTATACTAGTGTTATGAAAAGCTTGTTATTTTCAAACTGAGTAGCGAACCTCCTTAATATGAAGAATACTATAAAGAGGTTTATTTTCCAAAACTGTGGATTCATTTATTTTCAAGGGTATCAATTTTTTTGGATTAAGGAAAAAAATGTATTTTCATGGAAATGTGATTTCTTGGTTTTTCAAAAAGTGCATACAATCCGATAGAAGATTTGAACTTCATCGAACATTAAAATTGGCTCATCTCTACCCAAGAAATCCACAAAAATTGGTATCCCACCAGTAATAATGATTCCACAGTATTTAATTTTTGCAAATTATATTGCAAAACTTTTTTCCAATGTCTTTTTTACCTTGTTCTTGTCACTTATTCTGAAATTAAGGCAAGAGGATTTTTTGGGATTTTCATTTTAATTGTAAAATTAGCAAAATTAAACTACTTTAAAAAATAAACCACATTCAAGACGACAAAACAATAAAAATACTGCTGATGATTCATTATTATTTGAGGGATACCAATTTTTGTGGATTTCGTGAGTAAAGATGAAACACAAAGTAAAATTGTCAATGAAGGATAAACTTTCTATAGGCTTAAATGTAAAGTTTGTCAACCAAATCAAATATCCACAATCTTTCCTCAATCCACGTAAATAGGTAGCCACAAAAATACAATCTTTCCTCAATCCACGTAAATAGGTAGCCACAAAAATACAATCTTTCCTCAATCCACGTAAATAGGTAGCCACAAAAATACAATCTTTCCTCAATCCACGTAAATAGGTAGCCACAAGAAATACAATCTTTCCTCAATCCACGTAAATAGGTAGCCACAAAAATACAATCTTTCCTCAATCCATGTAAATAGGTAGCCACAAAAATACAATCTTTCCTCAATCCACGTAAATAGGTAGCCACCAAAATACAATCTTTCCTAATCCACGTAAATAGGTAGCCACAAAAATACAATCTTTCCTCAATCCATGTAAATAGGTAGCCACCAAAATACAATCTTTCCTCAATCCACGTGAATAGGAAGCCACAAGAAATACAATATTTCCTCAATCAACGTAAATAGGTAGCCACAAGAAATACAATCTTTCCTCAATCCACGTAAATAGGTAGCCACAAGAAATACAATCTTTCCTCAATCCATGTAAATAGGTAGCCACCAAAATACAATCTTTCCTCAATCCACGTAAATAGGTAGCCACAAAAATACAATCTTTCCTCAATCCACGTAAATAGGTAGCCACAAAAATACAATCTTTCCTCAATCCACGTAAATAGGTAGCCACCAAAATACAATCTTTCCTCAATCCACGTAAATAGGTAGCCACAAAAATACAATCTTTCCTCAATCCACGTAAATAGGTAGCCACAAAAATACAATCTTTCCTCAATCCACGTAAATAGGTAGCCACAAGAAATACAATCTTTCCTCAATCCACGTAAATAGGTAGCCACAAAAATACAATCTTTCCTCAATCCACATGAATAGGTAGCCACAAGAAATACAATATTTCCTCAATCAACGTAAATAGGTAGCCACAAGAAATACAATCTTTCCTCAATCCACGTAAATAGGTAGCCACAAGAAATACAATCTTTCCTCAATCCACGTAAATAGGTAGCCACAAGAAATACAATCTTTCCTCAATCCATGTAAATAGGTAGCCACCAAAATACAATCGTTCCTCAATCCACGTAAATAGGTAGCCACAAAAATACAATCTTTCCTCAATCCACGTAAATAGGTAGCCACAAGAAATACAATCTTTCCTCAATCCACGTAAATAGGTAGCCACAAAAATAAATGAATCCATAGTAACTGAACTGTTTCTGAACAAAAAACATCCATGTTTATAGCACTTGATCTGGTTCAATTAAAATTGGTTTAACTGGGAAATTATTTCTTATTCTTCAACAGTATGGTGATTTATATAACTCATTAACCGATTATTTCTGTTTCAAAATCAAACTCTTTGGATATTTTCCTTTCCTGATCATTCTTATCTTAAAAAATAATAAAAACAAACCAATAGTAGTTATCACAAATTCACCAAGATATACATATTCATAAAGGCACAAGACAAGCAGAATTGAATATTGCACTTGTTATAGACAGATCAGTCCTGAAAAAAATAGTTGACATGAGAATTTCCTTCTTTCACAAATAACTTGAATAACTTTTAAAGAATATTCAAAACATGTCCTTCCCTCCGTTTGAACAGTACATAGAGAAATATATCTTGACTTGGTCATTTATAGACGGAATAAGGTATGGTTCAAAGTTCATTCTGCTTTTTCATGATCCGTCACTGCTTGAGGAGTTTCTATTGAAGCTTGTTCATCATAAGCTGAAATAAAATATGGCATTGACTAAAAATATTATTATATGTATTGACTTAATGCAAAACCTTAATATCTAATAGATTAATTGTTGTTTGCTTTAATGCCCACAAAATCTGTATTAACTGAATTTTCAACTACAATGACTGCATGTACTTGACTACTGTTCCATACAACATACAGTGCCATATGTCAAAACTATTCAAAAATAAGTACCATGGCAGATTTACATTTATTATTATATTGTTGCTGAGTTGTCATGAAATTTGGTTTGATTGATTAATTTTATTGGTGTTTAACGCCACTTTCAGCACCATTGGCTATTTCAAAACAGTCTGTTTTTATTGGTTGAGGAAGCCAGAGTGCCTTGAGAGAACCAACGAGCTTTGGTAGGAAAACTGGCCATGTGTGCGGTTTGAACTCACAACCTCAGTGTCTTTATGACAATGAAATGATTTGTCTTTTTACTGAAGACACTGAATCCACAATTATTTTGATTATTATACTGAATGAAATAGCTTATACAATGATGTCACTACTGATAGTAAATCAGGACTGTACAGGGAGCAAATAACATGCAATACAATGTACTTTTACAATAATTGCAAACAAAATGTCAAATTTTAAAAAATTGACAGCATGTCTAGAGATGAAGCATTTATATATTAACTCTTAAAAGATTTTTCTAAGGGTATTGTGTTCTTAGTTTTAGGATCCACTTCCTCACATGTTTCTGTGGCAATCTCAAACTTTTGGCCATCACAATAACCAAACCAGAGGAAAGCAAGAAAATTTGATGCCATAATGAATAATGACCAATGACGAATTGAGATCGAGAAAATTAAACGTTGAATATAAAAAAATAATAAACTTTCATGGTATTGTGGTAGAATTTATATAAAATTGAAAATTTATGCTAATATGAGTCTGACTTAGGTATAACACTTTGTATTTCTCTATCTAAATGATAGAAGTTAACAATCTAATAACTTTAACACTCAGTGTTTTGTGTGGTTTGTGTTGCTCAATCTATACAGAATAATGGCATTTTTGTTTTTGATACTGACTTTATCAGCAAGAATATCAAGCGAGCCCGCTAGGGCGAGCTGATATTCGAGCTGATGAAGTCAGTATCAAAAAATAAAATGCCATTATTCTTTTTATCGGCAATTTGTCATAACTGTAGTTTTTTTGTTCAGAATATGAAGTAGAATGAAATAGTAAGCAAAACTACTTTTATGCGTACAAAACGTTGGGATAGTTGTTCGGTTGTATGAATGACGTCGCATGCATTTCATTGATAAATTGACGCGGATGGACTTGAGTTCGCGACGTCGCTGCACTTATACATGACGTCATTGTCTAATATTTTCGAGTATCAAGTCCTGTCCATGATCTTAAATATATTAGGCAGTAAGATCAAAGGGAAAATGTACAAATTGCCGATAATTAGTTTTCTTTGTAGTATCTTGTAAACTATTTTTGTCTGCTAATACTTTTTCTTTTGATCATGGAGTATTCTGTTTTTCTTTGACTTATGGTTTCTGATGTTGGTACTTTCTTTATCCCCCCCTTTTTAACTCAAGATTTGCCAAATTGTAAAATGTTTGTGTCAATATACTACCAGGTGGAAGGTCATCTCTATTCTCTAAAAGGTATCCATCTTCATCCTCATCTTCATCAAACTCATCTGCATTTTCATCATCAATGGGTTCCATACAGCACAAACTGTAGCAGACGATGCTTATGACTACTGTAGGGAGGCAGAACATTAACAGGAACAGCCATCTGGATGACTGCCAAACACTCTGAAAAAAAGTTGCATTCTCATCATTTTTAGACCAATATTATAACATAGTTTAGTTATAGCTTGACTTTATGCCACAATTGACTTGTGACCTATTACTTATTTTACACCTTATATTAGAATGGAAATTTTTCCAATAATAATTTTTTTACCCGATTTGATAAATTACTGACTTTGTTACATGTCAAAAGTTCAAATGGCTAAAATCAACTGATACTTTTATTTCATGGAAATTGATGTTTTGAATTTCAAAAAGTCCAATGAAAGCAAATTTTAGTTATCATGTGTCATTATAAAAAGTTCCCATTTTATAATAGCAGTCCAGTAACTTTACATAAACAATTTATAAAAGAATTGAACAAGAGTGCATACACTGAAATGTTTCGCCCATTGTACTGACCATGATTAATTTAATGTTGAAAGTCTTAAAAATAAAGGTTTTACTGAAGGTATCATATAAGGTTAACATTATCAATGGTCAATGACAATAAGGTCAAAAGTCAGATAAACCCTGGCAGACATACATGTACACCTTAAAATCATTCCATAAACCAAATATAGTTGACATTTTGCTTATAGTATCAAAGAAACAAACTAAACTGTGAAAACTTACCATTGTCCAATGAACCATGAAAATGAGGTCAAGGTCAGTTGAACCCTGCCAGACAGACACGAAAACCCTATAATCATTCCATAAGTTACTTATAGTATCTGAGAAGAGGACCAAACTACAGAAACTTAACATTGATCAATGAACCAGGAAAATGAGGTCAAGGAGAAATGATATCTGCCAGACAGACATGAACACCTTACAATCATTTCATACACAAAATACAGTTAACCTATTGCTCATAATATTTGAATAAACTGTTAACACAGAGATATGTCTCGCCTTTTTTGTAATTTTGATAATGCAAATGTTGAAATTAAAATAGCAATACTTTAACATGTAAGTTATGCAAATATTCAAAGTCAATGAACCATGACTGAAGTTACATGGCTAAACAATCTCCATGGAAATGAGATGTGCAAATGCTAATACAACTGCATACCAAATACCATTGACTTATCATGAGTCATTCCCTTTAAACAAACCTAAACACAAACATTAACTTGTAAACTATGTAAAAGTTTCAAAGTCTATGAACCATGAAAATTAAAGAGACTTAGTGAGCGCGCTCACATACCCCACGTCCCCACATTGTCATTGGAGAAATAAAATAAGTGTAAGAAAAAAAAATTGAATCATAATTTCCTGTCAATATGCACATCTACATAGTATGTCCTTATTATCTACAAAGTTTCATGAAATTCTATTGTGTGGTTTCAGAGGAGTTGCGATGACAAACTGTTGCAGAAGTACATTGAAGCAAATAAGTTCAAAGGGGCGTAACTCCTAGAGAAAAAATTGAATCGTAATTTCCTGTCGATATGCACATCTACATAGTATGTCCTTATTATCTAAAAAGGTTTCATGAAATTCTGTTGTGTGGTTTCAGAGGAGTTGCGATGACAAACTATTGCAGTAGTACATTAAAGCAAATAAGTTCAAAGGGGCGCAACTCTTAGAAAAAAAATTGAATCGTAGTTTCCTGTCGATATGCACATCTACATAGTATGTCCTTATTTTCTACAAAGTTTCATGAAATTCTGTGGTGTGGTTTCAGAGGAGTTGCGATGACAAACTGTTGCAGTAGTACATTGAAGCAAATAAGTTCAAAGGGGCATAACTCCTAGAAAAAAAAATTGAATCGCAATTTCCTGTCGATATGCACATACTCATAGTATGTCCTTATTATCTAAAAAGGTTTCATGAAATTCTGTTGTGTGGTTTCAGAGGAGTTGCAATGACAAACTGTTGCAGTAGAACATTACAGCAAATAAGTTCAAAGGGGCGTAACTCCTAGAAAAAAAATTAAATTGTAATTTCCTATCGATATGCACATCTACATAGTATGTCTTTATTATCTACAAAGTTTCATGAAATTCTGTGGTGTGGTTTCAGAGGAGTTGCAATGACAAACTGTTGCAGTAGTACATTGAAGCAAATAAGTTCAAATGGGCAAAACTCCTAGAAAAAAAATTGAATCGTAATTTCCTGTCGATATGCACAACTACATAGTATGTCCTTATTATCTAAAAAGGTTTCATGAAATTCTGTTGTGTGGTTTGAGAGGAGTTGGGATGACAAGAAACAGGACTGACGGACTGACAGGTGGACGGATGGACAGACAGACAGACGGACGGGTCAAAAACATTATACCCTCCGCAACTTCGTTGGGTGGGGTATAATAATAAATAAATATATATTAATAATAAAATTCTTTATTTAACGAAGGTAACACATTTAACAATGACATGTTAATCTTCCATGAGGCCTTCAAAAACTATTAATACAAATAGAAAAGAAAAAGAAATAGCAGATTAAATATTGAATAAGTACATATGCATTCAATAGAGAAAAAATACATTAGAATCGAGCATCTTCATTCTGTACAGTTAGAAAATAGTTTGAACATTTGATCTTAAATGTATCTAAATTATATATTTCTTAAAATTATTTGGTAAATTATTCCAGGTAATAAGACCAGAATATTTAAATGTTCTTTTTAAAAATTCAGAATTAGGTCTTGGTACATGAAGAAGTCTTGATGTTGTCGACCTGAGACAATAATTATAAAGATCAGTACAAGCACTAAATTTAATAGATAGATAATCAGGTGTTAGACCATTCATACATTTAAACATTGATGAGGGGGTGGGGCTATATAATCTCCATGGAAACGAGACTTGCAAATGCCAATACATTTGCAAACCAAATATCATTGACTTTTCATTGGGGATTCATCTTAAACTGATCTAATCACAAACTAATACATGTAAACTAAGCCAAAGTTTCAAAGTCAATAAACCATGACTGAGGGGCAGGCCAAATAATGTCCATGGAAACGAGATGTGCTCATGCTTATACAACTGCATACCTATTAACATTGGCCTACCCTAATGGTTCCCCTTAAACTGACCTAATCACAAACTAATACATGTAAACTAAGCCAAAGTTTCAAAGTCAATAGACCATGACTGAGGGAGTGGGGCCAAATAATCTCCATGGAAATGAGATGTGCCAATGCTTATACAACTGCATACCAAATATCATTGACCTACCACTAGTGGTTCCCCATAAACTGACCTAATCACAAACTAATACAAGGAAACTAAGCCAAAGTTTCAAAGTCAAAAGACCATGACTGAGGGGGCAGGGCCAAATAATCTCTATGGAAATGAGATGTGCCAATGCTAATACAACTGCATACCAAATATCATTGACCAACCACTAGTGGTTCACCATAAACTAGATCTAATCACAAACTAATACATTGTTGACGCCGCCGACGACACTGGAAACAGCATACCTATGTCTCGCTTTTTGACTCCGTCAAGGCGAGACAAAAACAGACCAAAACACAAAAACTTAACATTTGACTAATGAACCATGAAAATGAGGTCAAGGTCAGATGAAACCTGCCAGACTGACATGTACCCATTATAATCATTCCATACACCACATATCGTTGACCTACTGCTTATAGTATCTGAAATATGGACCTAATCATGTAACTTTAACCTTGATCACTGATCCATGAAATGAGGTTGAGGTCAGGTGAACCCTGTCTGGTGGATATGAAGACACTGCAAGGAACCCATATACACGCAAAATATAGTTATCCTAATACTGTTAATTCAGAAATTATTGTGTGCACTTATTATTGCGATTTTGTCACTTTAGACTAAAATGCGATTTTAATTTTTGCGATATTGAGAAAAATCCTGTTTAATTCATATAAAAAATTTCAAAATGCGAGTTTAAATTATTGCGTTAATAATCCTGTCGCATTTTTTGCAATAATAAAAACATTGCAATAATTTCTGAATTTACAGTACTCATAATAAGTAAAAAATTCACTTCACAAAAAAAATTTTTTTTTTTTTCAAGCAGTTGTTGAACCATAAAAATGAGGTCAAGGACCATGGACATATGACAGACAGAAACTTCGTAACATAAGGTATCTGCATACAAGGTATGAAGCATCCAAGTCTTCTACCTTCTGAAATATAAGGGCTTTATACAAATAGTCTACATAGCCGCTGCAGTCGAATAGTAATCCCTATGTCCGGCACTCTGTGACTTTCGTCACAGGTGAGACAAAAAATTAAAATGTGTATACCAATTTGCAAAATATTGGTCAAAGCTTGAGTCCTCTTGATTAAACCTAAATAATGTAAAAAGTTTTTAAGAACTGGACAAACCAACTACAAACAATGATGCTGAAATGTTTACTTTTTTACGAACAAAGTTCCTTAACTCTGTAAGATCAAAAGTTTCAATACCTAAAATGAAAAGCTATGTTGTCTTTTTGGAACCCAAAATTGTGTAGAATGACTGATGCAAATTTAAGCACCTTTTAATAGCAGATTTATTGATGCCAAATATTTAAACTTTAAGATACTTACCACTACCATGACAAGTAAATCATAAAACAATCTCTTGACTCTCATAAAGAAACCAGTTCCACCATAGGCCTGAAAGTACAAAAAATGGCTTAATATCAATTTACAAATCTTACATGATAACAATATAGTTTAGTTACCAAATGTTTGTAACAAGCCTGAAATAAAATTGTAAGAAAATTTGAGGAAGCTGCTTTCATTTCAGTTTAAAATAGATTTTTTTCCAATTAAGGAACTGAAATATGCAGACTTAAGACTAGGCAATCATACCACATCTCCTTATTTTTTATATTAAGTAGTCACCTTTCGCAATCTCTGGCATGATAGTTCGATCATAATGTTTATTTTCTATATTTGCATTGTCAGCTGATAAGTACATGTATCATTACTAATGTTAAAGAATGTAAGTGAACTTTTAGCATAAACTTTAATTGCTTTATTCCCTTTGTCAGCGACTCAATTTTGTCAATTTAGACCAATAAAATTTGAGTACCTTGTGTTATTTCCATTGTTGTGTAGCAGTTGTGTAGAAACCCATATTTACATACTTGATTCAGCTTTATACTTATAGGACATGACTACTTTACTGACCACGTTAGTTGCACATTCTTCTTTATTAACATTTTGACATGAATTAATAGATTTTGTTAACTTTCCGATTTTTAAATAATTACTCTTCAGATTGCATGTTCATAACATCGAAAAGACAAATTTGAATGAGCATATTTTGGTAAAGAAGCTAGGTCATATTTTTATAGAGTAATGTCATATTTGCCGCTGTACATAGCATAATAATGTAATGTTTACATATATCGTAAAACCAGTATTTTACAAATACTGCATGTAGAAAAATGTCGGCATTAATGATAAGTCAGAGTATAGTGTGAAAAGAATATTCGAGTAAGATATTTATGTAATGCTATTTTTGTATTGACGAATTGCATACAATTGTCATATGTTTAGTATTTTAAATTTTGACCAGAGTCCGTTATTATTATTGTATTTTGTTTTTCCGGACTTTGATGTAGATAACTTGTTTGTACTTTGTGCGTAGTTCCTTATTTACTAGAAAACTTGCTCCACAAGTGGTCAGGGCATAGTTTGTAGTTTTGTATTATTTTATGCAATAGAAATAAATGTAAAAGTCATGAATTATTTCCTTTGACGATTTGCGCATTTTTAGCAAATCAGTTGGTACAGAATTTATATGTCGATATTAAGATATAGTAAATAACTTTTTGAATGTTGTGAAAATTCTGCTTATTATGTATTATCTATTTTATTTTGATTAAAGTAATATTAGTAGTTTATTTAAATTGTAAACTTTCCTGTACTTGAACGAAGTTATTTTAAAGATACAGTTAATTCTATGTGGTTGTAAACGCAATGAAACTGATTAGCTTTATATCTAAATATCGGTCACAGAAACCAGTTTATTGAAGTACACGTGACATGTGATGTACATTTCACTACACAACGAATGAATGAACATTCCATAGTAAATGTGTACCTAATGTTTGTAGTAAAACTATGGCATTGTGAATTGTTTAAACTGAATTATAATTGTCTGTGATATAATTTATGCATAAAATATTCCATGTTATATTGAACTAATATTTATGTTATAATTTTGTCATTTCAGAGTTTATTTTCAACTCTGGTAATAAAACCTATCAAGCCTTAGATTGTCTCAGCTGTTTATTTATACCCGAAGAGACCACTTTCACAGTTGTTTTATCACTTTGGTTGGTTTTTGGTAAAAAAAAAATCATTTAGGTATGTTGTGGTGCGTTGCTGTTTTGATATGTTGTTGGGATTTAAGTCAAATCCTTACTGCTTATATATAGATATAAGAAGATGTGGTATGAGTGCCAATGAGACAACTCTCCATCCAAGTCAAAATTTATAAAAGTAAACCATTATAGGTCAAAGTACGGTCTTCAACACGGAGCCTTGGCTCACACCTAACAGTAAGCTATAAAGGGCCCCAAAAATTACTAGTGTAAAACCATTCAAACGGGAAAACCAACAGTCTAATCTATATAAAAAACGAGAAACGAGAAACACTTATGAACCACATCAACAAACGACAACTACTGAACATCAGATTCCTGACTTAGGACAGGTGCAAACAAATGCAGTGGGTTTAAACGTTTTAATGGTACCAAACCTTCACCCTTTTATCTTGCTTGCATATTTGACTAATTTTTACATAGTTTTGCTATTCAACTTATGGACACCAATTCTACAATTTTTTGCACAAATTATAAAAACCACAAAAAAAAAGAATTAATTTAGGAAATAATATGTAACCAAAAAAGAACAAACAACATATCTTTATATCATTTTGTAGTTTCATTGAAATTTTTGCTCATAAACAACAGTTTCTAGTAGTGTAGATAAGTCAATTCTGCTTATTTTTATATATGCATTGCAATGATTAAAATGGGGAGGACCCCTTTTATTTGTTAACATTTTGAGTACAGTAAAGACAAAAAAACAGATGACCAAAAACCATTTTCTTTTATCTTTCCTAAGGAATCCTGTAACTGAACATAAAACATAGAATGAAGGAGTCTGAATGCACTAATGATAAGGAAAGGATCAATTGAATAAATAAATATTACAGCCTCCTTGTGAACATAACTATAACATGACATCATGTATAGAACTTTCAATAAACTGTGCAGAAACACATGGCTCTTAAACAACTGACTTCAATTAACATTACTTGCATGCTCATAAAATTAGCTTTTATAAAAAGCAGTCCTCTATCTTTTACTTACATCTTCCTTTCCGTGTTTGATACTTTCCAAGTAAGCAGCTAGATTTTCTGTTGTGATGTCCTCCAATTTAAATGGTGGCATGTAAAAATAATGTGTTTCAGGGTCAAGAATAAGCATAACTGGAGCGGTGGCGAAAGACAACATGATACTATTAATAGTCTCAGCGTCAGGCATCCATAGAAACTGGAACCTGCTGTAATACAATTTATGAAAGATGTATGAATAAGCATTCATTCAATAACCTGTATACCAGGATCTTACATTTCTGGGAAATAATACTGTCTGTCTTTGCCTTAATTTTATTGGGTTTAACTCAGGGAAAAGATGTATTCTTTTGTTGTGGCCTGTAATCTATTTATTTTGAAAAAGGGGAATGTGTCCATAGGACACAGATGATGCCCCCGCTCGCATATAACGTTATAAAGGGACATAATTCAAGAACGATAAAAGTGATCTACCCAAATTCACACTTGATCTATGTTTTGTGGTAATAAGCATTGTGTATAAGTTTCATAATATTTGGTTTAGGCAAACTTAAGTTAGAGAATGGAAACGAAAAGCTGAATTTTTCCATTGGTAAAGGGCATAACTCTAGAATGGTAAAAGTGATGTCACCAAAATTCAAACTTGATCTGAGTTTTGTAGTAATAAGCATTGTGTATAAGTTTCATAACATTTGGTTGAGGCCAACATAAGTTAGAAAACAGAAACAAAAAATTCAGCAATTTTTCCATTTGTAAAGGGGCATTACTCTTGAAAGGTAAAAGTGACGCCACCCAAATTCAAATTTGATCTGTGTTTTGTGGTAATTAGCATTGTGTATAAGTTTCATAACATATGGTTGAGGCAAACTAAAATTAGAGAACAGAAACCAATTTCGTGATGTAGGACGGATGTACAGACGGACAAGGATAAAACTTAATACCCCCTCCACTTTGGCGGCGCCACAATGGAGAGATATGTCTTGTATCACACTGCACAGAGTGTGATTCAAAATAGTAATAGAAAAATGTGTTAATCTTATTGGCTTATCCAGTATCATAAAACGATATTATAACATTTCATTTTGCTATTCGTTAGGCCATTGATGATCTTTAGAGGTCAAAACTATACATTTCCTCCATGGCAACAGAGATATGTGATTTCTTAAATAATATTCAAAACATTCACACTTTTCACCTGAACATCTTCTTTTTTTCAAATTTTATTAAAATTCTGAAGTGTACAAAAAAGTTTTAATATGTCTGATGTTAAAGTTTGACCCTGTAACAGGACATACATAACGTCATACCAGTATGTGCAAAAGACTAGAACCTTTTTAGTGGTATTTATGAGAAATGAAAACCTGAACATGATAAAATTAATTTTGTGTTCATAATTAACTGCAGTTTAGAAATTTCTTAAGCAAATGAAAAATTTGTACAAGTTGTTTTCTCTTTCGGGCAAGTAAAATATCATGGTAACTAGCCTGAAGGGTAAGTTGTTTAAAAGGTCCATGTCTTAACTTTGACCTGATTTGCTGTAATTTTCAATTCAATTATTATCAAGTCAAATACAGGTGTTGCATGCAAAGCAGGATTTGTTTACCCGTCCACCCACCACATTCATTAAAAGTATTCTTTGTTAGTATATGTATATTCTTGTAAGACCAAACACCTGTCTTGTTGTTTTCATTGGACTTGTTTATGTATTATCATTCAGATTGGTCTGGTAACAGTTATCTATCAGTATATACTATAAACTTACAATGTTTTACTTTAACCAATACCTTTTCTAAAGAAAAATATGAGTTATTTCCCTTTAAGTGTTTTGGTTTTTACCTGTGGAACTTGTCTTTCTGATGTTTCGCCAATACAGTTATGACATCTTTGATCCTGGAATGTAAAAAATCATAATTAAATACACAGGCAAGAAAGGTGTTACTATCAACTACTTGATTCTTTGATACAAAATTCTCACACATCCAGGAAAATTTTGAAGAATGCAAAAGATGGGCGTAAGCTATAAACTAGAGTGCACATGCTGAACTGTCTCGCCTGTTTTACTTATCATTGAATTTATATTGAAAGTAGGTAAAGGTTTTACAAGTATCACATTAACTTAATATTATCAATGTTCTATGAAAATGGGGTCACAGTCAGATGAACCATGCCAGACAGACATGTACACCTGAGAATCATTCCATACACCAAATATAGTGGTCTTATTGCTAATAGTACCTGAGAAACAGATCAAACCACAAAATCTAAACATTTACCAATGAACCATGAAAATGAGGTCACAGTCAGATGAACCATGCCAGACAGACATGTACAACTGAGAATCATTCCATACACCAAATATAGTGGTCCTCTGGCTAATAGTACCTGAGAAACAGACCAAACCACAAAATCTTAACAATTAACCATGAATATAGTTGACCTATTGCTTATAGTATCTGATAAACTGACAAAATTATGAAGTCTTATCCATGAAAATGAGATCAAGGTCATATGAACCATGCCAGACAGACATGTTCACCTTACTATCTTTTCATATACCAAATATAATTGACCTATTACGTATAATATCTGAGATATAGACCTAACCACAAAAACTAAACATTGTCCAATGTACCATGAAAATAAGGTCAATGTCAGATGAAACCTACTAGATGGACATGTACACCTTACAATCCTTCCATACACCAAATATAGTGGCCCTATTGCTTATAGTATCTGAGAAAAAGTCACAACCACAAAAAACTTATCATTGTCCAGTGAACCATGAAATTGAGGTCAAGGTCAGATGAAACCTGCCAGACAGACATGTAAACCTTACAGTTATTCCATTCACCAAATATAGTGGACCTATTGCTTATGGTAATTAAAAAACAAACCAAAACACAAAAACTTAACATTGACCACTGAGCCACGAAAATAAGGTCAAGGTCAAATGAAACCTGCTAGGCAGACATGTACATCTTACAATTATTCCATACATTAAACATAGCTGACCTATGTTATTAGTGTTTGAAAAACAGACCTAAACAAAAAGATAACTTTTACCACTGAACCATGACAATGAGGTCATGGTTTACAGGTAAAATAAAGGTAAAAAATATGACTTTAATTCAGAAATAAACTATAATAGTTAAAACAACAAAACACCCTATGTTATTATAAACCTGCAATTAAAAGTGGGCAAACCAGGATGACACCAATGACACCTACCTGCCAGTTGGACATGTACACCTTACAATCTTTCAACACAACAAATATAGTAGACCTATTGCAGTTTATTTAAAATTCTGACCAAATTGCAATTTATCTTATCAAACCAAACTGTTCAACTGGTCAGAAATTTTTACAAACTGCTGTAGAAAAAGACAGTCAAAAGGTGAAAGTGCAAGGTGATAAAATAAAGCATACTTAATACCATCCTATAAGACTTTAATTCCACTTCATTGATAATGATTTTTTAGCAATACAAAAATTACTACCTATCACCTTTTGCATGACAATTACAATAAAATTTGTATAGAAATTGTTAGACTGATTTTTCATAATATCATTGAAGTGGAATCTAAGTCTTGTAGGATTGTTAGTATGCTTTATTTTATCACCTTGCACTTTCAACACTTGACTGTCTTTTTCTACAGCAGTTTGTTAACATTTCTTACCAGTTGAACAGTTTGGTTTGATAAAATAAATTGCAATTTGGTCAGAATTTTAAATAATTTTCAATAGGTTTACTATATTTGTTGTGTTGAAAGATTGTAAGGTGTACATGTCCGACTGGAAGGTAGGTGTCATCTTACCTTGACCTCATTGACCTTTCTGACCGGGCCCGAATTAGTGGTTCTATATATTTTTACATTTTACATGCATTGATAACCAAAATTCCAATAATTGATATATTGCACAATGTACTATGAATTTAGGCTCAGTAAGAGCTAAATCATTTCACATTGGTATTCAAAAGGAACAACCATTTTTTCATATTTTTAATGTCTAGACCTTTTATAGCCAACAATACATACAGTATGAGTTTTTCTCATTGTTGAAGGCCATATTATGTTCTATTATAGGCAACCATCGTCGAGTAATGTCCTTCCCTGGAAAAGTTCATCAATTATGCGCACCTTTATGACGTCATTTACCAGATAGAGAGACCCGCCTGTATCCCTACACTATTCAAGTTCATCAAGCATCTTCGTGATCGTTATCATGCAGGATAAACTAGAAATTATTTTTATTCCATAGGTACTTAATCCCAATTCCCTAATGACAGCAGTGTTGATTATCAATTATAAGAATTTAATTTGCTGAATAATTCATGCAGTATAGCATCATATTTTTACAACCGCTCGCTCAACATGGGAAGGAAGTGATTGTGCCCCTAAACGCAGGAGTGATGTTCACTAAAATCAAAGTTTTAGACTGAAATGCAACTAACTCAAAAGTGGTCATTGCTTACATCCACTTCCTTTGAACTTTGGTGGATAGTTGTCTCACTGGCAATCATACCACATTTTCAAATATTTAAGCAATGTTAAATTTAATGAGAATGTTAAATCTAATGCAATTATTAGTATCAAATTCTTCTTTCAAGAAATTAACTTTTGAAAATAAAAATTTTACAGCTGCATTCAAAAGTTTAGCAATGGCACTTTGGTAGCTTAATTGTCTACAAGTATGAGGATATATATATTTTCTATATTATTTTGAAAAAAAAATGGGGTGAATCAGATAAAGTAAATCATCTATGAAATTATTTCATCAGTACAGAAGAAATATTTTATTTATTTCTCTTTCTTAAAATTAATTGTAAAATCATTTGTTTAAGAAATGAAGTGAATTTTAATTTTTTGAAAATTGTTTTAAAAAAATCAATTTTTACCCAACTGCCTTTTAGTGTATAGGTTGCACAACAAAAAAGAAATCTTCTTTACTTTAACTGCATGAGCCAAGTTCCTTTCAAATTGTTCAGAAACTCTAATTCAAATTGTGTGATTATAGCTAGTTTGGTGAAATAGCAAATATTTGATGTGGTTAAATGACTGGCAGTAAATGTCAATGGGTTAGCAACCCATCAACAAAAGTTTACCATAAGCAGACATCATAGGACATAATAGGTGACTTAATGATACAGTATGGGTTTTGCTCCCTGTTGAAAGCTTATAATTGCTTACATCAACTCATTTGAACTCAGACTTGACAAAATTGTGGGAGAAACCCAAACAGACAAAATTTGTTAATCTGACAATATTCTGGATCCAGCAGTCAAAATTGTGTAACAAAATTAAATAATTCAAACAGCTACATTTACAAGTGCTACCAAACAATGCTATTATAGTAAACACCAGACAATGCTTTTAAAGTAAACACCAGACAATGCTATTATAGTAAACACCAGACAATGCTGTTATAGTAAACAATGCTATTATAGTAAACACCAAACAATGCAATTATAGTAGACACCAGACAATGCTATTACAGTAAACACCAAACAATGCTATTACAGTTAACACCAGACAATGCTATTATAGTAAACACCAAACAATGCTATTACAGTTAACACCAGAAAATGCTATTATAGTAAACACCAGACAATGCTATTATAGTAAACACCAAACAATGCTATTACAGTAAACACCAGACAATTAATGCTATTACAGTAAACACCAAACAATGCTATTATAGTGAACACCAGACAATGCTATTAAAGTAAACACCAGACAATGCTATTATAGTTAACACCAGACAATGCTGTCATAGTAAACACCAGACAATGCTATTACAGTAAACACCAAACAATGCTATTACAGTTAACACCAGAGAATGCTATTATAGTAAACACCAGACAATGCTATTACAGTAAACAGCAGACAATTAATGCTATTACAGTAAACACCAAACAATGCTATTATAGTGAACATCAGACAATGCTATTAAAGTAAACACCAGACAATGCTATTATAGTAAACACCAGACAATGCTATCACAGTAAACACCAGACAATGCTGTTATAGTAAACACCAAACAATGCTTTTATAGTAAACACCAGACAATGCTATTACAGTAAACACCAAACAATGCTATTACAGTTAACACCAGACAATGCTATTATAGTAAACACCAGACAATGCTATTACAGTAAACACCAAATAATGATATTACGATAAACACCAAACCATGCTATTACAGTAAACACCAAACCATGCTATTACAGTAAACACCAGACAATGCTATTATAGTAAACATCAGACAATGCTATTATATTAAAAACCAGACAATGCTATCATAGTAAACATCAGACAATGCTATTATAGTAAACATCAAACAATGCTATTATAGTAAACACCAGACAATTATTAGTAAACACCAAACAATGCTATTATAGTAAACACCAAACAATGCTATTATAGTAAACACCAAACAATGCTATTATAGTAAACACCAGACAACTGTATTATCCATTAGCACTATGCGACATTTACTAGTGCTTCAAAGCATTACTATAATGGTAAATATCAGTCAAGTATTTTCCCAATTTTAATACTTTTCAAACAGTCATTCAGTAAACCATCAAGAAGATGAATATCATAATACGTTAATATCTAGATCAATCTATTTATGTTTTATGTCAGTAACGAAACAGTTTTTCAAGTATGTGTGAATTGAAATATATGTTTTATTTTTGTGATAATAATAATTCAGACATAAACAAAGTAACCATTTACTTCTAATTTGATTATGACAGGCTTTATAGAAAGAATTCAGATAATTCTACAAGCTTCTTTCTAACACTTTAATCAGATTACACACAATATAATCATTTTCATTAGACATTATCAATTCTCTTCAATGAAGTCATCAAGTTTTCAATCATGTAAGAATTTGCAGGGGTGGATTACTTATTTAAATGCAATTCTTTGAGTCTCTAAGTACTTTTTCATTCATTTGATATGCATTGAAAAATGTTAAGCAGTCCTTAGGGTTGGTATAAAATGTGGAAACAGCACATGGGAAATATCTACATAACATATTTTTCACAAACTAGACTCATCTAATTACAAAAAATAGCACTGAAACAATAACAGCACTTACACCTCTGTAATAATTTACTGTATGACATTTTATCACTGTAGACGTGGATAGCAAACTAATTTTTTTAATTTCTCGATTTTCTATAACTTTGGTCAACTTTTTATATTTTTACATATATATATACATTTGTGTATACAAGACTAAAAATGTGACAACTTTATGACAGACATTCTCCATCGGATAACCTGTGGTTCAATACAGGTCTAACATCGTAATACATATATAATTCATCACAAATTTAGCCCAACAATGTTAGATCTGTAAATTTGCATTTGCAAATTTTTGTTCCCCTCAGTGGGATTCAAACCCTTGCTTCTGTGACATTGTGGCAACTCCGCCTGCACTGTATCCAGCACCCTAGATTTATATATATACAAGTTATCCATGTTTGATTTTAAACCTGTTTTTGGCTGAAATTTAAAATTCCTTTGGTCCTTTAATATATACCTACTTGACATTCAAAAAGGAAAATGAAACATGCACTTTTATGTTATTCTTTTATTAAGTGGTATGAAATTTATCCTAATTGTTGATACTACATCATAAAATGGTCTTTTTTTCAACAAAATTATGATCAAAATCAATTAATGGTTTGTTCAAAATTTATATAAACCCTTAAACTATAGTTGCAGTGCTTTGGACCATAAAAGGTGATGCATCAAATATCTGGTATTTGGGAGGGATATTTGTAGTCTTTTGATTTTTTTAGTCTTTGCCTTGCTATCTCATGGACACATACCCCAGGCCTAATGCTGTCATAAAAAATTTCAAGCACTATTATTATCATACTTAGACTCTTGATTTGGTGTTTAGAGGAAACATTTTGTACTTGGAGTAATGAGTAATGTTTTATGACTGTAGGCCCTGGTATAATTTATTCATATTAAACAATCAGTATCTAACTATGGGTACATATTCATATAAAACTATAAAACAAAAAATGTAAATACAATTTTAAAATCTTCAAGTGAAATGTTATGTAACTGTGCTAATATTTGAATTAAATCCAGACGTGTAGTTTTTCTTACTTATAATATGATAAGTTAGAAAGGATATTATCTTTATATCAAATAAATTTTTCTTTTTTTTTGTCTACCGATTTGAATTTCAACTCAAATTGATAATACATAAAACACATATATCTTCTTTAAGTACTGGTATAACAATATAACCAGTTACAGTATGAATAGTAAATTGCAACCTCATTTACACGATCATGTAAATCATATGTAAATTGTCATTGGATAGGCTGTTTTTTTTATCATGGTCTATATCCTAAAATTCAATCATTTTCCTAAAAGACCCCATTCTAAATTTTTGAGACAAATCATTCTGTATTAAGCATAAAATCATGTTTTAAATTAGATTGACCTTAATAGGCTAAGGCACTCAGATCTTATACATTATTGTTTTATTTTTTATGATTTTTTTCATTTATTTTATGCTTTGCTTTGAATGATCTTTATTCTGATGTTAGACACTGATCAAATAGAAATGGTCAACATATATTCTTCTTGCCAACAATCAATCAATCCTTCTTTACAGAGGTTGATTAATTGATTGATTTGTGTTTAACACCACTATCAGCACTATTGTGCTATTTTCATGACGGTCAGTTTTATTGGTGGAGGAATCTGGAGTGCATGTAGAGACCCACCAACCTCAGCAGGAAAACTGACAATCCTAGTCAATTAAGATTAACACCAAACAATGCTATTACAGTTAACACCAGAGAATGCTATTATAGTAAACACCAGACAATGCTATTACAGTAAACAGCAGACAATTAATGCTATTACAGTAAACACCAAACAATGCTATTATAGTGAACATCAGACAATGCTATTAAAGTAAACACCAGACAATGCTATTATAGTAAACACCAGACAATGCTATCACAGTAAACACCAGACAATGCTGTTATAGTAAACACCAAACAATGCTTTTATAGTAAACACCAGACAATGCTATTACAGTAAACACCAAACAATGCTATTACAGTTAACACCAGACAATGCTATTATAGTAAACACCAGACAATGCTATTACAGTAAACACCAAATAATGATATTACGATAAACACCAAACCATGCTATTACAGTAAACACCAAACCATGCTATTACAGTAAACACCAGACAATGCTATTATAGTAAACATCAGACAATGCTATTATATTAAAAACCAGACAATGCTATCATAGTAAACATCAGACAATGCTATTATAGTAAACATCAAACAATGCTATTATAGTAAACACCAGACAATGCTATTACAGTAAACACCAAACAATGCTATTATAGTAAACACCAAACAATGCTATTATAGTAAACACCAGACAACTGTATTATCCATTAGCACTATGCGACATTTACTAGTGCTTCAAAGCATTACTATAATGGTAAATATCAGTCAAGTATTTTCCCAATTTTAATACTTTTCAAACAGTCATTCAGTAAACCATCAAGAAGATGAATATCATAATACGTTAATATCTAGATCAATCTATTTATGTTTTATGTCAGTAACGAAACAGTTTTTCAAGTATGTGTGAATTGAAATATATGTTTTTATTTTTGTGATAATAATAATTCAGACATAAACAAAGTAACCATTTACTTCTAATTTGATTATGACAGGCTTTATAGAAAGAATTCAGATAATTCTACAAGCTTCTTTCTAACACTTTAATCAGATTACACACACAATATAATCATTTTCATTAGACATTATCAATTCTCTTCAATGAAGTCATCAAGTTTTCAATCATGTAAGAATTTGCAGGGGTGGATTACTTATTTAAATGCAATTCTTTGAGTCTCTAAGTACTTTTTCATTCATTTGATATGCATTGAAAAATGTTAAGCAGTCCTTAGGGTTGGTATAAAATGTGGAAACAGCACATGGGAAATATCTACATAACATATTTTTCACAAACTAGACTCATCTAATTACAAAAAATAGCACTGAAACAATAACAGCACTTACACCTCTGTAATAATTTACTGTATGACATTTTATCACTGTAGACGTGGATAGCAAACTAATTTTTTTAATTTCTCGATTTTCTATAACTTTGGTCAACTTTTTATATTTTTACATATATATATACATTTGTGTATACAAGACTAAAAATGTGACAACTTTATGACAGACATTCTCCATCGGATAACCTGTGGTTCAATACAGGTCTAACATCGTAATACATATATAATTCATCACAAATTTAGCCCAACAATGTTAGATCTGTAAATTTGCATTTGCAAATTTTTGTTCCCCTCAGTGGGATTCAAACCCTTGCTTCTGTGACATCGTGGCAACTCCGCCTGCACTGTATGCAGCACCCTAGATTTATATATATACAAGTTATCCATGTTTGATTTTATACCTGTTTTTGGCTGAAATTTAAAATTCCTTTGGTCCTTTAACATATACCTACTTGACATTCAAAAGGAAAATGAAACATGCACTTTTATGTTATTCTTTTATTAAGTGGTATGAAATTTATCCTAATTGTTGATACTACATCATAAAATGGTCTTTTTTTCAACAAAATTATGATCAAAATCAATTAATGGTTTGTTCAAAATTTATATAAACCCTTAAACTATAGTTGCAGTGCTTTGGACCATAAAGGTGATGCATCAAATATCTGGTATTTGGGAGGGATATTTGTAGTCTTTTGATTTTTTAGTCTTTGCCTTGCTATCTCATGGACACACACCCCAGGCCTAATGCTGTCATAAAAATTTCAAGCACTATTATTATCATACTTAGACTCTTGATTTGGTGTTTAGAGGAAACATTTTGTACTTGGAGTAATGAGTAATGTTTTATGACTGTAGGCCCTGGTATAATTTATTCATATTAAACAATCAGTATCTAACTATGGGTACATATTCATATAAAACTATAAAACAAAAATGTAAATACAATTTTAAAATCTTCAAGTGAAATGTTATGTAACTGTGCTAATATTTGAATTAAATCCAGACGTAATTTTTCTTACTTATAATATGATAAGTTAGAAAGGATATTATCTTTATATCAAATAAATTTTTTTTTTTTTTTTTCACCGATTTGAATTTCAACTCAAATTGATAATACATAAAACAATATACTTCTTTAAGTACTGGTATAACAATATAACCAGTTACAGTATGAATAGTAAATTGATAATACATAAACACATATATCTTCTTTAAGTACTGGTATAACAATCTAACCAGTTACAGTATGAATAGTAAATTGATAATACATAAAACACATATATCTTCTTTAAGTACTGGTATAACAATATAACCAGTTACAGTACGAATAGTAAATTGATAATACATAAAACACATATATCTTCTTTAAGTACTGGTATAACAATATAACCAGTTACAGTACGAATAGTAAATTGATAATACATAAAACACATATATCTTCTTTAAGTACTGGTATAACAATATAACCAGTTACAGTACGAATAGTAAATTGATAATCATAAAACACATATATCTTCTTTAAGTACTGGTATAACAATCTAACCAGTTACAGTATGAATAGTAAATTGATAATACATAAAACACATATATCTTCTTTAAGTACTGGTATAACAATATAACCAGTTACAGTATGAATAGTAAATTGATAATACATAAAACACATAATCTTCTTTAAGTACTGGTATAACAATATAACCAGTTACAGTATGAATAGTAAATTGATAATACATAAAACACATATATCTTCTTTAAGTACTGGTATAACAATATAACCAGTTACAGTATGAATAGTAAATTGATAATACATAAAAACATATATCTTCTTTAAGTACTGGTATAACAATATAACCAGTTACAGTATGAATAGTAAATTGATAATACATAAAACACAATATGTTCTTTAAGTACTGGTATAACAATCTAACCAGTTACAGTATGAATAGTAAATTGATAATACATAAAACACATATATCTTCTTTAAGTACTGGTATAACAATATAACCAGTTACAGTATGAATAGTAAATTGATAATACATAAAACACATATATCTTCTTTAAGTACTGGTATAACAATCTAACCAGTTACAGTATGAATAGTAAATTGATAATACATAAAACACATATATGTTCTTTAAGTACTGGTATAACAATCTAACCAGTTACAGTATGAATAGTAAATTGATAATACATAAAACACATATATGTTCTTTAAGTACTGGTATAACAATCTAACCAGTTACAGTATGAATAGTAAATTGATAATAATAAAACATATATCTTCTTTAAGTACTGGTATAACAATCTAACCAGTTACAGTATGAATAGTAAATTGATAATACATAAAACACATATATCTTCTTTAAGTACTGGTATAACAATCTAACCAGTTACAGTATGAATAGTAAATTGATAATACATAAAACACATATATCTTCTTTAAGTACTGGTATAACAATCTAACCAGTTACAGTATGAATAGTAAATTGATAATACATAAAAACATATCTTCTTTAAGTACTGGTATAACAATCTAACCAGTTACAGTATGAATAGTAAATTGATAATACATAAAACACATATATGTTCTTAAGTACTGGTATAACAATCTAACCAGTTACAGTATGAATAGTAAATTGATAATACATAAAACACATATATCTTCTTTAAGTACTGGTATAACAATCTAACCAGTTACAGTATGAATAGTAAATTGATAATACATAAACATATATTTCTTAAGTACTGGTATAACAATCTAACCAGTTACAGTATGAATAGTAAATTGAATACATAAAACACATATATCTTCTTTAAGTACTGGTATAACAATCTAACCAGTTACAGTATGAATAGTAAATTGATAATACATAAAAACATATATCTTCTTTAAGTACTGGTATAACAATCTAACCAGTTACAGTATGAATAGTAAATTGATAATACATAAAACACATATATCTTCTTTAAGTACTGGTATAACAATCTAACCAGTTACAGTATGAATAGTAAATTGATAATACATAAAACACATATCTTCTTTAAGTACTGGTATAACAATCTAACCAGTTACAGTATGAATAGTAAATTGATAATAAAACACATATCTTCTTTAAGTACTGGTATAACAATCTAACCAGTTACAGTATGAAAAATATAAATAAACAATATATTCTTTAAGTACTGGTATAACAATATAACCAGTTACAGTATGAATAGTAAATTGATAATACATAAAACAATATCTTCTTTAAGTACTGGTATAACAATATAACCAGTTACAGTATGAATAGTAAATTGATAATATAAAAACATATATCAATTCATTAAGTACTGGTATAACATTATATAACCAGTTAACAGTATGAATAGTAAATTGCATAAGTACATAAAACGATTGGGGATATTCTTCTTTATTTTTAGTACTTGCTGTATAGACAATCCAGCTAACCAAAAGTTACAGTATGATATAGTATAATTGATATAGTTAGAAACTTTACTGATATATTTCTTTAAGTAGCCTGGTATAATCATATATAACACAGTTACAGGTATGATATAGTAAATTGATAATACAAAATAAAACACATTTATATCTTCAAATTTAAGTACTGGTATATACAATATAACCAGTTATTTTCATTAATAGTAAATTGATAATACATAAAACAATATCTTCTTTAAGTACTGGTATAACATTATCTAACTTTTCAGTTACAGTTGAATTAATAAATTGATAATACATAAAACACATATATGTTCTTTAAGTACTGGTATAACAATCTAACCAGTTACAGTATGAATAGTAAATTGCAACCTCATTACACATCATGTAAATCATATGTAAATTGTCATTGGATAGGCTGTTTTTTTATCATGTCTATATCCTAAAATTCAATCATTTTCCTAAAAGACCCCATTCTAAATTTTTGAGACAAATCATTCTGTATTAAGCATAAAATCATGTTTTAAATTAGATTGACCTTAATAGGCTAAGGCACTCAGATCTTATACATTATTGTTTTATTTTTATGATTTTTTCATTTATTTTATGCTTTGCTTTGAATGATCTTTATTCTGATGTTAGACACTGATCAAATAGAAATGGTCAACATATATTCTTTTGCCAACAATCAATCAATCCTTCTTTACAGAGGTTGATTAATTGATTGATTTGTGTTTAACACCACTATCAGCACTATTGTGCTATTTTCATGACGGTCAGTTTTTATTGGTGGAGGAATCTGGAGTGCATGTAGAGACCCACCAACCTCAGCAGGAAAACTGACAATCCTAGTCAATTAAGATTAGAGTTGAGCGCACCTGCCATGTGCTGGATTTGAACTAACAACCTCAGTGTTGACAGGCTAGTGATATAGTAGCTGGACTACTTAGACCACTCTGCCACCGAGGCCAGTCTTTCTTCACATAAGAAGAGAACCATCAATAGATTATATATTAGAAATAAATGTGGATAGTGTCCACATGTGGACACAGATGATGCCCTGCTTGCATATCATATAGTTATAAAGGGACATAACAAGAACGGTAAAAGTGACGCTACCCAAATTTGAACTTGATCCAAGTTTTGTGGTAATAAGCATTGTGTGTAAGTCTCATAACATTTGGGGGGGGGGGGGGGGGGGGGGGGGGGGGGGGGGGGGGGGGGGGGGGGGGGGGGGGGGGGGGGGGGGGGGGGGGAAAAAAAAAAAAAAAAAAAAAAAAAAAAAAAAAAAAAAAAAAAAAAAAAAAAAAAAAATTGAGAATGGAATAAAATGCTCCGCAGGGCGCAGCTTGATACGACCGCAGAGGTCGAACCCTGAATAGTTGGGGCAAGTATGGACACAACATTCAAGCTTGATACAGCTCTGAATTTGGATTGTGATTAAATATTTGACACAGCATAGGTTTCTGACACAGAATGAATGTGGTCTAAGAACTTAAAAATTTTAAATTGGACATTCACCTATTATGGTCCAATATCCAAAATCTAAATACACGGTTAGATTTAGCATATCAAAGAACTCCAAGAGTTCAATTTTTGATGAAATCAAACAAAGTTTAATTTTGGACCCTTTTGACCTCAATGTGGACAAAGTTGATAACGGGGCCCAAAAATCAAAAATCTAAATACATGGTTAGATTCAGCATATCAAAGAACCTCATATATTCAATTTTTGTTGAAATCAAACAAAGTTTAATTTTGGACCCCGATTTGGACCAACTTGAAAACTGGGCCCATAATCAAAAATCTAAATACATGTTTAGATTCAGCATATCAAAGAACCCTAAGAATTCAATTTTGTTAAAATCAAACTAAGTTTAATTTTGGACCCTTTGGACCTTAATGTAGATCAATTTAAAACGGTACCAAAATTAAGAATCTAAATACACGGTTAGAGTCGGCATATCAAAGAACCCCAATAATTCAATTTTGATGAAATCAAACAAAGTTTAATTTTGGACCCTTTTGACCTCAATGTGGACCAATTTAAAACGGGCCCAAAATCCAAAAACTTAATTCACGGTTAGATTCAGCATATTAAAGAACCCCAAGAGTTCAAGAATAAAACCCCATTGAAATTGGTCAAGAAATAAGCAATTTATACAAAGTATCTTCTTTTGCACAAAACTGTGCAATTGAATATTTCTTGCAATTCGCAATACAGTGCAATTGAATATTTTTGCTATTGCACAATACTGTACAATTGAAAATTTCTTGCTATTGCAATATTGTGCTATTGGATATTTTTTTTTTTTTTTTTTTTTTTTTTTAAATAATTTTATTTGAAATGTACATTTGTTAGAGATACATAAAGTACCGGTACCTTATCCCGGTCTCGTTGACGTTAGTATATAGCATTTCATAAGGTTAGTACTTGTTAGTACACAACATACAGTATTGCTAATAAATAATGTGTAACAGAATAAAAAGAAATTACTATGATATATTATAAATCTTAGTTAAGAAGAAAAATTAATTTTTTCTGCAACCAAATTGTAAAAGTTTTTATATTTGCCTTGTTTATTTGTCAATATTTCGTAATGTTTGAGAAGTTCACTTTTAAAAATTTCAAACACATTGATTTGTTTTGTTTTCTGCTCGGATATGTAATACACTTTATATATAGTAAAAAGTATGATTGTTAGAAAATCGTTGATATTGTAATAATTTGTATCGTTTATCTTAAATCCATACAAAAGTGATGCCAGTGATATTATATGATGTCCTATTTTAAGTTTGTCTAGTATTAGTTTTATTTGATCCCAAAATGATTTTAGATATTTGCATGTCAGAAAGTAATGATCATAATCTTCAATGACATTGCATATATTACATAGAGGAGTTTTAGTTATTTTCCAAGAGAAAAGTAATTGTTTGGTTGGTAAAATGTAATGTAGAAATTTCCATCTTAACATTCTCAAATTATTATCTTGGATATAGTTAAAGATGAAGTACAGCATTTGTTCTCTTTTCCTTGTATTGTTATCTAAATTTAGAATTCGTCCATTTTTGAAATCCTATTGCTTTCTCATAATATCTATTTAAAAGCTTAGATGTAGATATCTTTCGAGGAAAATATTTTTATTGGTACCATTTTTCCTTCTCTATCTTTGAATTTAAATTGAGTCGGTAGCAACTTTTGTTTTGATTGACTCTTCTTTTATGAGCTCTTGTAACCACTGTTTTGGTATTGCTTTCATCAATTTAGTATATTCAAAACCAATTAGCATGGCAAGATAGTTTATCTAAAATCTTATTTTGATTAATTTTTCCTTTATCATCAATTATGTCATTTACAAATAAAATTTTGCTGTTTATCCAATTTTTGAAAATAAGACATTTACCATTTAATTTGATATGCTTATTGCCCCATATTAGTTGCTGTCTGATATGCTTATATGTTAGTCGATTTGATTCTTTTTCAGATTTTGAGTTTATCCATGATATAATTATTTTAAGTAAAATTCTGGAACAATTTCTTTAGTTTATTGATTAGATTAATATTGTTAAAGTCCATTTTAAATATAAGGAATTCTTGTCCAAACTTGTCTAAGTAAAATTTTGTAAGACTTTCCAATTGGGTGATGAGTCTTCATTATCAATGAGTCTTTTACCCAATTAATATTTATGGATTCTATATATTTATCTATGTCTATCATTTTAAGCCACGCAAGATAATTCTTACTTATTATAGCTCTTTTAACTTTTTCTGGTTTATTATTCCATATAAAACTATATATTATTTTTAAATTTTATAGATATTCTTTATCAATTTCTGTTACTGATGCAACATAGGTTATATTTGGTAGGATTAGTGATTTAACAAGAGTTATTTTACCTAACATAGTTAATTTTCTTTTATTCCAATCTTTAATTATTTTTTCCGATTTTTCGTATTGTCTTTGCAAGTTTAATTTTTTACACTCATTTTTATTAAGTCCAAAATATATTCCTAATACTTTTATCGGTTCTTGTGTCCACTTAATGTTCTCAACTTTATCTTTACAGGATTTTAAATTTCCGAGCCATATCCTCTGTTTTATTTCGATTAAGCTTTAGGCCTGAAAGTGATCCGAAAATTTGATAATGTTCAAAGTTAATGAAACTTTTGTTTTGAATTTAAAATAAAGTGGTGTCATCTGCAAGCTGGCTTAACTTTAGAGTATGGGTTTTATTATCTAGTTTGATTTGAAAACCTTTAAATTTTTTTCTTTTCTTAATCTACAGGCTAAAATTTCAACAGCAATAACGAAAATTATAGAACTCAGGGACACCCTTGACGGATCCCGCTTAATGCTGAAGGGTCTTGAAATCCACCCATTATTTAATATACAACCCTTTATATCTGTATATAAAGTATTTATCCACTTCAATAAAGATTTCTGAAAGCCAAATTTCTTTAATGAACAATACATAAATTCCCATTCTAACGAGTCAAATGCCTTTGAAAATCTAAAAAGAATTGCCCTGCTACGTTGAATTTTCTGAATAGTCTATAATATCTTGGATTTGTCTAATATTAAACCCAATATATCTGTTTTTACATACCCGCTTTGATCACTGTGAATGATTTTATGCAATACTGGTTTAAGTCTTGTGCAAGAGAATATGCTATAATTTTGGTATCTACATTTAATAAAGTAATTGGTCTATAATTGTCTAAATTTAACGGTCATTTTTCTTGTAAATAAGGGTAATTAATCCTAGTTTCTGTGAATTTGTCAATTCTTTTATCTAACCAGTTACAGTATGAATAGTAAATTGATAATACATAAAACACATATATCTTCTTTAAGTACTGGTATAACAATATAACCAGTTACAGTATGAATAGTAAATTGATAATACATAAAACACATATATCTTCTTTAAGTACTGGTATAACAATATAACCAGTTACAGTATGAATAGTAAATTGATAATACATAAAACACATATATCTTCTTTAAGTACTGGTATAACAATATAACCAGTTACAGTATGAATAGTAAATTGATAATACATAAAACACATATATCTTCTTTAAGTACTGGTATAACAATATAACCAGTTACAGTATGAATAGTAAATTGATAATACATAAAACACATATATCTTCTTTAAGTACTGGTATAACAATATAACCAGTTACAGTATGAATAGTAAATTGATAATACATAAAACACATATATCTTCTTTAAGTACTGGTATAACAATATAACCAGTTACAGTATGAATAGTAAATTGATAATACATAAAACACATATATCTTCTTTAAGTACTGGTATAACAATCTAACCAGTTACAGTATGAATAGTAAATTGATAATACATAAAACACATATATGTTCTTTAAGTACTGGTATAACAATCTAACCAGTTACAGTATGAATAGTAAATTGCAACCTCATTCACACCATCATGTAAATCATATGTAAATTGTCATTGGATAGGCTGTTTTTTTATCATGATCTATATCCTAAAATTCAATCATTTTCCTAAAAGACCCCATTCTAAATTTTGAGACAAATCATTCTGTATTAAGCATAAAATCATGTTTTAAATTAGATTGACCTTAATAGGCTAAGGCACTCAGATCTTATACATTATTGTTTTATTTTTATGATTTTTTCATTTATTTTATGCTTTGCTTTGAATGATCTTTATTCTGATGTTAGACACTGATCAAATAGAAATGGTCAACATATATTCTTCTTGCCAACAATCAATCAATCCTTCTTTATAGAGGTTGATTAATTGATTGATTTGTGTTTAACACCACTATCAGCACTATTGTGCTATTTTCATGACGGTCAGTTTTTATTGGTGGAGGAATCTGGAGTGCATGTAGAGACCCACCAACCTCAGCAGGAAAACTGACAATCCTAGTCAACCTCAGTGTTGACAGGCTAGTGATATAGTAGCTGGACTACTTAGACCACTCTGCCACCGAGGCCAGTCTTTCTTCACATAAGAAGAGAACCATCAATAGATTATATATTAGAAATAAATGTGGATAGTGTCCACATGTGGACACAGATGATGCCCCTGCTTGCATATCATATAGTTATAAAGGGACATAACTGAAGAACGGTAAAAGTGACGCTACCCAAATTTGAACTTGATCCGAGTTTTGTGGTAATAAGCATTGTGTGTAAGTCTCATAACATTTGGTAGAGGCTACTTTAAGTAGAGAACAGAAACTAAAAGTTCAGCAATTTTTCTATAAGTAAACACGCATTACTCTAGAACGGTTGTGTATAAGTTTTATAACATTTGGTTGAGACAAACTAAAGTTAGAGAACGGAAACGAAAAATTCAACAATTTTAAAGGTTTCATAATGTTTGTTTGGGGCAAACTTAAGTTAAAGAATGGAAACCAAATATTTTGCAATCTTTCAATTTATAAAGGGGCATAACTCAATAATGGTTAAAGTGACACTACCCAAATTCAACTTGATCTGTGTTTTATCAGTGGAAGTCAAAATTAAACATTGCATTGTATAAATCATTGATTGTAGTTGATTCAACTATAATCATGGACAAAGGAAGATAACTCCAATTTAAAAAATTACTTGATATTTAGAAGAAAATAAAAATTTCGCAATTTTTCCATTTATAAAGGGGCATAACTCTAGAACGGTTGAAGTGATGCCACAAAAATTCAAACTGGATCTGTGTTTTGTGGTAATAAGCATTGTGTATAAGTTTCATAACACTGGGTTGAAGCAAACTTAAGTTAGAGAACAGAAACTAAAGATTTTGCAATTTTTCCATTTATAAAGGGGCATAACTCTAGAACAGTTAAAGTGACACCACAAAAACTCTTGATCTGTGTTTTGTGGTAATAAGCATTGTGTATAAGTTTCATAACATTTGGTTGAGGCAGACTTAAGTTAAAGAACGGAATCTAAAAATTTTGCAATTTTTCCATTTATAAAGGTGCATAACTCTAGAACGGTTAAAGTGACACAACAAAAATTCAAACTTGATCTGTGATTTGTGGTAATAAGCATTGTGTATAAGTTTCATAACATTTGGTTGAGGCCAACTTAAGTTAGAGAACGGAAACTAAAGATTTTGCAATTTTTCCATTTATAAAGGGGCATAACTCTAGAACGGTTAAAGTGATGCCACCAAAATTCAAACTTGATCTGTGTTTTGTGGTAAGCATTGTGTATAAGTTTCATAACATTTGGTTGAGGCAAAATCAAGTTAGAGAACGGAAACCAATTTTGGGACGTACGTACATACGTACGTACAGACAGACAAGGGTAAAACTTAATGCCCCCACTGCTACGGCGGGGGCATAAAAATTTGCCTGGAAGTAAAACTGAGAATGGAAAAAGGGAATGTGTCAAAGAGACAACAACCTGACCAAAGAGCAGAAAACAGCCCAAGGCGGGCTTCAGCTGGCCCCTTAACAATTATGTATACTAGTTCAGCAAAAATGGATGTCACACTAAACTGGGAAACATATAAATGAACCAAAATTTAAAAAAAACATACAAGACTAACAAAGGTCAGAGATTCCTGACTTGGGACAGGCGCAAAAATGTGGCGACGTGGAAAGACCTTGTCATTAGTGTTTTTATGCAAATGGTCTCCAGTTAAACTCCAGTCTCCAGTTCACTGCAGTTTTGTTTAAATTCCAGAACAAGATGTTGGGTGACACTGGTACTACTATGTGAAATTCAGGAGAATATTTCAGAAAACTTTTTCCACCAATATTACATGCAAATTTGTTAATTGACTTAGTGATGTATAATTTGATTACCTAATGACTTTTACTCACAACTGTCCTTTTGTGGTATATGAACAAGAATTTCATTCTACCAATTAATGTAGATTCATTATTATTCATAGGAGTACCAATTTTCTTGGATTTCTGAGGTACAGGCGAATCTTAAATTCAATTAGTCAATGAAGAAAACATTTTCTATATGATTTTATGCAGACTTTGGCAAAACCTGAAGAAATCAAATATCCACCAAATTATATTTTTTTCTCATTCCACGATAATTTGGCCTAGACATAAATAAATAGAGCAACATTAATCAGTTGAGTTGAGTTACAACAGCAACTTGGAAATGGAAAATTTCCTCTTGCTCAGAGTATAACAATAAGTCAGTAAAATGATGCTACACCTGTCCAATTAGTCACACCTGTTCAGTTAGCCATATGTTTGCCTTTGTATAAAAATGCTTTTAGCAAAGCTAAATAAATTTAGTGTCTTTGCATTTTCATGTTTGCAACAATAAATGTCAGCTGTGATTAGTTAACCTCTAACAAGTATATTAGTTTAGTATATTATTTAATTACAAAATCTTCATAAAAATTAATATAATATTTCTTGTCGACAGTACCATATTCTTTCATAATAAAATCTCAAGAAAAATTACTACTTAAGAATTGAATGCTTATTTTTGTAAATTTATTGGGGTGTAAAAGTGTTGACCGAAGTACATTTTGTACGAAGTGCGGAAGCGCTTCATTCTAAAAATGTGCGAACGGTCAACGCTTTTACAACCCTATAAAATTACTAAAAGAAGCATTCAATACTAGTTATAATTACATTTTTTTTGCTAGGATCATGAAAACACGATTTCTATCAAGTTTTTCTTTTATTCACCTGTGCACTTTATTGTGGAAGCTTGTGTCATCATGAATGTTACATTTCATTTTGAAATGAAGGTTAATTTCAGAATGACGCGAGATTGCTGTTAGCCAATCAAAATAACGTATTATAATGAAACATTTCAGAATGACCCGAGATTGCTGTTAGCCAATCAAAATAACGTATTATAATGAAACATACATGTAATGTAATTATATCATTTTCATTATTAAAGATTTGTTTGTATTTTCCTTCAAGACATGAGAGTTGTCTCATTGACACTCATACCACATCTTCTTATATCTATCTATGATACCTCAGCATACAAGAAGTTCACATGAATTGCATCTGTAATAATAAGAAATAATAAGGCTTTCATAAAACAATTAGGCCATAAGAGAAACAACTTGCTATCACATACTGAAGCAACTTCTACCACCTTATCATAAGACAACAGGTTCAAATTGAGGCAATTGTTGTCAAAGATTAAAGCATTCCCCTCAAAATCTTTTAGTAAACTATGGTACTGCTGTAACATCTTGAAACAAATGTTCCAACATGACCTATAGCTTGTGAAAAACTGAGGTATTTTCTGTAACTGGTTAAAATACTTGTTCTCACAACAGCATCAGACATCTGGGGAAGATAGCTGTTCTCACACAACATCAGACAACTTGGAAGATTGAGGTATTTGCTGTAACTGGTTAAACTAGCTGTTCTCACAACAGCATCAGACAACTGGGAAGATTGAGGTATTTGCTGTAACTGGTTATACTAGCTGTTCTCACAATATTATCAGACAACTGGGGAAGATTAAGGTATTTGCTGTAACTGGTTAAACTAGCTGTTCTCACAACAGCATCAGAGAACTGGGAAGATTGAGGTATTTGCTGTAACTGGTTAAACTAGCTGTTCTCACAACAGCATCAGAGAACTGGGAAGATTGAAGTATTTGCTGTAACTGGTTTAACTAGCTGTTCTCACAACAGCATCAGACAACTGGGGAAGATTGGGGTATTTGCTGTAACTGGTTAAACTAGCTGTTCTCACAACAGCATCAGACAACTGGGGAAGATTGAGGTATTTGCTGTAACTGGTTATACTAGCTGTTCTCACAACAGTATCAGACAACTGGGAAGATTGAGGTATTTGCTGGAACTGGTTAAACTAGCTGTTCTCACAACAGCATCAGACAAGTGGGAAGATTGAGGTATTTGCTGTCATTGGTTAAACTAGCTCAGCAGTTCTCACACAACATCATCAGACAATTTGGGAAAACTGAGAAGGTTACTGACTTAGATTTAAGCAACTGTTCCCAACACATCATTAGGCAACTAGGGAAAACAGAGATATTTGCTGTCACAGATTTAAGCAATTATTCCCATAACATCATCAGGCATCTATGTGAAAATTGAGGTCAGAGTTGTTGGCCTATTAATATTATTTGGCACAACTGGTTATTCTTATGGTTGCAAGTTCAATTTATTACCATCTGATTATAGATAGATGCCAGGAAAATTATCTGATCCACACTTGATTTTATTTGCTCAGTACTTAAATATTACATTTTATATTTGCTTACTTGTTGCCCATATAAAATCATACTTTAAGTTTTAAAGTCTTTAATTAAACATAAAAGTTATAAGATTGATTGATTGGTTGTTGTTTGCTTTACATCCAGTGGCAAATATTTCATGCATATTCAGGCAGATAAGAAGATGTTGTGTGATTGTCAATGAGACAACTGTCCACCAGTGAACAATTGATGTAGATGTTAGCATTTAAGTCTAATTTTTCCAATTCTTTTTAATACATTGTACTTCTATTAAAATTTGCATACCATTAAATGTATATATAGTCATTTACTTCTATTAAAATTTGCATACCATTAAATGTATATATAGTCATTTAACCATTTTAAACTCAATTCAAATAGTTCATTTTATGAAAAAGTACCCTATTATAATTGGCAAACAATATTGGAAAGCAACAATACTAAATATGGAATAAATTATGGCTTATTAAAAGCAGTGTATACATCTCGGTATAAGTTTCAAAAGGAGCTGACAGGTAAAATCTTATTTGGACAAAGAATCTCAAATTGTTGATATTATCCATATCTATATAAATCTATCTGTTGTTTAAGTTGACTGAGCCTGTCTAGTACTTATGTAAATTATTAAACCAAATGACTTATTATGTCCTTGGTTTGTCATAATTAGGAAAAATTACAGAGTACACTGTAAGAAGAGAGAAAATGCAATCCAGATACAGAAAAACCACAAAATTACCACAAATAAAAAATATCGTGGATAATATCAATGTTTTTACATGTAATTTTAAAGGTTTGGCTACTAAAGTAACTCATCAGACAACTGCTATAAGGTACAAACCACCCAAGAAAATTAACAGGAAAGAATGCAGACATACTACATCTTGGCCAAACCAATTAACAAAAAACACTGTCATTTCCAGAAGGAGCTGTTTTATGAAGACAATATAGTATTGTACCTCATGTTTAATTAGACTGATGGCTGTCAGAGGTCTACAAAGATATGTGTCTTTCAAGTATACTGTCATCTCTCACTGATCGTTAAAATTTCAACAGTTTTTGTTAGGTTACATCATCCACATTGCCATTTTAATTATCTGAAGATACCAAACACATAATTAATTATTATTTAAAACTTCTAAAATAGATACTCAGCCTTGACAATAGATACCAGTGGAATGAATAAACAAGAGGCTCTAAATGGCAATGGCTGTTTGTTGGACAAAGCAGTCTAACAGATTTCATGACAAACTAGAATGGAACCCGATTCACTCACCCAGCATTTATGCATAAATATTGTCTTTATTCTGAATGAATATTAAATCTATGTTTCCAGTACTGAGTAATTGGCATGTCTAACCATTACAAACCAGACACTTGTGATGACAAAAGTTTGTTAAATTGCCTTAGTTGTTATTTTATGGTCTCTGGGAAGACTAAGGCAAAGATGCCTCTTTCCTGGAGTGCATTATCCCCTTAAGTCTTAAAAAACAACTACATGCTAAGGTAAAGGTTGGCAATGACAGGTTAAGTTAAGTTTGCTTGTTGGCTTTCATAATCATTTTGCTAGTGAGATTGTAGGAATTGTTAAGGAGACTTTTTATACAACCATCAAGTTTACAGTCCTACATACAGCCCTCATATTGAAAAGTTTTACACAACTACTGTTGAGATAAAAACAACATAAAATTTAAGTGGCTATCAACAATCATTTAATGAAATTTGTCAAATTTGTAATTTTTCAGTAAAATTAACATTACACAGGTTGGTTCAGATATCTTACTAGCTACAGTGAAAATTTCTACATCCTTTGTGATAAAACTAGTGTACATAGATGTCATTGGTTTTGTGCAAAACATGAACTATAATTTCAGGTGTACATATAATACACATAATATACATAAAAACAATTTCATGACTTTTTGCTAGAGATGAAGTTCTTCTTTTCAGTTATTTTGCACTTACATGTATCACACAATTAAAGTTACTAAAATTAATAACAAACAAGAGGCTCTCAAGAGCCTGAATCGCTCACCTGTAGTTTTAAATTTATTTAAATTTTTCATCAAAGTTTTTCTTTTGCTTCTAAGTTTTTAATGTATAATTAATAAGTGTGGACACAAACCAGTGTGGATAGTATCCAGCATTCTGAAAGTATTGCATGGCAATTAGGAAAGGTGAGCTAAAAACAATAAACGAAAAGCAAATATGAAACACAGCAACAAATGACAACCACTAAAATTATTGGATTTTGAGTTGTGCTAGGAGGGATAAAATTTATGTACTGTATCCAAACCCTGTCTTTAACAAGGGACTGTGGTGTTACAGCACAACATAAGAACAAACATTTATTTTTTTTTAAATAGACTTCCTGTATGTATCAGTGTGTTTTTTATTCCACATTAGCTAGAGATACAAAATTTATTGGTGATAGGTTTATATCTCACAAAACATGTATAACTTGCTGAATTTTTGTGTATGTCCCAATTCAGGAACATCTAGGTAGCTTTTGTTAGTCTTGTATGTAGATCTTACTTTGCTGAACATTTTTACTGTTTACAGTTTATCTTTATCTATGATAATATTCAAGATAATAACAAAAAACTGCAAAATTTCATTAAAATTATCAATTTAGGGGAAATAACCTAAAAATCGGTTGTCTGATTTGTCTGAAAATTTCAGGACAGGTACTTATTGACCTAATGAACACTTATACCCCATGTCAGATTTGCTCTGAATGCTTTAGATTTTGAGATATAAGTCAAAAACTGCATTTTACCCCTATGTTCTATTTTTATCCATGGCGGCCATGTTTTTGACGAAACAGAAAATAAAACACAAAATTTATTCCAGATACCCTAAGGATCATTCAGCTTAAGTTTGGTTGAAACTGGTTCAGTAGTTTCAGAGAAGAAGGTCTTTGAAATAGTTTACACCGTTAGGACGACGACGGACGCCAAATGATGGCAAAAGCTCACATTTCCTTTTAGGAAAGGTGAGCTAAAAAGGGGGGTTGAAAAATTAAAACGAAATTTTCATTTAAATTTTATAAATGAATAAAAAATCTATAAATATCAGGAATCATAACGTTTTTCTTTTTCAAAAAATTTAAAATTTAACTAAGGCTCTAGGAGAATCTGCTCCCCTCCACACACACATGCACACACCTTATTATTATTACAGGACAAATGTAATTGTTATTTTATTATTTAGTCATATCAGAAACAACATTCTAATTCTAAGCTGACCAATCTCTGCAGTTACTTGTTAATGCTTTGTGCTTAGCGGAGAAGCAGCAAATACCAATCTTATTTTGACTTGACTTACTCTGTCTGCCTGTCTGGAACCAACCACCTCCAACCCTATTTGAATCAAAATGTCCAATTCTCAATGAGCATAAAAATAATTACTTTTCTACTTTTTTTCTTAATTTTTCCTAAAGTGAAATCTCCATCTATGACTATTTTTCAAGGGAAGCCTGTAGTCTGAGGTAGAGTTTACATAGTTTGGAGTCATATTACACCATCTTGTACTAGTTTGGAGTCATATTACACTATTTTGTACATAGTTTGGAGTCATATTACACCATCTTGTACTTGTTTGGAGTCATATTACACTATTTTGTACATAGTTTGGAGTCATATTACACTATTTTGTACATAGTTTGGAGTCATATTACACTATTTTGTACATAGTTTGGAGTCATATTACACTATTTTGTACATAGTTTGGAGTCATATTACACCATCTTGTACTTGTTTGGAGTCATATTACACTATTTTGTACATAGTTTGGAGTCATATTACACCATCTTGTACATAGTTTGGAGTCATATTACACCATCTTGTACATAGTTTGGAGTCATATTACACTATTTTGTATATAGTTTGGAGTCATATTACACTATTTTGTATATAGTTTGGAGTCATATTACACTATTTTGTACATAGTTTGGAGTCATATTACACCATCTTGTACATAGTTTGGAGTCATATTACACTATTTTGTACATAGTTTGCAGTCATATTACACCATCTTGTACATAGTTTGCAGTCATATTACACCATCTTGTACATAGTTTGGAGTCATATTACACTATTTTGTACATAGTTTGGAGTCATATTACACTATTTTGTACATAGTTTGAGTCATATTACACTATTTTGTACATAGTTTGAGTCATATTACACCTTCTTGTACTTGTTTGAGTCATATTACACTATTTTGTACATAGTTTGGAGTCATATTACACTATTTTGTACATAGTTTGAGTCATATTACACCATCTTGTACTTGTTTGGAGTCATATTACACCATCTTGTACTTGTTTGGAGTCATATTACACTATTTTGTACATAGTTTGAGTCATATTACACCATCTTGTACATAGTTTGGAGTACACCATCCTGTATTGAGTCATATTACACTATTTTGTACATAGTTTGAGTCATATTACACTATTTTGTACATAGTTTGGAGTCATATTACACTATTTTGTACATAGTTTGGAGTCATATTACACTATTTTGTACATAGTTTGGAGTCATATTACACTATTTTGTACATAGTTTGGAGTCATATTACACTATTTTGTACATAGTTTGAGTCATATTACACCATCTTGTACATAGTTTGGAGTCATATTACACTATTTTGTACATAGTTTGAGTCATATTACACTATTTTGTACATAATTTGGAGTCATATTACACCATCTTGTACATAGTTTGGAGTCATATTACACTATTTTGTACATAATTTGGAGTCATATTACACCATCCTGTACTTGTTTGGAGTCATATTACACTATTTTGTACATAGTTTGGAGTCATATTACACTATTTTGTACATAGTTTGGAGTCATATTACACCATCTTGTACATAGTTTGGAGTCATATTACACTATTTTGTACATAGTTTGGAGTCATATTACACCATCTTGTACATAGTTTGGAGTCATATTACACTATTTTGTACATAGTTTGAGTCATATTACACCATCTTGTACACAGTTTGGAGTCATATTACACCATCTTGTACATAGTTTGGAGTCATATTACACCATCTTGTACATAGTTTGGAGTCATATTACACCATCTTGTACATAGTTTAACTTTTTACAGATAAAAATTAAAACAATAATATATTTAATTGAAAGTGACAAGTACTTAGATAATACAAGCTTATCTGACATTTAACACTAGATGAAAGAGCACTCCAGAATAGGGAAAAATAGAGGTCTGTGTGGGGTATATGTAAAATTACATACTAGTTAAGAATTATTTTGTGAATACTTTAGCCAGCTATGAACCATTTGAATACATCTGTGTTCATACACTAATTTGACATTTGAATACATCTGTGTTCATACACTAATTTGACATTTGAATACATCTGTGTTCATACACTAATTTGACATTTGAATACATCTGTGTTCATACACTAATTAGACATTTGAATACATCTGTGTTCATACACTAATTTGTCAGCTATGAACCATTTGAATACATCTGTGTTCATACACTAATTTGATATTTTCCACTACTAATTGACTATAAGAGCATTTAGGATTGAAAAAAGTTTTTTTTAATAATAACAATTTTATTTGAAAACAAATATGCTGATTTTATATATATTGTTGAAGACCTTATGTTGACCTCTAGATGACCTCTATGATATTTTGTGTCATTTTTTTTCTATTGTCATTCACATATATCCTACATATCCTTTTTATTCTTTTAAAAAATAAACTATAATTAAAGAGTTCATAAATTTTGCAAGGTAAGGACATACAGCACCATCTTACAAACATTCAAAGACCATAACTCCTGAATGGCAAATGTAAAAAATCTTTAATTTCAAAGTTGACTACCATTTTGTCATGAGAAATAACAATACAATGAAAAAAGTATTGTTTGAATAGTTCTCAAGTTAATGCAAAGAAACAGAAATGAATAAAAGGAGCCCTATTAAAAAACTCTCTTCAGTATGTAACAATAAAAACTTAGCTTTGCATTAACTTCCTCAAAAATCATGTGGTTATAATCTATTGTAGAATGAATATGTACATCTGCTATGTTAAAATAATGACATGCTTTGATAAGAATTGAGGATATTTTGATGAATCTAAATGAACCAAATCCTTATGTGTTTCAAATAAGCCAGCAGTTTATTTTATCATTCTGCACAAAGCCCATAAGTTGAAAGACTGCCTCAAGTTGGTATTAAAAATGGTCTGATATTTCAAAATATTGAAGCCTGTGCTCTGTGCTATCAAAGTACTACTAAATGGACCTCAACTATATTCACTAAATTTATAGGACTCAAAACGTGTGATTTCTGTCATTGACTAAGGACAAAAAGCTTTTTCCTAATTGTACTCATACTCACTTTAACCATTGGAGTATTATATTGACAATATAATACTCTTGCTTTAACTTACATAGGATTTTGGTGCTATACTAAATAATTCATACAAAAATCAAAACCACAAATAAGACTTCTAGCTGTCATGACAAAATCCAATAAAATACATGAAAACTAATTTCCTTGGAGGCTCACAGGCACTGTTCATTATGTAATGTTAAGACTAGACATTGTATTTTATTTATGAATGAAAACATATGAATAAACAAAATAACATATGTATGGTAATATTTAGCTGAATCATGAAGATGTCAAATTAGTTATGAGACTTAATGAAACACCCACTTTCACTGATGGGGATAATTGACATTAATTCCTGACAACCTTATTCTCCCCAGCAATGGATATTGCAATATTTTCAAAAGGGGTTAATTTTACTATTTATTTGAGTGCTTTAAATCCATGAGATAAGTAATTTTATCAGAAAATTACAAACAGATGCCCCTGCCCACATAATATACAAACAGACAGGAGTAGCATCAGGTATTTCTAAAGGAAAGGGATAGGCCTAATAATATAGCCTGGTTTAGGGTGGTAAATGCATACAAAAACTGGACAGGAACAATCCTATGTAAGCTGCTTCATCTTAGTGACTTGCATACCACCAATTAATGATTCACACCTGCCTAATAGTCAAATTATCTCCATGGGAAATTTTAAGCACAAGAAGACCTAATGCATCTTTTATACATGTCATTTGTGCTTTTAATATGATATTATATGGTATTTTGAATGAGTATATATATTCTAAAACGCTATTCAAACTCCTTTAATGAATATGAACCCGGCTTTCTACTATACTGAAACACTAACAAAGTACTCAAACTCAATCTAAATATGTGTTTAGTGGTCTCTAATAATTTCCAAATTTCAAATGATTTGGAGGAGGCCTGCTAAGTTATCATCTGAAAACGGAATACTTTGCAATTTTCCACTTATCAAGGGCATATCTCTGGAAAGATAACAGTGAAATTGATAAAAATTGAAAGGGATCTGTGTTTAATGGTCCCTTACAAACTTTCCCTATTTAAAAAGAAAGGCTTATCCAACTTTTTGTCAAAACTCGACCTGGATTGTGTAAAGGTCCCTAACATCAGTGCAAATTTTGGATGATTTGGTGGAAGCTTACTTAAGTTATTGTCTAAAAACCAAAGATTTGGCTTAATTGTTTCCCCTTTATTTATATATAGTGGTCCCTAAATATATAACCTTTCCCAATTTCAAAAGGTTTGGTGAAGGCTTACCCAAGTTTTGTCAGAAATCCAAGAATTAGCTTTTTCACTTTATCAAGAGGTATAACTCAGGAAAGAGAAAGTAAAATCAGTCTTTGAACTGTATCTGTGTAAAGTGGTCATTTACAACATGTGCAAATTTCAAATTTTCAAATCATTTGGTGAAAGTTTATTACTCAAGTTATTGTCTGGAAACCCAACTTGATATCCACTTTATCAAGAGGCATAACTCTGGAAAGACATAAGTAAAATCTGTTAGAATTAAAATGGATCTGTGTCCTGTGGTAATTTCAACATTTCCAAATTTCAAATAAAGTTTGTATGTTTTTTTTCTTTTGGCAATTTAGTTATCAGGGTTTTCTACACATTGATATTGAACTGTGAGCCACAATATGAACCTTTATGGCAAGGGAGTCCAGCGAACATGCAAAAAAGTTTCAAATTGTGTAGAGAGGGTGATATTTTCTGATATCTATAGGCAGAAATCCCAATAATCTGTTTATCATGCTATTTATTGGTCTTTTTCTACTCCCTAAGACAGTTTTACTCTTGACAAAAGTAAGCTTGATAAAGATGCTTCACACATTGTTATGTCAATGATATATAACTTCTCCTTACACATAGGGACATCACTGATAAGTTCTGTTCATGTTTCAAAGCTGTGATATGAGAATTACAGAGCCACTGAGCAGGGTGATATTTGTGAAGGGAAGGACGATTATCTGTTTTATTGGACTTCTGGTTTTTGATCACCCCATTGGTATCTTCTTCTCTTTTTGTACCTAACCAAACTATACTAAAAACTTTCAAACTTGATTTATAAATTATTTCATACCAGCATGAATTATGTTTTTCCTCTGAAACCCATTTTCTGTTAGTATTTTATATAAGGACACATCTGTCTATTGTTGACAAAAGCCAATTTCAATCTAACTGGTTTCATTTCTATTTATTTATAATAGCAATTATATCCCTTTTGTCAAAATATGCATCAAATGTAGGTAAGGACTAAAAAAGCTGTTCCCTCGCGTAACCAAACGGTTATATCACGGTCATATCATGCTTCTATCAGGTTGTAACCACTTCCCACTGGTGTCTTATGATGTATGAGTCCACATAATCAGTTCTGTCACATGGCTTGCAGTCCATGTAACCAGCAGAATCTGGCTTGAAACCAGGTTTCTACAGGTATTACAGTGCATTGATACCAGATTTACGACGTTACTAGACTCAACAGTTATGGCAGTGAAAACATAAACTAGATTGAACTTTATAGGATTATTAATAAATTTCTTGAATTACAAAACCAGATCTTGATTTGAATTAGATCTCGTGTATCATCAATCTGATTATGAAAACAGAAGAATTTACAGGAACTTCAAGAAAGTAATTCTGTCATATGTAGAGAATTTGTACATTTATCACATGTTTACTACAGGGATTAAATCTAAGAATGTTGTGGGTTGTAGCTTGAGTAATCAGTAGTCAAAAAAGATTCCATGCTCAATTAGAAAGATAAAAAGAAACACCCAATTTATAATAAAAATAAAGTCAAACTCCATAGGAAAGCACCGATTATGACCTAATATTCTTGCCCATTGTTTTAGAAATTTTACACTACATGTCAAATTAATTACAAAAATAACATTGGGGTGTTTAGCCCTAAAATATAGGGACAGAAACATATTTATTGCATCTTTTATGCAACATGTATTTTCATTGGCAACTGTTTGTCATCAAATCCACAGTTGACGGATCAGTAGCTAAGAGTTAACTGATTACTTTTGCTAAGCCTTAGAATGGAAATAACAGAACTGTCTTTGAAAAATTGCATCTGTCAACTGGGGATTTCATGGTCACAAATATTGATGGTTCTATTGACTCTGCTCTATGACATCGGTAAAATTGCATTTGCAAATCCCCAAATGACTGTGGCAACTCTTCAAAAACAATACTGTTATTAGTTAACTGTTAACATTGGCATGGCAAATAAAACTGAAAGAGAGTATCACATACAATGAACATTATAGTCTAACACAGACACAAACACTCCATATAAGCAAGCTGTCTGTTACATGTCTGTTAGATTGTTTGTGATAATAGATTGGGGATTATTTTTTATACTCTCATTCTAGATTGTTACTCTGATCGTCTTAATTCCATCTTTTTGTAAATGAAATAAAACACAAATTATTTATTTTTACCTTCATCAGGAATGATCAAACACAAACAAAAACACAAACACAAACACAAAACACAAACACAAACACAAACATGCATAAGACCTAAACATGTAAAGGGCTTTATATGACCAAAAGTCATTAATTCATAAGACCTAAACATGTAAAGGGCTTTATATGACCAAAAGTCATTAATTCATAAGACCTAAACATGTAAAGGGCTTTATATGACCAAAAGTCATTTATTCATAAGACCTAAACATGTAAAGGGCTTTATATGACCAAAAGTCATTAATTCATAAGACCTAAACATGTAAAGGGCTTTATATGACCAAAAGTCAGTAATTCATAAGACCTAAACATGTAAAGGGCTTTATATGACCAAAAGTCAGTAATTCATAAGACCTAAACATGTAAAGGGCTTTATATGACCAAAAGTCAGTAATTCATAAGACCTAAACACGTAAAGGGCTTTATATGACCAAAAGTCATTAATTCAATAATGGTTATCTTAAATTCATTGATATTTTAAACTTTTATTCATTTTTTTTTTTATACTACACTATAATAATTGTTACCTCTGTTTATTTTTTCCACTGCCTTAATTTGATATATAAATGAAAATTTAAACTATAAACATATCACAAATACCTTCCAAAGAGATCTATTTCTCTTGCATATTGAACAATTGTCAGACAGCTTATTATTCTGGAATTGTAAAAATAGTGCACTATAAATCATCTAGTTATTCTGGGGAGTTTTGTGAGAGGAAGTCAAGCTAAGCTGTACATTTAAACAGACAAAGACACAACAACATTTTTGCATACTATAGTCATAAAATATTATGATGTGAATGACACTGAAGAATAAGACAGAGAATTAACAGAATGGTTCTCCCCAGTTCATTTTCTTAAATCAATTAGTCACTCATTTTACAATTCTAAATTTAGAAAATGAACTTTGGGAGTCATGTTTTGCAATGTTTCATCACAGGGAGCATACATGTACAAAATCCACATTCCAGTTAATCAAAATTTCAATACATTATAAACAGGAATTTGATAATATTAGCAGTATCTAAATTAATGAAGCAGGAATTCGAAAATTAGCAGTATCTTAAAACCACAAATACAATATCAGACAGATGCATTTAATGTCAGGTGATACAGGCAATTATGAATAATATGATATCAACTTGAATTTAGATAAACAATATTTTTGTATTACATAACATTATGTATTCTTTTCTTTGATTTCATATCTAAAATCTCTTTAAAAATATAATATATATTAGTAGTCTTTTAACATTATTATGTAATAAGCAGGTGTTAATTAACATACCATTAAAGTTTATCTATAGAGGAATTCCATTACTCAAATTTGATACACACAAAATGACAGTCAGTTAAACATTATATAATTTATTTATTTTCATGTATTATTTCTAGCATTAGTGATTTAAGCACAAATTTTGTGCTGAGTTTTCGTAAAGGTATTTGGAATTTTATACAGAGTTTTCAGAAAGGTACTTAAATTATGTACAGAGTTACCGTAAAGGTGCCTTAAATTTTGAACTGAGTTTTTTGTTAAGGTACCTTAAATTTTGTACTGAGTTTTATTAAAGGTACCGCAAATTTTGTACTGAGTTTTATTAAATGTACCTGAAATTTTGTACTGAGTTTTAGTAGAGGTACCTTAAATTCTGTACTGAGTTTACGCAAAAGTGCATTAATTTTGTCAGAGTTCAGGCAAAGGTATCTTAAATTTGGTACTGTGTTTACATAAAGGTACCTTTTAGATCCAGATTTCTTAACACCAAACAATATTTTAATAACGATTAAAACAACTATTAAGAACTGTTTAGTCTGAAAGATAAAATGCTATCATAGTAAGGGTACGAACTGTTGTATGCTCTATAATAAGCAATTTGAGAAAGTTGTTCATTAGAATTGGATGGTTTGAAATTTTTATTAAACTGATTTAAAAATAAGAAGATGGCACATGCCAAGCATACTATCTGGTAGACACAGGGGACTTAAGCTATCTGTTTACCTGACTGACAGCTATATATGTTTTTTTTAAATGAGAAAGTATTATTGTTACAATGTTAACATTTCAAATCACCAGGTAGTTATATATCTTCAAGGGGAGTGTTTAGTATCAACAGTATAATGAAACATTCGTATGATGAGGGAATTATACAGGGAAATTCAAAGTCAATTTTCAAGTGACTTCATATTTTGAGAAATGAATGGGAAAATCTTTAGCTCAACCTTGAATTATATTAAAAGTCATTACTCCATATACTGAATATGTCTGGTGAAGACTTAACTATCTTTAACTATTGATCCTTTGACCTAAAGTTTTCTTTGACCTCTGGCATTTTAATCAATTTCCATGCTGATCATGTATAACCATGGTCAGCATTGCACTGATAATTTGCTGACCTTTGACACTGACAGATCAATCATACCTCATCTTCTTATTCTTATATAAGATAGAATTTTGATTTTGATAATATTCACGCCAAATGTGCACATTTGTTTAGTTTGTATTGCCTTAATAGTTAGCAATCCAAGATCTTTGCTTGTCCTCAGCATTTGTACGGTTTAGGGGGAAATCTTCGCTAGTGGTTTATTATTGCTAAGTTCACGATTACGATCAATCTCAAAACTATCTCCAAAATTTAATCTTTAAAAAGGCATATCAGAATTAAAGACATGCAAAATTAAAACCTTACAAACAGGTTTGGTCTTTGAAATTGTGAAATATAAACCTGCAAAAATTAAACCATATAGAGTTATACAATTAGAATTATCTCCTCATTGTCATTAAGTCATTTACATCCAAGTCTATTAGACTCAACTCCTATATGTCTGGGTATCAAAACCTTGCAGATCTTTCTTCATTTCATCTGCTTTTTTATGAATTTCACTGCATCACGTTACATTGATCACATCCTTCTCTTTACATGAATTGTAAGAAATCATAAGATCTTGATTGATTATAACCACCACAACACCATTCCCAATCTGGTCCCCTGTAACCAAGATATCTTACTACATGCTTAACAAGTAGATTAATTCTATCCCCCCTCCCAAAAAAAATAGTATGAGTTTCAAAAAAAATCCAAATTTTATGTCAGTACAATAGTTGAATTTCACCAAACATAAAAGAATGATGTATGTCTTGTCTGTTTATTTCACATTAGACATGTGAAAATATCCCACACAACCAGTTTTAAAGGATAGATTAAATTTATATGTCTCAAAAAATTTGTCATTTATTTTTCCAGTAAAGGGGTCCTTAGATCTTACCTTATGATAGAAATTTGATATCTTGCATTTAATGGAAAATGGTCAAAAAATTTTATACATTATGTATTTTGAAAGTTATTACCTAAATCAGAATGCATTGAAATGCATTATATATTATTAAGTAGCATAAATTGTTCCTGTACAATAGTACTTTAAGTTTTTCAGCCTCTTTATGACCAAAACAGCATCACTCTAATAAAAGAAAACAATCATACATTAAAAGCATATGACTGATTCATTATAGATATTCATAAAATAATGATAATATAAAATACACTAAAAGGCAATTTATATACAATTTTATAGGTAAAATGTAATAGTGCTGAATAGGGCAAAGCAATAATTGTAAAAAAAAGGTTGTATAGGTTATAAATCAAATGTTAAATAATGTAAAATATAAATAAAATATGGCTATGTTGAAAGAAGCCCACGTATTCATAGGAATGAATTATTTATATATCTGTATCAACACTACATGTGCAGTAACATTAAATTCACAGTATAAATAAAGTCTGTTTGTTCTGACAGCAGAATAGACCTCTCGAAACAGAAAACTTATATAAAAATAAGGAGATGTGGTATGGTTGCCAATGAGACAACTTAATAACTTACCAGAGCCCAAATGATGCATAGATAAGAAATTAAAGGTCACCGTACAGGCTTAAAAAATGAAAAAAACCTCATACCATTAGAGTCAGCTACAAAAGGCCCCAATATGAAAAATGTGAACCAATTCAAAAGAAAAATCTAACATCCTCTGCATACTTGAATTCAATGTTTGCCTTCTGAAACATTGTTTGTATATTTAACTGAGGCAGCTACCTTAGAAAAAAAGAAGTAAAACTAAACAAAAACAAAAAATGAAATTTTTCTCAATTGGCATTGTCAATCAAATCTCTATTAAGACTGATTAGCATTAAGACAGCTTTTGAGTGTGCAGCATATTAGAAGTATAAGGAGTAGCGACCATCTGTAAGATTTTAACTATTGCTTTTGTAAAGTTATGCATCATCAGTAATTTTAACTATTGCTTTTGTAAAGTTATGCATCATCAGTAATGGTACATTTGTAACTTTCAAACCACAAATTGATAACTCTGCATGCACAACACTGACACTGTACAGTATTAATAGTCAGTTACTACTGTAAATCAGAAATTATTGCATGCATTTATTATTGCGATTTTGTCATTTTAGACTAAAATGCAATTTTTATTTTAGCGATAGTGAAAAAAATTATCTAATATTCTTATATAAAAATTTAAAATGCGAGTTTAAACTATTGCGATTACAACCCTGTCGCATTTTTCACAATAATAAAAACATCGCAATAATTTCTGAATTTACAGTAATTGAAAGTCTAATAAACTATGCTTATTGTATTACTAAAGTGAACATTCAAAGGCAAAAAATCAACAATAGGTTTTCATGACTGACAAGTTATAACAACTGATAGATAGTCTACTTATACAAGGACATGGTGTCTACTTATTAAAACCAACAGGGTGACTACTTATAATAACTGACAGGTGGACTACTGATCATAACTAATGACAATGACTGGCAGTGTGTGGCCACTGATCATGACTGGTAGGGTGTGGCCACTGATCATGACTAAAAGGGTGACTAATGATCATGACTGGCAGTGTGTGGCCACTGATCATGACTAAAAGGGTAATTAATGACCATGACTGGCAGTGTGTGGCCACTGATCATGACAAATAGGGTGACTAATGACCATGACTGGCAGTGTGTGGCCACTGATCATGACTAATAGGTTGACTAATCAATGACTGAGTGTGAGGCCACTGATCATGACTAAAGGGTGACCATGAAGTGTGTGCCACTGATCATGACAAATAGGGTGACTAATGACCATGACTGGCAGTGTGTGGCCAATGATCATGGCTAATAGGTTGACTAATGACCATGACTGGCAGTGTGGCCACTGATCATGACTAAAAGGGTAACTAATGACCATGACTGGCAGTGTGTGGCCCCTGATCATGACTGATAGGTTGACTAATGACCATGACTGGCAGTGTGAGGCCACTAATTATGACTAATAGGTTGACTAATGACCATGACTGGCAGTGTCAGGCCACTGATCATGACTAAAAGGGTAATTAATGACCATGATTGGCAGTGTGTGGCCACTGATCATGACTGACAGGTTGACTAATGACCATGACTGGCAGTGTGTGGCCACTAATTATGACTAATAGGTTGACTAATGACCATGACTGGCAGTGTGGCCACTGATCATGACTAAAAGGGTAATTAATGACCATGACTGGCAGTGTGCGGCCACTGATCATGACAAATAGGGTGACTAATGACCATGACTGGCAGTGTGGTCACTGATCATGACTGATAGGGTGACTAATGATCATGACTGGCAGTGTGGCCACTGATCATGACTAATAGGTTGACTAATGACCATGACTGGCAGTGTGTGGCCAATGATCATGGCTAATAGGTTGACTAATGACCATGACTGGCAGTGTGGCCACTGATCATGACTAATAGGGTGACTAATGATCATGACTGGCAGTGTGGCCACTGATCGTGACTGATAGGTTGACTAATGATCATGACTGGCAGTGTGGCCACTGATCATGACTGATAGGGTGACTAATAACCATGACTGGCAGTGTGGCCACTGATCATGACTAATAGGTTGACTAATGACCATGACTGGCAGTGTGGCCACTGATCATGACTAACAGGTTGACTAAAGATCATGACTGGCAGTGTGGCCACTGATCATGACTGATAAGGTGACTAATAACCATGACTGGCAGTGTGGCCACTGATCATGACTAATAGGTTGACTAATGATCATGACTGGCAGTGTGGCCACTGATCATGACTAATGATCATGACTGGCAGTGTGTGGCCACTGATCATGATTGGTAGGGTGTGGCCACTGATCATGACTAATGACCATGACTGGCAGTGTGGCCACTGATCATGGCTAATAGGTTGACTAATGACCATAACTGGCAGTGTGGCCACTGATCATGACTAAAAGGGTAACTAATGACCATGACTGGCAGTGTGTGGCCACTGATCATGACTTAAAGGTTGACTAATGACCATGACTGGCAGTGTGGCCACTGATCATGACTAATAGGTTGACTAATGACCATGACTGGCAGTGTGGCCACTGATCATGACTAAAGGGTAACTAATGACCATGACTGGCAGTGTGGCCACTGATCATGACTTAAAGGTTGACTAATGACCATGACTGGCAGTGTAGCCACTGATCATGGCTAATAGGTTGACTAATGACCATGACTGGCAGTGTGGCCACTGATCATGACTGATAGGGTGACTAATAACCATGACTGGCAGTGTGGCCACTGATCATGACTAATAGGTTGACTAATGACCATGACTGGCAGTGTGGCCACTGATCATGACTAATAGGTTGACTAATGACCATGACTGGCAGTGTGGCCACTGATCATGACTAATAGGGTGACTAATGATCATGACTGGCAGTGTGGCCACTGATCATGACTAAAAGGGTGACTAATGATCATGACTGGCAGTGTCACCACTTATCATGACTGATAGGGTGACTAATGATCATGACTGGCAGTGTGGCCACTGATCATGACTAATAGGTTGACTAATGACCATGACTGGCAGTGTGGCCACTGATCATGACTAATAGGTTGACTAATGACCATGACTGGCAGTGTGGCCACTGATCATGACTAATAGGTTGACTAATGACCATGACTGGCAGTGTGGCCACTGATCATGACTAAAAGGGTAACTAATGACCATGACTGGCAGTGTGTGGCCACTGATCATGACTTAAAGGTTGACTAATGACCATAACTGGCAGTGTGAGGCCACTAATTATGACTGATAGGGTGACTAATGATCATGACTGGCAGTGTGCCCACTGATCATGACTAATAGGGTGGCTTATGACTATGACTGTTAGTGTGGTCACTGAACATGACTAATAGTTGACTAATGACCATGACTGGCAGTGTGGCCACTGATCATGACTTATAGGGCGACTAATGATCATGACTGGCAGTGGTGTCACTAATCATGACTAATAATCATGATTGGCAGTGTGGTCACTGATCATGACTAATAGATTGACTAATTACCATGACTGGCAGTGTGGCCACTGATCATGATCATAGCAACTATCTAAGAAAAAGAAGTAAAAACTAAACAAAGACAAATAAGAGTGCACACGCTGAAATGTCTCGCCTGCTTTACTGACCATTGATTTTATGTTGACAGTCGTAATATAAAGCTTTACTACAAGTATCACATAACATAAACTTAACATGATCCAAGAATATGAGTTCAAGGTCAGATGAACCAAACTGGAAATACATGTACACCTTACAATCATTCCATACACCAAATATAGTTGACCTATTGCTTATAGTTTCTAAGAAACAAACTTAAACAGGAAAACTTAACATTGACCAGTGAACCATGAAAATGAGGTCAAGGTCTGATGAGCCATGCCAGACAGATATGTACTCCTTACAATCAATCTATGCATTAAATATAGTTGACCTATTGCTTATAGTATGTAAGAAACAAAATTAACCATGAAAACTTAACTTTGACCAATGATCATGAACCATGAAAATGAGTTTAAGGTCAGATGATACCTACCAGACAGACATATACACCTCACAATGATGATATGTGGATTTTTCCGTCCGCTATCCTGTCTGGATATTGCGGACTAACTTCTACCTATTGTTTGGTTCTGCTTCAGTTGACCGTTTAGCTCTAACTTTGCATCGAGGAGTGTGGTAAGGTGTTTCTGGCTGCCCAAGATCGTAAATGCTGTTATAACCGCCTCTGGAGATGGCATGATTAGTGGCGATGTGTGTGGTGGTGTCCGGAGCAACGATCATCCATGTCAAATCCTCGTCAGTAGTCGATCCGACATCGCTTACCTCTGTCGCTGGTTGGCTGAAGATAGTATTGGCGATGGCATGCCTTCCTGGGGTTGAACGGACTGATGACAATGTCCGTCTTGATGACAATGCCCTCAGGTTCCCTTGGTACTTTGTGGGTACTATCTCCTACATCCCTCTAGTGCTGTTTTGGCTTCTGTCTGCTGGTTCTTGTCTACCTTGGTGGTGTGTGGTATAGCTTCAGCCGATGTTGCAGCAGAGCTTTTGGCCTGCACCCACTGGTCGTAACGCTTGGCGTCCCTTCTCCTGGTGGATGGCGGTTTATTCTGCTTCTTTTCAGGGCCGGCTTGGAATTACCGGGGATACCTCTGGTTCCTTAGCCTTGTTCCATATCAACTGTCACGGTCACCTGGTCAGTACTTGCTGAGAACTTCCAAGCAGGTTCTTTACCAGACAACTTCATGGCTGCTAACAAAGCGTTCAATTCATCAGGGATCTCCATAATGATTTGTCCAAGAAGTGAGTCGTGTTGTGAGCTGTGATCAGTACGAAACGATCACAATCATTCCATACACCAAATATATATGCATAATTGAGTGAATGTGAGTAATAACTCACAAAATAGAACTGCTTTAATTATTCTGACATGAAATAACACATAGGTATTCAAGTTGAACATAAATGTGTTGTATAGTCACTAACAAAATAATTAAATTTGCTGTTCTGATTAATTTCAAAACATGTGCCAATATACACTGCATACACCAAGACAATTGTGTGTCTGAAATATTAGAAAAGTCATTTTTTTACTCCAGGCCACACACAGATTCACTACACAACTTATGTTGTCACTGATTAATACATAACAGATATATTTAAAAAAATTATAAAATATTGTAAAATAAAAGTCATATAAATTTCTTACTACTTAAAATATCTTTCTGTTGGGTTAGGTTTATTTAATATCTTACAAAATTATATTACCAAATTTTTGCAAATTTTCTTTCTAAATTCTACAAAATGACTCAGTTTTGTAATATGAAATTTTTTAAAATTTTAAGTCACTTAATAAGAATGCATACACCAATATAGTTGACCTATTACATATAGTATTAGAAAAACAGATCAAAACACAAAAACTTAACTTTAACCACTGAACCATGAAAATGAGGTCAAGGTCAAATGACATCTGCCAGTTGGACATGTACACCTTACAATCATTCCATACACCAAATATAGTAGACCTATTGCTTATAGTATCTAATATATAATATATGGACTTGACAATGAAAACTTTACCTTGTTCACTGATCCATGAAATGAGGTCGAGGTCAGATGAAAACTGTCTGACAAGCATGAGGACCTTGTAAGGTATGCACATACTAAATTGTTATCCTATTACTCATAATAAGAGAGAAATTAACATTACAAAAAAACTTAACTTTTTTTCAAGGAGTCACTGAACCATGAAAATGAGGTCAAGGACTATGGACATATGACAGACAGAAACTTCAAAACATAAGGCATCTATATATAAAGTATGAAGCATCCAGGTCCGCCACCTTCTAAAATATACAATTTTTAAGTAATTAGTTAATGCCGCCGCCATTCACAATCCCAGCTTTCTGCAACAGAAGTCGCAGGCATGACAAAAATGAAATTTTTCTCAATGAGCATTGTCAATCAAATCTCTATTAAGACTGATTAGCATTAAATTAGCTTTTGAGTGTGCAGCATATTTGAAGTATAAGGAGTAGGGGACCATCTGTAAGATTTTAACTATTTCTTTTGTAAATTTATGCATCACCAGTAATGGTACATTTGTAACTTTCAAACCACAAATTGACAACTCTGCATGCACAACACTGACACTGTACAGTAAAAATAGTCAGTTACTAATTGAAAGTCTAATAAACTATGCTAATTGTATTACTAAAGTGAACTTTCAAAGGCAAAAAATAAACAAGAGGTTATCATAACTGACAAGTAATCTACTTATAACAACTGATAAATAGTCTACTTATACAAGGACATGGTCTACTTATTAAAACCAACAGGGTGACTACTTATAATGACTTATCATGACTAAAATGTTGACTAATGATCATTATTGGCAGTGTGCACACTGATCATGACTAATAGGGTGGCTTATGACAATGACTGGCAGTGTGGCCACTGATCATGACTAATAGGTTGACTTAATGACCATGACTGGCAGTGTGGCCACTGATCATGACTAATAGGGTGACTAATGACCATGACTGGCAGTGTGTGGCCACTGATGATGACTTAAAGGTTGACTAATGATCATGACTGGCAGTGTGGCCACTGATCATGACTAATAAGTTGACTAATGACCATGACTGGCAGTGTGTTGCCAATGATCAGTACTAATAGATTGACTAATAATCATGACTGGCAGTGTGGCCACTAATCATGACTAATAAGGTGACTTATGACCATGACTGGCAGTGGCCACTGATCATGAATACTAGGGTGACTAATGACAATGACCGACAGTGTGGCCACTGATCATGGCTGATAGGTTGATTTATGACAATGACTGGCAGTGTGGAAACTGATCATGAATGATAGGGTGATTAATGACAATGACTGGCAGTGTGGCCACTGATCTTGACTAATGACAATGACTGGCATTGTGGCCACTGATCATGACACAATGACCAGTGTGGCCACTGATCTTGACTAATGACAATGACTGGTGTGGCCACTGATCATGACTAATAGGGTGACAAATGACCATGACTGGCAGTGTGTGGCCACTGATCATGACTAATGACTAATGACTGGCATTGTGACTGATCATGACTAATGACTGACTAGCAGTGTGGCCACTGATCATGACTAATACAGTAACTAATGACAATGACTGGCATTGTGGCCACTGATCATGACTAATGACAATGACTGGCAGTGTGGCCACTGATCATGACTAATAGGGTGACAAATGACCATGACTGGCAGTGTGGCCACTGATCATGACTAATAGGGTGACAAATGACCATGACTGGCAGTGTGGCCACTGATCATGACTAATAGGGTGACAAATGACCATGACTGGTAGTGTGGCCACTAATCATGAATGATAGGGTGACTACTGATCATAAATTACAGGTAGACTACTTGCAATGATTGACAGTGACTTCTTTTAATGACTGACAGAAGTTTACTACTTATAATGATTGACAGAGTGATTACTGATCATAACTAACAGGGTGAATAATTATCAAAACTAACAGAGTGTCTGCTGACCATGACTGAGAGGATGACTTAACTGATCATTACTACTATTAAATAGAGTTTAATGGCGACTACCCTTGCGGGTATTGCACCAGATTACCTTATATAAAAACATTTCAAATACATGTTTTAAAATTTATTATTATTTAGGAATTAACCTGTATTATATATTCATATTATAGTAAATTGTGAGTTTTTTTTTTTTTTTCCTTAAATTTAATCTTGATATTTCAATCTGAACTATGGTGTGTATTTTAATTATCTTAAGTACCTTGTGGTTAATTTATAGTGAGAAGAAAAATTTATGTGAGCTTATTATTCTGTTATTTGTAACTTAGCCTGCTTTATTTATAAATATTAAATGATTTGGTAAGTAGGTGTGTTTGTTGTTTATACATGAAAACTGTAAGTATCAAATACTCTTGGATAGACATATCTGACTTTTCAAATATGCAAATCCTAGAAGGGGTCTGACATATGATCATGACTGACAGGGTAACTCCTTATAATGACTGATGTGTTGACTAATTATAATGACTGACATGTGAACTACTGATCATGACTGGCAGGTTGACTACTGATCATGACTGACACGTGAACTACTGATCATGACTGGCAGGTTGACTACTGATCATGACTGGCAGGTTGACTACTGATCATGACTGACACGTGAACTACTGATCATGACTGGCAGGTTGACTACTGATCATGACTGGCAGGTTGACTACTGATCATGACTGACACGTGAACTACTGATCATGACTGGCAGGTTGACTACTGATCATGACTGGCAGGTGAACTACTGATCATGACTGGCAGGTTGACTACTGATCAAAACTGCCAGGAAGACTACTGATCAAACTGCTAGGTAGACTGCTGATCAAACTGCTAGGTAGACTGCTGATCAAACTGCTAGGTAGACTGCTGATCAAACTGCTAGGTAGACTACTGATCAAACTGCTAGGTAGACTACTGATCAAACTGCTAGGTAGACTACTGATCAAACTGCTAGGTAGACTGCTGATCAAACTGCTAGGTAGACTACTGATCAAACTGCTAGGTAGACTGCTGATCAAACTGCTAGGTAGACTGCTGATCAAACTGCTAGGTAGACTGCTGATCAAACTGCTAGGTAGACTACTGATCAAACTGCTAGGTAGACTGCTGATCAAACTGCTAGGTAGACTACTGATCAAACTGCTAGGTAGACTGCTGATCAAATCAAATCAGATCAGGGAGGTCTATTGATCATGACTGAAAGGGACTGTACTGATCCTGATTGACAGGAAAGTCTATTTATTATGACTGGAAGGGAGTGTACTGGTCCTGATTGACAGGAAATTCTATTGATCATGACTGGGAGGGCTTGTGTCAGTCATAATTGACAGATAAGTCTATTGATTATGACTGAAAGGGACTGTACTGATCCTGAAATTGAGAGGATGTCCCTAAACATAACAAATAAGAAGGTCTACTAATCGTGTCTAAAAGCAATTAAGTTAATCATTAACTAAAAGGCATCTGGTTATTGTGGATTTAGTTCCAATCTGTCAATAATTTAGTGAATGTGAGTAATAACTCACAAAATAGAACTGCTTTAATTATTCTGACAAGGAATAACATATAAGTATTCAAGTTGAACATAAAAGTGTTGTATAGTCACTAACAAAATAATTAAATTTGCTGTTCTGATTAATTTCAAAACATGTGCCAATATACACTGCATACACCAAGACAATTGTGTGTCTGAAATATTAGAAAAGTCATTTTTTTACTCCAGGCCACACACAGATTCACTACACAACTTATGTTGTCACTGATTAATACATAACAGATATATTGTAAAATAAAAGTCATATAAATTACTTACTACTTAAAATATCTTTCTGTTGGGTTAGGTTTTTTAATATCTTACAAAAATTTAGCATAATACCAAATTTTTGCTAATTTTCTTTCTAAATTCTACAAAATGACTCAGTTTTGTAATATGAAAATTTTTAGATATTTTTAAGTCACTTAATAAGAATGCAAGATGTGTAAAAGTTTCACAAAACTGACAAAATTGATGGAGGGTGTATAAAGTCTGAAATAATCATCATAAATTTCATAACAAAGAGAAATTGTGCAATATGCAAGAATATGTGTTGACCTCCCTATAAATTAAGTACATGATTAAAGATAGTCCTGAAAGATTTGTTTTCAGAAAGAAAGTCAACAATAATTTTCACTTAATCGTATGATAAGGGATTTACAAATAATAATTTATAAATGGACTTTTACTTTCTCTGAACCAGTGTATTATGTAGATTCAATTAACATCTAGACAACTTATAAGTATACAGTTATTTATCTAAATTAATTTCCATTGTTCAATTTTTTATTTACTGTAGACCTGTATGACAAAATATAATAATGTTCTAAACAACAGTCAACAGCTCATGATGTTACCCAGGCAGTTATTAAGAATGCATTATTGTCCTTTTAACTATTCATCTACCTGAAGTAATAAGGAGGGTCATTCAAATTTATTGCAAAAGTAAAATTGTTTATTTAAAACCCCTTTAAAAAGTATTTCAGAAGCTCAGTTAGGTTACCTTTAAGTATATATTAAGCATAATAAAAAATTTAACATAAATTGTTATCAACATCATCAAAAATAACTCAACGATGTATAATTTTATGATTAAGTGTAAAGCGATAGTAGTATGTTAAACATTGGTAGTTAGATGTGAAAACCAATGATATGCTTACTCAGCAGCTACTGGGTTGTGGTGTCACTTTGTGTTTTAAAAATGGGTTGTAACATAGAGAAAAGATGGGGGCAGAGACCAATGATGAATTCATCATATAAACCTGCATGCTAATCTTCATCGATGTGTGTGATACAGTCAATGCTGTTTTAGAGTGCAAGTCATTTGGTATTGTTAAGTTTGAGATGGCTACAGAATGTGGGGACAACAGAAGATAATTGAAAGATTGCAAACTGTCGTCTGCCAATAGAAAGATTTCAGAAGTTGGACATCTGTTTAGTATTTTATAATTGGATACTGTATATTTATAAGGACAATTGAAAGTGCATATTGGGAAAATTTTCAGTGTTTTATTAAATCATGTTCTTTAATCAAAGGAATTATTTCTCATTCATATTTAGTTGAGGTAGGTTTTAAATTGTCTTGGCATTGCAGAGAAAACTATCAGCTATTAAGGAACTACAGACTATGCCAACTGTAACAGACTGCATCAGACAGCAACATTTTTTTTTATTCTAATGTAACATTTACATTTCTACAGTGATAAGAACAACAATTTTATACAATAATTTCGAAGCATTACCGGCAGATCCTAAATAGGAAGATTCATCAACATATTGGATTCAACTCAAACAAAATTGTATATAAATAGATATCAGAACCTGCAAGCTTTGCAATATTTAAAGTTTATTCCACATATTTTACTGTCATCTATTTCTTATACTTTTAGAAAACATCACGATGAAATTTGGTCAACTTATTTTTATTACACACCTATGTGTAGTACTGAATATGAAAGTGGACAAAGTTAGTTCACTAAAAACAAAGAAAACAATTAAAACAAAACGTTGCAGATACGTGTTTGTGGTCAAAGAAATGGACACATCTAGTTGTCCAAATGAGATTACAAGCCAACGTCCAATTGACAATGAGGTTATTACCGAGGACTTTAGAAATGACATGCATCCTCGAAAACCTCTTTTCAAAGGAGGTTCAAATGATATAGAGGATTTAAATAATCGTCTCCAAAACATGGAACAAGAACTGGATCATGAAAAACAGAAGAATAGCAATTTAAATGTGACAATTTCTAAACAAGAAATGACATTACAAAATATGTACAGATTTATTAACAATATGAAGATCGATCAACATAAACAAAAACAAAAATATAATGAACTGGAAAAGAAATTCATTGGCATGGAATTAGATGTTGCAGAAGTGAATAATGTACTAACTAAAAGGGGGACCTTATCAGAAGTTTCTACGGGAGAAACACAGAAAGAGATTCCCGTACAAAGTGCAGCAAAAACACACAGCTGTGCTATGACAAATCCAGACACAACATTTCAGGGTAAGCATAAACATTTTTTTTTTTATTTCAATTTCAATTCAACTAAAACATTTCAGAGATTAAATTGCACAAAAAACTGCAAGTTTATCAGTTATATGATTGATGCAGTCAATTGTTGTATACTCAGCAATAATTTTCCTGATAAAAACAGGATGGAGTTATGATATGATATAATATACTTGATACAACTATTACATCTTAAAATGAATGAAAAATAGTTGTTATAAATTAAGTGCTATTTGTGGATATTATCAAAGAAAAGAAAAAGTATATATATACATAAATCATAAAAGAGAAGAAAAGAACATTAAGATTTATCACTCAACAGAAAAAATCTCAAAATAGTAAAATCTTTTATAATTTCATTATTATAAGTTTAATAATCTCCAAGTAAAAGTGCTTAATCAGTAATTGCGTGTAGAAGTGAACATGGAGTGTGTAATTGCATTTTCTTGAGATTTTATGATGAGGAAGTGATGACTATAGTCTATGATGATGGATATAAAGTATGAATGATTACATAATCTAACTGTTTATATCATCATTGATCCATTGATGACTACAGAGTAAGAACACAGGTGTATTTGTATAATGGATCCACCTCATGTTGCCAAGGTCATGTTTTAATTGTATGTTCCTTAAAATGAAAGGGAAGTAATTTCAATGAAAAGACTTTAAGGTTATTTGATTTTGAAAATAAAATCTCAGTAACTTTTCCATATAAAGTAGACTTGAGGATTATAACCTAAGGATGATTAAAACACTGTTAACCTTCATTTGTCATATATAAGAACAATCTGTTAACATTACTGCATCAGTCTTATTGATTGATTGTTCTTTGAGTATTCAGTGGCAAACATTAGCATCTGTCCAGTGGCAAATACTAACATCTGTCCAGTGGCAAATACTAACATCAGTCCAGTGGCAAATACTAACATCTGTCCATTGGCAAATACTAACATCAGTCCAGTGACAAATACTAACATCAGTGGCAAATACTAACATCTGTTCAAGTGTCCACAAATACTAACATCTGTCCAGTGGCAAATACTAACATCTGTCCATTGGCAAATACTAACATCAGTCCAGTGACAAATACTAACATCTGTCCAGTGGCAAATACTAACATCTGTTCAATGGCAAATATAAACACATGTCCAGTGGCAAATAATAGCATATATCTAAGATATTGGCATCCTAATTTGGTTGCATGATAGTTGGTTGCTTTAATATTCAGCAGCCAATATTACAGACAATAATAGAGGTCTAACTCAGATCTCAAATGCAAAATTTCAAAAAATGTTGAAGGAAAACTGTTGGAGTTATATATAGATATCACAAACTAGGATGCCTGTTTAACATTTAATGAGAAAAATTATTAATATGATAATTTTTTTAGAATTGCCTCATATTAGCTATATCAACTAAGTTGACCTTACATACTTGCTGACTTGACAAAACCTTTCATTGTTCTTGTAAATTATTCAAAATATTAATTAACATACCTTTTTCAATTTAAACAGCAGTAATTAAAACTGCTATAAAAAACAGAAAAGTCATAAAAAATCAATTGTAATGTAAGTAAAGTGTCAAACCACACTGATATGCTAAGGTTAACGTAAAACATTTCAGACAAAGGTAGATTGATTAAGTGTGGAATAGAAATCATAGGATTTCTTACCTATGCACCTTTGTTCTTTTGTATCTTAAAACACAACTTGCAGTTATTGCCTTATAAAAAGGTTATCTTTTAGTTACGCTGAAAACAAATGTACATGTCCAAAAAAATAAAGAAATTCTCAAACACAATTAAAAGAAACAGTTCTGTTTAGTTCAAATGTTTTTACTGTGCTTTATCAAAGAAGCTATGTCTTACACAATAACAATTTGCCATTTTTTCCCCTTTATTTTGCAGTCTGTTTAGGCCCTTCTGGTCATCATGTTGCTCCTCATAATTATAGTGAATGGGCAAAGACTTTCAGATAAGAAAAGTAAAAAAAAAAAAAGGGTGCAGGTAATTATTTTTTCTTCAAAAAGTAGATTGATTGATTGGTGTTTAACGCCACTTTCAGCACTATTGGCTATTTTGTGGCATTCACTTTTTATTGATGGAGGAAGCCAGAGCGCCTCAAGTGAACCACCAACCTTCATCAGGAAAACTGACAATCCTAATCAATTAAGATTGAAGTCCAGCCCACCACAAAAAGTAAAGGAATGTATATTCTGGTAAAGGCTTATATTGTAACAACAACTCTGCTGCTAAAGAACAAAAGTTACTAAGTACAAAATAGCAGATGACCACCCACACAAAAAGTGCCACAAACTATCCCTTTAATATCTTTTGTTTTATCTTCTGTTATGTACAAATATCTTAGTGCAGAAACAATATATACATGTATTGAGGTTAAGCAGTCTACATATTTTTTTTCAACAGTAGGCATAACCATGATCTGTTTTTTTACCTCAAATTGTTTATTTTTTCTAATGCATGCACTTCTATACATAGATATCTATATGAAACATCATGCAAGCTTTGTTAAATCGTGTCTGTTCATATTATATGTTCAAACTCATTTTCCAAGAGTTATAAAAATAAATATATTTTTTTTCCTAGACATCAAATGCTTAATTTAATTTAACAGCATGAAATCTCAAAAGCCATCTTATAATGTGGTCAAACGTTATCATTTATTTTTACTTGAATGACTGTAAATTTTCTTTTGACTTTGTAATTTTAATTTTTTAGTCACGATTTTATTATTATTATTATTTGTCACTTAGGTTACAAAAAGTTATCATTTAATGGTTGTGGTCTGTGATAAATAAAAGGACAGTATGAAAGATCATTATTAATATTTTACGATAATTATGTAGTCTTCAAAGACTAAATTTATAAAAAGCTTGATCTAATCAGGCATCTAATGGAAAAAATTGCAGACTCAGTGCATTTGTACTTAAGGTGAGTTGTGCTTTAATAGACCAGGGGAATCTCAAAGATCAGTAAATGAAAATAAAAATTCCATGAGTAAGCATTCTCATAAGAAATATTCACATCTTAACCCAGTTATTAACAATTGGAACATAAAATTGTTTGTGTTGTACCTCCCTAGACATTCTTCTGGCTGTTCAGGGAAATACTAATTGGACTGGCATAAATACCATTTCAAATATTTTGTTATTACTGATCCAACATCAACTAAGCTCTAACTATATCTTATGGGATGTCTGAAAAATTAGTCTTTAAGTTTATTTAACCATGATATAGTCAAATTCTTCTAGATTTTTCTTTTTGGAGAAACAAGAACTCACTTAATAAAAGAAGAAAATAAAGAGCAAAGCAATCACTTAAAACTGCACTAATGTCACATCTGACATCTCTTACAAAAGTATCCTGCATGTTATGTATATTTCAATAAATGAATTATATAAATCAAAGCTAAACAGTGTAGAGAAATGATAACTTTTTATATAACATGATTATTTTACACAATTTGATTTATCACCTTAATGATATAGTACTCATAATCTTCTGCCAGAGTGTACAAAAAACTGAATTTGCCACATTTATGAGCTATAACTTTCTCTTTAAAAACAAAGTAGGATTTTGAAAATAAATAAAAAAGAGACCATATACTAAAATTATCTATATAGAAATTTAAACATCTTATGCAATAAACCTGGAGTTTTCTATATGTCTGAGTGCTATCTGGATATTTGACATAACTTGATATTCTGATATTTGACATGGGTTGATATGCTGATTTTTGACCTGTCTTGATATTCTAATATTTGACATGTCTTGATATCCTGATGGTTGACATGTTTTGAATCTGATATTTGACATGTCTTGATGTGCTGATATTTGACATGTCTTAATATTCTGAGAAGTTATCTGTCAGGTGCAGATATTCAGGAGCAGGTATATGACAAGTCCTAATTTCTTAGCAGATATCTAGCAAGTCCTGATGTTCTAATTTGGTATCTAGCAAATTATCTTCTATACTGATATGACAAGTGGTCATGTTTTTGACACATTTTGATGGTCCAGGTAAGTATCTAGCATTTATTTATTTTTTTATGGGCAAGTGTTAGGCAAGCCATGATATTCTGAGCTGGTATATAGGAACTTTCCATATTTGTAAAGATATCAGGAAAATAGGAGTGGTTGAGGTGATGGATATTTAAAAAGTTTAGTGGAAATATCTTTCTGTCAAATTATATAGTTTACATGTACTTGTAAGTTTCTAGTTCTAATTAGCTTTGAAGCTTGGTATCCGTCAAATTTTGATATTTCAGGCAATCTTGATCATCTGGTCTGGGGAATTATCTGAGAACTCTACTGTTTTGTAAAGATGTCTGGAAATTCTGCATATGACTGACAGGCATTTAAAGTTTCTGTGCAAATATCTTTCACTCCAACCAAGTAAATTTTTTTATAAGTCTATAGTTTGGTAAATATATGTGGACAGTTTGAGGATCGGTACAGGTGTTTGTCAGGTAGCATTACTATTCTATGTAGGTATCTGACAACTTTATGGTTCTGTATGGATACCTGGAACAGGTGTCTGCCATCTGTACGATTCTGTTACTCGCCGTGAAGATGTACTTGAAAAATACAAAGCTCTACATCTAACTGGTCTATGCAAGGTTTTTCTAAATTATCTTGCAACTTAAATGTTGTTTGAAAAAGCTCTGTAAATAAACAGTAAGTACATGCATTTTAAGGTTTCTCAGCATCTTATACATGCCATGCATGGATTTTGGACTCCTAAAAGTTGTAATAGTCAACCTATGTCTTTAACGTGTTAAAAGTCTGTTAAGTTAAAGTTTCTGAGCTGTGTTTGGTATGTTAAGCTTACCTTTCTGGAGCATCTGAGATCATCCTAGTTTATGGTGGGGTTTGTGTTGCTCAGTCTTTAGTTTTCTATGTAGTGTTAAGTGGACTTGTTGTTTTTTGCCATGGCGTGGTCATTTTTCTTTGACTTTTAAGTTTTGAATGTCGCCTTGGTATCTTCTACCTATTTTTTAAAGGTTTTTGTATAGTTGTTTTTCACAAGTGAATGTGTTTTGTTAGCTTACTTCTATTTCTAGTACCAGATATTTCCCTTCTTGTTATATAATTATATATATTAGATAGAAATGTATGATCTAATGTTATATGCAGTTACATATGAAGTTCACGATTGTGTTCAGGAATCTGATAAATTTAATGCTCTGTGTAGGTGTGCCAATTTTTTGGTTCTATGCAGGAGACTGTTAAAGTTATGTGCAGGCGTATGCACAGGTTAAGGTTCTCTGCAGACACGTGTCAAGTTTATGGGCCTATGTGAGTAACTGCATGTAGGCTTCATGAAGAGACCTCAGGAATTTCTGATTTTTGTCAAGTTAATAGTTCTAACATTTTCCTACCACATAGTATTTAAAGTTTCCAATTAACAAGTTTGCACAGATATCAGCTAGGTAGCTATTTAAGATCTGATGTAGCTATCAGACAATAAAGCAATAGGAGTAGGTATTTAACATGTTTATCTTTTCATTTTTCTGTTTCTGGTACTGCTTAGAAGTTGTCATTTACTACTGAAGTAAGAAGTTGTAAAACTTCTGTTACCAGATTTATTTACATGTTACAGCATACTTTGATGTATAAAATTCTTCGTTGCCGGATTTCTGCATTATAAATACTTGCAAACTCAGCAACTAAGAAATAATTACAAAATTGTTTATTATAGTTTGTTTATGTGTTGCATCATTGAAGCAATCTGTTTAATCAATTACTATAAGTGTCTAGACCAGATAAGATAAAGTTCTTTTTCACTATGTAAGTTCTGTTAGGTAGATATTTAATAATAAACCTATACTAATTATAGTAGTGACTTTAGCAAAGAATAAAAAAAAATACAGGAAAACAGTATGAATTTAACTAGGGAAGTGACAGCTGTCAAAAGTGAAAAGGTAAATTCCAGTTTAAGGTCATAAGTGATTGTTAACATCAAGGAATGATCTAGGGAGTCAAGAATAGTGAAATTCTGGCGGAAAGGTGATAAATGACTGTTAACTGCAAGAAAGGATCATGGGGGAAAAGATCAGAGAATTCCAGTGGAATAGGTGATAGGTGTGTTAATAGCAAGAAAGGAAGCAAGGGTGAAAAGATAAGACAAATTCCAGTGGAATATGTGAGAGGTGTGTTAACAGCAAGCAAGATAGATCAAGATAGAAAAGATCAGTGGAATTCCAGTGGAATAGGTGACAGGTCTGTTAACAGTAAGAAAGATTGATCAAGAGAGAAATATCAGTGGGTTTTCCATACAATGACGACAGTTGTGTTAACACCAAGAAAGGAACAAGAGAGAAAAGATCAGTGAAATTCCAATAGAATAGGTGATACATTGTATGTGTGTTAACAGCAAGAGAGATTGATGAAGAGAGAAAAGAGTAGTGGAATAATGCGGATTCATTATCATTTGTGGGATACCAATTTTCATGGACTTCTTGGAACAGGTTATCCATGAATTTAAATGTTCAACTAATTACAAATTTTCTCTTGGGTTGTATGGAGACTTTGGCAAAACCTAGAAAATGCAAGATTTCCCCAATCCATGAAAATTGGTACCCACGGAAATAAATGGTTCCACAGTAGGTGATACAAGTGTTAACAACAAGCAAAGAAGGAGAAGACTTTGTGTAGAGAAGTTACATCTCTAAAACAATAACAATAAACTGCTGACACAGAGATATGTCTGGCCTGTCGGCATAAAATTCAGAAAAAGACAATCTGATGGACAGCTAATTAATTCAAAGTCGCTGGACCAACTAGTGGGTAGGGCCTTGAAATGGTTGACAAACTGAAAATATTGTAGTAGTTCCTCTCAAACTATCTTAAGCAGAAAACTTATCATTGAAAATTGCTAATTAATAGAAAGTCACTGAACCATGGCCTAAGGGGCAGGGCCTAAAAATAGTTGTCAAACTGATATGTACTGATAGCAATGCAACTTCACACAAAATATCACTGATCTATCACCAGTGGTTTCTATTAATCTAACTTAAGCTGAAAACTTAACAATTGATGCCGTCGCCACAAAGCAATCCCTATGTCTCGCTTTTTGCAACTTTCGTCGCAGGCGAGACAGAAATCAGCATACTGAAGAAAGAGAAAAGTAATAGTAGGATGAGTAAAAAAGATGAGAGCTATCAACAGTAAAGGACAAGATGAAAGATCAGTGGAATCTGTAGGAGATCTAAAGGATCTCCAAGAAAACAGAAATAACAGATAATGAGACAAAAATACGGAGAAAAGAACAAGAAATCTGGATTATATTTTAGCATAGGAGACAACTATATTTATTAGAGTGAATGCTGCCTAAATGTTAAGCTGTTAACTTACAAAATAATTAACTAAGCTTTTCCACTGATTGATGACCAATTACTGATTGATTGTTGGTTGCTTAACATCCAGTGGCAAATATTTCATGCATTTTCAAGTTGAATGACTAATTACAAGTAAGTGTAATAGGTTTAACTTTGTAAAATGTGACACAGTTCCTTCTTCAAGAGGAAAGCATCCATAAAACAGGCTAATATCTGATATATGTATCCAGTATGGGGTAATGCACTCCTTCAGATCAATGCAATTAATATGTTTTACCATAATAGAAATCAAAAACCACATATTAAACCATTATCATTTTTTATTAAATAAGATAGGTATTCCATGAAGTTTTGTAAATGAATTAAAGCATTTAATGTAACCTAGCTAGTATGATGTAAAATTTTAAAGTATAACAGAAGCTTTACTAAGAATAGACGCACATTGTTAGCTACCTCTTAGGACACTTAAACGGCTATAAATTCAATCTTACACAATAAAATAGTAAGGCAATAAAATATTTACACATACTTCAATATTGGCTGGATTTCATTCATTATATTAACTCTAGTTAATGTAAAGTTAAAAGAGAAACCAAATCTTTACTAGTTTTAGCTTTCTAAAAAGCTTTGGAGTGCTTCACTGTATCATACTTTTAAGTAAGATGTAGTTTATGTGGTTGTTTAAGTATGGGAAAGGTGTTGATATTTATCTCTTTTGTACATATTATCAAAAAAAATGTTCGTGCTTTGCGCAAAAATTTTTTTCTGACTAGGACAAAAAACCATAACCCCCCCTTTCCCCTTGAAGTTAAATGGTTGCTCCCTAAGTGTTGGCGTATATGTATAGTCAGGTGATCACTCAGAAACTTGTTCATCTTTGCTTCTTGTCTTATCTTTCAATATGAACTTGAAGCAAGCTAAACCAGCAAAATTATTCATTGATGGGTTATCGGTTCAGACCTTATTTACCCTTTTTGCAATTTTGTCCATATTTAATATCTTCCCCTGTCCCGGAAATGTTCAAAATTCTTTATCTCATTCTAGCCAATGAAATCATTCCCACATCATAAAGCAAGCAATGAGAACCGATATTTTGTTACGTAATAATTTCATGATGGCGTGAATATCATGAATCTAATAGCTTCCACTGTTTCATTTCAATCCAAAGTTTACTTCCATCTTGTAGTCATTGCAGAATTATCTACAGATTTTCCAACTCCTTATAACTGAGGTCAAATGGGGAGGAGGGTTTTTATTTAAACAAGACCCATATCAAGTTTTGAGAAAGTTATTCTCTCTGTTATAACAGTAGGAAAACAGATTATGGTAGTACATAAATGTTGATAAATTCAACAGATTCAATAATTTTGAACAATTATAATTGGTTCTAACTTGATTAGACAGACAATTTTGATTCTTCAAATTTTTTGGTTTATAATATCTCACAAGGTTTTAAAAAATCTTTGGTTTATCAAGGTTGTTACATTTATTGACCAAAAAAAGAAAGACCATCAAAAGTGCATAGAATGCAGCAAATTCAGTAAGCTTAACTTTGATTAATGACACTTCATTCAACATTCTTTCATATTGGGGTCATCTAAGGAAATATTTTAACTGGTATTTAATGTTTTGCAACTATTTTCATATTTTCATTCAGTTTATTTTGATAAATTATTTTTTATACCATACAATACATCTGTTACTTGTATGCCAACAAATCCATTATGCTCTTATCCTCTTAATAAAAACATAACACCCTCAGTATTATGTAAACAATGCAAAACAACTTCAGACAAAATAATTCATCATTTTAGATTATCTTCCTTATCTGATAACATATAAATAATTTAAAAATAAGCAGAGGTGGGTTGATTGCCAGTAAGACAACTATCCACCAGAGACCAATGTATGAGGTTGTAAACAACATTAAGGTACTGTACGGCCTTCAACAATGAGCAAAACTATCCATCAGAGACCAATGTGCAAGGATGTAAACAACATTAAGGTACTGTACAACCTTCAACAATGACCAAAACTATCCACCAGAGACCAATGTATGAGGTTGTAAACAACATTAAGGTACTGTACAACCTTCAACAATGACCAAAACTATCCACCAGAGACCAATGTATGAGGATGTAAACAACATTAAGGTACTGTACAACCTTCAACAATGACCAAAACTATCCACCAGAGACCAATGTATGAGGTTGTAAACAACATTAAGGTACTGTACAACCTTCAACAATGACCAAAACTATCCACCACAGACCAATGTATGAGGTTGTAAACAACATTAAGGTACTGTACAACCTTCAACAATGACCAAAACTATCCACCACAGACCAATGTATGAGGTTGTAAACAACATTAAGGTACTGTACAACCTTCAACAATGACCAAAACTATCCACCACAGACCAATGTATGAGTACTGTACAACCTTCAACAATGACCAAAACTATCCACCACAGACCAATGTTTGAGGTTTAGGTACTGTACAACCTTCAACAATGACCAAAACTATCCACCAAAGACCAATGTATGAGGTTGTAAACATTAAGGTACTGTACAGCCTTCAACAATGACCAAAACTATCCACCACAGACCAATGTATGAGGTTGTAAACAACATTAAGGTACTGTACAGCCTTCAACAATGACCAAAACTATCCACCAGAGACCAATGTATGAGGTTGTAAACAACATTAAGGTACTGTACAACCTTCAACAATGACCAAAACTATCCACCAAAGACCAAGGTATGAGGTTGTAAACAACATTAAGGTAGGGTACAGCCTTCAACAATAAGCAAATCAGATACATCATAGTAAGCTACCAGTGTAAAAGGCCCCACATGACAAAATGTGAAAAAATCAAAAGACAAACCAATGGCCTGATTTATGCTAGAAACAGTACACAGAAAACCAAATATAGCAGACAGCAACCATTAACATCCACTGAATTACAGTCTCCTGACTTTAGTCAGGCATATACAAAAGGTGTTGGGGTTAAATATGTTTGTGAGCGCTAATGTCATATCGTTGCATTGAAAATGAATGATTTAAAATACTTTTTTTCTAATACAGTGTAACCTGCCTAATCCGACACCTGAGTATTCCAACATCCTGCTTTAACCGACACATTTTTCTGGTCCCAAAATATGCCTATCCTTGCAGATAAAATGATTTAAAATCCGACATTTTTCACAGTGTGTTTTACACTAATATAAATTTCCTAGAAGAAATATAAGCCAGTCAGCAATATTTGCTAATTTGAATTGTGTGCTATGATAATTCACATACAATTCTTAACAGAAAAAAGCTCTAAATGACCAAGTTAGAATGATGCTAAAAAGAACATGGTAAATTCATAATAAGGATCATACAATATTTGTATTAGCTATTTATAAAAAGATATCATATAATATAACCAGAAGCAATCTAGTCAAAAAGTCATATCTTTTTAAAATATTACAATGAAGAAAAAGATAACATCATATATGTCTATGGGCTTGTTAGATGTATCAGAATGAATTAGGTGTTAAAAGGTGAAAAGGGTAAATTTATTTGTACTGTCCAAAACAAATTTTGTTTGAACTAAAAGATCAGTATTTCAGACATAACAAGTTTTCTCATTTCCTGTGTAAATTATGTTTATAGAAATAACAACTTTGATGAAAGGATTGATATCAGATGAAATATGATTATTTTATTTATCATGATCCCTGTAGTTCTATTATAAAGTAAAATAAACATATCAATGTAGATCAGTATGATTTATAGGGTATTTTATATCAGTAGTTCGGGTTTATGGGATGTGGTTTTACATACAAATTACACTTACATTTTTAAGAACTTTTTTTTAAAAGGTCAACTAGTGAACCTGACAATTCGGTCAAATTTCTATAAAAAAGTTAAAAATGACTATGGTCTTCTAATTTGTCCAAATACTTAAATGTTGAGACTGATACTGAAAAATATTCAGGTGGCTAATGCGTTTTTAGATGCGTGTAATGAGTGGATACAAAAGTATCATTGTCGAACTAATACAAAACATATTACATCAATTTATCCTAATGCATTAAGTGGTATTTTTAAGGTATATCCAATGCAGAAAAGTTAATCAAATGCTTGAAATAATGCATAATAAATGACTGAGGTCAATGTGAAAGTACACTTTTCCATTGATATATTCCAGTTTCCGTCAACCTTTAGACATCTGCTGTTGGATATGCATCTTAAATTCATGGGACTTCTACAAAAGTACACATGTACAGACTCATATTAACATTTAGACTAAATATTGCATTATACAATAATACAAAAGATCAAATGATATATCTTTTTTACTAACTCATGTAGTCTACACAATCTATTTTGTTACATTAAGATGTAACAGTTGCCATAAATACGAAATGTCAAGATTCTTTTTTATGTAGATCCATTAGAAATACATTTGTATTTATAGAGTTTCTTTAATTGAAAGTGTTTTAAAGTAATTAAGATTTATACATAATGTATATGATACTGACTAACTGATTCCTGCATGCAATACACAACTCAATAACAATATAACTTCTCCTCTTACAGAGAAACCTTAGAGGAACCTATTATACACTTCTGGCAAGACCTCGGCTTTAACGTGCGTCATACACAGGACAATGTTATATATCTAGGTAACACAGTGTTCTGACTCGTCAACTGACAACATAGTTCTGTCATTATTTCCCAAAAATATCTGGATAAATCTGGCTGTAGCACATTTTTGATAAGTTGTATGACAAATGATGGGACAAGGACCCAGGGTATGTAGGAACGAAAACTTATATGTAATCCTGTGACTCTATGACAAGTAAAAATACTTTTGAGAGGGACCCAGGTTTGTAAGGAACGAAAACTTATATGTCATCCTGTGACTCTATGACAAGTAAAAATACTTTTGAGAGGGACCCAGGGTATGTAAGGAACGAAAACTTATATGTAATCCTGTGACTCTATGACCAGTAAAAATACTTTTGAGAGGGACCCAGGTTTGTAAGGAACGAAAACTTATATGTAATCCTGTGACTCTATGACCAGTAAAAATACTTTTGAGAGGGACCCAGGTTTGTAAGGAATGAAAACATATATGTAATCCTGTGACTCTATGACAAGTCAAAATACTTTTGAGAGGGACCCAGGTTTATAAGGAATGAAAACTTATATGTTATCCTGTGACTCTATGATGAGTAAAAATACTTTTGAGAGGGACCCAGGTTTGTAAGGAAGAATAGTGACTACTTTCATTGGAGGATGTCATACTCTCCTAAATTCATCCTTACACCAAGTTATATTATTGTAGATCATGTCAGGTACTACCTGAAAATTGATCTCAAATGTACAATTAAATCAAAAACTATGTTAATGTGACCTACTTTTGTGTGACACAATGCATCCTTATGCCAAATTATATGATTGTTATGTCACTTATTATCTGAGATCTGGGCTCTCTGTCATTAAAATTTATTCAGTACTCGGAGTACATAAATTGTGCTTGATATACTAATTCCAGTATTTTGAATGGTTGAAGTCTAAGTACGATTAACGTACTCAAAGTTTTCTGACCGCAAGGCCTGAACTCAGATGTAAAACTTAATCAAAGTCAATAAGGCATACAAACTATAGGTCAGAGATCCCTCCTCATTATAAGAGGCTGCTAGTCTCACCAAGATGCATCCTTACTGACCGGCCTACACCAAGTTTTATTATTGTAGGTCATTTAATATATGAAATCTAGTTTCAGACAGAAAGTCATTGAAGCATAAAGTCAAAGTGATCCATTTTTCCTTGGAAGGCTGCTATATTCTGCAAGATGCATTCTTACAAAAAGCAGTAAAATTGTAGGTTACTTAGTATTTGAGACCTGAATAAGAACATAAAATCAATGTGCAGTATAAAATTTGGGCCAAAGAGCCCAGGTATTTTAAATAGAAAATGAAAGGATATGGAGTAAATGTACATGGGACAAAATCGCACAAAATATATAGAAAACATAGAAAATTATCAATGAACAGGGCTTTTATTCCTGTTCTTCATCTTGACAGTTGATGTAGGGTCTTCAACAATGAACAAATTATTCATACCCTACAACAAGGTCAAGACGGCCCCTAGCGTCGACTTAAGCGGTACTATTGATAAAAATAAAGTAATTTGAAAGACATCGATCGCCGCTAAAATATGCATTGAAGTTACACATGTCGGGAGCTGTCAATGAATTACATAATTTATAAATGTTTGTCAGTCATACTACTGTAGATGCCTTTTGTCTTCTAAAGGCAATCCTGATATTCTCCTCCCATCTTGCATCTATCAAGTGTCAGTAACCATACATTCAACTTTAACATAGGAGGTCACTTGGTATAAAAAATCATCACTTCAAATTCATATATAGTTGCATGTATTCCTTTTTATATATGTAAATCTGGAAAAGCAATTGTAAGATGTTTTTTTTACAATTGTATATCAATACCTCCCAAGTGATTTTCAAGAGGAGTAAGCAATGTATCAACATTATTAACAATGTTATTGAGGTTTGGATACTCAAGGTTAAAGATTATACTTTTCAACTTATTTACAATTTAAAATTGTGCTTTCAATCAAACAGAACAAATTTCTCAGTCAGGTATGAAATAGATAGCTTTACTGAGTTCTTGCACTTAAGATATATCTTTCAAACAAGATATTTGAAAATTTATATGAATTCTTTAGATGATTCTTTCATTGTTTTGTTTGCGTGAGTGTGTGCATGCTTTCACAATTTCTTTATGCTAGCAGAAAGCGAGTGCTAATTAGTGCTGTCAAATTCATACCAATGAATTAAAAATAATTCTGAAGGAAGCACTTTTTTCATGGTATGCTTTGTCTATATTATGGTGGCAAGTTTTTTTGATTAGTCAAGGAAGCAGCATAACTTGGAGAGAACAACAGACCTTTGGCAGGAAAAGTGGCATTCCTAGTCAATTAAAGATCAGGAGTTGTATGCACCTGCCACCAGCAGGGTTTAAACTCACAACCACAGTGTTGACAACCTAGTAATCGCTGTAGATAAACTGTTTATGACCACTTGACCCCTCTAGATACCTGATTTCTCATTATATACTCATTTAGTTATTACTTTTACAACTTATTGAAACAAATAACAATTTGCTGACATTAACAAGATTAAAGGTGCATTACGAGGAATTTTGTTGATTTAATCTCAGATACATAATACCATTGCAGATGGAATCTTAACTCCTATGATGAATACACTGACAAATATGCTTTTATGTCATCTTCATTTTTATCGAAGTATTATATAATCTTTCAGAATTATAAAGTTAAGACATACCACAAACAGCAATAAATTCTTCCCTTTGTCATAATCTTAATTCTTTTTTATTGTGTCTTGGTCATGTTGCCAAAATGCTTTCGTATAAGAATTATTTATGTGTACTAAGCACTGTATTAATGATATACAACTGACTTAAAATATTCTTGTTAGCTGAGCCTAAATGACTGACATTTGAAAATATAATTTCACTTGGAAAAAAAAAAGTTCAACAAGAAATTGTATAGGATCGAAAAACTTTCAAAATACGATTCAAATGTGAAAAAAATTGGGTTAATATCATTTTGGGGGTTCAGAAAATTAAGGTTAGCTCTGGCTCATAAAAAAAAAACAGTTTTAATATTTAGCTTTATTTGTGCAAAGATAAAATTTTGTGATTTCTAAGACAAAACCTGTTTTTCCTGCCCCAACGTTAAGGTCAAATTTACCAAAGTAAGGTTTTTCGCGATTTCATATAAATAATTTAAGTTAGAAAATTTCACATTTTATTTACATTAATGGTCATATTGAGTAATCAGTCCCATTTTCTAAAACTAAAATTAACAAATATTTCTATCATAGCATGATTAAAGAAAAGTTTATTACCAATTGTCCAAGAATCTTCAAAGGAAATTATTTCCTGAGGAACACTTTCGTTTTTGTCACATGTAACACCATGCTTGGCAGAAGCTGTTGTCTTAGATGCTTGGCTTATCAGAAATAAATTGGAAAATCTAAAAAGATGCGACCTTAAGACTATCTTTGCCAATACAGAACAAGTTGGTCTTGTTCACATTTTTTTCAAAAAAGAAAGGAAAAATTATCAAGTCACTTATACATTAATAATAATTCTGTAAGATATCAGGATTGGTCCTTTGTAATACCATGGAAGTATTATATTGTCAATGGTAATACTGTAATATAATTACTGAAATTAAACACTCATTTCCCTCTGTTCATTGTTTCTTGAGGGGAAACAAATAATTTGCGAAGGTGTATCTAATAGGTATAAAAAAAAAGTCACAAGTCAAAGTATGTTGTAGGATGATGTGTAATTATGTCAGATATTGGTACCTTTCAACCTGTCTTGAATGAGGTGCTATGAACTGACTGACTTCTTAAATAGATACAAAAATTGGTACATTCTTGACGTTACTGACTCACTGATTTTTTTATGTAATACTACCCCGTTCCACAGGTGACTATTAATGACTTCTTTTATTACTGATGACAGATGTAGTTCCAAATTACAAACCTGCATCAATACTACATACTAATACAACACACATCATTTACTATGAGAAATCACATTATTATTGAGGTTAGACAAAAAAGTTCAAAATAACCTATAATGCAAACAAAATCCAGTCACCTGTGGTGAGCTTATTAAAATCAGAGTCATTAACCAGAAGGTAATTCTTACATAATCTTACAAGAAGACAAAATACCCAGACTATTTACAATATAAACACATATTTTTATGTTATCATGCCACACCAACAATGCATCCAGTATCTGTAACAGGTATTCTGACTAAAATTCTTAACTACTTTGTAATACTTCTCCTAAGGCAACCCTTACGGGATGCATCGCTGTTGAAGGTGGACTCGTTTTATTTCTGAGATAGAGAACAAAACTAAGCCTTGCTAGAGGAAAGGCCAGTATTGATAGATGCCTTGTAATGTTTAATGAATATATATTCTTCTTTAAGTTCTGGGAATTAATAAAACATTAAATTATAGAGAATATAATAGCATACTTAATATAAAACAAGAATTGTACATGTGAGAGCGCTAACAAGATGGACAGATGGATGAATGCCCGATAATTCCATGCAACGGGTTATGCAGGGGACAATTAAGGAGATGTGCCATGTGGTATGTCAGTACCAACAAGACCAGAGTCCAAATGACATGGATGGTAGCAACTATAGGTCACCATATGACCTTCAACAATTAGCAAAACCTATACCATATATATTCAAATATATATATATGAAGTCCAGAAATTTTATTCTTCTGATATATTAATTCATTTTGTTGACATAACATTAAATCAATGGACTTATTAAAGAACAGATCAAATTTGTCAGCCATCTTCTTACCAAAACAGTACTACGGTGAAATAGACTGCAGATAAACAACATTCATTGCAAATTTCATTGCACTCTTCATTTTCTTTGCAAAAACCAGAATCTCTACAGCAATAATTTTAAATAAAATGATATAAGGACATTGGATTAAGTATTATTCTGAAAGGGTTTATATGCCATAGGTCAAACTCACCATCAAAGGTCATAAAATATGTTATCACATTAATTTGGATTTCTCTAAATTTTCCAATTAGATTTCTAGAATTTTAATGTAAATGATGTTGGTCTTTTTCAACTTTAATTATATAGGAAAAAACCTTCATTAGCTCATAAATTTGCCAATTATCAAAAAAACTTACTGAACAATAAAAATAAACAGTTTTCCTTTACAGAATACAACAAGTTACATGATACTAATTGATAAAAATACAACAATCTGGCTTATCTGTTTCTAATGTTACTACCAATTTGTTAAGGTCAAAGGTTAAACCAATATCATCTAATACACTTAACCTTAATAAATAACTAAGAACTTTGTGTGGCATCACCAATAAACCTTTCATTACCTCATCAAAAACTCAATTATATCACAATTCTATAATCTAAAGTGAAAAATGGAGACTGTATTATTTTAAAGACCAATTATCTTGTCTCTAAAAAACTTATTAGCCAGTAATCATAAAGATCAGAAGATAAACCTATAACATGACAAGTTAACTTAATTTGTGTAGATTCATGGATATTAACCACCTCTCAGAAAAGGCATTGCATAGAAGGGATTAAAAGTACTACTCTCATCCCACAAGCTTGAATTTATTAAAAATTGGATCTTTTTTCTTCTGTAGAATACAAAAATAAAAAACATGAAAAAACATATTTTTCGTAGAGGGACATGAGGAGAGGGTGTGAGGAGGAAATCAATGTCAAGGAAACTTGGGCCAGATAGAAGTACACTTTAATGGCTGATATTGTAACACCATCAGATTTACTCTGCTACATCTTATCACTCCTTTTCCTGAAAAATTGTGTCTCATTCTGGCAGAATGTTTTTAAAGACTTATGGTCACTGATTCATAGGAATTTCAAATATTGGACTGTTAAAAATTTAACTACCAGCCTTATAAATAAATGTCTGAAATATACAGACAGACTTCAGGAAGCAACCATGCATAATAAAGTTTTCCATAGTTAAGATTTCAACTTTACAGCCTCTTATATTCTAACTTACTAAATAACTTTTTCAAACAATATCTAAAAAAATAAAAGAGCATCAAGTTACATGCTTAAATATCATTTCATTCATAATATTACTTTTCATCCATGAAATGTGAAAATAATTTAATTAGTCTTTAAAGTGTAGTATCTTTATATACAGTCTTTGAAGCATGCTTAATTTTACACGATGTTAATATATATAATAAAATAATAAAAAGATTGCTGACTTGTAACTGGTTTTTAACTGTAACCTTATATTATGTCACAGGGTCAACCATGAAAGTATTATGATAATTTTCTATTATACAAATATTTCATACAAACTTGTGGCGTACTTAAACATTTGACTTACAAACTATAATAAGTAAGCTTTGATTGATCATCTGGAAAGACAACAGATGTATTTTGCTCTTTTTATAAACATATTTGAAAAACTTGTATACCTTGAGAAAATATGCATAGAAAATATCAAAACTTATAATAACTTTGAGAAATTTTAAACTTTACAAGAAACTTATCTATGTTTGAAGACCTTTCACTGAGTTCTTCATATGAATAACAAGACAAAATACAAAAACAAAAAAAAACATCAAAATTAGCTCATTCAGATTCATTTTACAGTTATATTTTCTCTAAACAACAGTAATGCTAAAAACAAATTAAAAGATAATAATATCTAAAAAAAATTATTTACTAAAAACCGATCAAACAAATCATTCTAAAAGAAAATAGGCATTTATATGTAATATTGCTACATGCAGCTAAGAGGAGAAGTTCTAACTTTTTCTCTAGTTAAGTCATTTGCTAGAGAATCAGTTTCAATTATAAAGATTGATAGTAAATGCATTGTAATAATGTCACTGCAAACTCCTCTATTTTTGATCAATTCTGAAGGATTTAGATTCCAACAAAATTGAAAGTAAATAACTCAGTAACTAGATGTCAGTCATTTCTTAACAACTACTCCAAATATACAATATTTAAATGAAGATAAAACAGCCAAGCAATGAAAAAGTATAACAAATACTTATCTTCAAATAGATATCTATCAATGTAACAATTTGTATTTTTGTGTAAACAAGATCTGTTTGATATAAAGTTGAAAACTTATTATTCCAACCTCAGGATTAAAACTAGACTTGTTGCTTTTACCACCAAATTATATTACATTTGATTGAAGATGTGTAAGCATAGGTTGTGGGGATGGATAAGAAACATAATGATATACATAGACACAATGTTCACGATGATGACATAATTACACATTGCATTCAAAAGAAAAACTTAAGTCAATGTTTCAATGTCCATTTTTGTGGAGGAATCGGCACTGTTGGTTGGTGTGGTCTGTTCTACTAATATTCTTGGTGATTCCTGTTAACCTGTTAATGTATTACCAGTATTTCTCAAATTAGATGTTTACTTTGTGTTTTTTAACATTCTATATGTAATTTCAAGATTGTTTGCTTTTATAATTCCTGAGTTCAGAAACAGCTGAGCAACGAAATAAAAGATTTATTTTCCAATATTCTGGCATTTACCTCTTGTAAACTGACAGGTAAAAGAAGCAGAAAATTTTCCACTAAATGCTCAGCTGATTTTGAAATTTTTCTGTCCTTCAATGATATCTTATCAAGATAAGATTCTTTCTTATTAAACAAAAAGATTCCAGAAGCTGACATGGGTAATTTAATGGTATTTGTTAGGCTATAAATGTAATTTGGTTGTTCAACATCAATCACAGATCAACCATCAGTTGTTGAACAAAGTTCTTTAAAAGCCATAAACTGAGTGTTTTTAACCTTTTTATTGGAGTTTTATGTAGAGGTTACTTATCTAGCACAGTAAAGTCCATTGACATTTAACCCTGTATAAGACCAAACAGGTCATTCAACCAAAATGTGATGTACTGTGGCCCAAACTATGATCAATCAGTAAAGTAAGGCCCTTTGAAGACAAACTACTCAGGCAAAAAATATACCAGTAGTGAATCGATGATGGTCCTCTGAAGATGATCCCTTTGGCCACCGTTCTAGTAACCCAATGATCCTCTAAAAATTACCACAAAGGTCAATAATAAGGCCCACTAGTAATGGTCAACCAATGATGGTCCTTTAAAGATGACTACTGAGGTCAATAATAAGGTCAGCCACTGACAGCCAGTGATGGCCTTGTGGAGTTGACCACTAAGGCCAATAGTAGACTGTTGAAGACTGGGCTGCTGCCCTTTCATTCATACAATATTGCAAGAAAAATCAAAGCTTATACATGTATTCAGAAAGAATATATAATTTTGAGGAACATGCTTTATCCATTTCAATTGTTTAGTTAAGGGGAGCTGTTGGTTTCTTTACTTTTCACTGTACACTGGTTACAGATAAATTAACATTGAATTAAGTAGAAAACACATCACAGGATTCTGCAATTCTCAAAAACTATCCACACCATTAAGTATGACTGATGCTTTGCACTATAATGGCACTTAACCTTGTCATAATGATTTTTTAATAGCAAAAGTGATATTGTAAATTTTTCAGTAATATAAGCCTACGAAACATCAGTATTACATTTTCTAAGAATATTTTGAACAGTTTCGTTCTTATTGGAACAGTGATAAGAAAGTTATGAGAAAAAACTCTTGCAAAAAGTAAAATCACAAAAATACTGAACTCCGAGGAAAATTCAAAAATAGCTAGCTAAACCTCTCATTTGTATGACAATTGCATCAAATTCGCAACAAATTCCATTATATTGACAACGATGCGTGAACAAAACAAACAGACACAATAGGTAAAAATGTCAAAAATAGGGGTACATCAGTCAACATTGTGTTATCATCTTAATCACTATAAAAACAAACAAATGTAACGAAGAAGCACAAAAAGGCATACATCAAATTTAACATCCTCATTTTGCTTATATTATACGATTTTATTTATCTATGTAAAATCCACCCATAAAGGATGGAATGTTTTAAGTACTGGCGTAAAATCACGCGTTTGAAATTCTCACAGGTAGACATAAAATAATTTTGTCGTTCAAAGTATGACGGGATACATAAATACAGAGTCACATAAAATGGATATAACAAAAAACAGACTTAACAGTAAAAGCAATATTAATAAATAAAATAAAATAATTGTGTGGTACAAAGTATGACGATATACATAAGTACAGAGTCACATCAAATGTATATCACAAAAAACAGACTCAACAGTAAAAGTAATATTAATAAATAAAATAATTTTGTCATTCAAAGTATGATGGGATACATAAGCACAGAGTCATGTCAAATAGATATCTCAAAAAACAGACTTAACAGTAAAATTAATATTAATAAAGATAAATAAAAGAATACAATAACACGTTATTAAGATGATAAACAACGTCAGTACATAAAATCTATAATTCAAGACAATCGTGTATTATTTGTGAAGTGGATACGGAATATTTATCAACAAGTTCTTGGTACCTTCCGATGAACTTTTTAGAAAAAGGACGAGACGTTCTTTGACATACCCCTGGTTCATCAACTTTCTGCTAACTTTCTGCTAAGACACTGGTGACGTTTTACAGAGTCTGAGTAGGAGCTGCAAGCTCTTGAATACCGAATAAGTTGGGAAATGTATATCCCATATGCAGGTGAAGTTGGTATATTGCTACTTAGGTGGGTGAAATTGATAATTTCAAAATTAAAATCGTCTTGTTTGTCACAGATTCTGGTACTGAGATGACTGTGTATGTCAAATTCGAGGTATAAGTCTAAAAATTAGGCGGAGGAAGCCATGTCTGTTGTTTCTTTAATTTCTAGTTCTGGTGGATATATTAATGGAACCCAATCAGAGAAGTTCGGATTGTTAATGGAAAGAACATCATCAATATATCTGAAAGTGAAATTAAATAACCTGGCTTCTTTGATCTTCTTGTTTTTGACAAGTGTCTGAAGGAACTCCGATTCATCTGACAAATATATATGAATAAAAATTATGGAAACTGTAGGCAACAGAATGATTAGTAAAGGGACTATAAACAAGTCGATGGGGCCCTAATCCCTGACACATACAAAAATGTAATTATTTAAAACGTTTTGAATGCATGGTAGCAATGATTTTGAGCAATCATAAAGAAGCACTTGCTTTAAGAAAAAAAACACAAAAAATCATTTTAATAGGAAATATGTGATAATATTATTGCAGTATAATATGTTTTGTTACTACAACTGGCAGCAACTGTATTTTATGGCAAATTGTTATATTCAACAGACATAGCTAACATTGCACCAAAGAAGACTCTGTTAATAAATGAACCAAGGACAAAATCATTTACCTACAAAAAAAAAAGAAGATTGCCGTAAATTACAGAAGGAAAAATCTGCAATACCAGAAATTCCCCATTTTATATAAAATTCTGAAATGCTGCAAATTCTACAGTTAATCCTCACAGTCCTTAGATGTTTTCCAATTAGCTTATGATTTATTTTACCATCAAATCAGTATGAAATAATGCTATCTTTCACTTAGTCTCTGAGTGATCCATTACAAAGTAGATAAGATAAAGAGGTTTGTTAATATCAGATACATACATTTTTTTTTCATGTCTCTGCTTACAAATATTTCACCTCTAACTTCTCCAGTAATAATACTTTCTTGTCTAACTATGTTTTACAGAGGTCTTACCCTCTAAATTTATTTTATCACCCACGCTTTCCCTTTTGCCTTGTTTTCTCCATAAAATTTTTACCCCTTCCCCTTTTCCATACATGTCAAGATAAATTATACTGTTTCTACAAATTTATAAATCACTTTCAGCAATAAATCCAAGTACAACATAGGTTGAATATGTGTTCAGGGAATTTTATCACCATACCACAACTTACAACTGATGATGGCAGAATATTTTTGTACAAAATGCTATAATGAAAAAGTCCTGTAAATAGTCTAATTTATTTGATATCATTTTCATTTTGACTGACTGACCTGCATATGTGTGCCAATAAATAATAGCAAATAAGGAAAGCAGTTCTAAAAATGAGGCAGAATATACCAAAGGGTGAACTGAAACTCATTAACTGAAGAGAGACTATCAAAGTCATTGCAAAAAATAACAAGTAAAACTGTGAGCTACTGCTCACTGATGATACCCCCGCCGAAATATTTCGGTAAACAGGAAGTTGTTGAGTGATGAATCTGAAAACCCATCACACGGTATAGCTGACTTATATAAACCTTGAAACCAAATTTCAGAAATCCTTGTCAAGTAGTTCCTGAGAAAAATGTGACGAAAAAATTCATGGGACGGACGGACTGACGGATGGACAGACAGAGGTAAAACAGTATACCCCCACTTTTTTAAAGCAGGGGTATAAAAATAACAAAAAGACAAACAACAGTCTGCAAAACACTACATACAACTCTAAAGACTGAGCAACACGACACGTCCTGAAACAAAACACTATATACAACTCCAAAGACTGAGCTACACGACACGTCCTGAAACAAAACACTACATACAACTCTAAAGACTGAGCTACACGACACGTCCTGAAACAAAACACTATATACAACTCCAAAGACTGAGCTACACGACACGTCCTGAAACAAAACACTACATACAACTCTAAAGACTGAGCTACACGACACGTCCTGAAACAAAACACTACATACAACTCTAAAGACTGAGCTACACGACACATCCTGAAACAAAACACTATATACAACTCTAAAGACTGAGCTACACGACACATCCTGAAACAAAACACTATACATTGTATACAACTCTAAAGACTGAGTGACACGACACGTCCTGAAACAAAACACTACATACAACTCTAAAGACTGTGCGACACGACACGTCCTGAAACAAAACACTACATACAACTCTAAAGACTGAGCTACACGACACGTCCTGAAACAAAACACTATATACAACTCTAAAGACTGAGCGACATGACACGACACGTCCTGAAACAAAACACTATATACAACTCTAAAGACTGAGTGACACGACACGTCCTGAAACAAAACACTACATACAACTCTAAAGACTGTGTGACACAACACGTCCTGAAACAAAACACTATATACAACTCTAAAGACTGAGCTACACGACACGTCCTGAAACAAAACACTATATACAACTCTAAAGACTGAGCGACATGACACGACACGTCCTGAAACAAAACACTATATACAACTCTAAAGACTGAGCTACACGACATGTCCTGAAACAAAACACTATATACAACTCTAAAGACTGAGGGACATGACACGACACGTCCTGAAACAAAACATACAACTCTAAAGACTGAGCTACACGACACATCCTGAAACAAAAACTTGGGGGTAATATTAGGTGCTATTAACAACTTATCAGACAATGGATTTGACAGCTGGGTCTCTGAAAAACAAAACTGTCAGAAACTATTGAATACACTTGCTCGACTTATGCCTATGAATGAAATGATTTTTTTTTTTAGATTCATCTTAATATCTGTCTGTACATTTTCACATAAATTGATTCCATTCATTCATAAATTTTTTGCTGTTTTTATCTGTTACATAATTTTTTCTATATCTGATTTCAAAATATGCAGTCAACGCTTTACTGTCACTTGAATGCAAATGTTACTATCTCTCTTTGCAGTCAGATTAAAATAAAATTTCTAAATATTTTACTAAATGGTGCAGGAGTGCTTGATCAAGACTCTGGCAGGTTGAGTAGTACATTTGCAAAAATATTTACAAAAGGTCTTGCTTCTCTATTTAACGGTACTCAATGACTTACAGTAATTGATAGTAAACGGAAAAGTATATATTAAATAACTTCATCAAATACTTGGACCAAAATTATACTATTATGTGGAATCTAAATTTATAAGACTTACTTCCCCTGTGAGTAGCAGGACCGTATTTCTAACAACTTTGAAATTTTATAACCTTAATTATATAGAATGTTACCAGCAAACATTTTTATAAAGCATATCTAGTCTACTATACAATACATCAGCCTTATCATTGAAGCTGCTTTATTGAAGATTGTTTACTTAAACAAGAGATTCCTATGCAGCTGTATCTGTCACCTGACAAATTTACCTTTAAATTGTTTAAGAGTAGAAAACTTCTGACGTAGCTACAGGCAGTTTGCTTATACCTTCGTATCATTTTGCCTTGTAAATCTAGAGAGGAAGATTTTTTTAAATTGGCCAACCAGAATAAAAGATTGCCTCTGGCAGTTATGTTTTGTGTCCAGTAATGCCAAAATAAGGATCTTAATTTGCAAAAGACCTTCTGTACTACATTCCTGAAAGTTAGGTTTAATTTGGTTCAAAAGTTACAGAGGGGAAGATAAATAATGTGATTTTCGATAAGGTTTCAATTGAAACTGTGCCATCAATGCAACATATTTACCACCTAATAAATATTAAATAAGGGCTATTTGTAGAAGGTCTTTCTATCATCAATCTCCTTCAGTTAAAAATATTAGCTTAGAAACTTAGGGAGAAGATTTTAGAAAATTGGTCAATAAGAATTAAAGAGTTCCTATGTTGGCTATGTTTTTCATCCCATTGGAACAAAATGAGAACTTTATAAAAAGGACTTTTAATAAATTATTCCTGGCAAGTTTGGTTCAAATTAGTCTTGTAGTTTCAGATAAGATGCTGAAAATATAAATTATTTAATGACTGATGGATATAGCTCACATGGCCCTATTGACCAGGTAAGCTATAGACAATTCTAAGGAGTAATAAATAAAAAAAGGGAAACATTTTAAAAAGTTTAAAAGTGCATTAAAATGCAATTACATTAAAAAGAAATGTTCCACAGATTTTATGATTTATCTTGTGTAAGTTAAAGAAACAAATGTTAAAACACCTGGGCCGGTGACATAAAACAGCAACTTTAAATCTGATAAACTTTACACATTGATCTGAGTTCAAAGAGAAGGAAAGCAATTAAAAACATATCTTAGCATGTTATAGACAAAAACAAGAATTGAAAGAAGCAGCTATACACTGAATTATAGGTTTGAACAAGAAATAAAATTACATTCTGTATAACTTTAAAAGTACAAATGTGTTTCTCAATAGTCAAAGCGTAGATCTATTACAAACTACTGTCAGAAAGCACTTTCCATCAAAACTTGTAAGCCCCTACAAGAAGGATTTCTTTGCTTGTAAACTGTAATGATTGATTAATTAAAATTCATGAATGTGCAATGGATTTCTAAAGGATTATTCATGAAAAGTTAATGAAGTTTCCAGAATTTGTACGTACTTATGAATATATTTCAAGACTGCGATGCTATGGATTTCAATTTGAGGCAGAGGGGATCTGGGAGATATGAACCCCAGCAAAGTGTTAGTGACTGGGGACAAAGCCCCAAAAATGTGACAGATTTTGATATCCGGAAGCTAAAATGAAACGTTTTTACAACATTGTTGACTTGGAATAAGAAAGGCAACTTTTTTGTTTTGTTTCTTTTCCTTAGAACTCTTTGATTATCATGCTCACATATACAGTTAGATTTTAAAGTTACGAAAAAACAAAAGAGGCCAAGTGATGGCAGTAGTTTAAATGGATCAGGTGAACTAAAAGTAACTACATGTACATAACATTTATTGAGTTACTAATTATTTAACCATTGAAAGCTCAAAAAGCTATATCCAGAAAATGCCATCAAAGCTGAGTCATGAGACTCAAAAATAATTTTGCTATTAGGAGATAAACAAAACTGAGACAAATTGATTGATGCAGCTCTGAGACTGAATACATTTAACTATTTCATGATACACTTCAAAAAGACATAAAAAAATTTGGACTCAATGCATTTGCCTATGGCACTATCTCTAACACATCTAAAAGATAAAAGAAAAGAACTGCCAAGATCTGCTGATATTTCATATCACCCGAATTCCTCAAAATAATGTCAAGTGTTACATGTACTACAGACTATTTCAATACTAGAGTAGATGTATAAATGTCTATCTTATCTTGAATTTAATTCTGATGATTATTTTTCAATTCCTTATTTATTATTTCACACTACTAAGAAAATGAAAATTCCTCTGCTTAAGAGTTTTACCACAGTGTGGTAATAGTTCAAGCACCTTGTCAACCACAGACAATGTCAAGTATATATCACAAAGAAACATTTATGTAATATGTACAAATATGATAAAATAGTTTTCAAGTATTAAAGGAAATTACTGTACAGCAGCAAATAAGATAAATATTTATGTAAGTGTTTGCGGAAATGCTTATTACTACCGACGCATAATAACTGCATATCAATTTGTACATTTGTTTACATGTGGAATGTGTTGATACTGCATGATCAAGTACTCACAAAACATGTCATTAATTAATAATTACTTAGATCCAGTAATTACTGATCATTATGCTGAACATTCTGTGGTTTCTGTGGTTAAAAAATACTAAATTTCTAAAAGAAATAATGTTTTGAAAAATAATGATTTGTGACTTATCATTACACCCCAGTTCTATTGTTATACTTCATAGTTTCTATTTCTGAAACAAGTGTAAATTGAATAGATCCATTGTTACGAATATTAATGGATTTTGACCACAGGGTGTGACGAGCCGGGTTTCTGGAAACCCCTGCTTCTACATCCCGCAAACAAAGTCCATTGTTATTCGAAACAATAGAAATTGATTATTTTTTAAATAGCATGAACATAAGAAATTACTAATAGTGTTCACTACAAATTGTTTCATGATATTAAAAAAACACATTTTAGGAAATTCCAATAAGCATCTATATAGAATACAAAAATAATCCTTTAAATACTCCTTTGCTTGAAGGTAATTTTTATCCCAGTCATATGTCTCTACTCCCGGACCCCCATTTTTTTCATTTAGTAATTAATGTTAAGAAATATAGGGTTAGAATGGGGTGTAAGTTAGTTATACACCTCAGGATACGGCGTGTCTAGATAAGAAACACCTATCCCTCGGTGTATAACTATTACCTAATCCATTTAATATGTAAATAATTGGTAATTTGCAATCAAAGTGTTTGTAATACAAGTGTTTCTTGATTAGCATGTTCATGGTCATTTGTGTTTGTATACTATCACACCTGTCATGTGACTGGCTAATCAAGTATCAAATTATTCCCATGAAATCATTCATGTATCTCACCCCTTTTCATCTTGTTAAAATTATTTTGTTTCCTCCCATGTTCCATGTGATGTTAGCCAAATCACTAAATCTAACATATCATTATTTTAGAGATGATGAGTGTCAAGGTTATAACATTTTTTTCAATAGTTTATAATAGGTGACATCAGAAATGTACCATTACATGTAACCGGGGAGTGCAGCACTAAAAATGGAAAATTTAAACAGACAAAAATTTGTTAAAAAATCCCTGTTGATAACAAACATTTCTGGAAATTCTGAAAAAGTTCCAATTTAAGAATTTTGTAACTGAATTAAACATACATTTCTTTGTTCAACATTCTATAAAGTCTATAAAAATAATGATATAACATAGAATTGCATAACTGAAAAACTGCTTACTTTAGCATTCTACTTATTTTTAATTTACCATCAAAGACATAATATGAAAATATGATATGGTACATGAATTACTACAAGTTTACTTTATTCAAGATAATTAATAATATCACTTTGGCACTTTTTAAAATGAAACAATTCTTCTGTTATATTGACATATGGAACATACTCTTTAGACATGAAAAAGAATTACTTTGTTCTATAAAATATGTCATACTAAAAGTAAAGCAATATATCTTCTTCAAATGTTTTATGCTACTTATACACTCTGTATGAAACATGTATTATTTCAGGAATTGTTGACTACTTGGCACATAGTTTTCGCTCATGCTATCCTTCTATCTGCCATTTGTAATACATAGGCACATTACATAGCAATGTTTTTTTTCATTATGACGTCCTATTGCCTTTAAATAAAAAACTTATGTGCCTGAAAAAGTCCCAAAAAATCCCAAGATCCCCAGAGAAATAATTTAAAAGAAGTCAATTTGTAATGTTGATGCATATTTGTAATAACTTTATATTAATTGTAAATATTCCACATCTGCATTTCAATGCACAGGTGCAGCGTCATCAAAATCTTATGAGCATGGAATTCTTCTTAAATTGGTGGTAGGGGCCCTCTTGAACTTGCAAAGAAGTGTGACCTTTTACTCAGATTTTGAATGCCACACACAATCTTCCTGAGGAAAAACAGCTGTTTCTTTGTTTTGGGTTTTGTCAAGAAATGTAGGGATTTTGAGTCATGAATTTATTTTTTCATATTCTTTCTATTCTTTTAAATTTTAGGTGGAAAATTAACTGGGGCTCAGTAGCCCAGGCTACTTAATTTTTGGGCTGGGCCCCTATATTTTAGCTAAAATCTCCATACTGCTTATGTTAATAATTTTATCATGGCATGTTGGACCCCAAGATGGAAATATAAGTTTTTCCCCTAAATAAACTTGTAAATAACATATCTCTGTTGGACTATATTGTTGTTAAGTTATGACTATACCAACCTTTTCCATGAAATACAGCAATTATTTAACTGTTGTCTTGTGTGAATATTTGTCCAATATCTTATTTAATTCATTGTAACTATAAGAAATATTGCATCAGTATCAACATTTCTATTGCAGACTGTCAAGAGGTTTATGAGAAAGGATATAAAATTAGTGGAATTTACCATATAACACCCCTTTATTCTTCATGTTCCATTCCTGTCTGGTGTGATATGGACACACCTCCTGGAGGATGGTTAGTTATACAAAAACGATTTAATGGAAAAGTAGACTTTAACTGGTTTTGGAAAGAATATCGTGAGGGTTTTGGCAATATTGCATCTGAATATTGGATTGGATTAGATAATATGTTTCTGCTTACGAATCAAGGACATTATGAACTTCGAATAGACTTATGGGACTTTGAAGACAACAAAGTTTATGCCTCGTACGAAAGTTTTAAAATAGACGGAGAACGTGATCAGTATCGATTGGAAGTGCGTGGATTTAAGGGAAGTGCTCGGGATAGCTTATTGCATCACAACAATATGAAATTTAGTACAGTTGACAGCGACAACGATAAATATCCAAATTATAGTTGTGCCAGAGAGTGGCAGTGTGGCTGGTGGTTTAATGCATGCTACTATACTATACTGAATGGAAAATATAGTAATATTTCAAATCCCTCAGATCGAACTATTGCTTGGAACGAGTGGAAACCAAAGCAGTTAGCAAAAACTGAAATGAAAATAAGACCAAGTAGAACATATAAGAATCATAAACGCCGAGGTTAAAAAAATAAATGCTCAATAATTTTTTACTATTATTTATTACAGCTAAATATTTACAATATTTTTTTCACTTTATACACATTCATTTTTTAATGATTTGAGCTTAATCAAAATGAGCAAGAAATTAGCTTGCTGTAATACAAATAGGAGCAGCTAAATGTAGATTTAGATGGATTAATGGCCAGTTTATTAAACTACTCAATATTAAGGTTAAACAAGTACAATACATGTAGATCTAAAACATCACTGGAACTACAGACAAAATTTATAGTATAAAACATAAAATTTAATCTTTCTTTACTAACCATCTACATAATGATATCTTAATTCATAAATACCATTACTTATATCATTGTTTAATGTTGTAATTTTGTATAGAATTTGTCTATAATGCTAGGACTGATAGTCTGCAATCTATTTTTAGAATTGTCAAGCTGTGATTTTCATGATAAAAGATTAGAAGCATTTTAATCAATTAAAATTCCTTTACATAATATTTCAAGGTTTTCTTTATATAACAAAAATTTACAAAAGAGCAAAAAAGGCAGACTTTTACCTGTGTTAATAACAATTTAACTCTTTCTTTGCTGGTCTAAATGAAATTGTCACTCTGTTTTAGGGGATGGCTATTAGCTTTTGAGCCTTTTCATATATGCAATGGTTTTTTTTAACATGTATATAGCAAGTGGTTGAATAGTTCATATAAGATGGATTTTGAACTAAAACTTTTTATTTTCTTCCTAAAATCAGTGAAATTTTTAAAGTCAGCAATAGAAAAAATCTTTGGTTATCAGTCCCCAATATGAATCCTCATAATATTGACAAATGATAGAACTGCTCAGTAATGGGAAAGAGAGGAATTGTAATTTCCAAGCATTAATATTGCACATTACATAATACATACACTTCATAGGGCATTATACACTTCAAAGGGCAGAGTAGACCTCAAACGTCAGTTCTGATGGCAGTGATGCTAATGAAAATGGAAAATTTATCAAGTCTGTGCTTGATTTTCAAATAGTGTTTCAGTTTATACTTTCAATGTGTTCCTTCTTTCAGGGTCTTATAATCAAGTAAACAGCTAGCATTAGATGTCTGCCTTCCAATTAACCATTGTCAACAATATACTCTGATGACATTGGGTTGCAAGGTCTCATTTCTATCACAGAAAAAATAGTTGTCCAAAAATCATTAATATTTTTCTTTACCAAAAGAAAATAAAGCAATTTGCAGTTCACTTATTCAATTTAAACTTTAAATAAAAAAAGAGATAAAATCTATCAGGTCTGGACAAAGGAAACATTTTCTCCAAATCTAGTTGTTCATCCCTTTTACAACACACACCTAAACTCTGTCATGGTCCAAATAAATCAAACCAATAAAAGTGCCTCACAAGGAATCAGCTGATGACATATACTGATATCATCATAATTTCATAGGGCATATAAATTCAAAGAAAAGAAAAATGATTTAAGGGGAGATAAGTGATGCAATATTATTAAAAATGAAAAGAGGGAAAGAGGCATTTATGGGTTCTTTTGTTTCAAAGAACACTTTTAGGAAAATATCATAGGTTACTTGTAAACCATTAACTGTGTTACAATTTGTTTAAACTACTTTAGTAAAAGTAAGAACATTTCAGTATTGTTTTTCTTAAATAATTATTTTCTCTACAAATATGACCAAGAATGCACTCAAAAAAAAAAGAGGCAATCCATCCTTTCTGTCACTTAGGTATGTTGTTTGAAAGCCAGGTTTGTGTTTTACAAAATAAATTAAAACTAAAATTTAACTTACAAGCTGGAAATCTGCATTAACATCAATTTTCAAACACTTCAATATAATCTATTTCATATGATTTCTAATTATTTTATTTTTTGTTTAAGATAGTGGTTGTTATTGAAAAAGTAGTTATAAGATTTTCATAGAGATATTTTAATTATTTCATTTGAATCCAGTATATGTTTGAAATTTTCTTTTCATGCAGAATGTACTAAAGGTGAAGAAATAAAGATAACAAATCTCATTTAAAAGATTATCAATTTTGTTTCATCTTTCAACTCTTCAGTTATTCCAAATCATTATCATAATTATGGAAATACCATTATGAAGTTGATTAAAATCTTACAGAAACTTTTAAATTCTGACATTTATTTTCATATAATCGCTTTAGATGTAAAAGCTTATTTTAACTATGATGGCTGGTTATTAAAAATCAGTTTCTTCTTTATATTTTTTATTGTGATAAAGAAAATGCTGATACCACAAATAAAATGTTGCCAGAAATAAAATGTTATTTACTACAAATATTGTCTGAGTTTTTACTGCTGGAACTACAATAATGCAACTCAGTACAAATCACTTTACAATTCTGTTTTGTTCATTTGTCTGATACTGTAATCAATCAATCTTATTTTTGCCAGTGAATAATAAAAAAAAAGCAATGAATCAATCCAATAGAACAATAGTGTTCAACCTTTTAAAGAAAAACACAGTGGAAAAAACAAATGATGTAATTTCCAAATGCACAGCACATGTTTTTTGATACTGTAAGTATTAGATACACCTTGATGGCGTTAGTTTGAATATGGGTATATCTAATTTACACCAAGATATTATTGTCGATGCAGAATGATAGTTTTCAATAATTTAGGCCGGGGGTTTTTCAGCGATTTGATCATATGTTATTGAAAAGCATGATAAATGCAGGTTATCCAATTTCATTTAACAACATCTTGGTGTAAATTCAGATATTATTGCAAGGTTTTTATCAATACCCAATCAATTTGTACTATCCTGTTCTTACAAATTACAAATTTTTACTGGGTGAGTATTGCAATAAATATAATTCATTTGGAAAGCTACAGATATAAAACTTTTGAGAGAATAAAAACAAAAAAAGAATGATAAATAGTGAAGTGAGAAAGAAAATTAATAGGTAATGTGTTAATCAGAATATAGGGATGATAATTTTATCAAATAGCACCTAAATCACTCAAGTCTTATGCATGTTTTGTCTCATTTACCCTGAATCCTAAATATAATAAGTTGTGGTAAGTTACAGAAATCACAAGCACCAGAGGAACAGACCCTTAAAAAAAAACAAGCAAATTAGAACTTATATGACATTAAAGGAAGCCATGATAATCGTGTCCATTGTCAGATCATCAACTTAGAAGTGATGTTAATATATACAAATAAAGCTCCCTGAAAGAAAACTTAAAATAAGATGCAATGGGTCCTTCCAACAGATTTACAGGACACTATTGCTGATATCTAATTACATGTAATGGCATCTAGGTGTAAAAAGCAATGAACACCGAAACAAAAAAATAAATGGTGGTAGAAGTCTGACAATTATCAATTGCTGATATCTAACTACATGTAATGGCATCTATGTGTAAAAAGCAATGAACACTAAAACAAAAAAATAAATGGTGGTAGAAGTCTGACAATTATCGATTGCTGATATCTAATTACATATAATGGCATCTAGGTGTAAATAGCAATGAACACTGAAACGTGGTAGAAGTCAGACTTATCAATTGCTGATATCTAACTACATGTAATGGCATCTAGGTGTAAATAGCAATGAACACTGAAACAAAATAATAAATGGTGGTAGAAGTCGGACAATTATCGCTTGCTGATATCTAATTACATGTAATGACATCTAGGTGTAAATAGCAATGAACACTAAAACAAAATAATAAATGGTGATAGAAGTCTGACATCTATTGCTGATATCTAATTACATGTAATGACATCTAGGTGTAAATAGCAATGAACACTTAAACAAAATAATAAAATGTGGTAAAGGTCTGACAATTATCGCTTGCTGATATCTAATTACATGTAATGGCATCTACAAAAAAATCAGACTTTGACAAAACCACAAAATTAAATATCCATGAATATGCTAGTTTTTCTCATTCCACGAAAGTTGGTATCCACGAAAATAACTGAATCCACAGTGGTGATTATGAAATAGACATTTGGAAAAGAGATAGAGGAAGTGTTAAAAGATAGAAATTTACCAGATATAATCAAGTGTTTTTAGAAATTTACCAGATGTAACCCAAGTGTTTTTAGAAATTTACCAGATATAATCAAGTGTTTTTCGAATTTTACCAGATATAATCAAGTGTTCTTAGAAGTTTACCAGATATAATAAAGTATTTTTAGTTTCAGACATTCAGTAGACAAAGTGATGATGTTTACAGGGTAGTTAACTGGGATGAAGATAACAGGGGGCAACAAAAACCATAAGTCAATGAAAGACAAACAACACCAAGGACAAAGGGCAAACAGACAAACAGTTCATAAAACACCACATAGAAATTTAAAGACCAAACAGCCTATTCAGTTCTACCAGTGATTTTTCCTTAAAATTTTGTGTGAAGGTATTTCATGATTTGAGGAACAAAATATGATAAAAAAAATTGGGGGTCACCGACTTTGTTTTGTCACTATAGCAACCTCAGTTTCATTTTTTCCCGAATATTAACATGATATTTGCTTGTTATTTAAACTCTCAAAAAATCCCATTATATCAAACCTACAAGCAAAATTCTTGTTTCATGTTAAACAGTAGATTTGTGTCTATCAAATACAGGTTCAAGAGTTTAAGACTCTTATTGTTTTGATCTTAAAAATACGATTTATTTCATTCCGCCAAAAATAAAACGCAAGAATGAAAACGTTTCAAGTATTAAAAATATCTACCAGTGATTTTTCATAAAAATTTCAAGAAGGAAAGTGCCATGTGTTCTCTTCAAAATAAAGCAAAAAAATGTATATGTCACCGACCTTTCAAAAAAGTTCTGATCAATTTTCATGTTTTTTTCTCGTTCGTTTTGAAGAAAAGAGTTGTCTTTCTTCAGGGTGTCGAATCTGACGTCATAATACAAGTTTTCCTTGCTGGCGCACTACTTGAAAAAAATTGCAAATTGGACGTTTGAAACCCACATTTAAATTTCCAAGAATCAAGAATAACAACTATATTCACCTACTTTATTATCCGGTAATACAAGAGAGATCACATGTATGTATCAGTATCAGATCTCATGATATTGTTGCCGCACACAATTAACCTTCAGAAACACCATCCGTCGGAATGAAAAATTGTTCAAATAACCTTTACGACGCTTTAGAAAGGAAAGTCTGTTTTGTCCTCTCCTTCTCATTAGCAAAATCATTGAAAATAAAGAGAGAAATGAAAGATGACACTGGCTAACAGACTATTTGACTATATAAGACTAGATGTGTGGGTTTTTTTGTCGCGTCAATTTCAGAACTTTGCCCTAGCGCACTCTTTCGCTACTGTTGACAGATGGACAGACATTAGCACGGACAGACTTCTTTATACCATTATGTGTCCCGACTAAGACGAGCTTATACAAATTATTCCATCTAGTTTGTAGATTCATTATTTCTGAATATTTAAAATATAAGAAAATTAAAATTATAGGTATAATATATGAATTAAAGTTTTGATTCTAAAACGTTTTACATCCATTTAACCTATCATAAAATACGATCCCGTTATTACTACCTCACGTGTTTTAAATAAACAAGACAGTAAATATAAAATACAAATAAGTTTTAATTCAAAATTGATTTAAAATCCAAGAAATAATTTTCCGTTGAAAACTATAAAGTATTTCTCAAAACAGGATGAAATATTATGAATCTAAATAGCTCATTTTGGAAATTAAAACAAAGACAAGGTTGTATGTATAGATTGACGGCATTGAAAAATCGAAATTTGTTTTCAATCTTTCCGGTCATTGTAGCTTTTTGAAAGTGAGAAATTTTATGTTGGATCTTATTCTTGAAGCAATTGTTTTTGTCATAAGCTAAATTTACAACAAGTTTAGTTTTAAAAACCGTAAATTTTGATTTTAATTCACATTTACTGAGTATATTAATTTCTTTTATTTTTTGCCTTAAGCTTCAGTGAGATCAGGCGAAATCTTTATCATTTCTCCTTGAGACAATTTGAAATGAAACAAATGACAAAAGACAATGAACCTTTAACATTTTTATTTTAACTATAAGATTTTGTCATTTAAGCAGTATAGATCAAATTTAACTTCATTGCAAGATCACCATTATTTTACGAGAATCTTAAAGAAATAAGTTAATCTCAACATGCATACGTTGCCATGGCAGTATATTGAAACTTCTAGAAAGTATTGTTTATCGGCATAACCTTCTGAAAACTCAATTTTGAAAATCACATATTAAGTTAAAATTCTAAGCGTAAGTCATTTAAATTTACCAGTGTAAAGTTACACGGCGCATTTAAATTTGCGCCGATTTAAAAAAAAATTGATCTTTAATTTGCGCCGATTTGAGTCTTTCGTTAGTGCCTATTTTTTTATTTTTTTTATCACTAGCCCTGATACTATATTTGCTATACGAGTAAATACATGTACATGTAGTAAACCTAGAATGTATATTGCATGGTCATATATGGATATAAACAGTGTTCCCTTATGTTTAGGTGTAAATAGCAATGAACACTTAAACAAAATAATAAAATGTGGTAAAGGTCTGACAATTATCGCTATTGATATCTAATTACATGTAATGGCATCTACAAAAAAATCAGACTTTGACAAAACCACAAAATTAAATATCCATGAATATGCTAGTTTTTCTCATTCCACGAAAGTTGGTATCCACGAAAATAACTGAATCCACAGTGGTGATTATGAAATAGACATTTGGAAAAGAGATAGAGGAAGTGTTAAAAGATAGAAATTTACCAGATATAATCAAGTGTTTTTAGAAATTTACCAGATGTAACCCAAGTGTTTTTAGAAATTTACCAGATATAATCAAGTGTTTTTCGAATTTTACCAGATATAATCAAGTGTTCTTAGAAGTTTACCAGATATAATAAAGTATTTTTAGTTTCAGACATTCAGTAGACAAAGTGATGATGTTTACAGGGTAGTTAACTGGGATGAAGATAACAGGGGGCAACAAAAACCATAAGTCAATGAAAGACAAACAACACCAAGGACAAAGGGCAAACAGACAAACAGTTCATAAAACACCACATAGAAATTTAAAGACCAAACAGCCTATTCAGTTCTACCAGTGATTTTTCCTTAAAATTTTGTGTGAAGGTATTTCATGATTTGAGGAACAAAATATGATAAAAAATTGGGGTCACCGACTTTGTTTTGTCACTATAGCAACCTCAGTTTCATTTTTTCCGAATATTAACATGATATTTGCTTGTTATTTAAACTCTCAAAAATCCCATTATATCAAACCTACAAGCAAAATTCTTGTTTCATGTTAAACAGTAGATTTGTGTCTATCAAATACAGGTTCAAGAGTTTAAGACTCTTATTGTTTTGATCTTAAAATACGATTTATTTCATTCCGCCAAAAATAAAACGCAAGAATGAAAAACGTTTCAAGTATTAAAAATATCTACCAGTGATTTTTCATAAAATTTCAAGAAGGAAAGTGCCATGTGTTCTCTTCAAAATAAAGCAAAAATGTATATGTCACCGACCTTTCAAAAAGTTCTGATCAATTTTCATGTTTTTTCTCGCTCGCTTTGAAGAAAAGAGTTGTCTTTCTTCAGGGTGTCGAATCTGACGTCATAATACAAGTTTTCTTTGCTGGCGACTACTTGAAAAAAATTGCAAATTGACGTTTGAAACCCACATTTAAATTTCCAAGAATCAAGAATAACAACTATATTCACCTACTTTATTATCCGGTAATACAAGAGAGATCACATGTATGTATCAGTATCAGATCTCATGATATTGTTGCCGCACACAATTAACCTTCAGAAACACCATCCGTCGGAATGAAAAATTGTTCGAAATAACCTTTACGACGCTTTAGAAAGGAAAGTCTGTTTTGTCCTCTCTTCTCATTAGCAAAATCATTGAAAATAAAGAGAGAAATGAAAGATGACACTGGCTAACAGACTATTTGACTATATAAGACTAGATGTGGGTTTTTGTCGCGTCAATTTCAGAACTTTGCCCTAGCGCACTCTTTCGCTACTGTTGACAGATGGACAGACATTAGCACGGACAGACTTCTTTATACCATTATGTGTCCCGACTAAGACGAGCTTATACAAATTATTCCATCTAGTTTGTAGATTCATTATTTCTGAATATTTAAAATATAAGAAAATTAAAATTATAGGTATAATATATGAATTAAAGTTTTGATTCTAAAACGTTTACATCCATTTAACCTATCATAAAATACGATCCTGTTATTACTACCTCACGTGTTTTAAATAAACAAGACAGTAAATATAAAATACAAATAAGTTTTAATTCAAAATTGATTTAAAATCCAAGAAATAATTTTCCGTTGAAAACTATAAAGTATTTCTCAAAACAGGATGAAATATTATGAATCTAAATAGCTCATTTTGGAAATTAAAACAAAGACAAGGTTGTATGTATAGATTGACGGCATTGAAAAATCGAAATTTGTTTTCAATCTTTCCGTCATTGTAGCTTTTGAAAGTGAGAAATTTTATGTTGGATCTTATTCTTGAAGCAATTGTTTTGTCATAAGCTAAATTTACAACAAGTTTAGTTTTAAAACCGTAATTTTGATTTTAATTCACATTTACTGAGTATATTAATTTTTTTATTTTGCCTTAAGCTTCAGTGAGATCAGGCTAAATCTTTATCATTTCTCCTTGAGACAATTTGAAATGAAACAAATGACAAAAGACAATGAACCTTTAACATTTTTATTTTAACTATAAGATTTTGTCATTTAAGCAGTATAGATCAAATTTAACTTCATTGCAAGATCACCATTATTTTACGAGAATCTTAAAGAAATAAGTTAATCTCAACATGCATACGCTGCCATGGCAGTATATTGAAACTTCTAGAAAGTATTGTTTATCGGCATAACCTTCTGAAAACTCAATTTTGAAAATCACATATTAAGTTAAAATTCTAAGCGTAAGTCATTTAAATTTACCAGTGTAAAGTTACACGGGCGCATTTAAATTTGCGCCCGATTTAAAAAAAAATTGATCTTTAATTTGCACCGATTTGAGTCTTTCGTTAGTGCCTATTTTTATTTTTTTATCACTAGCCCTGATACTATATTTGCTATACGAGTAAATACATGTACATGTAGTAAACCTAGAATGTATATTGCATGGTCATATATGGATATAAACAGTGTTCCCTTATGTTTAAGATAATTTTTGTCATATCACAGTGTTCAAGAACTTTGTTTTGACACGAGAAAGAAAAGATGGACTTCGTTGTTGGCAAGTACAACAAGTATAGAAAAGATGAAATGACAAGAAAGGAATATATCAGATGTGTGGCATATGAATTCTAGGCAAGATAATAATTCATTGTACTAGTATTACGTTTTTATGGATTTTATTGTGGTGCTTTGAAATGCTGTAAATAGAATTTTACTCCGTGATTTTAGTGGATGTAAACAGAGTGCACAAATATCTTTTAACTTGACTTATCCTGCTCGAAATTCTACTCCCATTTCCCCTTTGTGAGCAGGGGACACAATTACATACATGTTATAATTGACAATTCATAACATATGTACAACTGGCTAACGGAAGAGGTTTATATGATAAATAAAAAAATAACTTTCACCTCTAATTTTCCTGTACACAATTGGTGCAAATGAAAGACAAAATCGGCGCAAGTGAAAGAAAAAAAGTGAAATGCAGATCGGCGCAAATGCAAAAAGCCGAGTTCAAAATTTATATTTTTATTATTATTTTTATTAGAACGGAGGTTACAGATAGTGTAGTATCTTTTGTGTCCATTTGTGTTTAATTTCCACTAGGTATCAGTGCGACGCTTAATTCCACTTTTCGAAGATGTAGTTTGCTTAACATCATGTTGGAACCGTGAAAACGCGAAAAGGATGTTATAATTTGATGTTTTTTTCATCGCTAGAAACAACGCTATAGAGCTGTTATGTCACTACTGTTGCGTTAGTTGATGCATCAACAATAGGCTGTTTGGTCTTTAAGACTGAGCAACGCAACTCCAACAAAACAAGAGGTGAACTCAGGGCTCCAGAAGGGTCAGTAGTTCCTGCTCCACATGTTCCACTTGTCCTGTAACTTTTTAAAGTCAGAGGCCTCAGTGGCTGAGTGGTTTAAGTAGTCGAACTACTGTATCACTAGCCTGTCATCACTGAGGTTGTGAGCACAAATGTGGCACGTGGCAGGTGCACTTGACTCCAGTCTTAATCAACTAGGACTGTCAGTTTTTCTACCAAGGGTTGAGGTTCTCTCTGTGTACTCTGTCTTCCTCCACCAATAAAATCTGACCACTACAAAATAGCCAACAGTGCTGAAAGTGGCTTAAAACACCAATCAATCAATCAATCTTTTTTAAAATATGCTAGAGAAACTTTTCTGGCTTTATATGAGGCGCCGTTTACTATTTATTACTTATTTTCTGATATCAAAAATGATTTTCTGATATCAGAATTCTATTTTTGATATCAGAAAATGGATTTCTTGATATCAAAAATAAAGATGATTTTCTGATATCAAAATTGAACCTGATATCAAAATTCATTTTTGATATCAGAAAATCGATTTTTGATATCAGAAATTCAATTTTGATATCAGAAAATATTTCTTATTTTTGATATCAAGAATAGATTTCTGATATCAAAAATGATTTTGTGATATCAAAATTGAATTTTGATATCAAAAATCATTTTTGATATCAGAAAATAAGAAATAAATGAATGAAGGCCCTGTGTGTCAATAAAGCATCAAAGCTCACCCATGAGCCCAAACATCAGGAAATATTAGAAATAATGTTTCCGTGTACCAATTGTTTTATTATGTGGAGTACCGCTACACGATATTGGTCATTTTATTGATGACAAAGGGTCCATTGTTACAAAACAAGATACACTTCAAGTTTTATAAACATGATTTAGGCTTCAAAGTCTCTAGTATAGAAAACTGCAATTTAATAACAATATTTGAAGCAAAAAAATGTACACTAATCTTCAGTTTGATTAAACTGAACGAGTACTCAGTCTGAATTACCTCGATCCAACTAAGTACGAAATTCAAGTCCCATGCACTTCAAGATAATATATTGAAGATTTTTGAAATTATTCTAAAATATAACATATTTAGTTTTAATGCGTCGAACAATCCCAATCGGAGGAACAAGTCGATCTTAGAATTTACTAAATACTGGAAAATGTTTAACAAAACTTGACTTATCGAAAAAAAAATATTGATGTGTTCAAGATTTAGATACGATGGCTGGATGATATATTCAGGTTCAACTGACGTAATACACGATCTTTTCGCTTTACATATCTAATACAATGCATGTACCCACCTAAATTGTACATACCAATTTTCTCAAATGAATTGTAACTTTTTTGACAGTCGTGATCAGTCGCTTGATACAAAGACAAACGCTTTCAAAACGAAGGTATTTTAGAAATGAAAACGTACATCAAGCCTACTGAAACTTTTCAATACTTCACAGAAAAGGCTCATATAGAATAACTGTATTTAAAGGATATTTTTCTAGGCCATAGTCGGATCCAGGGGCCCGCCCCACCTATCATGGGAAAAATTTGGTTGATTATATAGGAATCATGACTGTAGTGGGCCCTTTTTATGGCAGTCAGTGGGCCCCTATTTTAAAAAGTTCTGGATCCGCCACATAAGAAGTACTAGCAGTCTTTCAAAAACTTCTCGTTAAAAGATGAAATATTATTTTTTTGATCTAAAACATCGATTTATTTCATTCCGCCAAAATAAAAGCATAAGAATGAAAACGTTTCAAGTATTAAAAATATCTACCAGTGATTTTTCATAAAAATTTCAAGAAGGAAAGTGCCATGTGTACTCTTCAAAATAAAGCAAAAAAATGTTTATGTCACTGACCTTTCAAAAAAGTTATGATCAATTTTCATGTTTTTTTCTCGTTCGTTTTGAAGAAAAGAGTTGTCTTTCTTCAGGGCGTGGAATCTGACGTCATAATACAAGTTTTCCTTGCTGGCGCACTATTTGAAAAAAATTGCAAATTGGACGTTTGAAACCCACATTTTAATTTCCAAAATCAAGACTAACAACTATATTCACCTACTTTATTATCCGGTAATACAAGAGAGATCACATGTATGTATCAGTATCAGATCTCATGATATTGTTGCCGCACACAATTAACCTTCAGAAACACCATCCGTCGGAATGAAAAATTGTTCGAAATAACCTTTTCGACGCTTTAGAAAGGAAAGTCTGTTTTGTCCTCTCCTTCTCATTAGCAAAATCATTGAAAATAAAGAGAGAAATGAAAGATGACACTGGCTAACACAGACTATTTGACTATATTAGACTAGATGTGTGGGTTTTGTCGCGTCAATTTCAGAACTTTGCCCTAGCGCACTCTTTCGCTACTGTTGACAGACGGACAGACATTAGCACGGACGGACTTCTTTATACCATTATGTGTCCCGACTAAGACGGCGTATACAAATTATTCCATCTAGTTTGTGGATTCATTATTTCTGAATATTGAAAATATAAGAAAATTAAAATTATAGGTATAATATATGAAATAAAGTTTTTGATTCTAAAACGTTTACATCCATTTAACCTATCATAAAATCGATCCCTGTTATTACTACCTCACGTGTTTTGAATAAACGAGACAGTAAATATAAAATACAAATAAGTTTTAATTAAAAATTGATTTAGAATCTAAGAAATAATTTTCCGTTAAAAACTATAAAGTATTTCTCAAAACAGGATGAAATATTATGAATCTAAATAGCTCATTTTGGAAATTAAAACAAAGACAAGGTTGTATGTATAGATTGACGGCATTGAAAAATCGAAATTTGTTTTCAATCTTTCCGGTCATTGCAGCTTTTGAAAGTGAGAAATTTTATGTTGGATCTTATTCTTGAAGCAATTGTTTTGTCATAAGTTAAATTTACAACAAGTTTAGTTTTAAAAACCGTAAATTTTGATTTTAATTCACATTCACTGAGTATATTAATTTCTTTTATTATTTGCCTTAAGCTTCAGTGAGATCAGGCGAAATCTTTATCATTTCTCCTTGAGACAATTTGAAATGAAACAAATGACAAAAGACAATGAACCTTTAACATTTTTATTTTAACTATAAGATTTTGTCATTTAAGCAGTATAGATCAAATTTAATTTCATTGCAAGATCACCATTATTTTACGAGAATCTTAAAGAAATAAGTTAATCTCAACATGCATACGTTGCCATGGCAGTATATCGAAACTTCTAAAAGTATTGTTTATCGGCATAACCTTCTGAAAACTCAATTTTGAAAATCACATATTAAGTTAAAATTCTAGCGTAAGTCATTTAAATTTACCAGTGTAAAGTTACACGGGCGTCAGATTTGCGCCGATTTAAAAAAAAATCGATCTTTAATTTGCGCCGATTTGATTCTTTCATTAGTGCCTTTTTTTTTTTATCACTAGCCCGATACTATATTTGCTATACAAGTAAATACATGTACATGTAGTAAACCTAGAATGTATATTGCATGGTAATATATGGATATAAACAGTGTTCCCTTATGTTTAAGATAATTTTTGTCATATAACAGTGTTCAAGAACTTCGTTTTGACACGAGAAAGAAAAGATGGACTTCGTTGTTGGCAAGTACAACAAGTATAGAAAAGATGAAATGACAAGAAAGGAATATATCAGATGTGTGGCATATGAATTCTAGGCAAGATAATAATTCATTGTACTAGTATTACGTTTTTATGGATTTTATTGTGGTGCTTTGAAATGCTGTAAATAGAATTTTACTCCGTGATTTTAGTGGATGTAAACAGAGTGCACAAATATCTTTTAAGTTGACTTATCCTGCTCGAAATTCTACTCCCATTTCCCCTTTGTGAGCAGGGGATAACAGTTATATACATGTTATAATTGACAATTCATAACATATGTACAACTGTCTAACGGAAGAGGTTTATATGATAAATAAAAAAATAACTTTCACCTCTAATTTTCCTGTACACAATCGGCGCAAATGAAAGACAAAATCAGCGCAAGTGAAAGAAAAAAAGTGAAATACAGATCGCGCAAATGCAAAAGCCGAGTTCAAAATTATATTTTATTATTATTTTTATTAGAGCGGAGGTTACAGATAGTGTAGTATCTTTTGTGTCCATTTGTGTATAATTTCCACTAAGTATCAGCGTGACGCTTAATTCCACTTTTCTTGGAAGACGTAGTTTTAAGCGAACATATGTTGGAATCCGTGAAAAACGTGAAAAAGGACGTTATAATTTGACGTTTTTTTCATGGCTAGAAACAACGTCATAGAGCTGTTATGTCACTACCAAGTTGCGTTAGTTGATGCGCATCAACAATAGGCTGTTTGGTCTTTAAGACTGAGCAACGCAAACTCCAACAAAACAAGAGGTGAACTCAAGGGCTCCAGAAGGGTCAGTAGTTCCTGCTCCACATGTTCCACTTGTCCTGTTACTTCTTTTTAAAGTCAGAGGCCTCAGTGGCTGAGTGGTTTAAGTAGTCGAACTACTGTATCACTAGCCTGTCATCACTGAGGTTGTGAGCACAAATGTGGCACATGGCAGGTGCACTTGACTCCAGTCTTAATCAACTAGGACTGTCAGTTTTTCTACCAAGGGTCGAGGTTCTCTCTGTGCACTCTGTCTTCCTCCACCAATAAAATCTGACCACTACAAAATAGCCAACAGTGCTGAAAGTGGCCTAAAACACCAATCAATCAATCAATCTTTTTTAAAATATGCTAGAGAAACTTTTCTGGCTTTAAGACATCACACTATGGAGGATTTGGAAATCTCTCTTGTCTCATCCTAAGACATTACTAAATTTATAAACTGTAAGTTAATTTTAATTAACTAACCATAATACATGCATGATTGACTATCAATGTTTGAAAGAAAAACATTTTTTCTTAATAGAGAATTGACAAGACTGTTAACGATAAAAAAACATGGAAATTAAAAAAAAATACAACAGATACAATGTAAAAACTAAAGCAAAAGAACACAAACCCTTTGAAAAACTGAACTCACATGATCAAGAAAGATAAGGGGTTCCTGGACAACTTAAGGTGCTCATCATGTTGCTCATGATAAGTTAAAATCTGGTGACTGATGGGGGGTCTCTTCCTATATGAATGCATGCACAAAGTTGCTGGAATGGGTCCCTATTTGATATGTCAAATATATCTATGGGTTGTTATTTCAGGAACATATCATGTTATAAACTAACAAACCAAATAAGAGTCTTTCAGAAGTAACTGTGCACGAACTGACTTCAGATTCAAATACATGCAGAATGTAGCAGATGGAATCAACAGCCTGCAAACTTCAACATGCATTTAATATAAAGATAATGACATGCTTATATTACATATCTTAAGAGACCTCTGAGAGTATTAATTCTAATTCTATCTTGTTTCAAGGATTTTAAGTAAATAAAGATTTTCTGCTTAGATCTGCTATTTGATTGTGTCTCCTCCTAATCTGTTTTCTATAGTAACCTTGAATTACTGACATATTGTGTTGAAGTCTTAAACTTAATTATTTGTGTTAACCTATCTGACAATGTTGTGTTGAAAGTTTGAACTTCTTCAGTTCCAATTATTTTTCTTAATTGAAAATTTGTACATCAAACACCAAATAACTAGATATTACTTTTAGTTTTATGAGGTCTGTCTGAAATTCTTTCTCTGTTTGATTACATTTATTGTGAAAGATTTTATAATTGGATGTGATGCATGGCAATCAAGCAGCTTCATTAGTTGGCTTTTTTCTGCTGCATTTCATACTTTATCCTTCATATATCAATAAGCCACCAATATCATAACTCAGTAGAATTTATTTTGAGATAGGCATATGACAGGAATTCATCAAAGTTAGTATAAGCTATAAATCCACTATCCTCTCCAAATTTCCAATGCAAACGGTGCCTTTTTACATGTATATATGTACAAAAACTGAACCTATCCACGGGATTGGCAAATGTATTGTTCATCAAACAGTAAAGAATTACCCATGCCTACTTGAGGGACCTCTCTGATTTTAATAAATTATTGTGCTTAATTTGTGGTACATTGGTAGAATTTTGTGGATTTTACAATTAAAACTTGCTTGTTTATCAATTTTTCAATTATCATTGTCTTAATAATCATTATTTTTTTTCATATTATAATAAAATGATTGTCAAAGTAGCCATAAATTGCCAGAATAACCATTGTCCCCCACCCATATACTGGAATTTTCAATATCACTTATACTTCCAAGGGAAATAACTCCTGTAAAAATATCTCATCCACACTAATTTTCAAATTCATCTGCGAAAATTACTGATGAAAACGTATTATTCTCCATATAGCCTTTTTGGTGATATTTAAAAATTCCTTGTTTAACAGGGTGCTGTATGACATTTGTAGGGAGAACCTTTGATATAAATCTCATTAAATTCCAATTAGAAATGTACATGTAGGTGCAAGAAGGCTTACAATGATTTTTAATATTATTTATATTTCAAAGGGGTATAACTCAAAAACATTATTTGATCAATTCAGATATTCAAACTCACCTGATGAATGCTGGTGTGAACCTTTGAAACAAGTGAAACTGCAAGCTACTGCTCACTGATGATACCCCGAAAACACATCACACGGTGTAACTTACTTATATAAACCCTGACACCAAATTTCAGAAATCCTTGTCAAGTAGTTCCTGAGAAAAATGTGACGAAAATTTTCAACTTGGCTATCATGTGTAAAATAATACAAGTGTTCGGTAAACAGGAAGTTGTTAAGTGATGAATCTGAAAACGCATCACACGGTGTAACTTACTTATATAAACCCTGAAACGAAATTTCAGAAATCCTTGTCCAGTAGTTCCAGAAAAAAAAAGCAACAAAAACTATTCATGGGACGGATGGACGGACTGACGGATTTTTCAAAGCAGGGGTATAATAAGTTTCATAAAACTCCAATGAGAAATGTATATAACAGAGTGCTTAAAATGCTGAATTTCCAAATAATTAACATTTGTAAGGGCATAAGAAGTGGCATATCTAGGTCATTTTTAGGTTTACCCCGAACCTCAGAGGGGTCTGAGGGCCCCAAGCAGATCCAGGGAAGAGGACCTCCTGGTATGGGTTCAAAGGGCAAAGCCCCCGGAAGCTAACAAGTTATCGAGATAGAGATACTATTTCTGTCATTGAAAACTCATCAAAAACATCATACTTTACCTGTTGAATTTTTATGTTTAATTTATTTATTGTGTACATTCGGAATGGTCAATAGCTGTAGCACCAGTTACTGTAAAATAGGTCTAAAAGGAGATGTAGGGTAGAACAATCAATCCACAAAAAAATCCAAAACTTTTAGAAATAGTAAAAAAAAGCAAGTCTACATTTCAATGTTGTCATTCTATTTATTATTTTGACTTCATCTAGTTTTCCCCTTTTTATGCACAATTTTCATTAATGGACACATGAAATAATTAATTTCAGGTGTAATATGAGAATCCTAAAGGATTCCGTGGAACCCTGTGTCTCGCCTTCGATTGCTGCTGTCAGTTTAAAAGTGTATTGTTTACTGTAAAAATATAATCCATTTATCAATCAAATGCTCGATTTTAAAATAAATTAAATTTCATTTTAGATGCTTTTTCTTGATCTTAAAGACTATCTTCTACCCAAGTTCCATAGCAATCTTTGAAGGTTTATAAATTCATCATGTCAAAAAATATAAATCCTAGATTGTCTGTTAATTGCCAAAAAATAAGTCTGTCTGTCAGTAAAATACTGAAAAATGAAAAAAAAATATATACATTTGTACATCAGACATTCTTTATTAACCCCATACAGTATATACTTGGTAACTACAAAAATATATGTACATATCGTATCTCAGCAGATGAATTGCTTCAAACAATCAGAAAGTGAGTAGAATGCACAGTATATTCAGACTTTGGTAGAAAATTAACAAATATATAATACGATACCATTTGATTAAAGAGTAAATTTCCTCACTTTTATCTTCAATTACACATCATTGAAGAAAGAATTACAAGGTTCATGTGCTTTTAAAAAGTTTTTTAAATTTATTTAGATTAAAATATTTTTTTTTTTTTCCAAATTTCATATGCAAACCGGGCGTTTTGACGTAAACATAGCTACGTGCCTGATAAGTACTGCAAAAATCTATTAGCCCTGATATTTCAGCTCATATAAGTTATTATTGATGTTAACCTTTGACATAAATTTCATTAAAGTTGAAAGAGAAATGTTGGCAAAAGAATGTGTCCAATGTTTTATCTTTTATTGGTGTTATTTACATTGTTATATTTTGGGGGCACAAAGTCCCTAAAAAATCATCAGCTAGCAATGATAATCAAAGCTGATGTTATACTGTTATAATGTATGTAACATAAATTTCATTTTACTCCAATAAGAACTAAAGGTGTGAGTGTGTATACAATGTTGATTTTTCATATTATTAACATTTCAAAGGGACATAACTTTCCCAAAAATATTTGCTCAACTCTTAAGATTTTAAAATTCATATGAGAAATTGCTAAAGTAAACCATTAACATAAATTTTATTTATCTCCAAGGAATACTGTAAGTATGAGATGCATACAATGGAATTCCGAGGGTAATAAGTCCTAAAATAATAATCAATCAACCCTAATTTTCAAGCTTATCCAAGATATTTTCTTATAAACCTTTGACACGCATTTCATTAAACTGCAATGAGAAATGTTGGCACATGAGTGTTTGCAAAAATAAAACCCATATCTATGATTGGCAACTATACCTTCACCAATAAATGAATACTGCTACAAGTAAAGTTTTGTCTAGGATTTTTTACAGAAATGGAATGCTGATTATATGGTTCTTCAAATCATCAACATATTCTGACCTGCTGATATCCAAGCTCTTCAATTCTTTTTTTCACTTTCATACTTTGAAAAAAGCCATTCAATATTATACATACTTTGAAAAAGGAATTTTGAACGAAAGCTAATAAAACGATTTTAGCGAATTAATCACAGGTATTCATGTAAATATTTTTGAAGCATTAAAGCAGTGTAAATATATTATATAATCTGGACCTGTTTGTTTATGAGTGCCAGCAATAAAATCAAGACAATGTTAAATTCCCTGCATCCTCTGCAATTACTGAAATGTCAGAACATTAATCACATTTTAACCATGTAAATCAAATGCTTATTACAGACATTATATCATACAAAAGGTTTAAAATTGTCACTTTTGTCAGTCAATAAAAGTGTCATCACTTTCCTACTTAAAATGTTATACCTAAAAGTTTTATGGCAAAAACTCAAGTGATGCATTAACCCAACAAATGTTATAATTTGGATATTTTGAAAAGATGCTAAAAGCTTTTTTTCGCACCAGTACTGTATACTGTTAAGAATTAACATGGTCATAAATGCAAATTGCTAGTTGACACTGAACAACCTTTCTTTACAACTGGAGTATTTTTTTTAATGTATGTTTTTATTCATTCTTGTGTAAAACCATGTTTCTTGGTGCATTTGGTATGGTAATTTCATTATCTCACAGTTTTGTCCAACAATAGCAAAAGTAAATGCTCACAAACATTTCTAAATTTACAGTACCTTTTTCTACTAAAGTACTAAAAGTTGCTGTGTATTTGTTTCAAGTGGGTCAAATATAAAAATAAGAAGATGTGGTATGATTTCTAATGAGACAACTCTCCACCAGAGATGAAATACCAAGAAGTTAACAACTATACTAGTCACTCTACAGCCTTCAACAATGAGCAAAATCCATACCACATAGTACGCTATAAAAGGCCAGAAATGACAAATGTAAAACAATGCATACGAGAAAACTAGGTAACAAACAGATTAATGTACAAAACAATAAACAAAAAAACAAATATGATAACTAACTACAACCACTGACTTACAGGATCCTGATTTGGGACAGACACATACAGAATGTGGCAGGGTTAAACATGTTTGCTGATGACAAACCATCTCCTAACCTAACACATAGTATAAAGGTGTTTTTTACATTAAGGTGCTGTGTTAATTGGTCCAGAGGGTTCATAGATCATATTTTAAAGGTATCCACATAATTTATTACATTAACTGTTACCACAGAGAGTCTTGTCTTTTTGCTATTTTGATAGTAAAATCCAAATGTTGAAATTAAAATAGCAATACTTAAACTTGTAAGATATGCAAAAAAATCAAAGTCAATAACCAAGACTGAAGGTACAGGGCCAAACAACCTCATGGAAATGAGATGTGCCAATGTTAATATATAAGCATACCAAATATCATTGACCTACCACTAGCGATTCCACATAAACTGACCTAATCACAAACTAATACATGTAAACTATGAAAAAGTTTCAAAGTCAATAGACCATGACTGAGGGGGCAGGTCCAAACAATCTCCCTGGAAATGAAATGTGCCAATGCCAATACAACTGCATACCAAATATCATTGACCTACCACTAGTGATTCCCCATCCCGTAGGTGGAGCATAAAAATGATTTTGAACATATTAATGATAGACTACATACAGACAATGCATAACTGGAAAACTGACACTAAGTTATAGCAACAGCTCTGATTGTCCATTTGTAAACTTTTACCCACCTTAACTGCAGAAAATTCATGAGTGAATGGCCAACGTTTAAGTTAAAAATTTGACACTTAACACCACTTGTAATAACTCAACCTTGACAGCAAGGATGTTATTGTAATCTATATTAAGCATGGGATCGAGAACATGCATGTCACTTCTTCAAAATTCCTGAAAATAAAACATGCATGACATTTTTTTTAATTCCAGCAGCAGCAGCCGTGACCAGGGGTTATTTAATTGAACTGTTACCATAAACAATATACAAACAATTGTTTGGGTTTTTTTCATACATACTACAAACTCAGATGTATAACCAGAACAAAATCAGTCCCCCTTTCCTTCAACTAAAAAATGCATTTAAGGTATTCTTGTAACAGGATCTTGATAATATACTGGTGTTTCATCTATGTAGCCTAAGCCAGCTGTGGGGATAAGACACAGCAGAGGTAGATTTTTTTTTTTTGGAGGGGGGCAAGGGTGCCAAGACTGTCAGCTTCATTTAATAAGTTTAAGTACCAAGCAGGTACAGAAATATAGTTTCCATAGCATCTACTGTTTGACAGCAATACCCCAGTTAGGAGGCATATGATTGGCTGAGTTTCAATCAGTTTCCATGTTTAGTAGGAATGGGAAGATTTAATCCAGTTCAAGGTGGAAAAGTTTCACACTCTCTACACATAAAACAGTTACTTCAATAATAATTGGTTTGTTTTACTCATGGTAATAAAACAATAAAAATTGGCAATTTTCATTAAAAAGTACATTTTACATTCTATATTGTAAGCCATACGGCATTTCTCAGGTTAAATATGAATATTTCTTTCGTTAGGCTGTATACGACCTTTTTTACAGTTGAGTGATTTTATCACGTAGACAAAATCAGTCACCCATGTACTATAAATACCCGTGTAACCTTATCCGAAGCCTCTTTTTTTCTAAGGCTGTAGAACGACACATGTATCAAAGATAAGTTTCGAATAGTGGACACGACCTGTGTTAATATTCTATAATGTCTTCATCAGACTCCGACTCGGAGCCGAACAATACCTTAAGTAAGGCAGATATAATGCAATTAATTATTTGTATCAGATACAGAGGCACGAGAATTTTCTGCATTCTCCTTAGTGGAGGACGTAGCTAATACAGAAAATAATAAAGCTGACGAGCGAAAAATGTTACAAGTGTAAACAAAAGTCAGACAAACGGGTTTGTCTAAAGGTCCAGGAAAGGACCGGGAAAAAATAAGAAGGGGAAGGCCCCAATGAAAAGGAAAAATGTTGATGGGGGAGAGGTTTCCCAAGCAAAAAAGAGCAAATTGACCAAAAGTGAAGTTGAATACAGAAATTTGTATAATCTTATGGAAGATTTTTTTTATTCTTATGTTCAAAACAAGGCAGGTTCGAGCACGCCTCATAATGAGCAAACGGATATTGATATTCAAAATATGGTTGACAATGAAGATCCAGCCTTGGATCTTGAAGACGTCAATATCTTCCAGGCTGAAGCCGTGGATGAAAATAATAATGCTGCTGTAAGCAGCAATGACGCAGATGAATTCATCTTCAAGTCCCAAAATCTTTGAGGACGATGTAAAGTTTGGTAGCGAAACAATGAGCAACATCGCTGATATGATTAATACAATTGTATGTAAAAAAGCTAACCTTGATGAAATTGTCAAAGACAGTAAAATACCGTTAAATTGTAAGAACATTATTCCCCCCCCAAGTTAATGTTGAAATTTGGTCTTTTCTACGTAGAAATGTGAAGTCTCTTGACTTGAATATGCAGAATGTGCAAAGAATGCTTGGCAATGGCATAGTGCCTGTTATACGTCTGGCAGAGTTGTTATCAAAGAAAGATCCTGATGTTAAGGAGCTAAGAGCTCACACAACAAGAGCTATGACAATCTTAAGTAGTGTTTTCTTTGAATTTTCTTACAGTAGAAAAATGATTCTTAAACCTCACCTTGAGCCAAAGTATCATTTACTTTGCAACCGTAATGAAGAGATTGGGGAAATTTTATTTGGTGATGATGTATCCAAGCGTATAAAACAGATTAATGAAGCTCAAAAACTACAAGGTTTCATGTGTAGGAGATCAGGAAGTTCAAAAAACTTCTTTCAGCCCCAGGGATCCGGGGCAAGAGGCAACTTCCGCAGGGGCCAGGCAGGCAGCCAGAGCCAGTACTCAAACAGAGGAATGCCTGTCAGAGGCAGAGGCCAAGGCAATTACAGCAGGCGCCCAAGGAGATATTGAAGGTAAAATTTGTGGCTGGTTCAGTCAAAAAATTTTCTGATATTTGGGAAAACTTTACCTCAGACCCTTGGATTTTAGATACCATAAAATATGGTTATAAAATTGAATTTGATAAAAGTCCTGAGCAAAAATTTATTGCTAATGCAATCAAATTTTCGGAAAAAGAAAAATCATTAATTGATAATGAAATACAGGAACTATTGAGTAAAGGGATATTGTCCAATCAATAAATGAATCAGATCAGTTTATTTCCAATTTGTTTTTGGTTCAAAAGAAAATGGCAAATTTAGACCAGTACTGAATTTGAGAAATTTAAATCATTTTGTTAAATATTTTCATTTCAAGCAAGAAACTTTGCAGTCTGTTCTAGCTGCAACAACAAGAAATTGTTTCTTTACAAGTATAGACCTGTGCGATGCTTATTTCTCACTAGGTATAAGAAATTCTGACAGAAAATATTTGAAATTTTGGTGGAGAAATACTTTATATGAATTTAGATATAAGAAGATGTGGTATGAGTGCCAATGAGACAACTCTCCATCCAAGTCAAAATTTATAAATGAAAACCTTTATAGGTAAAGTACGGTCTTCAACACGGAGCCTAGGCTCACACCGAACAGTAAGCTATAAAGGGCCCCAAAAATACTAGTGTAAAACCATTCAAGCGGGAAAACCAACGGTCTAATCTATATAAAAGCGAAGCGAGAAACACTTATGAACCACATCAACAAACGACAACTACTGAACATCAGATTCCTGACTTAGGACAGGTGCAAACAAATGCAGCGGGTTTTAACGTTTTAATGGTACCAAACCTTCACCCTTTTTCTGAAACAATAGTGTAACATCACAACATAGAAAGACACACTATAAAATATCAACTGAAATAGCTTAACTCAATCAAAGGACATAGTAACACCATTGAACATACACTGAACAAATAAATGTTTAGTATTTGGATTAAGTACAGCACCAAGAGTTTTCACAAAAGTAATGAAGGTGGTATTTTCCCACATCAGAAAATTTGGGATAAGTTCATTTTTTTTATATTGATGACTCGCTATTGCAAGATCAGTCATATGATACATGTTGGGAGAATAAAGTAGTTTTGAGAAATCAGTTTTTATCCCAACACAGAGAATTGTTTTTCTTGGTTATATTATTGATTCAGTTGAATTTAAAGTGTTTCTACCTGTAGAAAAAATAGAAAAAATTTTGAAACACTCCTCCAAGATCTTAGATACCCATGAGGTTTCAATCTGAGAAATTTCAGTTTTAATTGGGCTTTATTCTTCAGCAAGGTGTGCAATTCTGTTGGCACCTTTATTTTTAAGATACCTTGATATTGAAAAATCTGTTGTACTTAATCAAAATAATGCTGATTACGATGTTAAGTTTACACTATCAGAGCTAGCCAAACAAGAAATTTTATGGTGGATAGAAAATGTTGAACTGTTGAATGGAAAATTGATAAGTTATGGTTCTCCAGATTTTTATTTGGAAACCGATGCTTCAAAGCAAGGTTGGGGTGCAGTTTTCGAACAAGTTAAAACACAAGGTAGATGGAAAGATGATGAAAAAGGACTTCATATCAATGTATTAGAATATTGGCAGTAAAATATGCTTTATTCTCTCTCTGTCAAAACATTGAAAATTGGCATCTTTGTGTTAAATCTGACAGTGCAACAGCAGTACATTATCTAAATAACATGGGTGGCAGTGTTAAATCTGACAGTGCAACAGCAGTACATTATCTAAATAACATGGGTGGCAGTGTTAAATCTGACAGTGCAACAGCAGTACATTATCTAAATAACATGGGTGGCAGTGTTAAATCTGACAGTGCAACAGCAGTACATTATCTAAATAAAATGGGTGGCAGTGTAAAATCTGACAGTGCAACAGCAGTACGTTATCTAAATAACATGGGTGGCAGTGTAAAATCTGACAGTGCAACAGCAGAACATTATCTAAATAACATGGGTGGCAGTGTAAAATCTGACAGTGCAACAGCAGAACATTATCTAAATAACATGAGTGGCAGTGTTAAATCTGACAGTGCAACAGCAGTACATTATCTAAATAACATGGGTGGCAGTGTTAAATCTGACAGTGCAACAGTAGTACATTATCTAAATAACATGGGTGGCAGTGTAAAATCTGATAGTGCAACAGCAGGAGTACATCATCTAAATAACATGGGTGGCAGTGTAAAATCTGACAGTGCAACAGCAGCAGTACATTATCTAAATAACATGGGTGGCAGTGTAAAATCTGACAGTGCAACAGCAGTAGTACATTATCTAAATAACATGTGTGGCAGTGTAAAATCTGACAGTGCAACAGCAGTACATTATCTAAATAAGATGTGTGGCAGTGTAAAATCTGACAGTGCAACAGCAGTACATTATCTAAATAACATGGGTGGCAGTGTAAAATCTGACAGTGCAACAGCAGTACATTATCTAAATAACATGGGTGGCAGTGTTAAATCTGACAGGACAACAGCAGTACATTATCTAAATAACATGGGTGGCAGTGTAAAATCTGACAGTGCAACAGCAGTATATTATCTAAATAACATGGGTGGCAGTGTAAAATCTGACAGTGCAACAGCAGTACATTATTTAAATAACAAGGGTGGCAGTGTTAAATCTGACAGTGCAACAGCAGAACATTATCTAAATAACATGGGTGGCAGTGTTAAATCTGACAGGGCAACAGCAGTACATTATCTAAATAACATGGGTGGCAGTGTTAAATCTGACAGTGCAACAGCAGTACATTATCTAAATAACATGTGTGGCAGTGTAAAATCTGACAGTGCAACAGCAGTACATTATCTAAATAACATTGGTGGCAGTGTTAAATCTGACAGTGCAACAGCAGTACATTATCTAAATAACATGGGTGGCAGTGTAAAATCTGACAGTGCAACAGCAGTACATTATCTAAATAACACGGGTGGCAGTGTAAAATCTGACAGTGCAACAGCAGTACATTATCTAAATAACATGGGTGGCAGTGTAAAATCTGACAGTGCAACAGCAGAACATTATCTTAATAACATGGGTGGCAGTGTAAAATCTGACAGTGCAACAGCAGTACATTATCTAAATAACATGGGTGGCAGTGTTAAAACTGACAGTGCAACAGCAGTACATTATCTAAATAACATGGGTGGCAGTGTTAAAACTGACAGTGCAACAGCAGTACATTATCTAAATAACATGGGTGGCAGTGTTAAAACTGACAGTGCAACAGCAGTACATTATCTAAATAACATGGGTGGCAGTGTTAAAACTGACAGTGCAACAGCAGTACATTATCTAAATAACATGGGTGGCAGTGTTAAAACTGACAGTGCAACAGCAGTACATTATCTAAATAACATGGGTGGCAGTGTTAAATCTGACAGTGCAACAGCAGTACATTATCTAAATAACATGGGTGGCAGTGTTAAATCTGACAGTGCAACAGCAGTACATTATCTAAATAACATGGGTGGCAGTGTAAAAACCCTATTCAAACAAACAAAAGAGATTTGGGTTTGGGCAGCAGGTAGAAATATTTTTCTCTCTGCTGTCCACATTCCAGGGAAAGAAAATAGAGTACCAGATAATCTATCTCGGGTATTTAGTGATTCATCTGAGTGGAAATTAAATGAACAAGTGTTTAGTGCTGTATGTAAAACTTTTTTCATACCAGACATAGATTTATTTGCTTCTAGATTAAATAAACAGTTACATAGATTTGTATCTTGGTTTCCTGATCCAGATGCTTTTGCTTCTGATGCATTTTCATTTTCATGGAGTTCTTATATGCCTTATATTTTTCCTCCTTTCAGTTTAATCCCAGAGGTACTGAGAAAAATAGAGGAGGACAGGGTAAGCATGGTTTTAATGATAGTACCAATGTGGCACACACAGCCTTGGTTTCCAAGGTTACTAAGTTGTTTGAAAGATTATCCAGTAAGACTTCCTTTTCGAAAAGATTTGCTACGTTTAGCACACAGCAACGAATTACATTCAATGAACAAGAGAAAAATGTTTCTAGTCGCCTCGTTGTATCAGGCAATCACTCAAAAATCAAGGAGTTTCAGAACAATCTAGATATATTTTACTACACTCGTGGAGACCCTCCACTTCAAAACAATATGAGTTGCAATGGAGAAAATGGTGTATTTGGTGTAGTAAACAGAAGATTAATTCCGTTAAACCAACTGAAATACAATTAATAAATTTTTTAAGGGAACTATACAGAATGAAAAAGTCCTATAGTTGTATAAATACATATAAATGTGCTGTAAGCCAGACTCTGGCTTCTTTTGGTAATATACAGCTTGTAGCCAATGTTGTAATATCTAGATTCATGAAAGGTGTTTTTAATTTAAGACCACCTCTTCCTAGATATCAATATACATGTGATGTTAGCAAGGTTCTCCACTATTTATCAAACTTATTTCCATTAGAAAACTTAAGTTTAAAAAGTCTTACATTAAAAATTGCTGCCTTAATGGCTTTATGTTCAGCTCAAAGAACACAAGCTTTAGTCAATTTAAGCATTGATAATATGAGTTTTGATACAGACTCAGTATCATTTTTGATAACATCATTAATGAAAACCGCCAAGCCTGGGCAGGTAACACAAACTGTTATTTTTAAAAAGTATGATAAACAGGAGTTATGTCCTGTGTTCACGCTTAAAAGATATTTAAAAGTGACAGAGAATCATAGAAAAGCAAAAAATTTGTTGATTTCATTTAAAACCTTCAAAAAAGTGTCAACTAGTACTTTAGCTCGTTGGCTTAAGAATGTATTACTATTATCAGGCATTGATGCAGATCAATTTAAGGCACATTCATTTAGAGGTGCTTCAACTTCTGCAGCTTTCATGTCTGGTGTAACTCTAAATGATATTATGCGAACAGCAAATTGGAAATCAGCAAAAACTTTTCAAAAGTATTATCTTCGGGAAACCGAAAAAGAAAATATACATGATCATACAAGTAGTTTTATTAATACAGTACTATCTTCTAATAAGTGAATACCATGTTATTATAGGAGTTCTTGCTCTAGGATGATCTATTGTCAGCAATCAAGATGGATTTTCTGACGACCACTTTGGAAATGGATCTGTGGAATTTGATATGAACAGTGATAATTTGTTGAATATGGACAATGCTAATTTGTTGAATATGGACAGTAATGATTTTGATTGTTTTGAATAATTGTTATTATTGCAGTAATAGTATTATGTTATGTTAATACAAACAAATCTTGATCTGATAAGATAGACAGTTTGATGTATTTTCTGTCCTTTAGCAGGTGTTGGAGTAACTAATAGATAGTAGTTTTATTTTTCTAAATCATGGAGGATATCTTGAGATTTCCGTGAAGTGCATTTATTGGTCTTGTGGCTTTAAAGATTCATATTTAACCTGAGAAATGCCGTATGGCTTACGATATAGAATAGCCCATCATCCAAGCATGTATGTGAAGGATGAGGGGCATTCTATGAGGAAGCCAGGAGGCTTCGAGGGATAAATTCCCTCCCAAGATATGTTGTGCAGATGACTATTTTGGTATAGGTTTAGCTTGGTAGAAGTTTTATTTTTGAAGTTTGGATAACCCTCCCGTAATTGGACCAATAAATTGAGTTTCTGAACTGTTGAATTTACCATGGATATGCCTTGTTGCTTTAAAACGAGGCTTTGGATAAGGTTACACGGGTATTTATAGTACATGGGTGACTGATTTTGTCTACGTGATAAAATCACTCAACTGTAAAAAAGGTCGTATACAGCCTAACGAAAGAAATATTCATATTTAACCCTCGAAGCCTCCTGGCTTCCTCATAGAATGCCCCTCATCCTTCACATACATGCTTGGATGATGGGCTATTATTTTGAAGCTATTACACTTAGATCAAGCACATTTTTGGCATTTAAATTAATAATTTTTAAGAAATTCTGGACAAAAATATAATTTAAATAGGAATTTTCAAGTTACTTACATTTACCATTCTTATTTATATGTTGCCGTAGGTTATTAAAAACGACAACTTTAATTGACAGAAAAACTAAACATTTCCTCTTAAATAAGACTAGCAAATTTCCATGTGCATTATATGAAGGAGATAAGGAGCTAATAATGGAAGAAAGGTCAAAGGTTAAAACATTTGATTGAGGCAATTGTAATTAATTGAACAGAAACCTAAACTTTGGTTATTTTACATTAACAAGTTAACTGTGAGCTGTTGCTCACCAATAATACCTCCACTTTAAGGATTTGGTAAACAGGAAGTTGAAGAGCCATGGAAATGAAAATGCATTACAGGGTATGGCATATTCACATGAAACCCGATTACAAATTTAAGGAAGCCCCTAGTAAAATGTGACAAAAATTTCATACATGGCCATTATATGTTAGAATATTCAACTGGATGTTGATGAGCAATTAATTCAAAACAGCATCACACAGTAAAGTATGTTCACATGATCACAGTTTAAGTACTTTAGACTTGCTTTCAGTAAGTATAAGCTTTCTCTAAATCAATATTATCTAGTTTTGTTTTGACTTGTGTTATAGGTGTCCATACGTAAGACAGTATTATAGAGTTTCTTGTCCTTTTGGAAATGTGGTATTTATGACATATCTTTCATTGATTGATTATTGGTGTTTAACACCACTTTCAGCACTATTGGCTATATTGTGGCAGTCAGTTTTTATTGGTGGAGGAAGCCATAGTGCCCAGAGAGAACTGCCAAACTTTGGCAGGACAAATGACAATCCTAGTCAATAAAGGGTATATCTTTTATAGTCCTCTTTTAACTCATTTACAACTTATTACACAATGGTATTTTTCTATTGGTAAAGACTGTATGTTAACCTCGGTGGTATTTTTCTATTGTTAAAGACTGTATGTTAACCTCGGTGGTATTTTTCTATTGTTAAAGACTGTATGTTAACCTCGGTGGTATTTTTCTATTGTTAAAGACTGTATGCTAACCTTGGTGGTATTTTTCTATTGTTAAAGACTGTATGTTAACCTTGGTGGTATTTTTTGTCAATGGGTTGCTGGCTTATTGACATTTACCTGACATCTCCTTTTATTCATAGTATATCTATTAGATTGTGTCCAAAGATTAATGAATTATGTTTGCTTTATTTTACAGCAGGATACAGTATTTCAATTCATGACAGGAAATTACTACATGCACATGAAAAGCCCACCTTGAAGAAAGGAACAGCACTTATATTGTTTGTTTGTTAATGTTTAACAAGGTTAGGGTGAAGTATAATATTATGTAATAGGGAAGTATTTCAGATATTATTAAAATTTGTACACAGCAAAAAACTAATCTTTTGATCCCTTTATATTTTCATATCATTAAAACAAAAATGCAAACTTGAATTAGGATATCATCCAAAACAGTTCCCTCTTCTAATGAGCAATTGTTATTTTCTCAAAATTAAGTAATTTTTGACTGACAAAAGTGAAAATTGTAAAATATTTCATCAATTCGGTCATTGCATAAGAATTTTCTTAGGTACAGATAAATTAATGTTGATTTATTATAGGAAATTCTTATACCCTGTAATAGCTATTTTTAGTTCAAGAAATCCTAAATACTGGAGAAAAAGTGAAAATAAAAAGAAATAAGCTTATAATCATCAATCTGACATTCCCAAGTTTTATTAGATTCTAACATACAACATTGTTGTTTTTGTACTAATTCCCCTATTTAAAAATCAATGTACTTGTTTAACCAAATGGCCACGGTGGTCTCTGCCGGCCTTGAGTGCTGTAGGTTGTGGATTCTATTCCCAAACAGGTCAGACCAAAGACTTGAAAATTGGTATTTGCTGCTTCTCCTCTAAGCACACTGCATGTAGAAGGAGTAAAAACTAGTCGGATTGTAGTCAAAATAATATGTCCACGTAGGATTACATGTCTTCCTGTGTGGTGTTACCTTGTGAAATAGCATTTTAAAATTTTGACTTAGCTTGTCGGCCTAGTACAAAGCAGGATTCATGTTCTGGTTCTGAAAATGCATTAACTGGCCACTGGATGTTAAACAGTATCTTCATCATCTTTAACCATAAAAAGAAAGCTGTTAAGAGCAACAACTATCTTTGAATTAGGTAAAAATCTAGGGCAGACTTGATTCATCTTATAAAATCTAAATATGTATTTCAACACAGGCATACCATAATATAATGATGGGTGTAATAAAATCATGACATGATCTTGATGAATTACTTCTGACCCTGCAAGACCCTCATGGGTTGTCAAGGTCCTTTTTAAACCCACCCGTTGTAGCATATTAATATGCAGAGTCTCATACAAGTAATTTAAATGTTTTGCAACTTCTTACATTTGAATTTTATTATATAAACCATATGCCAAGAAATTTTCACCAAAACATGTAAATTATCGTATATATATAAAGACGACAAAATAACTGTCTGCAATTTAATTTAACATTCTTAGTTTAATTCCTGTTTTGTTTTATACAAAATCCGCATGTAAAGAAACAGTGCATGTGCATATTTGAATGTCTACACCTCATCTAAAGAAACATGAATAGTGATTAAATTTCCACCAGTCTTTGTTTTTATATCATTTAAATGATTACAAATTATAGCTGATTAACTATTCCCTCTAGGACGTATTGCATAATTTATCTTCCATTGAAAAAGGTTTACACAAAAAAAATTTATATCATTTTATTTTGTCTGAATCTTTTTATATTCCAAACTAAATGTTATTGAGAGTTGAAATGAATTTAATAAATCATTGTAGATGCAGCTTTAAATTTTATCTACAATATTTCATGTTCTGAATTTCTACAGAATTAAATAAACTTTCCCTTTCTTACCAATACAGTAATATAACTACCAAAGATTGTGCATATTTATCAAACGTATATCCATCAACCTGTAAACATAAATCAACCACAAAAGGCATTTTCAAAATTATTGTTGTAATATCCTAACTTTAATATTAATCTGGAATATATGTCCGTCATTTTATTCTGTATGTTACTTTGTACAATGTTTAACACAGTTATCTACCTTGATTAAAGAATCATAAAAGCAGCATGGTTTGCGTCTTTATAAACAAAGACATCTACATTACAATATACAAAATACCCTTGTAAAAGCACACATCGCCTCACAGATCTTTTCATTGGCAACGAGAAAATGGCAGCTTTTAGCTATCTACCCACATTTCCGTCCTTTGATACTGAAACGGACAAATCAAACCCAGGTCCTCGTTGGGAAAAATGGGTTAAACGCCTAGAAAACCTTTTCATTGGTCTAGATATCGACAATGAAGACAGAAAACGTGCCTTATTATTACATTATGCTGGGGAAAGGGTCTATGACATATATGATGCAGAAAAAAAAGAAACATTAGCCACGTATGATGCAACAAAGAATTTCCTGAAAGACTATTTTGACCCCAAGAAGAACATACAAATGGAAATATACAAATTCCGTAGCTATAAACAATTAGATGGTCAATCATTAGACGAGTTTGTCACCGAATTACAGAAGTTAGCAAAAAATTGCCAATTTGCAAACACTTGACAGTGAAATTCTCACACAAGTCAATCAAAACTGCAAATCAAACAGGCTCTGACGAAGGGCTCTCAGGGAACCTGACAAGACACTTGATGACATATTGGCAACTGGAAGGGCGCTTGAGATGGAAGATTCACAAGCTCTGACTATGGAACGCGAAACCATAAATAAAGTTCAGTCTACACAACGTACCGCCCAAAGACTACCACAAAAGCAAAACAACCAAAGAAATAACACAAAGCCACAATACCGTAATAATAATACTAAACAACACAAACATACATGCTGTAACTGTGGTGGACAGTAGCCACATACAAATGAATGCACAGCTAAAGGGAAAAAATGCAACTATTGCAGTAAACTAAATCATTTCAGCAAAGTATGTAGACAGAGGCAAAAGTTAGAAAGGTTCAAGATAACACAGACAACAATAATTATGAATCAAGTAGTGATGAAGAATACGCATATCATATCAGCATGATTACACCGTCACAAGAACATGTAAGTGTATTTGGTTCGAAAACACAAAGAGTAAACATTCGCATAAACGACACACATTGTAACTTTCTTCTAGACACTGGTGTAACAGTTAACCTTCTTGATCAGAAAACTTATCACAAGATAGGAGCACCAAAGATGAAAAAGGACAATAATCCAAACTTATTACCGTATGGCGGAAGTGATCCTTTAAAGGTCATGGGTCAATGTCAGCTTAGTGTCGAGACTAAAAGTACTATTGACTGTGACACTTTCTATGTAGTTCAAGGAAAGCATGGAGCTTTGCTCGGATACCCACTTACAAGCAAGCTAGGGCTTGTAAAGATTATTAACCAGATAACCGATCCAAAAGCAAAATATCCTAAATTGTTTGAAGGCATTGGTAAATACAAGGGAAAACCAATTAAACTGCATATCGATGAAAATGTGAAACGGGTAGCACAGAGATACAGAAGGACACCGTTTCACCTTCGTGATAAGGTTGAGAAAGAGCTTATCAAACTACAAGAACAAGACATATTGAAAACATAGAGGGCACACCAACACCTTGGGTGTCGCCTATAGTGACTCCACCCAAGAAAAACCCAGAAGAGATTAGACTATGTGTAGATATGCGCCAGGCGAACAAAGCTTTATCTCGTGAACAACATCTTTTACCTACTATAGATGAACTGATACATGACTTAACTGGAGCAAGGCTGTTTACAAAACTGGACCTAAGGTCAGGATATCACCAGCTGGAACTCCATCCTTCGTCTCGATATATAACAAAATTTAGTACACATGCTGGTCTATTTTGTTACAAACGCCTCAATTTTGGAATATCATCAGCTTCAGAAATTTTCCAAGAAGTTATTCGTAATGTTGTAAGCGGTATACCTGGAGTTAAAAACATTTCAGACGACATAATCATATATGGCAAATCACAGGCAGAACATGACAAAGCATTAAATGCCACATTCAAGAGGTTACTTGAAAATGGACTAACTTTAAATCTCGAAAAGTGCGAGTTTAACAAAGATCAAGTAGTATTTTTTGGGGTTACATTTTCGAAAGAAGGCATTTCACCAGATCCAAAGAAAGTTAGCACATTCAAAGACATGTCTCCACTGAAAAATGTACCAGAACTGTGAAGCTTTCTAGGTATGGCTACATACTCATCTCATTTTATACAGAATTATGCAACATTATGTGAGCCGTTAAGAAGACTAACACGCCAAGATACAAATTGGAACTGGGGCTCTGAACAAGAAGCAGCTTTCGAAAAGTTGAAATATGAACTATCTAGCGACACTGTCATGACATATTTTAATCCGAAACATGAGATCGACATTTTGGTTGATGCCAGTCCTGTTGGGCTCGGGACAATAATATCACAAGAAGGAAAGACTGTAGCTTATGCCAGCAAGAGTCTTACTGACACTGAAACAAGGTATAGCCAAACTGAACGGGAAGCTCTTGCTATTGTTTGGGCATGTGAACAGTTTGATATGTACATAAGAGGTGCACCAAATGTGAAAATTATAACAGATCACAAGCCACTAGAGCGTATTTGGCAGAAACCAAAGCCACCACTGAGAACTGAACATTGGGGTTTGAGGTTACAACCTTATAAACTAAAGATAACATATCGACCAGGAAGTGAAAATCCTGCAGATTTTATGTCAAGACATCCATCAGACAACCCTGCCAAATCCTGAAAACAATCTATAGCAGAACAGTATGTGAGATTTGCTATGTCTGAAGCAGTTCCTTGTGCAATGACACTTGATGAAGTTAAAATGGCTTCTCCAAAGGACAAAACTATTCAAAAGGCAATAGAATTTGTAAGAACTGGCCAATGGTTCAAAATCAAAAACATAAGAGATCTGGAGATTGACATTGAGGAATTACAAGCATTACGGAGCATCAGCGGTGAACTTGTAACCTATGGTGACACTATTTTGCTAAGATACAATCGTATTGTACTCCCATTTGAACTCCGTGTGCGAGCTGTTAACATTGCGCATGAAGGTCATCAGGGTATTACCAAAACTAAATTATTCTTACATTCCAAGATATGGTTTCCAGGACTTAATGACAGAGTTGATAATGTGATTAAGACTGTTCAGCATGCCAATCTGTTACACACACAAAAAGAATTGAACCGTTAAGAATATCTGAAATGCCAGAAAAGCCGTGGGCAAATTTGAGTGCTGATTTTTGTGGTCCATTACCTAGCGGAGACCTTTTATTCGTTATTACAGATGAATATTCATGTTATCCAGTAGTTGAAGTAATTAAATCCGACTCTGCTTCAACTGTTATTCCTGTTTTCGACAAAGTTATATCTACTTTTGGAATTCAAAACAGATAATGGTCCTCCGTTTAACTCTCATGCATTCAGACAATATGCTGAGAATACTGGATTTAAACACCGCCATGTAACACCATTGTGGCTGCATGCCAACGCCCAGGCCGAATCATTTAACAAACCAAATATAAGACAATTAAAGCAGCTCATGTGGAAAGAAAAAGCTGGAAACAAGAACTCTTTAAATTTCTCTGACAATTCAGGGCAACTCCACACACAAGCACAGGTTACCCGCCGTTTCGGTTATTATTAACAGGGAACCAGTAACTAAACTTCCACAAGTGCACAAACCTAACATTACCAACAAACAAATGGATGAAAATGCACGACAAAATGATGAAAGTGAAAAATGTAAAATGAAAAAACAATTTGATGATAGAAATCATGCAAAGACGAGTAATATTGACATAGGTAATTCTGTGTTAAGAAAGACCGATCGAAAAGAGAACAAACTTACACCAGCCTATGAACCAAATCCGTACAATGTCATCAACAAGAAAGGAAGCATGATCACCGTTACAAATGGCGAGAAATTAGTTACTCGAAACTCATCAAAATTTAAGAAAGTGAACTGTCCGCCAATCCCCAATGCAAATGATGAAATTGAAGAACAATTTGAAAATATATGTGACACAATACCGTCAAATATTCAAGATCAACCACCGTCTCCAGGAACTGAACAACAGTCAACTACTCCGCAACAAAGCGAAAGACCAGTGTGACAAAAACATGTTCCAAAATATCTGGAAGATTATGTGTGTTAATTCTGATCAAATCATTGAAATTTAGTGTGTGTGCATGGGGCATAATAATCCCCTATAATTATATCAGTGAATTCAGTGAATGGGGCATAATAATCCCCTAGATTAGTGAGAGAGTAAAAAGGCTCTAAATTTCATGAAGCATGTTTTGTTGATTATATTTAGTATCATTTAGAATAGTTTAGTAGTGAACTAGACATTAGTTTGTTAGCAATCATTCTGTGGATTCTAGTCAAGAGACTCTAGTCAGAACAATTGAACTTTATATGATAGAAAATTTGAAATCCATTTTTATGACAATCATAGACTTCATTTCATTCTTTTGATAGATAATTTCAACAACAACAAAAATGTTTAATGTTTAATATTTCAATTATTTTAAATGAAAAATTATTTCTTTATCTAAGTTGAGGAGGGATGTAATACCCTAACTTTAATATCGATCCGGAATATATGTCCATCATTTTATTCTGTATGTTACTTTGTACAATGTTTAACACAGTTATCTACCTTGATTAAAGAATCATAAAAGCAGCATGGTTTGCGTCTTTATAAACAAAGACATCTACATTACAATATACAAAATACCCTTGTAAAAGCACACCATCACCTCACAGATCATTTCAATTGTGTTTATATCGGACACATGCACTAAGATTAAAAAAATATTTTAAGACCCCAAAGACAAATAAACTGTCAAAACCAAATTCTTTTTTCCTTTTGAACTATTGACACATTTGTTTGTGTTTTTTAGGACACTCTACCTAAATGACCTTAAATCAGTCAATCAAAAAAGTCTGTGTGATGCACTAGCAGGCCATTAGTGTGGCTGTATTATCATTAAAATCAATTGGAAAAGAATGTATACATATTTCTTACAAAAACTCCAACTAGTACAACTCAGATGAAATAACACACAGAATATAAAGAGCTTCAAATTAATGTTCTTGGTTTCTTCTTTTTGAACTTTCGTTTCATTCAATTTAAGCTTTTAATATTTTGTATAGATTTGTAAGGCACTCTAAATACCTATGGAAACTGCACTTTGTCAGAGACTTTGTCAACAGTCGCAAAACACAATTTCCAACATTTAGTTAAGGAACAAGTTTTTTTGGTTTATGCTTCTGGCAAAACAAATGAGATATTATGCAAAGAATATGATGACTTCAAAGTCTAAATGATTACTTTTTATTCCATTTTTTGGGGAAAATCCCTGATGATACATGTTTTGCTATATTTACATGTACAGTAACTAAGCGTAAAATGTTTATGAGTTAACTAACTTTATTGCATTTGGTCAAACCATTTAAATTCCATTTTGAGCTAATTAAAATTAAAAAAATACAAGCTACTGAAACCAATATTACTCAGAAGAAAGCCTTTCATTCATGTAAATCCAGATTATAACATTAAATAAGTTTATTGTTATCTACTAAACAACTAGCATTTTGCATTCAAGAAACAAATTATATTGGTTTTCAATGGCAAAAGTACAAAATCTACATTTAAAATTAATATAGCTGTTTTTAAAGTTTTTTTCAAGGGAACGTTTTACCTGATATAAAATCATATTCTTGCATACTTCATCTCAATACTTTCAATAGATGTTTTCTAAAAAATTTTATTTTTGATTTTCTTCATCTATCAATTTACTGCCATTATCAAAAATTAACAATTCATTCAGGTAATGAATGATCACTAATCTTTTCACAGTCCATACTTACATATACTCAGTAAACAGATTAACTTAGATTTATCAGAACCCACTCAAGCAATTTTGATACCAGCAATCTACAATTGTTAGATAGCTTTTAAATCATTATCAAAAAAGAATCAACCAAAATTTCAATAAAATTGGTTAACTAAAGAACCCTTTAAATTATCAATTGAAGGTGAAACCAATAAATACACATGCCATCTGCAAAAATTTGTAATCTGAATCTGCATTCATTGTTACACATGCCAAAAATTGAAAAGCTCTATTGACCTATAATTGTTTACATATTAATGTCAAGGTCAAAACATACGTTTTATAAAATAATGTCAGTGAAAACATGGTTGTTATACACATTTACATACTGTAAATTCAGAAATTATTGCGTGCATTTATTATTGCGATTGTGTTATTTTAGACTAAAATGTGATTTCAATTTTTGCGATATTGAGAAAAATCCTGTTTAATTATTGCGATTATTACCCTGTCGCATTTTTCGCAATTATAAAAACATCGCAATAATTTCTGAATTTACAGTACATGTTTCTTTGTAAGACTAATATGTTTTGTTTATATTTTTGCTTCACATCATGGTGCATAGCTATTAGTTTCATTCAATATTCATGAAATCTTGAAATTATTACTTAACAAATATCGGTTCTGATTGGTTGCCTTATGTTGTGGCTAAGGTACTATTGGCTATAATGCAGTTTAGAATTGGGAACATGTTCCAGCAGGAGAAGATATCAAATACGGTAGATAAGGAATAAAATTACAGTATGGGTATGGGAGAACCGATCAACAATTATTACTTCATGTTGACGTAATTTGTGACATTGCAAATCACTTTTTAGCTTTTAAGAAAGGGTATAACTTGTTTATTGATTAATTTCCCTATTCATTCAGCAATATAGGTCAAATGCTAAAGATCAAATAACTTGTTATACAGCAATGGCGCACAAACAGTAAGACTAAGTTTACGATGTTAAAATAAAAATTTACCTTCTTCAAATGTGTTCATTTATAATCTCTAATTTTTATTCATTCCATTTCTAAGCATGAGTGAAATGTTTCAGTTGTATACTTTATTTTGCCCCTGTCCTTTTTCTTCAACTTCATGGTTAACAGTTTCTTGTACACAATAAGAAACAGAAATGCTACTTTATAGAGATATGAAACAAAGTTACACTTGTGGTCTATTCATATCAATCATGAATTAACCTTTGTGTACAAGCATGCAACCTCAATAGCAGACAAGAAACTAATTTGATCAAAATTTGGTATTATCACCAATCAAGATAATTTGTTATAACATTGAATAAGCAAGAATGAAATTAACAAACTGCTTTAATGTCAGTTACCATAAATTCAGAAATGTCTGCATGCATTATCATTAAAATGATTGTTGATGAATATGAGTTTAATTATTTTGATTTCATGAAATGCTTCATACAAATATAAAATATAACCTATTTTTGCAATAATAAGGAATCATTTCAATTCAAATATTCAATCCTTCGTTTTTGAAAATTAAGTAGGAATGGAATATTTTACCACATTTTTTGTCTTCTTCTAATCTTATTTTAAACCAGTCTGAACCTCAGTTTTAACTATTTTTCTCTTCCAGTAAAGTTTTCAAACATCAATGTATTATTCATAGCATTTTAGGTGGTTCTTTTGATTTTACCAGCCATCATAGTTTTAGATATTGCACTTTTAAGGTGCAAATGAAAATGTCGTCTTGAAATTAATTATAGCAGACGACAAAAATTTAAATTAGATTTATGTTCGTTTCACCCCTTTTATCCACTTGAACACATATGTTACCGTAATTGAAGATTAATTTGGAATGAATGGTATAACAGCTTCATTCTGCTGACAAATTTCAGGCATTTCTTTTGATTATTTTTGTCGATCAAATTTGTAATAGACCTCTACTTAAACTAGATTTCTATGTATGTCTTTTGTTTTTTTAACTCTCACATGTCTCAAGTGGAATATTTTGCTGAAAATGCATGTCTCCTATTTAATGAGTTTACCAAACCTAGTTTAACTGCTGGCTCCAGAAAATGTCTTTGTGCTATGAAGAATTATACTTTTCACTCATAAAAAAATATCAATTTGACTTTCAAACATGTTTCCCCAATTTTATGAGAAAGAAACACACATAGACCTAAAACTAGATGTATGGGGTTGACAGGAATGGCAATGCAGGCTTCCAAAACACAAACGGCTGTAAAATTACATGAAAAAAGGTCATCCAAAACAAAACGCAAATCAAGCTTGATCTACAACTCACCTGTATACACTTTAAAAACAAGAACAGCTCAAAATCTATAGTCATAATAATGAAGTCCAGATCACTGTAGGAATTCAGAAGCAAATAATGATGGAAGGAAGAAAATCAGTAACACGCTATGCTCCTGCCACTGCATTGCTGTGAGATAAACTCATTAAATGGACATAAGATTGCCTTTGTATTATCAACCAGTGAATATGCGCAAGGTATTGCTCATACCCAGTTTCAGTATCAAAATGTCAAAAGGATATTATTATATTTTGTTACAGAAATTCAAAACTGCATGTCAAAATGTTAAAATATTTTGTTTTTTTGGCATAATCTAAATTACATAACTCTAGATTGACAAAGGTAAATCATAGATAACTATGTGGACCATACCAAATCATTTGGGAGATTCTTCACAGCATATTCCAGTTTAACCTAGATGAGTTCTCAGACCATCATCCTTTCTTAATGTCCTCATACTGTATACCAGTTGTATATGGGTGTATAGAAATGTTAAAATTTTCCATTCACGTTAATACGACCTCAAACATGTATGACCTTCCTAAGTCTAAGATCACCAGTGTTTGATAAATATAAGTTAACTTTGTAATTTTGTTCCTTAGAAATTTGCATTCAACACAATAAGTTTATGTTGTAACGTCTAGTGTTACTCAGTGATTTCAATGGCCACTACATAAAGAAGTACTGCAATATTTTGAAATAACAATGTTTTAAGATATTTTTCAAGAGATTTATCAGTACCTTAAAGGCTAACTTTTCTTTCCAGTTATAACTCTAACACATACCTAAATTAAATCTGATTTTTGTGACAAAGAGCTGATTGCTGCATGTCTACATTTGTAGTAAGAAGGGAGACAATTCAATAGTTTATCTTGCATGAAAATTTATATGTTAGAGAAGATAATAAAACATGCTGGACAAACCTAGAATTAACTTTCTCATTGTCTTTATCATTTTCATCAATAGCTACCATTACCAGTATCTTGCCCATTTCTGCCACATCATTGATGTTTCCTCCTGCAACCTTGGGGAAGGCCTGATATCTTTCACTATTTACCCAGAATTCTAACGAGGACTTAGTTGGTATACCATCTGGGGCTATCATATAAATTATATACATGTTAATGGCTCGGTATTAAGTAATTAGAATTTTTAATATCAGTTACATTTTGAGTTATATTTCATGCCTAAAATAATCTTAAACAAATTATTAATCATTTGTTAATACTTTTGTTAAAAAGTCTTGGAAAAGACAGACAAGAGTCAGTCAAATTACCAATAGATAAGAATACTATTTGTTTTTTTTTTTAAAAGCAGGTGTTCAGCTAGGATTTTGAGGTCTTTAGTCACTTTTGCTTAACTGTGTACGAAAAGTTATCTTTTTGGGGAAACAGCAAGGAACTATATGACATCTAAAATACTATTGTTATATTTCTATGATCGTATGTGATTGTATTTTATTTCTATGATCGTATGTGATTGTATTTTATTTCTATGATCGTATGTGATTGTATTTTATTTATATGATCGTATGTGATTGTATTTTATTTATATTTACCTCTTGTTCCACATGTGAATGTGACAGAGTGTTTTTAAATAAAGCATATTGTATTGTATTGTGTTGTATAAGAATTATTTTCATCGAAACAACTACTAATTGACCCATCAAAAAAGTTACTATTGGCATGAAAATATAGTTGCTAAACATCTTTCAAGTCTGTTTGATCCGTGACAACATATTTAACAATACACATTCGATATCTATCTATAGTAAGAAAACATTATCCTGTCCTTGGATAAGCACCATGCATGACTCTAAAGCCCTTTCTTAGCCTACATATTTAAATTAAAAGCTTACCTTTTTTCTTCCATTAAAGAAAAATGAAAAAAAATCATTTTTCTGATAATCCAGGACTATACTTACCTTCATATTCAAAATATTTAGAATCTTTGAAAACTAGCACTGTTGGATAGCTTTTAAGCTTAATATCCTAAAAATAAATGTAAAAAGCAAAATTAGAAACATCTGGTTCAGTTGATATGATCTGTATGAATAGTAACTATATCAATATATCTATGTTATGAATAAAATTAGGAGATAATTCACATAAAATGAAAATACAGAAGCTAAATTTTTCTCTGATATAGAACCCATGTATAATAACTGTTGATTTATTTTCTAATATATTTTTAAAAATTGACAATGATTTTATAAGTTAGTCATACAATAAGTTAGTATATTTAAACAATAGTCATGTTCAACAATCTACATTTTAGTCTTAGATGCATGATTTTTATATTAGTTGTTATTGGCTTTGAACTAGCTGTCAGTAACTGTGAGTATTCTCAGATCTGTACTTAGTCTATTTTTTGTTGTAGGGATGAATAAATACCCTGTCACATCCAGTCTGTGTTTTTGTTAGAGGTCTTTCTGCTTTGTATCTATCAGATGAGTTAAGCCCTTTTCAACTGATTTTTATAGTTTGTTCTTATGTTATACTGTTACACCACTATCCCAGGTTAGGGGAGGGTTAGGCCCAACAAACTAGTTTAACCCCGCCACATTCTATATGTGCCTGTCCCAAGTCAGGAGCCTGTAATTGAGTGGTTGTCGTTTGCTGCTGTATATCATATTTGTTTTTAGTTTATTGTTTTGTAGTTTGTTCCTGTGTTGTGCTGTTACACCACTGTCCCAGGTTTTGGGAGGGTTGGCGCCTTCAAACTAGTTTTACCCCACCACATTCTGTATGTGCCTGTCCCAAGTCAGAAGCCTGTAATTCAGTGGTTGTTGTTTGTTGCTGTATATCATATTTGTTTTTTATTCATTCATTTGTACTTAAATCAGGTCGTTAGTTTTCTCGTTTTACAGTTTGTTCTTATGTTGTGCTGTTACACCACTGTCTTAGGTTAAGGGGAGGGTTAAGCGCTTACAAACATGTTTAACCCCACCACATTCTTTATGTGCCTGTCCCAAGTCAGGAGCCTGTAGTTCAGTGGTTGTTGTTGGTTCATGTCTGTCATATTTGTGTTTTGTAAATTGTTTTGTTATAAATTAGTTTTCTTGTTTTAATTGGTTTACATTTTTCATGTCAGGTCCTTTTATAGCTGATTATACAGTATGGGTTTTTTCTCATTGTTGAAAACTGTACTGTGACCTATAATTACTTAAATCCACTTTAATTGAAATCTGATGGATAGTTGTCTCTTTGGCAATCATACAACATCTCCTTACTTTTACATAAAGCGTGAAACACAGAAAACTCTAAGTAAAATATCTGCATTGTACATTATATTGAAACTTGTAACTTGTTCATTCACCTTGTATTATGGTTAGTGTATGTTATAGTTCGTTTCTGTGTGTGTTAGATTTTAATGTTGTGTTTCAGTTGTGTCGTAGTTCTCCTCTTATATTTGATGTGTTTCCCTCAGTTTTAGTTTGTAACCCGGATTAGTTTTTTTCTCAATCGATTTATGAATTTCGAACAGCGGTATACTACTGTTGCCTTTATTTTTTATTAATTGTATGATATAAAAATAGAAGAAATAAATTATAACAAAATTATAAATTGAAATAATTCCTTTTCCACATCTCATTGTGTAGCTTAAACAGCTTTTCAATCCAGCAATTTATGTATTTAAAACCTCTTATGCTGGTTTACAGATAACAGCATTAACTCCCACATCTCCCTTTGGCAAAGTTGATCTTATATGAATTTGGTTATTATTTTTAGGTCCTTTAATATCATATAGCTTCTTACCTATTAAAGTATTTATACACCCCTTGCTTTCAATTGTTTATGTTTCAGCATTCCTAATGAAGGTAAATCCAGGAAAGCACTTCGTACACACTAAATTTTCTAAGTTTAATCTTCATTTTAAAAAAAGTCAAATTATTTTACCAGTACATTTTCTTAAACTAAAACACAAACCTTTGGTAAAATATTTTTCTTCCCTGAGTAAAAATACATCTGTACAATAAATTTTTCTGCTACTTCACTATACTTTACCTACAAATGGAAAGTATTCTTTAAATCTAAAAGAAATTAAAATGTGATTTACAAAGACATACTTCTTGGATTTAAAGCCACACATATGTTTTCTACTGATCTAATAAGCCAAGCTATTTCTAACTTATTTGTACAGTTTGTTTTTATGTTGTGTTGTTACACCACTATCTCTGGTTAGAGGAGGGTTGAGCACTCATAAACATATAAAACCCTGCCACATTTTACCTGTCAAAAGTCAGGAACCCATAATCAAGAGGTTGTTGTTGGTTTTAGATTGCAATATTTGTTTTTATTCATTGTTGTAGTATAAATAAGGTCATTGGTTTTCTTTTCTGAATTTTTTCACATCTGTCATACTTCAGCCTCTTAAAGCTTACTCTATGGTATTGGTTTTGCTCATTGTTGAAGGCCATACAGTGACATGTAATTGTTCATATCTTGTCCTTTTGGTCAATTGGTATTTGTCTCATCAGCAATCATACCACAATCATGTGCTTATTTTTTATATCAATTCATCTCAATTTTTTTCATAAATATAATATAATTTCATAATTGCTATATAAGAAAAACATTTTTCTAAAAAAAAAAACCTTTTGTAAAACAACAATGTCAAATTTCTAAAATCATAAAAAATCTAAATATATGAAAAATTATGATCTCAGGATATATTAGTCTTGTTAAACATGTGTACAGCTTCTCCTTAGAACTATCAATAAGCTGTCATTACAGAGATATGTCCTGCCTGTGTGACTTCATCACAAACATTTAAAATTGTTGATGCCGCCAAAGTTGACACTTGAAAAGGCATGCATTCCATGATTTGAGCAAGACAAAAAGGATTGTACAAATAAAATTACAGTGATATACCACAAATGGTTTCTCAAAAATCTTTTTTCAACATTGAGATGAAATTATTTTAAAAGTATATATACACCAAGGTTGCAAAAGACGAGTTACAATCTTTATGGATTTGAACAAGAAGAAACAGTTTTTGTGTCTTTTGTTTAGTTTTTGGGGATGATGGCTGTAATAATCTGGTAAAGATCTCATTTCTGGCTTAAAAAGAAATTGTTTGAAAACAAAACTTTTAGACTCTCCCTAACTTTTGTAGTGAATTGGATAAAACGGTATGGTTCAAAATATATTATCTGTCAACGCAACATTTGCCCTTATTTAAATTTAAATTTAATAAAAGAACAGAGTTACAATGTCCCCCGTGTTGCACATATTTTATATTTTCAAGGGGCATTACTCTTTTTAAAAAAGTCGATCTTCCACCATTATAGAACTTGTCCGAGATGTTGCTGATATTAACCTATAGTATAAGTTTCATAAAAATCTGGCACGAATTGTACCCGTGAGAGCGCTAACGAGGCCATTTTCCATAAATTTAATATTTCCAAGGGACATAACTCTTTAAAAAAAGTCGATCGTCCACCATAATAGAATTTGTCCGAGATATTGCTGATATTAACCTAAAGTATAAGTTTTACAAAAATCTGGCAAGAATTGTGAGAGCGCTAACAAGGCCATTTTCAATAAAATTAATATTTCCATAGAGCATAACTCTTTTAAAAAAAATCCATTGTCCACCATTATATAAATTGTCCTAGATACTGCTGATATTAACCTATAGTATAAGTTTTATAATAATCTGGCAAGAATTGTACCTGTGAGAGCGCTAACGAGGCCATTTTCCATAAATTAATATTTCCAAGGGGCATAATTCTTTATAAAAAAGTTGATCGTCCAACATCATTGAACTTGTCCGAGATATTGCTGATATTAACCTATAGTATAAGTTTTATAAAAATCTGGCAAGATTTGTACCCGTGAGAGCGTTAACAAGACCAGACGGATGGACAGACAGTATTTCCATGTCCCCTGCAACATGTTACGCGGGGGGACAAAAATCTGATTAAATGATTTATGACGCAAAAGATATTGTCTGGAAAAGTAATTTTTCCTTAAATTTCGTACTTTTTATAGGCACTGTGACTTTTAAACTTTGACCTACTGACCCAAAAAATCAAAAATTGTCTAGTTCTTGCAATGGAATATTTCAAAGCTAACTTTGTTAACAAATGGATCTAAAGATGTCTTCTGTAAACTCAGATTAGTCCATATTGCCTGTGACTTTCACTTAGTTAACTTAACAATTTGTTTTTTAACCCTTTCAATGCTACACAAAAAAATAGGAAAATGGCTGCTGCTGCTGCATTTTTTTGGTGTTCATTCATTAGAACAGTATATTCATTTTCAGACTGCTGTATCTTTTTTATCATTATTAGAGATACAGACAAAGTTAGTGCATGAAAAATGCTCAGGAGAGCATGAACTGTAATGTTATGCAATTATTTTAGTAAAATTTTCATCAAGCTACCTGCATTTTCAGGTAATTAACAGGTAAAAGGTGTAAATTATTGTATTTGTGTTGAATTTTTAATAAAAACAACTTTTAATCTTCATTTAATTTGTTGTTTTATCTACCATATAATAAAAAAGACACCAGTTGCTCGATTCTGTAGCGTATTTGCACCATACACAACGTATAATGTAAACGTGGCGCAAATAAGTGGCTCTGTCCTCAAAATTTTCAGTCAACCTCCGTCCCCCTCCCTTTTTCTACGTCTCGTAAAGATCATCCAAATCATATTTCCCACAGGAATTGAATGTAATTAACACATTGAGATAACGGGAAACCTTTTTACCATTCCTCGTTGTCAGTTTCGCCATAGAAATGCTGAAATATTTCCATATTTACAACGTCTTTTTCGATTTCTGCCATTTGCATTTGTCAAAATATTTTTTTTAATTTTTCTTCTACTGCATGCTTTTATCATTAAAGTTCCCGCGATTTCAAGCGCAAACGGGACCTTGTATATCCTCGATTCATAAGAGGAAAATTAGAGAGGACCCGAATGAAAACCAAATGGTTACTAGTCTGGATGAAAAATCCATCGTCATCGCGACATATGCCGTGAACAGCAGTGACGGGCGGCATACGTCATTGCGGCATTTGCCGTGTATAGTGTTGAAGGGTAAACAACAAGGATTAAAAATGGAGATTCAAGCACTGATGTATGGTTCTATTTGTTTTATTTTATCCAAAAACCAAAATTTGCTCAAAGTTCATTCCATCAATTGCTCATGCGACCTTTACCTTAGCTTTAATGACCTCAAATCTACAACAGTCTTTTTCGCTCCATCATGCATTATCAAACCAAATAAGAAAAGATATTGTGCATTGTTCAATATTGTCTGGAAATCAAACCCTTGACATTAAGATGGTTAGATGCCTGGATGATTTTCAACACATCATTACAGAGTTCTGACGATGCCTTGTTTTTTATTTGCTTTTAAAATATATACCTAAAGTTTAATTATTATTTAAAATTTGTTTTTTGACAAATAGTCTTAAAAACATATCTGAAGTCACACCAGATGGTAATGTATGTCATAGTAAGTTAAGAAATATATTCTACAGGCAGTTTCATGGGAAATATAATACTGAAATAGATGGCTTCAATACTGTAAATTCCGTAATTATTGTGTGCATTTATTATTGCGAATGTTGAACAATAGACAATAAACTGTTATCACATATGTCTCGCCTTTTTGTAATTTTGATAATGCAAATGTTGAAATTAAAATAGCAATACTTTAACATGTAAGTTATGCAAATATTCAAAGTCGATGAACAATGACTGAAGGTACATGGCTAAAAAAATCTCCATGGAAATGAGATGTGCCAATGCTAATACAACTGCATACCAAATACCATTGACTTATTATAAGTCGTTCCCTTTAAACAAACCTAAACACAAACATTAACTTGTAAACTATGTAAAAGTTTCAAAGTCAATGAACCATGATCAGGGGTGGGGCTATATAATCTCCATGGAAACAATACTTGCAAATGCCAATAAATTTGCATACCAAATATCATTGACTTAACATTAGCAGTTCATCTTAAACTGATATAATCACAAACTAATACATGTAAACTAAGCAAAAGTTTCAAAGTAAATAGACCATGACTGAGGGGGCGGGGCCAAATATTCTCCATGGAAATGAGATGTGCTAATGCTTATACAACTGAACACCAATTAACATTGGCCTACCACTAATGGTTCCCCTTGAACTGACCTAATCACAAACTAATACATGTTAACTTAGCAAAATTTTCAAAGTCTATAGACCATGACTAAGGGGCGGAGCCAAATAATCTCCATGGAAATGAGATATGCCAATGCTTATACAACTGCATACCAAATATCATTGACCTACCACTAGTGGTTCCCCATAAAATGAGCTAATCACAAACTAATACATGTAAACTATGAAAAGTTTCAAAGTCAATAGACCTTGACTGAGGGGGTGGGGCCAAATAATCTCCATGGTAATGAGATGTGCTAATGCTAATACAACTGCATATCAAATATCATTGACCTACCACTAGTGGTTCACTATGAACTAGACCTAATCACAAACTAATACATTGTTGACGCCGCCGCCGCCACCGCCGCCGCCAACGGAAACAGCATACCTATGTCTCGCTTTTTGACTCAAGGCGAGACAAAAATGTGAGATCAAATATTGCAACTTCAGGAAATGGTGGATATTATCAAAATTGAAAATGAGAGTTTTTATGTTTGCGAAACCTATCCCATTGTAATAATTTCTGAATTTACAGTAAATGAAATATTTCATTAGAAATACAGATCTTACAAGCAAGTCATCATGAGGATCTTCATCTCCAATATACAGGAAAAATACTTGGTCACTGTGATCACTTTTTACATTATAATATTTTCCTATACTTGCAATCTTTCTAACTGCTGGTCTACAAAAAAGAAAAATTGTTAATAAATAAAAAATGTTTAGAACCAATATCACAAAGATAATTTTTCTAAGCTGACTGGTCAAAAAGCTTATTATTCATCATTCTGACCAAAGCTCAGGATTTTAGTTCTTAATTTGTCCATGTGTTTGATTGACTTTGTCTCTAGAACACCTCTTTTCAGTTGTTGTTGGTCTTTTATTAGATAAATTATTGTTCAATATCATGTGTATTTGTGCCATAAAATTTTAGGATTTTCAACTTTGAACTTTGTTTACCATTCGTTTCTGAATATCACTGCAAATTGTACTTTCTATAATGATGTTGATTTTTTTTATTTTGCTGTAGTCATCTAACTGTTAATAGATACAGGTAAGCCTTGCAAAACAAACAGTGGTTAATTGACAGTATTTGCTTTTAAGAGAAGACAACTTTTCAAAAATTTCTGCATTTGTAGTTATTATGTCACCATACCTTGACATATAATTATATTGATTCCAAGCTGACCAGTCTTTGCTTTTACTCCTTAAAGCTGTGTGCTTAGTAGAGAAGCAGCAAATACCAATTTTCAATTCTTGGCTTGACCTTGCCTGGGATCTAACCCACAACCTCCTGCATTCAATCAGTCATGCTACCATCAGACCACCTAGGCAGCTTTATTAATCCATAGACAAACAGTGTGATATTGTTTTATCAAGAAAAGCAATTATGTATTTTCTGGTCTTATCCTGTAGTTGGGTTGCTACCTCATTGATTTATATAACAAATCTTTTTTTACTAAAAAAATCAAATAACAATACTTACCCCTGAGCTTTATTTACAAATTCTAAGATATCCTCTTTGGATCTTTCTCCTCGGAATGTGTACATTTTCTCCCCTTCAGCACTAAAAATTACATCATTATTATAATGTAGTTGTAAGTTCAGAAATTATTGCAATGTTTTTATTAATTTAATCAGTCTGCACCATTAGCCACTAGTCCGATGCCCCAGACTAGTAAAACTTTATTCAGACTAGTAAACATTTGCAAAATTGTGTTTAGACACACAAGAAAAATATCGGAATATTGGTCTTGGGACTAGAAGTTGGAAAAGATTTTGGTGCAGACTGTTTAATGCCAAAAAAAAACAACAGTATTAGGTTTCCAATAACAAAAACTTGCATTCATAATTTCAGTGGTGATTTTCCATTACAAATGTTTGCAATCAGGGGCGGCTCCAGGATTTTAGGTTAGGGAGGGTACAAACTTAAATTTTTCCTGAGCGGAGCAAGGCGAAAATTTATTTGAGGTAAAATTATCGAAATATTCTTTATTAAGCTGAGGACAACCCATGCTTTGCAAATTTTAGGGGGGCGCATGCCCGCCACGCCCCCACCTAAATCCGCCCCTAGCAATTGGATTAATTAAATCTTGCATTTTTCCAATAGTCAGGGATTTGCAATAATAAATGCATGCATTCATTTCTGAATTTACAATAAATAAATTCAAATAATTCAAGTATTTTAATAGTTTGACAGTTCTCATTGTAAAAATAAACTTTTAGCCAAATAATCTACTTAGATATAATACCTACCTACCGTACTCAATATAAAATCAAGATAGTTTTTGATATAGAAGTGTAGAAATGACATATCCTGCATTTTGATGCGGTGTAATTATGTTTCTCAAACCATTATTATGCATAATTTATGGACAAATTCTTTTTCCAGCAATCAAATAAAAGTGAGTTTTTTACATTATTAAACATGGTCATTATTTTTTTATGCTATTAAGATGGGATCATCAGAGCAGGCATGAAATTTGACATCATAACTAATAAATGTCAACATGTAAAATTGAAAATGGAAATGGGGAATATGTCAAAGAGAAAACAACCTGACCAAACAGCAGACAACAGCCAAAGGCCACCAATGGGTCTTCAATGCAGCGAGAAAATCCCGCACCCGGAGGTGGTCCTCAGTTGGCCCCTAACTAAAATTGTGTGCTAGTTCAGTGAAAATGGATGTCACACTAAACTCCAAAACATATAATTATAAATGAACTAAAATTAAAAAACATACTAGACTAACAAAGGCCAGAGGCTCCTGACTTGGGACAGGCGCTAAAATGCGGCGGGGTTAAACATGTTTTGTGAGATCTCAACCCTCCCCCTATTCCTCTAGCCAATGTAGAATAAAGAAACACATAGCAATACGCACAGTAAAACTCAGTTTAAAAGAAGTCCGAGTCCGATGTCAGAATAGGTAACAAAAGAAACTAAGCAAATGATAATGATACATAAATGAACAAAGGACTACTAGCAGTTAATGACATGCCAGCTCCAGACCTCAATTAAACTGATTGAAAGATTATGTCTTCATCATATGAAAATCAAGTACAATCCCTCCCGTTAGGGGTTTAGTATCATACCATCATAAAATATATGAGAAGAACATAACCCGTATCATGCCAACAACTGGTTTTATCTAACAGAGAATAAATTGACAAGTCAACTCTGCTTCCATATCCAAGTTTATCAACCAGGACTGGAGTTCAATTTGTCTTCAAAATAAAAATCACTTTTAATTGACGCATTTTACTCAGTTTCGAGTTGGGATTTTTCCAGAAAGTCCCTGTGCGTTAAGCATAAGAAGTAACTTTTTTTCTCAAGTTTTGAGGGCCAAAAAAGGGGTGCGTTCTATGCATGAATGTGTTTTATACACACTAAAAAGCGGTAGTTTACAGTTACACAAGTATACAGTTACCATAGGACCATCTATGCCAGCATAAACTGTGTGCATAGATATCAGTGAAATGAGCACATGTCAAATAAAGTGTGTATAGTAATATTAGTATAAGTGTACAGTTGCCAGATAAATGTGTGTACAGATGCCATTGTTAGTCAATATATGTATACTGATATTCGTATAGTTTCCAATCAAATGTCTATAGCTGGCAATTGAATTAAAGAACAGTTTCCAATTGAATGTGTGTATAGTACCTAAATATGTATAAAAATTTGTAAAGGGTTTTGCAGAACCCTGTGTCCTGCCTAAATAGACTGAAACTAAAATGGTGATGCTGCAAATGATGACATAATGTAGGACTGCTATTTCTTGCTTCTTTGACAGAATGTCGCAAGCTCAACAGAATGAAATTACCAGTAAGATGCGAGCTGAGTTGCAAGTGAGAAGTGAGTACAATTGACGGTTTCATGTGTAAAGTTATATCTTTGAATCAGTGAAAGGTTGAAGTTTCATATACCTTTATTCAAGGTTTTGGGTATTTAAATGTCCACTGTAACAACTGACTGTCATGCTGTTTTATACCAAAGACGAGGGGTCAAATAATATATAACCAAAATACCATTAACATAAATTACTTTTCATTGGTATTTCATGCATTAATTTCTGGTATTGGAGAAGAAATAGAAGAAGCAGGAGAGGAATATTCTATTCCAATTAAGGGCACAGAAGAGCACAAACATTTAGCCTGAAAATAACATCAATTGTTTGAAATTAAAACATATAACAAGTTTTAATTATCATCTGTAAATAATTTTACAAATCTTACTATTTGATAGTTGGATATCCCCTGACATCAAACTCTGATGCCACATGTGTATATCTTGTAGCATCAATTTTACCAACTTTAACATCACTTGACCTGAGTGCTGCTCCTACTTGATGATAGATTGGTTCTAATTTTTTACAGTGTCCACACCAAGGTGCATAGAACTGTAAGATAACAAAAGATAATTATTGTCAAAACTTATCGAACTTAATGCAAAAAAGATCATATTAAAAATTACAAAACTAATATGTAAAAACTTTCTTAGCATATCATCATGTATAATAATAAAAAAAAATTAAAACTTTGGTTTTCATGTCAATGTTAAACCCTCAGACATAAATCAAATGATCAAAATTAATGAGTATAAGTTGTTCTGTTCTTGTCACATATTTTTCAGCTTTCAAAAATACTTTTTATCTCATGTATATATGCTAGAGGCCAAAGTTTTAAGAATTTGGCTTCATGATTGTCTTTTAACTTAATTACAACTTGAGGGCTTTCAATAATTAATGAAGGCCTAAAGAAAATATAATTTATAGTTTGTCATGTACGTGGAAACTTAAACTGCAGATTTAATAATTTGATTTTGCCAAATTACTGAAAATGTGAATCCTTGTAAATACACTGGCTACACATGTACTTACTTCTAATAACCATTTTCCATTTTTTCTGTGATCTAGTATTCTGCTCAAGAAAAAAAAAAGCTATTAAATGAGACTTTAAAATAAGGTTAAAATTTGAATTGATAGTATAATGACCAAACATTTGTGTATATGCAGAGTAGAGACATTCTTAAATACTGAGTTTTTCAAGAAATATCACAAAAAAGTGCAGCATCATACATTTTTATTTGGACCGTTAAGTTTTTTGTTGGAGTTTAGTATACTCATACGGCATACCTGCCAACCCTCCTATTTTGAGCGGGAGTCTCCCGCACAAACGACGAAATTCCGGAAATCACCCACTTGCCGGTCCGCTCCCATGCGGGAGTAAAGAATCTCCCGCTTTGGATATTTAAACCCCGAATGACCCACGTTCCTATTTCTCGGGACTTTTCTTTACTGTCAATAAAAAGAAACAAACAATCAGCAGTCTCTGAAAACTTTGGTCAGTAGTTTTTATGTTTGATTTTTTAGTAATCTAAAATCATTTCTGCTATGACAACTCCAACAAGATAGAGATCTTTGTCTGAGGGTCGTAATGGGGGTACCTTCATGACGAAGAATGGTAAAAATTCTTGCCGAATGATGTTAACGGTAATTTATGGTGCATGACGATAAAATGTACACTTTCTTTTAGACGATAAAAAAATCGACTGATTTTGATGAATCACGTTAGATTTTTTCCAAAAGCAACGATAACGATAATTATTTGAGACCTCTGACAAATCAGGAAAAGGATATTTTGAGGAATCACGGTAAAAAAATTAACCAATTTGATGCTAACGGTGGCGAAAATGACCGTTTGACCCCTGACAGTAAAGGGCATTGATACCCTCTTGTCTGGACCAAGCGGCAGTGTAAAAAAGAAGAAATATAACTGCAAATGTCAAGCAGATTGGATAAAAAATTTCAATTTTTATGACCAAGTTCACTCAGCACAATGAATCTCTATATTGTGCACATTATGTTCAATCAACTTTTCGGTTGCTTCTGGTGATCTGTAGGACGTTCAGAAGCATGATTAGTGTGAGACTCACAACAAAATCAAAATATGGAATGTCACATCAATTGGAGGTACATGTATTGAAAAGGGGAGGGAGGAACACCTTGTATAGATTACAACCATGAATTGAAGAAATAAAGTGTATTTATTAACTCTTACCGGTGTTTTGTAGAAGAATAAGTGTACAGGTCATATATTTAGTCTTGAAAATGTTGTTCACACAAAATCCCCCCCTCCCTTCAGCTGTCATAGCTGAGAGGGAGATCTCCCTCTTTGAAGGTTTGAGATTGGCAGGTATGATAAGGTAAGGGAGATTAAATTGTGCATGTGCAATCAATGTAGCAATGAAGTATCTACAACTGTACTTGAAAATAAGTATATTTTTATTTTGAGACAGATACTTGGCATTTGGGTCAGCAAATTTCAATGTTTTCCAAATATGCTGCATCCTGACGTCTCATGGCTCATGAAAGTCCTAAAAATTGGTGTTTGGGGAATTTCTGGAACTAAAATGAAATTGCATTACGACAATCCAAGATGAGGGGTCAGTAGAAGCCTTTGGCTTATTTTAAGGACCCGAAGATAAAGGTATAAAGATATAAAGGTACAGTATAAATTCTCTCCACAAAGTAAAGGCATCTATGAATTACTGAACCTGGATAACTTGTCCAACAAAACACAAATTAAATTTAAATCATTGTTAATAATTCTTTTATATAAAACCTCATATCGATTGCACGCGTGGAATAACATCTGATTCGAAATTATTATTTAATATTTTTTCCGGAAAAATGCGAAATAAAAAATCTCACCTTTCATCCAACTCTAAGACTTGGCCAACAATTTTACCTATTTGAACTGAAATAAAATAAAATCAAAATTGTATTGTCATTCTGTAAACATGAAAATATGAGCGTAAAAATATGCATTGTCTTATCTAACATTAAAAAAAAAAAATTTTTACCAAGCAGACAGAAATAAGCCGGTGTTTTCATTTTGTATACTACAATATTGCTTCCGGTTAAAATAATTAGCAGTCGGATTTGGATATAGACAAGGTATTTTTTCCGGAACATTTTTCGGTGGAAAACTGTCGACAAAGTGTTTATTTTTAATTTATTGCGAATCATTTTCTCTACACCTGACTAGCTAGCAAATATTTTATAATTGATGACTTTTAAATTTTTAAAAAGCAATCCGCGCGATCCATATACCTAGAATTATTTCAAGTCATTCTTAGTAATGTCATGATGCCGCCATTACGAACGGAATGCAAAGTATAAATCCCTTTTCATTCGATAAAACCGTCACCTCCTTCTTTAAATACGGAACGTAATTGTAAATCTGACGATGAACATCCGTTCCGGATGAAGAAGCCGCGGGAAAATTTGGGATCCTCAAACTTCTTTAAATCTGCATCAATTAATCTTGCGTATTTATGGTGTCCCGTTGAATATTTCACCATCAATATATGAACTAAACACTGCCATAACATTTGAACTTTTCATTCAGAAACACATACAGAATGAGTAAAACAAGCTCTTCAAGAATAATGAGAGGCACCACGCTCCAATATGTCGTATAAACAACAAATTATGTGCACAATGTGATGAGACTTTTAAGAAAAACCAAAGGTCTATGAATTGCAATTCTTGTAAATACTGGTTATGTATAGATTGTAGTCACAAGTCTATACCAAATTGTATATGACCTTTTAAAAATAGACTAAACTACGCTGATATCTGGTAGAAATTAAACAAAAGAAATCGAACTCTTTATTAGAGAAAGATTGATCTTTGTAATGCATTAATTTGCATCTCTGCCCCCACGCAACAGTTTTTTTTCGGGGAAAAACGGGCAATAATCTCATCGAAAAGAGAAAGTCGGGTACACCTTTTTATGTTCAGGAGTGACTGGGTTGACTGTTTTTTTTCTTGAAAACCATGTGCATTTATTTCTGAAAACATATTTACCTATATACTTTAATATAACACAAGGTACCTAACTCGTATAAATGATAAATGTCACCCGGTCGCGAACTTCCGTTATATTTTGATTCTGCGGTTGTCTATCCAATGAAACTTGTCATGTCGTAAATCTACATTAAATTATCTTTAAAATGGTGTATAACATACCTATTTCTATTGTCTGAATCATTCGTAACAGGCCTTTTAAGTTGGTCAACCGTAAATTCTTTCGTCTTCTCACAGTCAAATGGCAATCAAGTTATAACGGAAGTTCGCGACCGGGTCACATTTCTCAAATTTACAAGTTAGGTACCTAGTGTTATATTAAAGTATAAATTTTTTTTTTTTTTTCAGAGCCAAGTGCCTGTGAGATAGTATTATTTTTTGTAGATTGAGAGGAGATGTACTGTAATTTTTATTCGGACTTGAGAGAAGAACTGTTTAATTCATCCATTCTATCAAATGCTGTTTTTATTACCTTTAGTGTAGAAGAGAAATTTAGTTATATTATGAACTGTGATGATATTCAATTTTTATAAGCAAAAACATTGCATTTGATGTTTCAGAGGAGAAAGATAAATTTATAACTACTGAAGAGTTTAAAATTTTAATTATTTATTTATTTATTAGCATATTTTTAAAAGACTTTCAAATTACTTCTATTTTATTTTCTCGTTCTTTTAGTGGACAAAGATTGATCTTCAAAGTAATTGCTTTATACTTTTAAATAATTTTTAATTTTGAAAATGATCTTTAAATTGTGTATGCATTTCATGGGAATTAGGTAAAAGTGTCTCATATGTCTTTTTAAGGCAGGAATCTAATATATCTTTATGCTGATTTTATCTGATGTAATATATATATTATGTATAATATTAGATTGTGACACTGTAATAAACTATTTACTTACTTTCTTATTGTAATCACAAGGAACCAATTAAAATTGGCCGGTGGATTGACATTGCTGGACAAAACCGTTACTGAAATTTATGCCAAAGTCAAGCGTTTGGCGACGAGTTTCGCTACATTTCTCAATGTACAATCTTTTCAGATCAGAAAACTGTATTAAAGCAATGTTTCCTGGAATAGAGCTAACGCGTTAAAGTTTGGAAATTTGTAAAATTAAAACAAGTTTTTTCCATCTATATTACTATTGAGTGGAATAGCCTAAACCCCAACATACGGACTCGGCTTTCCGAAATATAAATGTAGTCAACGAAAGATGAAAACCATATTGAAACAGCCACCCTCCTACTTTTTTTTGTGGTGATAGAAAACAAAATTGAGAAAGGAAATGGGGAATGTGTCAAAGAGACAACAACCCGACCAAAGAGCAGAAAATACCGCCAATGGGTCTTCAACACAGCGAGAAAATCCCGCACCCGGAGGCAGGCTTCAGCTGGCCCCTAAATTAACATGTGTACTAGTTCAATGAAAATGGACGTCATAATAAAACTCCAAAATATATAAATAAACTAAAATTAAAAAACATACAAGACTAACACAGGGGAGAGGCTCCTGACGTGGGACAAAAACTACATATTGTTCATATACGTCTGTGAAATATTACATTGTATAGAGAGAGGACGCTACTAATATTGTTATAACTTGCTTCTTTTGCGAATAAAATATGTTTAAACTAAAACAAAATATATTGTTTCTTATAAATATCTGCAAATTTTTTGGTTTATACATTCACAAATTTGTCCTACTGGAAAGTAATCTTATACTGATATTAAAAATCATTCCTCTTTATCTTACCTGCTGCTGTTATGATGTAGTAAATATGAGACGAGTATATGTTCCAAAGTATTTGCAAAATTGTTATTTTATAACCATCCTGTGTGAAATAATAGTATAAAATATTTACAATATATAAGATATTTAAATCAATGCTTTGCATAATATACGAATGCTGAAATGCTTTATTTCTCGTAGGCGTTCAAACCCAAAAGCTTGAGATTCGGACATACGGTACAATAGTTGCACTGTATCATCTTAGACAATTATCATAACACTTTAAGGTCCAAGCAGTTTTATTAAAACCAACTACATTTGATTTCAAAGATCCGCATGTTATATCTCATATTACTGATTAAAAAAAACTTTCAAGCTCTGAAAAATTCAATAACAATAATCTTTATTTGTTCTCTGTCGTTTTTGACAACGTTGAGACACGCATTGTACATGTGATTCTCAATGACATTCAATGTTACCATGGTATAGATGTTAATGATTTCTGTGAAATTAAGATTTACGGAACCCAAAATATCAGATCTATAAAAAGTTGGTGACATGACATACATCTTACTTTCGCTAACTTCAATTAGTGTTTTTGTAAGGGTAAAGGTATTTTCTTGTTTGTCCTGAATTGTGATTTTTATTCAATCTTTAACACAGCTAGTTATGTCATATGATAGTAACATAATTGTAATGTATCATAAAGTACTCGGAAAAACAATCAATTAAATAGAATATCAATAACAGAAAGGATCTTCCAGCAGACAAAAATTCGAACAAGCAACTTCTAAATTTAATCATGAACACATGTTTATTAGGTTTACATGGGGTGACAATTTAAAGATACTACTTTGTTTACGTAGCTTGCAAATATTTAAAATGGTTAAACCTAATTCAATATTGGTGTATGCTGAATAGACAATTTGATTTTAAATATATTGTTTTTTAATTTTTGATATTTCCCTTTCTCTAAAAGAGAGACGAAAGATACCAAAGAGACATTCAAATTCATAAGTCGAAAATAAACAGACAACGCCACGGCTAAAAACGAAACAGACAAACAGACAAACAATAGTACACAAAACACAACATAGAAAACTAAAGACTGAGCAACACGAATCCCACCAAAAACTGGGGGTGATCTCAGGTGCTCCAGAAGGGTAAGCAAATCCTGCTCCACATGTGGCACCCGTCGTGTTGCTCATGTTAGTACAAACCCTGTAGTAAGTTTAATTCGGTAGGTCACATTCGGGAAAAGGGGACGGTATTGTATATAGTTACGACATTTGGAACATATCCAAGAAATTATAAAAATCTATATTCAATCTTTAATTGTACAGAAAATGTAAGGGTTGTCAAATTGATGATGAACAACACATGACTATTATGAAAATATTAAAGATGCCATCATCTGAAAGAGGGACGAAAGATACCAGAGGGACAGTCAAACTCATAGATCGAAAACAAACTGACAACGCCATGGCCAAAAATAAAAAGACAAACAGACAAATAATAGTACAGATGACACAACATAGAGAACTAAAGAGTAAGCAACACGAACCCCACCAAAAACTGGGGGTGATCTCAGGTGCTCCGGAAGGGTAAGCAGATCCTGCTCCACATGTGGCACCCGTCGTGTTGCTTATGTTATTACAAATCCGGTTAATAGTCTAATTCGGTAGGTCACATTCGTGAAAAGAGAAGGGTATTGTAGTTACGACATAAGGAACATATCCGATATCATCTGTGAAACGGTTATTCCATAACGGTCAACCAACTCGTGATGGCGTCCGTAAATTTTACGAAGGGATGATTTCAACTTCACCATTTGGAACTCTTGGTTTAATAGCTTCCTTTCGAGCAGCAACCCTCTATCAAGGAAATCATGATAGGAAATACAAGCCCGGGAATATCGTATCAATTGGGAGATATATACTCCGTATGCAGGCGCTGCTGGAATGTTGCTACATAGAAATGGAAAGTTCACAATTGGGAAGCTGTAATCATCTCTTTTGTCGTAAAGTTTTGTTTTCAACCGACCCTCATTTAAAGGTAGGCACCCGTAACATTTTTATTATTACCAGAAACTAACACTGCACCTTTCTTTCTTACACCAAAGTTGTGTTTGCAAGTGTTAAGATACAAAAAAAAACACAACATTCACCAAAAGACAGTCACATGGGAATATGGTTATTTCTTTGCTTGAATAAAGTATCATATTAGCAAATCTTACAACCTATATTTTGAGCTAATTGATGATTTTGAAAACATAAATGGAACATTATGCTAATCGTGCATTTTGAATATATGCTAGGCATTACAATTGGATCGATTCTTAGTCCGTTGCTTTTGCCAAATTTTTGTAACAAAACTGTGTAAATTATAACAAATTGGTAAACAGTGTATAGTGGAGACTTTTTGTTCTGTACAATCTTTTTTGCCCGGTAGTCAAATATTCGTCTTGTAATAAACATGACACTTTGACATCTTTATGACATTGACTTAATAATTTGATTTGACCAAACTATATACTCATGCATTGATAAATAAACTGTTAATCGTTTTTAGGAACTAAAACTGTAAAAGTGAAGTTATAATTCGACACATATTTTATCGAAAACTGTTGTCAAAGAGAGACGAAAGATACCAAAGGGACATTCAAACGCATAAGTCGAAATAAACTGACAACGCCATTGCTAAAAAAGAAACAGACAAACAGACAAACAACAGTACACAAAACAAAACATAGAAAACTAAAGACTGAGCAACTTGAATCTCACCATAAACTGGGGGTGATCTCAGGTGCTCCGGAAGGGTAAGAAGATCCTGCTCCATATGTGACACCCGCCGTCTCGCTCATGTTAGTACAAACCCGGAAATAAGTCTAATTCGTAGGTCACATTCGGGAAAAGGGGATGAAATTGTAGTTACGACAATTGTAAAATATCCGATATCATCTGTGAAACGGTTATTCCATAACGGTCAACCAACTCGTGATGGCGTCCGTAAAATTTACGAAGGGATGATTTCAGTTTCACCACTTGGAACTCCTGGTTTAATAGCTTCCTTTCGAGCAGCAACCCGCTATCAGGAAAGTCATGATAGGAAATACAAGCCCGGGAATATCGTATCAACTGGGAGATATATACTTCGTATGCAGGCGCTGTTGAAATGTTGCTTCATAGAAGAGGAAAGTTCACAATTCGGAAGCTGAAATGATCTCTTTTGTCGTAAAGTTTTGTTTTCAACCGACCCTCATTGTCAATTTCTAAATGTAAGTCAAGATATAAGGCAGACTTAACTGTGTAACTGTTGTATCCTTTATCTCAAGTTCGATGAGATAGATGCGTTCAACATAGTCACCAAAATTTGAGAGAACATCATCTGTATAGCGGAAAGTAAAGTTAAATGATACTGCTAACTTCTTTTCTTTCTTCCTAAGGAGTTCCTGTATGAAGTTAGCCTTATATGAATAAAGGAACAAGTCGGTAAGAAGAGGATCACAGTTAGTTCCCATGGGAATGCCGATTGTTCGTTGATAAAAACATGTCCTGCAAACGTAACAAATATGTTGTCAATTCAGATATCAAGCATCTTGACAGTGTCAGTTTCAGAGAATTTTTTATTTGAATCAGAGTGATTTTTTACAAAGTATGATTTATCCTTCCCTAAGACAAGATACTTGTATCTACTTTGACCATTCTTAATTATGAAACAAAGCAGCACCAACGCTTTCAATTTGTCTTTTAGTTTGGAATGGGGAATACTTGTGAAAAGTGTAGAAAAGTCAAATGTTTTAATACTATTGCAAGATGAAACAGTCTTAGCTTGTAGGTACTCTCAAATATCTTTAGAACTTTTTAGTATCCACATCTAATTCACTCCACCTCTAGAATAGGTAGCTTCACAATAACTTTGAAGCCCGGCTTTGAATGCGGATAAAATTGATGTCAATAATTTAGAAAGAGGTTTCGTGAAGCACTTGGAAGACACAGCAATACAACGTTGTTTGTAAGAACTCTTATGTAGTTTAGGTATCCAATACAGTGATGGAAGATCCAGTTCTTCACCTTTGGTTGAATTTCATAGAACAGACCTATGATTATCCAGGATTACCTCCTTGGTAAGTATAGTGGGAGTATTTGTTGAGTTTCCAAGAAGTGAATTGTCAATACCTAATTCATTTATCAAGCAGTTTATGTACTGTGATTTACAAGCAAAATCGAAGTTGTTTGGGGCTTTATCTGCGGGGATAACAACATTTTTTTCATGGAGGTAGGACAGATGTTTTGCAACATTAAGGTCTTTAAAGATTGATGTAGAATAGGTATTCATAGACCCATTCAGTTTTTTAATTCTGATTTGTATCAATGACATCATAGCCTTAATCCACTCTGAAAGAGTATCTACGGCTTCTTTCTCGCGTTTAATATTATGTTACAATAGACAGCTCTCTTAATGCGATGGCCACAAGACGAATTCCATTCTTGTTCCAATTAGGTCACTTACAAGGTTATACCCACTTTATGTCCTTTAAATAATATAACTAAGGTCTGTTCAGTCTGTGTACAGACTGTTCGGTAGTTGTTATTTACCTGTTCACATCAACAACACACTGAATTGTCTGAAAAGCTACTAAACAGTACTGAATTGTTACAAAAGCTACTAAATAGTACTGAATTGTTAGAAAAGCTACTAAACAGTACTGAATTGTCTGCAAGCGAATTATCTGAACAGTGCTGAATTTACTGCAGTAGATAAGTCTTAGAATTGATTGAACGACTGAACATGACTTCATAAATTATTGCTTAGACTTTTCAGATTATGTTCTGATGAAAATGATCGTTTAAGACTAAAAAACATTTACTGATGTGGAATATTGCTACATAGCAATGGAAAGTTCACAATTGGGAAGCTGAAATCATCTCTTTTGTCGTAAATGTTTGTTCTCAACTGATTCTCATTGTCAATTTCTAGATGTAAGTCAAGATAGGAGGCAGATTACACTATTTCTGTTTTATCCTTTTTTTCAAGTTCGATAGGATAGATGCATTCAACATAGTCACCAAACTTTGAATTAGTCAATGAGAGGACATCATCTATATAGAGGAACGTGAAGTTAAAGGATAATGGTAGTGTCTTGCCATTCTTCCTAAGAAACTCCTGTATGAAGTCTGCCTCAAATGGACAAATGCACATACATTTTCAATTTTATTTTGAATAATAAGATAATTGTTTTTTCTTATTTAACCTTATTTTTTTAAAATATTGATTACTTAGCAATTTGAAAATCAATCTTAATGATATTGACATAAGAACTTTATTTAACCAAAACTTTAAACTCATGTACTGATATAGAAATTGATTATCGGCTTCTAGGAACTTAAAGTGAAGTAATAAATCAACATCTAGTTTATCAAAATTTATGTAATCTTTTTGTCACAATATTCGTACGATCAATTTCTATCAAATTATGGCCAGAGATCAAGGATGTGTGATTGTTTTATCTTTGAAAATTACAGTAAATATTATAGGTTCTGTCTTTTTAATATCAAAATTATAAGCAAAGGAACATTTTTATAATAGATATTAACAGTCACTAACCATGTTTGCGGTTTCGCATTTTAAAAATAATCATAACGTATTTTTGAACATTTTTTTTTTAGAAATTCCTTGGAAATTAGTGAAATCATAAATATTCTTCGTGATTCAATTATTAATCACATAATTCACATAAAATGCTTCATTAAGTGACAAAGACGTTTTAACATAAATAAATAACTCCAATCACGTGAATAGTTAATACAACAGTCAACAATGACCGCTCATACAGTTGCCCAAAATACCACCACTAACAACAATAGAGCTGTTACGGTCTTATACTGCGTATTTTTAAACAATTGTATGTACTAATCTGTCACAAGAGAAAATAAAACTCATCAAGAGATACCAGGCTTATAATTTTGTACGCTAGACGTGCGCTTCGCCTACCAAAGACTCATCAGTGACGCTCGAATCAAAAAAATTAAAAGGCCAGATAAAGTACGAATTTGAAGACCATTTAGGACCCAAAATTCCGACAGGTTTTGTCAAATACAGCTTAGATGATCTATCCTGGGATAGAAAATGCTTATCAATTAGAACAAAAGCGCATGTTTGACAAAATATCAAAATATCAAAATATATAGGACAAAATAACGCAAGATGCCTGCTTTTAGTGGTGATTTGGGGCTAAACTTTGGAATTTTAAAATGCATTTCAATTGCCAGCATAAAAAGAAAAATATATTAATCTAACTCATGAGAAGTAAAATTTCTACAGAGGCTTTTAAACGATGTGGATAACTTGTTGTACCATGTTGTATTCACTGCCCTGTGTATTTTACATTGTACACTTAATATATTATAACAAAATCAACGAGTATTGGAAAGGAAGTTAAAACTTAGACATGGACTGTCTATATTGTATAAAGGGGAGGGGCGAACTAGAAAATTTAGGCAGCAGTAGTTTACCGACGTTCAAATATCATAAATAAATTAAGAACATACAAATCAAGGTAACACACAAAACGGAAAAGTCACATGAACTCTATTAGGAGCGGGACCGTTTGCGTCGACATGGTAAGGGCCTCATCGTTTGCATCAGTTACCGGCCATACGAATCCACACACAGTCAAAATGTCACAATCGGGGATAGCACACAATCGGGAATAGCACATAATCGGGAATAGCACACAAAAGACCACGAAAACATGTCGCTGGTGAGTTGAGACAAATACACATCGTATCGGTTCACCAATTCGTGACGTTGACCATAACACTTATGTAGTGCCCATTTCATAAATATACTAAATAATCAATTCCAACCTGTCTCCTCTGTTGCATGTTTTATCAGTTAAAGATAATTCGATAGAAACACACCAGAAAAATACCAAAACAGAGAAAATGTTACCATAAAAAATAATGGAGTTGGAAACAAATGAAAACTCTTCATTCACACACAGCTGCTTGACCCGAAACATAGAACCAAAAAAGAAGTAGCTAGTGAAATTGTCCCAATCTTACCATCATTTACATTTCAATACTCGACGATTGGCGAACAGTAAATGTCACCCTGGCATACAAGAAAGACCAGAAAAACATACTAGCAAACTACAGGCCAATATCTCTAAAATGCATCTGTTGCAAAATAATCAAACATAGTTACCAGTAACATCCTAAAACATGCAGAGGCTCATAACATCATATGCCCCTACCATAGCTTTAGGAGTAAATGATCACATGAATCACAGCTACCAATCCGTTCCGTTTGTTAATATGGTATAACGTTGGATTTTGTCACGTTTTATGAACTTCTCCCTTTTTGAATTTACTTTGGTGCTTGGTATTCTTTTTAATACTTTTTTTGGTTCGTTTTGCTCAGATTAAATAGTTTCCTATATAAGGATAATATAAGAAGATGTGGTATGATTGCCAATGAGACAACAATCCACCAAAGTTCAAATGAAGTGGATGTCAGCAATTATAGGCAACCGTTGTGTTTTGTAGGCTACTGTGTTTTTGTTATTTTTAGTGTTTTGCCATGATTCTGTCATTTAGTCTTCGACTCATGAGCTTGAATATCCTTTCATGTCTTCCACCTATCTTCTTGAAATGAGAATTGTCAAGTTTGATATCAGATATTTTAAAAATAGAATGTCCCTATCGGGCTCTCGTATAGCTGTAATACCTAATTTGATGCACGCATTCAATTTCAGAAATCTTTATTAAGGTGGCTGGGTGGTATAAATATGTAATATAGGATTTTGCAAATTTTTTTATAAATGAACCCTATCATGTGCTTAGTGGAAAAGTAAAATAAAAAATTGGTTCACCGTCTAGTTAAGAATTTTGAAGGGTTAAAGTTTATTGGTTTTCGTTCAAGATTACTATAGAAATGATAGGAAATGAATGCAAAGCTAGTTTTATTGAAGAATCTCTCATGAAACCTAATATAAGATTTTTTATTTTGTGTTTTTTTGTTGCTTCAATACTCTTTTAATTAATCAAAATAAAATCAACAAGTCACCGTCTAGTTAAGACAAAAATTAACATCATTAAAAATAATGGGATTTTTCAAAAGGAGATAACTCTGTCTTTGACACATTTTTCTAATTTGGGACCATATATAAACAGACCTGGTTATAAAAACTTGTTATACCTTCTATACATGTAAGACCATATAAAATATATATAACATTTCCAAACAAGTGCAGTTGATTTGCATATTGGTTGCCATGGCAACCAGCCGTCAAAATGGAAAATCACTCATTTTTGGGATTTTTTTTAAATTTTCAGTTCAAATTCAAGACCATACAATTTGAAAATGAGCAGGCAGTATCTATAATAATAGGGTGTGTTTGTTTTAAAACCTGCATATTTATATGAACTGTGGAATCCCTGGGGCAAATAGTTCTTAGTTTGTCTGTCCGTTCTCTTGCTTAATACCACTGGTTTCAGTTGATAATTTGAGTATCTCTTGGTTGATTGTAATAAAACTTGGAGACTCTGCCTTTTTATGAAACTTATGACTCACTCAGACACCTGACTTACACTGATTTTTCAGTTTACAAGACAATCCCTCATCTGCAATAAATATCCCACCCAGGGATCTCCACCATTAGTATTCCAATTTTGATGAAACTTTGCAAGAAGGTATTTTTATTAATTTTTTGGTGTTTTGTACATAAATCAGGCTGTTTTGACATGTTTGAATTGCCTTACATTTGTCATTTGGTTTTATAGCTGCTAAACGGTATGGAGTTGGCTCATTGTTGAAGGCCATATAGGGACATATAGTTCTTAACTTCTATCCCTATTGGTCTCTGGTGGCAAGTTTTCTCAGTGGCAATCATGCCCGTATATCCCTTCTTTTTATATATATTTGAAATTTTATACAAAATGCTGACAAATATAACACACAGGACAACTTCTATGTTTGTTGTATAATGGAATTATTAGAGGATCCATTTATATCTAAGTTTGACATAGACAAATTCTTCTTTCATTTCCTAGTACTTGTTTATGTATAAAATTAATAAATGAGATAGTTGAACCTGATAACCCGCCATTTAATCCTTTTTTCATATCTGTTAATTTATCCATTTTATGCTTTTGAAATAACATAACATAAAAATTTCAGGTTAAATAGTGTGTTATTAGATTTGTATTAAATAGAAAATGTGTCTATAAGACACAGGATGTCCTGCCATTAAATGTAGGTCACAGTAATCAAATTGTTGATGACCTGAGTGGTACCATAAAAGAATACTGTAGTGGTGATATATCACAATAGGTTTCTGTGAAATGAACCTAAACACAAGACTTAGCCAAAGACACAAAAGAAATAAATGTAGGTCATAGTGACTCAAGTAATGTATTGTACTACTAGTATACAAGATGTCTGTGGAGAAAAAATATCATTGATATATTACCATTAGTTTCTGAGAAATGGAGCTAAATGCAAAACTTAACTGGAAAGGGATGTACATACTTATGGACTGACAAGGGTATACTAGTATCTATATAATCTATCCACATTTGTGGCAGGGCATAATAAAATCCAATCCTGGCAACTTTTTCAAATAAATATAAATAACAACATGCAGTATTGTGACAAAAGTACTCATTTATGATCATATTTCAGTTCCCATAAATTACTTATTCAGATTCAATAAATTCCAAAAAAAAATTAACTAATTTAAAAGTGTTGCAAGGCATGGTTTGATTAGTAGCAGGCCAACTTTACAGGTTTATTTTATTCATATAACCTTATGACTTTCTTTTCACAGTGTGCCAATTTTTTTTAAATCCTGTTCTGTATAATCAGGTTATGCAAATACCTGTCCCCCAAAAAAAATTTTTATGCACACATGTTTTTATGCTAAAACCATGTTTTTGAGATTTATAGAGTTCTCAACAGTAAATTATTTTGATACATGTACCTTTTTCATTTCATATACTACCTTTATTTTCTTTGATAGAACATTAAGTTCACCAAATACAATGAACATGTGTATGACAATTGGGACTAAAATTACATGCAAGTTTTCCACTAAAAAGTAAAATTGAAAATATATTGCATCAGCATACATTGTACTTCTTAACATATGCAAAAGAATTTATTTCCTAAAGCTTCTGTATTAATTTTATGTGTAAATATACGTTATTGCCTAAATTGACCAAATAACTTTTTCAATCATGATGATGATGGGAGTTTTAACGACCTTGACTGGCTATACAGCCCTTGCACAGTCGTTTTCTTTAATTTAATTATACATGGCCAAGAACATTTTATACTCATGTGGAAGAATTAAAAACCTTAAAATTTTAAATTGGTAGAAAAATACATTTTATGTCATGCATGTAAAACCACTTTCTTTTGATAATCTTTTATTTTTCAGGCACAGGCACATATTAATTTAAATTTTGAATAATTGTAATAAATCTTGAATCCTTGATACATTGAATGATTCTTCAATTGCTTTAAATACATGCTACATAATATATTAGGGCATTTAAAAGCACATTTTGCAATATTAAATTTTTAAACCACAAAATTGATATGTGTACATGTAGTTAAAATTGTTAAATTATTAAATGTAAAAATTAATTGCCTAAGCTAAATGATTAAAATGGATAAATCAGTATTGTCTTTAATAAAGATTGTATTTTTACTTTGTCAACTCTTTTATAATTCCCTAATCTAAGGTCTAAGGTCATGCAAAGTCTATAAAAATGTCTATTCAGTTTGAAAATTAAATTATTTCATTATTTCACAGAGGTGGATTTAGGGAGGTACATATATGGTTAATTCATAGCCTTTTACATGTCCCACTTCAAACGGTGCCTAGTTTGGGAAGCCTTTTGCCCTTTTTTCAAATCCTGGATACACATTTGTAACATTTTGTTAACTGCATTATTTTTAGGCAATACCCGTAAATGAAAATATAAAAAAAAACGCACTAGACTTGCACTTTCTCAATAAGATTTTTACAGGCCTTTTATAGCTGACTATGTGGCATGGGCTTTGCTCATTGTTGAGCACGTTGTGGTACAGTGACCTATTGTTGTTACTTTCTGTGTCATTTGTTCTTTTGTTTTATTGGATATCATACCACATCTTTTTTTAATATAATGTTCTACTTTTAGGCAAAATATATATTGAAATCATAGAATATCTACCAGCTCTAACTCAAAATATGGACGTTCACTTCCCATATGTTAAAATGTACAATAAATGTACATTCATTTGTATGTAATAAAGAAATTATAAAAGTATCAAATCAATGAAATAACACGAATAACCTTTACATGTTGCCACTGTGATAATAATTATAAGAACTATTACATGTACCCCTTTTTCAATTCCAACTAATTTATAAGCATAGCCTGATTTGAATTAATCTAACTTTTAATTCTGTCCATGAAAAGTGTACTGTTCTAGCAAAACATATACTGGTATAACTTTATTAAGTAAAACATTTGACATAAAATTTTGCAAAGAGAACAAAATTTTAATACAACAGTAAATTGTTTAAAATATATAGTTTAATATGCACCTCACCTTATCCATGTTATTATTAAATAATCAACACAGTTTGATATGTGCCAAGTTTTACATGAATAATCTACAGGGTGGACCCAGAATTTTTGAAAAGAGGGTGGTGGAGTTACTCCCAATATTTAAATATACAACATATATACAGCTGAGAAAACTGTTAGTTTTTGGGGATTGAAATCAAAGTTTTCCTGTGAAACATTGCACAACCAAAAATGTACATAAAATGTTTAAAGAGTTCATATTTGTTTTGTATTTTTATCAATTTCTTTAAAATTCCAGCCAGATAACCTAGTAGAAGCATGCACAGTACAATCAGGAATTAGTGAGAAACACATTTAGGGGAAACAAGTATGTAGCAACAGGAATCAGAGCAAAACGACTCATATATATGAACAAGCATTCTGCAGTATTGCATGGCAATACATAGTCCCCACCGTTAAAAATTCATTGTATTGCCTATTGGAACAAAATTTTATTTGATCTACAACTTGTCATGGAGTAAACTGTATAACAAATATCAAGTCAATATAACCAAGCATGACGAAAAAAAATGTTGAAAACTGATTATTTAAGCGAATTTTCTAAGTCAAAGGACCATAACTCAAAAATCATCAGACCGGGACAAAATTCAATCTTGATATGTTTCTTGTCATGATAAAACTATGTTCCAATTTTCAAATCAATATATTTCAACCATGACGAAAAAAGTGCAGAAAACTGATTATTTGAGCGAAATTTTCAAGTCAAAGGACCATAACTCTTGCAAAAACACCAGACTGGAAAATAATTCAAACTTGATCTGTAACTTGTCATGATAAAACAATACACCAAATATCAAATCAATATCTTCAAGCATGAAGAAAATAAACTAAGCCCGCAGAGGTCCAACCCTGAACAGTTGGGGCAAAAATGGACAATATTCAAGCTTGATACAGGTCTGAATTTGGATTGTAATTAAATATTTGAAATATTATAGGTTTCTGAATAAATGCAGTCAAAGAACTTGAAATTGGTTATATGAATTGAATTTATATTCAATTAAAGATTTCTTGCTGTTGTGCAATACACTGTGCTGTTGCGCAATACTTAGTAAATCTGTTGTCAGACTATAAACAAATAAAGTTCAATTAATTCTCAATGTCAAATTAGAAATTTATGAAAATGTAAAGGGAGCTTACATCAATAGATATAAACAATTCATCAAAGTTTCATGAGACCTGCTGAAAGAATTTTTGATTTTTGTCCGAAAACTGGAAAATCCCCTTTTTATGAATAACACCCTGTAACTCAGAAGCGTAAAATCTAAAATATATAAAAATCTAAAGGAGCTCATGTCAATAGATATAAACAATTCACCACAATTTCTTGCAAGTTGGTGAAAGCATTCTTGAGTTATTGTCCAAAACTGGAAAATCCCCTTTTTAATGAATAAAACCCCATAACTCGGAAGCGTAAAATCTAAAATTTATAAAAAGCGAAAGGGAGCTCACGTCAATAGATATAAACAATTCACCAAAGTTTTATGCAAATTGGTTAAAGCGTTTTGAGTTAATGTCCGACATGTTGACGACGGACGGACAGACGGACAACGGTATACCATAATACGTCCGTAAACAGGCATATAAAGTGTGGAAAACTGATTTGCCAAACTGACGGATGGACAGACAGACGGACAGAGTGTAAACCTAAAGTCCCCTTCGACTTCGTCGGTAGGGGACTAATAATCTGAACTACATGTAACAACAGAGTACTACATGTAACAACAGAGTAAATGAAAATTCTGTTTGCAAAAGAAAGAAACTCCTGCCTTTTTTCCGAAAAATCAAATGGTCATTAGTATTAATTTACTTATGGTGTCTGATGTAGACAACATTCTGTATGTATGTGCCTGTCCCAAGTCCATGAAGTCAGGAGCCTGTAATTCAGTGGTTGTCATTTGTTGATGTCACATATTTGTTTTTAGTTCATTTCTGGTACATAAATTAGGCCGTTAGTTTTCTCATTTGAATTGTTTAAATTTGTCATTTCAGGGCCTTTTATAGCTGACTATGTGGTATGGGCTCATTGTTGAAGGTCATACGGTGACCTATAGTTGTTAATTTCTGTTTCATTTGGTCTCTTGTGGAGAGTTGTCTCATTGGCAATCATACAACATCTTCTTTTTAAATACATCAGAACTGCCAAGCCGCAAATAAATGGTGATTTAGTCAACACGAGGAGTCGAATTAAAAAAACTCACAACTAACATTGACCGTATATGAATTGTTTATGACTTACATTGTACTATCGTTCTTAGTTGTAAGTTTAATGTGAAACGACTCCTGGACCCTAAGTGGTCTGTAAATAATGTGTCATAACATTTATCACAAGTACATTGTACAATGAGCATCACTCATTTTAGTGTGGGTATTGCTTATTCCACATTGGGTAGAGGTATAGTGGAGGGTTAACATCTGACAAAACATGTTTCAGCTCGCTGAAATATTGTTTGCGCCTCACCCTGTCCCAAGTCAGGAAATTCTAGTCTTTTTTTTTCTTGTATGTATTTAATTTTTGGTTCATTAATATGTTTTGCTGTTAAGTTTGACGTCCATTTTCCTGGACAATACATTATTGTTTAGGGACTAGCTGGATTCCTGACTCGGGGCTGGATTTTCTTGCTGTGTTGAAATTATACCCATCATAGATTCATACCCATGGTGGCTTTGGGTCGTTTTCTGCTATTTAGTCGTCGGATTGTTGTCCCCGTTTCCATTCTCAGTTTTATATAAATTATAATACACATTAATTTTTGTCCCTGTTTTTGTTGTTTTTTCATTTCCGTTAAAAAAATAACTTTCAAATGATTTTATGGTCTTGAATCACTCTTGTGCTGGAATCATTCGCAGACGATGTAAATTATATGGCGAAGAATCTTCAATAAATGAAGGATCGCTAGAAACTTAAAGAAGAATTACTAGGATACATTATTCATTGTTTGTTTACAAAATATTACTTACATTTTACGCATATTTCCGTGTCCTTTTCTAATGTAAAACAAGTGTGAAACTGCTTCATAAGCTACTAAAATGAAGATCGTGTTCTAATATTTTCGATCTGCGTTTCAGTATTCATGAAAAGCAGCCCACGTGTTCGATTATTGTGATTTATCTTGTGTTTATCTTCTCTCGCCGGCAAGAACATGCCATTACCACAAAACAGAAGTGCATTTGCAACAATGAAAATAGCAATAATAAATTTTATAAAATTCTCGAATTACAGTTTTCAATTACAACATTCTTTTGTTATATATTTAAATAAAATAGATTATTTATAATAATCAAAATTAATTATCATTGACAATTACGACAATAGGTATGACTTGCGATATCGATGCGCAACTTCCTGCGAAGTTGGCGCGAAAATTTGAACCCGTGAGCCCCTTAAGGTGAAAATGCACGTTTTCCCCACTTGCACATACATTCAATATATTGATAAATCAGTTTTACAATTTTTAAATGATTGAATCTTTGGGATATAGTTACTACATGTATCATTTTGTATTCAGATTATTTTAAATGCATATAGACTTTCATAAATACCGAAATACATCCCAATTACTATAATTCCACTTTACTAGATAAAAGAAATGTTATATCATCAAAATCTTAATTTTAGATATTAATATCTATCTATCTCTCTCTCTATATATATATATATATATATATATATATACCAAATTGCTTGCATACGGGACCTTTGCTTTCTCCTCGCAATATACTATAAGTCTTCTGTATAGCAATGCTATGCTAACATGGAGATCAGGGCGAAACAGTATGCCTGTTTTCTCTAGTTATAGCAAAGTCTCTTGGTTGAGGCTAACGTTAATTGTTCTTTGTTTTTAACTTTCAATAATTATATTGATTTTAAAATAATATTTTTTTAGAGTTAAATGAGTACAGTGGCAGATAGATTTGGAAGTCGTTTCAACTTTAATAAACAGCTGCGCCATGAGCGCATGATACGCCCGTCGTCTTGTGTGTAAAATTTTAAGCAATAATCATAAATCGTTTCTGACATATGGCCTAACATGCGAAACCCCCTTTTTTACAAAAACTCAATATCTCTAAAATAAAATTTTGAACCAAAACCAAAAGTATACAGATCTTTAGATTAATATAACTAAGAAGTGTGTAAAATTTTAAGCAATAATCATAAATCGTTTCTGAGATACGGCGCGACATGTGAAAACCCCCTTTAAAAAAAAAAAAAAAATTAATATCTCAAAAATAAAATTTTTAATCAAAACCAAAAGTATACAGATCTTTAGATTAATATAACTAAGAAATGTGTAAAATTTTAAGCAATAATCATAAATCGTTTTTGAGATACGGCGCAACGTGAAAAACCCTCCCCCTTTTTTACAAAATACTCAATAACTCAAAAATAAAATTTTGAATCATCACCAAAAAGTATACAGATCTTAAGATTAATATAACTAAGAAGTGTGTAAAGTTTTAAGCAATAATCATAAATCGTTTCTGAGATACGGCGCGACATGTGAAAAACCCTCCCCTTTTTAACAAAATACTCAATATCTCTAAAATAAAATTTTGAATTATCACCAAAAAGTATACAGATCTTAAGATTAATATAACTAAGAAGTGTGTAAAGTTTTAAGCAATAATCATAAATTGTTTTTGAGATACGGCGCGACATGTGAAAAAAAACACACACCTGTTTTAGTTACTAAGTCCTGTAACTCAAAAAGTTTTAATCTTATTTTCACCAAAAAGTATACAGATCGTTTGACCATCATAAGAAACAACTATGTTAAGTTTCATGAAATTTGGATAAGTCGTTCTCAAGTTACGGTGCGACATGTTTACGCCGGACAGACAGACGGACAGACGGACCGACGACATTTGTATACCATAATACGTCCCGTCAAAATTTTGACGGGCGTATAAAAATGAAGTAAAAATACTTTCCGCTTGTACAATTTCAACAATACTTTACTTTTCTGCGTAAAGTCTTTAATTTTTCCTCAAGTTAGATATCGTTACTAAGATGACTTTCAAAGATACCAAATAAGTAACGTAAGGTGTCAACAGATTGTAACCGCGAGAAGACAGCATGGTGATTTTCATGACAACGTTACTATCTTAAAGAGTTATAATTTTCTTTACTCAATCTTTTGGATAAACACATTCCTAAAAAGGATAGTAGAAAATTGACTACCGAGCGACAATTAACTGTGCTGGTAATATTGTAGGGAAACGATTTGTACAGAAAGGGTAAAACTGGAAAAACCGAATATTAATTATTAAGATATTTGAATATTTCATATAAGTTCAACTCACCCCCCCCCCCCGGAGGTTCAAAGACCATTTAAAACGGTTACGTATGTCAGCTATAGTATATGTTCTGTTAATGATCGTTATGATCATAATCAAAGTTTTTTCTCTTTTAATGCTATCGTAAATGGCTTCTGATTTAGAAAGATGTTTTGGCAGGGGTTGTTCATTAAAAATAGCAGTCGCATGATGTCCTGATTGTGAAGCATTTTTTCTGTGCAGATTGCAAAAAATCATTCGAGGTTTAAACAAACCAAGAAGCATCATGTCCTCCTTGTAAGAAGTTACAAAGGATTGCCTGACTTAATTAAATCTATTACAAACATATGTAATGAAGAAATATACACATTTTACTGTAAAACACAGAGAACTTTTTGCAGTGAGTATGTATTCAACCACAAACAAAAACGTGTATACAGTTTTAAAATTGCAAGAGATAATTAAGGATGCCAAATCTTCTTTGTCTATTAGGAATCTTGAAGACGATTTAACTTACTGTAAAATGTCATTGGTCAAATGAGTAAAAACAGGTCCGCTGTGAAAGAACAGAATGACACCGTTTAAAAAGAAATTGTTAACCTGTGCAAGTCAGTTGATTCAGTACATCTAAATCGGATAGAACGTGAGTTTAAATAAGTTATTTCTTCAAATGAAGAAACTATGCACATAACATTGTCCTTACAAGAGGAAGATATGAAATTAATACAAAAATATGTTGAAGAAATGCAAAAGATACTCGTTTATTGTTTTAACGTAAATAAGGTCGTTAGTTTTCTCGTTTGAATTGTTTTTACACTTGTCATTTAGGGGCCTTTATAGCTAACTATGCGGTATGGGTTTTACTCATTGTTGAAGGCCTTACGGTGACCTATAGTTGTTAATTTCTATGTCATTTGGTCTCTGCATGGTGGAAAGTTGTCTCATAGGCATGCAACTATACCACATCTTCTTTATATCGCATACATTAAAATATATGCAAGTAATTTTCCAGACATGTGGAATTCCGGAAATGAAAGCAAAGCTTGACGAACAAATAAAAGATGAAATGGGAAGCTTTTACCATGAAAAAATAAATGGTACGCTATGTCTATCACAGGAGCTGGTTTCTTTCGTTGACAGTGTTTAATCGTTTGGTTCTCAAACGGTCGAAACAATTCAAGTAACGGCCATATACTTTCATATTGAAAGCAAGCACAGTAATGTCCGTTCAGAGACAGTCAATGTTGGCAGATGTTTATTTAAAACATGAAATGGTTCAACTTGGCAAAAACCCTATTGAAATAAGAGAGTGTGAAATACTTGCGAGTGGAGAACTTCTTTATTCATCGAAGCGGCAAAAAGAGATTAATGAAGTTTTTGTAAAATGACTGTCACGATAAGGACGTGGCCAATCTTAATGGCACGCCATTTGATTTTACGTTAACTGAAAATGAAAAAGTTGCTGTCTCAATAAGAGATGCTAACGAAGTTTTCTCTAATTTTCATGCTTTTTTCACATTTCTCGATCGGTGTGAGAAAAATATTTCTCATTTCTAGAGAAAACAATAACACCAACACTGGTAAAGAGCTTAATAAGGTTAATCTAGGTCATCACTGCTAAGGAATAGATGTTTGCCATGAAACAAAGACTCTAGCTGTTTTCACACGTCATAAAGCCAACGAAATTGTACTGTTAACATATGCAATCGGCAATCCTCGGGTGAATCCGCTACTCTCCTTCTATCTATTCCTTAGATGAAGGTACGGAATCGGCCGAGTTGTGACGAATGTTAACATATGATGACGATGAGGAGGCTGAGATTATTTAGCGCATATCTGTTTCAAATGTTGCCCTTTCGAAACACATATTATTACGTGGCAAAGAAATAAAAGGTTCTGATGCCAAGTCCAAAAGGTATTAGTACAAACAGATGGGGACATTTATATAGCTAGAAAAAAATCAAATACGGTCGTTTTCATATCTGCAAATGACAATAGATACAAAATAATTATTATGGATGGATCACAAGATCCATATGCAGTGCACTTTAGCTCTTCTAGATGTGAACTCATTGTTAATAATCTAAAAGGATCATGTCATTTTTTAAACATAACGAAGATGGAAATATAGAAATACAAAGACCTAGTCATTCAATTTAACTCTTAAAATAAAGCCAGCCATTACTATAAACTAATATATAATATATGGAAGATAATTGCTATTTATAGAAGTAGCGTATAGCATAATAGACAAACACAAGTACTAAACATCTGCAACTGTCAAACATGAAGCTACAACAATATGACAAATTTTTTTGTATATCAGTACACAGTATTGTTATTATAATCCATATTGATATTTTGGTTTCACAGGAATTAACATTACGGAGAAATTCGTCAGTGATTGCCTCATGTCATAGCTCAATGTTTTTGTTTTTTGCAGATCTCTAAAAATTTATGTTTAATTCATTCACAGCTTTGTTACACTCGGGACGATTAGGGATTGACATATTGTTATACTCGGGACGATTAGGGATTGACATATTGTTATACTCGGGACGATTAGGGATTGACAAATTGTTATACTCGGGACGATTAGGGATTGACATATTGTTATATTCGGGACGATTAGGGATTGACATACTAACATGGAGAAACCACAGAAAAAAAATGTTTTAGTTAATGGGAATTGCAAACTAAAGAAATATACAACAAAATCCTAATTAAAACCAAAGATGAACTCAGGTGATATACGGAAGGTTGAGAAGTTCTTGCCCACTAGGGATATCGTTATTATCATCGCAAGTAATATCGTAATAATTCGCATTCGGAGCGACAAACATAAATCTGCTATACACGATCGCAAAAAAAAACAGTTGTGAATGGGAACTGAGAACATAGTTATATTGTATCTGCCGTAATGATAGCCGGTAATAGGTAAACTGGTCCGCCATTCCATCTAAATCTTTGCTCCGAAGTGTAGCTATAAGTGAACACAACAGGGGTCCAGTTAAGGTAATAGGATGGCGGTGCGCGAAAGGATAGAAAATAGCGCACGCATGCTAGGAAATTATTTGTACGCTTACTTTGTCCTTTACGTCTAGTAAGTTCTAACATGTTTTGTCCCATAATTAGATAAACAAAGAAAAAGTAGCAGAATAGAACAGTTTTATAACGTTTTATAAAATTAAGGCCAATTATGATCATAACTAAAATTCACATTTTATTTGCCTAAAGATTGATAATGATCTTAAATATGTAACTGAATCAGATTTATAGCAAAACTTTTCAATAAAGTTAAATTGTCTGAACATTTTCACTTATGATATTATGTATTTAAAGTGATCAACAGTAGGGATAATGTAAACGACATCATCTGATATAGACTTCTTTAAACGTGTTTCTTTTACACCACGGACAGCATGACTGGTTAATAAGGAGAAGATACCAAGGGGAAATAAAAAGCCACAAGTTCAAGATTAGTTGATTGAGTGTTACTTGCTTAACGTTCAATGGCAAATATTTCATTCATATTCGGGACGAAAACAAATTGATAATTAATAAAATAGACATATATATAGGTTCTGCAAGGTAGGTTAATCGGGAGGAAGGACGGAGAATTTTTATTGCCACTGGAAATTTAGGATATGTTTGATAGTTGCAGACTTTTGTGCAAAAGTCACCTTCCAACCTTTCAGATTTATTTTTGCCAGTGTTCTTTCACGTGCAGAGAGAATTGCACTAATCCTACACGGGGCATCGGGTTTAGCTTCACCGTTCCGATCTGACGTGACTGCGTGTTTATACATCCGACATACAACCGAACAGACACCCCACTCTAGGAAAAGTTCTACTGCCGAATGGATCGAGAAGTCTATGGATGACATATCCCCCTTCGGCCGGGACGATAGACGACACCATTTCCAACAGTAAAATGATGAACAGAAAGTAAATACATTGATTCTTCAGATATATGCATGTAAAAGACGAACCTGCAAATTAAATCCAATACTGATGTTACATAGTAAACTGATATTAACCTGCTAATTAAATCCAATGCTGATGTTGCGTAATGTTTGACATGGTTTATATATTAAAATCGATTCTTGATTAAATAACTTGTAGAGACACATATTTCATGCATATTTAGGATCGCATCATTCAATATTTTCTCTATTGCTATTTAGCCATTCCGTGGCAGTGAAACGTTTAATCATGCACATAATAAAATAGCAATCTGCCATTTACAATTCGATATTTTTAGAGCACCGACCTTTTTAGAATAAATATAATCTAACGTACTTTAGATTATAGGTTTATCAGTGAAGTTAAAATGAAGAGAATCCCAGACAAAATTTAGCTATTATTATTGTTTTTTTTTTTATAATACTAAGGAAATGTAGAACGATTGTCAATAAGACAACTTTTCATTAAAGGTTCAAGAACAAAAATCAAAGCATCGTCTGTGCTGTGATCATCCAGCCATTTATTTAGCTATGGGTAGTTCGACATTTTTCTGATCTCATTTTCAGTTTTTTTTATATATATACCAGCTCTTGTAAGACCTTTATTGGAGACAACCATCACCACTTTGGATAAGTGATTTTGGCCCAAAATGTTAACTTGTGTTTAAACACTTTTTACAGAGAAGAAACCAAAGGACAATCTAAAATCATAAGTTTAAAAAAACAGACAACAAAAGGATTGTAAAATAGATAGTCATCGTTTTCATTATTACTTCACTAAAAAATTATCAGTCATTTTTCCTTTTTAAAATCACCTTTCAGCTCTTGAAATTCTCACAAAAAAAGTGTACTTCTTCTACGGTACTTCTGACAATCAAAGTGATCGAAATCACTGGTGGAAAGATTGAAAGAGATGTGTGTATAATTTCAATTCATATTCTCAGGTATCATTGTGAACAAAAACAACCTTGATATATCACTCTTGCACTTAATTGTGTATGAAGAAATATAATGAGCTGTATAATTCAGTGTCTACTGAATTATGTAATACATGTACAATAGATATTAACTGTGATCAATTAAGATTGGCATTACAATGGAGGTGATTCCAAAATACTCCCACCTTTGAATGAAACTGTTTGTAATTTATGACCGTTATCTATGATACTGTATTGTATCAGTTCTCTATCTATTATACTGTATTGTATCAGTTCTTTATCTATCATACTGTATTGTATCAGTTCTCTATCTATCATTCTGTATTGTATCAGTTCTTTATCTATCATACTGTATTGTATCAGTTCTTTATCTATCATACTCTATTGCATTAGTTCTCTATCTATCATACTGTATTGTATCAGTTCTCTATCTATCATACTGTATTGTATCAGTTCTCTATCTATCATACTCTATTGTATCGGTTCTCTATCTATCATACTGTATTGTATCAGTTCTTTATCTATCATACTGTATTGTATCAGTTCTCTATCTATTCTCTATCTATCATACTGTATTGTATCAGTTCTCTATTTATCATACTGTATTGTATCAGTTCTTTATCTATCATACTCTATTGTATCAGTTCTCTATCTATCATACTGTATTGTATCAGTTCTCTATCTATCATACTGTATTGTATCAGTTCTTTATCTATCATACTCTATTGTATCAGTTCTCTATCTATCATACTCTATTGTATCAGTTCTCTATCTATCATACTGTATTGTATCAGTTCTCTATCTATCATACTCTATTGTATCAGTTCTCTATCTATCATACTGTATTGTATCAGTTCTTTATCTATCATACTCTATTGTATCAGTTCTCTATCTATCATACTGTATTGTATCAGTTCTCTTACTTGCCTTAGGAAAGAATTGGATTAATTAGCACTTAAAAAGTGTGGAATCAACTTTGATATCAATACACATCTTGTACCAATTTATGACAGTTATCTATCATACTGTATTGTATCAGTTCTCTTACTTGCCTTAGGAAAGAATTGGATTAATTAGCACTTAAAAAGTGTCGGAATAAACTTTGATATCAATACACATCTTGTACCAATTTATGACAGTTATCTATCATACTGTATTGTATCAGTTCTCTTACTTGCCTTAGGAAAGAATTGGATTAATTAGCACTTAAAAAAAGTGTGAGAATCAACTTTGATATCAATACACATCTTGTACCAATTTATGACAGTTATCTATCATACTGTATTGTATCAGTTCTCTTACTTGCCTTAGGAAAGAATTGGATTAATTAGCACTTAAAAAGTGTGGGAATCAACTTTGATATCAATACACATCTTGTACCAATGTATGACAGTTATCTATCATACTGTATTGTATCAGTTCTCTTACTTGCCTTAGGAAAGAATTGGATTAATTAGCCTTTAAAAAAGTGTGAGAATCAACTTTGATATCAATACACATCTTGTACCAATGTATGACAGTTATCTATCATACTGTATTGTATCAGTTCTCTTACTTGCCTTAGGAAAGAATTGGATTAATTAGCACTTAAAAAGTGTGAGAATCAACTTTGATATCAATACACATCTTGGAACAATGTATGACAGTTATCTATCATACTGTATTGTATCAGTTCTCTTACTTGCCTTAGGAAAGAATTGGATTAATTAGCACTTAAAAAAAGTGTGAGAATCAACTTTGATATCAATACACATCTTGTACCAATTTATGACAGTTATCTATCATACTGTATTGAATCAGTTCTCTTACTTGCCTTAGGACAGAATTGGATTAATTAGCATTTAAAAAAAGTGTGGGAATCAATTTTGATATCAATACACATCTTGTACCAAATTGTATTCAATAACTTACACAAGCATAAGATACTGATAAAATTCTTTCATCATTCTTATCAACTGCTTAAATTTTACATATACCTTTTTCACATTTATTCATAAATAGTAATTTGATATAAATTTCGATTTACAAATGCAAGTGTATATCTAAAATAAAGAAGCTGTTCGACCAATCTTTTCTTAAATTAGGGTCAAATAACATGTCAAAAGTGGCAGCTGATAATTAAAATGGTGTGTAAAGTTTCTGCAAGTTATAAAAACCCATAGTTAGTTTCATGATATGTCTCCAACTTAGAATTATGCACCATATACACCATCTCAAAATCCAGAGTGATCACATAGATCCAGCATGGCCGAACCAGGCTGGATCAATTAAACAATTAGCAGTCATCGTACAGCCGTAAACAATAAGCAAAAGCCCTTCATCATAAACGAAAAACAATAATGGTAGACTGTTACCAACGACAACCACTGGATGACAGGCTTCTGGCATCGGACATGTAAATAAAGAGTGTTACGACGTTTAACTTTGTCGTGAATGCTCAATTGTCGCATAACCTTGGAGAGTGGCGTTCCAATATAACATAAGAACAAACGGTAAAAATCAGTTCGAAAGGGCTTGACTCGTCAGATCGGTACTGAGCAAAAGTCACTTGTTTGTTATTTTTTTTTTTTTTTTCATGCGCAATTTACACACGATAACGTTTTCCGCTCGTATGGGATGATATAAGATTTATCTTTTAACTAGATATAACCGTTTATATAAAGTTTCTGACTAGTATTTTTTCTTATTTATTTTGATGGTCATTTCGAAAATTGAGACCGATTGATAATTTTTAATACCGGGAATCAATTTGGAAAGGCACATTATACCTTTCATGTATATATTTTCAATTAAATTCTATCACAAAAAGGTGATTCTCAAAAATTATGTTTTTGTGTGGATAAAAAGTCAGATTGGACACCGCTTATCAATTCGAAATAGAATTTATTAAAACTATTTCAATTTCGTTCAAATCCTAGAACAAAAGAAGGTTTCTTTAAATTTGTAATTTTATTTCAATTTTTGTTCATCGCAAATTTTACACTTGAAATCAATTTAGAATGAATTTCGCCCCGGGAATATACATAATCATTTTGGTGTCAGACCACCAATTCACTCCCTCCAAAAAGTAGCCCTACTCTGACAAAAAAAAGTGCTTTTGTGCTTTTGATGTCATTGTTTACTTAAACTAACCAAAAAATTTGTAGAAATGAAACTTTTAGTGAAAGAGAAATATATTTAGACCATTTTAAGCAAAATTTACTTGTCTATGAGTTTGCATTAAATATTGAGGATTAATGCGCTCCATAGTATACTTATTTAAGATTTCCAGAAAACCAGGGGTTATTTTAAGTAGTACATGGCTCCCGAAAGTCAGTTCTTCGTTACAAGACTTTAAACATGGGTTAAAAATTGGTATGTAGAAAGGTGATACATGTACGATTCAGGATATACCTGGTTTCTATGAAGTTAAACTTAAGGTAAAATATTTAGAAAGCTGTGAAAATTGCAAAATTTGGTTGAATAGATAGGGATTTTGAATTGGTGATCTGACATCTTCTCATATTACCGACATTTGACTCCGGAGTTTATATTTTTTCGACAGGTTACCTTTTCTGAAGTAGGACATCCTGGTACTCGGTCATCTAAAAACAACGTTAAGAAGTAAAATCAAGCTTACAATCGATACTATTTGGGGCGAACTTATTTGTTTTATGCTTTCTATACACGGCAAAATTATAGAAAACAGTTAACTTTCCCACCAAATTGCACCGATTATATGTTTGATTTTACTTCTTTTGGTTGCTCTTAGTTGACCGGGTACCAGGATGTCCTACCATAGAGTAGGAACCTGTCGAAAAATTATATAATCCGTAGTCAAAAGTCGGTAATATGAAAATGATCTATTATAATTTTTTGTTGAAATACTAGCACATAAACATGTCTCTAATGATTTTTTATTTTTTTATAGAAAAAACTGAGTGATTTTCACATTTATCCCAAAGTTTTCACATGCCGGGAATTTGACATCCCAAGATCAATAAAAAGTATAGCTTTTTAATACCTAACTATCAATTCTTATCAAAATCCCAGCACAATAAGATTTTTTTTCAAAATTTGTTAGTTTTTCAACAACGACAAACAAGAGTTTTTAGCACACTTTTTCCATTTTTTTTCCAACGAAAACGAAAAGGACTGTCCTGTTATAAATATAGACACTGTGCATTAAAATGATTGAAATACGATGAGGCAATCTTTACTTATCATACGACATACGACTTACAATGATTACTATAAAGCACCACCAATTGGCCTAAGTATTAAAAGTACCAGATCCAATGGCATTGAACCATCATAGCCCTATTCCTCAACAAAAGTGAACCGGAATAAGTCATGTAAGTGCAGTCCTTCACTATAACACGTATAGTGATAAATTATCATATAATAAGATATTCGTTTGAATGTTTTAACGTATTTTTGCAAAACAAAAAACTGACACCTGATATTTCAAGATCCTTTTCACGATAACCGAAAAGCTACGATCAGAAATATAAAATTTATAAACTAGTAATTATTCAATTTTTTGCAAACTTTTTTTAATAAGTTACTACAAAATAGTTTCAACAGCTATTTGAAAAAAAAATTGTTATAGAACGACATTGATCAGATGATAGAACTTTAGTCGTTCATATTGTGAATATGAAAAAAAAACGTTTTGTTTACATTCTTTATGTCATTGCAATATTGAAGATCAATCTGTCTTTTGTACTTTTGTCAAAACTATGAACTTTCAAACTTTGATTTTTCTAAGATACTGATCATAATGTTAAACAATTTTGACAGACCTTTTTATTTCTTCCAATATTTTTTCTCCGATATGATTCAATAAATAAAATGATGAATTGACCTTGCATGTGTCTTCTCGATAAGATTTCTTTAACGATCCAATACCAAATGTTACACGATTCGATTTCAATACTAACCGTTTCATATCTTTTCTCAATATACCGAATAACAGTCATGAATATATCGACTTGGAAAGACAAGTTCAAGAACTATCGAAATGAACGATTGAACAATGAGTAAAATGTTTTACTAACGCACGAAAAAGTTTCAGGAAAAAGACTCTTTTGATTGACAGTAGCGGAAGTAAGAATACACCCACACTCAAAGATAAAGGATTTCAGTTAGAAATTTGGGGTTGTTTTGAGTTTTGAGAAAGGTCTGCATGTTCCTCCGAGAAACGCTTCCACTTGGTGTGGCCTGGACGCAAAGGATACATATTCCAATAATAAACCAAATATTTATATGTTGCAACCCGTTAATAACCAAACGAGTACATACTTATATCACGGGTGTCATTCGGTATATCGAGAAAAATTATCGTGAAAGAATAGCTAACGGTGGTCAAGCATTGCGATCGGATCCTGAATGAAATTATGTGTAATTCTACTTCAAAATCTGTGGAAAATCTGCTGTATTTTCAAAATGTGGAACAAATCAGAAAAAAGAATTTTGTCTGTCAAAATGATTCAACTTCAATGTGCCAATATTGTGCACTACGTTAAAGAAAAAATGCAGTACTTTTTAAGAAAACATAAGGCGACATACAATTCTATGAGAATCACTAAGGAAAAAATCAGGTTTTGTATCTATAATTGTCAAGATATATTTGAACTAAATCTTTAAGTGTGTCAGGTAGTCCAATAAGATAAAAAGTATGTTATATCTTGAAAAAGTTCAAAATATTTTTGAAAAAGTATGTTTTTGTTGATTTTTAATTAAAATTGATCGGGCAACGCATTATTTAAATCGTGAAAGACAAGACGTGACCAGACTGAATGATCACAAAGCAAGGTTTCTTTTACCAATTGAGGTTCTTGTAATTGGTCGAAGCGTGTAATTACTAAGAACGTAAATTCCTGCTTTCATTTTTTGGCATGTGTGGTATATATACATTATACATATAGACCCATAGTGGACCTGTTTTCATTTAAGAGGCAATGATAACAAGGCCTCCAAGATGCTTAGACCTCAAGGAGACTAAATTGTCGAAATGTAAATATCTATGTATTTATAATGCTAAATGCACCAACGAATGAGTGAAGCGAGAGGGGGACTGATGGTCTTCCCCTAAAAATATCTTAATGTGTACGCTTTTGTTTTCGTAAGGGTTTAACTTAGATCAAAGAAGCTATATCAGTTAACTTTACATAATGGAAATATTGAAAATGTTCTTTCCATTAACAATACATACGTTTCTAATTGGATCACATTAATAGTCCTGAACTAGAGATTACAGACACCACGTATACACCTTCCTCTGCCTCATTTTTAGTCATACACACCGATTTTGACTACAGCGGTCTTCTCAATACCAGAGTCTATGACAAACGAGATGATTTCAATTTTGAAATAAAAAAATTTCCTCACCTTAGCAGCAATTTACCAACTTCATCCGCGTATGGAGTATACATTCCTCAACTTATACGATATTCAGGAGTTTGCAGCTGCTACTCAGAATTTGTAAAGCGTCATCAGTGTCTGAGCAAAAAATTAATAGCCAAGGTTTTGTGAAAGAAAGTATTGTCCTTTTTCTCAAAAAGTTCATTGTACCAAGACCTAATATATAAATATTCAGGGTCTACTTCACAAATGATACAGGATGGTCTTGAGTTATAGATTCTAGAATAGATGCTGACTCTGTGTAGAATTTTATCTACTTTACAGTTTTACCTTTATTTGTCTTTGTACTATTGTGTTCCATTTGGTTGTATGACTCTTGACGTGGTTCGGTTTATGTGGTATCCAGCTTTCACATTTTTGGCTTTTTGCGTTCCTTATGCGGATGGGATCAGAGATGCAATTCGTTCACATGAGATTTTTATATTGTTGTTGTCATTTTGTATACCCTTGTATTTATATTTTACTTATTTTGTATTTTAAGTGTATACAAATAATAGTATGTCAATATGCTTTACTATACTGACTGTACTATCAACTACAAACACTTTTTTTGGCCTCTTTGTTGATTTAATTGTAGGTATGTTTGAATATTTAATGCAGTTGTGTTGTATGTCTGCTATATATGTTTACACAGTTTTGGCTGCTGGATCCCATGCAGTTAAGGCCACGTTAACCAATTATGTCTGCTTGTGTTGCTCACCCAATTTGTCAATATTCCGATACATTAAACAACTGTCATACAAGTGGGCGTTTTAGCTAGCTAGAAAACCAGGTTTAACTTACCATTTTCTTAGGAAAATGTCTGTGCCAATTCAGGAATATGACAGTCGTTTTCTTTTTTGTGCCCCCGCCGTAGGCAACGTCTTTCCGTCTGTCCGTCCGTCCGTCAGTCTTTCCATTTGTCCGTCCGTCTGTCCGTCCGTCCTTCCGTCCATCCAATTTTCGTATCCGCACTCTAAGTTTGTCTCATGCAAATTTTATTAAACTCATACACAATGCTAAGAACCAAAACTAGCAGCAGACAGAGTTCGAACTTGGACAGCGAGTCACTTATGGTTCTAGAGTTATGCCCATTTTTAACTTGGAAAATTGCAAAACTTGAGCGGGGGCATTCGTGTCCTCAGACACATTTTTCTTTTATGAAACAATGCTTTTTTTTCAATTTTTACAAAAATCAACAAGGATCGTCGTTTTATATATATGGCTGTTTATCAAAATTAATGGAAATCAGATGAGACAATCTTGACTTTTCATACAACATAAAACTTATGCAGGACGGACAGACGGACTTATATTGTTATAAAGCAACTAGTCGGTGTGGTATTATCAAATAATCAGATCCAATGGCATTGAACTACCATAGCCCTATTCGGAAACAAAAATGAAGCGGACTAAGTCATACAAATCCAATATTTTGCTATGACAATTAAAAATATATATTACATGTGTTAAAAAAAAAAGATTTTTGCAATAACGAATGAGCCACAACAGATCTTTCACGATCCGTTTCACGATCATCAAAAAGCCGTACAGGATCCGGATTATCAAATTTTACAAATATTCCCATTTTTGCAAAGGTTCCCATTAAACTAAAACTAGATAACTTTAAGAACCATTGTAAACAGTAATATAGAACGATATTTTTAAGAGAGAAGTAGTTTATGCATTTAAAATATGAAAAAAATCATGTTTGTTAACATTTTTATTTCTTTGAAATTTCGAGAAGCAATCTGCCTTTTGTAGTTTTGTAAAAACGATGGATAATGATCATAATGTTGAATCATTTTGACAGACAGTTTTATTTTTCCAATATTTATCATTATTATTTATCAAATTAGATTATTTACTGACGTTGCACATGCAACATGTGTCTTCTCAAGAAGATTTCAATCACGATCCTATACCAGATCTTTCACGATCCAATCGCAATACTTGATCACCGTTACTTTTTCTTTCACGATCATTTTTCTCGATATACCGAATGACAGTCGTGTGTATGGTCCGACCCATCTGTGATACAGTTTAGCCACAACGGTCAACCAAATCATAATGGCGGACGTTAAACTTGCAAAGAAATGACTTCCATATTTAAGTCAAGATATGTCAAGTAAAATACTGCATGTTGTAAACGATAACATTTGTTGTATTTCACGGTAGGCTCCCCTGGGGACCTAATTTGGAAAATAGAATATCTTTATCTGTATCTGTAGCAGACCTTACTGTTTTGTATTATTATCCTTTACCTGCAATAAGTCAAGTATTGTAAACACCATAGGTTTACAGAATTTATTTTGTATTATAGTATTCAAATGGTATCCTGCTTCTATACTACGCAAAGCGAACGGTTATGTAAAAAAAACATTTCGTCAAAATTCATTATGTAACCCTTTTCGTAGTCCGCCTTATAGCCATTTCGATTCCCATCAAGATCAAGCAAACAGGTATTAAAAGAATATATGTACATTCTAGGAAAATATATGATTTATTTGTACTTAGTTTTTCTCCCTGTTATCTAAAGCTCGTAATAATAAATGTCACATTTTCTTCAATGTACATATTTTCTGTACTATTTATTACAAGTTCGATAGGATACTTATATAAAATAAAGAGATGTGGTATGATTGCCAATGAGACAACTATCCACCAAAGTTCAAATGAAGAAGATGTAATCAATTGTAGGCAACCGCACGGCCTTCAACAATGAAAAAAATATGCATACGATCACAAAGTCAACACAATTTGAAATTTTCACTAAATTGAAATTAGCTATATAGAGGAACTCATGTAATTCAAGTTACAAGATAAAGCTAGCTTATTTTCATTTAAGCCTCCGTGTGAGGTCTCAAGGCCTTACACTAATAAAGGAACAAGTCGACGGGATGAGGACAGTTGATTCCCATAGGACTGCAGACTGCATACCAGTCATAACAAATATTTTGAAAAAACAGCAATTTGGTGATGTCAGTATCTTTTTATTCTTTTTAATCGAATATATCCTCGAAGTGAGGTGATAAATAACCAAAAATATCACGGTGTCTTGAAACTTGCATTCATTATTGTGACTTTAACTTCACGTAGGCACAAAATACACAAAGTTTATATTTTCACGAAAAGATATTTATTTAAATGATTCACTTCAAGCTATGGCAGGAATAATTCAAAATATATTGTTACAGTTATCTCCCTTTTCATATCCATCGTAAATCTACCGGAATTCAGTGTCGATTTGTTTAATTTAAAAATATCTATTGCTTTGTTTGCTTGTTTTTGTTTGTTTGTTAAGTTCAAACACTTTGTTTTGTTTTTAAGTACAGTTTGCTCTCGTTTTTTTCAAACTTTTCTTTTCAAAATTACTTTTATTGCAAAGAAAAAAAATATTTGCCTTAAATTATATATTTGCATTAAATTTATTCCAGACCTGATATCTGAATAGTCATTTTATCTCAAATTATATTTTTTCATTTTGTTTACCTTTGAGATGGAGAGTCAACTGTTTATTTATGTTCTCATGATGCGTATTATTTCAGAAAAGCGCCACAAAAAGCCATACAAAAAAATAAAAAAGCGATATAGCGATATGCGTGATTATTTAATTATGTAGCAAAAATATTACTCTTCTATCTCAGTTTGATATAAACGAATTAAATTTGCCCATTTGAAAGATAAAACATTGTTCAACACATTGGTAAAAACAAATTCGACATCACTTGTCTGTTGTCCTTTCATACAAATCTGAAATTTACAGGCATTATGATTGCACGAAATTTCATATTCTATATGATAAAATTGATAATGAGTGCTGGAACCAGTCAACCATTCTAATGAACTGGGTTTTTTTTGTAGGTGATGTTTTCTCTCCAAGTATTGAATTCTTCAAACATAAATCTAATTTCAAAACGGTCTGGAAGAAGTCAAATATTTCAATACAACTATGAAACATTGTCCTTAGAATATTGGATTGTTTCTTCGTTTGATTTATCACTTTAAAATATTTCCATGTTCGGATCTCCGAGATGTTAGTCTCAGGGTGAATGACCGATAGGTTACTGACAAGGGTATGAATACTCCACAGCTGTTTGATGGATTGATTTAAATCATAAAGTCATATCAGATTAACCCTGATGGTACACGTAATAAAAAAAACCTCACACAAATAACAAACGAGGTCGTCGTCCTGCTTAAAAGAAAAACCACATATAAGGAAATTGAACACTGTGCATATGTAGGAAATTTACTAACCTAACTACCATCAGAAGAGTTAGAAAAAAACTCTCCTTACCAATAAAAATCAATTAAAGCCATTCTAATTAATTACCTATTTTGAAAATGTATTTTATATTCATGGAAATAGTGACAATATTCAGAAAATCATGAAAAAATATATATTATATTTTATATAAATATAAAACAATCACATATATCGACCTTAAAGCATAAACAATTCTAAATTGAAAACAACGTTCAAACCTATGATTGCGTTGGATAAAAACCGCAATTTTTATACGTGTGCATGCAAAACAAATTTCTTGTTTGAGGGGTCTAAATACAGCACAAACAACATTTTCCAAAAGACCAAAAAAGTGAAAAAGTATATTTTAACAAAACGCATTTGACTAACAGGTCGAACAACAAATGTTCTTAAACCCTGCTGACTGCCATTGGCGATTGCCAAATAAACGGATCACAAGGTGTAATAAATGGATCTTAACTATAAATTTAGTACCGAACAGAAAACAATAAACTTGCGGCAAAGATGGTATACCGCAAACAAAGGTGCAAAGATATACTACTAAAAATAGTTAAGCAACACAACTTCTGACTGAAAATAGAGTCAAATAAAATCTGGATTTATCGTTCAAGTTTTTGTTTACTTATTTTTCAATCATTTGTGTATTCAAAAGTACTACAGTTATGTTGGTCAAATTTAAGACAGCTACACTGTTCGCAAACTTTGAGGGAAAGGGTCAAAATTGAAAGTCACAATTTTAACAATTTTTGCACATGGTCTAGTTAAAAAAATAATACAACGCACACAATTGACGAAGTGGTGAATCTGATGGCTTATTGATTACATATGAACAGAAGCTAACATTTCCCTCGCAAAAAAAAAAAAAAAAAAAATAGGGAGAGGGACTTCTTTATTCCAAATTTTTATCATATTTTTTCAGTTTTCCTTTTAATCAATTCAACATCCTTTAAAACAGGAATACTGTTGATTTCAGATCATTTTGAACATTTTGTACAGAGATATAAGCCCTCAAAGTTTTATCCCTATTAATCTTAATGGAAGTGTTGCAAAACTTTCTTTGAGTAGTATAGAGATACTTTTTTGTTGTGTTGTCGTTTTGTGTGTTTATGCGTTTATTCCTTTATTTCCCATTCATCTTACTTTTAATAGTGTGATAGTTGACCTTGAGTACCAATGGAGGTAAAACATATAAACTATGTTTCTAGATAGATAAATGAATACCTTATTATCTGAAACAGAATAAATGTCTCACTTTAATTAAGAACAAGTAAACTTTTGGTTACATTTTAATACTAACTAAGATCTCATTTTGAATCAAAATCAAATTTAATTGCATGCAAACCATCTAGAGGACAACACACAGTTTTTACCAATAGACGGATATCTTTACAATATGCCAAACTCTAAATCGTCCCGACTAAATAAAAGTTGTGAATAAATTAAACAGAAACAATCAAAGATCTTCCATCAGCATCACATCGTGCAACTAATAAATAAAAAAACCCATTAAGGTATGACATATGACAACCACTGACAATGTGCCTGACTGGGACCGACACATGAAAATGAGGCGCGGCTAAACTAGTTTCTTAGATTTCAACCCTCCCCCTTTTTTATTATCTTAATCAGTAAACAAGCAAAACGTACATACAAGAAAATGCAATTAGAAATTAGTGCAGGAACAGCGCGAGCTCAAAGTACAAAAGGTGTCTACTCTTATTACGCCTACATGTACCAATTTAACTAGATAGGTACTAAAACCTACATGTACCAATTAAACTAGATAGGTACTAAACCTATACAGTTCGGGGAATTATTCGTCATTTTCCAGAATCTAAGTTTTATTCTTTGGTGATGGTATTTATTTTTGGAAATATAAAAGTATTAATTCCAAATATATTGTGTTGTGTTAGTATAAAAACATATATGTACATAGGGAAATTATGCATCGATGAATAAAACAAAAATAGTTGACAGAAAAAGAAAAAAAAGGCCATTGTCTTCGTAATAAAACTCCTTAAGTAACCATCTTAGAACATGAAAAGTATGTGAATATAGTTATTCGAATGCTGCAAAAAGGTAGGGCCAGTTTCACCTGTATATCTTTCACACATAGGGTCAAAATCTGAAAGTTGATGAAACGTAAACTCTTAGCATTGCTGTTGCATGCATTTTGAAACAATATTGCAAATTTACATGTTTTTATAAAATTTGGCGTCGAAGTACATCATCTATCAAAGTTTACTTATTTATATCTGAATTTAATTCTGAATATTGCTTTTTGTTAGGGGTGTCCATGTTATAAATTTTTCGGAAAAAAACTTGTAGTTTTCAGCCATCTTTAGACATTTATCATTTGGTTAATTGGTTAAACGTTAAAACGATCCTATTGCGTTGTTTAAAACTTAAAGCACCAACATGAAGCTGTGATACTGTGAATTTAGTAAAGATTTAGACTTTTTAAAAAATAGCCCTTGTGTAAAATAAATTCAGTGGTAATTAGCCCTACCTCTTTGTAATTTTCATCGATCCTGCGACGAAAGTCAAAATATATCGATCCTACATTCCGTCGTTGGCTTCGGTGTTGGTGTCTTAGGCGTCGGCGTAATATGTGTCATGAGCATTTGCGTCGTCGGCGTTGTCAGCATAAAAGTTCAGTCTTTTTTTGTCAATCTTTTCTTGACATCAATAATGCTGTCAAACCTTCATTGAATTTAACGAAACTTCGAGAGAAGCTTCCATATGATCAAACGACAGTATCAAGGGCATAATTTCTTCATATTTTTCTGATAAAAAGACTGGGCGTGTTTCTCCTTTTTCTTTTTTAGATATTGTTTACGGTAAAAAAAATGTAGACGTCAATAACATTGTGAAACCTTCGAGGAATTTTACGAATCATGGACAGAAGCTTCTTTCTGATAAAAAAGTGTCCAGAGCGAAACTTTGAGGATGTTTTATTTTTTCCTTAATTTTTCTGTATTTTACAGATAAATTGACTTATTTTTTTGCAGTTAACTCTAATTCACACAGTCTGGTTTTAAAAAAATTACAAATAAATTTGTTTATGAAACTTTGACAGAAGCTTTTTTTTATGATAAAGAGATAACATCTAATGCAAAATTTACAGTATTTAACTGATAGAGGACTTCGTTTTTTGCAGTTATACATACAGTCTGGAGTTGTTTAGTGCATCTCTCATTGGTAGAGGAAGTAATGATATGAATGACTATAAGACTTCGTTCTGTGTGTATTCAAAGTTTTTTGTGTAGTGTTTTTGCATTTCCCCCCACTCCTTCAACAATAATAGAATGATAAACACGTCAAACACGAAGCCGGTTAGTAAGTGTTTATTTGTTAGTCTTCGGGGTATCACCAGCCCATGCCAGTAGCCATTTCATCGGTACTGGCATGACAATACGGATATTATTTGATTGGCTGTTATGAGTATTGGAGATCATTTTACGGTAAAAAATGTAGACGTCAATAACATTGTGAAACCTTCGAGGAATTTTACGAAAATGGACAGAAGTTTCTTTCTGATAAAAAAACAGTGTCCAGAGCGAAACTTTGAGGATATTTTTATTTTTCCTTAATTTTTCTGTATTTTACAGATAAATTGACTTATTTTTGCAGTTAACTCTAATTCACACAGTCTGGTTTAAAAAATTACAAATAAATTTGTTTATGAAACTTTGACAGAAGCTTTTTACGATTAAGAGATAACATCTAATGCAAAATTTACAGTATTTAACTGATAGAGGACTTCGTTTTTTGCAGTTATACATACAGTCTGGAGTTGTTTAGTGCATCTCTCATTGGTAGAGGAAGTAATGATATGAATGACTATAAGACTTCGTTCTGTGTGTATTCAAAGTTTTTTGTGTAGTGTTTTTGCATTTCCCCCCACTCCTTCAACAATAATAGAATGATAAACACGTCAAACACGAAGCCGGTTAGTAAGTGTTTATTTGTTAGTCTTCGGGGTATCACCAGCCCATGCCAGTAGCCATTTCATCGGTACTGGCATGGACATACGGATATTATTTGATTGGCTGTTATAAGTATTGGAAATCATTTTAAATTAAGGAATATATCTCCCTTATGCAAAGCTCTGATTCCTAATTTGGCTATAACTTATGTCCTTTTTGGTATGATCAGCTCTTCGACGTTTTAATTATGTTTAGGTTTTCAAATATTTCGGCCTTGAGCATCAATAAAGAGACATTAATTGTGTAAATGCGCATCTGATGCAATAAAAGAGCGACGAAAGATACCAAAAGGATATTTAGACTCACAAGTCGAAAACAAACTGACAACGCCATGGCAAAAAACGAAAAACGACGAAAAGACAAACAACAGTACACAAAACACAAAAAAAAACTAATAACTGAGTAACACGAACCCCACCAAAAATCGAGAGTGATCTGAGGTGCTTCGGAAGGTTAAGCAGATCCTGCTCCACCTGTTGCACCCGTCGGGTTGCTCATGTAATTACAAACTCAATAAAGTTGGTACCGTTAATGTTATCACATCAATTAAACGGAAATTTATCACGATACAAAATAACTTGTATTTCAATCTATCAATTTGTCACTGAGAAATGACGATTTTAAGACTGCAATTCTACATATTACATCAATATATGCTATAAAAACAATAATTATGTTACATTCCAAACATAAAATGTAATCCATTTTGATATTGATATTTTCAGAATCACCAATGAGTATCTATTTGTAATTTGTTTATTGACTGTAAAGAAACCAATCACAAGACAGTGTCGATCATGCTACTTTTATCTAAAGTAATTTCTGTTACTGATGATTCCTTAATTTGAGATACCAGGTCTAAGAAATAAGAGTTTCCTTTTGCCTCTGTTGGACTTCTTTTCTTCTTGCTAGGAGAAATCATTAGCGTACTTGTTGATATTCTTTTTTGTGCCTTTAACGGTTTTTTGCGATTGCAACCAGGCAAACTAAGTAATCTTTTTAACTTTATTCTAAATGTCTTGTTGATCCAACAATATACCATTGGATTGATACCAGTATTACTAATTGCTAGCCAATGAAAACACAACCACAGTATGTGAGCAAACATATTATCATATAACGCTGGATTTAGATCGCCAATAATGGTCAATATATGAATTGGAAGCCATGTGATTGCGTAGACGGATACAACGATGAATAGCATTTTCAAACTCTACAACAAAAAAAGGTAGTATTTGATAAAAGTGTACAATATGCCGTGTAATTTTAGATCAAAGAAAAATAATGTACAATAAGTACTCAACAGTTATTTCCTTACTATGATTTTTTAAAACTATTTAACCGGTTTAACGCAAAAAGGAAGAACCAATGTTCCCCTGGATTTGCTTCACTTACTGGGTCAAAATCAGAAAGTTGATCAAATCGACTGGAATTCGAAAAGTAAAGATTATAAATAATAAGCTTAAAGCATTTTCAACAACATAAAATCAAATCAAAGTGGCAAAATGGCACAGCTATAATGAATAAATTATTCAGGGCAACATTGTTGAAGACAATTTTGATTTTTTTTTTTTTTTGCATCAAAGGACATATTTAACCATTTTTTTTTTAATTTTCATCGCAAAGACACTATATAGGTTGATTAAAAAAAAACAACATTGTTTTTGGTAAAGACTCCTTATACATAAATACCATGAATAATTAATCGTGGATGTTTTAGTTCTGTAATGGAGCTCGGAAATAACAGGCAAAACAAACCAAACTAATTGCTGAAAAGTCCACAGGAAAAGAACGAGAAAAATATATGACAATGAGACAGTTTAACAAGAAACTAGTTCAAACGTTTAGGTCTCCGAGTTTGTTTCTTTCAGCTACAGGTTATTAACTCTCATGCATATTTTCAAAGGTTTTTACGCAAAAAAAATAACTTCTATTCATTTAAAAGAAACCTAATGATATAATTATGAAATATTAGATGATATATAACTCATATAAAATGCTGTGATAATATAAAATAAAAGATGCGATTACCGTATTCCTGGTCTTGCTACATAGCGAAATAGATAATTTCCCAATACATTTTATAATATGATAAATGAATATGCTGAGCTATTTATTCTTATAAATAACTTCCTTATTTTTAAGGAATCACAAAAATTTCTGCATTGAAAAAAAAAGTCATTGTCTTAGGATCAAATTGTGTAAATTTTATCATTTAAATGAAAAAGAAAAAAAAAAAAACGACATATGAGGTTGAACGCTTCTAAATTCGCCACATTCTATACGTGCTTGCCCAAAGTCACGCAACATTACTGAAAGTCTACCTAATGAAAGGATACGGATTTGTATAAACAAAGGGCCACAGATTTCAGTGTTATGACGTCATGGGACAGAGATTTGAGGAAAGGACACATATTTGAGGCTGTACAAAGGGATACAGATTTCAGTGTCATGACGTCATGGGGCAGAGATCTGATGAAAGGCCATACATTTGAGGCTGGACATAGATTAGACTTTATACAATATTAACTGTACTTTATAAACTAAAGTGAAAATATGAAAGTTTGTTTTTATCTATATAACAATTTGAAAGTCTAATACGTTTCCATCTATAACTAATTTTACCCACCTTTCTTTTGGACGATGCAATTCTCCTATCCCTTTTTTTGTCAGCCTCTCCTGGAATAGTTTTATTCCAAATCATGTATCCAATGTGGACGTATGCGCATATCATTATCAGTAAGGGCATGAAATACTGTAGTAATAGTATTATGATGTTGTAGATGAATCGTAATTGGTACATGCTCCATATTTCGATACAAATTCCGTTCGATCCTGGTTCATACGGCAAATAGTGGATTTGAGAAAACATGGCTGTTGGCAAAGCAATTATAAATGCAAATACCCAGAGCAGAAGAACAAGCAATCTTGCTGTTCTTTTAGTTATTCTTTTATGGAGTGGTCTAGAAATAACAAAATTCCGATCACATGTTATGGCTACCATTGAAAATGCCCTTTGCAGAAATACCACTAGTTGAAGATATTGCACAACAGGGCACATGAATGATCCAAGCACCCAATACTTAAAAATCATATTGCTGAGAATAGTAGTTGGAATGCTGAAAATAGTCGTCAGAATGTCACTAATAGACAGACTTGCAAGAAAAAAGTTTGTCACTGTACGTAACACTTTCATATCGCATATGGTGTAACAAACAACGATATTCCCGCCAAAACTAACGATAACTACGATGCCATATAAGAGCACCATAAGAACAACAAATGATAACGGTAGCTGATTAATTTCGAAATAATCATCTTCTTCTGCTCTCATCTGATCACCAAAAGTAAATTGGTCCCAAACCGATATATTTAAAAATGTCGAGTTACATCCAATACAATGTATTGCATGACTTTTTGTTAAATTAGACTTTGACATTCTCTGTTTCCTTCCCCTAATTTCGATACGACGTCTCTTCCAAGATTGGTTTAGGAATAAAAGCCTGTGTTTGAAAAATTATCAGCTTTTAAACTGTGTTGACCGAAATCTTGAGGTTCAATGGTCAAAAATTAATCAACCAAAAGTGTAAATTGAAACAGCAATCCAAATGTCAAGACCTTTTAATATATTAAAGTTTAAGGCATGAGTAATTAACCTATTTTCAAATCTCATAAATCGGTGAAGAAGATACACATTAAGGTAATAAAAGCTGAAGGAATTTCATGAACTCCTAAAGAAGCAACACTGGATACGTCGACAGGGCATGCATCTCCTGCTGTACATGCATCACCCGCCATTGCAAATCCACACTCAATCAAAATGTCGCAATCGAGAAAAGGACGTAAACGATAAAATAATAGACTATTCTAGTATCTAGAGATGAAAAGACTGCGAAAACATTTCGCTATTGAGTTACGACCCAGATACATCGTACCGGGCAATACATTAAACCAATGTAGCGACGACTTCATTCCGGTTCTTTCTTACAACTCTGTTTAAGCAGATATGGTGAAAGGAGCACACCCTTGTTAATGAAGTCCGTATAGTGTGAACATGCACGAGCGTAAAGTATTAATTGAGATATGTAAACACTATACGACGGGGCAGAGGATATGTTACTGCTGAGAAGTGGGATGTCAACAATTCGAAATTTGAAATCATCACGTTTGTCATAGAAGTCGTCCATCTGTGTCAAATTCAATAAAAAGGTTAAGATATGAAGTAGACCTTCTGATTTCAGTAGTATCCTTAATTTTAAGTTGACTGGGATATATGATATGTTAACACTCACTGAAATGTCGGTTGTTAACTGACAGGACGTCATATATCTGAAAGTGACATTTAAGAACCTTGCAAGTAGCTTTTTTTGCCTCTGAAAAGGTTCTATATGCATTCTTATTCATATGAATACAAAAACAGGTCGGCAAGTAGGGGTGCACAATTAGAACCCTTTGGAATACCGACTGTCAGTTGAAATATCAATCCACCAACCTCAACAAAAGTCTAAGTTTTACAATAATAATATATGTCTACTTCGAATGAGGCTTTTTCTGGTATTTTTTTTTCTTTTTTATTCATTTTGTTCAGTTTGCTTGCCTTGTCTTTTGCTTTTTTGTTGTTGTTTGTTGAATTTTTATTAATGATGTTTTTTCTTTCCCTATTTTTTGGGAGGGTCGTTCCTCTTTAAGTGTCTTTAAGTTAGTACAAGGTTGTCTTCAACTAATGGTACAATTGAAAAAGGCAAATGCATTTTCGGAGTTTTGACGTGAATATTCTGAAAACAAACGTTCGATGTTGTTCTATTCTATTTAATTTTAGTTTATTTTTTTATTTTGGAAACTATAAGATAAATTGTTTAAATGACGTTGAAAAACTGTTGTGTCTTTGAATTAGAGCAGTTCTTTTAAAAACATGGGAAGCGTGACATTATCATGATTATACCGCGATGATAGATATTTTGTTCAGTATGTTTGGTTGTGTACAATTCAAAAATAAAGATAAATGTTTACTTTCTATATTTGTTTTAAGTTTGTTTTTTTTTTTTTTTATATTGTGTGAAGTTTAAAGATTTCTTATGCTAAGTAGTGATGATATTTTCGAATTGTGTGCCTGGAATTATTAAAACGTTAAAAATAAAAAATAATAGAAAATTTAACAATTTGTTATAAAGAATTTCCTTTAATGATTTTTCTATTTGAATATTTTAACTGCCAGTTTTGTTTCCAACCATAAATGAACATTACACAAATTAGTCTACATAAATAATTATCAAGTCAATAATGTCATACATATTTTACAAGTCAAAATTTAATCCTTTTGCAGCGTATAGATTATTTAGAATTTTCGAAAATTATTTTAAGGTTTTGACATTTCAACCTATTCTTTCGTTTCCTGTGATCCTTCTTATATATATATATCTTCGCTTCTTTTCTTCTAACATAGTTTTTCAGATGCCTTTGAAAGACTACATGGATTCATTTTTCATCATTCCAAATTGAATTCTCTAAATATGCTGACATACGATAAATTATGTAAAACAAAAATGTACAAAAGCTAATCACAATTAATTTTTTTATCGCATTTTAAAAATGGCGGAAATCGCGATAGTAATTTTGCTTTTAGAATCAATATTATGTGAAGATTCTTTGTGCCAAGTTTCATGCTTGTATCATTAAGGGAACATCAGAGTTCAAATGACGTGGCTATTATACATTTATTTCCCGACTGAGGGTGATATACACCCAAGAATTTTTTTCCCCGAGGGCATTGACGAAGTAAGCATCGATAAAAATACCGATCAAATGCGTATTAATTTTTTTTTTTTTGTTTGCTTTTACGTCTGAAATATTTTAAAACACGATAATGACTGTACTATCGCGATTTTTGAACTTTCAAACGTTATGTTCATTAACCGCGCGTTAAGTCGTACGAGGTAGTCCAGGTGTTCAGAGGGGAATATGAAGTTATAATAAACTGGAGTGAACTATCCCGATGAATCCTGTAATTTGATTGGTTAAACAGGGGTATAGTCAAACAGGGGATATGAGCCTATATCCCCTGTGAAGGAAAAGATAAAAATGGTATTAAGTGTTGAAATCAGGACACTCCAGTATAATATAATTGTTATTCGGTCTTCGTAGGGGATATGGGCACCGGAGATATAAAATATTGACAGGTAATAGGAGCCTATATCCCCTGAGAAGATCCAAAATAACATATATTATTCCACTGTATATTAATATTGATAGAAAAATCACTGTGACATATAGGTCACCGTAGGTCCTTCAACAATGAGAAAACCCATACCGTATAGTCAGCTATAAAAGGCCCCGACAATGTCAAATAATTCAAACCAGAAACTAACGGCCCAATTTATAACAATGCAATTTACGAAAAGCAAACATGACAGACATTTTTTGGGCCCTTTATAGCTTGCTGTTCGGTGTGAGCCAAGGCTCCGTGTTGAAGGCCGTACTTTGACCAATAATGGTTTACTGTTATAAATTTTGACTTGGATGGAGAGTTGTCTCATTGGCACTCATACCACATCTTCTTATATCTATGAAACTGGGCAACGAAAACCACTGGACTACAGGCCAGGCTCCTGACTTTTGACAGGTACATTAAGAATGTGACGGGAAAAACATTTTGCTGAACCCTCCCCCTACGTTGTGGTGTAACATCACAACAAAAGAACAAACTGTAAAAATCAGTTGCAAAAGGCTTAAGTCAATACATTGGTGTGTAGCACAAAAAAAAAAACAGCTAACATAAAAACAATAACAAAGCACCGAAACAAGAGTATTCGCGGTTACTGAAAGCTAGTTCAAAGTCAATTACAACTAATGAGTATATCATGTTCTTACAGAATAAAGTCTTGCATTTGAATTGATCATTTTAGTGATAAAATATTATTGTTTTTAAATAACAGGTTCTTGCTTAAAGAAATTCGTATTTCTTTGAAAGATGTCCCGCAAATTATGTCATTTATACCTATAAACAACATATACAAAAAGAAAGAAAGAGAGATTTGAAATGATTGCCAATGAGACAACTATACCCACCGGAGTCCAAATGACGTGGATGTAAGCAACTATAGGTCACCGTATGGCCTTCAACAACGAACCAAATCCATACCGTATAATCAATATAAAATATAGGATTGTGGTATGATTGCCAAGGAGACAACTATCCACCAGAGTTTTCAAAAGTGGATATAAGTAGTTATAGATCACAGTATGAGAAAAACTCATACCGTATAGTCGGCTATGAAAGGTCCAGACATGAAAAATGTGAAACAATTCAAACGAGAAAAACTAACGGCCTAATTTATAACAAAATAATTTGTTATAAAAAAGCATATATGACAGATATGTAGTCTATAAACGACATGACGTTCACATGAACTTCCTTTTGACAGTTTGCCCACACAAAAATGTCTGAACGTAGGTTCTATATAAATACGTCAGTAAGTATGCACGGTGAGATGCCAATTAACACGACCTTTATAATAAGTCATTTCTGGTTGTACCAATAAAAGGTGTGTTCGATGTATTTAATTTCAAATTAAATAGTTAAAAAGTTTGAGCTTTCTAAAAAGCTATGGTGTGCTTCGCTCTACCCTAATTTAAGGTAATATGTGTGCATGTGGTTGTTAATTAGTATTGGAAATGTGGTATTTTTAGATATTGATTGATATAAAATGGATGGACTTTAAGAGTGTGTGTTATACACCCATGCTTTAAAGAAAATAAATTTCTTGTTGAAAATTAAAACAATTATAAATAGACACGACTCTTGTGGGGTGCCTTGCTGGAGGTGTGCCTAGATTGTCAGAAGTTATAAACTACAGATAATGCATTTTTGTAAACATTGTATAGGAACATTGTTTAGCAAAGCAAATCGTGCAAATTGTAGAGTAACAAAGCAAATAAACACGTATTAATAATTGATATTTCAATATTGAATTTATCTGTGAAATGTATGCATGATAAAACGAACATGAATTAATGACAGTTGATCGGAACTGAAATACACATAGTTAATTTTCCGGCATTTGATGTCTTATCCTGAACGAGAAAAGTCTGTTATTCTTTATCTCATTTAAGCCAATAGCTGCTGCTTTATCTCTGCCGCATCCAATCAGAATCTATACGTGATAAGTAATTTATTCAAGATGGCGTGTATTTCGACCGAAACTAATAGCTCCGCACCGTGATTAGAATATGCGAAGCAAAAATGGAAAAAGAGGACACGTGCACTTGCCACGCAAGCTTTTGATTTTCATACTTACCCCTTTACTTGCAACAACTCTACGAACGTCTTTCTATATTGAATAGCCGTGGCAACCCCAATACATGACTTTGATATTATAATTCCTTTTGTCCTGGATTCAGTGTTGAATTTGACACTTTTAAATATATATATCATTCCTTCAGCGGGAGTGTATACCTCAGGTTGTTGAGATATCAACGGAAATACGCCTCCACTGTGTCCAGTACACTAGATGGATAGATGGATGGATGGATGGCTGTTTAACGTCCAGTGGCAAATTAAATGTATATTCAGGATGGCAGTACACTAGAAGGCTCGATCATATAGACAGCAATTGTTATCATATATGGTTATGTCCTTTCTTGTGACATAAATTTGACCAATATGGCCGCGCCCATGGATGTAAACACAGAAAATCTATCGAAACCAACCTACTCACTAACTTACTTCTGCCTAGTTCCCAACAAAATACAAATGAAGGAACTAATACTGAACCCGGTATTGACACACCAATTAGACCTGGTCGAACCAAAAAAAGGGGTAATCCAGACAGTCCTGAGGACTTGCCGGGGACCGCTAGGCAAGTTACCCGTCAGATCAGACGACGAAACTCGGTGGGGGACTTGAGTTCTTTAACATCCAAGAAAACCCCAGGTTTCAGAAAACTATTGCTGACAAAGTGGTTGAAGCATTAACTAGTCCTGAAGTTCTGGACCAAATTATACCTGTAATTACAGAAAAACTGTGCGAGTCAATTGAACTTTCCTTAAACAAAACAATTCAGACTATCGTCAAATCCACTGTAGAAGAGCATATTGCACCAATGACTGAAACAATTAAAAAACAAGAAGAAAAAATTGCAGAACAAAGACAAATGATAGCAGTACAAGCCGCAAATCATCTTTCCTTAAACAAAATAGTGGTTGAAAATTTACACCGACTAGATGATTACAACTCAGAGATTGGCGATCTATACCAGAAAATCGGTCTACTAGAAAACCGTCTTGAAAATCAAGAACAGTATTCCCGTAGAACGAGCCTTCGATTTCACAATATTCAGGTCCCAGTTGACAGATATGGCAAAGTAATGCATCCGGTTAATACCGACGACCTTATATTAGATGTTTGTAACAAAAAGCTTAATCTAGGAGTCCACAAATCAGACATTAGCAGATCACATGTCATCGGTAAAGTCCGAAATGGTAAATCACAAGTCATCGTGCGCTTCATTTCTTATAGAAATCGCGAAAAAGTGTTCAGTGCAAAAAAGGGTTTAAAGGGTGATCCGAGCAAAATTTTCATCACTGAAAATCTTACAACCCATAGAACCAACCTGGTCAAAGAGCTAGCTGATCTCAAATATCGCCATTCCATACATGCTTACTGGACAAATGATGGCCGCATTTATGTTAAAAAGACTGAGGCTTCCATGAAACAGTTAATTCTAAACCACGATGATATTCGTGACTTGCTGAGAAACAATGACACTGATGAAGGTACTGGTAATAACACTGATGCACAGGACGAGAATAATCAGGGTGTTAAGGACCACGATTAACTATCGAGCGTCGTAAAGTAATATCATATGTCCTGTAAACTCTTTGTTTGTGTTTTCCCCTTTACTTATGTTGTCATGTTTTTTGTTTTGTCTGTATTTGTTCAGTACCTTTCATATTTTATGTCTATACTTGTTCAGTGCATTTTATATTTCAAAGTGAAATTGTCTCCATTCCAATACACTTATAGTTTGTTTATTAAACAACTGTTTTACTTAACAGCAAAATACAACTTGAAGCTGTAACTAAAACTCTAAAAAAGTTACTAATAGAAAACTTCATATATATTAAGATAGGGATTTTGATACACATCTTCAGTTATATCTTTATCGCTCAAAAAAAAAAACATACTGTAAAACATAAAGACAAACTTTTAAAATGCAATGGGGCTGTTTTTGTGAGCATAATTAGTTTTGTTTTTTTGTTTTTTTTCTCCCCATCAAGGGCATATATTTGAAATGTAACTTCTTCGAATACATGTCACAAATGAAATGAAAAAGACTAAAACAAAAGCCGACGTAAATTCTTAGTTGGTCGTAATTATCAAATTCAATATTCAAACACACCCTTGATGGCAAATGCTCAAATAACTATAAAGCTTCCATATAAAATTAAACAAGTGAATTTACCACATGATTCAATTTCTCAGTTCACTGCGTAATCGTATTAATTAATAATAGCGAATAAATTCTTAAAATACTACATTCTAGAAAAAATTTCTTTATATTTTTTCATTTTTTTTTTTCTTTATTCAAATGTTTAAATGTTTAAAACAAAAATGTTTGATAACGCTTTCATGCTTCTAGGCACTGTTCATATAAATGTAACCTGTCTCCTTAGCGACGACGCTATTACACACTTTCAGCACCTGTCACAGTAATAGGAAAACGAGTATACTAATTGTTAGACTTAGTTATTTCAAATTTGCCTAATTTATTTACCTGTTCAATAAGATGTGGACTAGAATATGCTATTCAAATTCATATTATATTCGTTTCTATTGTTATACATGAATAATCAAACAACAATTCTGGTACTAGTATTCCAAACGAAGAAAATAAATGTCTATAACATGATAAGGTAACACTCGGAAGTTCTATCTAAATACCCAATTTTTTTAAGTTTCGAAAACAATTTCCATAATGAACTTTGGACTTACATCAATACCATATGGTTGTTGAAAGTTGTATATAGTACGTTAAATGTATCTATGTATTTGTATGTTTGTACGTCTGAATGTGAGTATGTATTCAAAGTGGATGAATGTATGCATGTTTATATGTAAGTTTGTAAATTTATGTGATTGAACTCCTGCTATTTTCTTTTGTAAATGACCTCTTTTTCTGTTATACCAAACTATTGTATCGTAAGTAAAACTTAACTAAAATGAATATATCCCATTTATCAAAACACTGATTCCATACCAAATGGTATTCAATTTTCTTTCATCTTTTGTAGATTTACTTGTAAAGTTTACATAGTTCACTTACTTACGTTTTCTTCATACTTTATTTTTACGACTGTGGACACGATGGCTTGTTTATCACATTGAAAATGAAACAAAACTTTGGTCGCTCAAGATGTTTAGTCATAGTCTTGTTGCCGAATGGGTAACAGTCTAGAGACATATAGAGCGGCCATAGGAATGTTTCATGCTCATACCAGGAAATCAAGAAGATTTCTAAATCACCCTCCTTCTTCATATACAGATATACTGTTAACTAACCTGCGTTGCTCGTTCCTCTTTGCTGCCCTACTCTGTCTACAAAGCTTAAATCCAAATGTAAATGCAGTATTTCTTCTCTTCGTATTGAATTTCATACTTATGGTAGGTAACATTGAAACCAATCCGGGTCCAGAAAGATCAAGTTCATCCAGTTCACTAAATAATACTTTAGACAATACAATCTCACTTTGTAATCTTAACATTCGAAGTATAAGGAACAAAATAGACTTTCTCCATGACTTTGCTGAAGATATTGATATTCTATTGTTAACCGAGACACATCTTGACGAACGGATTGACGATTGTACTATTTTTCTAGAATCCTTTTCAAATATAATACAGCGAAAAGATAGAACCAATGCGGGCGGTGGTCTACTTATATATGCCAAAGATGAGATTCGAATGGTACGAAAACATGAACTAGAAAATTCCATTGACGAAACTATTTGGGTTGAAATAAATGCTAAAGGCAAGTCTTTCTTACTATGCAACTCATATCGAGCACAATGGACTGACCCAGATTATTGGCACAGATTAACATATGCAATCGAGTTGGCCACTCAGATCAACGAAAATATCGTGCTGGTCGGTGACTTTAATTCTAACTTATTTTGTGAAAACAATAACAAACTCGTTGATATATTGAATTCCTTTTGTTTTTTTAAATGTTATTGATAATCCTACTAGAGTGACGGAAAATTCAAGTACTTTATTAGATCCTATTATTTTGAGTGAAAATCTTATATGCGCTTATTCTGATGTTATAAAAATCTCAAAAGATATAAGTGACCACGATGCAGCTATTGCATACATTAACTGCCCAAAGGGAATATCAACTACATTCAAAAGAGAAATATGGCAATATGACAAAATAGATTTGGTTAAATTTAATAAAAATATGGACGAAACTAATTGGAGTGACACGATAGGAAATTTTGAGGACGTCGATGATATGTGTGATGAATTTACAAAAATATTTTTGGAAATAGCTAGGAAATGTATACCCACAAAGAAAATAACAATAAGATGTAATGACAAACCCTGGTTCAATAATCAATTAAGAAAGGAAATTAGAATTCGCGATAGGTTAAGGAAAACAGTTCTAAAAATAAAAAGAAAGTGATAAAATAAGATATAAAAACAAAGAAATAAGGTAAATAATATGAAAAAACTGCCTGAGAAAATTTTGAAAAAAATTTGGATAATTTTTTACTGGATAATTCCAGTCCTAAAAATTACTGGAAAATAATGAAGATGTTAATAAAATCTAATAAGGGGAATAACGCAGTTCCACCAATTCAAAATATAAATAATAAATGTTGACCATATTGTATATGACGATACTGATAAATGTGAACTAATGAATAAATATTTCGCGTCAGTATCAAAACTTGAAGAACAAAATGTTGAGATGCCCCATTTGAGAATAGAACGGAAAGTATTATTAGTGATATTCAAATAACTGAGAGTGAAATAGTCGATATACTTCTTACTCTTGATCCTAAAAAGCATCTGGGCCAGACAGAATCAGTCACAGGATGCTTAAAATATCCCCCCAAAAAATTGCAAAACCCCTTAAAATTATATTTAACAAATCCCTGTCCCAAGGTAAATACCCTACTTCATGGAAAATAGCTAATGTAATTGCCATATTTAAGAAAGCAGATGCATCCCTACCATCGAATTATCGACCGATATCCCTGATTAGCTGTGTAGGAAAAGTAATGGAGAGGGTAGTCTACAAACATATTTATAACCATCTACATAGGAACAAACTTATTTATATGTATCAGTCAGGATTTTACCTAAACATTCAGCTGTACATCAACTTATTGAACTTTATAATACTATATTAAATTCTCTTGAAAAAAAGAATTCAGTTGCTTCGTATTCTGTGATTTTTCAAAAGCATTTGATAAAGTATGGCATAATGGACTTATACATAAAATGAATTCTTATGGAATAAAGGAAATTTACTTGCATGGACTGAAAATTATCTTTTCAAAGAAAACAAAAGTAGTTATCAGAGATTCGTCTTCGTCATTGTCCATTGTTTCTGCGGGGTACCCCAAGGCTCTGTTCTCGGCCCCTTTATTTTTGCTGTATATAAATGATATTGGCGAAAATCTAATTTCACTGACTAGGCTTTTGCTGATGATACGTCGCTGGGATATTCCACTGCAAGCATTACAGACTTAGAGGTAGTAGTTAATCATGATTTAAACAAACTCAATGATTGGTCCAAAATTGGTTAATGTCCTTAACCCAGATAAAACGGAAATACTGATTTGCTCAAATACTAAGATTCCAAGTAATTTAAGTTTTTCTTTCAATGGAAGATCAATATCTAACACATCAAGTCATAAACACTTAGGTGTAACTCTCCCAGGACGCAAAGTGGAATGAGCACGTAGAAAATATTTCCAAAAATATAACAAAGCATTTAGGAGTCTTAAGAAAATTAAAATTTAAGATGAAAAGACAAAACTTAGAAAAAATGTATCTGGTATATATTCGTCCTATATTTGAGTATGCTTGCGAAGTGTGGGACAATTGTGGTATTTGCTATTCAAACAAATTAGAAAAACTTCAACTGCAAGCTGCGAGGATTGTAACAGGACTGCCAATCTTTACTAAAACCGAATATTTATATTTAGAGACTGGCTGGGAACCCCTACACAGTAGGAGGCACAGAAGAAAACTGCAATTATTTTATAAGATGTACAATGGTCTTGCTCCACAATATTTATGTGATTTAATTCCACCAACTATACAAAGTACAACTGTTTATCCACTGCGTAATGGCAATGACTTAATAGCCCCCTTTTGTCGACTCTCCTTAACAAATTCTGCATTTATTCCCTCGTCCATCAGAGAATGGAACAAACTTGATAATTCTATCCGTACACTTGATACCCTATCTAAGTTCAAACGCTCTTTGTTGAATAATACATACGAAGCAAAGACTGTACCTAAGCATTTTATGTATGGTCCGCGGAAATTGAGTGTAATTTTAACACAGCTGCGATGTTCAGCCTCATTTCTAAATAACGACCTATTTAAATCAAATATAATACAAAGTCCATATTGTGCTTGTGGCGCTCCGTGTGAAGATTCATTTCATTTTTTCTTTAATTGCAATAAATACACCGATATAAGGAACGATCTATTAACCAACACTCATCGTATTCAAGTGACAATAAATCTACAGTTGCTCACTGAGGGTAGCCAAACTTTAACATATGAGGAAAACTGTGAAATCTTTAAAGAAGTCTTTAAATATATAAAAAAATCAAAAAGATTCCTTGTAGTATAATCAAATAAGATATGAATAAACAAAACACCGTGTCCACAGAATTTCATTTACTTATTTATTTATTTTTTTTTTCATATTTGTATTATTTCTTTTTTCTTCTCTCTATTTTTTTCTTTTTCTTTCTTTTCTCAACTCTCTATCCTTTTCCTTGTTAATTGTGTTAGGCTTTTTTATTTTTATTTTCTTCTCAGACTGTGCAAATGCCTCATTTTACTATTACCTTTAATATATATCTACTGAAAGAATAATATATACGCCCTCCTTTTGTATCTTTGAGCAAATAAAAAAAACTTGTGACAAAAAAAAGAAGCCCTCCAAAAAAAAGGAAGGGACAAAAAGAAGAATAAGAAAATTGTAGTACTGTATGACACGTACTGACATTGTAATCCTTAACGATATATTGAAAAAAAAATTAAGTGCAGAAATGCTTCAAGACGGTAAGTGGTATTTTATTCCCAGCTTTTCGAGGAAATATGATTTATAAAGTTAACAAGTAAAGGAACTTTCTATTAAATATTTTTTTATTACTAGACTTCTCGATTAAGGTTATAATTATACTGCTATCGTTTAATCATTGTTTGAGACAACGACTAATTTGTAAGTAAAAGTTTAAACGCAAGACTTACATGTTTTATTACATTGCATTGAAATTTCGTGCAAATATATTCTGTGCATTGCAAAAAATTGCGTCTTCCTGAACATTTTTTGACGTTGCTAGATGAAGTTTACTCCTACGTTTAGTACATCAATATTTCACATCAACAGGTTAAATAGTTGATATAAAAATAAGAAGATGTGGTATGATTAACAATCAGACAACTCTACACCAGAGACCAAATAACGAAGAAGTTAGCAACTAATGGTCACCGTATGGCCTTCAGCAATGAACAAAACCCATATCACATTCAAACAATTTAAACCAGAAAATCAACGGCCTAATATTTGTACAAAACAATAAACTTTAAACAAATATGAAATATGAAATATGAAATAAACCAACAAACGACAACCACTGAATTACAGACTCCGGACTTGGATCAGGCACGTATACAATGTGGCGGGGTTAATCAGGACAGTACAACATAAGAACAAACTATAAAAATCAGGCCAACATTAAAAATGTCTTTGTTCCCCTTCGCGACTGAGGTTTTCAAGGTATGGGTAGGTAGGTAGGCAAATTATTTTATTTCATTCCTTGGTATGGTTTTCTATATTGAATTTGTACAAAATTCAACAGGTTGGACTCAAGTCAGGAAAAATGGAGTATTCCCTGTATTCAGGGTACACCCCGTTTTCTGTTGTTAAAAAACCCCAGTATACAGGGACTTCTTTTTTCCTATTCAATTTATATGGTATGAAATCTACAAAAGTGCACCTTCTACACGTGATAAAAATGTTTTATGATAGCAAGTGTTTTTATTGGTTAAAAAATCAAGCTAATTTCAAGACTAATTTGATGCGTAACTCACAACAAAACAATTCCCTTGTTCACCAATTCATACCTTGATCATCCATTCTGAGATGACAAAAAGATAAGTTAATCACTTGGGCATTTGAATTCAATGAATAGAAAGCAATAGAAGTAAACATAACTCAGTTATGGTCAGTTACACCTGGAGCATGCAGCTTGGTCAATTGATTCCTAAACAAAAGATTTGTAAGTTCTAGAAAAAAACAAGGTTTCACTTTAATATTCATGTTTTGTTGTTCTTGAAATACTTTACTATTTACAAATTCTACTGATGCAGTAAAAAGTGACCTTTTGTAAATTTCATGCCTTAAATTGAAATAGAAAAAGAAATTCCTTATAAATTCGGTTTTTTTAAAGCCAGAAAATTGGGGTGTTCCCTGAAAACAGGGAATATCCCACTTTTCCTGACTTGTGCCCAACCTGTTTAAAGTAGAAAGACTTTAAAGCATGATTCAGACCATTTTTACTCAAAGTTTTATCTTTAATACAGGAACAGAGGAGAGTAAAGAACAAGCAAATCAATATGCACTCAGGGGGTTTAAAGATGCTTCAGTGTTTTTGATAAAAGATCACCCTTGCAGACACACAAATAGTGTGACCAGCCATTTTGTTTGTTTTTCTTGATTCCGAATCATTTAGACGCTTTAATGCAAAAAATGCCTTGAATTAAAACGCTCGTTGACTACAGCATCGGAAAGGTATTACCAAAAACCAAAACATAGAAAAAAAAAAAATATTGGACACAAACGGCCGATAAAATTTTTCGGGTCGCGGTGATTTCATCGGATCGGTCGAAGGAGGGGAAACAAACAATATTTTATTTTTTGCCTCAGCTTACAAACACAAAACAACCAACACAAACACTGAAGACACAAAGTACAGATTTGAGAGTACACGCAGTTACTGAAAGCTAGTTCAAAGCCAATGATAACTAACAAAAAAATCATGTATCTAAGACTAAAGTATCAATCAGTACAAGTACAACATCCAATGGATATAGTGTAAAGACGTCATTAACTGTCAGAGAAAAAACAAGATCTTGTGCAATGCCAAAATATAGGTATCGATAGAATGTGGGATTGTGAATGTTCACAGGTGTATTAAAGAGTCAAATGCTTTTCCTGTGCTAATTTTTATTGTTCGTTCTTTTATGTGCATTGTTATTCCACAGATCGAGATGAAATAAGTGAGAGTTGAGATCTAATAAGACCTTATTTTAAACTACAATATTTTTATGTACATTTCCCAAGTCAGATACCTCGTAAATGATCATCTTCTTTTCATACTCTAATGGATATAGTGTAAAGACGTCATTAACTGTCAGAGAAAAACAAGATCTTGTGCAATGCCAAAATAAAGGTATCGATAGAATGTGGGATCGTGAATGTTCACAGGTGTATAGCAGTAATATTTAGTTGGGTTTTAATTTATTGATAACAAAATCAATATTTATAACGATAAAAACAATATTCAAAGACCTAATTTCAGTGCTAATTTGGCAGCCTTTTAGAATAAGTTTATCTAAAGGATCGATAAATTTACCCGGATTGTATATAAATTGAAGGGCTCGATAAACAACATCAACGTAAAAATTAGGATGTGCTATCCGTTTGTAATAAGTTTCGGGTTTGTTTTCAGTAACACTAGCATTCTTTGATACATCACACATTGGTTGTGATACAATGTGTCGGTGTCTCAACTCATTAGCGATAGCGACATGTTTTCGCGGTATTAGATCTTTAGATACCAGTATAGTCGTCGGATCTGTAATTTTACCGACTTAGTACTATTCCCAATTGTGACATTTTGACTAAGTGTGAATTCAAATGGGGGTGATGCATGCATAGCCTGATATACTTATCCTGTTGATGCACACTGCCTCCCTCCTTCATTCCCTCAGTTTTTGTTTGTTACCTTCATTTGTTTCTTCCTAATCGATTTACGAGGTTTGAACATCGGTAAACCTTAATTGACCTTTATTGTTTTACTTGTATTTGTGGTTGTTTGTTATCTGTTAAATTTTTATTAAAGAGTTATTTGCTTTTACTGTGCTCATTTTTATTGTTCGTTCTTTTATGTGCATTGTTATTCCACAGATCGAGATGAAATAAGGGAGAGTTGAGATCTAATAAGACCTTATTTTAAACTACAATAGTTTTATGTACATTTCCCAAGTCAGGTACCTCGTAAATGATCATCTTCTTTTCATACACACATCTTTTAAATACTTTTGCCATTCAAGGAACTTTGAATTGTTGTTAGATATTGAAAGGTCTCTTCAGATATGGGCATAATTATCAAATAACTGTTTACCAAAATTTGAATTTTTCTAAATACTAAGGAAGTTCTACCTCAGGAATAGATTACTTTAGATGTATTTGACAAAACCTTTCGGAATCTCGGGACCTCAATGCTTTTCAACTTCGTACTTTATTATTTGGCCTTTAAAGCGATTTTGATTTGAGCGTCACTGATGAGTCTTTTGTAGACGAAACGCGCATCTGGTGTACAAATCATAATCCTGGTATCTATGATGAGTTTATGTACGTGCATTCGCAACTTTTATACTCAGGACGATTAGGGGTTTAGATATTGTAAAACCAATTGCTCTGATGAATGCAAGGGTCTTGTTTGCTTTAGATATCATGTTCTGAATATGTTTGTTCCATTTCAAACTTGATGATATTGTTACTCCGAGGTATTTTGCATTTTCAACTGAATCAAGAATGTGACCGTGCATATTATAATAAAAATGAATAGGTGTTTTCTTCGTGGTCACTCGGAGTATGTTGCATTTGTCAGGATGGAACTGTCGTACGCTGACCTCTAGTTGTCGCTTGTTTTGTGTCGTTGGGTAGTTTTCGCATTGACGTATACCGAGCATGATCTTTACGTCGTTAAATTGGTCAAACCTGTATGTAAAAGTCGTCCTCGGAACCAGAGAAAAGTCACCTTATAAGAGAAGTGACCTTTGAATTGATGTTCAAAATGTATAAGTATTACTACAGCAGGACAATAGAAGGTGACCTGAAAAGACAGGTTTTTGTACCTGTAGAAAACTGATTAAAAACGGTATTTCACATCCTAAATTTTACGGTAATATTGTACTTAAAGCGCGGAAATCACTATATGATCCGTGTAAACTCATCGAACCTTTAAATAAACTTATTAGTTCAGGTTATCTTACCAATGTTGTAATTAGATCTTTGAATATAGTTTACATTGGCACTAATATCGATTTTGTCATCAGCAAATTAAAACATAACTAAATTTGTATTCTTTTCAAACGGGATGTTTAAAGACACACCCACGTTCATTTTGATCTATAAAGAGGTTAAACTCCTAACTATCCTACTGTCTGTCGATACATTTATTTTTGGCATTGCACTAGTCATGTCTTCTTTGACTGTCCATGACGTTCAAATACTAAATCCCTGGGATGTGTTTTAGTTGATTTTAGTCTCTGATGCATGATTTTTTATTATTAATTGTTTTGGCTTTTAACTAGCTGTCAGTAACTGCGAGTACTCTCAAATCGTACTTTCTTGTTTATTTGACCTGTTGATACTAATTGTAATGCTTTTTGTTATTTAATGTTATTCAGGGTTATATCTGGTCTATATACCAGCTTTGATAAGTGTTTGGTACTAATATAAATTTCCACTTCGTACTATGAACATCAAAATTATTTATTTTGTTAAAATATTTCCTTTCTCTATTGTAACTGTATACGTATACCTAACAACAAAATTATTTTATTTACCTGTGTTTAAAGTTATTGCAAATGGCTGATATTTTGTTCGAGCATATTGTTTTTCTTAAATTGTTTAACATTTCATACCGATATAACATGTTACTTTTATTATTCTTCCTTAGTTTATTTATTTTGAATTTACATTGTATCATAGGTCAAATTTATTTGTTCAGTGTATGTTCAATGGTGTTACTATGTCCTTTGATTGAGTTAAACTATTTCAGTTGATATTTTATAGTGTGTCTTTCTATGTTGTGATGTTACACTATTGTTTCAGAAAAAGGGTGAAGGTTTGGTACCATTAAAACGTTTAAACCCACTGCATTTGTTTGCACCTGTCCTAAGTCAGGAATCTGATGTTCAGTAGTTGTCGTTTGTTGATGTGGTTCATAAGTGTTTCTCGTTTCTCGTTTTTATATAGATTAGACCGTTGGTTTTCCCGTTTGAATGGTTTTACACTAGTAATTTTTGGGGCCCTTTATAGCTTACTGTTCGGTGTGAGCCTAGGCTCCGTGTTGAAGACCGTACTTTGACCTATAATGGTTTACATTTATAAATTTTGACTTGGATGGAGAGTTGTCTCATTGGCACTCATACCACATCTTCTTATATCTACTTTTTGCTTATTAAAGATGACCTTTATAGGCGATTTGCAGAAATGATTGTATATGTATATATTGTGGGAGCTCTCTAGTCGTTGCCTCTGCTATTCAGTGAAACATATATAACGTTAAACTGTCGCAAGTAAAGAGGTATGTGTATAATAAACAAAAGGTTGAATGTATGACAAGTAACATAGTTCTTGTAAATTTGTCATCCATTACAATCAGGTAAAAAAAGATGAGCTGCACAAATAAACAATCTCCATGGCCACACATATTATGTACAACCCACGATTAAGCCTCCATGTAAAGACATTTGTCGACTTCCGAAAGATCTTTTTATATAACCTAATAGGCCAACTGGTCTAATGCGCTGGACAAAGTGCAGGAGTGTGTCGTTGGTGTAGCAAAAGCTGGTTTAATACCGCTTAGGATTATAAAGTTTATTGTGGTCTGTTGTGTGACAAAATGGATATATACATATCTAACCACAGAATCGAGTGAGATACATATTTCTTCATTTAAAACAAAAAGCAAATACAAATTTTAAAAAATCGAGAAAGTTTTGTATGAGAATTAAAGAAAATAAACCGGCATTTTATTAGAAGTGGTTATTAACTGAAAATGTATTGTTTATATATAAATCAGAAGATACGGTATGAGTGCCAACGAGACAACTCTCCATCCAAGTCACAATGTATAAAAAGTTAACAATTATAGGTCAAAGTACGGCCTTCAACACGGTGCCTCGGCTCACACCGAACAGCAAGCTATAAAGGGCCTAAAAATGACTAGTGTAAATCAATTCAAACAGGAACATTAACATTTTAATCTATATAAAAAACGAGAAACGAGAAACACCTATGAACCACACCAACAAACGACAACCACTGAACAACAGGCTCCTGACTTAGGACAGGTGCATAAAAATGCAGCGGTTTTAAACGTTTTAACAGGCGCCAACCTTCACCCTTACCTGAGACAGAAGTGTACATCATAAAAAGACATACTATACAATATCAATTGAAATGACTTAACTCGATTAAAAAGACATTTAAACAAAAACAAGTACACATACGCTGAACGAATAAGTTTGATCTATGACACAATTAAATACAAGCTTAATACCAAAATTTATGATAAAAGAGATGATTTTTTAATTTCCTATTGCTAATTATCCATTTTTAGATGGTGACGTTCCCTTGTCGCCATCTTATGGTGTTTATATATCTCAACTTGTTCGATTCGCTCGTGTATGTAAAAACGTATTTGATTTCAACGAAAGAAATCTCTGTATTACTGAAAAATTATTACACCAGGGTTTTCGATATCACAAACTAGTCACAACATTTACTAAATTTTATCATCGGTACAAGGACATCATTCGTAAATATAAATCAACATGCAGACATCTTATACGTTCAGGTATTTCACATCCAATCCTTTATGGTAATATTCTTTACAAAGCACAAAAATGTTGGCATTCACCTCAAAAGCTAACCAAACCTTCAAACAGACTTACTCGGAAAGGATATAGTTACGATACTGTTGTCAAGTCATTAAGGATTGCATATTTTAATTTAAATATTGATTTACTCATAGGGTCTTTGCATCGGAAATAAACAAATTTATTCTAAAACCAGTTGTTGGCATGATACGGGTTATGTTCTTCTCATATATTTTATGATTATGATACTAAACCTCTGACAGGAGGGATTGTGCTTGAAATTCATATGATGAAGACATAATCTTTCAATCAGTTTAATTGAGGTCTGGAGCTGGCATGTCAGTAACTACTAGTAGTCCTTTGTTAATTCATGTATCATTGTCATTTTGCTTAGTTTCTTTTGTTACCTATTCTGACATCGGACTCGGACTTCTTTTTAAATGAGTTTTACTGTGCGTATTGCTATGTGTTTCTTTATTCTACATTGGCTGGAGGTATAGGGGGAGGGTTGAGATCTCACAAAACATGTTTAACCCCGCACCATTTTTGCGCCAGTCCCAAGTCAGGAGCCTCTGGCCCTTAGTTTATATGTTTTGGAGTTTAGTGTGACGTCCATTTTCACTGAACTAGTACACAATTTTATTTAGGGGCCAGCTGAGGACCACCTCTGGGTGCGTGATTTTCTCGCTGCGTTGAAGACCCAATGGTGGCCTTCGGCTGTTGTCTGCTCTTTGGTCGGGTTGTTGTCTCTTTGACATATTCCCAATTTCCATTCTCAATTTTATTAATATTAAAATGCAGGTGCCTATACAACACAGACGTCACAGGTAGCAATAGAAAAGATGTAGGAAGAGTTTCAATAAGACAACTCCTACCTGGGACAAAATGGCGTCAAATAAAACAACGCACACAGGCAAATTTGAACATAGTAACCTCGCCGCTAGGAGTACGGAAGTAAACATTTTTTTAACAAAATTAATAAACCTGTTGTTCAGAGTACGAGAACAGAAGTGAAAATTTATCGTCATACTGAATACCCATCAAAGGTGGTACATATTAAAAAAAAGTGAGACGAGATATAACACAAAATAAGTAAATATTGAATTATAGATATGCATTACAAATTGTGTCAACAGGTCAAATTAACACGAAAGTACGATTTGAGAGTACTCGCAGTTACTATATCTATGGGGATCAACATATATAACACTAGAACATAATTATTTCGCTATTTTTCTCTTGTTCGCCTAATTTTTAAATAGAGATTAACGTTTTGGCAACAAATGCAATACTATTTTATTGCGAGTCATCTATTTTCTCTTTTTTTTTTAACACAAAACGAGTGTACATGTATCGAATTTAAATATGTATTCAGAAACATCTGTAAACCGAGTTAAAAATCTAGGGTCAATGAACTATTTTTTATGTCATTTTAACCAAATCGACACTCCTGTTGTGATTTACAGGTAAATAAGTTGGTATACAAAGCTGTAAAATAACTGCTTAATCATTTTATCTAAGCCAACTTGTGTCTCATTGAAATCAATACTGCAAAAAAATAATTGTTAGGACCAAAAATAAAATGAAAAATTTGAAATTAAGAGTGACTTTTTCAATTCAAATATTAAACATAATTAGCAATTAGCATCATTTGAATTTGTTATTATTTCTTCATCCAGAATTTAAAAAAAAGATTATTACCGGTTCTCTTTTAGTTGAAGCGTGATGGTCATTTTTCTTGTTGCACCTTTATCAATGTATTACAATGACTCTTTGCCTAATGACTGAGACTAGATTCAACATAAACACGCATATTGAAATCCGAACTCTTGCAGTGAAATAAGATGCTATATTTCCAATTTAGTAAAAACGTAAGACACAAGTTCCGTGCATATGAGACGAGTTTTCGGAAAAAATCTTCATCGGGTACATTAAAGAACAATACTTTTTGGAAAGTTAAAAATATATAAGAAAAGTCTCGTCAAAACAGTAAAGTTAATGTTAACTTGAGTGTTAGTACTAATACATAATATATGAACTGGAAATTTACAGAAAAGTGTATTATTAAATCTAGGCGAATGGTACCATCGGCAACTAAATGATCACCAGCAGCGGTTTCGACCCAGTTGTTGTAAAATATATTATATAAACGGAAGTTGTGAAACTTTCTGCAAGAAACCAAAACAGTCTAAAGGCATATATTATTAGCGTACTTTTACACGAAAATCAAAAGTAAATTAAAATAGGAAAACAATCTAACTATCCACATTTCTGAAGATATGATAGAACTACATCTTTTTCCATTCGCATTGAAAAATAAAAATAACAACACTTTAAAGAAAGAGATTCTAGAAATGTAAATGATTTTTTTTGACAAGGTACATACAAATGTCTATACTAAACAAGAAAAATGGTTCTTCACATATTGCTATTAATATTTATATGCTTTCTTTCTAAGTGTTCCAATACAAATTGAATAAATAATTATTGCTGTTTAAGGAAGAATAAAACATGATAACATACATAAATAATGGTCTCAAAGCTAAATTTGATTTTTTTCCCCAACTAAATTATGCAAGACAGTGACATAATATGACATTTATGATAAAAAGATAATAATTAAGAAAGACAATAACCTTTTCAAAAAGTGTTTTCATATGAAATTGATATTGAAGGTATAATATAAAATCAATTGGCTCCATCCAATGCTTGTTTTCAAAATTCAGCCCTTACTCATCAAATAAGCGTGTGCCGAAATTTTTGAAACCAAAACATTTACTTTTTTTGTTTTTCTGTAAGATCAGTGCAGTTCATGATTCGCTTCCAATTAAATCAGTCCTTGTTTTAAATTTGGGATCGGCGATTGTTATCTACGTTTTAAAATTATTGAATGAAAAGCTTCAGATGACAGCTGGCATTAAATCTTTATACAAACAACGTTTTATAATTGCTTGTCTGTGAATATCAAACCGAGGCTTTGATTGTGACGTCACCGAATGTGTACTTACCATGAGCAACACGACGAGTACCACAGTTAGTGCAGGATCTACTTTCCCTTTTGAAGCACCTGAGTTCGGCCCCGTTTATTGGTTCATGTTGCTCACTCGGTCTAGTTTTTTATGTAGTGTTTTAAAACTGTTGTTTGTCTTTCCGTCTTATTATTTTGTAATGATTTTATTGGTCTCTCTTCGACTTATGAACGTTGATTATCCCATCAGTATTTTCCGCTTGTTTTTTTTTATATTGTGTTAAAACTTTATAACTTCCTCAGGCAGAATTACCCTTAGACGATTTTGACTGTTGTCTGCGAATGCCCATTTGAGTCTTATGACGATTTATATGTTTTTTTGCTTTCCAGACCTTTGATGCCGAGCATTATTCAAGTGAAGGTTATTCAAAAAATATGTGTAATGCACATGGAAATCGGTTTCATGCTCTTAAAAAACTTCATAATGTTTTATGTATTCATAGAATAGAGAATTGAAACGGGGAATGTGTCAAAGAATCAACAACCCGACCAAAGAGCAGAAAACAGCCCAAGGCCACCAATGGGTCTTCAACACAGATAGAAAATCACGCATCCGGATGCGTCCCCATAATGTATTACGAGGTACTTGTTACAGGTATTATCATTGTATAACGAAGTACTGTAGTTGATATCTTTGTATTACAAATTGTAAGCAGCCAGAATTGCTTAAATCTTCGTTACAGATTCTACCACTAGTGAATGAATTTTTGTTTTAACGATCATTTTGATCTTGACAGCATCTGAAAAGTCTGAATAATAAATTATTCAGTCATGTTAAGTCTTTCAGTCAATTTTCAGACTGCGGTAAATTCAGCACTGTTCAGAAAATTGGCTTGCAGTCAAATCAGTAGTGTTCAGTTTTTTTTTTTTTTATACAATTTAGTATGTAACGATTATCAGGTTGTCTGCATATTGTTATTATAAAATATCAGCTGCGAGTCTCAATATGAAACTTTTTGTCGAGTGAGCGCAGCGAACGAGTTCAAAAAGGCTTCATATTGTGTCGAGCAGCTGATATTTTACAATATCTATACTACTAAAATAACGAGGTCGAATTTGTTAACCGGCATGACGTGAAAGAATTCAACTTTATATATAACTAATATAGGACAATGGTGTTGTTTAAAAATTACTCCATTCCAGGCCCTTTTGTTTTCAAAATAATTAATATTACCAATAATTAACAATTTACGGGTCGAATCCGATACCGATACAATAGTATATGTCACATTTAGTTTCCGGTTGTAGTTACCTGTTACCTTCTGTTAATCCCTCCCCTATCAAGAGAACATGAGATTGAGAATGGAAATGGGGAATATGTCAAAAAGACAACAACCCGACCAAAGAGCAGAAAACAGCAGAAGACCACCAATGGGTCTTCAACGCAGCGAGAAAATCCCGCACCCGGAGGCGGGCCTCAGCTGTCAGAATAGGTAACAAAAGAAACTAAGCAAAATGACAATGATACATAAATTAACAAAGGACTACTAGCAGTAACTGACATGCCAGCTCCAGACCACAATTAAACTGATTGAAAGATTATGTCTTCATCATATGAAAATCAAGCACAATCCCTCCCGTCAGGGGTTTAGTATCATAATCATAAAATATATGAAAAGAACATAATCCGTATCATGCCAAGAACTGGTTTTAGAATTAATGTGTTTATTTCCGATGCAAAGACCCTTTGAGTGAATCAATATTAAAACCAAAATATGCAATCCTTAATGACCTGACAACAGTAGCATAACTATATCCCTTCTGAATAAGTGTGTTTAAAGGTTTGGTTAGCTTTTGAGGTGAATGCCGACATTTTGTGCTTTGTAAAGAATATTACCATAAAAGATTGGATGTGAAATACCTGCACGTATAAGATGTCTGCATGTTGATTTATATTTACGAATGGTGTCCTTGTACCGGTGATAAAATTTAGTAAATGTTTTGACTAGTTTGTGATATCGAAAACCCTGGTGTTATAATTTTCCAGTAATACAAGATTACTTTCGTTAAAATCAAATACGTTTTTAAATACACGAGCGAATCGAACAAGCTGAGCTATATAAACACCATAAGATAGTGACAAGGGAACGTCACCATCTAAAAATGGATAATTAACAATAGCAAATGAAAAATCATCTCTTTTATCATAAATTTTGGTATTAAGCTTTCCGTTAAAGATATAGATATCAAGATCCGGGAAAGGGCAGTGTTCATTGTTAGTATTAGCTTTATTTAAAGTCAGTTCGGCAGGATAAAATCTCTTTAGTGTACATACTGAAGTCGTCATTATTGAGAGCCAAAAAAAAAAAAAAAAATTGGAAACAACACGTTTAATAATTCCATGTGTCCGACGCGCTTTTCTGGATTTACCTTCATCAGGAACGCTCAATGCCAAACATTTGAAATCCGAGGGATGTATAAGTACCGAAACAGTTGAAGAGCTATATGACAAAAATACCTAAAACAAATAGCCAAATTCATCTAAGGTCAACTTTGCCGGAGGGAGTTGAAACCTTAGTTTCTTTATAATTTCAAAATTTATAAACGGACAAATTTAGAAAAGTTTGTTATAAATCATGTCAGTACCGAAGTACTGACTACTGAGCTGACGATACCCTCGGGGACTGATAGTCCACCAGCAGAGGAATCGACCCAGTGATGTAAAAAATTGGAAACAACACGTTTAATAATTTCATTCGTCCGAAGCGCTTTACTGGATTTACCTTCATCAGGAACGCTCAATGCCAAACATTTGAAATCCGAGGGATGTATAAGTACCGAAACAGTTGAAGAGCTATATGACAAAAATACCTAAAACAAATAGCTAAATTCATCTAAGGTCAACTTTGCCTGAGGGAGTTGAAACCTTAGTTTCTTTATAATTTCAAAATTTATAAACGGACAAATTTAGAAAAGTTTGTTATAAATCATGTCAGTACCGAAGTACTGACTACTGAGCTGACTATACCCTCGGGGACTGATAGTCCACCAGCAGAGGTATCGACCCAGTGATGTAAAAAATTGGAAACAACACGTTTAATAATTCCATGCGTCCGAAGCGCTTTTCTGGATTTACCTTCATCAGGATCGTATGTGATATGTCCGAGTCAAAGTTATTTAGGCCGGGTTAACGTATTTGACGTCACAAAGCCGTGATATGCAATTTCATGAAGAGCTGAGCAGAGTGATATAGACAATGGGAAAACTGATAAGGTTATGTACAGGGAAATAAAAACTACTGGACAGTCTGAACATAGACAGAACAGATCTTAATTGACTGCAAGCGAATTGTCTAAAAATAACCCAATAATTTATTATTATGCCTTTTAAGAGGTTATCAAATCAAAATGACTGTTTATAATCAAAATTGTTTTAATAATGTACACCATAATCGAAATGACGGTCGATATATGATTTAAAGAAGCATCGGTAATTAACTTTTATTTTATTTTGGACAACTTGGGAATATTACATTTGTCTAAAATGAAATTAAATGTATCGAAAAACACTGTTTATATTCTTTGCATACATTTTCTAAATTAAAAATTTCTTGGAAGTTTTCTGGTGTTATTCAAAATCATGATATTAGATTTGCATAGAACTTCTTTTTCAAATAATCACTTGTTCAATGATGGCCCCGAAACGTGAACAAGTCTTATATATTTGTGTGTTTGCAGGAGAAAAAAAGCCGTCTTTTGGATTTTGCAGATTGATAATCTTACGCTTTATTCGACGTTTCGGGGAATTTTTTTTAATTACAACTCTATTTTGATTGATGTATGCCCCAAAATCGAAATCAATGACCCCCAAGAATATTTCATATTATTAAGACGAAAAAAGAGAAGTATGAGGTGTAACGTTTTAAGATCATTGGATTGAAAAAAAAAAATAATAAAAAGTTTTCTAAATCTACATAATAACATCACAGTTGTTCATTATGATGTTAATCTGTTAGATATAAGTATTTATATTTTTGAATGATGTCTTGCATATTTTCTCTATAGCTTCAAACTAATTGCATTCACTGCAAAAATACAAAAACGTCCAAAAAAAGCCACATTTTTAAAAAGATTTAGTAAATAATGTTTAGATATGAGACAAAACCTTTCTAATTGTTCAACAAGATGTTTTATACCAGTAGAATAACCGATGACACGAGAACAATAGAAAAGGAACTCTTCTTATGAAAAAGTCAACAAAATCAATAGTAAAACAATGTCGGTAACGATACTGTTTAAAGTTGTTTCTAAACAACAATCGCAAATTTTTAAAGAAAGCATTTATTGAACTGTGTTATTAGAAATATACGTGCAAATATATGATGTTTTATTTTCATCATTTATCGAAAATATTTGCACTAGAAGCTTGTTAAACTAAAATTTTTGATAAGAAAAAGTCATGTACATACAAAATCTAAAGCTTAAAATGTTCGCATTGTTCCGCTTAGTTCGAAGTATGTTACAAATTCCCAGAATATACCCTTTTTCCACTTCTAAGTTTTCGAGTGAACCGGTCTGCTCATTGTCACGTGATTTTTCACTATAGATTGTTTTTTTTTTTCGTGAATATAACGATTTAAAAGTTGTGTCAGTGTACTAAACTTAAGTCATCTAAGCACTTTTTTTATATTTATTACGAGCCCATAATGTATAATCGATAGAAAAAAAAATCATTCAATGAGTGTTGATCGCAAACTTTAGTTTCTAATTTATTTTCGGTTTGTTGCCGAAGTTTACCGGATCATGACATTGATAAACAATCGACACAAAATCACGGAGCACGTGTAAAAAATAAGTGAGTTTATAGAGCGATGTTAATCTTGAATCTTGTCAATATTTTCTATACGTTTTCATTTGTAAATTAAAGTTTGCCATAACAGCTGTTAAATGATTTGATGTATTAAATTGTTCTTTCAGAATCAATTAACACTATTTACCTTCCAGTGCACATTTGTTTACGTTTCTTTTTATAACAGTTTTTCCCTCGCACTTGCGCTGTGCGGTTGTCGAGTTTTAACGTTCACTGCATATAGAAAAGGTATCAGCGAATTCGAGTTTCATATGATTTTAAAAATTTAAAGATCAATATTTTTACAAAGTTAGTTATCAGTTAAACGATTTTTACTATTTTTTTTAATTTTTAAGAATAGGTAGCCTCTATTTATGTACATGAATATGCGGTCTTCTCTATGTATTTGCATTCAATGTTTACATCGGGATAAGGTCTGTTTGAATTTGCTTAATAACTGAATTTCAAAAGTGTTTATCTTTGCTGCGTATCAATCGTATCTTTTGGTTTTGTTTCATGAACTTCTCTGATCTAGCTGCATACATATACGGATAATTGACTAGTTTTTAGTGAGGTGTACAGCCAGTAGAAAAATAAATTAGGTTTGGTACGTAAGAAATTTACTCGCATAGCAATATTTTACACCAAATTTACACCAAACTCCCATAGCCTGCTTTTCTCATCGTTTGTTAAATTAAGAGACACATAATAACATGATATTGTGATTTTGTGTTTATGTCAATTTATTTTTATTATTACTATTTACCAGAACGTTTTCTAGTGCATTTATCGTCCAAACATTGTAGAGATCCAGTTTTCAGTGTTTACAAGGGAGTTAATTTTTGTCACCAGATTGTCCACTGATACGAGGTTGTTAATGTTGGTAAACAAATCTTTGTGTGTAAAACCTTGCTTGCCTCAAGTGTCTACATGATATCATTCTATTCATTAAGCAAAAGAACACACAGAAAATTGATAATTTTTTATTTCATGGGCTAGATAAAGCTTCTGTCATATCAATTTATTTGTCTGACAACAACATAATTGGTTTTAAGAAAAACTGTTATATGGACAGGTTTTGTAGAAATAAGGATATAAGGATGACTTAAAAAACATCACCAACATTAGATTTAAACTATACACGTATGCACATATTTTAAAAACTTGTTTTCATCAATACAAGTAAACAGATAAACTCTTAAATTAATTACTTCCGCAATTTTCATTTATAGCTTAAAGGTATAAATTCTATGCAAAATCGTAAAGAAATTAGGGACATATAATGACATTTTTAACTCATACTTTTTCAAAATAGAAATAAAAAGATAGGACATTGCGCTTGTTTTAAGTCATAAACGGTGCAAAATTCACATATTTCGTAAGAATCATAAACGGAAAAAGCGCTATTAGTTGACAAGAAAGAAAACTATAGGATATTATTTGAAATAAAATTTTAGTAGATGACTACAAAAACTATTTTCAGAAAAAACCGGTCACAGTATTTGTTTTCTTTCTACGTAACAAAAAAGATAAATGTACATACTTTGTAAAAAACAATCAAACAAAAAGTAACTGAGACTGACATCATCAAAATGCTTTAATTTTTATTGACAACAGATTTGTTACGTTTGGAGGACGTGTTTTTAAAAAAAAAAAAAAAAAAAAATCCGCATTCTAATGGGAATCTACTTGTCGACTTGTTCCTTTATTTATATAAGACAGACTTCAAACAGGAGCTTCTCGGGATTAATAAAAAAGTTATCTTAATTCTTTAACTTCATGTTTCGATATATAGATGATGTTCTCCACTTAACAATTCAAAGTTTGGTGACTATGTTGAACGCATTTATCCCATATCAGTCCGTTGATTGATAGTGTTCGATTTTGTCGGTTTTTATGAACTTCCCTTTTTTGAAATTGCCTACGAGTTCGATACTTTTGTTATACTTTTTATAGACCTTGAAATAAAAATACCACCTATACCGTTAAGTCTGTCTCATATTTTGACTTATATCTAGAAATTGACAGTGGAGATCAAAACTTACGCTAAAAAGGGATTATTTCCGCCTTCCAATTGTGAACTTTCCGTTTCTATGTAGCAACATTCCAGCAGCGCCAGCATATGACATATATATCTCTCAGTTGATACGATATTGCAAAACTTGCGTTTTCTATCATGATTCCCTTGACAGAGGGTTGCTGCTTACAAGGAAAACATTGGACCAAGGGTTTTAACTGGTACAGTTGAAATCATCCTTAAAGGTTTACGGACGTCATCACGAGTTGGTTGACCGTTATAGGATAACTGTGTCACAGATGACCACGGATATGTTCCAATTGTGGTAACCACCATCCCGTCCTTTTGGTAGATTGTGGTATCACCGAATGAGAACTCATTACCGAATTTGAGCTTGAGCAACACGACGGTGCCACTCATGGATCACAAGAGATCACCTAAGTTTTATATGTGGTTCGTGATGCTCAGTCTTTAGTTTTCTATGTAGTTTTTGTGGAATTGTTTGTCTTTTCGTCGACTTTCGTTTTTGCGTTGTCACTTTATCTGGGGTAATGAGTTTTGAATGACCCCTTGTTATTTCCCGCCTGTTTTTCGTCTGATTTAATTCTTTAAATCAATCATTTCCTTTATTGGCAAAAAAGTATTATAACCATAATTTTGAATTAAAGATATTTATAATTTGAATGAAAAGTTCCACAAATAGATACCATGATGGTATTTACAAAATAGTGTATTTTCATGGTGATATTAACTCTTGTGTACTAGTAGATGAGAACTTAATCGTATGTTGTTACTCGGTAAGCTTCAAGTGCAGTGTTGGGTCCATGCTTTTCCACAGGACATATTATACGTAGTGCAAAGTGAGTACATTCGCAATTCAGTATATAAAATATATAAGCGATGCATAATCTTTAATAATCTTATTGGACTTTCATGTTCACACGAATGCAGTGTGCCTTAGGCCACTCATATTGCGTTTGTTTTATACATATAAGTTATTCATGTGAACTTTTTATCAATCGATATCTTCAAAATGATCTTCTCAGTCACGTCCGCAAAATTCTGCATCTTTTACGAAGCTTTTGTTTATTCAACATTGAAAAGTATAAACAACCGTCATTATCTGTTATCAATAAGGAATTAGAAAATATCTTGAGCAGTTTTTTCTGTATAATTTCCTATGTCTTTGTTTTAGGACACATGACTAGAAAATCAGCTGATGTCAAGGACATAGTTATTCTGATGAAAGACAAAAATATAAATATCATAGTCTCGAAACACACAAGTAAAAACCTTGAATGGCCCAAAGATATATATCAAATTATCTTGAATAAGATCCTTTTATGTGAGAATCTACAATGTGTTAGAGTTTGTTAGTTACTTTCCAACCTTTGATTTTCAGAATTTCTGTTCGTCATAATTTTCTTTTGGTTAGGATAGTTTGTTGTCATTGCTTCATTTATATACCGTCATCTCTTAGTCAATGTGAATTAAATATAGCATTGGTAATTGATAATGGATCCTCGTTTCGTTTGTCAGATGTTATATATGCATTTTAGTAATATCTAGTGCATTTCCCTTAAAACTTTCTGTTTTAACATTATAATATAAGAATGATGACCTGACGACTAAATTTACATGGTTGCTTGTAGTTTTCTGTTGACACTGGTGTCCAATATGATTTGAGTATTTTACCGGAAGTTACTTGCAATTGACCAATTTGAAAAAATCATGAGAGACATAAAATAAAAGTAAGTACCATAACTCCAAATTTTGTCTGATTGATAGATTAGATGCAAGATTGACGCCACTGTCAATACTTCTTTGAAACTGACATGATTTATAATAAACCTTTCTAAAATTACAAATATTGAAATTATAAAGAAACTAAGGTTTCAACTCCCTCAGGTTGTTTTAGGTCATTTTTTGTCATATTGCTCTTCAATTGTTTCTGTTCTCATATATTCTTTGCTTGCAAATATTCGGCTTTGAGCGTTCCCGATGACGGTAAATCCAGAAAATCCATGCGATTATCAGGCCAAATAATGGTACATAAGTTTACACTCATACACGGAGAAATCACAATTCATTTTCTTCTACAACTGCCAAGCAATCTAAAGTAATCGTGTTAAATGATAAATAAATTCTACAAACTCAAATTTAATATTAAGATTAGTACATTTTCCAAAACTTTCTTTTGTCTGCAAAGCTACGATTGTTTTTAAGAGTAGTTAACGGTTTTGATATCCTGTAAAAACAATTATTTGTCTTAAGTTAAATATTCGGAATATTGCATTAGATTAATGAAATTGGCGAGACTGAAAGCGTAAATAACTTGATTCGATAATGAACTAAGTTATTCATTTAGATAAACACAGAGAGAAAAAATGGTTCAGAACGTCATCACTACTTATAATTTGTTGAACTTTTGAAGAACAGTTTTAAAAAAATTAAATCCAAATAAGAAAATACCAAGGGCGATATTAAAAGCTATAAGTCGTAGAAAACTAACAACAGCATGATTAACTGTAAATTACGATAAGATAAACATCCGTCTACAAAACACTGAAAGTTGAGAAACACAAATTTTACCAGAAACTGGTGTGATCTAGATTGGTGAAAGTCCCTGTCCATTGAAATCACTGAATGTGTTGTTCATGACAACAAAATTACGCCAAAAATAGCGTTCCAACGTGTGACAAACGAGCAAAAAGAGGACAGAATTGTGGTTACGACAAAGTGGACATATCTGTGGTCACCTATGGCACATATTCCACAAAGGACAATAAATGATGATGGTGTCCGAAAGAGAGGACTTCAACTCTCCTATTAATGATCATTATTTTAATAATTTCCATGTAGGAAGCAATCCTTTTTAAATGAAATCCTTATAGGAAGTTCAAGCATTGAACTATCATATCAACCTAAAGATATATTAACTCCATATGTATGTGCTGCTTAAATGTTGATACATAAAATAGTAAATTCACAGAGGAAAACGTTATTTTTCTTTCTCTAAAATAATATTCTCAACCTACTTTCTGTTCGTCTATTTCAAAAGTACAAATCAAGTTATAAAATCAGATTTAACTGTATCTATGATATTCAAATTACATGGGGATGATGCGATCAATACTATCAAGTGACTTGATTTTTTGAATAAGACAATAAATACTATTATACTGACCGTAAAATTTAAGTAAAAGAAAAAGTCGAAGAAAGACAATCAACACCACGATCAAAAGAAAGAAAAACGGAGAGAAAAACAAGAACATACAAATTTACAAAGAAAGCTGAAGATTGAGCTACAGATTCACCGGATTGGTAAGCAGTTGTTGCTCTAAAAGCACCATAACTTCAAAATGTGGCTGATTGATTGATAAGATGCAGGCATGACGCCTCTGTAAATACTTCTGTGAAAACGATCTTCTCGATAGACTCTACATTTTCAGTAGAAATATTTTCAACTGCAAAACTAAGATTTTTAAAAAAATAGTTAACAGCTTTGATATCCTGTAAAAACAATCATTTGTTTAATGTTAAACATTCGGAATATTGCATTAGATTAATGAAATTCGCGAGACTGAAAGCGTTAATAATTTGATTCGATTATGAACTAAATTATTAATTTAAAGAAACTTAGAGAAATAAGAAATAAATGGTTCTTATCGTCATCACTACTTACAATTTGTTGAACTTTTGAAGAACCGTTTCATGAAAAAAGAAAAAACCAAGGGCGATATTAAATTCCATAAGTCGTAGAAAAACAGACAACAACATGATTGAATGTAAATTATAATGAGATACACATCCGTCTACAAAACACTGTTCAGAATACTGAAAATTGAGAAACACAATTTCCACCAGAAACCGGTTTGAACCAGATTGGAAAAAGTCTCTGCCCATTTATTTCACTCAACGTGTTGCTCATGACAACAAACATAACGCCGAAAAATAGCGTTCAGACGTGTCATAATCGAGCAAAAGAGGACAGCATTGTTTTTTACGACAAATGGCACATATTTGTGGTCACCTATGGCACATATTCCACAAAGGACAATTAATGATAATGGTGTCCAAAAGAGAGGGCTTTAACTCTCCCATTAAGGGTCCTTATTTCAGTAGTTTCCATGTAGGAAAAAGTAAAATAAAAAAGATACCGAACTCAAAAAAAAAAAAAAAAAATCAAAACGGAAAGTCCTTTAGCAAATGGCAAAATCAAAAGCTCAAACACATCAAACTAATAGAAAACAACTGTCATATTCCTGACTGTGTAAAGGCATTTCCTTATGTAGAAAATGGTGGATTAAACCTTAGGAAACAATCCTTTAAAAATGAAATCATGATAGGAAGTGCAAGCTTTGAACTATCGTATCAACCTAAATATATAGTAACTCCATATTTAAGTGCTGCTAAAATGTTGATTAATAAAATAGTAAATTAACATTGGCAAAATCAAAGTTTTAATTTTTCTCTAAAATAAAATTCTCAACTTACTCTCTGGTCATCATTATCAAAGTACAAATCAAGATATAAAATCAGATTATGTATCTATGATATTCAAGTTACATGGAATAATGTGATCAAATTATCAAGTGACTTGATTTTTGAATAAGACGATAACATCTATTCAACTGACAGTAAAGTTTAAGTAAACTCATCGTTGATGCCAGGCTTAAAAGTGTGTACGCCAGACGCGCGTTTCCTATAAAAAAGATTCACCAGTCATACTCGAATAAAAAAAGATAAGAAAGGTCAAATAAAGTACGAAGTTAAAAAGCATTGAGAATGTTGCTAGGTTATTTTTATTCTTCTTTAGATGCCCTGTATGAAGTAACCTAATAAAAAGGGATAAGTTGATGAAGAGCACTGTTACTTTCCATAGAAATACATACTGTCTGTTGACAAACATGTCCATTAAACGTAAAAATGAATTTTGCCAATAAATATATCAGTACATCTTAATGTTAGTTAACCGAAAATTTTAAATCAATATATGTTTTTTTCCCAATCTTAAATAAGATATTTGTTTTCAAAAAGAAAAGTTAATATCAATGGAGCAACAAAAAAAAAACTATAAGTCGAAGAAAGACAGACACACCACGATCAAAACTAAAAATACGGAGAAAAAAAACAAGAACAAACAAACTTGTGTCTTTTTATGTTGTAATGTTACGCTACTGTTTCAGGTAAGGGTGAAGGTTGGCGCCTGTTTATACGTTTAAACCCGCTGCATTTGTATGCACCTGTCCTTAGTCTGGAGCCTGTTGTTCAGTGGTCGTTGTTTGTTGATGTGGTTCATAAGTGTTTCTTGTTTCTTGTTTTTTATATAGATAAGGCCGTTAGTTTTCCTGTTTGAATTGTTTTACACTAGTCATTATGGGGCCCTTTATAGCTTGCTGTTCGGTCTGAGCCAAGACTCCGTGTTGAAGGCCGTACTTTGACCTATAATTGTTTACTTTTTACACATTGTGACTTGGATGGAGAGCTGTCTCATTGGCACTCATACCACATCTTCCTATTTATATGTACAAAGAAATCGGAAGATTGAACAACATGAACCCCCTTTGAAACCTGGGATGAACTTAGATACACTGCACGAGTAGGCAATGCTTCCTCCATTAGAAGCAAAGTTCTATTGCTGATGACAAGAAAAAATCAGTTAGTAAGTATTATTCGTTGATGTCATAAAAGAGGAGAGAAGGGCTTAAATTTCAAAGTATGACTAATATTGTTATATTCATAATAATTGTTGTTAATTTGAACTTTATTTTTATAAGATTTTGATTTTATTGCCAAAGACTGTGATGTATTCCCAAGAACATATGTTCTTAAATCTTTATAATATTTGGAATTCTAATTGGTCTTTTATCATCCAAGACCGTGATGTATTCCAGAGAACGTTTGTTGAAGTAGAATCGTCCAATGACCCTGTTATAAAATTGGGGCAGGCACCCGGAACATGTTGCCTAGTTAATATAAAATAACATGTGATATGGCTGGCTATATATGCTTATTAATGCAAACTAATCGAAATGTTTAATTCTGAACTTTATAAGGTTTCCTTAACTGAATTTGTCTTTATGAGTCACATTGGAACACATGTTTGAATCTTTTATTATCTTATATCTCATTTTCATATTCATGAATGCTCATTTGTATATTTACCAAGACTTATTTGCATCTTCAACAAATTAAATATATTGATATTATATTCAAATTTTGAAGAAGAATTTCTGAAATTTTCCCCTTAATTGAAAATGGAAGTGCACTCAAAAATAAACAAAATGAGGATAATTTCGGGTTTCTAGGATAACTGAAGTTCCGAAGTAGGAAAACTTTGACTAGAATTATCCAAAGGCCCGAAATATCGAGCCTAAATCCATCAATTGGAAACACAACTTCCAAATACTGATGGATTCAGTCGAGGATTATGCCAGGCTATGGGTAAACGCGAGAAAGAAGACGTAGATAGTCTTTTCAAATGGATTAAAGCTGTGAGGTCGTTGATACAAATCAGAATAAAAAACTGAATGGGTCTATGAATACCAATGCTATTGATTATAGGGCTTGTATTTCCTATCATGATTTCCTTGATAGAGGGTTGCTGCTCACAAGGAAGATATTAAACCAAGAGTTGCAAGTGGTGAAGTTGAAGTCATTCCTTCGTAAATTTTACGGACGCCATCACGAGTTGGTTCACCTTTATGGAATATCCGTTTAACAGATGATAGCGGATATGTTCCAATTGTAGTAACTACAAACCCGTCCCCCTTTTCCCGAGTGTGACCTACCGAATTAGACTTATTACCGGTTTTGTACTATCATGAGCAACACGCAGGTGCCACATGTGGAGCAGAATCTGTTTACCCTTCCGGAGCAGCTGAGATCACCCCTAGTATTTGGTGGGGTTCGTGTTGCTCAGTCTTTAGTTTTCTATGTTGTGCTTTGTGTATTGGTGTTTGTCTGTTGGTATTATTCTGTTTTAGCCATGGCGTTGTCAATTTAATTTTGACTTATGAGTTTGAATGTCCCTTTGGTATCTTTCGCTTCTCTTTTATACATCATTATAATTATATATTCCATTCACTAAACTGATTATGCAAGAAATAGCAAACAACAAAATATTGGTCACATATCGCGTTTTTAGTTTGACCGATGAATTGGAAAATACTTCTAATTCTGTTACCCACAGTTGAATTTGTTGCAGTCATATGTAATGTAAAAAAACAAACGTAATTTTATTGAGGACATCATTATTCGACTTTGATTGTCAAATAAGTAACACTAACCTATTTTTTATTCAACGCATCTAACCTTCAAAAAAAGGAAAAGCGACAAAGTAACGGTATAATGGAATTCTATATGACTGTCAAGTGAGAGGTTTAGCTAGCTTTAAAACCAGGTTTAATCCACCATTTTCTACATTAGGAAACGTCTGTACCAAGTCAGGAATATGACAGTTGTTTGATGGGTTTGAGCTTTTGCCATTTAATAAAGGACTTTCCGTTTTGACTTTTTCCTGGGATTTTGGTATTTTTGTTGTTTTACTTTTTACCCATACGTTATTCAACATGTTTCTGTTCTTTTTGGGTTTAAAGAAAATCGGTGAGTTCCGTATTTAAACTCTATTCAATATGTATGACAACATTTTTCAGTTCTTTGGGTTAAGTAGAAAATCTGTTACAGCTCCGTATTTGACTATGTATCTGTTCTCTATCCTATATGTGCGACAATAATGTCAGTTAATAAATGTTGTTACCCATTCATTATTCAACATTTTTCTGTTCTTTTGGCTTAATAGTAAAATCGGTTACAGCTCCGTATTTGACTGTATCTATCTCACCTCTATCCTATATGTGCGACAATAATGTCAGTTAATAAATTTTGTCTGTGTCAACTACCGATCAAGTGAAATGGCTAATATAATGCACTTTAGCTAATAGTACTTCGTGCTAGTCGATAACATTATGTAATATGTTGTGCAACACCTCACTCTGCATGTAAGAACTTAAATGGGAATAAATTGCAACCTACAGCTATTCTTCAGTATGAATAAAGTAATATACGCCAGAAAGCATTGGTTTTCGTGAGGATTAAATTTTCCATAATATGTTTTGTCTTGTTCGACCGATAAATCTAGGAGATGGTAGTGGTGACGTTCTGGTTTAAAAATTATATATCTATCTAATTCGGGAAGTCAATGTCATTTAACCAAAACAAGAAACACCCACATGTGTGTCTTTGCACACCAATCTGTAATATATAATATCATTAATTCTTTTTACAATAGTATTGACTTAGGTCAAGTGAACTTGAATTGAAAAACTAAGGTTTCAACCCTGTCAGGCAAAGTTGACCTTACATGGATTAAGCTATTATTTAAGGTCCGATTTTGGTCTTACAGCTCTTCAAATGTTTCTTATACATCCTTGGCTTTCAAATATTCGGCTTTGGGCGTTTCTGATGAAGGTAAATCCAAAAAAGCGCTTCGAATGCATGAAATTTATAAAGTGTTGTGTATGTCCTTTTTTTGTCATACAGCTCTTCAAATGTTTCTTACACATCCTTGGCTTTCAAATATTCAGTTTTGAGCGTTCCTGATGAAGGTAAATCCAGAAAAGCGCTTCTAGTCCAGCTGATTCGTGCATATTTTAAGAAGAATTGTGGGTTTGATGATAAAAGCATGAAATTTGCACAATAGTAGATATATATTTGATAGTCAATCTAAGCTATGGACCCACTCTGAAAAATCCAATATAGCGAAAATTTCAAGATGCCTGCCAAACAGTCTGAATTTCACAACCATGTCTAATTAAAAGCAAATAATATTCAAACCAAATTTTTAAAACATATAAAAAGTAATCCAACGTTTCTAGTAAGTCATAGCGTTATATAAGACTTATTTTTTCAAAATGGCGGAAAATTTCAAAATGGCCATCAAAAAGTGAAAATGAACAAAACTAAGACAAGGCTTTGCTTATATTCTATCAAATTGCATTTTGCAGTTCATACAATATTCTAGGGATTGTATGTCCATGATACATGGATGCTGCTTGCATCGTAAATTTTACGGACGCCATCACGAGTTGGTTGACCGTTATGGAATAACCGTTTCACAGATGATATCGGATATGTTCCTTATGTCGTAACTACAATACCCTTCCCTTTTCACGAATGTGACTTACCGAATTAGACTATTTACCGGATTTGTAATAACATAAGCAACACGACGGGTGCCACATGTGGAGCAGGATCTGCTTACCCTTCCGGAGCACCTGAGATCACCCCCAGTTTTTGGTGGGGTTCGTGTCGCTTAGTCTTTGGTTTTCTATGTTGTGTCATCTGTACTATTATTTGTCTGTTTGTCTTTTTATTTTTGGCCATGGCGTTGTCAGTTTGTTTTCGATCTATGAGTTTGACTGTCCCTCTGGTATCTTTCGTCCCTCTCTTGCAAAACAATTTAAACAAAGATCCTATAATTGGAAACATTCGAACGTTTTCAGGACGCCATCAGGATTTGTTTGACCATTAGGTACCATCTGAGTCACACATGATAATTTATATGTTTTACTTCTCTTTGCCACAATCCTTTCTTTTTCCTCGATTGTGGAGACATCAAGATGATCAATTAAAACGACTTATGACCAAATTTCTACTTGCAAACGGTAATCATGGTAGCATCATGAGTGCTTCAAGTTAGCCAGAAACTACACACCCTTCGGGAACACCTACGAATACCCCTAGTTTTAATGAAAACGGACTTGTGTTGTTTATGTTTTCAATGTTGTTTTATTTGCTCTTTGTCTTTCAATGTCTGTGTTGTCAAACAGTGAAAGTATTGTTTATCCATCGTACAGGCATGGGAAACCTTATTTCATTTCAAACGTTCACATTCGGTCAAGTTTTGTATAATTTACATGTACCAATGGTTTTTACATGTTTTAAATTTTGTGATCTAAGGGTTAGAAAGAAAGGACACATTTATGAATCAACTATTATATGATATATGCCTAATTACTGGATATGACTCAATAATCTGTTTAAACAAGAGCACCTAGGCAGGTGTCACTTGTTGAACAGGAACTGCTGACCCTTTTTGGGCACCTTAAATCATCCCCGGCTTTTAGTTGGGTTGGTGTTGCTCAAGTTTTAGATTTGTGTGTAGTGATTTCTTGACCGCTGTTAGTTCTTTTTGTGGGTTTTTTTTCCATTTTCTTATCTGGTTTTGTTTTACTAATGATTTTTGAGTGCCTAAGTATCTTCTCCATCTTTTTCATCTTCTAAACAACAACATATTTTCAACAGCCCATTTAGTCTTTACATAACACAATTGTCCTCGCGCAACTTCATCTACCATGACATTCGTTTTATATCTGTCATCCACATTTTATTAGCTCATTGCAAAATGCTGATACATTTGTGATAAATGTCCATATGGCATATGCCATCCACAGTCACTCGAAGTAGCACTCTGGGTAAAAGGGCGAAACATGCCCCGACTTAAGCTTTCATATTCTTTGAGAATGTTGTGTGTTTGCTTTTAAACGTTCCTGATGTAGAACATCATCACGTTAAGTTATTTTAAAGGTGGATTGATATTTGTTAATTACTTTGGCCATTTCTAAACAAAACACCATTAAATGCTGTAGTTGTGCGATATTTATTGTCAATCTGATTGGCCTACCTTCTCCTTTTACAAGTGTGTAATTCTACGCATGGGCTTAATCTACATTCCCATTTTTAAATTGCGTTTGCAACACTTAAACTACTATAGTTAAATAACATGATATAGCGCACGGGTGCTGGAAGCCATGATTTGGAAGGAGAAATGCAATGAATCAATGAATAACCAGTATAAGGAAATCTTTATGCACCCAGATTGAGCATTCTCTTAATGATCTCACATCAACATGGCCAGTTCAATCTTTAATGTTACAGACCAGTTGTGGTTAAGTGGACTCTCAATTTCCCTCTTATTACTCCATTGTTACACAGTTCCCATCATGGTCTCGTTCCTCAGTAAAACTTGTGTCAGGATCTTTGCATAAGAATGAGAAGTACACCTGCTGTAACCTCATGGAAATGTTTTGTTCATAATGCATGAAAGCCTCTAAAACAGAATCTGCTGTTCATGATGTACTATGTTTCCTTGATTGAACACTTTTCAACCACTGTTTTCTAACCAATCACATAAAATTCTCAACGATACAATTTCTATATGAAGACTTAAAACAAAAATACTCTTTGTTCTGCTAGAATATGTTTGCTTACACTGTTTCGCTTTTGCAAAAGCAAAAAAAAAAAAAAAAAAAAGTGATAATTGATACATGTCTCGAAATAAAAAACAACACATTGTTGAATTAATATTGTATTCATGGAATGTCGAATCGTTGTGATAGATTTGATCTCTTCCTAAAATATTGGTCAATGCGGACTGATAAATAAAGGCGGATGACCATTTGTTTTGGCTCTACATTCGTGGACTGATTTCCAGACATATTTAATGTTTTCATTATCATCTGCTTCAAGCCATCTGTGTGAGCTTTTTGTTAACTTACTTATATGGCAGTTGTTATCATACAGTCCGTTTCTATGTATGTTGGCGTTTGATTTTGTTGTAGTTCAGTGTTTCTGTTGTTCCGTTGTTTTTCTCTTATAGTTGATGTGTTTCCCTCGGTTTTAGTTTGTTACCCAGATATGTTTTTGCTCAATCGAATTATGACTATTGAACAGCGGTATACTACTGTTGCCTTTATTTATACCATGTAAGGATAGATTGCACAATTGACTAATTGTACCAGGTTAGCATACATGTATTTCTGGTTAGACAATTGACAGAGTGCATGTCCATAAATCGGTAATTATAAGATTTAAGTATGAAACGCACTGTTATATTTAGTTAGTATTAAGTATATACATCGTATCTTATTCTATAGTAATATATATATATATTATATACTAAGTTAGAGCAACAATACGAACAGTTGTGCTGGCGCATAATATTTAGGGAAAAGTACAAGAGATTATTAGGGAAATGCATCTATTTCAAAGCATAAGGTTATGACGAATTTGCCAAGTAAGACTTAGAAGATGCTGAATATAACGATTCTTTGGCCGTCGTTGAACTCTTGTTGTTGTCAATTTTGTCCACGGCTGCTGTTGTAAAACCACCAGTATTCGAGAGAGGAACCACATATTCAATGTTGAATGTTTCAAAGATGGAATCTTCTAGTACTGTAATACATGAATAATTCGATCATTCATAAACAAAAAACGTAAACTGTACATTTTGGTCATTTATGACCTCCTTTTATGTTCCTAGCATTCATAAGAAGACCTATATACATTAAGAGATGGGTTTAGTTCAGTTGCAAATAATATTTAAAAGAAGAATAGAGAAAAACAAACAGAAGTACTATGTCCTCTTCCAATTGATCATAAAGAAAACTGTTCGAATCGAGAAGTATACATTCTAGTTAAGGCTAGCTTAAATATTGGAATAACGCCAGTGTCTATACGTGATCCCACGTTGTTGACTACTGTTCTGCAAGAATGGTACCGCAGTTACGATTTTCTATACTTTCCTCACAAATGTTTAGATGGATGTCTTTAGTATATAAATATAGCATGCACTTGGTTTTATAGGGCACTTAGTTTTACTGCAGGTAAGTCAAATAAAACAATTTGTAACCTTCTATAATGGATATTTGTTCATTTTGATATCTTATTGCGGCCATCTTGGAAAAAAAGCGCCATATTGAAATTTCAATTTGGGTCCATAGCTTATTTTGTTGGAAGCACCTAGCACTAACAAAATGACAAATTTGAACTACAATAAGGGATATTTGTTGATTTTGATATTTTGTGGCGGCCATTTTGGAAAAAGCCGCCATATTAAAATTTCAAGGTGGGTTCACAGCAACCAGCACTACTGCCATGCCAAATTTGACCTTAAATGTGACCTTATATAAGTGATATGTGTTGATTTTGATATTTTATGGTGGCCATCTTCTGAATAGCCGCCATATTGAAATTTCAAGGTTGGTCCATAGCTAATATTGCTTGAAACACCCAAAACTGCTACCATATCATATTTGGTGCGTTTATCATCAAACCCACAATTTTTTCATCAATCGCCGTACTATTCGAACGCATGAAATTTATAAAGTGTTGTTTTTACATTTTTTACGATACCGCTGCTGGTGGACTATCAGTCCCCGAGAGTATCATCAGATCAGTAGTCAGTACTTCAGTACCGGCGTGATTTATAACAAACCTTTCTTAAATTGTCTGTTTATAAATTTAAAAATTGTTAAGAAACTAAGGTTTCAACCCCCTCAGGCAAAGTTGACCTCAAATGTATTTGGCTATTATTTTCGGTCCTTTTTGATCATACCGTTTTTTAACTGTCTCGGTTCTTATACATCTTTAGCTTTCAAATATTCGGATTTCAACGTTCCTGATGAAGGTAAATCCAGAAAAGGACTTTGAACGTATGAAATTTATAAAGTGTTAGAACACACACGAAACATCTTCAAACCTAGTGAAAGATGTATGATTAGAAGAACACATCATTTTTAAAGAAAAATCATCAAAGATACCAGTTGTTGGCATGACACGGGTTATGCTCTTCTCATATATTTTATGATGGTATGATACTAAACCCCTAACGGGAGGGATTGTGTCTGATATTCATATGATGAAGACATAATCTTTCAATCAGTTTAATTGAGGTCTGGAGCTGGCATGTCAGTTAACTGCTAGTAGTCTGTTGTTATTTATGTATTATTGTCATTTTGTTTATTTTCTTTTGTTACATCTTCTGACATCGGACTCGGACTTCTCTTTAACTGACTTTTAATGTGCGTATTGTTAAGCGTTTACTTTTCTACATTGGCTAGAGGTATAGGGGAGGTTGAGATCTCATAAACATGTTTAACCCGCCGCATTTTTGCGCCTATCCCAAGTCAGGAGCCTCTGGCCTTTGTTAGTCTTGTATTATTTTTACTTTTAGTTTCTTGTGTATAATTTGAGTTTAGTATGACGTCCATTATCACTGAACTAGTATATATATTTGTTTAGGGGCCAGCTTAAGGACGCCTCCGGGTGCGGGAATTTCTCGCTGCATTGAAGACCTATTGGTGACCTTCTGTTGTTGTCTGTTCTGTGGTCGGGTTGTTGTCTCTTTGACACATTCCCCATTTCCATTCTCAATTTTATTATAATTTTGTACTGCAAACATATTCGCATATTCGCATATCGTTGATATGCATACAAGGAGAAGTGGGTTATACGTCAATGAGCCAGCAACCCAAAAACATAAACAACCAAAAGACATCTACAGGGCAACATACAGCTTAAACAAAAGACAGGTAGCTACACAATATGTTGTCTTTCGTAGGTCTTTGTTTAGATGTTGTTTTAAGTTGCAATATTGTTCTGTAAGAGACTATTGCTGTTGTTGTAATGAGTACGCTTTATGGTGTGAGTGAGTAGAATACTTTATATATTGCAAATGTGAATAAGATAATAAGATTATGCTTCACAGATGTATATAGTATTGATGTATTACATGTTTATATACAGCAGAGGGATGTACATTTGAATTAAAGGAGATAAGGGATATGTCAACAATGTGTTCAATCCAGCCTGTATCTCCAGTCCATATCTTACTGTATGCCTATTTGTCAATTAAAGTTAACAATTTCTACCTCAAATAGTCAGCGTAGAAATGTTGTCACACCAATATCATCTCTAACCATATATCTAACATAATTTAGCTAAAATATGAACTAGAAGTGTTTAAACAAAGCCATATTTCCAAAAGTTGTATACATGAAGTTACCAGTCTATTGTATGACTTCACTAAAAGTTTTATAGAACTGACTGCTAACATCTGTTTTTTGCATAATTTCAAAGCACAGTTATTGTTTTCTATACAAAACACCTTTAAAATAATAAAATCATAGCATTTACAGGTTAAATTATGTTTTGTGACCCAGGGGGTAGGCATTTTCTGTTTTTTTTTGCCACTGGGGCCTCACATCTGCTGAATTATTCTGCTTTTTCTGTGAATATGGAATATTCAGTACATATTAAGGATAGAACACATAATTGTTAGTTTTATGGAGGTATTTTTGAATTTCAAGCTTGTATTTTTTATGCCGCAGTAAAAAAGAAAAACATTAAGGTGTTACGGCTTACTTTTGGGTTATCGACAGAACAAAAACATCCCAATAACAATATTCAGTAAGGATCTATGAGTTTCAGTGACTGCGAAGAGTAAACATAAGCACTTCTAAACAATTCAAATTACAAATATGCATACATTAGGAATTCATTTTGAATTTAGGCCTTTAAGTAAACTATAAAATTGAGAATGGAAATGGGGAATATGTCAAAGAGACAACAACCCGACCAAAGAGCAGATGTGCTGTAATCTGTGAATTTATGCTGAGTCATCATAGTTAAGGCCCAGGATTTTTTCAATCTTAATGAAATATTCATAAAACTTGCAATTGAGTTAATTTCATTTAAATCTCTTAGATAAACCAGATTTGTTGAAATTCTATATGTTCTCTTTTTTCACCCTATATAGGTTGCAATTCTGTAAATATAGACAATGCAATTTCCCATAGGAACTCCTTTTCCGGCTAAAACTGTGCCACTTTTACTATGAAGGTTCGTGAAAAATTATATCCCAGAACGGAAAGTAGATATGCAGTTCTATTTTATTCAAAGGTCAAAATATAGGGCTGTTCGGCATATTTTCAATATTTATATGCCCTGAACTTCTAAGAGTTTAAACTTATACTAAAATTCTATACTACCCCAACCTCTACTTTTGGACATCCTAAGAATTAAATTTTAGGCGCTACCATGTTTTTCTATACTAGTTACATTCCCAAGTTATGTCTCTATGAGATGAAACACAGAGATCATATCTGGGAACCAGTACGTTAACAAATTAACATATCTATGAATATTATATATTCCCCAAAAGAGGCGTGGCTTGTGAAACAGCTGTATTTACAAAGTGCAACGTATAATGACAAAAACTTATAAGATATGACAAATGACTAAAAATAGACAAACTACATTAACTTCAACGAGGTTTTTCTCGTTCCTTTTTGGAGTTCATGCAATTCCATCAATTTTTGTTTGTTGCATTGTCTATGAACATTGGTGAGCAACTGTTGCTTAATTTTGAACATTTGTCGATGTTCAATTAGTTTATTGAGACCTCAACGCTTTCCTCTCTCATAACATATATTTCAAATAATCAATACAGTAAAGGCACTTAAATCTAAAATAACGGTATAATAGACCAAAAATGCAAATAAAAACAAAACAATGATTCAAAATGTGCTCACACTAATTGAAAGCAAGCTTTAACTATTTAACCTGCCTGTATGAAATTATGCCTCCTTCACTCTACCTGCTAAAGTTAGAACGACATGATATACTAAATAGGTGGAACGTGTGCCGCTTTGTAGTCATTCAAAAAGAAAACTGCTGTAATCCCAAATGAAACATCCATTGACTAAGGGTACCAAGATGTTTTATACAGCTGTTATTTTATGAAGCAGCAACTGCTTCAATTGGAGTTTAAATTTAATATTTGAACAGAAATGAAAAGCAGTATATATTTATCCGAGGTGCGAATTTTTCAAACTACATGTTCACAATAACTTTTTGTTAGAAAACGGAGAAATAATTCATTGATAATTATTATTTGGGCTTCCAATATTATTTGTTTTCGAGCATATCGGATGACTTTTATTCGGTTATTCTAGAAACTCGTTTATACGCGTCTGAAGTACAAAATTATAAGACTGGTATCTTTGATGAGCTTATACATAAATGACTTTTCAAACATTTGATTCTGAGCAAAAAAATGATGATGGAAATCCAGAAAAAGTGTTTCGGTATATTTCACTTTGAACTAAGAAAGAACAGATGACAGCACACTAATGATTGGTTTCTTGGATGGACATTCATTGAAATTTACGGTTATGAAGTAAATACCTCACAGAAATCCATCGCCGTACAGAGTGTAACTGCAAACGCAACGATATATTGATAGAAAGAGTTACCATCATCCTAAAGCAAGGATCGAGCACTTATCGCATGATGATTTTTTGAAATGGTCTGTATAGATAGCGCGCAGTGAACAACTACATGTACTTAGTCCACTGGGCTACAATTGATTCAGTTTCTCTCATAGAAGCAGCGAATAAATACCACTGAAAACTTATGTGAGTCTGTGAGAAAAGAGAGCAGATACAAAGGGCAATCACAAACCATAAGTCGAAAAACAGCAGACAAAAATACGGCCGAAAATTAAAATCGGGGATAAAACGAGGTGCTCTTGTAGGGTCAACAGTTCCTACTCAACTGGTGACACCTGCTGTGCTACCCCTATTACAATACGCTGATGATTTATTCCATGTAATTATGCACAATGCACTAAAACACTGGTTAATGTCGCTTGCATAACCATAAGACATAACAAAAAGCATAAACAATGAGTAGAAATAACTTATCTTACCCTGAACTTGACAGAATGTGAATAACTTGCTCATCGGCGTCTTTGTCGATTTACTATCGACTACATCTTTTCTGTTGGCGTCTTTGCTAGATCTACTTGCCACGGTATTTTGTTTGAATTGTTTAGTCAGTTGTGTGGTATGTCTGTGATGTATGTTTACACAGTTTTGGCTGCTGGATCCCAATTATTGCCACATTAGCATATTAGGTCTATTTGGAGTGCTCACCCAATTTTGTCAATATAATGGAACTATTAACAACTGCCATACAAGTGGGAGGTTAAGCTACCTATTAAACCAGGTTCAAACCACCATTTTATTCGAAAAATGCCCGTACTAAGTAAGGAATACGACGTTTAATTTTGTCAGTTTTCATTGACTTCCCCTATTCGAATTTACCTTTAAGTTCGGTATTTTTGTTATACTTTTTTTTTCGTTTGTTTTTCATCCTGTAAAGATATGAGATAATTGATATTGGTTGTTAGGCAAATGAATTATAACATTCAATCAACAAAATAAAAAATAAATGTTAAATTAGCAGGTTTGTGGACGTTTTAAATTATTGGAATCCACAATGCTTTTCAATATAGAAATGGTAGCATACGCTATAAATTTAATACTTTGGGAGTCCATACGGCATATTTTGTTAATAGTGAACAAAAGGGTAAAACATGCTACACAGAGGAACAAGTGATCAGTATGCTAGAGTTTCTTATTGACAACATATTTGTTGAATTTGGAGGTAGACTTTTTCAACAAATTGTCGGCATTCCTATGGGAACGACCTGTGCACCTCTCCTTGCCTCCTCCAGAACTGGAAAATAAAGAAACAACAGACACATTTTATGATTTCGGGTTTATAAAGAGATGGAGTTCATTTCGATAGTGATATTTAGACAGATGGTTAATCTGAGGGATATTTTAGAGTAACGGTCGTCAATCTTAGGAATTGTTCGTGCCTTACTCTGAAATAGAATTTTGTATTATCGCATGTTTTAGTTTTGGGTCTTGAACTGGTCAATGATATTGAAAAACGTTTTCAGACATTGCTCTGGTTGGACCGAAAGTTAAACGGGTATAGAATTAATGCGATGTTTTTTGTTTTTTTTTACTGGATTGATTTTGTTCCCTAGTACATGGAATTACGAGGTTCATGTTCTAGTCTAACAAAGTCGGTGGGAACCGGTATGTTTATTTATTTTATCTCGGAAGGCGGGACGTCATGAACTTGATTGATTGAGGTTAGTTTTTGTTGGGTACAACTAGTGTACAGCTATTCATATTTTAAGTAAACGGACACCTCTAAAATTCTAGTATCATATTATTTTATTCAATTAGATAGCACTAAGGCCAAACCCTTCCTAGAATTGGTTAATTTACTATTGGTATTTTTCAGTGCAAATGTATCGTTTTATCTTAAAAGGGGAGGTTCGAAAATGTATTGAAATTCTAAAGAATTTAAGGATAAAATTTCACATGGAGATACCGCGATATTTATGTATTTATTGTTATAGTCTATTAAATATGAAACTGTTTTATGAATCTTGGTTATTTGTTATATGAGCAAATACATTGCTTGGCAAAATCGTCATATCTGGTCCTTTCTAGGTTTCTTATACCTGTCATTTATTGAATTTATTGTTTCTTTGTATTGTCAGTATGCTGTCCGAAGTCCTGGAGCGAAAGCACAGGCCGAACCCTCTCTACCAGTAACGTAAACGGCTGAGCTAGCGGGGTATAATGTCATGAGACAAATTGTGAAAGGAAAATCAGTTTACACACGAAAACCCGTTTACGTTGCAATATACCATCTCACTTGCATAAGGGATATATATTTTCCAACTCATTCGGTATTCAAAAGCTTGCAGCTGCTACTCAGACTTTATAAAACATCACCAGTCTGAACAGAAAGTTGAAGAACCAGGGTTATGTCAATGAACGTCTCCTCCTTTTTCTAAAAAAAAGTTCATCGGAAGATACCACAACCTTGTTGATAAATATTCCGTATCAACTTCATAAATATACATGACGGTCTTGAAGTATAGATTCTAGATACTAACGTTGTTTATCATCTTAATTACGTGTTAAAGTGTTCTTTTATTTGTCTTTGTAAGTTATTACTTTTACTGTTTAGTCCATTTCTGTTAATATCCTTTTGGCGTGGCTCGGTACTTATACATCCCGCCATTGTGTTATTGTGCTATGGTCATTTTTGTATTCTTGTCTTTCATTTTTGCTTATGTGCTTTGTCTATATGCCATTTTGTTTTTCTTTGTTGACATATTTGTTTGTTTTTATAGTGATTAAGATCATAACACAATATTGACTGCTCTACCACTTTTTTTTCTATTCTGTCTGTTTGTTTTGTTCACACATTGTGTCAATATAATGTAATTTTATCAATTTTCTTATTGGAAAAAGCATTTTATGGGCGTTCGTTGTAAGGCATGAGACCCTAGAATCTGTCAAAAATAATACGCATTGCTTTACAATTTCTCTTTTTTCGACGCACTCGTTCTTGTTCCTTCGTTCGAGTAACGAGAAATACCTTCAGTTTTGTAACCTCGCCTGCGACGAAAGTCGCGGAAAGCCAGACAAAGGGATTGCTTTTCCGGCGACAGCGACGACAGCGACAACAATTGTTAAGTTTTCTGCTTAAGTTAGTTTGAAAGGAACTACCTGTGATAGATCGTTGATATTTAATATAAAGTTGCATTACTATGATGTACTATCAGTACATATTAGTTTGACGACTATTTCGAGGCCCTGTCCCCTTGTTTATGATCTAGTGACTTTGAGTTAATTAGTAATTTTCACAGGTTAAGTTTTCTGCTTAGGTTAGTTTAATAGGATCTACTTCTGATAGATCAATGATAGTTTGTATGAATTTGCATTACTGGCTGTTCATATCAGTTTGAGGGCTATTTTGAGGCCCAGCCCTTAGGTCATGGTCCAGCCACTTTCAATTAATAAGCACTTTTTAATGTTAAGTTTTCTGCTTAAATCAATTTGATAGGAACAACTTGTGATAAGTTAATGATATTTTCTATAAAACTGCATTACTATCAGTACATATCAGTTTGACGACTATTTTGAGGCCGTTAGCCCTAGGTTATGATCCAGTGACTTTGAATTAATTAGCAATTTTCAATGTTAAGTTTTCTGCTGAAGTCAGTTTGATAAGAACTATTTGTGATAGATCAATGATATTTTCTATCAAGTTGCATTACTATCAGTACATATCAGTTTGACGACTATTTTGAGGCCCTGTCCCCTAGGACATGGTCCAGTGACTTTGAATTAATTAGCAATTTTCAACGTTAAGTTTTCTTCTTAAGTTAGATTTGATAGGAAAAATAGATAGGAACTACTTACAATAGACAACGATATTTTCTATAAATTACATTACTGTCTGTACATCCCAGTGTCTCGACCATGTATAGGCCCTGCCCTCAAGATCATGGTCCAGCGACTTTGAATTAATAAACAATGTTGCTGTCCATCAGATTGTCATTATGCCGACAGGCGAAACATATCTCTGTGTCAACAGTTTATTTTACCTTCATCTGTATCTTTTATGGATTTTTGAGATTTGGGCATCGGTAAACTATTGTTGATTCGAATTTAGCTTTTACGACTGTGTGATCGAGATACGCTCCTTATCAACAGAGACGCGAAAGATACCACAGGGACATTAAAACTCATAATTTGAAAATAAACTGACAACGCAATGGCAAAACCAGAAAACGACCATAAGACAAACAACAGTACACAAACACAACAACAAAACCAAAGACTGAGCAACACAAACCCCACCAAAAACCAGGGGTAATCTCAGGTGCTCCGGTAGGGTAGGCAGATTCTGTTCCACATGTGGCACCCGTCGTGATGTTCAGGTTTTCAACCCAATTATCGAAGAGGTGATTTTATAGAGGATTGAAATTTTGTCAACCGAATGTAAATGTAAATATAATATGAGTATGCGGGAAAACGTGATATTTTAACAATATGTTTTATGGTGTTATAAATATGTTGTAGATCTTTAACACTTTATAAAAATAATTGTGAGAACAATAAATTGTAATCAAAACATTTAAGGAAATATCAATAAGATCTGGAACCTTTATGATGATGGGAAGATACAAAGGAGAGAATCAGTATTATAAATCGAGTTAACGCAGAAAACACCATAGATATTACAAAAGGACGTGTTTTCCGGAAGGGTAAGCAATTTCTACTTAATTATAGGCACCAGTAAACACATTTGTAGACAAATGGAAAATCGTTTTAGTCCTACAAAAATTGAAAATGAGTCATTGGAATTCATTAAGTCAAAAACTTTATTATTTTAGCAACAATGTTCGTCGATTTTACGCTTGTGCAGGTTCACACTATATGGACTTCGTTGCCAGGGGTTTGCTCCTTTCATAAAAACTGCTCCAACAGAGTTATGCGGAAGAACGACTAAAATCAACACTACGTTTACGGTCACCATCACAAATAAGTTGACCGACACGATGTTTCGGTGTCTCAACTTACTAGCGACATGTTTTCGCGCTCTTAGATCTTTAGATCCCAATATTTTCGTCTGATTTGTAATCTTACCGATAGTGTCCTATTCCCGATTTTGACATTTTCGCTGAGTGTGGTTCGTATGGCGGGTAATGCATGCATAGCAGGAGACGCTTACCCTGTCGACGCACCGGTCTTGTTTTTTTCGTGCGATTCCCCATTTTTTCGTTTGCTACCTTGATTTGTATATTCATATTATAAACTTACCATAGATATCAAGCTTCAAGGTTTTACGCCAGACTCACGTTTCGACTACAAAAGATGCTCGAATAAATTTATGAGATGTAAATATCGGTAAACTACTGTTTGCCTCGAATTGTAAATGTCTACTCCATTTATCGACAAAGAAATGGGTGGTTTTTTGGTTTTGTAGGATTATGTTTGCTCAACACAAGTTTCCGTGTACTATCATACTATGAATTTGAATGTACATTTTTGTAGTTATAAATTTGATAACGACAGGAAATAGGTTATATAATATGTTTGTTACATATGTTTGTTACATAATAAAAAGTTATCTAATAATTGGTCGTTGAACTTAGGAGATTAGTTCTAAATTGTTAATGAAATGTACATAGAAAAAAAACACACATTATTCTGTAATATTTATCCATTTGTTTGTACATATTATTATATTTATTAAAATATGTTAACGAAATCATTCGAATGTTAGTAACTATGTGATAACAATATCGATGGCATGCTTAAAATTTCAGTGAAGGACAAAACACTTGGTAAAGGGCCAAACTGTCTAACTGCTCGTGTAGAAAGGTTCAAATTAGCCTTTATACTATTAACGCTGTCATTCAGGTTTAGAAAATTTTCAACGTAATGCTTCCTTCATTTCAAATCATTTTCTTTTGATAGTATAAACCAAGAAATATGCAAAAATGAAGTTCTTTAAATCCCACAAACAAATACAAATAAAGATACTTGAAAAGAAGCAGAAGATATTTTTCGTTCGTATGTCCGTACTTTGTATCCGCAATGCCTCCTAAACCAATAAATGGATTTTTATAATACTTTCATAAAATCCACAGTATACCTCTCATATAAATTGTTGATTCGACTGCTGATTGCTGTTCCCCAACCTAAGGAAAATTTCGATTATGCAATATATATATATAGAAAGCTGGGATATAATTAGTGAGTCAAGTTATGCTATCTATTATAATAACGCCCCTTGAGTATTGTTCTTTTTATGTTTGGGTTAATAGATTTTGGAAATTATATCAAATTGTATGTTTCATTGCTGGAGAGATGCTGTTTTTGGTAATAAAAACTTTCACTGTTATGTTTCTTGTTATGTCAAAGATATCATAAATGTCCTTACGCAATGAACAAGTTTTATCTAAAAAACTAAAAAACAAATTGTCGAAATGCGCGTCAGATGCAGTAAAATTTTAAAACCAGGTTTTCTGTGATCGGTCTTCACTGTTCCAGAAAAGCTTAGCATTTTGTATGGATCCTAATATTCCTGGACTATTCTACCCTTACGATAAATGGCATAGTATGTTTTTTCTGCAAGTTTTGATATCACAAAACGTCATAAAGATGGACATGTTCATATACTGATCAACTGTTATAAATTCATTAACTCATAGCCTAACATTTTCGTTGCCAGGTAAAAACAAAGACATACAGACCAATCTATGCTGACGATAGGGTAATTTAAGCCGATGAATGTAAACCAAATAATAACTATTATATAACGTCAAAATAATGCAATGTTTATCATATTAGGACCCAAGTATTATTACTCATGAGGTAAATTTTGAATAAAACCATTTGGTTAACATTTCATGTATTTTTTAGAATAGCATTTTAAAAATCATAAACTTTTACTGTCTGCTAAAATATAAACCTGTTAGATAGCAAAACCAGTTCGAATTCGATGAAATTCATTTTAAATTGGCAGAACATCAATGCTGCAGTGCTGCAGTGCCAAAAGGTAGAAATAAAAGCTTACATATAAGCGTATTAGCGTCAAAAATTTATATCACAGCTTTTTGTTTTTTTTTTTTTTCACATTATGCAAATAGAATATTAAACTTCGAACAAGTGCTACTTTTTAAACTCATGTTTAAAAAACATGTCATAGTACCCTTATTATGTCATTAATATGATTGTAAAAAACATGTAATACAAGACCTGTAGACTTTATGTCTTTATTTTAATTCTTTAGATATAGCATTGCGGGGTACACTTCGTTCCATCAGCGTGCGGATCTCATTTTACAGTTTTGAGGTAAATAACCGTTCAGGATTATTTAAATCTATTGTGACCTCAAAGAAAAAACATGTTTGCTTGATATCTATCGTTAAATTCCTCACATACCTTTAATCCTTTAACACATTTTACAATACTACATTGTTTTGTTTTACTCTAATGAGATGAATAGCATGTACTAGAAAATGATGCTTTCGGATTAATAGATACTAGTAAATGATGCTTTCGGATTAATAGATTCTGCTCGTCGCTATATAGCATTTCTGCACTGACGCAACTTTAAACAATAATCAACCAATCAATCAATTTCATATTCAGTTCAGTATTCCTTTTTACGGTATGTATGAAATGCTTTTTTAAGAAGATTGATTGATTGGTGTTTGCTTTATGCCGCCACAGCACAAATTTAAAAAAGATAACTGAAGCAGTCTAGTAATTGTAAGAATCTTTTCCTAACATTTCGGTGTAGATAATTCCAGCTATTAGCAACAGACTGGAAAAATCCAGTCGGTATTTATCCTTTACTTTTACGTTTACGGATAAGAGTGTAACCTTTGGAAGTTGGCATTTGTGTGATCATAAACCAGACATCAACAACAATGCGAATGGCGGAATTTATCAACATTTCCATCAACTGGATCATTCAATCCTTTCTATGCGATTACACATTATCGAAAATAAATATCATAAAACTAAGATGTCCTCTAACCATAACTCTCCTTATATAAAAGGAAGCTACTGTGTTCTAGAACTAAAAACTGCATCACCCTATGGCTGTAATGACAATATAGGTGGCATAGGTATTCTAACTAGTTCCTTCTTTCCTTAATTCCTTCCTTAATACGGTTAATGTGATATTGTCAACTCTGCTTCTCGGATAGACGCAACCATGGTCATTAACATTACACGTCACCTATTCAGCATGATTTTTCAATAAATCAGCACGAAGCCTTATTCAACACCACTTTTGAAACTAAAATATATGTACAAATCATAGAAACATCTGATACAAATCCCAATTTTAATCATAACCAATACAACATAACAACTATTATTTCGAACATTATCCATGACATATTTTTTAGACCTGTTAGCTGAGAAACCTTTACACTCCGTTCTAAATCTTCTCTTAGCCAACAAGGTCCTGATGCCAATAATTTAGGCATATTCCATGAATTTAAAATACATCCCTACATCTATGATCAGTCTGTCCCAATTATATCTTTTTCCTTTCATACAACTATTTCAAGTAAACGTTTCAACTATAAACACGTGTTTGTGATCTCACAATTGACGACTTCAAGGCTAAACTTGAACAAGTTCCCAAATTATATATAATTCGGCTGGTGCTTTATAAGCAGTGACCTTAACATTGTCAAAAACACTTCTCTACGAAAGGTGTTAACATGACAATTATGTTGTTTTCCCCGCAGACAGAGACACAGACAATATAGTTTTTGTGTGCACATCACATTGTATAAACTGCTTGATAAGCTTATTAGGTGCTGACAATTCTTTTGGAAACCAAAATACATTGCAACGACATTTACCGAAGAGGAAGCCTTAAACAATTTAAGGTATGTACCATGTCAGGAATATGGCAGTTGTTATCAGACAGTCCTATTCTATGTATGTTGGCGTTTGCATTTTTTGTAGTTCAGTGTTTCTGTTGTTCCGTTGCTTCCCTCGGTTTTAGTTTGTTACCCGGATTTGTTTTTGCTTAATCGAATTATGACTATTGACCAGCGGTATACTACTGTTGCCTTTATTTAATGATCCTTTGAAGAAGAACTTAATCGTTCTTTAATCAGCTGGATACCAAACTTTCAAATGTGTTCTTAAGACAGCGACATACTGCTGAATCAGTCACATGATCCACGAAACCTCTTTCCAAAGAGCTAAATTCTATTTAATCAGGTATTACAATCTTAATTCAGAGTAACTATAAAACTACCTACTCGGGCGGTATGAATCAGATGCTAAATTTCAGAAGATAATTCAATATTTTCCAAATTACTTCCACCTATTGTATCAGTTATCAAGACCTTGATTCAGAATTACTATGAAACTACCAACTAGGGGGAATAAGATACTAAAATTCCAAGGGTTTATTAGAACTATAGAGTTTATGTGAAAGAAGCTCTCCTCGTACAGCCAAATTAAACCATTGGACTTTTCTACATTGTACAAAAGTATTTTTTATACTATACTTAACCGAAGGAAGGTCCCACTCAGACAAAATGACCAACGTATATATACAAATATCTTCTTTAAGGAAGGGATAAATCAGAGTTAAAAAAAATGCTCTGATTGATTTTTTTTCTTCTGAAATTGACCTTATTAAGGTGCTAATTTTGTGCTCACCGACTAGTTCCTTTATTTGAATGAGTCAGACTTAATGCAGGGTTTTTCATACAGAATTTGAAAAAAAAACTAGCCTAATACTTTTACTTCATGTTCCGTTACATAAATAATATTCTCTTACTAAATTAATCGGTGACTACCCTGATTACACGTTTCCCATTGAACTTGAAATAAAGGAAACCCCTGATACAGTTGGGCCTGCTTCATATCTTTACTTACACCTAGAGGTTGGCATTTTTTCATTGACCATAAAGTTGTCCTCTTTCTTCGACTTGTTATTTTTGATTGCCCTTAATGTCGTTTTTTTTTTTTTCATTTGAGATAATATTTATGTGCTAAGTAATTCAAACTTTCCTCCTCTGACTCTATTCATATTCCTTTTTCCCGAATATCTAACCTCCCATGGGTGACCCCATTATTTCCACGCCCTCATTACTAATATGATAAAAGCATTTTATAAACAGGGATGACCCTTGGTCGAAAATATATACTAGAGCCAAACAAGAAACCATCTGTTCATTACGCTTTTGTTAAATGAACTTTTAAAGAAAAATATGAAAATTACGATAAGGAATGAACAGTAAATTCAAAAATTCATCTTTTCTCAGTTACAATTCAGTTTTATCAACATTGATGTGATTTCTAATTTCCCGTCAAGCACTGCATCTCACTAATGCAATTCGTTTTATCTAGCGAAAATAAAGTCCATGGGTAGAATAAATCAGACTTTTAACAGTGTTTGGACCTCTGTAGGCAACCATCTTTGCGAGCCTGTTTATTGACCCCAGTTTTTTTTTGGTGCGGGTTCGTGTTGTCCTGAATGGCAGTTCGTCCTTCTTAATTCAAAAGTTAAAAAATAACATGTGTTCACCGAAAACAAAATTATTGAAAAAAACTAATAGGAATAATAAAATATTTTTTGCACATAGATCTTAGGATTGAACGTGATTTCAGACAAAAGAAACATCGGATATAACACTGCCTAATGAAATACGGTATCATTCAATAGGCCCGGTCAACTGTTAATTTTCCAGAGAGTGTTTCGAAAACTGAAAACAGGCAATATATTGAGTTTTTTTTTTTACATAAAGTAATCATATAGAGAAACTTTTATAAAGGTTTAACAATTACTGATAGGTAGCATTTTTTAATGGCGTTTGAAATATATATTTAGCCAATTAATATATTTGTTTAAGAATTCATAATGATTTCTATATAGGATGGATTTAAACCATTTATGATAAGGTTTGAATTTCATTGTTATACTATTTTGAAGGTATGGGCTAAACTGAAAATTAAACATAAAGAGTTGGAAATGTCTTGGGATGTAAAAGATACTGTCGATTCCAAGGGGCAATATTTTGTTATATATACCTTTTATATCTTGAATCTTGAATGCAACAATGTTGAAACTGCATTAAAGTGCATTCAATGCATTCCTCATTCAGTAGACTTAATATAGGCTTGTTACACAGTACACGATGTATAGTGGCATAGAGATGGTATATCTGTGCAGTTTATTTTTTGATATACCGTAAAAGATACCAATGTTTATTATCATGCAGTCACACTTTTTTCATTTTTGTCGAGCCTTCGACTTTAGTCGAAAAAGTGAGACATAGCGATCCTACATTCCGTCGGCGTCGTCGTCGTCGGCGGCGTCCACAAATATTCACTCTGTGGTTAAAGTTTTTGAGATTTTAATAACTTTCTTTTACCATCCTGGATTTCTACCAAACTTGGACATAAGCTTGTTTATGATCATAAGATAGTATCCAGAAGTAAATTTTGTAAAAATAAAATTCCATTTTTCCGTATTTTACTTGTAAATGGACTTAGTTTTTCTGCCGGGAAATATTACATTCACTCTGTGGTTAAAGTTTTTAAAATTTTAATAACTTTCTTAAACTATCCTGGGTTTGTACCAAACTTGGACAGAAGCTTGTTTATGATCATAAGATAGTATCCAGAAGTAAATTTTGTAAAAAAATAAATCCATTTTTTCCTTATTTTACTTTTAAATGGACTTATATTTTCTGCCAGGAAACAACACATTCACTCTGTAGTTAAACTTTTTAAAATTTTAATAACTTTATTATACTATTTTGGATTTGTACCAAACTTGGACAGAAGCTTGTTTATGATCAAAAGCTAGTATCTAGAAGGAAATTTTGTAAAAAAATAAATCCATTTTTTCCGTATTTTACTTTTAAATGGACTTAGATTTTCTGCCAGGAAACAACACATTCACTCTGCGGTTAAACTTTTTAAAATTTTAATAACTTTCTTATACTATTTTGGATTTGTACCAAACTTGGACAGAAGCTTGTTTATGATCAAATGCTAGTATCTAGAAGGAAATTTTGTTTTCTTCCAGTTAAGATTACATACAGTCTGCAGTTAAAGTTTTTAAACATTTATTAGATACATAAACTATCCTGGATTTTTACCAAACTTGGACAGAAGCTTCTTACAATCAAAAGATAGTATCAAGAGGAATATTTTTATTGATTTACTTCCTCATTTTTGTTGAGCTTACCATTAACAGAAAAAGTAGGCGAGACACTGGGTTCCGTGGAACCCTTACGAATTATTTTTTTGTTCATACATTTGTGTACCTCTTTCTTGCAACATCTGCACCCCCTTAAATTTTCGTCTTGAAACAAAAGAATTGCATTTTTGCGTATGCAAATCTATATCGTTCTCTTAATGGGATACCTACTCGGCTTTTGAGACCTGAACAATAACACTGCCTGCACTGCGTCAAGCGCCCTAGACCACTCGACCAACTGAGGTAAAAATACTTTCGTTAGTTAAGTCATCGCTTTCCTGGTCAGATTCATCTAGGGTGTACATGATGTTTGTATTGTGACATGAAGATGGCATACCTGTGCAGTTTATTTGTTTATATACCGTTAAGGATTACAATGTTACTTGTCATACTGTCAAATAAATTATTTTTAATATTTACATATTTAAATTTATGAATTAATTGTTACAGTTTCTAAAAGTCAGTCATTCACCTTTACGAACATTCGTCAAAGTAAAAGATATCTTTCCGCTTGTCAATCAATAATATTTGTGTTAATGTATTCGTAATTATTTCTGAATGCCTTGGTTGATTTTAGTACAGAATTAGATGGTAAATGCATTATGGTATCGCAGTTCGAAAACATTATTTTTTTTTCTTATGATCATTACTCCGATATTCCCACGCCAATATAAATATTTTTGTAGAAAGATTTATTTGATCAAATATCAATATAAAACATTACAAAAGTAGTATAAAACAATAGTAGACATGTAAACATACTAAAATCATAAAATCTTAAGACAAGTGTTGATACCTAATCTGGATTGTCCATGGAAGCCATACGCTTATTTTCAATGGGGTCCATATGTTCAAATATGCCTCACCATTGAACGGAGGCAATTTTCCATACTCTCAACTCTCAACCTCCTTTAACCTCAAGTAGTGCAGGTAATATTTTTTTACCTCTGTTTATATAGATATTTAGTTGCCGTCTGATCTGCTAGCATTTCATATATGTATTTATATCGGGGTTTCTTTGACTTATTACATATTTTCTGCTGTTAACTTACAATTAAAATTAACTTAGAAAAAAAAATATGGTTTAATTAAGAATTGAATGCTTCTTTTTGTAAATTTATTGGGGTGTAAAAGCGTTGACCGAAGTACATTTTGTATGAAGCGCGGAAGGGCTTCATTCTAAAAATGTGCGCACGGTCAACGCTTTTACAACCCTATAAAATTACTAAATGAAGCATTCAATACTTATAATTACATTTTTTGGCTAGGATCATGAAAATACAATTTCTATCAAGTTTTTCTTTTATTTACCTGTGCACTTTATTATGGAAGCTCGTTTCATCATGAATGTTACATTTCATTTTGAAATGAAGGTTAATTTCAGAATGACGCGAGATTGCTGTTAGCCAATCAAAATAACGTATTATAATGAAACATACATGTAATGTAATTATTGGATGATGAGACATATTTATTAAAAAAAAAACTGTATAAAAATACAGAATCACTCAGTCTGACTGTTTGCAAGAAAATCTAGTATTATATTTGATATATTTGATGGTTAATCTATTTTTAGGTAAACGACCGATCTGTGTGCTTAAAACGTATTTAAAGAGTTGTTTATTTTGCAATAAAGTTGATTTACTTTAAAACTCCAGGGATGTATCTTTGAATTAAAAATGCAGAATCATAATTACATGCACGAAGAACTTTTTTTGAAATACTTCAGATGAAATGTAAAAACTCTATAGATTAGTGTATCTTTGAATAAAAGAACGTGTGGGATAAACGTCAATGAGACAGCAATCAACAAAACATACGCAGATGTCATAATAGACAAATAATATCCTTCAACCATTCCCGCTATAATAGACCAAAATATGTGGTAAAAATAAAATAAAAACAAATAATACCATAACAAAGAATACTCGTAATAACTGAAAACAAGCTCAAAGTTCGTAACCGACATATGTGAAATAAGGCCGTCTTACACTCTTATATCTGCAACTGCACTTCGGAGGAGATTTCATAGCAGCGTCATAAACAGTGCAGGAATACACTCTATTTTGGACTTATATTGCTGAAATAACACTTTTTAACAAATTCCTGCAGGTGGAATAACACTTCCTCAACAAATTCCTACATAAATCTAGTAAAATATTTAAGCAATTTCATGTATTTTATACCTGTTGTAAAAACTTTTAGACATGAAAAAATTACATTCATTGAAATCTGAAATGATACTTCATACACGTGCACATTCAACCCACGAAGAAATGTACATTCCATAAGAAAGAGCAAACGGAATATCACCATCAAGGAAAGGACAATTAACAAAAGGAAGGAACATGTCATCTCGTTCGTCATTAATTTTGATATGAAAATTATAGTGAGCAATTCTAATATCAAGGTATAAAAGGGTCACAATTATTATCAGCATTGGATTAAGTGAGTGTAAAATGAGGTGGATACAGATACACATGTAGAAAAAATCGATTATTCGAAAATCATCTATAGGTATGGTGGAAAATGTAGTAGGGTACAGTGGGCGGTAGAGCAGACTAGGTTGCATGTCAATACTTTTATTACGACAGTATAAATAACAACCCTGCAAGTACATAAATAGAAACAACTGAAAATTAAGTTATACACAAATAAACATAGACATGTACACATTATTAGTAAGACAATACAATACAATACAATACACTGAATCAAGTATACAAAAATACATGTAGCTTATCAAAATGGTCTTTGCTTAATACGATTGGTACTTAATTATGAAACTAGAGTGTATTTGAAAAATAACATAAAATACAACCAGTCGAACAGTACATTCAAAGCTGACATGACACAAGACAAATACAAGAACATGTAATTACCTGTCTATGGGACTAGGTTTTATACTGGTAATATGTATCAGTAACTATATTCTTATTCAGTAGTGAATAGTATCTGAAAAATATAAATTATAACATTTTTACCTCTATGAACAATGAAAATATTATAACTGTCTGAATCTTTAAAATCATCAAACTATATGTTGAAGCTACAGAACACAATATGCTTTACCAGTTATTCAAATAAAAGTTCTAATTATTATACTTGCAGGATATCACGATTACAAAAATACTACTTTAAAATTATCTAACAATGAATACCATAATCTACCAATGACACACATTTTTCATAAATCTATCACTCATGCTCTTTCACACAAAAATGGATAAAAACTGGGAAAAAGGTTATAAGGAAGAATATCTACCTTATGAATATATATCTGTCACAAGAATATAGAATCTGCAATATTCTCAAACTCTATGAATAGAAAATATGTCTTTAACTATATGAAGACAAAAAACCCACTGGTCACAATATAAATTTAGGCGGGAAAACTATTCCCAACCACAAAACAAAGGAATCTAGAAATATCCAACCAATAGAAAGACTCAAACAAGACACACCTAAAACTACTCACAACTCACTTAACCATAACACGTAATAGTTCTCCCATTAGGACGCGGTGTGTCAGTATAAGATCACCCCGACGTCCGGAGGCCGGAGGTTGATCTTACACTGACTCAGCAAGTCTGAGTGGGATAACTATTTTACATCCCAGCTCATCTAGACTATATGAAAAAACATTTAAGCTTCATAACATCTAGTTCAGAATGCCATACAATACTTATAATATACGTTATATATTACTATATAGTATAAACCCTTTATGAGCCCCGGATACAACGTTTAAATATGTTAAATTAACAATGAGTGTGGATACAACGTTTAAATATGTTAAATTAACAATGAGTGTGTATCCAGCCGTCCTGGTGTAGGGGTATGAATCGTGGCTTCGTATGCTAAAGGTCTTGAGTTCGATTCCTCGCTTAGACACTGGAAATTTAGTGGATTTTTTCTACATCATTTTGAAAATTAGTCTTTATTCCGCTTAAGGGCATACGATACAGTTTTGATCCCGTATTTACATTTTGATAAAAATTTCAATATAGACTATTTTTTACCTGATTAAATCAAATATGTAATAAAAAATATACCTTCATGTGCTACTTTTTGAGTAAAATGAGGTCGAAATTTGGTATATTTGCTCAAAATTCGGATTTGTGGCCGTATTTTCCCTTTCGAAAGAAAGACATAACTTTTTTGTTTTAAAAGATAAACACAAATTGTTTTTTGTTAAATAATTGGTAATTTCTGTATTTTATAAGTCTCCTAAAAATTTATACATTTTTTATTCAGAAATAACTCGTATTTATCAAATGTTTATGAATGTAGAAAAAAACATCACTTTTTGCTGTATATTTATCAAATTTTAAAAAATTGCACTATTTACGTTTTCATGAAAATTGGCACACATAATCTTCTCGCGTAATCAAACCAAATGGCATTTTAAAAAAGAGGGGTCCATGAACTCGTTTTCAAGTTAAATAAGTTTGAATTATAAAAAATCAGTCGAAAACTGAATCTTTTCCTGATAAGTCATAGTTTGACGTCGCGAAAATAACAATTTACGTTAGCAACGTCATTACCTCCCCTGTAACTGTATCGTATGCCCTTAAATATTACTAAGTTTTATTGTGTATTCGATATTCCCGCTAAGATGTTACTGAACAAAAGAAAGCACGCAGAACAAAGAAAGTCATGGTGGGGTGATCTGGTAGGGGTGATCCGACTCAGATCACCCCTGTTAGAACAAAGGAGTTGGGATGTAACTCTGGAAAATTCCTAAATCCAATGTATAGTTAAATATAACAATACATATACTATAAAGATCAAATCATAGCCTGAAGACAAAATCAATACTTTGCCAAGTAGATGAATAAAATGTATTCTTTTAAACAAAAGAGAAATGTATCAATCAAATAACTTTAAAATATTATTTTATTAAAATATCAAATATTCATAAGTAATAAAGCATATTTTATAAATGTATCATAAAATGTGAGAAATACACATTATCACAGAAAATATCTGTCAAATGGTATTTCGTTGAGTCTTTATGATTGATCGATTGTTGGTTGCTTAACGTCCAGTGGCAAATATTTCATGCATATTCAGGACGAGAACAAATTAACAATAAATACAATAGGTAGGTTTAGTAATAGAGGCGTCTGTGATTGAGGTCGGAGAAATTTAGACTGCCACGGGAAATGAGGGTATATTGGATAGGGACAGAAATTTAGCCTTGCAACAGGTCACCTACGGACCCCTCAAAGAGTTGTTGCAAGGGTTCTTAACGTGCAAAGAGTGTGACCCTCTCTTTACACGAGGCATCGGATTTAACGTCCCCATTCTGACCGGACGTGGCTGCAAATTTATACATCCCGCACAGCCAAACGGACGCCCCACTTTGACGAGGGTTTTACCGCCGGTCGGAGGAAGACCAATGGTAACCATACTTCTATTCCCCAGTCACCCTTGGGGTTTGAGTCTTTATGAAGTTTGTTCATGTATTGTTATTCACAATGGTAACGAATCAAATAACTGTGGTCAAATCTTTTTAAATTGTTCATTTACTTCGTGTTAATTTCATACTAAGTTATCTCTTAGATTCAATATCTAAACTTGATTCCATGTCTTTTTCAGTATTTGTTTGATAAAGAAATTGTTAATGTCCGACTGTAAAGTAGACAAAATTCGCATCGAGAATACTTTTTTTTACATGTCCAATATTTTATGTTCTGTTAAAATTCTCAATAAACTTAATGAAAGATTATGAAATGAAACAGAACGCTGTCAATTCTGATATATTACAATTCTAACATATTAAACATTAATTCTTATGTCTATATAAGTGCATGTGGTCGGGTCAATCCTACTTTTAGCCTTTTAGCTACGGTTGTTATAAAGAACTATACATGATAACTGATAATATTGTAACAAGTTAATAAATCGTGTGATCAGCAGTTTTTTTTTGTATTGATTTTTAAAGGTGAATGCCCGACCAAGTAACATTATTCTCTGTACAATCACGTTACAGCAGATATAGTCATGACGTTGGACTAAAATACATCCGTTTTCTTCTATCATATGGTTTTGTATTAACTACCGACTTTTGCATTTAATCTATGGAGTTGTGAAAAAGAATTTCACATTGTATTTCGGAAAGGATCAAAATAGTATATACAAATAAAACAACAAAACACTAATTATATTTATATATTGAAGAAAACGAAAGAAATATTTTCCAGTTTTTCTAGCATGTCATGAATTGTATCACCAATGACTATCTGATAATCCGTTTTAATTTGTGTTTTTACCTAAGGTTAATACATTTTAATAATAATAATAATAATAATAATAATAATAATAATAATAATAATAATAATAATAATAATAACTAGAGATTCTCAAGAGCCTGTGTCGCTCACCTGTATCTACTGTGGTTTTGGAAATCATGTAAAATACGGTTAAAATCATAATAGATACCCTAATAATGATGGAGGCCAAGTTTGGTTTAATTTGGCCCAGTAGTTAAATTAAAAGCAGAAGATTTTTGAAAAAATTTACAAAAATTACCAATAAATTGCAGAAAATGACTTTAAAGGACAATAACTCCAATCAGATGTCAATTGCCAATTTTGGTCATGTTTGACTTATTTGTAGATCATTCTTTGCTTGATATTTTTGCTGTTTACAGTATATCTCAATCTATGATAATTAACAAAAAATGCAAAATTTCCTTTCCTCCGCTCCAAAATTTATTTCACGCAGGGCCTGTATAATGCTGGAAATGCCTTTAAATGTTTCTTTGGAGCACCCTTTTAAAAAAATTTGGGCAGTGGTTCCCCCGACTCCGGCTAACCCACCAGGTCTGGGGCATTCACCCAATATAAGTATGCTGAAAGTATATGCTGTTAATTCCATTTGGCCCGGTAAATTAAGAGGAAAAGATTTTTGGTAAAAGATTACAAGGATTTAAAAAAAAAATTAAAAAAAAAAAGACTTTAAATGGCAATAACCCCTTAAGAGGTCAATTGACAATTTTGGACATGGTGACTTATTTGTAGATCTACATTCTTGCAGTTTACAGTTTATCTCTATCTATTATAATATTCAAGATAATAACCAAAAAACTGCAACATTTCCTTAAAATTACCAATTCAGGGGCAGCAACCCAACAACGGGTTGTCTAATTCGTCTGAAAATTTTAAGCCAGATATATCTTGACTTAATTAACATTTTTTCCTCGCGTAAGATTTGCTGTAAATGCTTTTGTTTCAGAGATATAAGCCAAAAACTACATTGTACCCCTATGTTCTATTTTTAGCCATGGCGGCAATCTTGGTTGATTGGCAGGGTCATCGGATACAATTTTTACTAGATACCCTAAGGATGATTTAGGCCAAGTTTGGTTTAATTTGGTTCAGTAGTTTCAGAGGAGAGGATTTTTGTAAAAGTTAACGACGACGACGACGGACGACGACGGACGACGGACGCCAAGTGAGGAGAAAAGCTCACTTGGCCCTCTGGGCCAGGTGTGCTAATAATGATAATCATTAATAATAATAATAATAATAATAATAATAATAATAATAATAATAATAAAAGTAATAAGCCGTTATCAAGTTTTTTATTCAAATTTAGAGCTTGACAAATGGAATAGACATTTGTCTAAATATTGCTGAAGTCTGTATTGTGACCTCTAAATGTGTTTTGCTTTTTGTATATCAATATCTCCATTTCAAGGTCAAACATACACAATTTGGCGTTCGAAGGGTCTTCTATAATTCCACCACAAAAACCCTCTTAGATGACAAGATACTGGGAAAGGTGGGTGGGTATAAACAAAAGTGACGTGAAAAGGACGAGTAAGTTAAGCCTTCTTGGCTCTCTTTTATCAAAGGGGTTAGAACTTGGTTTATGCAAAACGACACAACTTAAATGAGCTATGCCTAATTATAGTTCTGACAAATTCATGTATTGTTTTAACCTTGAACTTATATACACAAATGAGGGTCTGGATGGGGGATCTTTATTTCCTTATTCTCTATTTTTAGGCCATTTCTCTCCATTCAGTATAAAAAATGCTTATTCTGTTAAATTCGTGTTCGGGTCTTTATATACAAATTTCCTGTTATATCATAATTTCAACATTGTAATTTTTGTTTCAACCTCTAGAAGATTGTTATTATTGATGAGTAATGGTTGCTTGTTTGTACTCCCTGAATTTCACCTTCAAAAGAGCTAACCTTCTACTCGACGGTACACTGAAAATATTATAAAGTGGGACGTAATTCCCACAAAAAGTATAGATACCGACGAGCAATGCGAACATTTTGTTTAACTATTTTATGCTAAAAAAATTATATATTTTCCAATCAAGAGGGTTGGGGGCGTAGGGTTACAATGTTTAAAGTTGGGGTATGGTGACTCTACCCCCACTCCCATGAATCCGTTACTGCACTATACAAAGGACACCATTTATATATTTTGATTAATATTTGATAAAAGAGGAACACGGAAAAAAATTGAAGTATTTTAATTTCTTTGTAATAATTTGGATATCTTAGATAAGCAGTTAGGTATATTTCATCATATTTGGTTTCTGATATGAGGTACTAGTATTGAGAAGCTGAACATCATAACTAGATAAGTTTTATAACAGAGACAGTAGTAATCGACATTAGAGAAATCTGGAATAAGAAAGTTAGAGATAACAAAATAAAAAAGCTAAATTTTACCAATTTACATCACTGAATAAAGATCGAGAACCACACATACAAGAATGCATTCGCCTGTATATTTGTTCTGAAAATAAAAATTGTATCTCCTGAACGGGATCTTATACTTGATAGTCGATAAAAAAATATCAAAAAATTGCCTATCAATCGTTTGGGAGCAGTTTAAAATATATCTAACGTTTATTGGTAGCGAAAAAATGTTATGCACAATCATTTATGAGGCGCTGATTTGGTCCAAATTATTAATTGATTTAAGGAGATTCTGACATATTTCAAGACCTCTATAATTCAAATTCAAAATGCTGACACAATGCGAGAGAAGGATGTAGGAATAACTTCGTCTGCACTAGCGAACGAAATGATACTCCGATGATTTTAAACTCATGCAAGATCGTGTTTTCGAAGGGAAAATACCGATGCTTACGAATGTATAGAATTTATAGATATAGGAAGATGTGGTGTGAGTGCCAATGAGACAACTCTCCATCCAAATAACAATTTATCAAAGTAAACCATTATAGGTCAATGTACGGCCTTCAACACGGAGCCTTGGCTCACACCGAACAACAAGCTATAAAGGGCCCCAAAATTACTAGTGTAAAACCATTCAAACTGGAAAACCAACGGTCAAGTCTATATAAAAAACGAGAAACGAGAAACACGTATAAATTACATAAATAAACGACAACTACTGTACATCAGATTCCTGACTTAGGACAGGTGCAAACATTTGCAGCAGGATTAAACGTTTTAATGGTACCAAACCTTCTCCCTTTTTTCTGAAACAATAGTATAACATCACAACATAGAAAAACACACGATAAAATATCAATTGGAAGGCTTAACTCAATCAAAAAACGTAAATTAACACACTATGAACGAATAAATTTGATCTGTGATACCTGAATGTAAATATATAGTTAATAAAATATTAGGGACAAACATTCAAGGCCAAAAAGCAAACAAACAAGTCCAAACAAAGCCATGGCAAGACACCACCGCGAAATATTTAACCCTTAGAAAATAATCACTTTTGAAAAAAAACCGGTTTTCATAATATATATTTGCATGGCTAAGACCAATGAAACAGTTCCGATTACGATCAGTTCGACATTTAATGCCAAATGATCTACCAGTCTATTGTCAATTATCAATAATAAATTTTATTTGCTGAAAACTCACACTTTCGTTATTCTGTTAATCATTTATTTCTGTAATCAGTATTTTTTTTTTACCTTATTCTTTATTTATTCACATTTATTCTGTATTAGAGAATTGATAAGAAGTAGTGGATTCGGAAACGATAATCAACTTGCGACTTTAATTCTCTAGCTTAACCCATTTCTAGTAAAACGACTGTCTGTTTTACGGTTTGACAATAAATCAAAGGAATTTCATAAAGATAATTTCGTATTTTGTCTTTTTTATTCTATAATAGCTGGAAATGATTATATCCACACGGTTCACATTTTTATTTAGAGATTTGACAAGTTAACATAAGTTTAATATAACTTAAATGAGGTGTTAGCTCCCCTTTTTAACTCCAAATTTCATATTGGTAAATACATAGTTCATTTTATGTTTAATTATTACAAATTATTTAAATTGAATAGATTTTGGTATTTATGATTTATTTAAAAAAGACATATATTGATATATAGAATTTATTTATCTAGTTTTGAAAAGTTTAAAAATTCTAATTACCAAAAGTAAGAACCTTTGAAATTTATATACGTAGTATTTTGCACGTTTCATAGCGTTCTGTTGCCTGAGGGCTGTCTACCGATAAGCCGTACTAATCCAATGCTATAAGATTAGCGTAATTGCCACCAACCTTCCGTTTCATGATGCTCCATTTTAGCGTTATTTCATTTGGCATCTATCGTCAACTAGTTATTAAACTAGAATTATCTGTGGTATGCATTCCCGAATCCCCAGCAGAATTGCTCTTGCTACAGATGTATAATTATGTTGATTTTATAAACTTTTAATCAAGCTGTTCATAGCCATGACCGTCTAGTCGTTGGTAACGAAAGTCACAACGGTAATATATTAACAGTACGAAGTTCAAACCTTGTACCCGGAATGAAATTTTTTCATCGTAATTTTTTTTTCTCAACCAAAATATTGTTTTAATCTTAGAGGTATTATATATTTCATTTTCATATAATGGCGATGGTTTTGTTTCTGTTTTTACTGTCAAAGAAGTAGTTTTACGGTCGTGGCTTATATATCACACTTTATTCAAATAAAAAGGAAAAATGAAAGTCCTTACACGTTAAAAGTGACAAATGGAATGGTCATATGAATGTTTATTTTATCAAATTAATACAATAATTAATTGTACTAATATATACAATTCCTTGATTATATAGTGGTGACAACTATTGTGTAATAGCTACAATCGTATAAAGGTTCATCAGTTCATTATAACGATGTTAAAAATCGACCAATGTTCAAACCCGACATCCGGAATAATATTAGTTATCTTAAGTTAACACAGTGGTCAGTGGAACGTGGTCAGTGGATTCTTAAAAAATAATCTACAGTAAGAACAATAGACTGACGCCAGAGAAATTATTTTTAATACCCCATTATTCTCTATTCTTTATTTTTTTGGCCCATTTTCTCTACTCTCTATTTTCTTCACCATTATTCTCTATTCTGTAAACCCCATCCACACCCTCACAAATGGCACTTACATTCAATAACTGATTTATTTCATTAATCAAAACATTCTATATTTCTGATGCATTTTCCTTTCCAGGAATTATCGATATTATACGTTCGGAAATCTAATTAGCTGGATTAAAGAGTATACGTTCGGAAATCTAATTAGTTGGATTACATGGTTGTTCCATTCATCGGTATTAGTCTACTTGCTTTTCTTCCTAAACAAATACCTCTTATTAAACAGGATTAAATTTTTCGATTTGAACCTTTAAGAAAAATATGTTTTACTCAGTTTCATGGTAACAACTTAGAATAACGCACATCAAATAACATTACCTTATGTACTTTAAAACTGTTGTTTTATTTAAAATAACTATCACTAAAGTGCATGTACTTTCCAAAATACTTCAAGGCATCATCGGTTCTTTTTCTTTGTGTATGAATTTTAAGACAGTTCGAATCGAAATTGTGCTTTTAATCCTATACGTTTTCCATAGAAAATAGTATTTGAAATAACTGGTATGACAAACAAGTTTCCTAATAGTGTATATCGGTTTCAATATCAGTCAAATGAGCATGGTGAATTTAGCTAAAATCTATTAACTTGTGATACTAAAACTTCCATATAACTAATTCATCTTATATCGCAAATAAAAAAAAAAGGGATAGATACATGAATTAAAAAGAAAACTCAAGTAAATTATGTTTTTCATTAAATACAATTGATTGTGGTTGCTTTCATAGTTACGATATTTCATTATATATCTATTGCTGGTGCTTGTGTATTATAATGTGTTTTTGTCAACTGTAGATGGCCTTTGTTAGTTCTGATTATTTTGTGTATTTAGCAATAATAAAAATATATTTAAACTATAATTCAAACTACAATTATTCTTTTTGACAAACGCACTTCCATAATAAGTCCATATATTTGTGGTATTACGTGACCGATTTATTATATCTTTATCCTTGATATAGTAGATTTTTTTTTTAATGGAAACGTTGTATTTAATAAAACCTAACACGCTGATCTACACAGCTGAGAAATCAGTTAGAAGGAATTAACAGAACATTACCATTAAGGAATTAAAAGGCATTCTTAAAATAGGCAAGGTCTGTTTGACATAAATTATGATATGAAGACTTTGCGACAAAATCAAATTTTTGAAGGTCTAAATCAGACATATAGCACTTTTAGTTTATACTTTATTAAGAGTATTTATTCAGATTAGTGGATATAATGTCATTTCAAAAGAGATGATATTTCTTAATGTACTTTGTTATGATATTGTAACTATCATATTTCTTTAGTTGGCCTAATTTGTTTTGTGTGGCCTATTATACATGTTTACATTGTGTACAAAATAAAATACATTGTGTTACAACTATGCAGTTTAGAAATCACTGGAACAATCATTGATACTAATGGAATGATTAGAACTTTCTATTTCACTTACATAACGTTTCCAGAATGATCATAACAAAATATGCGTAATTTATATTTCTAGCGTTGTCTAGAAATTTCCGTTTGAGTATTTAAATGCAGACCCAAAAGTTAGTTGAATATAGGGATTTAGACATAGACATAGATAGACTTAGACATCGTTAGACATCAACATTCTCAGCAGTTGGATTGACACTTTTATTTACAAACTACATCATACTAGATTGTGACCAATTGGATATAATATTCTGTGGATTCCGAGAAGATTTCCGGATAAAGAAAAGATAAAAGATTGGACATATATTTTGACAGTTAAGTTGACATTTCTTTTTATGTAATACTTCTTGTAAACTTGTGTATAATAAATCTTGTTAAATTTTATTATTGATTTGTGTCTTTTGTTGGCTACAATTAAAAGGCGATTTTCTGACATAACAACTTTGAACAGTACGTTAAGAAAAAGCTATATATATATATATATATATAAATAAGAAGATGTGGTATGATTGCCAATGAGAAAACTCTCTACCAGAGTCCAAATGACGTAGAGTTATATCTATTTTAGGTGAGCGTATAACTTTGGTTTTATTCAACGATTTCCATTGAGAAATCACTTGTCGAGGAAGGACAGACTGCACAATAGTCAAAAGAAAAACGACGAAATACAACATTCATTAGTACATAAAACATTACACGGAAAACTAGAGATTAAGCAGCACCCAACCCTAAAATAAAAGAGTCAAACTCTGGTGCTCCGAAATGTAATAAAGATCCCAACCACTAATCGCACCAGTTATGTTGATCAAAGAAGATAAAAATCCGCTACAGGCTGGGCAGATGACATTTAACTACTCAAGAATGGAAATTATACAAAAGGAGATAGATGAAATTTTACTACGCAAGAATTTAACAATAGGATAACTAAAGCTTCGCGGCATAGATCTTAGTGTTAAGTTGTCTATTAGCATAATAAACAAGAAAACGACATTGATATGCAGCAACCTTTAGCTTCTTGTCTCTATCTCTGTATAGAATCCTTTTAAGTTAACTAAATAAGGGATTGAAGTAATAGCTGAAAATAAGTTGATCCACTGACAACTTAACTAAATAAGGATTCAGTAACATCGGCCCAGTGGACAGTGCTTCGAAATTGAAAAAATTTGAATTGTATATCTTGTTTGTAATTTTTGATTTATAAAGTTATATAAATGTGTTAAAACAAAAGCTGCAACTCCCTGGGGAAAAGTTGACCTTACACGATTTCATACCCCCACTTTATCTCTTTTTATTGAAATTTGCTGTTAAAATTATGCCCCTTTGGCTTTAAAGCTTTAACACGTTATATATGTTTGGTTTTCCAATCATTTGGTCATGAGGGTATTTGCTACAGGTTATTCAAGAAACATGCCTTGCATTCACGGAAATCATATCATTTAAGGGTTTTCTTTATGCCTATTGTTTATCATAGTAATATAGAAACGAATTATCTTCGATTAACTGGTGTTACTAATTGATTTAGTAATCAATGGAAGAAAAAAAAAACTTTACAAGTGTGCAACATTTGAAGCTTATATCAAATGATGTTCTTTCTCTTTATCTTATACAGTGGAAAGAACCATCTAAAAAGATATCAAAATTCCAGACAGTCTATTCAAACCTATCTATAATTACAAATTTACTGTTACTGTATGTAAATTTAGACTTTATCAAAATTTGTAGACCTTTGTGATATGAAACTATATCGATGATATATATAAGTTGAACCTATGTCGAGAAAGATAATATTCTATGGTTCAAACGAGTTCTTTTTATTGATTGGTTGTTGCTAGTTTGACGTCCAGTCCCATATTTCTGTTTGAAGTTATCATCGTAATGAAGCTTTTTGCATGTAAAAACTAGAGAACTATAAGACTCTAGTTAAGGTCTTGTATGTCTAAAGAAAGAAAGCTACTGTTCATCTGCTATTATACAATTATTGACTTTTGAAGAGGTTGATACAATGATTTACCAAGCCAAGCGATATGATATTCACCGAGGCCAACAGCTTTTATTATACGACTTTTATCCTTCTCCAATTTTCTAGTATTTGTTCAAGATACTTTTAAAACTGCTAATGTGAGGGTACCCAAATTGCACCTATTTAGACAGTTTTTTCACCTACGTATTTGTATGATCCAGACAACGGCTTCCATTCTGTGATTTTTTTGTAGATGTATTCTTATTTACTATATAGTTTCACCAATTTAATATTGAATCATAGAAATATGGGTTTGAACCGACTTTGCATCCATGCTTAAATTCACTTCCGTAAAAATCGAATAACTGATTTTTTGTTTATTTCTCTAAATATTTAGAACACTCTGACAATAGTCCATGCTTACTTTTCATTTTTTAATTGAAATGGATGCCTGTAACATATTTTAATTGATCATTTTTAAAAGTTGACTTTTGGTGGACTTTGCATGGCGACGTTTCTGTAGATTTTACTTTTTCCACTAAATACTTCATCTGTTTATTTATACTGTGAACGTTTTGTGTATATTTAAATATATTTAGCTATGTTGAAAGACGTGTATAATGTCAAATCATAAAAATACAAATTGTTTAGTATCTTGTAAGATTTCTGCTGCTATTTTTGCTAAATGGATGCAATTTGGGTACTTGGTGCAATTTGGGTACTTGGTGCAATTTGGGTACTGTGGCGTTACTTGTTTTTATATTTAATATATAATCTGCTTTTGCAGTAGCTAACTTTTATAAGTTGAAATATTCAATAAAGTTTACTTAAACAAATATACCGAAAACAAAAAGAAGAGAAAAAATTACACCGAATACAAGAAGAAAAAGCAAAAAAATAAAACCGAGAATTTGCATGACGTCAAAAACCTTGACGTTGCCTTTGAATATCTATATTTAGGAACACATTAGCTGTTCCAAATCTTATATCAACCTCTCGTGATTTTCGGAATCCTCTGGTTGCATCCATGTATTGCCTTTAAAAAATTTTGCCCGCTAACCCCTACTTTTATTTTCTATTTTCATAATTTTATTACATATAGTTTAAAAAGCCATATTTGAAAATCTTATAAAAACCTTCTTATTTTTTCATAGTTTTTGAAACAAAAAAGCGGCCAATGTTAAAAGTATGAAAAATCTAGAGAGAATCATTTCCCGCCAAATTTTCAATGGCTTACATCTCAAAAACTAGCACACGGACCCTTATTTTTTTTTCTTCTTTTTTAGTTCCTTTATTTATATACTATCATTTTAGAACAGTCTTTTAGGAAGCTTGTTATTTTGAAACAAAAGCGAACATCCTTAACCAAATATAGATCATCATACGACCTTCAACCATGAGCAAAACACATACCTGTATAGTAAACTATAAAAGGCTCCTGCATGACTAAAGGTTAAACATTGTAAATGAAAACAACAACGGCCTGATTTATGATGAACGAAAACAACAACGGCCTGATTTATGATAGAAAAGTGAACGAAAACAACAACGGCCTGATTTATGATAGAAAAGTGAACGAAAAAACAACAACGGCCTGATTTATGATAGAAAAGTGAACGAAAAAACAACAACGGCCTGATTTATGATAGAAAAGTGAACGAAAACAACAACGGCCTGATTTATGATAGAAAAGTGAACGAAAAACAGATGTAACAGAAAGCAAACAACGACAACCACTGAATTACAGCTCCTGATTTGGAACAGTCACATACAGAATGAAGCGGGGTTACAGTTAATATGTTTGTGAGCGCTTAACCCTCTCCTAATCTGGGATAATGGTGTATCAGCACATCATAAGAACACACTGTAAAATTCAGTTGAATTGGCTTTACTCCAAAGTTCTATTAATAATCATAGGTTGTATTACTACATAAAACATACTTGAAAATGGTGTATTATATGTTATTCGGAATCTTCACAGGGGATATGGTCTCATATTCCCTATCAGTGTTTTATATATCCTGAGCCGCCAAGTGAAGGGAATATAGGGCAATGACAGGGAATATGAGCCCATATCCCATGTGAAGCCAAAATAACAACTATATTATACAGGAATGTCCTGATTTCAACACTAATTGCCATTTTTATCTTTGTTTTCGTTCACAAGGGATATGGGCTCATATTCCCAGTTGAGGTAACCAATTAAATTGCAGGATTAACCGGGATATTTCCCTCCAGCATACTATTATCCGTATATATTTAGGTATCATGCCATTGGGATGTGAGTGGGAAACAAGTATGAACAGATTTCGTTTGAGGACTTCTTATCCGCATAATTGACTTTGCGTTGATCAGGAGATATTTTGTTATTGTGCATTTCCTGTGCTTAGTCACCAATATAAATATTGATAATCATATCTGTATATATTTATTTACTATTTTTATCTTGAGGAGAGGAAGGTTTTCAAGGACGAACATATTTATTTTTAAAGCAAAAGTGCACTTAGTTCAGTAACTTATGAGTGCAAACATCAATCAATTATATTTTGTCTTTCAATTAAAAACACTAGTAAAGGAAAATAACGATACACAACTTTAAGTTAACTCTTCTTTAAATGAATAATAAAAAGTACAATCGGTATGGTATTACATAATTATCGATATCGCATTGTTTTGCATAGCGAGCATAATTTCGATATTTGAAAATAACGTCACAGGTTAAACTAGCTCTTTAATCGGTATGTACTGACTTTTTTGGCGGTATGAATTTGTTACGTGGTCCCATGCAGCACAAATTTTCGATTCATATCTTGTATATTTTCCAACTGGAATCGACACTATTTATGACAGTCGTTGATTAATTTTATTTGTATTATAATGTCACCAGCTCCACCTTTCCCGCCCTTTAGCCCGGTAGATCTACTTAACAAAACCTATCTTGATTTGTTTTCGTTTTTGATATGCATTAAACATTTGCCGCTGCATGTTTATCTAGCAACAATCTATCAATCAATCATGACATAGGTAGCTCCTATATTCTGAAAACGTTTTCACTTTCATTTGTAGCTCCGCTACACTCCACTCAACCAAAAATATTCACAATAATATGGCCTGTCCATGCATGCAAACTCAACAACAAATCACGGGCTATCACACATTGTTTCTGAAATGCAAACACATAATTTTGCAGATTAAAACATCAGATGTACTTTTTTGTTCTTAAGGTTAAACTTCCAACAAAATGATGATTAGAGTTTCCACATGGATTAAAAAACTTTTTTGTTCTTAAGGTTAAACTTCCAACAAAATGATGATTAGAGTTTCCACATGGATTAAAAAATACAAAATTTAGTATTTTGGGGTAAATTCCTTATCTTTTATTTTGGACTTCAAATCTTGTAGTTTTAACAAAAAAGAAAAAGAAATTAAACGGAAAACAATGTAACGTTTAAAAGTTAAATTATTCGTAAAATGACTTTTGTGTATCATTACGTTTGTTGACAAGTATAAATACAGTTTTATCTGTGTCACTTAACTATCTAAATGATTTTAGTTTTTAAGATAAAGTGTTTTTTTCATGTTCGAATAAACACATGCCCAGTGGATCCATTAAGAAAAATTAAAGAACGTAAGTAAAATTCCTAATATTAATAAAAACCACTTTATAGTAAAAATTCTTTATTGTGATATAAACATATGATTAATTCTGACAAAGAATAAAAAAAAAAACATAAATTAACTTGTAGTTCTTGCGATTTGAATTTTTTAACTGTCAAAATGTCGACATGTCATTTCCCTTTATTACACCAGCTTGAGTAAGAGAGGCATCACTTAGACATGTCACACCAGGACTTTGTTTGAGTAAGAGGCAACACTTAGACATGTCATTTCCCTTTATTACACCTGGACTTTGCTTGAGTAAGAGGCAACACTTAGACATGTCATTTCCCTTTATTACACCAGGACTTTGCTTGAGTAAGAGGCAACACTTAGTATATCGATGTTCAAAACTCCTCAATTCATTTTTATTATATAAACCAAGATTTTTAAAAACTAAGAGAATCGCTAGAACTGCAAACGGATCGAGATCGGGTGCGTCGACAAGGTAATTTTGCGATAAAAAAAAAATTATTACAACGAGACAGCGTTTTGCTTTTTTCCTCTTTTAGTCATTGCATAATTTTAATTTGATTAAATTCTTTTATGGTTAAAGATTATTGCCAACAACCTTTGGATTTTTGAAAAAATAAGTACACATTCACTCTTTTTATTTATTTATTTATTTTTTTTTTTTCTCATATTTCAACATAAGACAAAATATGTTCAAGATAGACATGACGTCAAACATGAAAAATTAAAATCGCCGCGACATTCAACCCAGATTTTTGATCTAGCAAGGCAAACATTTAAGTAGTTAGTTCGGACATAAAAGACAAATGTTACATGTTTTAAATTCACAAAAAAAGGCGATATCAGATGTATTATATCAAACAGACATTAGATGTGTACCGATAACAGTTTAAACATCACAAGAGAAATGTGAAAACTGCCGAAATCACAAGACTTAATGACACTAGACACATCGACAGAGTCAGCAAGCGGTTCTTCAATGAAAGTGTACTTATTGTAACGCACGCTGTGAATTAAGAGCTTAATGCTTGTAATATGTAGTTTCTAGACGGATATACTATTTCAAAAATTTACATATTTGTTCAAATGATCATGGAGGATATTAAGCCGTAATCTTAATTTATCATGAATCTTTCATTGAGGTCTCATGTTTGGTCAACGAACATCAGCAACCCCCTTTTCATGGATATGTGTTTAAGAAATGTTTTGAGCCTTTTGCATCAACGCTAAGAACAAAATGTTTTATGATTTAAATCCCTTTAAGTAGGTACATTCTGACAGATCTATATGCAATGGGTATTCTTTTGTACTTGTAGTTTCTAACTTCTAAATTGTGCAGCTAAAGTCAGTGTATAAAATGCTATTTTTTTTTCTTTTATTTAGAAATTAAAAAAAAAATAATAGGGAATGCATGCACGTGACAAAAATCCATTAAATACTATGAAATAACAACTGAATCCATTGAGCAGTACTAATATTACAGTTTTTTCATCTTGATTTTTGGAAAAAAACTAGATGAGTATGTCAGATTGTCACTAAACTTAGTCACATGAAACAAAATATGCCAAACCTAATTAGAACATACCGGTAGTTTAAAATATATCTTTTCATAGTTTCATAATGATTATTGTAATTCATTCTGTCAATCACACTTTCAATACTTTCATGAACGGGTCTAATATTTTATTTTTAGAATGACTTGTTGTAAATAAAGATATTAAAAACACTAAAAATTTAGATATTATATGTTTCGCAAGCCACATGACAAGGCTTGAGCCATTTTTGTGGATTTAATTTTTCTCGAAATTTATGTTGTTTTATTGGTGGTGATGGCGATTGTTGCTATTTTGTGTTCCTTGGTTCTATAAAGTTCATTGACCTACTATACATATACCCTTTAAATGGCAAATTTATTGTTACCAATAGAATATTTACTTCGTTAACGTGTTGGGTTTTTTTTTTAACAAATACAAGTTATGCATTGTATTGTAATTCATGTCAAAAGGCAAAAGAATTAAAAAATTGAAAACAATACGTTATAAATTCCATGCGTCCGAAGCGTTTTCAGAAAAGTGATGTCTTTATTTTAGAGAGGAATTTTGTGCATAAATGCTGCAAAAAATTCATAACAATAAAACTGCACTTTGATCAAATGAATGAAAGAATCAAAACTAATAATCTACCAAGCGATTTTTAAATACTTAAAAGAAGATGAATCATGAAGGGCTTAAATATTTGCTTCAACACAAAGGAGAAAATTCTGTCGACAGACATCAGCTGATTCTTTATCTGTAGTTCTTACAGTTGATGTCTGGTTAAAGGATTACTTTGCGTGCACAAAAATACTGAACTCCAAGGAAATTTCAAAACAGAAAGTCTCTTATGTAGAAATTATTAACTATAGTTCACCGTATGGTCTGCAGCAATGTGTAAAACCCATACCGCACATCAAGCTATAAAAATCCCCGAAATGACAAATGTAAAACAATTCAAACGAGAAAACCAACGGCCTGATTAAAGTACAAAACAATAAACGAAAAACAATTATGATATACAGCAACAAATGACAACCACTGAATTACTAGTACGTGCTCCTGACTTGGGATATGCTCTTTTTGGTGAAATAAAGGAAATATTTTTGGCAGTCAAAGACATCTTGCAAACCAACAGCTTCGGATCTTTGCTGTTGTTTTTTTTTAATATTCTAATTCAGATTGAAGAAAAAAAAATACAACCTTGCATAAAGTAAAATGTCGTTCCCTTGAGTGCTTAAAGTCAATAAGTCTCTGCTCTGGAACCGTGATTCACAGTTTTCATTTAATCAAAAATAACTTTAAAATACTAGTAATTTAATTTACTCATTCAAAGTTGTTTTAAGACTTGATGGCTAATCTACCAAACTCCTTATTGGTGTAATGCCTTTTATTTATTGTGTGCATTTGACGTTTAAAACTTTTTGCCATGATTAAAATGTTTGATATTGTTAAAACAAGACGAATGAAACAAGAAAAAACGAAACAAATTGTATGCATTGTCTGTTTTTGGTTACTTCCTCGTTGATGTGCACCTACATCTATTTTTATGCAAAAAAACAAGGTCGAATACGGCTAATTCATGGTAAATAATACCGTCCTCGTGACCATTACCAAGGACAGTATTTATTGCTATATTTAGATAAAATTCAACTCTGACATTGCAAACAACGTTTTACTATTTATAATCATTGATTTTGCAAATAGGTCATGATAGGTAACTGACCGAGTTCCGTGTTGTAACTAAGACATTTGTTATACAAACAAAAGGTGGTTTGTATTTAGTATATGTTTTGACTGTTTCAGTGTATGTCAACATGACCAAGGACACGACTATTGTAATTCATTTCATTTCAAATATTGCATTGATAATAATTATTAAAGGGAATTGAACAATTGGGAATGCCTCGTAGAGAGAACAAAAATTTTATATAAATTGTTTTTATCCTGAAATTTAACATTGACGCTTAAATGATAATTTTTTCTCTAAAAATCGAAATTGCATAGACACGGACTGCGAAAAAGGACACCAAAATGAACAGTGACATATACACTTTGAATGTAACCGTTAACTTTGCTCGCCATAGAGGTAGGATATCAAATACCCCCATTTTACCTAAATAAGTATTGAATTTCCTTTACCTTTGTGTCGATTTTTAAACGCCCACAACTTGGTCATGGTCATCTCTTTAAAAAGTTCAGTGACCAGTGGACTTTTATAACTATCTATAACATACTGTATTGAATTAACCTGGTCATTTTGCCTAACTGACCTGTCAAGAACACGCTGAAAGGAATGTTGGACGGTTCATTCAAGAAAAAAGTAAGTTCATAGTGTAAAAGTTACGCGTAATATTTCGGAATTATGATTATAAATGCTGCATATCAATCTTATTATCATTATTACTAAATCAGTTAATCAGATTATAAGACAATCAACATTTACATCGCTTTTTCAATCAGTTTGTTTTGGACTATTCTTTTGCTTGTGTTTCCCACTGTCCCCCGAAGTTTAATATAGAGCTTATGATTATAATTGAAAAGACATTTTACAAGACTATAAGTTATATCTTACACATGTAAATACAAAGCATTTTGTCTTCCTTCAGTATTTGTACATAGCGGTATCCTTATCTATACGTCAATTGGATAGGTAGGTAGCTGTATGTCAACTTTCAAAACATATCGAAAAGAAAAGGGGCAAAATATAGTAGCAGTATTTGTGCCAAATCTATAACATTCTAAGTATTATGTAACGATTTCGGCATTTGGCATTATTACTTCAATACATTTTCAATTTATTATTTTTACAAAAATTAATGTGACAACTCCCTAAGGTTAAAGTTACTTTCGTCATTTAGCTTTTTCAAGACACCGTCTGGTCAAACAGCTCCTAACATATTTATAAACATCTGTCTTGAACAACTTAGGTTCTGAGCATGCCCGATAAAGGTAAATTCTGCAATGTCCAGATTCAGTCAACACTCACTGGTTTGCTGTTGTTATCAATTTATTACATCAAGATATCATCAATAAATTTAGAGTTAAGAAAGCATTAAACAAAATAAGTTGCAAAGGTCTACAAAGTTTCTAAGATGTTTCTTTGTAGTATTGAACATTAACCACCAGTAACATTACTTATCTGTCAGTTTACAGATTGGGGCCTTTTACAGCTTACTTTACGGTATGGGTTTTGTTCATTGTTGAAGGTCGTCGTGCGGCGACCTGTTGTTTACATCCTCGTATTTTAGTCTCTGGTGAATAGTTGTCTCATTGACAAACAAACCACATCCCCTTATTTTTAGATTGATACTTTAGATGTGTTTAACCTTTAAACTGATGCACCAGGATTTAAAACATTAATGTGTTTTGCAATAAGGCACAACTTACAATCCAATGTCCCAATGTTAAACTAAGCAACAGCCTTCTTCCAACATAAGTATAGCTATTAGTAGGTCATGTTGTATTTTTAGGTGAAGCATATTGTATTTTATTCAATGCAGCTCTATTTTACAGCTCTGTTGTATTGAATATTGATCAATCAAGAATAAGTCATGCATCGATTTCTGCTAATTTTAGGTCGTTCACCCTGCTGGGTCATGTCCCGGTAAATGACATTTTCCACACTGATGGTTTAGTCTGATTTTAAAGATAAATTTGAATATACCTGTCAATTAATGGGAGGTATTTTATTATCCAATTTCGTAACTTAAGTATAAAAAGCGTTAACTATTTGTAAACAAACAGTCTACAAGTTCTAGCTGCATGAAGTTGTTTCTCTTTTTTTCGACAAATATATGTTAAATATTGGAAATAAATACGCTTATTTTGTGATCAGCTGTGTTACTAGAAGATCTTAGGGAAAACACTCTTTAATTTTGTATGATAGAAGCAGACTTCACAGCGACATGTAGTGATTGACTATAATATTTTATTTTCCAAAATTTATTCACAAGAAAAGGAATATTATTAATTTTCTCTTGTCAGGTACAGTGTTAGTAAATATAAAAATTGTTTCAATTTCTTTTTTTTAAATTTAAAAATGAAATAAACTGATACATTACTGAGATAAATTTGATGGATCATTTTTTGTGATTTAAGTATTCTTATGATCGGTACGAGAAATTTAGAACAAGGTTCTTTTTTCTGTAATTACTGGTTAAATTAACAATTAAACTTTCAACATTACTATCCTTATTGTTTTCAATATTTACTGTATTAAATATACCAGCAATTCAAAATGCTTTTGTAAGTTGAGGTTAATATTGTTGAAAAAGATATCCTTCATTCATATCAATTGTTTTCATATTGGTGGGACAAATGTGTTTTATCATATTCACAAAATGTATCTCTTCATATTTGTATAAGAATGCCAAAAATTTGCAAATAAAACACCTCAGTAATAAAATGATAATAACAGGCAAACGATTGTTTTGTATACACCTACTGTTACCAATAACCGGAAAAAACCCTGACTTAGACGCACTAGTCTTGCATGGTGTAATATGCATTTCCCCATTTTGTGTATTCTTTTGATAAGGTTTAACTTAAAATTTGAATTTTAAACCAGAGAAATATTTAAATGCAACTTGTATTTTAAATGAATTGTTATGAATAGAAGTATTGTATAACTTAAATGTGTTAGTACCTAATAAGGTGTTCTGCTTTATTTATAGAAATGTGTTAGTACCTAATAAGGTGTTCTGCTTTATTTATAGTCATGATACTATGATTTCAGTCAAGTATAAGATACAACATAAATCCTTTGAAAAAATTTTTGAAATACTAAGGCTTTTCTACCTCAGGAATAGATTACCTTAGCTGTATTTGGCAAAACTTTTAGGAATTTTTGGCCCTCAATGCTCTTCAACTTCGTACTTTATTTGGCCTTTTTAATATTTTTTTATTCGAGCGTCACTGATGAGTCTTTTGTAGACGAAATGCGCGTCTGGCGTAAATATAAAATGTCAATCCTGGTATCTATGATGAGTTTATTTATTCCTTACTATGTATTTTGGTATGTTTGTTTTTTTAATGAGTTTTTGTTTTTGTTAAAAGTAAGAATTTAAGATTTAATTTTGGATTTACTCTGCAATTAATGGCATACGGAGGTTTGATTGTGAAATGTTATATCATTCTGAAACAGGAAGACATTGTTATTAAAACTAAATGTTCAAATTAATATCTTAATACCTTTGGTCTCTAAATCTTTTTAAAGGTAATACATGGTATATAGTGTCTGATGAATTGATTTCCCATGATATTTTACGAACTTGCAGACGAGATAACTTTATTGTTTTATCTGTCTAGACAAAGACAGAAATTAATTAATTAATCTTTACAAAACAAGAAAGATGAGAGCATATTATTAAAAATAATTAAACTGCTTCTATTCGGTTTTTAAATCATTTATATTCAGCTATTCTTTACCTACTAACAGCATATATTCAAACAAAAAAAAAAAAAAAAAAACATATATTTTATCATTTATGAACATTGTAAACAGTTTGATCTCATTATGTATGCAATATATTTTGATTAAAATACAGAAACCTCAAAAATTATAACTATTTTGTTTATTATTTTTGTTTAATTCATATTTTGAAAAATCATTATAGTGACGAAAATTGTTCAACTTTTTATTTGCTTTGGAAATAACCATCAGTGTCTATTTTTATTTATAACTATCGTTTGTTTATTATTTCAAATAACTTCAAACATGTATGAATATACTTGACTTTGTATTATGTAACAAGATGTTCGCCGCAATATAGTCCTATTGTGCTGAGGTGGCGTAAAGCAAACACCTATCAATCATGGAATAAGATGAATTGTTTTAAATATAAATTAAAATAAACTATGAAGTACGCTTGATACAATGATAAATGTACGTGACAGTCAACATGGAATTCGGAAATACCTTTATATACGTCTCCTATTTCTAAATAAAATGCAGTAAAATATTATCACAGAACATTTTCTTAATGCAGTTATTTTTAAACAGTATCCTGTTGCTTGTCCTGTAGGATATTTTTAACGAAAATTTCAGATGTCGAATGGAAACATTGAAAGACACCGAAAGGATAGGTCATCTGGAATTGATAGAAAGACCATTGAAGTATTATATTGACGTCATGTTACTTCCATGGAAAGACTTTGAAAGTCATGAACACTGTAATATTTTTTTATGAATATCACATTGTCCGTTTTAAGGTTCTCTTGGATTTCGAATGTATCCCAAGACATGTCCTAAAACTTATATTATGACAGACTTTATAATTATCTTATGGCTATCCTAAGTTTGTCATAGATCGCTGCAATCCAAAGCTGTCCTAAGAAAGACTTTCCAAGGATGGCCTTATATTTATGTTGTATGCAAATGCATAAAATTGGTACCGTCAATGTGATTTTCCCTTTCTTTTTTTATTAAAATTAGGGTAATAAATTCAATTTATTTTAACTATCAAGGTTGTCAATGATAAAAATGATTTATATATTAAGAATAATAATAGTAAAATACAAAGATCGGGAATAAAAAATTAGACAATATATGTGTAATGATTGATCAATTGAAAACTGTTGTATTATAAGATAATCTGAATACAAGTAAAGATAATATCTTATTTGAATAGATATAGGAAGATGTGGTGTGAGTGCCAATGAGACAACTCTCCATCCAAATAACAATTTATAAAAGTAAACCATTATAGGTCAATGTACGGCCTTCAACACGGAGCCTTTTTGAAGACTTTTTGTCGCAGTTTTTTACGACTACAAAAGAAATGTTTTTAAAAACCTACCAAGGCTGCCACGGTTAAAAAATGTATGGCGTGATACATGTACATAATTGTATTTGCAACTTAATCCATTATTGCATGCTCTACTTCAGATCTGTTTATAGTATGTTTTGTTAAATAAATCTTCATAACATGTGTATCTTAAACTTTTAAATAAATTCAGTCATACAAGTACATGTACATCCTACATGTAATTTATTTTGAGAACATACAAACCATCACAAGTGGAACAGTTTAAAATCCTGCTGGGAGTATCGAGATATATTGAAGTCAAGCATTTTGTGTTTCAGAATCATTTTTTCAATTTTTGAGATTCGTTTTTGTTTCATCACGACAGAAGATTTATTTGAAACTGTCCATTCAACTGCGCTGTTTAAATCACTATTTGTTGGGCAGACATCTTTATTGTTTTTTACATAAATCAGGATGTTAGTTTTCTCGTTTAAATTGTTTTACATTTGTAATTTCGGTGCCCTTAATAGCTTACTGCGCCGTATGCGCCTTATAGGTTTTGCCCATTGTTGAAGGCCGTACGGTGAACTATAGTTGTTAATTTCTACATAAGGGACTTTCCATTTTGAAATTTCCTTGGAGTTCAGTATTTTTATTAATTTACTTTTTCTGCGTCATTTGGTTTCTGGTGTAAAGTTGTCTCATTGGCAATCCTACCACATCTACTTATTTTTATATCTATCACTGGTGACTAACATATGTCCAAGAACAATTTAAAGGCATGTCTTAGTCCTAAGATATTTTCGCAAACCTGAGCCCTTAGTCCTATGTGAGATTTTTGAAAGCGTCTTAAGTTACGTTAATTCCTAAAATTAATTATGAAGTAAGTATCTAAAAGAATTTATCTTAGTATCGTCTAAGGGTAGTCGGAAATGTTTTTTCTCTAAAATTGTATCGATAACACATCTGTTTTACTATTCTCAGATTTTTCGTGCTTTAAATATGCTATTTGACTATGCATTGTATTGAAAATAAGAATTTTAATACTGTCAACAGTAATATATGAAATGTACATTGTCCGTTAATCTATTCCCATGAAAGTGTCGTTTAATGTGTACATGTCTTCCATGCATTAATTTTAAGGTTCAAATTTAATTTAACGTACATGCACATGTGATAAAAGAGTTTTTCATTTGTTTCATTGACCTCTAAACGAGTACATTGTAGAATTGATTATTAGAATATGAATATATGCATATATATATGTACGACGTGCAAAAATTGTACCCTATTTTCCAAAATCTCCAGAGCCTCGATAACATTTTAACATAACTTTTCCCAATGACTATGTGATCAGTTTATACAAATATGGTTTAGTGATATACAAAGTTCTTCCCGTTTTATTCTATATTTAAATAACAGGAAAATTACTTGTTGAGTCTAATCGAGTTTAATCGAACGTGATTAACCAAACTGCCAAGGAGGATAGAACATGTAACTTATGTAGAAATGGTATTGGAGATGAATTCCATTATTTGTTTATATATAGAAAAATGAAAACATTGTATCATTAAGATATACATACATACCTAGTTACTACAGATCTTACCCGAACATTCTCAAGTTTTAAGGTTAACTATTTTATTTTAATACTGACCTATACAAATCCTTGTTTATTAGAAAAGTAATGTATTTCTTTGATTTGAGTCATATAGATCCATATATGCTGTGCAACAATTTGCATATTTTTTCACACTCATGGTTGATGTTTAGAACTATATTTATTGACTTTAATATTTTTATTTGTTCTTCTGCCACGTATGTTATTTATATATATTGTATTATATACTTCATGTTTCAGGTTTAAATATGTCTGAGTGTTTTCGAATGAAATAAAATAAAATCTTAAATAAATCTTTACGCAATCGTATTAAATTACAACAAAAGATTTCAAATATTATATTCTATAACTAATTCAAAACAACAAAATGATGGTAGGTAACTTTTATGTATTCATTTTGTCTACCTTTTAAAATAATTTTGTTATCGTTTGAATCATCATATAAATTATTTTTGAATATTTGTCTTGATGTTGCCGATGTAACTATGGACTAATTACCATAATTATAAGATATAATATTGATACATGTATTTTGCCAAAAAACACATTACCAAAAAAAAAAAAAAAAAAAAAATTGTTATTATTCCTATTTCAATAACCATAGTGTTACTAAATAAGATATATCATTTTAATGTAGAAGACGAAAGAATGCCTTTGAATAAAAGGTAAATATTACTTGATTTTCCTAAAACCAACCTGATGACGACTTTCTTAAGACAGTTGTGATTTACAGTCTAAGACGTATCATAGGATTGTCCTATGATAGTCCTAAAATTTGTCATCAGACACCTCTTGGATTCTTTCCAAAACCAGGTCCTTGTGCCCTAGTTGGTATTATTAAGAAATAATGAAGATTATTATTTTGTCAGTAAAATTTTGATGTCGTTTTCATGTTCTTTTTTTCTGGGGAAAAACATTTTTTATTTGTTTACATTTCTGTATTTTAGTATGAAATCTGTGCAGAAGATAATCGTACCCTTACAATCTCACTTCCGGTCACCACTTAGAAGATCATCTTCTATTGCTCAAACCACTGCTTTCCCACAAACGGATGGCAATGTCAAAACTTTCAGTGAACTTCCAGGGCCAACTGGTATCCATGATATACCATATTTAGGAATGGCTTTGCATTTTAAACCATTCAGTAAGTTTGAAAATGTACTATACTTTGTTTCACCATGTTCAATTTGCAGATACACCAGATACATCAGAGGTTTTGGAGTTCCAATCAAACAATTTTTTTTTTAAATTAAGTCATTATTTAGTTAATAATTCACGATTTAAAGAAGTCAAAATTTTGCAAGAAAAAGGTTTTATCTATAACATACTTAAGACTTAGCATGTACATAACGAAGAAAAAAACCCTAACGTTTTATCTCAACATATTTAAGAATAAGAATTGTGGTATGATTGCCAATGAGACAACTCTCCACCAGAGACCACAATGACATAGAAGGTTAGCAACTATAGATCACCGTATAGCCTTCAACAATGAGCAAATTCATAACGCATGGCAAGCTAAAAAAGGCCCCGAAATGACAAATGAAAAAAAAAAAAAAAAAATAAACAAGAAAACTAAGAGCCTGCTTTATGTATAATACAATAAACGAAAAACAAATATGATATACGGCAACAAATGACAACCAACGAATCACAGGCTACTGACTTGGGACAGGCACATACAGATGTGGCGGGGTTAAACATAATTTGCAGCCGCGGCAACCCTCCCCTAACCTGGGACGGTGGTGTAACATGAGTAATAAAATTCATCAAATATGAATTTTGTAGGGTTGTTTTTTAAATGAACTGACACATATGATTAAACAGTACCATTGATAGGGAGATTTGTTACTCTATTACAGCAAAATACGAAATATTTGATGATTTTGTCGAGGTTATGACATCTTTTCGCGAGAAATATGGCGACATTTTCAAAGTACGAGCTGGTAACAAGCATGTTATACATGTATGCCATCCAGATATTGCAGACCAGATCTACAAGCTGCCATATAAAGAGAACCATCGACACTTCCCTGGTATGATAGAAGCTTTCTATAAATATAATGACATACCACGTGCCTTAAGTATGAGGTAAGATGTTATTTTATTTTTAGTAAAACGCTTGTTCCATACAACCACTGGATCAATTTGAACCAAACTTAGCCACAATCATTCTTAGTGTATTTATACCTTCTTATTTACTGATGATAAAACAATATAATTACCCTGTCACTAAAAATAGAACATAATGAGTAAAATCAGTAAACAAAAAATTATGAAAAATCCTGCAAAAATCTAATAGCAGGCAATCATTTGGATACTGCGAAATTAGTGAACCCTTTTAACGGTATAGAAGACGACGCTTACAGCCATCAAAAATTTTACACAAAATTCAAAAAGAAATGCAAAAAAAAAAATCATAGCTCATTGTTGAAGGCCGTACTGTGAACTATAGTTGTCTATATATATTTATAATGGATCTGTCCTAGAGTTGCCACTTGTTTAGACGTACTTATCAAAATAATTATTTCTGTGACTGCATCATACGACCCTTTAGTACAGATAATTTAGCTAATCTGCAATCAATTCCATCTTCATGCCTAATATATCATGTACTGTGTAATAACTCTAGATTCTACTGACGAGGAAAGGTAACACTAGGCCACCGAAAGCTGAATTTTAGTTCAGTTTAGGTGGCCGAGTGTTCTAGAGCGCTGGACACAGTGCAAGCAGCGTTGTCTCGATATCCCAATAGCATGAGTTCGAAAACCCGACGAGGGAAGAACAAAAATTTGCTTCCGCAAATTTGCAAATTTAAAATTGTTGTGCTGATATTTAGAGTAATTATGTATATAAATATATATATTGTTAAAATATAGTTTTTCACTTTTTTGGTCTTTTGGAAAATGTTGTTTGTGCTGTATTTAGACCCCTCTAACAAGAAATTTGTTTTGGATGCACACGTATAAAAATTGCGGTTTTTATCCAACGCAATCATAGGTTTGAACGTTGTTTTCAATTTAGACTTGAATATATATAAAACGTCTGGATGTTAGTCAACGATCTTTCTTACGAGGGCGCTGGATCGATACGAGTAACGATACATGTACACAATAAATAAATTTTATAAACGCCTAAAAAGTGTACAAAACAACACCAATATTAAAAAAAAAGGAAACAATAAATGTAAGTATCTATAAATATTTCGGATAACAGATATCCTTCATCAGTATGATTATGGTGTAAAATGAATCATGTCAATCTATTCTGATTTAACTATAACAATCTTGAAATTTATACAATTTAAACCGAACACAACAACGCTTGTACAATTCTAAAATTTAAAAAATGACGTATTTGAAATTTTAGAAATATACCAGTTCATATCGCACATTACTATTTTTATTAGAAGCATATTTATGCAGTCTCTGTTGTAAATACCTATATAACCTACGTCATTTTTGAAATTTTAGAATTGTACAAGCGTTGTTGTGTTCGGTTTTGATTGAATAAATTTCAAGATTGTTATAGTCATCATAAAAAATAAAAAAAGCATTCTTCCTTGTTAAGGTAAAGTTTTTGCAAAATCGCATTACAAGATAAAGAATAAATTATCAATTTTATGAAGCTTAATGACGTCGATAATTTTGTCCCGCGTTTGCAATATTTTCATTTAAAATTTGTGAAAAATTTGTGAATGTGTTTTTAATTCTTTTACTGTTATATCAGACTTGACTGTTTGGTTCTTTGATGTTGTTAATATTTTGTTCCAGAAGTGGTAAAGACTGGGCTAAGCTTAGGACGCCATCAAACGAACATCTATTGAAACCGAAAGCAATGGCGAATTTCACTCCCCTAATAGAAAGAGTTGCTAATGATTTCATAGAAAAACTGAAAAAAGAACTCCAGATGAATGATGCCGTGCGGGAAATTTCGAAATACGCATATGAATGTGAGTTTTGTTTCAGATTAAATCGTGCGTTATAAAGCATTATCATTAAAATCTAAAGCTCAGAAATGCGAACACTTTTTTATGAGCACAAAACACACGTTTCTGTTGATATAATGGTATGATAGTGTCGTTTCCGTTCTGTTGTTTCTACCTGGTAACTTTGGGTTATTGATAGCACCCACATAGCTAAAGCTTTAAACTACTAGTATATGTTTCTCAAGAATCATCTAATTTGTTTTTAAATACACGGATTACTCTTTATCAACTTATGTTGTATAAAATATAAATATATGTAGGGGATCAAAGGTCATCAAAGATACCAAACTAAAGAGTCTGCCTGCATATTGATTCTTTTAAATTAAAGTGGACTTTGATTTGGGATTTCCCTTTTTTTTGCATTTTTTGAAACCCCTGTCTTAGTCGTTCAATAAAAAAGAGATGTGGAGTCTACCGAAAAGAACAGTAACCCAACAACTTAATAAAAACAAAAACAAACAATAAACAAAAAACAAAAATCTACATGTCACCATACGATCTTTAACAATACGTAAGGTGAGCTATCAAAGGCCCCGAGATAACAAAATGTGAAACAATACGTAAGGTGAGCTATCAAAGGCCCTGAGATAACAAAATGTGAAACAATACGTAAGGTGAGCTATCAAAGGCCCCGAGATAACAAAATGTGAAACAATACGTAAGGTGAGCTATCAAAGACTCCGAGATAACAAAATGTGAAACAATACGTAAGGTGAGCTATCAAAGGCCCTGAGATAACAACATGTGAAACAATACAAATTAGAAATCTAACGGCCTTATTTAAACTAATACCATAAAACGAAAACTATATCATGTCAGACGGCAACCAAAGACCACCACTGGACTACAGGATCCTGGCTTAGGACATCGACATAAAGAATATGGCAGGTTAAATATGCTTTTGAGCACTCAACCCTCCCTCTACCTAGTACAGTGATGAAACAGCACAACATTAAAATAGTCCGTAAAAAGCAGTCGAAAAGGACTTCACTAGTTCTGTACAACTAACAAAATGACAAGAAACAGAAAGGAGAAATCTAAGAGTAATCGCATTATAAAGACATGGGTATCTTTAACAATTCCCGTGCTTTATAGGGGTCAAATGTTTCAACGTCCAATTTATGGTACGTGAATCCCATTTCTTTTTGAATGTCGTATTAAAGTCTATATTTGTTTTTCATTTTAACCATATAAATTGATTTCTTTTGATCTACAATGTGTCAAACTATCTAACGTTCGCTTGACTTTGTTCATTCACCTCAAGTGGGTTCTTTTCTTTGTGTTCTTCATTTTCAAAACCATCCTTGTAGATGTATGGTAATAGGTGAGTGTGCCTTGTATTGTCCATTTGATTTATTCGATTTTTATGGTATTCGCAGCTCCTCCTTATGTCCCTCATTTAGTTACCAACCCCAGTTTTTGGTGGGGTTCGTGTTGTTGTTGTACCCCTATTTGTGACATTTGTTCATGCATCGTTGTCAATATAATGGAATTTGAAGCGTCTGTCGTACAAGTGAGAGGTTTAGCGCTATAAAACCAGGTTCAATCCACCATTTTTTACATAAGAAAATGCCTGTACCAAGTCAGGAATATGTCAGTTGTCCATTCGTTTGATGTGTTTGTGCTTTTGATTTTGCCATTTGATAAGGGACTATCCGTTTTGAATTTTCCTCAGAGTTCAGTATTTTTGTGATTTAACTTTTTACCACAGACCGAAAATGAAATGATAAATAATGTTTAATTTTTATATTTTGTAGGCGTTGGTATAGCATCATTTAACAAAAGATATGGTTGTTTAAATGACAGTTCCCAGGATGAAATGTTAGATTTATTAAACACAATTTTGAAGACATTACAAACAGCTTTTCTAATGCCATTTGATATCAACCGGTATTATAAAACCAAAACATACAGAGAATTTGAGCAAACATTTCTGCATTTACAAGAGTAAGTTCATATAAACATTTAAGGGTAATAAAATTGTCTTTTAGGTGATGTATATTTGCCTATAAGTTGGTCACATGTTTTTATTTTGGTATTAAATTTTTATTATCATTTTTTGTTTTAATAATAAGTAACGATTAGAATGTAAAGAGTATTGAAAAAGAAAAACACCTTAATTGATATTTATTCCTAATTTTAGATAAAATGCAACAGCAGTTTACTTTTGTTCAAAACTCGTAAATTAATTTTGAATATCAAATATATAGAGAAAATACCCCGAGGTTATTGCATGCACTCCAAATGAAACCTGATCGAGTGAGTCGAGAGCTTAAGGGGCTCGTACTATGAATGCATCCGACGTATTTGGAACATGTTTGAGTGAGTCGATAGCTTAAGCGGCTCGTACTATAAAATTCATCAAACGTAAATTTAAACCTGAAATAGTCCTTGTATCTTCTTACTAGAATTTTCCTTTTGAAAATACGCAAGACCAAAACTTATTTTTATGTTCCACGTTATATATTATATAACCAGACTATTTACTAGCTATTGAATGAAGATTCTAGTCCGTATTAAGTTTACCATTTAATAAACAATCCAGCAAGAATATAGACGACGTTACCATGTTGAGTCCGGTGTTTACGGTTAGAGTTCCTTTCCAAAACTCACAATGAATTATTTCTAAGAAGTGTATAAAACATTTTAATAAAATAACACAAAAAGTCAAGTCTCTTATAAAAACAAGATGATGTGATATGATTGCCAATGAGACAACTCTCTACAAGAGACTAAATGACGTAGAGGGTTATCAACTACGGCCTTCAACAATGAGCAAAACCCATACCGCACAGCAATCTATAAAATGCCCCGAAAAGACAAATGTAAAAATGTTTGAATTGTCTTTTCTTTTGAAGATTCTTAAAGAAAAATATGGAAGAACAAATATTACGCCTTAATACAATGAGAGATGACGGAACTTTAAAGGACTACTTACAAAATGAATATAATTTCCTTTATGCAATGTTATCAGGTGGCAAACTTCCTCCCGAGGAAATTGTTACACTGATCAGTGACCTTCACACTGGAGCAGTTGAAGGAGTAAGTATTGTAAAATCTTCTTTCTACCTTACACTGATAAATGACCTTCACACTGGAGCAGTTGAAGGAGTAAGTATTGTAAAATCTTCTTTCTACCTTATACTGATAAGTGACCTTGACACTGGAGCAGTTGAAGGAGTTAGTATTGTGAAATCTTCTTTCTACCAACCTTTTAATGAATCTCTTAGTTTCTAATATTAACAGTGGTTGTTTTGAGTTTCTTTTTTGTGTATTAGAAATGAACAGGTTAACGAAATTTACAGTTTTGAAAATTGACAATTTCCATTATGTCCTGCAACTATAGATATATAAATATTATGATTTACAGAACTGTTATTTAAAACGCAAATTCATATTTTAACAAAAAGGTACCGTCATTTCCCCCTGAATTTATTCCCAGAACCATTTCACTTCTATCTTGGTTTAAATTCCCAGCATTGTAACTTCATGGGTGAACTGGAAAGATTAATAATTTTAACAACATGCACCTAACATTGACATATAATGCAAAATCACATATTAAAAGCAATATTCATGTTTTTATTTATCTTGAAGCTTAAGATATGTTGTGTCAGTTCTATATGGCAAGCCGTTTTATATTTATTCCATTTTCAAGATATCTTATAAAGTTAAAAGATATCTTTAAAACTAAATAAGATATCTTATTAAGTAATTAAGATATCTTACAAATTAAATAAGATATCTTATAAATCAAATAAGATATCTTATAAATCAAATAAGATATCTTATATATTAAATAAGATATCTTATAAAACAATTATAAAGATATCTTATTTAGGTTATAAGATATCTTATTTAGGTTATAAGATATCTTATAAACTATATTATATATCTTATATATTTTTCTATTAAAGATATCTTATAAACTTAATAAGATATCTTATAAACTAAATAAGATATCTTTTAGTTAAATAAGATATCTTTTAGATAAATAGGATATCTTATAAAGTATAAAAGATGTCTTGCATTCTTTATTGATATAATAATGCTTTATTCCAATAGAAAGTACAGCTTATAGGATATATATACAATCTTTAACACATGACATAGGTAAAACCGCTTTGTTCTTACTGTGCTATAATCTGAATTATGCACAGCTAAGGTGTCGTTCGGGTTAAATATGGTCACCCGAGCCGTGCAGATTAAATTATATATACCGACTTGCTTGGTCTATAACTATAACTTGACAAATTGATTATACATGCAATAAATCAGACATACAATCACAGAGTATGACATACATAGAAATGTTCAAAATAAGCAACGTAGTTTCTCAGCTAATTTTAGGTATTTAGGATTGTTTAGTTTTTTCAATATTTTGTACAGATAACAATTTATCAGTTTATAAGTAGAGGGGTGTCTCCGATAATATTGTTTTGTATATTTTCCCCTAATTGCAACATATTTATTACATTCCAATACAAAATGAAATTCGTCTTCAATGGAACTTGAATTACAATAAGTACATAATATATCTTTCCTGTCAATATTGTAATATCGTCCTGTCTCTATATACAAATTATGTGCAAAAATACGGATTTTACAAATATAAGGCTTGTCTAAGTAAATTTGTAAAGTATGTGCACAAAAATATATTTATATAATTGACATATATTTCAGACTTCAAAGAATGCATTTGCTTCGCATATAAATGCATCAACCAATCTCTCCTTTAATTGTCTCCGAAAAAATCTACAATATCTATCTTTTTGACTTAGCCATACATAGTTGAAGCCATATTTAACGAAAATATCTTTAATTTTAAAGTACAAGTTTTTTTTTATAAGGGCTCTTAAACATTGCATCATAACAATTATTAATATGCAGCTATCAGTACATAACAATTTTATTCAATAGTTTACCATTCTATACTCTCTTTCTACACACATAGCAATTCTACCCAGTTTATGATATACCATATTATTAACAGTACTCTTTTTTTACTTTCAGTATACATTTAAAAAAATACATATAAACCCTTTCAATATCTGGTGCCTTATGATACCCCCAAATTTCACAACCATAGTTCAGTCAAAATACTTGCAGCATAAGTTTCAGATGAGGTCAAAGCTTGGGCTATTTTCTGCTCTTCGGTTGGGTTGTCGTCTCTTTGACACTTTCCCCATATCTTAAAAGCTAAATAAGATATCTTTATAACTAAATAAGATATCTCTATAGCTAAATAAGATATCTTGATAACTAAATAATATATCTTTATAGCTAAATAAGATATCTTTATAACTAAATAAGATATCTTACTAATCAATTATATAAGATATCTTGTATTGCTTATAAGATATCTTGTATTGCTTATATGATATTTTATAAAGTACTTGTTTAAAAGATAGCTTTAAAAGATATAAGATATCTTATAAACTATACAAGATATCTTATTTAGTTTAAAAGATAAGGTTAATAATATATCTTTTAAAGTATATAAGATATCTTATTAACTTCAAATTAAATAAGATATCTCATAAAGAATACAAGATATCTTATATAATTTGTTAGATATCTTATTTACTTTCTAAGATATCTTGAAATTGAATAAATATAAAAACGGCTTGCCATAGTTTTACTTAATTACATTTTCAAGAAATATACCGGAACTTATTGTTCCTATATCCTACTAAAGCAGGTTCCAGTAGTGTATAAGGGTGCATGTACATAGTTACTGCGGAAAAATGTTTAAGTAGTAAATCGGTTTAAAGTCGGTTCTGAATTTTTTTTTATATCTTTTACATATGTATTTCAGCTAGGCAATGGAATTACATTTGTGTTGTGTGATTTAGCCCTAAATCCTGACAAACAAGAGACTCTGTATGAAGAAATTACTCAGATAGTTGGTGACAAATCAGTGATAGGAATCGACGCTCTACAAAAGATGTCTTATCTTCAGGCTTGTATAAAGGAATCTCAGAGGTAATCAGATATTGATCAAATACAAGGCCACATAAGACCGGAACTATTTTCTTATCGGTGTAATTTTTCCGACCTGCAGAAGAAAATAGTGATCCTTATGTAAATGGCTTAAAGCTTTGTAAGAATACATAAAGCAGAATAAAAGATGAACCCAATGTGGCAATAAAAAAAAACTGTTTAGGTTGCATGTTGGAAGCCAAAATTTCTGTCAAATTCGAAAAAAAAACATTTTACAAGGAAGTCTTAATTACCAGTCCTTCATCGCGGTCGGCTTGCTTATAGAGTACCAATTCAATTGATTGTTATTTATTAAACCGAATATGTATGAACCATGTGCTACTGAAAAGCAAACAACAAACAATCAATCACCAATCAACAAATTATTTTGATTAAGCAATACACACCATTCAGTAGTAAAACTAGGTGTGAAACAGTTCAGTATAAAGAAGGGAACCGTACCATAGCTATCATGACAATAGGAACATCACATATCAAGATTCTAACAGATAAATTAATCACAAGATGACATCCCCCTAAAAAAAAAGAAAGAAAAAACACGAAAAAGGCGAAGACGTTTAAATAAAACACCAAACAGCTTTTGTATATATTCGATAATATGAAGATAAATACTTAAAGACTTGTTGGTTGTGTTATTTGATTCGGTTAAACTGATGTCATTTGCACCTTATCTTTCTGACTTTTGCACCTTATCCGTCTGACTTTTGCACCTTATCCGTCTGACTTTTGCACCTTATCTTTCTGACTTTTGCACCTTATCTTTCTGACTTTTGTACCTTATCTGTCTGAATTTTGCACCTTATCTGTCTGACATTTGCACCTTATCTGTCTGACTTTTGCACCTTATCTGTCTGACATTTGCACCTTATCTGTCTTAATTTCAATAGCCTTTGCAGTTCTGCGTTTATGCACCGCTAAACCCACTTTTAAAACTGTTCAGTGAAGCATTACGAAATACAATTTTTTTTTAGCTTTCGACAGCAATAGGACATAATATATGTTATTGTCATCTAATCTATGGATTAACATTTGTGTATTTTTATCATCTTTATGTTTTGGTTTATCTTAATATTTTCGTATGGAATCAAAGTGCTAATTGGTAATGATGCTTAAAGATTGTAAAGAGACTGTTCGGATAGCTTTCGTGATCTAAATGGATATTCGATCTATTCTTGTTTGAGCTGGAATGTAATAATTCTTTACCAACTCTGAATCTCAAATGTAATTAAACAAAATTTACTGCTTGTAGAATAACATATCCTTTTACTGGAATGTTGAGGATACCTGAGTCAGACGTTACCATTGCTGGATACCGAATACCAAAAGGGGTAAGTACGATAAACAAGTGTATAATAAAACCAGATCAACGATTCCTTCCTTGTAAACTTTTTCTGTTATTTTTAGCAAATTTAAAAACAGTTCATCGTCATTATGAAAATCAATCTTATTATCACATTTGAACATAACAAGTTTTCAGATATCTCAAAATTATGATATATAGATTAAAAAAACCTATCTGAAAAGAATAGCATTTTGACATAGAAAATGTCGTTATCAGTCTTGTTTTTTAGATTCAATCAGTAGAGAAAAATGAAAAATTTTGAAAATAAACAAAGGTTGTTTCTTTGTTGGTTGTTGTTGTTTTTTGTTGTTGTTGTTGCTGTTTTGTATTTCGTTTGTTTGTTTTGTTTGGTTTTTTATTTTTTTTTTTGGGGGCGGGGATTTCTTCTGATATAAAATTCTTAAAAATAAATCGAACTGCATATTTCACTTAAAATGAACGTATGTTGTTGTTGTTGCTGATTTATTTTCAGCCACGGCTTACAGTATTGAAATATATATTTATTGGTTGATAAATAAATTTTCTCAAGTTAGAATAACCATTTTTGATTTGTAGACTAATATCAATATCAATCATAAAATGATGAGTTTAGATGAACGGTTTTTCCCACAACCTACGAAGTTCCTTCCAGAAAGATGGACGAGAGATGGCAATACCGATGTTATTGATAAGGGATACACAAACTTTCCTAATGTTATTGTGAAACCTTTTGGATTAGGAGTAAGGAGCTGTGCAGGTGTAAGGGTAGCAAAACCAGCCATGATGCTCTCTGTTGCTAAAGTAAGTTGATAAGTCTTAACAATAAAAAGACAAATCAATAAATCTAGCTACTCCGTCTACGACGTTAATTATTCATCTCTTGATTATGAAAATCTGTGAAGGTAAGTTCTGGTTACGTATCGTCTCAAAATATGATATTTTGCAAATATTACATGATATGACAAAATTTTAAAATATTTCCTGGATTTCAATACGAAATCAATTCATTTACGATAGTAAACAAAGGTTTTCTCACTGTAGCGGTGTTGCAAGATTCTCAAATGTATTTTCAATCCGAATATCATACAGGGGAAAAGAAAACTTAAACTGAATGAAGACAGTTTAAAATTAACTCGACTACAAAGAAAAATACTGTGCATATAGAAAGAAGAAGATGTGGTATGAGTGCCAATGAGATAACTTTCCATCCAAGTCACAATGTGTAAAAAGTAAACAATTATAGGTCAAAATACGGCCTTCAACATGGAGCCTTGGCTCGCGCCGAACAGCAAGCTATAAAGGGCCCCAAAATGACTAGTGTAAAACAATTCAAACAGGAAAACCAACGGTCATATACATTTATTAACTGATATTATAAAATAATTATCATATATTATATAGATGAATAGTATTAAATATAATTATAATTAAGGAATGATTGTAATACTTTTTTTTCTATGAAGAAATAACATAAAAAATGCGGTGCACACTGAATAATCCGCGTAGCGGGTTATTTGAAAGTGTGCACCACATTTTTTAGGTTATTTCGAATAGACAGAAAATAATATTACAGTCTTTCCTTACAATTTGATTCTAAATTCCATTTTTAAGGAGTAAATCATGAAAAAAAAAGTTGATGACGTCACGGTTACATGATAAAATTATGTCTATGAGCTGATAGACAAATAAACTTTCAGCCAATCAGAAGACGTGTTACATAAAAAAATTTAATTATTTTATTATAATTGTTTGATTTTTTTTTAATTCCAAAATCTTAAAAGATTTTTGTATATCTTTAATTGAATCCATTATCTATTGACTGTGCACCAGTCAAAAAAATTTTTTAATAGAAATATCTATCAATTTATTATAATGATTTGAAGATGCGTGTAGATATTTGGAGTTAATTTATTATTGAAGTTTAATACTTGTTATACTGTTATCTAAAAGGAATCGTATGATATTCTATACAGTGTCTTCAAACCTACTTTGGTACGCACAATATAGAATAAAAGAATTTTTTATGTCTTTGATACAGTAAAGTATATTTTATTTCTTTATAGATTATACAAAATTTTGAAGTTTCTTTACCGAATGGAGAAAAGGAAATTAAGACAACTCGGCTGCTGTTTCCTACACCAAAAGTGCCGGTTAATCTGTGCCTTAAACCCAGACAATCAAGTTACTCTAATTAGGACTTATCCACATGTTACATGTAGCTTATATCAAACGTTATATATACTGTTTGCATTGGAGTACCTGCCTCCTTTAATATCTTACTGAACATATGAATAGTTTGTAACTGTGCTAGTTTGTCTGTTTGTAACTGGACTTCAGATATTCTGACATCGGCATATCATCTTCGTGTTTAGATTAATACTGAGAAAAACATATTTTCAGTATTTGGGAAAAGTCAAGATAAATCTAGAATAACAATAATCAAATAGAACCCCTTTTTTTAATTTGTATGCTGAACTTGACAACAATTTACAAGTGTCCAATAGATCTTCGTATTGGACATTTTTTTAAAGAATCTTATTGGTTGTCTCTTTTTGTTTTGGTCTCTGTCAATTATCTCATTTTTTCACATGCATGGAGAGAAATGGATATGCTGTGACTTTTGTTTTCTATCCATATGAACTTTCATTGAATTTATCCAGATTATTTCTCTCTTAGTTGATTCTTATATTACTGATTATTCCACCAAAAATACTAACAATGTCATGATACAGTTTTGAAACACTTATTTAGCGTGTGAAAGACCTCAGATACAATAATATAAGCATAAGATTGTACTGCACATTTTACACAGGCAAATTTTGCTCACATGATATTTACCTAGAACGAGCTTATACGTGAGATTGAGATTCACAGTAATCTCACGTGAAATATTTCAGTGCACTTTACCCAAACAAAATTGGTATTTTTCATGATTTGAATTAAATTCACGTGAAAAAAAAATCATTTTTAATTTGGCAGCTTTAACTTTACACACACATAAGTTCAAATAGGTAGTTACAGGCCTAACATGAATGGATAAACGCAGTCAATTTGACCTATTGAACTTTTATTTTTGTATTATTTGTTTCTGGGACTAATACATGATTTGTTTATATATATCGGTCCCAGTTTGTATTGATTAGGTCGGGTACACAGAGGTTACAGATATTAGAATGATCACATTGTTATTACTACTAAACCATTTGAATATTTATACGAGACTATTTGCTTTAAATGCATTCTCTGTCGCATATCATGATATTTTTATTTATGTAGTTTTTAGAATGATAATAATGTTATGTTGTTTTGTTATGATATCCATTGTTAATTATTTGTTGTTATTGTTGTTGTTGTTGATTGTTGATATACAATTTTGGAAATCTGATTGGTCATAAACTGGAGCTTGAAAGTTTCGTACATGTATTTCGTTAAGACGGCAAGCTGTTGGTTTATGCGACTTTGTTATTACCGTGTGGTAAATGATTGCAAAATAATGTAAATATATTTTTAAAGGGAAAGGTTGGAGCAGAATTCTTCATTTTTAGAAGGAGACCCTAACCGACTCGAAAACACAAGATGTTCTATATCATTCTAATATTAATATGATGCATAAAAATGTAGATAATTTAATATTGTTTTAGAGACAGTAAGACCCGTTCAATAATATATTCATTACCTATATTATTATTTTGCTGTTGTTTATTCAAAAGCAATATTCATTCATAGAGTTTTACTAGTGAATGTAAAAATTATAAATTCTCTTTTAAATCTACTACATGTATGAATGCATTCAAATATGTACGATGTATTGAACTGAGGTTTGAAGAAATAGAAAATGAGAAATATAGCGCATTAATATTTATCCGGAAGCAACATATACAGCTTCAGAAGTAAGTTTTTTCAGAATAATTTAAACAATCAAGTCTATTTTTTCCGTGTTTACTTGACATCCGGTTGTACATACATGTCTTTGTTAATCAAAAAAGTTTACTACACCCGGTGTAACTTGTTTAAAGATTTATACTGATATATATTTATTTATGTAGAAAAATTTGTTATTTTTTATACATAAAATATCGCAAACTACAAATAAAATTTGTTGTTTAAATTGTTTTTATTCATATTATGAAGTATGCCTTTGAAATATTTCCTGGCGATAGTTTTATACGTAAAGCAATACTTGGAGACTGTTCCCAAATCAATGTGGAGTGATCGTGAACTTTGTTTAAGGACAAATGAGAAAAAATACCCGAACCTTCGACCATCCACCCCAAAACATTAACACTAGCGACATACCAACGATGCGGTTTGAACTTTGGAGTTATATAAGTGTCCCGGAAGGCACCGCCGTATTGCTCTGAAAATTAGGAAATTCGTAATATCAAGTATTATTCAAATTCGATGTGATGTTAATCGATTGTTGTTTGGTTTCAATCCACTGGTAAATATTTGATGCTTATGGACAAGAACACATTTATTAATATGTCCAAGAAGTAAATTTTTCAAAGTGTGAAGACCGGAAGGAAAGGCGTGACATTTTGACTACAACTAGAAAAACGTGTTATGGTCACGGTTGTCACATATTGAACAGGATCTGTTAGCCCTTCCGTAGCACACGAGATCACTCCCGGTCTTGTTCGTGTTGTTCAGTCTTTAGTTTTCTGTGTTGTGTCTTGTAGTCCTTCCGAGAAATTTTTATAGGTACAATGCACATAAAGATAAAGTTAATTTACTGAACCATCTCCTTTTTTGCACTATACCTTCGGTAACTCTGTTCAATCATATTGCAAACACAAACTTTCATCGAGTGGTTCACAGTCAGTGACCACACGAATGCCTACATCGGACGAAGACCTGTCCAAAACGTCTACGCAAACTTAGTCCAAGGAAGCCCAGATTTCGTACTGTAGCTAGTAATGTTTAAATCAATAAATTATTGTTTTTAATACCTACAATCTTGTCTTCAATGAAATTTTTTTGCTTATATGTTTTCTATACATGATTGTATAGGTTATTGACGGAATGAACTGCGAATTGGATGTGATTTTTTTGAAATGAAATCGAACAGATGATGATTGTACCAGTGAACCTACAGTTCGTAAAAACTTATACAGTTATAGCCAGGCGAGCCATCTGATGTAGCTAATTTGTCTAGCGAAATAAAATATTGCGTGAATTTATAATAAATATAAAAAGTAAACATAAAACATTCATTTGCGTGTATCAGTTACATTCTTACGTAAAACTGTACTTTTACATAAGTTTCTATATATAAAAGTTAAATAAAGGTTTATTGGATCGAGTTTAATAATGCATGAATCGTTTGAAATACACTTTACATGAATATAAATAACAAGTATTTCAAAGGTTAGTGTATAAATTGATGATGTCTGAAGTGTTAGATGTTCTTTTCTACCATTAATGGTAATCAGAAGATTTAAAAATCGTCACAATTACTTCGTCTGTTGGTACATGCACAGCAATACAGACTTGGTGACCTATATACTGTTTACAATTAATGGATTTTTCCTACATGTGCATTCCGACAGTCTGGAAACATTTCTTTTTGTGGCATATTTTGGATTATTGTGGCGTATTTATATATGTGGTGGGGAGTCTGGGTGGTGTAATGTTTTTCTTTATTTAACGAAATGTAAACAAAGTTAGTACATGCATGGATTCTCCGATTTTTTTTTTTCTCAATCTGTAGTAAGTAGAAGATAAAACTTCATCAATACTTCGTACTATATATTGACTTTTAACTTTTTTATTAAATTTTATTACGTCACTAATGAGCCTTTTGTAGACGAAATGCGCGTTAGGCGTACAAAATTATAAGCCTGGTTTCATTGGTGAGTTTTTCTAGGAGAGTGAGCAAAACCAACGAATCATCTATCCCAAAGCTTGCGTCTCCTATCATTTTTTATTTGATATAGAGGTCTGCTGCTTTCAAGGGAGCTTTTGAACAAAGATTTCTAAGTTGTCAAGTTTAAGTCATCCTTTCAAGAATTTTACATGATTTAGTTGACCGTTATGACCGCGGATATGTTCAAATGGTCGTAGCCACAATCCAGTCCTCTAACTCTTTTTTTTATTCAAGTTCATATATTTTACAAAAAATAGCATAAAAAATCTTTATTGGAGTGTTATGTCACTTGTACCATGATAATTAACATAAAAAATCAAGTAGCATTCTGATAAGAAGCCTGTAGCCCTTTTCACAAAAAATCTTAAGTGTAAAATTGTCTGGTAGTTTCATATAAGCACATTTTATTTAGTTTACTCTAAATGTTCAACATTGGAAGACGGAATCTTTATACAAATTTTTAAAAAGGGGGTTCGGGACGGTGAGCATACAGAAATTTTTACACTAACATTTCTTTAAAAAATGGAGGGCGTGACTGACAAAAATTGTAAAGAGACTGGGCTGTAAAAACCTGTGAAAGCATAGAACTGCTCTTTTTCATACATCAACGTACATCGCCTGCACGTGTTTGGATAGACAAATTAAAATTACAAGGTGAATTTCATCCCAATTATTCAGGGGCGGATCCAGGATTTTGGAAAGGGGTCGTAGTATTAAAGTTAGCCGAGCGGAGCGAGGCGAAAAATTTTGGACCTTTTTGGCTAAAAAACATAAAATAAGTGTAAAATGCATTTTATAGTTAAAGTGTAGGGGTTGGACATTTTTTGTGCCGTATTTTCTCCATCAATTGTCTATAATGAAATGATTGGATGGATCCAAAGCTATGTACTAATTAATATATTTGATGTGGGATTTGTCAGTAAAAAATGGACATGGAAAATTCTCGTTTGTTGTATGGTTAGTTAGCATAACCTAACAGATTTCTTGTTGTAAACAAGATATACAGCTATTCAATGAAATTTACAATACGACCGACACGAAGAAAGACAAACAAGCAATTTTCATCCAAATGTTTGGTTGAAATGTTTCACCCAACAAGGGAAGTAAGGTGTTCCAAATGAACCAAAGGCTACGAATGAGTCGGAAATGACATTGAAGTTGTGAATGTCGGTCGACACATGGAGACATATAGGCCACACCCAGCAAGCAGGTTGCAGTCGGGCCTTGAAAAAAGTATTCAGTATATCAGTTCGGCGAAACAGACATTCCGTTCAGATATGGGATTCACATGCACCCCCGCCCCCCAAAAAAAAAAAATTACGCCCGTTTTTTATTCATCATGTTCATTTAATGCTAAATAATTCTGTTGAAAATATTTTTTCTAATTGCAAAAAAGTGGACAAGATTATTGTTTTCAATCCAGTTACGGCAAGAATTTTTGTTTAAGGCAAAAATCAGGGTCAGAATTTTTTCTCTAAAATATCTCAGACTGCCCCCTCAGATCAAATGGTCCGTACCTTAGACTTTAAATCTATATCTAGAGCTTACTGACTGGGGATCACTATTCAGCAATGTTATTAATGGGTTGGGGCGTGTGGGGTTAAACATGTTTTCGTAGGTAAATAATATTGCTGTGGAACTTTTTTTTTCATGAGAGTGTAATAGAGTATTACTTTCTGTTGGGTGGAATTGTGAAATAGAAGTCAATACGTTCTTGCTCAATACTTTGTCGCTTTGAAGGCGTCATGCTTGTCATCCTCAGCCTAAGCAATGTGTTACTGTAATTTGAATTTCAAAATGACTGAGTGACGTTTTTTTCGACGAACTGGTCAACTCCACCGTAGAGAATCACATGACTTTGACGTAATCAATAATATATTACAGTAAATACGAGCGAAAAATATCTTTATAAGTAAAGAATTGTCGCATAAAAATTAAATACACGGGAAATGGCAAAGTTCACGAAGTCTAGTCTGATTAATCATTTTACAAAAAAAAAAAAAAAAAAAAAGTGCAAGCAAAAGGGGGACCCCCTCTGGATCCGCCACTGATTATATAACAACAGCGGAAATGGTAAACGGGAAGATTCCAAGGCAGCAACTGACATTTACTCGAACAATCATGTTACTGAATCAAATATAGAGAAAACCGATATCGAAAAGGTTGAAATAAGATATGCTGCAAATATTGATGTAATAACAAAAAGCTGTAAAACGGTTTTAATTTAATTGTATCAGAAAGGGTGTAACTTACTTTATTTTTATCGTATAACTTGTTTGAAACATCATTTAGCAATTTTGACTGATTTGAATCAGGTAAAATTATTTTTTAAGATATTGTTGTTTTTGTGGTGGAATAAAAAAATCCTATAAAAAAAATAAGGAACGGCCATGAACTTGGATTGTATTTATTTAATATTGACATATAAAACCCTTGTATTGACAACACAGGGTCAGTTGGAGGTGATTTATAGTATTACTACTTAACTAGAGTGTGTTTGACAGATGTTCTAGACATAGGGGATTATTCAAGGACAATAACTGTAGTTTCCATTATAAAATACAAAACCACAACTTTTAATGACAATATAATATCTTAATGTGCAGGCTTTTAAATTGAAATGGCCAGAAACGCCCACTACATGCCAATTAATATAAATTAATGGTACACATCACAAAAGCCGCGTCGGTTATACAATTGTAGTCCTGAATTATTTCAACAAAGTTATTGATTTAATATAATAGTAGTTATAACTAATTATTAATATAATATAATATTCTCTATAGAATAATTTTGTTTTGGCATTGTCTATTCCAAAATAGCAACCAATGTTCAAGACATAGGGTGTCTGTGAAAGAAAACTAACAGAACAATTTTGAAGTAAAAAAAATCACCTCTATCGTCAGTATGCGTGAAGCCATGTTTTCTTCAGTTCATGCTATAGCACAAATACTGGATAGTTTAAGAATGTTTCTATAATAGCTTTGTTAAATGGACAGTCAGTATAATGAACGGATGCATCATGTTCTGGAGGAGTATTTTTCGCTAATACCATACCGTTCCTGAACATGATATATCTGTTTGATTACACCGAATATCAATAGGAATGGTTAATTTAACATTCACTTTAATTTCATTATGCTATCTGCGATATAGCCTTTTTGTGCTGAGGCAGGGTAAAGCAAACATCAATCTCAACTATTTTGCTCTCACGACGTAGCTAGCGAATGGTCAAGCGTACCTGTGAAGGCTAATAATGGCAAATACCTTGACAGAGAGGGTAAATAGTTTAGTCACATCAACTCAAAAACCTATGTCGCGACGAGATTTATCATAAAACATAGGATGCTAATGAAGTGGTATTTTCGCAAAGTTTTATGCATCAAAGTATTTACCACAAATAACTGGCTACCTTTGAATTGCCTCGTGGCAAGTACCACGGATCATGTAGTAAAAAAAGAATAAAGTCTGTGGAATTTTCGAAGATGGTAACCTTTGTTATCATGCAATTGAAATGCAGCATTTCTTTTTAAGGTGTTTCTATTCGAAGAGGGAATTATCAATAAATACATTAGTGAACACACTCCAGTATAAGGCAAATTGTTTATTGTTCTTAACCATAATTCGTATTTACAACCTACAAAGTGTATAATCTCAGAGTGCAGGACCCAAGAGTGACAACCAAAATGCTGTTGTAGCGATTCGAAAAACAATTTTACACATAAAATCATTTCATATAATACTTTCTTAAATTAAAAATTCCTTTTCTGAGACGTGAGGCAAAAGAGAATTAAGGTCAAAGACAAGTAAATGAGTTTCGTAAGATTTTTACAATCAACTTGAACATGATAAACCGTTTATTTGAAAATCGAAAATACAATTCATTAAACTTAAGGTAGGTTTATTCTCCTGGTGCGATAGCGAAGCGATGACTCTGGGGTGTCGCTGGTGGTATCTGTACCTCGTCGCAGCGACGAGTAACGATAACGCGCCTCAGAGCTAGCGAAAAACCTCGTCAGTCGAGCAATCACAGGCCGTCACAGAAATCGAAATAATTTCAACACTGTAGCCATTTCGCTATCCGTCTCTTAACTATTACCATGATTACGCGAATTAAACAATGCGCTTGCGTTGCGATAAAAAAATATATCGCGTCGTTGATTAATCGCATCGAATCGCAATCTTGTCGCGTCGCACCTCGTCGTAATAAATGCGTTCCGTAATTTATCAGTTTTTTTGTTTGTTTGTGAGAGAACATTGTGTCTAAAGTACCCGGTAAAAAATATTCGGACTCGATAATATTTGATATCCAGTACGGTAACGGACCACATACAGATAAAGAAATTGTTGAATTCCTGTTTATTGGTTCTTTATTTGTATGAAATTGTAGAATATTTATACAAAATTGATATAAATGTTTTCGATTTTGAGATGTAATATTTTCTGCATCCGTTCTGAATTAATGGAGATTTAGTAAAAAAAAAACACGACAAAATGATAAATACGGTGAGCCATTCGTCTATTTGTTTAATTTTTCATTCTTCCTCGGTATTGAAAGAAACGTACGGAAAGAAAGATATATACACGGAGATTGCAAGATAAGACTCTTTTCGCACCTAAATATTTGGTTTGAAAGTTGAATGACACCCATTTGACAACGCCCCTCCAGATAATGAAATGATGAATCTTTTATAAATAAAGGAAAAATAAACAGTTCTTAAAGTTGTATCTCTCCATTGTTTAATGATTTTGGTACATTGACATATGTTTTACATTTAATGACGTTGGTCAAGTTTATCATTGTTGATATAATAAAACTATACCGTATACCACCTTTAAACTTATAACTAAGAAACGAGAAAACAAAGCTAGCTGTTTGAACTATTTTTTTAATGTTTCATATATACATACAAATTCCTTATGTTACGATGTTTCTGCCTGTCATATGACTCATGTCCATTGTCTTTGACCTTACTTTCATGTTTTAGCAACTGCCTAAAATTGCATAGTTTTTACTTTAGACACAGTGAATATATATATCATAACATATATCATTTACTATACAGGCACGATGCAGTCTCCATTACATACTAGTATTATACTGACGGACTTTAAAAACGCAACACTAGATTATTCTTTTAAATTCTCATTTTCAAATACTAGTATGCAGTTTTTGTAAACTATATGTATAAACGTCAATTTCAAACATTACTTCATTGTCTAAAAAAAGTTTGCAGTTAGAAAGTTGAATTGATTACGTCATGTTCAATGTTCAAATCCTGTGGTATGCACTGAAACCCTGGTTTCTCCCTTATCAACGGATGCGTCACCGTCGAAGGCAATGACTGCATGTAACCAACGCATAAATGATTGACAGAAAGGTCAATCAATTCTGTTGGGCATGTTTTGAGTTCTTCTGGTTTGGCCTCTGTCCCACCAATTACAGCGTGTTTTGGCAATTTTACGGTTTAAACTTTAGGGCTTTAAATGTTGTTCTGGCGTAGATTCTTTGGCATGCCATTAAATGGGAAACATGATTGACTTGATTTTGTCTGCCATGGCATTCAACGACTTGATTAACAGCTGACGTTGTGGCCGTAAACATGTCTCGCAAATGACGTTGCATAATCAAATTTTGTTGACGTGGCGTTGTCACTACATAATGATCTGGTCATGGGTAGTTATAAACAAATCCCGTCTGCCTGTACCACTGTTGTAAGGACAGTAAGATGAGTTTCTGTCTAGCAAAAACACGTTCACGTATTCCTGCCTGCAATATTTTTATGGTCGGATTTAGATTTTCACTGCCTAGTCTTGGCAATATGGAGATGTAACCAATTTTTACTGATCTAAGTGTGGGTATGGATTAAAAGAATTACTCACCATGAAAAAAAAACCTTTAAAAAAGCATTTATGGGGTTCAAATTTCGCTTTAAGAAATTCGTGCGACTTAAAAAATCCGGTATGTTCAATAACCTCAGGTAAGTCAGGTATTGAATTTTTCTAAACAGAAAGAAGTATGGTAAGCATGAATAGTAGTTATATATGAGGACCAAACATGATTTGTTAAAAAAAAAATCACCAAAATGAGTGTTGCGTTTTTAAAGTCCGTCAGTATATAACAGAATTAATTGTAATTGCTATGAAGTATTTGTATTCCACTGTAACTTAGTTCGTAGATCTATGAGTGCAATTAGGGACAGGTTCACTACCGTGTTGCTTTTCATAAATGTGTAATTTGAAAACGAAACAAAACCGGGTCAATTTGTTTTTATTTAAACAACATATTCAAAACCGGGTCCTTCCATTTTGACATGACCAATTTCTTTCGTTCCATGCACAGAAATACAAATATTGAAGTGCGGAAAGTAACTAATCTTGTTAGCTCGATGTATATATCTTTCTTTGCATACGTTTCTTTTCGTACAATGTGCACAATTTTAATGAAGAATTGAACAAATTCAATGAAAGGTTCACTCTACTGATCATATCCCACATTTTCTATGCCAGTAGGTGGTCATTCACCGTACTGGATATTAGATACTATCGAGCCCAAACCTTTTTTGTCTGGGTACTTTAGACACAGTAGAGAACTCTACCCTTTATGTTTGTTATTCTACAGTGGATAATTATTTCATTAGCAATCAAACCACGTCTTATTTCTATAATATGAACCTGATAATCTTCGACAGAACGAAGTTTAAATGATTACACGACTCTTTTATGTATGATACATTTTATTACAATTCATTTGAAGTTTATCATTTAGCTAGATTGCCTAGATAACTGTGAGGCATGACATACTTGTCCTTCAAATTTTCATTATAAAAGGTTTTTTAAATATAATTATTTTGTGGTGAAACGACATGTGTTGTTTGTCAAATATCGAATATTGCGTAATGCACCTTTTGAAAATAAAAACTAATAGTCTTGTTAAGTGTTTGAAAATTTTCATGTAAAGCATTGTAGCATTTATAATTGCATGATTTGGATCTAAAATTACACATAACTATTGATGTAAACCTACATTTTCTTTCAAAGTTCATTGACGCCCATAATTTTACTAGATCAAATAACTTTTTGCACTGTTTTTAGTGTGCTACTTCCAGCTACTTTTCTCATTTGTATATTTAAAAAAAAAATAAAGATATAAGAATATGAAAGGCTCAAGTGTTCCTGTCAAGTGCGGATCCAGGATTTCTATAGATCACAAAAAAATTGACCAAAAACATAAATGACCTGGTAATACAGAATGTTTTTCAAGTAATGGAGAACAGTCTATAACGAACGTTCAAATATATGGAAATGGAAAAATGGAACACAAAATATTTTTAAACAACTTCAATACCTTACACAAAGTTTCGAGGACTTCAGGTGTAGTTGATTAAACAAAATGTGGACCGTCTTTTGAAAATTTTGCTGAAAAAAGGACTAATATAAAAATAAGGAGATGTGGTATGATTGCCAATGAGACATCTATCCACCAAAGTTCAAATGAAGTGGATGTAAGCAATTATAGGCAACAGTACGGCCTTCAACAATAAGAAAAACCCATACCGTATAGTCGACTATAAAAGGCCCCGACATGAAAAATATGAAACCATTCAATTGAGAAAACTTACGGCCTAGCTAGTTTATAACAAAACAATTTACGAAAAACGAACCAACGACAACTACTGAATAAGTTCCCTAAGCAGGACACATGAATAAAATTCCTTTAACAGTTCTACTATGGCAGATGCTTAACTTCAATATGTGAACAATGTGTCCATTCATTTTCAATGTGTTATGATATTGTTACTATCATATTTATTTAGTTGGCCTAATTTGTTTTGTGTGGCCTAAGAATGTTTACATTATATTTGTTTATATTATGTACAAAATAATACACATTGTGTTACAACTATACAGTTTAGAAATCACTGGAACAATCATTGATACTCATGGAATGATTAGAACTTTCTATTTCACTTACATAACGTTTCCAGAATGATCATAACAAAAGATGCGTAATTTAAACATCTAGCGTTATCTAGAAGTTTCCGTTTGAGTATATGTATAAGAATGCAGACCCTAAAGTTAGACATAGACATAGACATCGATAGACATTAATATTCTCAGCAGTTGGATTGACACTTTTATTACAAACTACAACATACTAGTGTTATGATATTGTAACTATCATATCTATTTAGTTGGCCTAATTTGTTTTGTGTGGCCTATTATACATGTTTACATTGTGTACAAAATAAAATACATTGTGTTACAACTATGCAGTTTAGAAATCACTGGAACAATCATTGATACTAATGGAATGATTAGAACTTTCTATTTCACTTACATAACGTTTCCAGAATGATCATAACAAAAGATGCGTAATTTATATTTCTAGCGTTGTCTAGAAATTTCTGTTTGAGTATTTAAATGCAGACCCAAAAGTTAGTAAAATATATAGAGATTTGGACATAGACATAGATAGACTTAGACATCGATAGACATCAACATTCTCTGCAGTTGGATTGACACTTTTATTTACAAACTACATCATACTAGATGTGACCAATTGGATATAATTTTCTGTGGATTCCCGTGAAGATTTCCGGATAAAGAAAAGATAAAAGATTGGACTCATATTTTGACAGTTAAGTTGACATTTCTTTTGTGTAATACTTTTGTAAACTAGTGTATAATAAATCTTGTTAAATTTTATTATTGATTTGTGTCTTTTGTTGGCTACAATTAAAGGCGATTTTCTGACATAACAGAAATTGGGGCTCGTCCGGGATAACGTTAATATCTTATTAAAAAAAAATATTTGTTCAGTATTTTTATTAGAAATAGCCGGTAAAAAACGCCAGACCTGAGAAGTTTGATAATTTAAAGAAAGAGGAATTAGTGTTGCTTGCTAAACATCTGAAATTAGACTTTAGAGTATCTATGAGAAAACAAATTATAAAAATTTGGTAATAGACAAATAAGTTGACGCAGAAATTTTAGGTGAAGAGGCTCTTGATCTTAAGGTAGAAAATGTTGACGCTATCAAATTAAAACAGCTTGAATTAGAACATGAACTTAAATTAAAACAATTGGAAAAGAAAGAAGAAAGGCAGACAGAACTTGAAATGAAGGAAAGGCAGGCAGAACTTGAAATGAAGGAAAGGTTAGAGATGGAGAAGATGAAAGAAAAAGAAAAAGAAGATGAATTTAAATTAAAACAGGCAGAACTTGAAATGAGGAAAGGTTAGAGATGGAGAAAATAAAAATTGAAATGGTCAAAGGAGAAAGTAACACTAATGTACAGTCGAAATCAGAACATTTTGATGCAGCAAAAATATACGTTTGGTTCCCAGATTTTGTGAAAAACAGTCGATAAATATTTTCCACAGTTTGAGAAAATTGCTCATAATTTGAAATGGCCGAAGCCTTTTAGAGTACAATGCTGCAAAGTGTTTTTGAGGGCAAGGCCGCTGAAATTTACTCAGCACTTTCATCCGAACGAAGTTCTGATTATGACACGGTTAAAAGGAAGTTTTGAAAGCTTATGAGCTAGTGCCAGAAGCATATAGACAGAAGTTTAGATCTTATAAAAGTTTGATTCACAAACCTATGTTGAATTTACTAGGAAAAGAAGACCTATTTGATAAATGGCTTACGTCAAAGAAAATAGATAACAATTTTAAGAACCTAAGACAACTGATGTTATTAGAAGAGTTCAAGCAATGTGTTCATTTAGACTTAAAAACACATTTAGATGACAAAACTGTTGAGACATTACAAGATGCAGCTGTTATTTCCGATAATTATACCCTTTCACATAAGAGAAGTTTCAAAGGTCAAAATTTTAATACTTCGAGTGGAAATTACAAGAATCAAAGCACTGAGCATACTGATAGTAGGCCTGTTGCAAAGAATAAGAGTCAGTCTAGTTATAATATGTCTAGTCCGAAATTTGATACTTTTGAGAAGAAGTCACTGACTTGTGCTTATTGTAAGAAGAATGGTCACCTGATGGCTGATTGTTTCAGACTCCAGAAGAAGAATGAAAGAGATAATAGGCCCAAGAACAGTGCTTGTACGACACCCCGTGTTACCAATACGTTGGAATGTCCTGCGAGTCAGGCTTTTAAGTCCAGTTTTTGTGATTACATGGAGGATTATAAACCCTTTATGTCTGATGGGTTTGTTTCTATTGTTGATAATACTACTCCTCAACCTATTAAGATTTTACGGGACACTGGAGCTTCTCAGTCTTTATTGTTAGAAGGTGTGTTGCCTTTGTCCGAGGAGACTTCTGTTGGTGCCTCCGTTTTGTTACAAGGTGTGGAATTAGGTTGTATAGATGTTCCCCTCCATTGTATTTATCTGATATCAGATTTGATAACTGGACCAGTTGTTGTGGGTGTTCGTCCTAATCTCCCTGTTGAGGGTGTTTCATTATTGCTAGGAAATGATCTAGCTAGGAACAAAGTGGTTGCTGAACCAATTGTTACCAGTGAACCGGTGGTGGATGTTAAATCACCTGAAGATGATGCTGAACTGTATCCAGCTTGTGTCGTTACTAGGGCCATGGCTAGAAAACAACAAAATGAGGATTTGCAAGAAGACCAGTTTGATTACATGGACCTTTCTGACACCTTTCTAGCTGACATTGAAGGTCCCGGTAGCTCAGAGAAGGCCGTTCTAAGACCACCTAGTATTAGCAAGAATGTAATTATGCCTTGGCCAGACGTAAACAGCCATTCATTAGACCGAAGGAAATTTGTCGAAGAACAAAATAAAGACCCTGAGGTTCTTCAGCTCTGCAAGAGGGCTCAACCACAGGAGGAAGCAGACAGAGTGGCCAAATGCTATTACCATCAAGACGGTATTTTAATGAGAAAGTGGAGGCCCCCTGATGCTACCCCAGAGGAGGAATGGAGAGTGGTATACCAAGTGGTGGTGCCTAAAATCTATAGGCAAGGCATTATTGGTCTTGCCCATGACACCCCCTTGGCTGGACACTTAGGCATTAGGAAGACTTGCCTTAAGATCTTACAGCATTTCTACTGGCCAAGACTAAGAAGTGATGTCGCAGAATACTGCAAATCATGCCATATATGCCAGGTTGTTGGTAAGCCTAACCAGAAAATACCATTAGCACCACTTCTGCCTATTCCAGCCTTTGAAGAACCTTTCAGCCGAGTACTCATTGATTGCATTGGACCTTTACCGAAGACCAAGACCGGAAATGCGTATTTATTGACAATCATGTGTACCTCCACTCGCTTTCCTGAGGCTATTCCGGTAAGGAATATCAAGACACCTACTATTGTCAAAGCTCTGATCAAATTTTTCACGCTAGTAGGACTTCCAAAGTCTATACAGTCCGACCAGGGTTCAAATTTCATGTCAGGTTTATTTCAGCAAGTCGTGTACCAGTTAGGGATTGCTCAGTATAGGTCAAGTGCTTATCATCCAGAATCTCAAGGTGCCTTAGAACGTTTTCATCAAACAATGAAGAACATGATCAGAACTTTTTGTCTTCAATTTGACAGGGATTGGGATGATGGTGTTCACTTTTTACTTTTTGCGGTCCGAGAGTCTGTTCAAGAATCCCTTGGTTTTAGTCCCTTTGAGTTGGTATTTGGTCATACTGTGAGGGGACCTTTAAAATTGATAAAGGAAAAGTGGCTTACTGAACACACTGACTTGAATCTTCTAGACTATGTATCTAGATTTAAAGAAAAATTGTATACTGCTTGTCAAATTGCTCAGAACAATTTAAAAACTGTTCAGAATAAGATGAAAATATGGTATGATAAAGATGCCAGGGACAGATTTTTGAGCCTGGTGATAAGGTACTTGTATTTTGCCAGTCCCTGGACATCCATTACAAGCTAAATATTGTGGTCCTTATACCATAGAGAGTAAAATCAATGATTTGAATTATATTGTAAAAACACCAGGTCGGCGTAAACAAAATAGAGTGTGTCACATTAATATGTTAAAACCATATTTTGAGCGTACTAATGAAGGTGAGAATAAACCAGTTGCCACTTTAGCCATGGTTAAATTGGAGAACAATCATGACAAACCAGGTGTAATTGAACCACCTTTTAGTTCTAAAACTATGGAAGAGACAGTTAGATTGAAAAATTCAGAAATTTTGTCAAATTTAGATTCAAAACTTGCACATCTGTCTTTTGATCGTAGAGAAAATTAAAAGCCTTGGTATTTTCTTTTAAAATCTTTTTCCAGATGTGCCAAACAAAACCACTGCTGTTTGTCATGATGTCGATGTTGGTGATGTTTCTCCAATTAAGCAACATCCTTACCGGCTGAATCCACTCAAACTTGAATTTATGAGACAAGAAATTAAATATATGCTTGACAATGATATTATTGAGCCGAGTAACAGTGAATGGAGCTCTCCTTGTCTGCTTGTGCCCAAACCAGATAAAACCTTTCGTTTCGTAACTGATTTCAGAAAAGTAAATTCTGTTTCAAAATCTGATTCCTATCCGATTCCAAGGATAGACGATTGCATTGATAATATTGGAAAAGCAAAATTTGTGAGCAAATTTGATTTATTGAAAGGTTACTGGCAAGTCCCATTGACACAGAGAGCTCGAGAAATATCAGCTTTTGTCACACCAGATGGCTTATTTCAATATACTGTAATGCCGTTTGGCATGAAAAGTGCTCAGCTACATTTCAAAGAATGATCAATAATGTTATAAAAGATTTAGACTGTTGTTATGCTTATATTGATGATCTTATTGTATGTAGTGATAGCTGGGAAGAACATTTAACACATTTATATGATACTTTTGATAGATTGTCACAATCAAATTTGACAGTTAATCTTGGTAAAAGTGAATTTTGCCAGGCCACTGTTGATTATTTAGGGCATACAGTTGGCCAAGGTCAAGTGAAACCTATTACGGCTAAAGTGGATGCAATTACTAAATTTCCTCCTCCTACAAATAAAAAACAACTTATGAGATATTTAGGCATGATTGGATTTTACAGAAAATTTTGTTCAAATTTTGCTACTGTTGTTCAACCATTGACTCATCTTTTACGGAAAGATTCTAAATTCATCTGGAGTGAAAACTGTCGAAACGCTTTTGAAAATAGCAAATCACTTTTAATTAATAGTCCAGTTCTGATCACTCCAGACTTTGAAAAACAATTTAAACTTGCTGTTGATGCAAGCGATGTAGGAGTTGGAGCTGTTTTATATCAGGAAACAGATGATAATGTTGAAAAACCTATATCATATTTTTCTAAGAAATTAGATAAACATCAGAAAAATTATTCAACTATTGAAAAAGAGTGTTTTGCACTGTTGTATGCACTTCAACATTTTGATGTATATTTAAATCCCACTGTGCATCCTATTCTTGTTTATACTGATCATAATCCTCTCACCTTCATACATAAAATGAGAAACAAGAACCAGAGATTGACTAGGTGGAGTTTATTGTTACAGGAATGTGATGTTATTGTAAAACATATTAAAGGTAAAGATAATGTAATAGCAGATGCTTTATCTAGAACTTATTAAAACACTGTGTATATACTGTGTATTTTTGAAAATACTTACTATATATTACTATGTATTTTTGTACATATTATTCATGAAAAGTTTTTGTTACACTCAAACTTTTTTTAAGGGAGGAGGTGTTATGATATTGTAACTATCATATCTATTTAGTTGGCCTAATTTGTTTTGTGTGGCCTATTATACATGTTTACATTGTGTACAAAATAAAATACATTGTGTTACAACTATGCAGTTTAGAAATCACTGGAACAATCATTGATACTAATGGAATGATTAGAACTTTCTATTTCACTTACATAACGTTTCCAGAATGATCATAACAAAAGATGCGTAATTTATATTTCTAGCGTTGTCTAGAAATTTCTGTTTGAGTATTTAAATGCAGACCCAAAAGTTAGTAAAATATATAGAGATTTGGACATAGACATAGATAGACTTAGACATCGATAGACATCAACATTCTCTGCAGTTGGATTGACACTTTTATTTACAAACTACATCATACTAGATTGTGACCAATTGGATATAATATTCTGTGGATTCCGTGAAGATTTCGGATAAAGAAAAGATAAAAGATTGGACTCATATTTTGACAGTTAAGTTGACATTTCTTTTGTGTAATACTTTTTGTAAACTAGTGTATAATAAATATTGTTAAATTTTATTATTGATTTGTGTCTTTGTTGGCTACAATTAAAGGCGATTTTCTGACATAACACTAGATTGTGACCTATTGGACGTAATATTCTGCGTGGATTCCCGTGAAGATTTCTGAATAAAGAAAAGACAAAAGATCAGACATATATTTTGACAGTTAAATTGACATTTCTTTTTGTGTAATACTTCTTGTAAACTTGTGTATAATAAATCTTGTTAAATTTTATTATTGATTAGTGTCTTTTGTTGGCTACAATTAAAAGGCGATTTTCTGGCGTAACAAATGATCTGTTCATAACAGAAATTGGGGGCTCGGTTCCGGGATAACGTAAATATTTTATTGAAAATTTGTTCAGCATTTTTTATTAGAACTAGCCAACAAAATTCTACAAAATGGCATTTGATGCCGGTAAATTTTTGAAAACGCCAGACCTGGAGGGGTTTGATAATTTAAAGAAAGAGGAATTAGTGTTGCTTGCTAAACATCTGAAATTAGACTTTAGAGTATCTATGAGAAAACAAATTATAAAAAAATTGGTAATAGACAAACTTTTAGGTAAAGAGACTCTTGAACTCAAGGTCGAAAATGTTGATGCTTTCAAATTAAAACAGCTTGAATTAGAACATGAACTTAAATTAAAATGAAGATGAAAGAAAAAGGGGAAAGAAAAAGAAAAAGAAGATGACTTTAAATTAAAACAGGCAGAACTTGAAATGAGAGAAAGGTTAGAGATTGAGAAAATGAAAATTGAAATGGCAAAAGAAGAAAGCAACACTAAATTCCAATCAAAATCAGAACATTTTAATTTTGATGCAGCAAAAAATATACGTTTGCTTCCCAAATATTGTGATAAAACAGTTGAAAAATTTTTTCCACAGTTTGAGAAAATTGCTCAAAATTTGAAATGGCCGAAGCCTCTTTGGACTACAATGCTGCAAAGTGTTTTTGAGGGCAAGCCCGCTGAAATTTACTCAGCACTTTCACCAGAAAGAAGCTCTGATTATGACACTGTTAAACAAGAAGTTTTAAAAGCTTATGAGCTAGTGCCAGAAGCATATAGACAGAAGTTTAGATATTATAAAAAGTTTGATTCATAAACGTATGTTGAATTTGCTAGGGAAAAAGAAGATCTATTTGATAAATGGCTTACGTCAAAGAAAATAGATAAAAATTTTGATAATTTAAGACAATTGATGTTATTAGAAGAGTTCAAGCAGTGTGTTCATTTAGACTTAAAACACATTTAGATGACAAAGCTGTTGAGACTTTACAAGATGCAGCTGTTAAGAGAAGTTTCAAAGGTCAAAATTTTAATACTTCGAGTGGAAATTACAAGAATCAAAGCACTGAGCGTACTGATAGTAAGCCTGTTGCACAGAATAAGAGTCAGTCTAGTTATAATATGTCTAGTCCAAAAAGTCACTGACTTGTGCTTATTGTTAGAAGAATGGTCACCTGACGGTTGATTGTTTTAGACACCAGAAGAAGAATGAAAGAGATAATAAGCCCAAGACCAGTGCTTGTACGACTCCCCGTGTTATCAATACGTTGGAATGTCCTGGGAGTCAGGCTTTTAAGTCCAGTTTTTGTGATTACATGGAGGATTATAAACCCTTTATGTCTGATGGGTTTGTTTCTATTGTTGATAATACTACTCTTCAGCCTATTAAGATTTTACGGGACACTGGAGCTTCTCAGTCTTTATTGTTAGAAGGTGTGTTGCATTTGTCCGAGGAGACTTCTGTTGGTGCCTCCGTTTTGTTACAAGGTGTGGAGTTAGGTTGTATAGATGTTCCCCTCCATCGTATTTATCTGAAGTCAGATTTAATAACTCGACCAGTTGTTGTGCGTGTTCATCCTAATCCCTGTTGAGGGTGTTTCATTATTGCTAGGAAATGATCTAGCTAGGAACAAAGTGGTTGCTGAACCAATTGTTATCAGTGAACCGGTGGTGGATGTTAAATCACCTGAAGATGACGCTGAACTGTATCCAGTTTGTGTCGTTACTAGGGCGATGGTTAGAAAACAACAAAATGAGGATTTGCAAGAAGACCAGTTTGATTACATGGACCTTTCTGACACCTTTCTAGCCGACATTGAAGGTCCCGGTAGCTCAGAGAAGGCCGTAATAAGACCACCTAGTATTAGCAAGAATGTAATTATGCCATGGCCAGACGTAAACAGCCATTCATTAGACCGAAGGAAATTTGTCGAAGAACAAAATAAAGACCCTGAGGTTCTTCAGCTCTGCAAGAGGGCTCAACCACAGGAAGAAGCAGACAAAGTGGCCGAATGCTATTACCATCAAGACGGCATTTTAATGAGAAAGTGGGGGCCCCCTGATGCTACCCCAGAGGAGGAATGGAGAGTGGTATACCAAGTGGTGGTGCCTAAAGTCTATAGGCAAGACATTATTGGTCTTGCCCATGACACCCCCTTGGCTGGACACTTAGGTATAAGGAAGACTTGCCTTAAGATCTTACAGCATTTCTACTGGCCAAGACTTAGTAATGATGTCGCAGAATACTGCAAATCATGCCATATATGCCAGATTGTTGGTAAGCCTAACCAGAAAATACCACCAGCACCACTTCTGCCTATTCCAGCCTTTGAAGAACCTTTCAGCCGAGTACTCATTGATTGCGTTGGACCTTTACCGAAGACCAAGACCGGAAATGCGTATTTATTGACAATCATGTGTACCTCCACTCGCTTTCCTGAGGCTATTCCGTTAAGGAATATCAAGACACCTACTATTGTCAAAGCTCTGATCAAATTTTTCACGCTAGTAGGACTTCCAAAGTCTATACAGTCCGACCAGGGTTCAAATTTCATGTCAGGTTTATTTCAGCAAGTCGTGTACCAGTTAGGGATTGCTCAGTATAGGTCAAGTGCTTATCATCCAGAATCTCAAGGTGCCTTAGAACGTTTTCATCAAACATTGAAGAACATGATCAGAACTTTTTGTCTTCAATTTGACAGGGATTGGGATGATGGTGTTCACTTTTACTTTTGCGGTCCGAGATGCTGTTCAAGAATCTCTTGGTTTTAGTCCCTTTGAGTTGGTATTTGGTCATACTGTAAGGGACCTTTAAAATTGATAAAGGAAAAGTGGCTTACTGAACACACTGACTTGAATCTTCTAGACTATGTATCTAGATTTAAAGAAAAATTGTATACTGCTTGTCAAATTGCTCAGAACAATTTAAAACTGTTCAGAATAAGATGAAAATATGGTATGATAAAGATGCCAGGGACAGATTTTTTTAGCCTGGTGATAAGGTACTTGTATTTTTGCCAGTCCCTGGACATCCATTACAAGCTAAATATTGTGGTCCTTATACCATAGAGAGTAAAATCAATGATTTGAATTATATTGTAAAAACACCAGGTCGGCGTAAACAAAATAGAGTGTGTCACATTAATATGTTAAAACCATATTTTGAGCGTACTAATGAAGGTGAGAGTAAACCAGTTGCCACTTTAGCCATGGTTAAATTGGAGAACAATCATGACAAACCAGATGTAATTGAACCACCTTTTAGTTCTAAAACTATGGAAGAGACAGTTAGATTGAAAAATTCAGAAATTTTGTCAAATTTAGATTCAAAACTTGCACATCTGTCTTTTGATCGTAGAGAAAAATTAAAAGCTTTGGTATTTTCTTTTAAAATCTTTTTCCAGATGTGCCAAACAAAACCACTGCTGTTTGTCATGATGTCGATGTAGGTGATGCTTCTCCAATTAAGCAACATCCTTACCGGCTCAATCCACTCAAACTTGAATTTATGAGACAAGAAATTAAATATATGCTTGACAATGATATTATTGAGCCGAGTAACAGTGAATGGAGCTCTCCTTGTCTGCTTGTGCCCAAACCAGATAAAACCTTTCGTTTCGTAACTGATTTCAGAAAAGTAAATTCTGTTTCAAAATCTGATTCCTATCCGATTCCAAGGATAGACGATTGCATTGATAATATTGGAAAAGCAAAATTTGTGAGCAAATTTGATTTATTGAAAGGTTACTGGCAAGTCCCATTGACACAGAGAGCTCGAGAAATATCAGCTTTTGTCACACCAGACGGCTTATTTCAATATACTGTAATGTCGTTTGGCATGAAAAGTGCTCCAGCTACATTTCAAAGAATGATCAATAATGTTATAAAAGATTTAGACTGTTGTTATGCTTATATTGATGATCTTATTGTATGTAGTGATAGCTGGGAAGAACATTTAACACATTTATATGATACTTTTGATAGATTGTCACAATCAAATTTGACTGTTAATCTTGGTAAAAGTGAATTTTGCAAGGCCACTGTTGATTATTTAGGGCATACAGTTGGCCAAGGTCAAGTGAAACCTATTACGGCTAAAGTGGATGCAATTACTAAATTTCCTCCTCCTACAAATAAAAAACAACTTATGAGATATTTAGGCATGATTGGATTTTACAGAAAATTTTGTTCAAATTTTGCTACTGTTGTTCAACCATTGACTCATCTTTTACGGAAAGATTCTAAATTCATCTGGAGTGAAAATTGTCAAAACGCTTTTGAAAATAGCAAATCACTTTTAATTAATAGTCCAGTTCTGATCACTCCAGACTATGAAAAACAATTCAAACTTGCCGTTGATGCAAGCGATGTAGGAGTTGGAGCTGTTTTATATCAAGAGACAGATGATAATGTTGAAAAACCTATATCATATTTTTCTAAGAAATTAGATAAACATCAGAAAAATTATTCAACTATTGAAAAAGAGTGTTTTGCACTGTTGTCTGCACTTCAACATTTTGATGTATATTTAAATCCCACTGTGCATCCTATTCTTGTTTATACTGATCATAATCCTCTCACCTTCATACATAAAATGAGAAACAAGAACCAGAGATTGACTAGGTGGAGTTTATTGTTACAGGAATATGATGTTATTGTAAAACATATTAAAGGTAAAGATAATGTAATAGCAGTGAACTTATTAAAACACTGTGTATATACTATGTATTTTTGTACATTTTATTCATGAAAAGTTTTTGTTGGAGGTGTTATGATATTGTAACTATCATATTTATTTAGTTGGCCTAATTTGTTTTGTGTGGCCTATTATACATGTTTACATTGTGTACAAAATAAAATACATTGTGTTACAACTATGCAGTTTAGAAATCACTGGAACAATCATTGATACTAATGGAATGATTAGAACTTTCTATTTCACTTACATAACGTTTCCAGAATGATCATAACAAAAGATGCGTAATTTATATTTCTAGCGTTGTCTAGAAATTTCCGTTTGAGTATTTAAATGCAGACCCAAAAGTTAGTTGAAGATAGAGATTTAGACATAGACATAGATAGACTTAGACATCGATAGACATCAACATTCTCAGCAGTTGGATTGACACTTTTATTTACAAACTACATCATACTAGATTGTGACCAATTGGATATAATATTCTGTGGATTCCGAGAAGATTTCCGGATAAAGAAAAGATAAAAGATTGGACATATATTTTGACAGTTAAGTTGACATTTCTTTTTATGTAATACTTTTTGTAAACTTGTATATAATAAATCTTGTTAAATTTATTATTGATTTGTGTCTTTTGTTGGCTACAATTAAAGGCGATTTTCTTAACAAATGATCTGTTCATAACAGAAATTGGGGCTCAAGTCCGGGATCACGTTAATATCTTAATGAAAAATTTTCAGTATTTTTATTAGAACTAGCCAACAAAATTCTACAATATGGCATTTGATGCCGGTAAATTTTGAAAACGCCAGACCTGGAAGGGTTTGATAATTTAAAGAAAGAGGAATTAGTGTTGCTTGCTAAACATCTGAAATTAGACTTTAGAGTATCTATGAGAAAACAAATTATAAAAATTTGGTAATAGATAAATTAGTTGACTCAGAAATTTTAGGTGAAGAGGCTCTTGAACTCAAGGTAGAAAATGTTGATGCTTTCAAATTAAAACAGCTGGAATTAGAACATGAACTTCAATTAAAACAATTAGAAAAGGAAGATGAATTTAAATTAAAACAATTGGAAAACGAAGTTAAATTAAAACAATTGGAAAAGAAAAGAAGAAAACAGGCAGAACTTGAAATGAAGGAAAGGTTAGAGATTGAGAAAATGAAAATTGAAATGGCAAAAGAAGAAAGCAACACTAAATTCCAATCCAAATCAGAACATTATAATTTTGATGCAGCAAAAACATACGTTTGGTTCCCAAATTTTGTGAAAAAACAGTTGATAAATTTTTCCACAGTTTGAGAAAATTGCTCAAAATTTGAAATGGCCGAAGCCTCTTTGGACTACAATGCTGCAAAGTGTTTTTGAGGGCAAGGCCGCTGAAATTTACTCAGCACTTTCATCAGAAAATAGTTCTGATTATGACAAGGTTAAAAAAGAGGTTTTGAAAGCTTATGAGCTAGTGCCAGAAGCATATAGACAGAAATTTAGGTCTTATAAAAAGTTTGATTCACAAACCTATGTTGAATTTGCTAGGGAAAAGAAGATCTATTTGATAAATGGCTTACGTCAAAGAAAATAGATAAAAATTTTGATAATTTAAGACAATTGATGTTATTAGAAGAGTTCAAGCAGTGTGTTCATTTAGACTTAAAACACATTTAGATGACAAAACTGTTGAGACTTTACAAGATGCAGCTGTTATATCGGATAATTATACTCTTTCACATAAAAGAAGTTTCAAAGGTCAAAATTTTAATACTTCGAGTGGAAATTACAAGAATCAAAGCACTGAGCGTACTGATAGTAAGCCTGTTGCACAGAATAAGAGACAGTCTAGTTATAATATGTCTAGTCCAAAGTTTGAAACTTTTGAAAAGAAGTCACTGACTTGTGCTTATTGTAAGAAGAATGGTCACCTGATGGCTGATTGTTTTAGACTCCAGAAGAAGAATGAAAGAGATAATAAGCCCAAGACCAGTGCTTGTACGACACCCCGTGTTACCAATACGTTGGAATGTCCTGCGAGTCAGGCTTTTAAGTCCAGTTTTTGTGATTACATGGAGGATTATAAACCCTTTATGTCTGATGGGTTTGTTTCTATTGTTGATAATACTACTCCTCAGCCTATTAAGATTTTACGGGACACTGGAGCTTCTCAGTCTTTATTGTTAGAAGGTGTGTTGCCTTTGTCCGAGGAGACTTCTGTTGGTGCCTCCGTTTTGTTACAAGGTGTGGAGTTAGGTTGTATAGATGTTCCCCTCCATCGTATTTATTTGAAGTCAGATTTGATAACTGGACCAGTTGTTGTGGGTGTTCGTCCTAATCTCCCTGTTGAGGGTGTTTCATTATTGCTAGGAAATGATCTAGCTAGGAACAAAGTGGTTGCTGAACCAATTGTTATCAGTGAACCGGTGGTGGATGTTAAATCACCTGAAGATGATGCTGAACTGTATCCAGCTTGTGTCGTTACTAGGGCGATGGCTAGAAAACAACAAAATGAGGATTTGCAAGAAGACCAGTTTGATTACATGGACCTTTCTGACACCTTTCTAGCCGACATTGAAGGTCCCGGTAGCTCAGAGAAGGTCGTCATAAGACCACCTAGCATTAGCAAGAATGTAATTATGCCATGGCCAGACGTAAACAGCCATTCATTAGACCGAAGGAAATTTGTCGAAGAACAAAATAAAGACCCTGAGGTTCTTCAGCTCTGCAAGAGCTAGGGCTCAACCACAGGAAGAAGCAGACAAAGTGGCCGAATTCTATTACCATCAAGACGGCATTTTAATGAGAAAGTGGAGGCCCCTGATGCTACCCCAGAAGAGGAATGGAGAGTGGTATACCAAGTGGTGGTGCCTTAAGTCTATAGGCAAGACATTATTGGTTTTGCCCATGACACCCCCTTGGCTGGACACTTAGGTATAAGGAAGACTTGCCTTAAGATTTTACAGCATTTCTACTGGCCAAGACTAAGAAGTGATGTCGCAGAATACTGCAAATCATGCCATATATGCCAGGTTGTTGGTAAGCCTAACCAGAAAATACCACCAGCACCACTTCTGCCTATTCCAGCCTTTGAAGAACCTTTCAGCCGAGTACTCATTGATTGCGTTGGACCTTTACCGAAGACCAAGACCGGAAATGCGTATTTATTGACAATCATGTGTACCTCCACTCGCTTTCCTGAGGCTATTCCGTTAAGGAATATCACGACACCTACTATTGTCAAAGCTCTGATCAAATTTTTCACGCTAGTAGGACTTCCAAAGTCTATACAGTCCGACCAGGGTTCAAATTTCATGTCAGGTTTATTTCAGCAAGTCGTGTATCAGTTAGGGATTGCTCAGTATAGGTCAAGTGCTTATCATCCAGAATCTCAAGGTGCCTTAGAACGTTTTCATCAAACATTGAAGAACATGATCAGAACTTTTTGTCTTCAATTTGACAGGGATTGGGATGATGGTGTTCACTTTTACTTTTGCGGTCCGAGAGGCTGTTCAAGAATCCCTTGGTTTTAGTCCCTTTGAGTTGGTATTTGGTCATACTGTAAGGGAACTTTAAAATTGATAAAGGAAAAGTGGCTTACTGAACACACTGACTTGAATCTTCTAGACTATGTATCTAGATTTAAAGAAAAATTGTATACTGCTTGTCAAATTGCTCAGAACAATTTAAAACTGTTCAGAATAAGATGAAAATATGGTATGATAAAGATGCCAGGGACAGATTTTTAAGCCAGGTGATAAGGTACTTGTATTTTACCAGTCCCTGGACATCCATTACAAGCTAAATATTGTGGTCCTTATACCATAGAGAGTAAAATCAATGATTTGAATTATATTGTAAAAACACCAGGTCGGCGTAAACAAAATAGATTGTGTTACATTAATATGTTAAAACCATATTTTGAGCGTACTAATGAAGGTGAGAGTAAACCAGTTGCCACTTTAGCCATGGTTAAATTGGAGAACAATCATGACAAACCAGATGTAATTGAACCATCTTTTAGTTCTAAAACTATGGAAGAGACAGTTATATTGAAAAATTCAGAAATTTTGTCAAATTTAAATTCAAAACTTGCACATCTGTCTTTTGATCGTAGAGAAAAATTAAAAGCTTTGGTATTTTCTTTTAAAAATCTTTTTCCAGATGTGCCAAACAAAACCACTGCTGTTTGTCATGATGTCGATGTAGGTGATGCTTCTCCAATTAAGCAACATCCTTACCGGCTGAATCCACTCAAACTTGAATTTATGAGACAAGAAATTAAATATATGCTTGACAATGATATTATTGAGCCGAGTAACAGTGAATGGAGCTCTCCTTGTCTGCTTGTGCCTGAACCAGATAAAACCTTTCGTTTCGTAACTGATTTCAGAAAAGTAAATTCTGTTTCAAAATCTGATTCCTATCCGATTCCAAGGATAGACGACTGCATTGATAACATTGGACAAGCAAAATTTGTGAGCAAATTTGATTTATTGAAAGGTTACTGGCAAGTCCCATTGACACAGAGAGCTCGAGAAATATCAGCTTTTGTCACACCAGATGGCTTATTTCAATATACTGTAATGCCGTTTGGCATGAAAAGTGCTCCAGCTACATTTCAAAGAATGATCAATAATGTTATAAAAGATTTAGACTGTTGATGTGCTTATATTGATGATCTTATTGTATGTAGTGATAGCTGGGAAGAACATTTAACACATTTATATGATACTTTTGATAGATTGTCACAAACAAATTTGACTGTTAATCTTGGTAAAAGTGAATTTTGCCAGGCCACTGTTGATTATTTAGGGCATACAGTTGGCCAAGGTCAAGTGAAACCTATTATGGCTAAAGTGGATGCAATTACCAAATTTCCTCCTCCTGCAAATAAAAAACAACTTATGAGATATTTAGGCATGATTGGATTTTACAGGAAATTCTGTTCAAATTTTGCTACTGTTGTTCAACCATTGACTCATCTTTTACGGAAAGATTCTAAATTCATCTGGAGTGAAAATTGTCAAAACGCTTTTGAAAACATCAAATCACTTTTAATTAATAGTCCAGTTCTGATCACTCCAGACTGAAAAACAATTTAAACTTGCCGTTGATGCAAGCGATGTAGGAGTTGGAGCTGTTTTATATTAGGAAACAGATGATAATGTTGAGAAACCTATATCATACTTTTCTAAGAAATTAGATTTGATTTTGATTTTTGGTGTTTTAACGCCACTTTTAAGCACCGCTTTTGGGCTATTTCGTGGCGGCCAGTTTTTATTGGTGGAGGAAGCCGGAGTGCCCGGAGAAAACCACCGACCTTCGATAGGAAAACTGACAATCCTAGTCAATTAAGATTGGAGTCGAGTGCACCCGCACGAGCGGGGTTGAACTCACAACCTCAGTGTTGACTGGCTAGTGATTACAGTAGTAACTACTTAGACCACTCGGCCACCGAGGCCCCCTAAGAAATTAGATAAACATCGGAAAAATTATTCCACTTTTGAAAAAGAATGTTTTGTATTGTTGTCTGCACTTCAACATTTTGATGTATATTTAAATCCCACTGTCCATCCTATTCTTGTTTATACTGGTCATAATCCTCTCACCTTCATACATAAAATGAGAAACAAGAACCAGAGATTGACTAGGTGGAGTTTATTGTTACAGGAATATGATGTTATTGTAAAACATATTAAAGGTAAAGATAATGTAATAGCAGATGCTTTATCTAGAACTTATTAAAACACTGTGTATATACTATGTTTTTTGTACATATTATTCATGAAAAGTTTTGGTTACACTCAAACTTTTTTTAAAGGGCGAGGTGTTATGATATTGTAACTTTCATATTTATTTAGTTGGCCTAATTTGTTTTGTGTGGCCTAAGAATGTTTACATTATATTTGTTTATATTGTGTACAAAATAATACACATTGTGTTACAACTATGCAGTTTAGAAATCACTGGAACAATCATTGATACTCATGGAATGATTAGAACTTTCTATGTCACTTACATAACGTTTCCAGAATGATCATAACAAAAGATGCGTAATTTAAACATCTAGCGTTATCTAGAAGTTTCCGTTTGAGTATATGTATAAGAATGCAGACCCTAAAGTTAGACATACACATAGACATCGATAGACATTAATATTCTCAGCAGTTGGATTGACACTTTTATTTACAAACTACAACATACTAGATTGTGACCTATTGGACGTAATATTCTGCGTGGATTCCCGAGAAGATTTCCGAATAAAGAAAAGACAAAAGATCAGATATATATTTTGACAGTTAAGTTGACATTTCTTTTTGTGTAATACTTCTTGTAAACTTGTGTATAATAAATCTTGTTAAATTTTATTTTTGATTTGTGTCTTTTGTTGGCTACAATTAAAAGGCGATTTTCTGGCGTAACAAATGATCTGGGTTCAAAACTGTAGGAGTTGATAACACAAACTATGCACCGTCTTTTTGAAAGATTTGCTGATAATGAAAAAATACACAAACATTTCAATAAAAACCGGTGCATATCTTTGGCCTTTTAACTTCTTTGAATCGAGCGTCACTGATGAGTCTTTTTTGCTAGACGAAACGCGCGTCTGTCGTACAAAATTAAAAGTTATAAGCCTGGTATCTGATGATTTTTTTTAATCTTCAAAAGATGCGTAATCTTCATGTTAATCATTAAGAGTCCATTAGTTGAACCCCGTAAGCTAGTTACACAAAATTAATGTCGTATTTGTAACCTTTGCGAAAGAAAACTTGTTGTAAAACTTTCAAAGAGATGACTTGAATCACTTGGAATCCTTAGTTCAATAGCTTCCTTATCAACAGCAATCCTCTACCAAGGAAATCAGGATAGGAAACGCAAGCTCTGAAATATCGTATCAAATGGGAGATATATACCCCCATGTGCAGGCGTTGCTGGAACAGGAGGAAATGACGATGAATGTTACCTATTCATAACCAAAATGAACCAGAAAGTCACCAATTTATCAATGAAATGAACATGAATGTCACCTATTCATCACCAACATGAATTAACCTGAAGATCACCTACATTGATAATAATTATCATCGAAATGAACAAGAAAGTCACTTATTCATGAATGAATTAACCTGAATATATCCTATTTATCACCAACATGTACCTGGCGATCACTTATTCATCATCAAAATGAACCAGTTGTTCACCTATTCATCACCGAAATGAACCAGAAATTCCCCCTTTTATTCATTACCAACATGAACCTAAAGATCACTTTTTCTTCATTGAAATGAAGCTGAAGGTTACCTTTGCATTATTAAAATGAACCTGAATATCACCTATTTATCACCAACATGAACCTGCAGATGACTTATAAATCACCAAAATGATCCTGAATGTCAACCATTCATAAGCGAAATTAACCTGAAGGTCACCTATTCAATCATCACCGAAATGAACCAGAAGGTCACCTATTCATTCATCACCAAAATGAACCAGAAGGTCACCTATTCATTCATCACCAACATCAACCAGAAGGTCACCTTCCCATTATTGAAATGAACCTGAAGGTCACCTTTCATTACTGAAATGAACCTGAAGGTCAACGTTTCATTATTGAAATGAACTTAAAGTTCACTATTTCATTACGGAAATGAACCTCAAGGTCAACTTTTCATTATTGAAATGAACCTGAAGGTCAACTTTAAATTATTGAAATTATTGAAATGAACATAAAGGCCACATATTCATCACAAAAATAAACATGAAGGTCACCTATTCATCAGAGATTAATTGTGCAGTCAATTGTTTATCATTGATATGAACCTAGACAGCTATTGATCACTTAGAGGACCTATTCATCATTGTTATAAGTCGTAAGGTCGCCTGTTAAAATGTCACCTATATGTCATTGAAATGAACATACAATAATTATTTTCTTAATTCTTTGTTAAGCAGTGGTTATTATTCGGATGTTAAGCTCTCAATATTCCGTTTTGCAACTAAGAAACACGTCTGATATTTGATTCTTCGTCGTACTTGAAGACGCTTTCTACAAAAATGTTCAGTGCACCATAAAAGTATTATCATACTTTGAATACAAAGATGCACATAAAAATAATCTCATTCCATTTCCGTATGAAACACTACAAGCCTTTAACCCGAATAATTTGGGACCTCTCCGTCCTCAATATTTGTAGTCATCGTAGAGCAGTGGAATATACAATATAATGACTGAATTAATAGGGTTAACAAGCATAATAAAGTTTGTTGCACTTTGGAACTAAAAGTACTTCCATCACATCCCTTTGTCTGGATGTTGCCCGAAGATGATTTTACGTAAGATGACATGATTGTGTTGATTTTAGACTTAATTAAGCTAGAAAATTAAAGAATGTCTGGAGTTATCAGAGAGGATATAAAGTATAGTATAACCATTATTGCAAGGTCGTTAGGTTTAATGTTACATTTTCTGTAAGTTCAAAGGAAAAATTCTAAATTACTAAACTAAAATCACATTATATAATACCATCAGGTTTCACTCAATAAGCTTCCATAAGAAGGATAATTGTCACTTAAGCAGCATTCTAAATAATAAAGAGCCAGAGACATATGCTACTATTGTATTATTATATTTGTCCCTGGAAAAGCATATTTCTAGAGCTGTAAAATTTGATAATTGATATTTAACTACTTTTTAAGGTTCATGAATAATGTGTCAATTAAAAAATATGGTTATGCAATAGTACCTTTTTTCATATAATACAGGGCATATCACTGGAACAATAAAAATTAAACTGTCAAAATTAAACTTATCCTGGATTTCATGGGGAAAATGTTACCCTTTAAATTGACCAATACTCATAAATCTAATAAGAGGACACACTTAAATATCTCATCGTATAAATGCTATATTGAAAGTCTATGAGATCATCAGCAAGGTATACTGGTACAAAATCTTGGAAATAATATTTTAGGTCTCAGGTAAAATTTTCAATGGGCCATTGCAATCATATAAAAGATTAATTATGAAACCTACCTAATGGATTATCAATGTTAAACATACAAGTCATGAAAATTAATTCCTGCTAGACAGACAGGCACATCTTTAGTACAAGAATATAGACGCAATTTAGTTGAATGGTGACAAGAGGATACTGATAAACTTATATAGCTTAACATTGCTCGATGAACCATAAAAATGAGGTCAAAATCAACGATTCCCTACAGACAGAACCTAAATCAGATGGACATCCATGCCATACAAGATTCTAAAACCCAAGTAAAGTTGACTTTTGTCTTGTGGTAACTGCCTGAGAAACTATGACTAAATAACGGAAAATGCTCCACAGGAATAATCATGTGGTAAACCATAATTCTGATAGAGAGTGAGAGTATTAATAAATAACCTCTGATGCCAGGGGTTAATAATTAAAAGGCTACTGTATGTATGCATCTCATATATCCCAGTGAACTTGAAGTTAAAGATACAACTGAAACCAGATCTGCTTCATAATTGGATCTTAAATTGACACTGATTGACGAATTCACACCAAGATTTATGACAAACCTGACTGTTTAAGTTTTGATATGTTGCATTAATGCAAGTTCACATTTACAGAGGTGTATTTATAAAGAGCACAATACTCCAGCAGGGTTAAATGACTGGGAAAAATGACTGTAATCAACACAACACAAGTTAAAAGGTCACAATAACTAATTGGTTTAACCATATGATGTGTCTGTATCTCAATTCACAAGAGACAGGTTTTTGCGGTCTTAGATCTTCAGATACCAAAATAGTCACCTGATTTGTAAAGTACAAGTTGTGTCCTATTCCCAATCATGACATTTTGTTTAAGTCTGGACTAGCATGGTGGGTGCTTCAGAAATAAGAGACGCTTACCCTGTCAATGCATTATGTCTTTCTCTTCTTGGGGTTCATGTGAATCCCTCGGTTGTTTTTCCATTGGTTTGAATATTCAAAATAGATTTACAAGATTTGAACACGGTAAACTACTGATGCTTCTTACTTACCATTAACTCCATTTTCCATTGGAGTATAAGTGGAGTCCCTGTTAATTTGAAGCTATCAACCATATCAAATGTACAAAAGTGGGAGGTGCAATCATTTTATTCGTTCATGTAAATATCGTAACATTTATATTTTAAGTTATGTATTCTTAGTTACAGTGGTAACCATGGTTAAAGTCATTTACCATAACATTTATCATTGAACAACAAATTTTGAACGATTGGTCATTCAAAAGATTTTTCAGATTTTTTGGGTAAATTTTTCTATTTTAAGTAATGTTGGCAGCCATATTTGAAAGTGGTTCAGATCATGAATCATGATTTTGAAAGATAATAAAGGTATCATTTACCTTACGTTTGGTAGCGACTATTCCTCAACCTGACAATTTTGTTACATTTTCTATGTCAAAGGCATATGACATATGTTAGACACACACTTATATTTCATAACTAATCAACATTCCAAAAAATTATTCACCTATGATGAATAGTTACTCAGGAACAGATCTAATCCTGAAAACTTAAACTTGGCAACTGGGGCCTAAAAATGATGTCAAACATATATGATATGTCCGAGACATTTCATTTTCATAACCAATCCACATACCAAATATTGTAACCATCTGATTCTCATTCATGGTTACTGTTGTACAGATCCAATTCTGAAAATTCAACCTGACCACTGGTATAAAAATAAAGTCAAAGTCATACAATATCCTCAAATTAACATAGCCTCATCACAACCAACCCTCATACCAAATAATGCCAATGTATCATGTATAGTTAACTTACTGAGGTACTGAGGTATTTTCCTGCATGCTTAGTGGAATAGCAGCAAATACCAATTTTGCCCAAACCCATGACCTCCCATGCTTGAGGAGAGCACTTCATTGTGTGAATTAGAGGTACATGTAGTTCAACGCTATATCTTACACATGTCAGACATACATGTACTTTTCATAACTGTTGATTCAAGAAAATGAGGATAAGGTCAAACGACAAGGCCTTATTATGAAAAACCTTCATATAATTTTTTATTATCCTAGGTGAAAGTTAAGACCAGATATTAAGGTACAAATGTACTAGCTAACTGTTCATGTCCCCATTGTTGTTGCTTGTGAAAAGTATACTGTGACTTTCCTTCAAGATGACACAACACAAGAGATATGCAGACCTTCAAATGATTTTCAAGTAATAAATGTAACTATTTCTTAGTTGTTGCCTTTTCTAAGGGATGCTTGCTACATGAATCTTGGTTAACAAATTATTCTCTAAACTTTAATTTAAATGACTTTTTAATATCTTATACTTATGCTCTACAATGTGGTTACAATGGGTTAGGGTGTAGTGAACAAAAGATATTTTAATTATTGATATTGTTGTAACCACTATCCTGTTCTCTTTTCCTCAAATGTGACAACCCCAAATAAACCTTATCACCAAGGTTGTAGGTACATGATCAACAAGATGGGTGCCACATGTTGAAAAGGATCTGCTTACCCTTCCTGGGCACCTGAGATCACCTTGTTTTTTGGTGGGGTTAGTGTAGCTCAGTCTTTAGTTTTCTATGTTGTGTTTTGTATACTGTTGTTTGTCTTTAGGTCAGTTTTCTTCTTTTGCTATGGCTTTTTCAGTTTGAAACAGCGAGTTTGAATATCCCTTTGGTATCCATTGCCTCTCTTTTAAAGGTTTGTCCCAGTTTAACTTGTTGACCAATGACATAGATAGAAATGAAACATACAAATTATAATTTTTATTATCATGTACCAAACTTTTTCTCCTTCAGTGTAGGAGGTAAGGATTCAGTCAATGTTAATGGTGTTTTCTCTACAGCCACTAACCAATTATCCTTTATGGCCTCTAAATGTAACAAAAACTGAAAAGAAACAAGACAAATTCATTTATAGTTGATTCTTTAACATGGGGTCATAATCAGTTTTAAACAGATAACAGTGTATAAAAATATTACTTAAGCATGTATGACAATTAAAACATAATTTTGGCAAGATGAGCTATGGGTTTGTTTAACAGGATTTATTGCACCTGTCAATATTTCAACATTTTAATGGCGGCAATAAGTTAGATAAATTACAAACATTATACAAGTTAACACATACTAGTTCAGATGGACCTTACCACTTATGCAAATGACTAAAATAAGTCTTGAAACCCTATCCCTACTGGTTACAATATTGGTGGTCTGCTGACTACCTATTTATACTACTCACCTATCAAGGCTGTGTGGACAGTATGCAAAACTGATAACAATAACAAAAACCTTTTGCTTTGATACATATTCTTGTTTCACAGTATTCATGAGATTTTTTAATGTACATAACGTATATCTATTGTTTTAGATGTGTAAAATGGTTTTTTGGTATTTGATCCTGATTATTAACCTTGTATTTACTACTGATGTGAAATGCTGTAGATGATGGTATTTGATACTGTTTACTTACCTTATATTTACTACTGATGTGAAATGCTGTAGATAATGGTATTTGATCCTGTTTACTTACCTTGTATCTACTACTGATGTGAAATGCTGTAGATGATGGTATTTGATCCTGATTATTTACCTTGTATTTACTACTGATGTGAAATGCTGTAGATGATGGTATTTGATCCTGATTATTTACCTTGTATCTACTACTGATGTGAAATGCTGTAGATGATGGTATTTGATCCTGATTATTTACCTTGTATTTACTACTGATGTGAAATGCTGTAGATGATGGTATTTGATCCTGATTATTAACCTTGTATTTACTACTGATGTGAAATGCTGTAGATGATGGTATTTGATCCTGATTATTTACCTTGTATTTACTACTGATGTGAAATGCTGTAGATAATGGTATTTGGGTCTGTTTATTTACCTTGTATTTACTACTGATGTGAAATGCTGTAGATGTTGGTATTTGATCCTGATTATCTACCTTGTATTTACTACTGGTGTGAAATGCTGTAGATGATGGTATTTGATCCTGATTATTTACCTTGTATTTACTACTGATGTGAAATGCTGTAGATGATGGTATTTGATCCTGATTATTTACCTTGTATTTACTACTGATGTGAAATGCTGTAGATGTTGGTATTTGATCTTGATTACTTACCTTGTATTTAATGAATGGCTATTATTTATTTTGAATTTATTGAACCATAAATTAATTTTGACTCTTCACATTGAATAATCCGTGAAGCGGATTATGTAAAATGTGAAGAGTCAAAATTAATTTTATGATTCAATAAATTCAAAATAAATTATTGCCATTCATTATAAATAAATTTCTATCAAAATAAGGCTCAAAGAACTTTTTATATTATTTATATTAACAATAACAATGTACACACATGTTGGCGTATGAATATACAACGTCAGAGTGGGCATGCGCCATAAAATTGACAACATTGAAAATAAAAGTAATACTTTTAACCAATCAGAAGACAGTAAATACACCAAATTTATTTATTTACTACTGATGTGAAATGCTGTAGATGATGGTATTTGATCCTTATTATTTACCTTGTATTTACTACTGATGTGAAATGCTGTAGATGATGGTATTTGATCCTTATTATTTACCTTGTATTTACTACTGATGTGAAATGCTGTAGATGATGGTATTTGATCCTTATTATTTACCTTGTATTTACTATTGATGTGAAATGCTGTAGATGTTGGTATTTGATCCTTATTATTTACCTTGTATTTACTACTGATGTGAAATGCTGTAGATGATGGTATTTGATCCTTATTATTTACCTTGTATTTACTACTGATGTGAAATGCTGTAGATGATGGTATTTGATCCTTATTATTTACCTTGTATTTACTACTGATGTGAAATGCTGTAGATGATGGTATCTGATCCTTATTATTTACCTTGTATTTACTACTGATGTGAAATGCTGTAGATGTTTGTATTTGATCCTGATTATTAACCTTGTATTTACTACTGATGTGAAATGCTGTAGATGTTGGTATTTGATCCTACCTTGTATTTACTACTGATGTGAAATGCTGTAGATGTTGGTATTTGATCCTTATTATTTACCTTGTATTTACTACTGATGTGAAATGCTGTAGATGATGGTATTTGATCTTGATTATTTACCTTGTATTTACTACTGATGTGAAATGCTGTAGATGATGGTATTTGATCCTGATTATTTAAATTGTATTTACTACTGATATGAAATGCTGTAGATGTTGGTATTTGATCCTGATTATTAACCTTGTATTTACTACTGATGTGAAATGCTGTAGATGATGGTATTTGATACTGTTTATTTACCTTATAAATAAATTTGGTGTATTAATTGTCTTCTGATTGGTTAAAAGTATTACTTTTGTTATCAATGTTGTCAATTTTATGGCGCATGCCCACTCTGACGTTGTATATTCATACGCCAACATGTGTGTACGTTGTTATTGTTAATATAAATAAAATAAAAAGTTCTTTGAGCCTTATTTTGATAGAAATTTATTTATAATGAATGGCAATATTTATTTTGAATTTATTGAACCATAAAATAAATTTTGACTCTTCACATTTTACATAATCCGCTTCACGGATTATTCAATGTGAAGAGTCAAAATTAATTTTATGGTTCAATAAATTCAAAATAAATAATAGCCATTCATTAAGTATCTACTACTGATGTGAAATGCTGTAGATGATGGTATTTGATCCTGATTATTTACCTTGTATTTACTACTGATGTGAAATGCTGTAGATGATGGTATTTGATCCTGATTATTTACATTGTATTTACTACTGATGTGAAAGGCTGTAGATGATGGTATTTGATCCTGATTATTTACCTTGTATCTACTACTGATGTGAAATGCTGTAGATGATGGTATTTGATCCTGATTATTTACCTTGTATTTACTACTGATGTGAAATGCTGTAGATGCTGGTATTTGATCCTGATTATTTACCTTGTATTTACTACTGATGTGAAATGCTTTAGATGATGGTATTTGGTCCTGATTATTTACCTTGTATTTACCTCTGATGTGAAATGCTGTAGATGATGGTATTTGATCCTGATTATTTACCTTGTATTTACTACTGATGTGAAATGCTGTAGATGTTGGTATTTGATCCTGATGTTGCCATGTGGAATAACTGAACAAAGGAGCATCTACTCGTGGAAAGCGCTAAAATAATATTCATTGCATGTAATATAATATAACTTTTGTACTGAGAATATTCATTGTGTGTTATTTATTACTTAGAATATTCATAATGTGTTATCAGTTACTTAGAATATTCATTTTGTGTTTTTAACTACTTATAATATTCATTGTGTGTTATTCGTTACTTATAATATTCATTATGTGTTATTAATTACTTAGAATATTCATAGTGCGCTATTGATTAATTAGAATATTCATTGTGTGTTATTTATTACTTATAATATTCATTGTGCATTAATAATTACTTAGAATATTCATACTGTGCTATTGATTGATAAGAATATTCATCGTGTGTTATTTATTACTTAGAATATTCATTGTGTGTTATTTATTACAAGAATATTCATTGTGTGTTAATTACTCAGAATATTCATTGTATGTTATTTATTACTTGGAATATTCTATGTAATAATAGTTGTAAATAAGAATACACCAATGCCCTGCTCACATTATCACATTTCCATGCTCAGTGAACTGCAAAATCTGGGCCTTAGCCATAATTTGGCATATAATTAAAAAAATTTAAATTAAAGAAGTTTCAAGTTGATTTGACCACAACTTCACTGTAAAACTACCTTCACTAAAAACTTTAACAGGATATGGGATATGATAAGATAACAGAGGAACAGACAGACTAATGGATGCACTGACCATATATCTTTATAACACTACTATCCTAGAAGAGGCATTAAATTTTTTCTGTCATTTTTGAAAATGTCATTACCAAAAAGAAGCATTTCATTTCAGCATCCTAGCAGACACTAAAAAAGAAAAAAAAATATCCATGTAAAGTGTGCCCAGAATGGACAAAGGCTTTTGATTTTATACAGACAAGTTGTCTTACATTTGGTTCATCCAAAAGATTTCTAATTTTTTCAAAACTAGCTAAAACTTGTCTTGTGTTACCAATCAGTAATGCAGAAGTTTAAAGAATATTTTCAATGTTGAAAAATTTCACACTGAATTAGAAGTGAACTTGGCAATGATACAACTTGCTGCTTCATATGTTGTTAACTAAACACTAAAGTGCCTCGCTATGATTTTGAACAGTCTGTTGTGTACAACAACCAAAAATCTAATAAATGTTAAAGGGCCTCGTGGCCGAGTGGTCTAAGTAGTTACTACTGTAATCACTAGCCAGTCAACACTGAGGTTGTGAGTTCGAACCCGCTTGTGCAGGTGCACTCGACTCCAATCTTAGATTGTCAATTTTCCTATCGAAGGTCAGTGGTTTTCTCCGGCACTCCGGCTTCCTCCACCAATAAAAACTGGCCGAGACGAAATAGCCCAAAAGTGGTGCTTAAAAGTGGAGTTAAAACACCAAAAATCATTCAAAATCAAATCAAATAAATGTAAAGATAAAGTAAAATATGCACCTTGCATTTATGTTGTTACAAATAATTGTACAAATAACAGTCAGTAGCCTATCAAATGGCACAGAAAATGGTCTCATGGTAAATCTCACCCACCCAAACACATTTTTGGGGAGATCTCCCCCTTTGGAGGTTTTGAAAGTTGACACCTATGAAATAATGAAAAAATTTTTTTGCAAATAAGCCATTAATCAGAGCTTGATTTATTTCAGTGTTTAATCTTTCAGCCACATATACTTTATATATCAATTGTGTCTACAAATTTAAAATTTAGCAGCTACAAAAAAGTCTAATTCATTTGTCTGTACAGTGCAGTTAAATGCTAATTACCATACAAAGATTAGGAGATGCGGTATGAATGCCAACTTCCAAAAAGACCAATGGTCAAAGATGCAAACAACTAAAGGTCACATATGGGCTTTAACAATTATGTTATACCAACAATTTTCATATTAAGTTACTGTGACAACTTACCTGTGATTTATCTAATACACACAGCATCTGCTCATCATGAAATATAATTTTATTATGGTCATTAGGGTGCTGCTGTATATTTATGATTTTACTATGCCTTGTAAGCCATTGTTTTGGGTACTTCAAACAATTTTGTTTACACCATCCTGTATATTCTTCTGTTTCTAAGTTATATTCATAAATCTAAAATAAACAAAATTAAGGTAAATGACATTAAAAATTGATTTTCATAGGATCTGTAATCTAATGTAGGAAATATATGCAAAAAAGTGCAGTCCTCATAAAATATATTCTAATGCCAGCTATTGACACAGCAGAGGCTATAGGTAACACATATCAAAATCTGTAGTACACAAATACAAAAACCATTGTATTGCAATGGCAATATTATGTCACTGCAGTTAAAAATCTACTGTACATTATAAAATAAAAAAAAAAAAAAATGTTTTAAATGGCCAAAGATAACACAGATCTCATTGTAAATGCTGTAGATATAGCCAGTAGTAGGGTGTAATAAAGACGACTCAATTTGTTTTTTTACAATAGAAAAAATAACAGCATAAGTTTACAAACACATACTGAACAGATGTTTATAATAACATGCATGACAAAATATCATCATTGTATATAAAGGGTGGAATCATTTTTTCTTTTGAGTGTGAAAGATCTCTCCTTTTATACTGCATGTTTAGATATCATCAAACAATTTTCGGGTGATAAGACACTGCATGAAAAATGTAACGTAAACAAATTTGGAAGGAAAAACATGGCAATAAGCCAATTTATAACACTTTACAATCTTGAATGGTCTATTGCAGACGGTCAGAAACTTTTTGTCGCCTATGTTTGTAGATGTAAAGTAACGCCTGTCTGGCGTACAAAGCTTTAAGCCTGGTATCTATGATAAATTCATTTACAACTACTGGGTCGATGCCACTGCTGGTGGAGGTTTCCTGTCAGAGGGTATCACCAGCCCAGTAGTCTGTACTTCTGTTTTGACATGAATTATCATTGATATGGTCACAATTATAAATCAAAAGTTTACAAAACTTTGAATTTTTGAATTATCCCAGGAATAGATTACCTTAGCTGTATTTGGCAAAACTTCAAATTTTGAGTCCTCAATGCTCTTCAACTTCATACTTTATTTGGCCTTTTCATTTTTTTTCGATTAGAGCATCACTGATGAATCTTTTGTAGAAGAAACATGCTTCTGACGTACAAAATTTTAAGCCTGGTATCTATGATGAGTTTATTTGTAAGATTATATACTATAAAATTTCTCTCTTACCCAGTCTACTCTGACACCATTTTGATCTCAATAAAATGTGCATGCAATCCTGACTGAGTGCTTTTTTTCTCTGCAAAACATCTTTTCTTAGAGCAAAAAGGACATTTAACAGACTATTTTCAGACTTCTATAGGATAGTTAAGTGTAGCTAATTCGAAACATTCATAAGGTATGGAGAATAATGATTTTACTTTAACCAATTGGACAGTTATACCTTTTATTACCAAAAGGGTCCATATGCTTCAGGTTTATAATTCCTTAGGTTTATGGTATTGTTAGGGGATGTTCTAGGTTAGTGTTAGATTTTAGGGTAAGGTTAGCTATGGGTTAGGATAATGTTTAAGGTTAATGATAATTTTGTTTAGAACTTTTTGGTTGGAACTCCTCACGTAAAAGAATGACCTGTTTAGTGAACATGTGTTTGTGGGTTCTTGGTTTCACTGGTATTTACTAAATCCCTCACCCTGAGATATCCTTATGCATGATTATTTTCTTACTGGTATTTGAATTTATTAGGAAAAAGATAGCCCATTCTTAAGTTATGCCAAATATACAGTATTCCATTGGATGCTTTAGAAGAAAGCACTGACTTTCTATATATTGTATATTTTTTTTCAATACAGCCCAATTCAGATATCCCTTCTACTCTCTCTTAGTAAAGAACATTTACCTTTTGGTCTGCATATGCTATCAACAAATTACTTCCATCAGAATTAAAACACACAGCAGTTGCTTGGCAACTATACCTTGGTAATCTGCAGTGAATCTAAAAAGAATTACAATGCAAAACAATTGGCTGGCAGGGTAAACATTGAAATACCTTTTTGAAATAATTTTATTTATTTTAACATTATGTAATGCTATGAACCATTTTAAAAAAAATAAGATGTTAATCATAGAGAAAAAATCTCACACCAAGATTTAAAAACATTGTCAGATCAAAATCTAATCTTTCTAATATCTCAAAAATTTGATTGGATTTCATATGTGATATACAAGTTCATTGGTCAAAATATTCCTTTTTACTTACCTGTTGTTTTGCTAAATTAAAGATGAGCATACTTCTAGTATGATCAGCTAAACAAACCATTGTGTCATCTGGACTTACACATAACAAATGGACAGAGTCTACATCATCTAGAGGCAAAATATAACAACTATAGCAATTTCATTTACAATATTATATACCTACTTTCACAAGGTGTGGCATACACAATTTTAAGCCTGGTATCTCTGATGAGTTTAATATCAAACAATTTCACTTACAAAACCCTTTGCTGTGGATTCATTTTTATTCATGGGAGATTTCATAGGTACAGGTAAACCACAAATTTAAGTATTTAATAAAGTCAAAATTTTCTATCGGTTTTTATGCAGACTTTGCATACCTGTCAACCTCTGAAAATGAAAATGATGGTCGTACCCTGCATTGACGAAGAAAAGTCAGGTCATTATATGTACAAACCTTTTCAGTTGAATCTTAGTATTAAGAGTATTTTTAATATTCTTAAACATATACCAGTTACCTACTAATATTCACAACTGGAAGTATTTGCTGAAAATTATTTAAATTTTCAATTTATATGTTTTCATCTTAACTTCATTATAGTATTTGTTAAATATTTAGTATCAATCAAATATCAATATAAAGTAATGAATTTTGTTAGCCCCATCTATAATAAGAAATCACCTGTAGCTAATGTGCTCCTATATGTAGGAGGGAGATAATGAGAAAGAAGAAATTACTGTTGTTTACATTCTGTGCAGTCACAGATGAGGGTCGTAATGGGGTACCTTCATGACGAGTAACGGTAAAAATCTTGCCGTATGACGTTAACGGTAATTTTTGGTGCATGACGATAAAATGTACATGTTCTTTAAGATGATAAAAGATCAACTGATTTTGACGAATCATGTTAACTTTTTCAAAAATAACGATAACGATAATTATTTGAGACCTCTGACGAATCACAATAAGGATATTTTGACGAAAAATTTTAACCAATTTGACGCTAACGGTAGCGAAAATGACCGTTTGATGCCTGACAGTGAAGGACATTCCTACCCTCACAGGTAGATCACATGGATTTTTAATAATAAGTGAAAACAAAATAAATAGTTGAAAATAGTTTAGGGACCTTTATCTCTCCAACAGATATGTGTAAAGATGTTCAAATTGGTATAAATGATTTTAAAAGGATAATTAATATTTGCAAACGGACATAAATTGTATGTCAAGCTTGACTGACTTCAACCTTTCTGGGGTACAATTAATGAGATAATTAAAGAATTGTTATTACCTTTCAATCAAAAGAGTGTCAAAATCATGTTTTGATATTTGTAAATCATTCAATTAAGTGCAAATTATCAAACTTCCTGTGCAGGAAAAATTTTGAATTTGCCATTTTTCAGAGGAGAATCTTGCATTTTAGACATTGGAAATCTCATGGCACTAAAATACATGTGAAAATGGGTCATTTGATGAATTCCTGGTTATTTGATGACCCTGGAGGGTATGGAAAAATCTCAGGTGAGCTGGTATAATCACGGTCACACCAGCAAAAAAAAAGTTAACAAAATATAGATATGCATTCTTAAATAGAAAACATTTTTAAGAAAATTTACTTATTTTTTTATTATTATTTGAACAAGACCAAAACTGTGTCTGGGCCTGTGTTGCTGCATGCAATTGAATTGAGATAACATGTATAATGAAGCACAACTGATCATTCCCTAAAATCATTGAAGCCAAGAATATTTTGATGAAATTTTCCTTGAACCATGACTATAGTAAAATTTTTAAATTATCGGCAAACAGAAAGTGGCTGCAAGGCAGATGAAAATGTTGCTTACACACAACAACTCAAAATTATCAAGCTGAATATCAAATATAAAATCTCATTCCTTTTCATTGAAGCCAAGAAAACTCTGACGAAAGTTTTCTACCCAAGGTCCTTCAGACAGACAGACATATTGACGGACGGAGTCGAGTGGTTAATAGACTCACTTTTCCTGATGATGACGCAGGTAAAAATTGAAACTTAACAAACTGTGAAAATAGCAACTTTCAAGTACCTGTCAATAGTTGAATGGTAGAATAATACAAACCTGACAATGGTGGAATGGAAGCTGTAATAACTGCTTCACTGCCTTCAAGACTGATGGCTTGTATTTCTGTGCTGTCAGTCACAGTGATTAGGCTCCGCCCATCATGATTGAACTGCATTCTATGTGCTGGTGAAAGACTAGATTTACTTTTAACCTTCTTTAATGTAACTTGTGGTGTCATTGCATATTGGTTGTCCTGAATTGTAAAAAAATACATGACAAATGAAGTAAATTTCAATTATGAGTTAACTTCAAAACTTTGTAGGAGGTCATGTTAACTGTGCACTACAGTATACTTTTATTTATTAACAGGGCCCCTGTGGGAAAGTGGTCTAAGTAGTATATCTAACATGATCACTAGCCTGTCAATGCTGAGGTTGTGAGTTAAACCTACTAGTGGCAAGGTGCATTCAACTCTGATCTTAATTGACCAAGATTGCCAGTTTTCCTGCCAAGGTCCATGGTTCTCTACCAACAATAAACAGCTGCGCCATGAGAACATGATACGCCCGTCGCTTTTCAATAGATACAAACCAGTCACCAAAGTTTCATGAAACTGCTCAAGTCATTTTGAGTAATTTTCCGAAAACTGGAAAATCCTCTTTTTAATGAATAAAACCCTCAACTCGAAACGTAAAATCTAAAAATTTATTGAATTCGAAAGGAACTCACATCAATAGACATAAACAATTCACCAAAGTTTCATGAAAACTGCTCAAGGCATTTTGAGTAATTGTCTGAAAACTGGAAAATCTCCCTTTTTAATGAATAAAACCCAACAACTCAAACGTAAATAAAATTTATGAAAATCGAAAGGAGCTCACATCAATAGATATAAACAATTCACCAAAGTTTCATGAAAACTGTTCAAAGCATTTTGAGTTATTGTCCGAAAACTGGACAATCCCCTTTTTAATGAATAAAACACTATAACTCGAAACATAAAATCCAAAATTTATAAAAATCAAAAGGTAGCTCACGTCAATAGATATAAACAATTCACCACAGTTTCATGCAAATTGGTTAAAGTGTTTTGAGTTATTGTCCAACATGTTGAAACGGACGGACAGACAATGGTATACCATAATATGTCCCGTAAACGGGCATATAAAACTGGATGCCAGGATATAGGGAAGGGTGCTGAAAGTGGCATTAAAAACACTAACAATTAATCATTTATTAACAATATGTTTTTGTACATAATTTTAATACGTAAAACATCAAATTTTGCAAAACAGACCACTGATTATGTATTAAGTTTGACCACAAAAAATTGACATGAAGGGAAATTATACTACACCCTATTGCTCTGTAGATATTTTGACAACAAATCAGCAGTAAAGAGAAATTTTCTGCCTACAAACTACTGATAATGAGTATTTCTAGTATATATATCATTGATAATGATAACATGTGACTACAATCACAGATTATGAGTATATTTTGACTTTTAAACCATGACTAAATGTAGACTACAAACCATTGATAATGAGTATATTTTGACTTATAAACCATTAGTAAATTTACACTACAAACCATTGATAATGAGTATATTTTGACTTATAAACCATTAGTAAATTTACACTACAAACCATTGATAATGAGTATATTTTGACTTATAAACCATTAGTAAATTTACACTACAAACCATTGATAATGAGTATATTTTGACTTATAAACCATTAGTAAATTTACACTACAAACCATTGATAATGAGTATATATTGACTACAAACCAATGAATATGAGTATATTGTGATTACAAACCATTGATAATGAGTATTTTGACTACAAACCACTGATAATGAGTATATTTTGACTACAAACCATTGAATATGAGTATATTTTGACTACAAACCATTGATAATGAGTATTTTGACTACAAACCATTGATAATGAGTATATTTTGACTGTATCTTGATCACTATAAGCCAGATATTCAGCAGTTTTATTAATTGCACAGCAAACAATTCTTTCACTATCTTTTGTCTTCAGTTGTAACAATTTGATTGGTTTTGACATTAATGGTAAGATTTCTCCACTTTTATCTGTAAAACAAAATGAAAATTTCTATGTATTATTCTAATTCATTTGCACATTTCAATATCCTCTCATTGTATGTTTTTTCTGTGTATCTGAAATTTACTATGACATTATATGGATACTGGCTTGCAATGAATAAAATACAATGATTTGTATATCTGCTGTACACCATATTTCCTGAGTGACCAGCCACGACCCAAATCATAATGTCAAATACTTTACAGCGGCAATATATGCTGGGTTTTTTTCTTAAAATTTTGTATTATCAATAAAACTTCAATGCATAATTTCAATACCACCAGTTTTAATTGTAAGATTTTTTGTGAAAAGAGCTCCAGTTTCCTAGCATGTGATTCAATATCAAACTTTCTATAAGGTCTAAATAAAAGTAGTGATTTCTATGTAGAGATATCAGAGACTTTGGTGGCTCTTCTCATTGCAGTATTACGATATCTGGCATTAACAACCTCTTATAATTAAATTCTTATAAAGTTGTATTTCAAATCACGATTTTTTGTGAGTAAAGTATTATCATCAAAATCTACCTGAATTTTTGGTGGTGTGTCCAAGTTTCCAAACTTCTAAGTAATCTGCATATTGTAACATGACAACTTTAGCCTCAGATGCAACTTTAACCATAGAATACTGTAAGCAAACAAATTATATTAAGATTATGAAACTGCTCAAGTTATTTTTGAGTACTTGTCCAAAAACTGGAAAATCCCCCGTTTTTTAATGAATAAAACCCCATAACTCGGAAAGTAAAATCTAAAAATTTATTGAATTCGAAAGGGAGCTCAATTCAATAGACATAAACAATTCACCAAAGTTTCATGAAAACTGCTCAAGGCATTTTTGAGTAATTGTCTGAAAACTGTAAAATCTCCCTTTTTTAATGAATAAAACCCCATAACTGGGAAATATAAATAAAATGTATGAAAATCGAAAGGAGCTCACATCAATAGATATAAACAATTCACCAAAGTTTCATGAAAACTGTTCAAAGCATTTTTGAGTTATTGTCCGAAAACTTTTTAAAAAATAAAAGTACAGTAAATTTAGAAATTATTGTATGCCTTTATTTTTTAAGAATAGACAAAAATGTGTGATAAATTATTGTGATTTGTCTCAAAGGGTGGGAGCAGTAATGCAGACCAACCCAAACATAGTCAGACCGCAGTTCATCAGTCGGAAAGCAAGCCCTTAGAAACGACCGTTGTTGCTACTTTCTTAAGACAACAATGGGACTGATATTAAACCCGCCATTCTGAAATTGCGTTAATTTCATGGAAAAATTAATTTGGCGCCAATTTGGAATTTTTCTTTTTCTGTTTCTTACTTGCCATTAGGGTCAGAAATAGATTTCTTTCGATTTTACAAGCATGGTTCTTATTATCAAAGAAAATAATACTTAAACATGTTATAAATTGTCCGTCTTTTAAAAATAACGTAATGCCTAATAATAAAGTATGATCGTCGTTTAAGAATTATGCGAAGTTGTCTGTTATTTTTTCTTCTTTTTTCCAGATAAACAAAGAATATACAAACTATGTAAACAATTAATAGCAAGTATCTCAAAGTTAAAACAAAAATCAAGTCTAACGTTCTATCACCCTTAGGAAACCCGTTCGAACTAAATTCCAAACGAAAGACATTTTTGACATTGTAGTTTTTTTATCTTACACATCGATGTCAACTTGCATCTGTACACAATGTACACACATTTAGTGTGTTTGTTTGAAAAAGCAATGGCGAGTTCAGCTGTGAATATTTGACTGGATTAATTATTCTCTTTAAGTCAGTTAATTGTTTGACTTAACTAAAACAAGGTAAGGAAATCGTATACTTTCTTTACACAACCTTAACCAAAACTCATTCATTGTTTATAATATTATAAAAAAATTTGTGATGAAGTAATCCTGCAAAACTGCCAAAGGTAAATGAAAAGTCTTGTCCTAAATATCAACTTAAAACAATCTATTTCAGACTAGCATTTTAATCACTCTTATTCAAAGCATGTTCATACTGACATGAAGTGTAACTAAGTCTTACTTATGACTTGTGATCTAAAACATAATATTGTTGACTTAGCACTCAGAATCTGCTCTGAAATACTTTTATATAAATATAAAATGCATAATTGTTAAAAAAATTAAATAGAAGAAGAAAATATTAGACCCAGTCTTTTGTTCTTATCTATTTTCAAGTTCATGATTAGAACCATTTATTTATTGGTTTAGTGCTTTTTTATAATTTGAGTCCATTCATTAGAATCTGCATGGAATCAGTGAGACAAAATTTATTGTTATATTTAGTTTGTTCATACAAGAATTGCAAACTAATTTCCTTTTATTTCAAATAATGAAGAATTTACATTCAGAATACTTTCATTATGGTCTCGTTTAAGTTTAAATGAAAAAGGTAGGATCAGGTATCAGTAATGAAAAGGAGTTCCTGTATTTGATCATTTTAATCCTGTCTTGATCCATTATTCATGAATATTTTGGCTACCCCTTGTATGATTAAAGTAGAAATTTATATTCTGTGTTGAAATAATTTGGTTACAGCAGTATAAATACTTACCAAAATATAAATATTAAATTAACTCTTGGAATAACAATATTATGGCACATACTGACATAGCCTAGGGCCTATTTGAGAATTTCACTGAGACTGAGTTCTGAAAAGTGATAAAATGTGTTTCGCTAATTTTTTTGCACATGTCTTTAGTATCAAAATATATTCAATAAAATTATTTTAATAATATCCTCATGTAAATAACAGCATATGGTGCTTAATATAATAATAGTTTGATCATGAGAGTGTCAAACAAAGGGACGAACTCGTAAATTACTATCGCCCCGTCGTCAGAAATATCGACACATCAAGTGGCACATTTGTGTATTACAGCGTATTAATGGCACAAATTTGACATATCATAGTCAAAGTTATGTTACATAACATAATTTAAATTCAGCATAGCTTCCGAGAAGTTAAGAAAGAAAATTACGATTTAAATTTCCAGTGACTGATTTTTTGGTCAACATCTAGACTTTGAAGACATATTTTGAGAGAAAAATTAGTTTAATCCATAATTGAGTGGATCAATATATTTTTATATACTCAAGAATGTTCACTTAAAACAAATTAGTTTTAATTCATGCAAAAACTACAAATTCAAAAACGGGCTTCACTTTTTTTGTAAAAATGCCCATATATGGTAATCACATGACTTCCATTGTTGCTTTAAGAAATGGGTCAAACCGGGTCAGCTTTCCGACTGTCATGACCTGTAAAAATCTTGAAGGTCCGCCACCATCCTGTGAACTACAGGACCTCCTGTCCTGTACATTTTTGCAGCATGCAGTATTAAAATTGGGAAAAATGTGTTGCTAAATCAAACACAAAATATTGTTTTCCTCCTGTGATCAATGAAAACAATTGTCCTTATATTAATTAGGATCGTGGAAATACCCTAGTCATATTTATAGATATATATATGGGCAACACAAATAGTAACCCATCAGAATGCAATAATATAAAAGCAGCCAATGAAATCACGCTTCCACTGACACGCCAAGTAGATTTTCTTGTCATATATTTTATGCATTCTCTGAAAATCGGCATTTCTAATGTGACTTTTTTTTAAAACATATTATAAGATGATTTTAAGGCTCACTGGCTTGTCCCCTACTGCCTAAACCCTTTCAATTTGAATATTTTGAAGATTTTGTATCTCGATTGTCATGTCCGTTGCGTCAGTTTCCGGCATTTCTTTTTTCCCCGGTTCATTACGCATGCGCCGGAAACACATGTTGTAAACAATAACATGAGTTTCCTCCATTTTTATGACGGGGCCGTGCCTGGTCAAAAACGGAAGGCCGATGATAAAAGTACAGCATGCCAAAAAAAAGTTGAGACATGGAAAGCATACGAGGAAAAGCGTGGTGTCAGGAAATTTTGTGACAAATGGAGAGAAGGTAGAGTTTGACGCCAATTTGGAAGGGTTATCTATTTTACTGTTTCTTACTTAAGTCCAATTAGGGTACAGAAATAGAATTTCTTTACGATTTTACAGGAGGCAATGGGTTCTTACTTATCAAAAAATAATACTTAAACATGTTATAAATTGTCCGTCGTTTTTAAAAATAACGTAAATTGCCTAATAATAAAGTATGATCGCGTTAAGAATTATGAGTTGTTGTTAATATTTTTTCTTTTTAGGTTTCCAGGATAAACAATAGAAGTTAATACCAAACTATTGTTTAGGAACAATGTGAAATAGCAATGTATACTTCAAAGTTAAAACAAAAATTTGGTCAAGGTCTAAAACGTTCTATCCAACCCCTTAGGAAACCACTTCAACTAAATTCCAAACGAAAATCCATTTTGTGACATTGTAGTTTTTTATCTTACACATCGATGTCAACTTGCATGCTGTACACAATGTAACTACATTTTAGTGTGTTTAGTTTGAAAAATGCAAAATGGCGAGTTCTAGCTGAATCGAATATTTGACCCCCCCCCCCCCCCCCCCCCCCCCCCCCCCCCCCCCCCCCCCCCCCCCCCCCCCCCCCCCCCCCCCCCCCCCCCCCCCCCCCCCCCCCCCCCCCCCCCCCCCCCCCCCCCGGGGGGGGGGGGGGGGGGGGGGGGGGGGGGGGGGGGGGGGGGGGGGGGGGGGGGGGGGGGGGGGGGGGGGGGGGGGGGGGGGGGGGGGGGGGGGGGGGGGGGGGGGGGGGGGGGGTCAAACAAAGGGACGAACTCGTAAATTACTATCGGCCCGCTTCGTCAGAAATATCGACACATCAAGTGGCACATTTGTGTATTACAGCGTATTATGGCACAAATTTGACATATCATAGTCAAAGTTATGTTACATAACATAATTTAAATTCAGCATAGCTTCCGAGAAGTTAAGAAAGAAAATTACGATTTAAATTTCCAGTGACTGATTTTTTGGTCAACATCTAGACTTTGAAGACATATTTTGAGAGAAAAATTAGTTTAATCCATAATTGAGTGGATCAATATATTTTTATATACTCAAGAATGTTCACTTAAAACAAATTAGTTTTAATTCATGCAAAAACTACAAATTCAAAAACGGGCTTCACTTTTTTTGTAAAAATGCCCATATATGGTAATCACATGACTTCCATTGTTGCTTTAAGAAATGGGTCAAACCGGGTCAGCTTTCCGACTGTCATGACCTGTAAAAATCTTGAAGGTCCGCCACCATCCTGAACTACAGGACCTCCTGTCCTGTACATTTTTGCAGCATGCAGTATTAAAATTGGGAAAAATGTGTTGCTAAATCAAACACAAAATATTGTTTTCCTCCTGTGATCAATGAAAACAATTGTCCTTATATTAATTAGGATCGTGGAAATACCCTAGTCATATTTATAGATATATATATGGGCAACACAAATAGTAACCCATCAGAATGCAATAATATAAAAGCAGCCAATGAAATCACGCTCCACTGACACGCCAAGAGATTTTCTTGTCATATATTTTATGCATTCTCTGAAAATCGGCATTTCTAATGTGACTTCTTTTTAAAACATATTATAAGACGATTTTAAGGCTCACTGGCTGGTCCCCTACTGTCTAAACCCATTCAATTTGAATATTTTGAAGATTTTGTATCTCGATTGTCATGTCCGTTGCTCAGTTTCCGCATTTCTTTTTCCCGGTTCATTACGCATGCGCCGGAAACACATGTTGTAAACAATAACATGAGTTTTCTCCATTTTATGATGGGGCCGTGCCTGGTCAAAAATGGAAGGCCGATGATCAAAGTACAGCACGAAAAAAAGTTGAGACATGGAAAGCATACGAGGAAAAGCGTGGTGTCAGAAAATTTTGTGACAAATGGAGAGAAGGTAGAGACTGGTTGACCTTCAACAACAAAAGTGAAACTGGCATGACTTGCTCATATTGCATTTAAATAAAGTCTTAAAAGTGAAGTTTTATTCAATGTGTAATGGCTAGTGGCATTAGTTTTAAGCAGTTTCAAAAAATAATGGTCTTACGGTTTGTCTTTCTACTTTTATATATGATATATATTCACAGTCACAGTTATTGTTCAAATTTTTACCTGTGCACTTTTATAGATAAAGTTTATACCAAAAGGTTAAGATAAATAAAGTTTGACTGATCATTCTGTGTACTGAGGGGGTTAATCTAAGATAGATTTAACAAGTTTTGCATGTATCATGTGAAAGTTCATACATCAATTAGTATTAACCGAAATCTCTGAATTATTGTTAACAAGTTACTAGGGAGGTGACAATGGAGTTTTTCTACCTTCTTCTAACACTATCAAACTTATGTCAGCTATTTTCCAGTCAGGTTTTTTAAGCACATGCTATGATGTACTAAAACTTGTCATAATTATAAGGTTATCCTTGAAATAGTTGTGATATTAAGATATTTTTCACTACATTTATGTAAGGGCTATTCAAGGAAAATATGTATTTGAAGGTTGAATACCACATGATATTGTTTTCAGTGGGAAATATGGTGGGAAGCAAACACAATTCTGCTACTAACTTTGACAAATGAAAATAAAAATTTTGGGTGAAGGGGTATAAAAAAGTGTTGTCCAACCCCACCACCCTAACATTCTATAGTGAACCTGTCACACTGAAAATTCCTATCTTTGGTGAATATAATTTTTGAATTAAAATGGATTACATTTTTGAAATAGGCTGTATATCAAGCAAAACAGACAAGACTTACATTTTTTTTTTTTTCAATTTAAACTGTTGAAAAAATTGACAAAGAATATCCATATACTTACACTAGGAAATCCAGGATATTTCCGCCTGTGTTTGACACCTTTTATTTCCTTTGCCAGAGCAACAACCAAGTTTGTATCAACGCCTAAAACATATTGAAAAGTATGTACCTCAAAAATGTATATATACTGCATGGGAAAATTAAGTATTTATGTAACACAATGTGCCAAACCAACAACCAATCAGAAAAAAATTTATTCATTTAAAAAATGACTATTCAATTAGAAGAAAGCTAGTGACATAGTAACAACCTAAGCATGTGATTCAAATGCATAAGTTAATAGATTAATGTCCTTAAAGAATGATGTATAATTTGCCTTTTATGTGTAAAAATGGGAAAGTAAGTTTTTGTAATTTGGAAGCCTTTGAAAAAGAAAAGAAAAGAAAAGAAAAAAAAGCAAAATTGTCATAATTAAAATTTTGGCACTGCATCCTAAATTTTGGAGACAGATGTTTATTTAAGAATCCCATTTCTATATGAATAAAACGAGATCTTGGGACTATGTCAGAAAAGACAACACCAAAACAACATAAAGAGTGTACACAAGAAATTTAGATGTCAATATACAATATTCAATAATAGACAAGTGTCTATAGCAGTCAAGCTCCACTTCCACAAGTGTCTATAGTATATGTCAAGCTCCACATCAACAAGTGTCTATAGCATATGTCAAGCTCCACATCAACAAGTGTCTATAGCATATGTCAAGCTCCACATCAACAAATGTCTAAAGCATATGTCAAGCTCCACATTAACAAGTGTCTATAGCATATGTCAAGCTCCACATCAACAAATGTCTATAGCATATGACAAGCTCCACATCAACAAATGTCTATAGCATATGGCAAGCTCCACTTCCACAGGTGTCTACAGCATATGTCAAGCTCCACATCAACAAGTGTCTATAGCAATTGTCAAGCTCCACTTCCACAAGTGTCTAGAGCATATGTCAAGCTCCACATCAACAAGTGTCTATAGCATATGTCAAGCTCCACATCAACAAGTGTCTATAGCATATGTCAAGCTCCACATTAACAAGTGTCTATAGCATATGTCAAGCTCCACTTCCACAAGTGTCTACAGCATATATCAAGCTCCACATCAAGAAGTGTCTATAGCATATGTCAAGCTCCACATCAACAAGTGTCTATAGCATATGTAAAGCTCCACATTAACAAGTGTCTAGAGCATATGTCAAGCTCCACATTAACAAGTCTTTATAGCATATGTCAAGCTCCACATCAACAAATGTCTATTGCATATGTCAAGCTCCACATCAACAAATGTCTATAGCATATGTCAAGCTCCACATCAACAAGTGTCTATAGCATATGTCAAGCTCCACATTAACAAGTGTCTATAGCATATGTCAAGCTCCACATTAACAAGTATTTATAGCATATGTCAAGCTCCACATCAACAAATGTCTATAGCATATGTCAAGCTCCACATCAACAAATGTCTATAGCATATGTCAAGCTCCACATCAACAAGTGTCTATAGCATATGTCAAGCTCCACTTCAACAAATGTCTATAGCATATGTCAAGCTCCACATCAACAAATGTCTATAGCATATGTCAAGCTCCACATCAACAAACGTCTATAGCATATGTCAAGCTCCACATCAACAAGTTTCTAAAGCATATGTCAAGCTCCACATCAACAAGTGTCTATAGCATACGGTATGTCAAGCTCCACTTCCACAAGTGTCTATAGCATATGTCAAGCTCAATGTCAACAATTTAGACAAGCTGTGAATATATGAAACAGAAACTATTATTGATATGTTTTAAGGAATTTTAGAGACTTTCTTACCCCCAGAAACAATTTTATCTCCTGCAACAACCAAATCTCTGACATCATGAGTATGAAAGTGATAAACATCTGATTTGACCCATAACTTCCAATCACTCTCTATGTTAGCTGGTGTATATTCAAATGCTACAATGGATGGATCTACACCAGAAGTATAAACTTTGTTGTTTTCCTGAAAAATAATGAACATTTTCTATGGTTTAAACACAAGAAAAGTTTTTTTTTTAAATTCCTTTTGTTTTGTACTTCAGTTGGCTGACAGGTACTGATATATCATAAAAGTCATACTTAAAATCACTTAAAACGGCATGTGTTTTGCTCATTGTTTTAAAGTCATACAGTGACCTAAAGTTGTTTTCATACACCTCATTTGGTGGATAGATGTTTCATTGGCAATCATACCACATCTCATTTTTATCTCAATCTTGTAATGTTCATGACAAGAACAAAATAACATTGACTTAAATTCATTCAGTGATTTTTGTGCTGCTATTTACAGTGTTTGAATCATATATGTATTTGGAATTGAATTTTCACATAATTCAAATTTAAGAATATTAAGGATATAATTTTTTTCTTAAAGATCTAGAGTAACAATAAAGTAGTTACCTCATTCAGAGTTAAACATAGAACATCTGCTTTGTGACTCTGGTATGTCTAAAAATAAAATAAAAATAAAGATAAAACACAATTTTAAGATACACTCATTTCTGGATTTCATTAAGAATTTCTAGAAAAGCTTTCACAATTCATCAAAGAAAGATTAAATGATTTTTTTTCCTTCTATTATGGAATATCAAAGGGACATAAAGTATTTACAATATTTCAGGCATCAAAAAGTGTAATCTTATGAAAAATTTACATGACTTACCAACTGAAACCATGGGAAATAAATCTATTTCTAACAATAAGTTTTTTTTACTGAGGATGTTGATAAATTTACATCAAAACTTTTATCAGGTGCTCTATAGACTTCAGGTAAATCGTAAGACCTTTGAGTACTGATCATCAAAATTTCAGCAGGTCCACCATTTCAATGTTTTGCCTGATCCAATTGGTCAACTGTTTTGTACTGACAAAAGTTTCCCAGTTATATCTGTAATATTTGTCATCAAAATTCCTAACTTTGTAACCAGTTAATTTTGTAAATTTGGTATGTAAGGGGTGTTTAATCATGAAATAACTGAATACGATGCACTTAATTTTCATGCTTTAAAGATTTCAGGCAATTTCAAAACCTTAGGTCAATGTTATTTTGGAAGGACCAGCAGACCCCTGACAGAAAAATTTCAAGTTTCCTGAACTCTTGAGCATCCTACCTTTATTAGTGTTCCTTGCTTTCCATTCCAAAATGATGTCTTTCCCCTGGAATCTCCACTGATTATAGTGAAGTCACTACAACAAAAAATTTAAAATTTTGTAATACTGGAAATTTTAAAACTTTGAATATTTACCATTTCAAATTTTGGTCTTCCTTAATACCTTGAAATATAATTGTTGGTCATTACTAGTCCTAACAAACAAACTTGAATAATCTGCCAATATATACTCATTTAAGAAACAGATTCATAGTAGTCTAGAGTGGTCCCGTAGTAAAATTTTAAAGATTGACCAAAGACTCATATCATATTCATAATGGAATGCACTGCATACGAAAAGGAAAGTAATTTTATTCTTCATGAAGCATGCATTCAATGTAAAAACTTCCCTTATATTTCAAAGTACGAACAGTTTATTTGGCTGATGTCCAGTCGGTCTGAAAATGTTAATATGTCAATGTCAAGATTTATTAGTACTTGTTTTGCAATAAGAGAAAATTTGCATACCAGAAACTAAACATACATGTAGTAGTGATGTAGTTTATGTTTTATGTATTAGAGAGGGTTAATGTTCTATTTTATTTATTTTCAAACACCATCTGGTATGGAGTACAGTTATTTATTCATTTATTTTTTGGTGTAATATATCTTAAAAATTACTGTATAATTAATATTATATATTTATGTATATGCTTGGAAACAGGCCCTTTAATTTGATTCAATAAAAATTCTTATTCTTATTCTTATCTATATAACAGTTTTGGGATTTCAACCAAATTTCATTTGATCCTATTTATAGATATAGATTTATAGATTCTCTTGACTGAATGCAAAGTAAGACATGAACTCTGATTTTCTGCAACTCATACCTTGTAACAGCGACACACCAAACAATGGTTTCTTTATTTCTCTCTTGTCTGCCGAGCGTCAGTCTCTGTATAGCATGGCCTGAGTTAATACTCCATATCCTTATATTATCTACCCCACCTGTCACTATTAAATCTTCTGTTGGATGCCATGCTATACTTAATATTCTACCTGGAAAAAAACGTCATGTACCAATAGTTATCTATATCTCTATAAATTTTAAAATATGTGATGAAGTTAAGCATTATACTGAGCACATTTAGGGATAGAAGTCTGTTTTGGACACATCACCTATTTCATTATTCAATACTATATGTTTTAATTTGCCAAGCTAAATAAAACTGAGAATTTAAAATAATTTACTTTGAAATACAATTGAGTTAAACTTCTCATCTTATTTTTATTAATACTTATTTTTTAGAAATGTCTTATCTAGAAATCAAAGAATCTGATTGCTTAGAGGATATAATGTCCGAGAAACTATGTCCTTATTCAGCGGGAGATAATTAAAATTTACTGCACTGCAAACATTTCTGCATTGTTTTGTGAAATATTAAGAACACAAATACAGGCAGTTTTGTCCCCTGTTTTTGGTGGGGTTCTTCCGTTTTCTGTGATAAGTGTTTTGTGTTTTTAAGATTGTTGTTTGTCTTTTCATCTTTTTTTTTCCTTTGACTTATTGTTTTTGATTCCCCTACCACCTTGGGATCTTCTCCTTCTTAACATGTGAATCTATATTCCAATTATTTAGAGAGAGTTAATTCCATACCTTCTTGTTTGTCAAATGCCTGGTGATACATCAGTGAATCTTCCTGTGTACTAAACAATACAACACATCCATCTTCTGTTCCTGCCTGTCATAAAAAATCAATAAATTATTAATTCAAAACATTGATTAAATCTTTTATTAACACAACCACAAAATATCAAATTAGATATATGAATATTTATAACAAAAAAATAAAATAGTTCAGGAAATGCATTGAAGATGAAAAATGGAATTTTGCACATAAATAAAATACTCTCAAAATTATGTGACAATAGATTTATCACTAATAATACAATATTAAAATACATATCGGAGTATATCAACAAATTTCTATGTTTTTTGAGATAATTCAACTCATTGGAGGTATATTTTCATGATGATCTGTTTTAAGGTTCAAAACACAACAGTTATAGTCCACACATAAAGGCTTGAAACATTACAAGTATATATTCTTCATCATTATCAGTAATATGTGTAAAAGTGGAGGATATACCAGTCTTCAAAATGCATAGATAAAAAAAGGTTGATAGCTTTCTCTAATATAAAGACATTTACAAATATGTTATATTTTCGAAAGATTAAAAACTTACAGCTAACAACTGTTGAGTTGCACATTTACATAAACACCATATTGGTCCAGCATTTGAAGGCGCCAGTTCCTGTGTAAAGAACAGTATTATGATTACTATGATGACATAAAGGGAAAAAGGGAACATTCTTCATATTATTGTAGTATAAAAACACTTTTCAGATGTTTAAACCACAAGCCTTTTTCAGTTTTTCTAAACTACAAGGTCCCAGGTTGGTAGCAAAATACACCTGAATAGATGATCAGATGTATCCCAATCTCCAACAAATCTTTAAGTATTATGAGTTTACATTACTGAAATTAATTTTAAAACAGTAAATTACTGACAAGAAATATGCAGAATTAATTCAATAACTTTATACCATAAATGAAAAGCTTGAAACAAACAGATTTTGTTTGGTTTTCTATACAAGCACATAACATTATATCACTGCATGATATGTACAGGGCTAACCCTTATTAAATTTGAATGAAATTTATTGGTAGCTGATATCAGCCTGCTAGTCTTGATAAGCATCATTGAGCATTTTTCAAATCATACCATCAGCCATGTAATAACTATCATGAGTATCATTTGAAAATATGTGTTGAATAAAAACTAAAAAGTACCTTTGGTTTCAATTTCTTTAAATCATATTCTGTCACATTACCATCTAATCCTGCAGAAAATAACCTTGAACCCTGCCAGCAGATGGCTTCAACTGACCTTGATTCACTACCTGGAATTATCTTAAAGAAAAATGAGCATGAAATTATTTTAATGTTGCAATAACATGAGTACATTTAATACATACTTACAATAATGAAATTTCAAATTCAACTAGAATAAAATTGTAAGTTCTAATCTGAAGAAAAACATGGTTTCAAACTACGATTTAGCTTTGCAAGAGCTACACCTTGCCAGGAACATGGTATTTGCACTGTACTTGTTCTATCTATTATTCACTATTTTCTACAGTTTTCTTTTCAATTGTTCAAAACAATATAGTTTATCCATTCCACATATATATTCCATTGTCTCTCAGTAATTTCTGACTATTTGGAATTTTGGTACAGACATTTGATCTATGGTTGTCTATTTGCCATGCAATGCCAGTCTTACTTTAGAATCAGGCCACAAGGTGTAGCTTTTTCACATAAAAAGGAGTTAAGTGGCGTATGAGAATTTATAATTTTAGATGAGAACATATTTTTAGGGCAACTTGATACAGAAGCTTGTTTATCATGTTAGATCATGTTGTGACCTATACACATGAATAACAAGAATGTGTCCCCAGTACACAGATGCCCCATCCGCACCATCATTTTCTATGTTCAGTGGACCGTGAAAATGGGGGGAAATCTCTAATTTGGCATTAAAATTAGAAAGATCATATCATAGGGAACATGTATTCTAAGTTTCAAGTTGATTTGACTTCAACTTCATCAGAAACTACCTCGACCAAAAACTTTAACCTGAAGCGGGATGAACGAACGGACGGACAAACAGACGAACGAACGAACAGACGGACGGACGCACAGACCAGAAAACATAATGCCCATAAATAGGGCATAAAAATAGATGTGGTATTCATCAAATGAAAAAGCAACCAAACATCACAATAAGTGTGCACACTGAAATGTTATGTCTGTAATATTGATTATAATGTAATTATATGTTCTAAGTCTATTAGGTCAAGGTCAGACTGCATGTATCTACCTTACGTTATTCCGTTTCACAGATGATATCAGATATGTTCCTTATGTCATAACTACAATACCTTCCTTTTTCACGAATGTGACCTACTGAATTAGACTATTTGCCGGATTTGTAATTACATAAGCAACACGGTGCCATATGTGGAGCAGGATCTGCTTACCCTTCAGGAGCACCTGAGATCACCCCCAGTTTTTGGTGGGGTTCGTGTTGCTTAGTCTTTAGTTTTCTATGTTGTGTCTTCTGTACTAGTATTTGTCTGTTTGTCTTTTTATTTTTAGCCATGACGTTGTCAGTTTATTTTCAATCTATGAGTTTGACTGTCCCTCTGGTATCTTTCGTCCCTCTTTTACAAGGTAGGTTTTATAGAAGGCAAATATCACAGGTACAAATAACTGTATTGAAGAATGCTTGCAGTAACTCAAAGTATTTCATCTGCTGATAAAGAAATCCTGTCTTCCGACTCTCTCTTCTGTATTTCTTGATAGATTTCATACACCAAAGTCATAAAGATTGGAGAAAACATTATCTAGTGCAATTCCCAAAATAAAATTGTGAATGTGTATAGAATTTCAGTAAAGAAAGGAAATAAATGAAACATTTTGGTCTTGCTTCTCACTGTAAAGAAGCAAATCTACTTTTAGTCTGTAAAAACAGTTTGAAGACAATTCATTAACAAGCTTGTTATGCTAAGCATACCCCACTAGAAATTTAAAGTATCATAGGTGTCCGACAGATCTGGAAAATACTCACACGCTACTGCATCGTCATTGTCAAGTTACTGACCAAATATATAGTCATTTTGTTCAGTTGTTACTAACAGATAAAGTTATTGCAATATAGCCCCCTCCTAGAGTGGGGGTACAATATAACTACAGAAAATGGGTGTAAAAATTAAAATACTAACATACTTTTTCTTAAATTCCTGCAAGTGGACTTCTACTTCTGTAAAAATTCTCTAATTATAAATTAGTGATAAAATCTACTTAAAGTTTTAACAAAATTATGATATTTGTATCCTTGAATATTATATTCACTAAGAGTCACTAAGAGTGCATTTATATTGATTGAATTGAGAATAGACAAGAGCCAAAAGAAGATGACCACCAAGATGTCTAGTTTTTGTTGTGTTTTTGTGTTGATATCTTAAATAAGTTTAACCCTGTGATTCTTACTTATTGACTCCTTATGCTATAAATTGTCTAACACCTGATTAGAGCTGGCTGTCATATCTATTCATAAATATGATGACATCTATTTGTTAATATGAAACAGTCTGTGTGTTTACCTTTTCCTGGTACCAGTCATCTCCAATGCTCCAGATTTCTATTGATGCATCAGATCTAAAGAAAAGAGAAAAATAATAAATAGTATTTGATGTATGTACATGCTTAAACTTAAAGCTGAAAAACACATTCAATATTTCTTTATTTTGTTATTATGATACTTGGTCTTTTCTTGACTTACTGTGGCTTACCCCTGCATCAGCACACATGGAATATTCACTGTGATTGTCTCTTTTGGAAAAAAAATGTTTCCATATTTCCCTAAACAAGAATATGTGTTTTCTAAAAACATCATTATGTAACTATATGACCAAAAAGATTAAATAAATAATACCACAAACATGCTCAGAACCAAAGGCCAGAGTTCGCGAAAATGGTCGGTCCTGTCGGTCAAAATGAGGCTCGGACCAGTATTTTGAAAGCTAGTGCCGGTCCTGATGACCGATGTAAAACGGCCGTTGCAGTGCCTTTTTCATCGGTAATTAGTTGTACCGCAACTAATTCCAATACGCGTTTACATCGGTCATCAGATGTACCTGCTGCTAATTTCCGGTACTGGTTTCCCATTATAAACAAACGGAAACCTACAGAAACCAAAGCGCCGATCTACACGTGGCCTACTAAATTTGTTCATGTTATTGTAGCCATCCCAGGCAAACAATCGGCAATTGAACCCTTCGATGGCGATAACAAAGACTGAGAGAGTGATTCAAATGATGAAATGGAGAGTGAAGATTACTTTAAATAAGAACAATCAGAAGAAAAGAACTGGTTATTCATTGTTTATTTGTCCGTGGCTGTGAAAAATAAAACTAATAATAATAAAGTTATTTTCGATGAAATATGTTGTTATTTTTATTTCAGAATAAAATTGACAGATTTTTAAGGACTGGCTAAAATGTTGTAGGACTGACAAATAATCTTGCTTTGTCAGTCCCATGACCGACGGGTCAAAACAAGTTTTCGCGAACTCTGAAAGGCTCATCTGGTAGAGTCAGCTGGAATTACCTAGATAGCTAAAAATATTTATTGTTTATTCAAATTTTAATACCTTAATTATTGTGAGCCTTAGACAATTGAAGATATTATTGAGATTGATAAATAAGACATGGTTCTTTTACATGTCATGTATGTTGTAATAAAGTATTACAATCCAAAATTATTGAGTTTTGTTCATTGTCATATCCATCCTGTTTCATTTTTCACATTGGTACACACATTAATTTCTACAGAAAAGTGAAATTGGTCAAATTCTAAGTACATGTAGATCTATGTTAGGATTTCCAAATTTCATATGATTTGGTGAAGGCTTACTGTAGTTAGCATAAAGAAACCAATTTTGGAACATACATACGTATTTATAGGAATACTAGATGTTCCTGTCCCCTCTCAGCTGGGGCACAAAAATCTTTGTGTGCAATTACATGTAATATGGTTTATTTTAAAGTTTAAAGTTTACATTAACTTACCTAGACACAGCTACTCTGTTTAATTCTTTATTATAATCTATACAATGTATGGCAAGTGGTTGGTAATTAAAAAATCTTATGTGATGTACTCGAAATTCACCCATTTCTTATCTACAAAAATAAGGTTTATCCATTACTTACACGTTTACATAAATATGTCATAGTTACAAATATGTCATAGTTACAATGTCCAAATTAACAACCACATTAAGCAAGAGGTGTTCATTTATCATTTCCATTATCTTTCTTATATTATTGTTCAATAACTGAAGAATGTCATACATGTACTCTATTGATATGATTGAGCAATAAGTTTTATTACCCATGCTTATCAGTTGATGTTGATTTTACTAGTTAAGTTTACCAACAACATGTGCATACAGTTTGACAGGTCAACCAAGTCTGTACACTCAACATTTAAAAACAGTATTTTTCTACTATTGCAGCGTTTAGAAAATGCATAAAAACAACAAACAACTACAAAACTTTGGTCAGAAAGAAAAGCACTCTTTTAAGTCTTTTCAAAAGTCTTTCTTTACTTTTTCCAATGTCTGAAACAGTGAAAATATATGCACAGAACCCTTTTCAAATTTACACTAGCATACATGCGCACACCCAAAGAGGGAGAATAGTCAACCTGTTGATAGTGGTCACTTGGTGCAGAAGTAGCCTGGCATCCTGACCCAATCTAATACTTCGTCGATAGGGCCAGGCGTAATACAATCCACGTGACCAACTATCAGCGCTGACCAGGACTGAATTACTGCGCAAGTGCATGTTCTATAAACGAGGAATATATCGATCAGATCGTTAATTAACAGTTGATTCACGATATAAATCAATAACGTTTGAATTATATATGCTAAATTTTTTGAAATTTGCATTTCATATGAAATGAAAAAATAATTTTCAATAAATTCGTGACAATATAAATATTTCCCGCCATGTGTCAAGAAATGACGCTATCCCACGATGCATCATTCTAACATCCAATTGACGAAAACATGTCATTGTATTCCGCCTGGCTCTACTGTCGAGCAGTGAGCCAGGATCCCAGGCTAGGTACAGAAGTAGAAAAGTGTAATGTCCAACAGCAAGTATTTAATGCATATTCAGGGCAATAAAACTTTGGGAGCTGCAAATATTACACTTAGGTTTTCAATTTAAGGCCTTGATCCAAAAATGGTAGCGATACATTTTTGCTGAAATCTACATCAAGATTGACATGATTGTACAACGATCCAGCACAAAGGTGCATTGTAAACCGACACTGAAGAAATTAATTGCAATAACTAACATGAGTACATTTAATACATACTTACAATAATGAAATTTCAAATTCAACTAGAATAAAACTGTAAGTTCTAATCTGAAGAAAAACATGGTTTCAAACTACGATTTAGCTTTGCAAAAGCTACACCTTGCCGGGAACATGGTATTTGCACTCTACTTGTTCTATCTATTATTCACTATTTTCTACAATTGTTCAAAACAATATAGTTTATCCATGCCATATATATTCCACCAGTAATTGTCATTGTCTCTCAGTAATTTCTGACTATTTGGAATTTTGGTACTGACATCTGATCTATGGTTGGTCTATTTGCCATGCATTGCCAGTCTTACTTTACAATCAGGCCACAAGGTGTAGCTTTTCACACAAAAGGAGTTAAGTGGCGTATGAGAATTTATAATTTAGATGAGAACATATTTTTAGGGCAACTTGATATGGAAGCTTGTTTATCATGTTAGATCATATTGTGACCTCTACACATGAATAAAAATAGATGTGGTATTCATCAAATAAAAAGCAACCTAACATCACAACAAGTGTGCACATTGAAATGTTGTGGCTGTAATATTGATTATGATGTAATTATATGTTCTAAGTCTATTAGATCAAGGTCAGACTGCATGTATCTACCTTACAAGGTAGATTTTATAGAAGGCAAATATCACAGGTACAAATAACTGTATTGAAGAATGCTTGCAGTAACTCAAAGTATTTCATCTGCTGATAAAGAAATCCTGTCTTCCGACTCTCTTCTGTATTTCTTGATAGATTTCATACACCAAAGTCATAAAGATTGGAGAAAACATTATCTTGTGCAATTCCCAAAATAAAATTGTGAATGTGTATAGAATTTCAATAAAGAAAGGAAATAAATGAAACATTTTGGTCTTGTTTCTCACTGTAAAAAGCAAATCTACTTTTAGTCACACAAAAAATACACAAATTTTTAAGATTTAAAATTCTATTTATAAAGTTTATTGATAAGTCTGTAAAAAGTTTGAAGACAATTCATTAACAAGCTTGTAATGCTAAGCATACCCCACCAGAAATTTAAAGTATCATAGGTGTCTGACAGATCTGAAAAGTACTCGTATGCTACTGCATCATCACTGTCAAGCCACTGACCAAATATATAGTCATTTTGTTCAGTTGTTACTAACAGATAAAGTTATTGCAATATAGATTGTAATAAACAATTAATTTCCCATAGGTGACAATGATAGCCTTTTCGAGATACAGACTTTAGAAAGTTGATTTTTTAACCAAACCATGCTAGAATTAAAGAAAAATATTTGGACAGTTTTTTCGGTCCAAAAATATAGGTTCGCGTTGCTTTTCTTAACGAAATTTGTACTTATCTCCCATGCCTATCAATTTTGCACTTAAAACACTTGTCTCATCATAGTGTTAAAAGACATCTCAGTTCCGTTAGGGCTAAGGAAAATAATTTATTTCGCCTTTGGTATAAAGCAGAGTGCATGAAGTCTCTAATAATAAAAATAACGGCGCATATCGACCAACCAGCCATACTCTTAATTCTGAATACCATGTTATGCTCATAAAATGGCCTCGCCCATAAAATCTAATGGTTGATTGTAACCTATCGGTAGTTAACACTTTCTAGAATCATGCAATTCGTAGTGAGTTAGATGCACATATATATATGCCACATATATCATCCTCAAAACGTTTCGCATTACTCTCTGAATCATCACAATTTTTATCAGAGGTGACCCCAATCGAAAAATGTGAAAAAAATCCTGATTTTTTAGAAAATGCAGTACTGCTAAAAAGACCTGAAGATAATGTCCACTTACTCCAATGATTCTTTATATGTCATCAAGTACTGATGATATTGATACCAAAACAGATCTGATATGTAGCAACCACGGTAAATTTTGAACAACAGTTTTAAATGAAACCATTTTCGTCTAAAAGTACATTTTTAAACAGACTATAGCATTTCAAAATATAAAAATGTGTAAATATTTGTGTTTTAACATTGAAAACTATTCTTTAACTACAAAATGTCATGCCTATTCTAATTTTACAGTTTGCCATTCAGTGAACATTTTAATGTTTGAAGGGATAATTTCTGTCCATTTTCACTGAATTTGGTAATTTCGATAACAGCACCTGGATCGAGATTGTCAGGTTTAAAAGTCCATTTTGTATCCAAACTCTAGAGGTGTACGCGTTTTACAAACAAATCAGCAGAAGTTCAGAAAATGACATATTCTGTTCACAGTAAGTCAAAAGTCGAGCCCACCCTTGTTTCTAATGTAAACGCACTACAAATATGAAACAGACTATAGCTTAAAAACTAGTTGATCAATAATTCATTTGTCACCAAAAATACGGTTACACATCAAATATCAAGTAAAATTACTGTATTTGGCACTTTTGAGCACTATGATAAAGAAATGTCAATGCTGTATAGATTGTAATAAACAATTAATTTCCCATAGGCGACAATGATAGCCTTTTCGAGATACAGACTTTAGAAAGTTGATTTTTTAACAAAACCTAGCTAGAATTAAAGAAAAATTATTTGGACAGTTTTTTCGGTCCAAAAATATAGGTTCGTTGCTTTTCTTAATGTAATTTGTACTTATCTCCCATGCCTATCAATTTTGCACTTAAAACACTTGCCTCATCATAGCGTTGAAAAGACATCTCAGTTCCGTTAGGGCTAAGGAAAATAATTTATTTTGCCTTTGGTATAAAGCAGAGTGCACGAAGTCTCTAATAATAATAATAAAAAAAAAGGGCACATATCGACCAATCAGGATCAGCCATACTCTTAATTCTGAATACCATGTTATGCTCATAAAATGGCTGCACCCATGAAATCTAATGGTTGATTGTAACCTATAACCCCTCCTAGAGTGGGGTATAATATAACTACAGAAAATGGGTGTAAAAATTAAAATACTAACATACTTTTCTTAAATTCCTGCAAGTGGACTTCTACTTCTGTAAAAATTCTCTAATTATAAATTAGTGAAAAATCTACTTAAAGTTATAACAAAATTATGATATTTGTATCCTTGAATACTATATTCACTAAATATGACGTTACTAAAAGTGCATGTATATTGATTGAATTGAGAATAGACAAAAGAAGATGACCACCAAGATGTCTAGTTTTTGTTGTGTTTTTGTGTTGATATCTTAAACAAGTTTAACCCTGTGATTCTTACTTATTGACTCCTTATGTTATAAATTGTCTGACACCTAATTAGAGTTGGCTGTCATATCTATTTATAAATATGATGACATCTATTTGTTAATATGAAACAGACTGTGTGTTTACCTTTTCCTGGTACCAGTCATCTCCAATGCTCCAGATTTCTATTGATGCATCAGATCTAAAGAAAAGAAAAATAGTATTTGATGTATGTACATGCCATGTTTAAACTTAAAGCTGAAAACACATTCAATATTTCTTTATTTTGTTATTATGATACTTGGTCTTTTCTTGACTAATGGTGGTTTACCCTGCATCAGCACATAGAATATTCACTGTGTGATTGTCTCTTTTGAAAAAAATGTTTCCATATTTCCTAAACAAGAATATGTTTTTCTAAAACATCATTATGTAACTATATGACCAAAAGATTAAATAAATAATACCACAAACATGCTCAGAACCAAAGGCTCATCTGGTAGAGTCAGCTGGAATTACCTAGATAGCTAAAAATATTTATTGTTTATTCAAATTTTAATACCTTAATTTATTGTGAGCCTTAGACAATTGAAGATATTATTGAGATTGATAAATAAGATATGGTTCTTGTACATGTTATGGTAAAGTATTACAATCCAAAATTATTGAGTTTTGTTCATTGTCATATCCATCCTGTTTCATTTTTGTCGAGCCTTCGACTTTTGTCAAAAGCGAGATATAACGATCCTACATTCTGTCAGCGTCGTTGTCGGTGGCGTCCACTACAGATAGTATCCAGTAGTAATTTAAAAAAAATTCTGGTTTTCCGTATTTTACTTATAAATGGACTGTTTTCTGCCAGGAAACATTACATTCACTCTGTGGTTAAAGTTTTGAAATTTTAATAACTTTCTTAAACTATCCTGGATTTCTACCAAACTTGGAAAGAAGCTTGTTTATGATCATAAGATATAGTATCCAGAAGTAAATTTTGTAAAAAAAATTCTGGTTTTCTGAATTTTACTTATAAATGGACTTAGTTTTCTGCCAAAAACATTACATTCACTCTGTGGTTAAAGTTTTGAAATTTTAATAACTTTCTTAAACTATCCTGGATTTCTACCAAACTTTGACAGAAGCTTGTTTATGGTCATAAGATAGTATCCAGACGTAAATTTAGTAAAAGAATTAATTTTTTCCGTATTTTACTTATAAATGGACTTAGTTTTTCTGCCAGGAAACATTACATTCACTCTGTGGTTAAAGTTTTTAAAATTTTAATAACTTAAACTATCCTGGATTTGTACCAAACTTAGACAAAAGCTTGTTTATGATCAAAAGCTAGTATCTAGAAGGAAATTTTGTTAAAATTTTGAACCTGTTTTTTTCGTATTTTACTTATAAATGGACTCAGTTTTTCTTCCAGTTAACATTACATACAGCCTGCAGTTAAAGTTTTTAAAACATTTATTAGATTCATAAACTATCCTGGATTTTTACCAAACTTGGACAGAAGCTTCTTACAATCAAAAGATAGTATCGAGAGGAATATTTTTATTAATTTTTTTCCTCATTTTTGTTGAGTCCGAGATTAACAGCAAAAGTAGGCGAGACACCGGATCCGCGGAACCCTTACAATTTTTCACATTGGTACACACATTAATTAATTTCTACAGAAAAGTGAAATTGGTCAAATATTAAGTAGATCTATGTTAAGATTTCCAAATTTCATATGATTTGGTGGAGGCTTATTGTAGTTAGCATAAAAAAACAATTTTAGAACATACATACGTATGTACAGCAATACAACTATATGTTCCTGTCCCTCTCAGCTGGGGCACAATAATCTTTGTGTGCAATTACATGTAATATGGTTTATTTTAAAGTTTACATTAACTTACCTAGACACAGCTACTCTGTTTAATTCTTTATTATAATCTATACAATGTATGGCAAGTGGTTGGTAATTAAAAATCTTATGTGATGTACTCTAAATTCACCCATTTTTATCTACAAAAAGTTTATCCATTACTTACACGTTTACATAAATATATCATAGTTACAATGTCCAAATTAACAACCACATTAAGCAAGAGGTGTTCATTTACAATGTCCATTATCTTTCTTATATTATTTTTCAATAACTGAAGAATGTCATATTCTATTGATCAATAAGTTTTACTACCCATGCTTAATCAGTTGTTGATTTTACTAGTTTAGTTTAACAACAACATGTGCATACAGTTTGACAGGTTCAACCAAGATCTGTACACTCAGCATTTAAAAAGTATTTTTCTACTATTGCATTGTTTAGAAAATGATAAACACAACACACAACTACAAAACTTTGGTCAGAAAGAAAAGCACTCTTCAGTCTTTTCAAAGTCTTTCTTTACTTTTCCAATGTCTGAAACAGTGAAAATATATTCACAGAACCCTTTTCAAAGGAGTAGGGGCAATAAGGCCCTTATTTGGCCCAAATATTAACGGAAATTTAAAAGTTATCATACATATTCTTAAATTTGTCCAAACTGGACCAAGGTACAAGGTATTCAGAAAAGATCACATTGATCGAGTTACCATGGCAACAAACCATGACAAAATTTGCATATTTTGTAAACTTTCTTGATTTTCCTTGTTATTCATCAAATTTTAAGTATAATTTAGATCGAAAAGTATAATCACACCCAAGAAACAACTTTATATTTGGTGAGAATATTTCAATAGTCATAATAAAGCTTCTCTTAAATTATTTTGTTGTTTCTTGGCTGCATCGATGTTTCCACAATGGAAATAATGATGAAAAACTGCATAAATTCTGTATTTTCATGGTTTTAGAGAAAACGGTACATACTATGACATGATTGTGACATCATCAGATAAAAATATTTATGTTTTTCATTTATATTTCTTGACCCTATGCATTTCCAAACATTATGTGCAAATATGAAATAGTTGTCCAACAATTTTATTTTTGGGCCAAAACCGTGCCTTGATGCCCCTACTCCTTTACTCTAGCATACATGCGCACACCCAAAGAGGAGAATAAGTCAACCTGTTGATAGTGGTCACTTTACAACCATGACAACACTTGGTGCAGAAGTAGAAAAGTGTAACATCCAATAGCAAATATTTAATGCATATTCAGGGCAATAAAAATTTGGGTGGAAGGAATTGAGGCTGCAAATATTACACTTAGGTTTTCAATTTTAGGCCTTGATCCAAAATGGTAGCAATACATTTTGTTGAAATCTACATCAAGATTGACATGATTGTACAACGATCCAGCACAAAGGTGCATTGTAAACCGACACTGAAGAAATTAATAATTTTAAAAGTGCAATCAACAACTAAAAAAAATGTGCCAAAATAAAAATACATTCATATGTTTAGACACTGATCTAGATGCCTAATTGCGTTGACTTTGAATCTGTGTTTTAACTGATCCCAAGAGGTAAAGCTCATAAATTATGTTTTGGAGGAGTGAACTGGGGAAAACTGTATTTGTAGTAGTCTGTTTTAGTGCTTATTGTTTGAAGCTGTAGTGTATTGTTGTTGTATTGTTGTTAATTGCCTGTGGAGTAAGGTAAACATGGTAAAGGTTTGGGCCTATTGCTATAAGTTAATAAGATTGTGATCGATTTTGTACATCGTTGTCCCTTGTAAAGGCATATTTTCTCGCTTTCACCAGTCAAACGACCCAATATGTTATTTTCACACCCTACCTATGCAAAAGGAAACATAAAACATCAACTTGGATCAAATACAACAGGTGAAAACAGTGCTTAAGATTGTAAACAATTATCGCATGTTTTCCATGGGCGCAGCCATGTTAGTCTATTCTAAATGCCGTATTGTATCTCGGATAAGGACAACGTTAATTACGTGTTTCTCAAACTAGGAAAAAAATTGTGTAGGTTATTTTTTTATTATAACCAGAGACATATGATACACGTATACATGTCTCAGTTAAAACAGAAAATCAAAATGATTGATTGCCCTCATTAAATATAGAGAGAAATCACTAGAGTTTGTGTTTATTATCAGTAGAATTTTAATATTTTTTAGGGAATTTTCGAAAGGTTAAACACTTTTGACCTAAGACTTTAGTTTAATCAGAGACATTGTATTATATGTCTCTGGTTTATTAGATATAACTTTGAATTGAACTGAATTAACTTAATCACCAAGTAATTAACAAAGCAAATAAAACAACTTCTACATACATAGTCAGTCCCGGAAAGAGGTTATTCGTTATATATATATTTTGACCATCATATTTTTACAGGTACATATTAATGAAGATGTATGTGGTTTTGATAACTTAATGAAAATCTAAGAAACTGCATTAATTATGAATACAATATTTATTTGAGAATAAATGAGAAGTGGTATATATCTGGGACTAATACATTGATCCTGGGACTATCATACTTTGTAAATTATGTCGGGCCAGATTGACCTATTAGTCCCAGAGTATATTGAGTATCTATATCCGTTTATTACACAGTGCAGGATCCGACCGCGGATATATGAGTGTTGACTATTGAGTATTGCATATAGTCTTTGTCGATACCAAATGCAATGCCAAAATATAAGTATCAGAGGGGGTCGGGCCGTAAGTGTCAATAACTGGATAGCAATACATGTATAATCGTGTTAAAACTATTGAAAATAAAATCAGATTACTACCAATAAAGACTATATTGGTCTTATAACAACCTTTAAGAATAAGTTTATTCAAACGGTCAATATACTTACATGGATCGTATCTTAGTTACGAGCTCTATGAACAAAACGGCATCTCCTTAAAAAATTAGGATGTGACGGCCAGTATGTAATAACATCCAAAATTCTGAACCATCTGTGAAGGAATATAGTATGATGCTCGCAGTGACTGAAACTCAGCATACTCAGGGTGGATCCAGCCATTTTTAAAGGGGTCCCAACCCAGGATAAAGGGGTTCCAACCACATGTCCCTTTCAGATGCATTGATCGTCCAAAAAAGGGGGTTCCAACCCCGGAACCCTCCCTGGATCCGCCAATACTTAACCTGTTGATTCACGTCTTAACTTCTTCAGGCTATCAGTTATCCTCCAACACATTTGAAGATTATTTGTTCTGCGGGGCTTCTGTATAATATAGTATAAATGATACATTATTTCTTACCAGTTTGGAAAACATCCGAAAACCTTAACTGCTCATTAAAAACTATGTACAGTCAGTACGCATGTGGATTTGTTGCCACCGTTGTATCAAAGCCAGTATTGGTATCCACAACGTATTCATATAGGTACAGATACCTGAGATTTGTACAAGTAGCTGGAGTCAGTTTGTATCTGAACGCATGCATCAACTGCTGTAATAGTTGCGGGTCGTGTTGGTAACAGGTTTGGCTGATAATGAAAGTTATGTTTCCATTGAATTAAAGTGATTAGAAAGATTTTTTCACGTATAAGGGGATTGATACGCAGTTTTAGATGTGGAATATCATTAAGGATTAAAAAAAGTGGGGATATGGGAAATAAGGTTTGAAACAAGTAGAATCTGGGAAAGGAAAGAAAAATGTGAAAAGGGGAAAATACAAAAAGCGGGATTTGGAAAATGATAACCCCGTGTCGCCCCCTATTGTATGTGTCTTTTGGATTTTAGTATGGCTTCAGTTACATACATGTTGAGAATATATGACAGTATAGCAACCACGGGATGCTAAAATTTCTTAAACGCAATCTCCTTCGTTTTAGTGCATGTATAGTCAGGACATGCTTTCAAATATGTTTGTTACACTGCTTAAGCTATGACAATATGAAAATAAGGAGATGTAGTTCAATGCCAATGAGGCAACCATCCACCAGAGTTCAGATGAAGTAGATATTAGCAATTATTGGCCACTATACGGCCTTCAACGATGAGAAAAACCCTTGCCGTATAGTCGGCAATAAAAGGCACACGCATGACGACCATGATCAGATAGTTTTGCAGTCTGAAGGTCGTGTGGTGGTCCCATAAACATGCGTTCTCCATCTTTATGAATTAGTGACTGATATGACTGCATACCTGTCAACTGACCGGATCCTGCGGGTGTGACCCGAGATTTTCACAATTCTGAGGGGTCACCGGGACACCCGCCAGGTAGCCAAATAACCCGGGAATTTGGAAAATAACCCGTTTTCACCCGGATTCCTAAGCCTTCAGACTGATTTCATATAAAGTGATTTTCTTTGTAAATACCGACAAAATCGTAATTCTTCCTGGACAAGAAGTTAAACTAGCTGTGTAAACTAAAATCAAGTGACCCATTTCATTGCATGGCTTCACTTGACAGCTTTGTGTCAAACACACTGTTAATTAACACCAATTACCTTAGCTTTAGGTCGTAAATAATTTGTGTGTTTCAAAGTTGTTTTAAAACAATTTGAGTTACTTCCCTTTTTGTCAATTCACAATATACTCCTTAAACTTATGTTTTTTTTGTAAAAGATTAAATGAAAATGAATTGAATGCAAAACAAATCAGAATAATACTTTTACTATTTTTCTACCTTAGAACAATTAAAAATAAAAATTTTGAAAATTACTTTTTCATCTATACCTCCTTTAATTGTTTAACTTTATTTTATTATACTCTAATATCAACCTAGCCAGTCAAGGTCGTTAAAACTTTTATATAAAGAAATACAAATTGGCACATTGTATTTCATGGAATGAATATAATAAGGAATTAAGGCAATGTAACACAAATTTATCAATGGCCTTCAAGTGCAATGCAAATATATATGATGTACAATTTTAAATTACTTGACCATGTGGACATGATTTGGAAACTTTGATATAAATTATAAGAAAAATGTCCCTAAATACTGAAATTCAGCTCGAAAAGTTCGTACGCGTTATGACCTGAGATTTCATTCTTCTATGCAGGTCATAACCTGCATTTTCATTGTCATAGGTTGACAGGTATGTGACTGGTTCTTGTTGTTCTGATATGATGTTTACAGATTTTTGTAGATGTGTTTGTATGTTTTTTTCTTTTATGTGACATTGAGGACTGCAAGTATGTGTTAACCATTTCAAATTTGAAAGTAAAGATAGAGGAGAATATGACAAAGGAGAAAGCAAAGATCAAAATTCGAAGAAAAACATACAACACAATGAGTACACATATGTACAGAAGGATTCAAAAATGATGCAGACTAAGAACTACACCAGGAAGACACGAACAACTTGCTTCGATGAGACTTCCGTCACAGCAAATGCCAATCGTTCTCATGACATGTGACCAACAAGCGTAAACCATATCCCATAAGTTATGAATAACACGGGCATAGATTAGAATGGACTGATTCGGCTCAATACCTATAGATGTAACAATTCATAAAACCTTAAACTGACTCGAACACATACCTAGGGAACATAAATAAAAAACCTAATTCAACCAGGGCCTGCATGTATCAAGAGAAACCTGCCCCATTGTCAACAACATTTGCAACAACTAGGCGAGAAGAGGGCAAGATGCATGGCATCGTAGCAATAACAACGCTAGAACATCATACTACATAATCAGTAGCTAGAGGTGCATGTCGCGTATACTAAAACATCAACATACAGGCATTTTCTTCCCAGACACTATACAGATATGGAACACCCTTCCAGAACCTTTGATGGACAGTTCCTCACTAGATGTTTTCACATAGGGGTACTTAGTTTCAGTATCCGGTTATCTCACCACTAGTCTGTTTTTTACTGTAAATATTTTCTTGCACCTTTGTTGTTACACCTAGCATGGATCATAGTAAGATAATTCTTTATTAGAGGACTGCACTGTATGTGAAGAAGAGCATTTTTATAATCATCAACTATTTACATTAAAGGGCATTAGTTACGAAACCGCCTCGGTGGTCTCGTGATAGCATGTTCGCCTCGAGTGCGGGAGGTCGTGGGTTCGAACCCCGGCCGGGTCAAACCAAAGACTTTAAAATTGGAATTTGCTGCTTCTCCGCTAGGCACACGACACTAAGGAGTAGCCATCTCGTAGTCAGAGTCTAGTACAAAGTAGCGTTGATATTCATTTTGCATTAACATGTTATCGTCTTGAATGTGCATATTAATTTGCCGCTGGACGTTAAGCAGCCATCCATCATCATCATCATTAGCTACGATTTAGAGAAAAAATAAAATACGATTCTCTTTGTTTCAAGTATTAATAAATGGGGAATTTTAAAATAAAATTTCGTTTAAGCAGTCAGCAAGGTCTAAATTGGTCACAATAGCCCTAAAACATCGCTGATGTATTATTGACTTGCAAGTCAATAATTCTACCTAAGTGAATCCGTATTCACGTGACCATCACTTTAACCCCTTAGCTGGAGACGGATTACGCATGCACTAGGCGTGCTTAGCTATTAAAAGGAAAAGAATGTCAACATTGAAAGCGAAACAAGGATGAACCATTTTATTACTGATTCGATCCACAAAAATCCGCAATTCTTATACCGGCAAAAAGATGATTAACATATTTTTAAAATCCATATCATGAAATCAAACAGACATAGAAAATCCAATTGCAGGTGCTTGCTATCTTTTATATTAATTTTATGTTTAAATCGGGTTATATAACCGTCGGCAGTCGTCAGAGCTCATCTCGATGGTTAATTAGATGGCGACCAAGACTAAAATACTACCGGCACACGAAATGCTGATACATATTATCGAGTCCATGTATTGTTAATTGTTTATTCTAGACTTTTTTGTAATTTGGATATACGTATGTTATAAATCAAATATGAGATTTTAGTCAAATCGGTGAACATTGATTTGACAGCTAATGCCCTTTAAAGTAGTTGCAGTCACATCTTCTTACCTAATCTTACCTATGTTAAAAACTAAATATAAAACACCAACGTAAAGATGACCATATTATGATGGTTAACCTTTACAATCGTAATTCATTTCACTATAGGTAATCAATAAATGAAAAATCAAACCCATCATATATAAGTTAACTTAGATAAGTTGTCTAAAAATTACACGACACGTAAATAATTTCATTAAAATAGAATCAACACTTCATCATTGAAAATAAACACTTTACTGTTGTCTACAATCTGGTTTCATTGTAATTTTACATACGGATATCAACATTTTAAAATAGGAAACCAGTTAAGTTGAATTAAATATTGCGGGAAAAGAACTTGTTGACAAATGGTTTAATTTACAGATTTATTAACTACTAAAATCATGTTTTGAACATAAAATACACTGCAATAAGGTAATTCACTGAAGAAACTACCTATTGTATTAATTGTTAATTTGTTCTCGTCATGAATAATATGCATGAAGTAACTGCCACTGGACGTTAAGCAAGCATCAATCAATCAATCAGTTAAGAATTATCACGAATATGATAAGAAGATACCAAGGCTGCAGGGGCATTTACAGTGGATGAACCAACAACACAATAAACAAAAACATTTAAAATTTGGTATGAATTGCCAAAATTATGAGACAACTATCCCCTTAGCAGATCTGGAGGTCTCTTCACTCTTGTTCCCCTCAAGGCGAGAGGTCGGGGATTTTACCCTGGGTGGTTTAACCAAAGACTGTAAAATTTGCTGCTTCTCCGCTAAGCATATGATGTTAAGGAGTACATGGAATAAGAGCAAAGACTAGTGGGCTCGGAGTTGGATTAATGTGTCTGTGTAGCACTATAGGGGACATGTCTTCATGCAGACTGTTACATTATGAACTAGCACATTAATAATCCGACTCGGCATGTATGTATAGTACAAAAGCAGGGTTCATATTTATATCAGATATGGAACACCCTTCCAGAACCTTTGATGGACAGTTCCTCACTAGATGTTTTCACGTACGGGGTATTTAGTTTAAGTATCCGATAATCTCACCATCAGTCTGTTTTGTACTGTAAACGTTTTCTTAAATCTTTGTTGTTACACCGAACATAGATCATAATGGATCATAATGAGATAAATCTTTATAAGGGGACGGCACTGTATGTGAAGAAGAGGATTTTTTTTATAATCATCAACTATGTACCTTAAAGGGGCATTAGTTACGAAACCGCCTGTGGTCTCGTGATAGCATGTTCGCCTTTGGAGGTCGTGGGTTCGAACCCCGCCAGGTCAAACCAAATACTTTAAAATTGGAATTTTGCTTCTCCGCTATGCACGTTATATTAAGGAGTAGCCACCTCGTAGTTATTCTCTAGTTCAAAGTAATTCTTTTGATATCCATTTTTCTCTATTCTGTTATCGTCTTGAATGTGCCCATTAATTTGCCGCTATTCGTAAATCAGCCATCCATCCTCATCAGGGGTATAAGCTACGACCTAGAAAAAAAAAAAAAAGATTCTCTTTGTGTCAAGTATTGATAAAAGGGGAATGTTAAAATTGTATTTCGTTATATAAGCAAATTTGTCAAAATAGGTCTAAAACATCGCTGAGCAAGTCAATAATTCAACGTATAAATTAATTCGTATTCACGTGAACTTCAATTTAACCTCTTAGCTGGAGACGGATTACGCACGTACTAGGCGTGCTTAGCTATTTAAAGGAAAAGAATGTCAACATCAGGAAAGAGAAACAAGGGTGAACCATTTCGTTGACTGAATCGATCTTCAAACTTGAAAATCCACATTTTTTTTTACCGACAAAAACGATGATTAACATATTTTTAAATCCATAAAATGAAATCAAACTGACATAAAAAAAAAAAAAAAAAATCCAATTGCACGTGCTCACTATCTATATATATATTTTAATTAGATTGGGTTATATAACCGTCGGCAGTCGTCAGAGCTCATCTCGATGGTTAATTAGATGGCGACCAAGACTAAAATACTACCGGCACACGAAATGCTGATACATATTATCGAGTCAATGCATTGTTAATTGTTTATATTAGACTTTTTGTAATTTGGATATACGTTTTAGTATGTTATAAATCAAATATGAGATTTTAAGTCAAATCGGTAAACATGAATTTGACAGCTAAATGTCCCTTTAAAGTAGTAGCAGTCACATCTCTTTACCTTATCTTACCTATGTTAAACACTAAATATAAACACCAACGGTAATTCTTTTCATTATAGTTAAACAATAAATGAAATAAATAAAACCCATCTTCTATAAGTTGACTTAGACAAATTGTCTAAAACAGAGGCGGATTTAGAGGGTTTTAGAGGCCCGGCCCCCCCCCCCCTTTTTGAGGGAAAATTTGGTTGATTATATAGGGAATCACTGAAGCATGACTGGAGCGGGCCCCCTCTTAGGCAGTCAGTGGGCCACCGCTTATGAAAATTTCTGGATCCGCCACTGTAAAAATCACACGATAAGTAAAATAATTTCATAAAAATAGAATCAACTCTTTATCATTGCAAATGAACACTTTACCGTTGTCTACAATCTGGTTTCATTGTAATTTTACCAACGGATATTAACATTTTGAAATAGGAAACCAGTTAAGGTGAATTAAATATTGCGGGAAAAAGAACTTGTTGACAAATGGTTTAATGATTTAAACTTTTCCAACAGATTATTAACTACTAAAATCATGCGTTGAACATAAATATACGTACAATGCTTATAAGGTAATTCATTAAAGAAACTACCTATTGTGTTAATTGTGAATTTGTTCTCGTCATGAATATGCATGAAATAATTGCCACTGGCACAGGACGTTAAGCAAGCAGCAATCAATCAGTTAAGAAATATCATGAATATAATAAGAATATACCGTGGCTGCAGGGGCATTTGAAGTGGAAGAACCAACAACACAATAAACAAAAACGTTGAAAACTTGTATGATTGCCAAAATTATGAGACAACTATCCCCTTAGCAGTTCTGGTGGTCTCTTGTTCCTCTCGAGGGTGGGAGGTTGTAAGATCTTACCCCTGGGTGGTTTAACTAAAGACTGTAAAATTTGTATTTGCTGCTTCTCCGCTAAGCACGCGGCATTAAGGAGTAAGAGCAAAGACTAGTCTGAAAGAATGTTTGTGTAGGGGTACATGTCTTCCTGCAAACTGTTACCTTGTGAACTGACACGTTAATAATCTGACTCAGGGTGTAGGTATAGGACAAAGCAGGGTTCATATTCATAGGGCCCTAACATGTTCTTGTCCTGAATATGCATTTAATTTGCCACTGGACGTTAAACATCCATCCTATGCAGTACCCAGATAACCAGAAAACTGATTGATATTACCAGAAAACTGTAATTCATATGTGAACTACTGCTAATATTGATAATAAAGAATATTATTTGAGATATATGTCACTTTTGCTGAATTAAAAGCATTGAGGTTCATATTTATATCGCCCTTACATGTTCTTGTCCTGAATATGCATTTAATTTGCCACTGGTATTTTCGCTGAACAGCCATCCATAAACCCATCCTGAAATTGCAGTACCCAGATAACTGGCCTCCAATTACAAATTGATTGATATTACCAGAAATCTCTAATTCATATGGTGAACTACTGCTAATAATGATAATAAGTGGAGAATATCATGGCTTTTAAAAATATGATTTTTCATCCGTATCAACCTAAGACACCAATATAATCCCAAGAGCATGCTGGGCTGAGGATTATTGATACAGGGTTTTGTGTGATATTCAAAAAGTTTCCATGGGTTATTACTACTTTATTATATACCTCAAGTAGATGTATTTTATGTGACATGACGTCAGATATTTGATACAGATTAGATCTTTGGGTTTGATAAAGCTTTCAATTTTTTTGCACTGTGACTGATATCGATGGCGTGACATCATACAGATTAAAGGTGTGATAAAGCCTTTGCAACCGTGACTAATATCGATATCATCAGGGATGGTTGATACAACACGATTGCCGTTGACCAGCCAATGCTGACACATACAATTTATCTGTATTTACTACTAAGTATATATAATAAAGACATTAATTTTGAGATATATGTCACTTTTGTTGCATTAAAGTGCAATTGGACTTCAACTGAAAATCGACTTTTGTGTCTTGTATGTGCAAGAATCTTGTATAACAATATGGTTCTAGTCAATATAATTATTTAGATAGAGATTATCTAAATGACTTAGGAGATATTAGGGGGCATATGTCACAGTGTTACAGTACATCAAATAAATAGATAGAATTTAACTTAAGGAAAATATATATTTCTTTTCTATATTTGACCCAAAAAAAAATTCTTGTAAAAGGCAAGGTTACACTAAAATAAAAAAGAACAAGGATTGGTCTATAAGGAAGTTTGATTGCTTGATATTGATATTAATGTTTCTCTAATTAGTGGCTATTTGTCAATTTATCCCTTTCTGCACCCATTGTATAAAGAATTTAATCAACGTGTGGTTTGTTTGATCTCAGTTCTTCATTGGTTAAAATCCGATTATGACGTCAAATTTACTTGCTTTAGCAGAGCACGATAGAAAATTTTCTATTGATGAGTAGGTTCATGTAAAAAAGGCAAACAAAAATTCATGCCTGATGCACTAACTCCGTCACATAGATAATTGAACACATCTTTTACAGATCATTCAAAAAGACGGAATAAGTTTGCCTGCATATTGTTTGAAAATCATTAGAGAACAGATTTCGACCATTTTATATTTAATCTTGTAGTGATCGATATTTATCCATTCTCGACAGTTAAATTTTAAATATTGAATTTGTTACGCTCAGCGAGCCTCGTGTTTTAAATTTGAAAATTTAACTGTCTCAGTTATAATAAGTGGATAAATATAAATATCTACTTGATGGACAGTGGTAGAATCTATATATAAAGAACAGAATAAACTAGAAAATGGACATGACAAGCCTTACATATGACAAGCCCAATTTAGTTTGCCACACAAAGATTGTAGTTGTTTCACACTGGCTTGTTTGCGGTTTTGAAAAGATAAAATGACATCATGGAATTCTCATCGTTTCTTATCAGGCATAGCGAGAGACAGAGAACATGTGTTTATGACAATCCCTAAAAACATTAAACTTTGAGATGGACCCTCAATTTTATTCCAGCTGATGTTGAAACCTAATCTACGTAAAGTATCGATTAGTAAACGAATTCCTGTTTGACACTTATGAAACGTATCTTCAATCACTAAAAAATCATCTAAATACGCAATGCAAGTAATATTATATGTACATTTCATGATTTCACAGACAGAAGCACTTAATTGCTGAAAAATTTTAGGGCTTCGTGCGTGACCAAACGGAAGTTTAGCATCATACATATATGTTAGAGAACCGTCTCCATTAAACGTCCACTGGAGGCCTGTCAAAGGATAATCAGAATAATGACACTTTACGGATCTATAAGCACTCTTTAAATCTATTTTCCCGAGATAATCATTACGTGTAATTATCTTCAATGCATGTCGTAAATCCATGTAAGTACAACTAGTATCCGTAGTGTATGAATTAAGAGAATTGCCTGTCGGTAGGCTAGCATCATGAATGATACACACATCGCCATTTGATTTTTCTATTGCACCTATTGAGCTGATTATAATCGGTTTAGTTTTAGTAACTACATAATTCCCAAGTTCAATTTCTAGTTTAATTTGTTTTTCAACAGCACGATGAAAACGGAAAGCGGACGAGTAATTTTTTCTATCTACAAGCAGATGCGGACCATAAACAACACTTAGCTTAAAACCGTCTTTTACACCGTTTAAAATAAAATCTCTGTCTTCCACAGAAGCAGGCAGCAATCGGTTCCACGCCTCAAAACGTAAACAATTTAAGTTTTTTGCTGCATGGTGTAATCCTAATTCTGAGGCGCATACGGGTTTTTTGCGACTTTATCAATATGAGTGGCACTGCTGTGTCCGTGACCTGAGATAGCAGAATGACTGCTTGACATACAAATAGCACAATGGTGCATCATTCGACAATCTTGGCGGTAACAAGAGTTATTATTAAAGCTCCTGCAGATTTCTCGCCGCTGGGTAAAGGGGCCTCCGACGATCGTTATTAGCAGATTGTTTTCCATGCGGTTTTGTAGCATCGTTCATGGCTCTTGTTGTTGGATTTTCACGTTTGGACACAAGTTGGAAATCTCTTAAATCCTGACGATATGCCCCCCCATGTAAATTTTTCCTCCGCCTGCTTGTCTCTGTACTCTTTGTCATAGAGCAGGACAGAGTACCAAACATATTTTGAGGCAAGACGGAAGATGTCAGCTGTATAGTAAAGATATGTATTAACATTAAACGCGGTATTACGTTTAAGCAATTCCTGCAAAATTCGAATGTTAGCGAAACCCCACTCTTCCATAGAAATCTTGTCTAATGTTTTCTTTTTGCCTACCTGAAATTCCATATCCCCGGCAAGTGTTATCGTTTGGTACTGCGGGATAGGCTCTGGCCAAAGAAAATCAACAGTCTGCATTGCTTTGCCTGATTTCTCTGTGCTACATGCAATAATGTCAGAAATTTCATGAATTTGCTCACCTTTTGTAGAATTTTGAACCAACGCGGTGGCAGACGGCTGAACTGTTGGCAGTAGTTGAAGGTTTTTAAGATTGTCCTTTTCCTCTTCAATTTTTCGTTTTAACTCCACTTTTCTTTTCTCGGTTTTCAAACGTTTAAGTTCATTCTAAGGCATTAATTTCCTCATTGTCATTATCCTCAGTTAACTTTTCAAAGGAGTCCGCAAATTCCCCATCACTTTCACTGTTGCTGTCTTCTTTGTTTTCGTGTGTATCACTTTCAGTTTCCTTGTGTTTTGTTGCTTTCGGCTTCAAACTATCAATTATGTCTTTGAGTTTTTCACCAGCATTATCCCTTTTTTCTCGTGTACTAGCCATAATGGATTAGGAGCTTAAGAAAAACGTGCTTGCATGCTTACGAAGCTGATCACAATGCCATGTGGTCACTATCTCTGCGAGGCTGCGCATAAGTGAGGGGTCGTCTCAAGGTTAGCTAACCCTGGGATATTAATACATGTGGCTAAAATTACATTTGTCCTAAATTACACAATAGGTGAGGAGATAAAAAATAGCCAAATTAATATCAGGTCAACTTTGCTGAAATTAGTTTGAACCTTAGTTTCATGATAATTTCTAAATTTATCATAAGATATAGAATCCACAACAAAATCTCATTTCATTTATTCATTATAACAAATTTTATTTAGATTAGAGTGGCCACTACCTATATTTCTTAGGAATCAAAATTCACAAACAGTATAAACAAACTATTGTATACAGTGAATATAGCACACACACTCAGTTCTGGTGTAACCCATGATATTATTACCAAGAGAAAAAAAATACAATGTAGTTACACCAGATACTGAAACATGTTTGACTTGAATTAAATTAAAAAGGTGCAATTAGATTTGAACCATATTGACTTAAAAACAATTAAAATTTGATAGGAAAAAGTGCATCAAATACATGTCAAACAATGGATTCAAATTTTTATGAGCATTTATGTTTGCAGCATTTACAAATCTTTTTGGGTATTTCCCTTTTGCATTTTGTATTTCTTTGTTTATTGTTGCTTGTTATAATTAATATTTTTTTTACATATATATTTAAATCACCTCATAAAAATGTACCAGATTTTGGTACCAGATGATGAAAATATAAATTTGGCCATTTATATCTTATTTCATTTTAGACACATACAAAGATTATAACAAGCTAAAACGACAGATTCAGGTAGGCCTCCTGTTTGATTTTATGTAAAAGTAACTGTTAGCTTATAAATAGATATAAGAAGATGTGGTATGAGTGCCAATGAGACAACTCTCCATCCAAATGTTGATTTGATGAGTAAATTATTCATAATGAAAAATACATCCAAGGTTCAGCTGAATTATGGATTGATATTTAAAACACAAACTACATAAAAAAATGTATGTCTACTTTAAATTAGGGCTGTTACAGATTAAAATGCATGGGGGATAGCACTTTATTTAGACCATAATCACCCGGAATATAAAATTTTCATTTTACTTTAAATTCTCTCAAAATTATTAAGAAATGCAACCACCCACAATTTATTAATTTGGTTGCCTGCCTTCTCTCCATGTGTAAATCTGGAAAAGACCTTACAGGGCATAGTTTATATGTCTTAGCTTATTCCATGTTGATAGGCTTTGTAAACCATGACACACAAACTGAAAATATTGCATTATGTTTTACCCACAAATACATACATTTTGTAAGTTGACCTTTGCAGTATGTATACATTCTTTGGATGAAAAAGTACTCTTTTATTAGAGAAGAGAGGCAAGAGATACCAAAGGGATATTCAAATTCATATGTCTATTAAACAAACTGACAATGCCATGGCAAAAAAAACGAAAAAAGACAATAAGACAAACAGCTCATATATATGAGATAAGAAGATATGTGCTATATGTCAATGAGACAACAACCCAGCTACACAAAAAAAAACCAAAAGACATTTAGAGGTCAACTTACAGTCTTCAACAATGCCCAACAAGTGTCAAAACAATATGTCAAGCTCTAAATTGTCCTAAGTTTGGAAAAGTTGTGATTAGATTAAACTGACTATCCAAGATCTACTATCAACATCAAATTCCTAAAGTTAAAAAAAAAAAAAACATTCAGATATGTTTTTATTGTCTCGCCTTGACGGAGTCAAAAAGCGAGACATAGGTATGCTGTTTCTGGCGGCGGCGGCGTCAACAATGTATTAGTTTGTGATTAGGTCTAGTTCATGGTGAACCACTAGTGGTAGGTCAATGATATTTGGTATGCAGTTGTATTAGCATTGGCACATCTCATTACGATGGAGATTATTTGTCCCCGCCCCCTCAGTCAAGGTCTATTGACTTTGAAACTTTTCATAGTTTACATGTACTAGTTTGTGATTAGGTTAATTTATGGGGAACCACTAGTGGTAGGTCAATGATATTTGGTATGCAGTTGTATAAGCATTGGCATATCTCATTTCCATGGAGATTATTTGGCTCTGCCCCCTTAGTCATGGTCTATGGACTTTGAAAATTTTGCTAAGTTAACATGTATTAGTTTGTGATTAGGTCAGTTCAAGGGGAACCATTAGTGGTAGGCCAATGTTAATTGGTGTTCAGTTGTATAAGCATTTGCACATCTCATTTCCATGGAGAATATTTGGCCCCGCCACCTCAGTCATGGTCTATTGACTTTGAAACTTTTGCATAGTTTACATGTATTAGTTTGTGATTAGATCAGTTTAAGATGAACTGCTAATGTTAAGTCAATGATATTTGGTATGCAAATGTATCGGCATTTGCAAGTATCGTTTCTATGGAGATTATATAGCCCCACCCCATTGACTTTGAAACTTTTACATAGTGTACAAGTTAATGTTTGTGTTTAGGTTTGTTTAAAGGGAACGACTTATAATAAGTCAATGGTATTTGGTATGCAGTTGTATAAGCATTGGCACATCTCATTCCATGGAGATTGTTTAGCCATGTACCTTCAGTCATTGTTCATCGACTTTGAATATTTGCATAACTTACATGTTAAAGTATTGCTATTTTAATTTCAACATTTGCATTATCAAAATTACAAAAAGGTGAGACATATCTCTGTGATAACAGTTTATAAATAAGACAATCACATATCTTTTTTGCATCATTTTATTAATAAGTGGAGGTCACCTGCATTCTATTATTGTGTTAAAAAGGTCACTGAATCAAAAATGTGCATTTGTACAACAGGCAAGCATGAATACTGTGGATTCATTTATTTTCATGGGTACCAATTTTCGTGGATTGAGAAATGCCTGTTTTTTCGTGGATATTTGATTTCGTTGTTTTGCCGAAATCTGCATACAAACCTATGGAAAATTTGCAATTCTTTGAACATTTGAATATGTGGTTCACCTGTACCCACGAAATCCACGAAAATTGATATCCAACGAATAATAATGAATTGACAGTATAAGACTGTTTCTATACATAAATCAAATCAGCTAATCTGAAAATTTGTTTGGGAGAGCACATAATGTTTTCTTTTGATGTGATAGCTCTCATTTCAAGCTTCTGTAACCTCTAAGCAAAAAATCATGGTAAATAAAACATATTATATAAAGTATATTATTTATAGGAAAGATTAGACAAGAAGACATCAAGTCAAAGCAGTGAAAAAGATCATTCAGAAGAGAAATATGATCAAAATCAAAACAGTTCTCACCATTCCTCACCAGGAAGCAAGGAAAGGAAGAGAAGTAGTGACAAATCTTTTGAAGAGGAAAAACAAACAGATGAAAACTCATTAGAAAATGTACCTGATGTTTGGAGTAGAGAATTTGATAAAAAGAAGAATGAGGTAAACAAAACTATCGGGCCGACTGATTCAACAGGCAAAAAATCTAATCAGTATCTACAAAAACTTAGCAGTAAATTGTTTGATGGCTCTAAGAAAATCGGTAATGCAAGACCAACTTATAGACGTTCTGAACCAGTAGTTGTTCGTAAAGAGTTAATAAATAAAGATGATAAGGAAAAGAAAACAGACATTTATAACCATCATATCACAGAGGAAAATTTTAAAATAAAAAATGATTTGTTTGAAAAAGCTGCTTCTTTAGCTAATAAAAAACAGATATCTTCTGATTATGATTCAGAACAGGTCATTATCCATGATAAATTCAAGGTCAAACCAAAAACTAACCTTTCACAATTTTCCAAGAGTTTTTGTGACAATGAATCAAATGAAAGTGGAAATACTGGTAAAGTTGAAAAATCTTACGATCAGGCCTGGGATGAAGTTGATCACATGACACCTTTTGCCGATGAATCTAATACATATTCTTCAAAAGGCTTCGGTGAAGATCCAGTTTCTGTTGATAAATCTCCCAATAAAATTGGTAGTGGAAGGAAATTTAGCATGAAGAATGAACGGAGTTCTGATTCAAACTTCAAACATGATCACTTTGTTTCTGATCATGAAGAACCAATGGATGTTGATGATCAGAGTTATAGTGCTAATGTAAGCAGGGTGAAGAAACCAGTGAGTAGAAGGACGAAGAAAAGTATTCCTGAAAATAGTGAGAATCAAGAAATGAATAAAGAAGACACTATGCAAATCTCAAGTAATATGTTCAATTTCAATGAAACTGACGATGTACCTATTATACCAAAGCATGGGAAAAGAAAGGCAGAAAATAGTACAGATGGACCCAGTAAAAAAAGGAAAATAAAACTTGTTGAAGAAGAGAAAGTACATGCAGTAAGTTTTATTTTTACCAAAAGTTAAAATTCAAACTAACAATGCATATATAAATTCATGAAGTATCATTCAAAATTGACATGAAATTACAATTAACTTTGATAGTGGAACACCAAATCTAAAATGGACTAATGAATTTTGTCTAACTTATTGAATGAAGTTTGTATACATACAAAAATATTGATGGAAAACTTTTTGTCATAACCATAGTGTTTGAATTACTGGTATTTACAGATGTTCATGAAGTTATACAGTACAAGAGTAAGAATGTTATTTTTTTACCCCTGAAAATGCAAACAATGGCTTTATCTATCACATGTTCTATGTAAAACAATAAGGTTAGGATGGTAAGGAATAAAATTGTGTCTTAATCATCTGATCATATGAAAGATCATTAAATGACAGTGGAGGTTAATTGTATACAATGGATCATAACATGATGGTTTTGTAATATATTAAGAAATCTGCACCCTTGTTGATTATATAATTGCTTTAAATTTACAAATATGGTACCTTAAGATATTTTCTCATTTCTTTATATAATTTAAAATTTGAATAGTTTTAATTGCTACAGTTTGAATTAGAATTAGAAGGAATACAAACTAAACTGCCTTATCATATTCCATAGCTCTACTTGCTCGCAGATTGTAATTGCGTAAATGAACTCTGTTCATGATGTGTTTTTCATTTAATAAAATGTTTTCTACTTAAGGACAGTGTTGAAGGAGCTGATGACGATGAAAAGCCAAAGGCAAAGAAATCATATGCACCAGCAAGGTAATACTTAGAAGAGGGTGGTAAAGGGTTATTTTGGTGCAACTTGTTTGCAATTTTTATTTCACATGTTTTTGTGCTTGAAGGTCATTAGTGCAAATAGGTAAAAAAGCAGCATGCAAGCTATTATTAAATTATTTGTTCATCTTGAAATGGCCATTTTATTTCCAGTTTGTCCATACATATATCCCTATTTAGGACCCTCTTAGAAATATATGGGTGAAGAAGTGACAACATTTCCCTATCTACTGGTATCAGGTGTGTCTGTCATCAAATTATTTGGAAACATTTTATAGTTTGAAGAATTCCATTGCTCATGAGATATTAAGCATTTTAAGAATTTCATTGTATTTTAGTCGTGGAGTATTTTACAATTTATTTTAAAGTGGTTTTGGGTCGTTAAGTATAAATTGCTTTACTATCCATAACATTTATTGTGAATTTGATTATGTTTTTTTCAGGAATAAAGCAGCTGCTTCATCTACATCATCAGAAAATTTTGTGAGGCTTAATATGAAAATAAAGACCTATAAAAGGAAAGGAAAGAAAGGCATGACTGGACCACAAATGAGAAGATTCCAATGGAAACAAAAAATGAAGTCTCGCAGCAAAAGTTATGGAGATAAATGTTTTAAATGTGGTCAGGAAGGACATTGGGCTAATAAGTGTACAGGTAAATTGAATGTAAAAAAGTCAATTGATTAGCATCAAACACGAATGGAAGTGGATTTTTTCAGTTCATCCATACAATAAAATAGAGGACAGTTCTACCATCACAAAGTGTCTATGTAAAGTATCAGTGTTTGGGTTAACAATTTTAAGCTCTAATTAGAGTAAGTTGTGAATAAAATAAGAATCAGTGTACATCTTAATGAGACAGTAACCCAATAACAAAAATACTATAAGACATCTAGAGGTTAATATATAGTCTAAGCATTAAAAAGTCTTGATACAACATGTCCAGTTTTAATTCAGATATTTGATTAAATTAATGAGACATTAGGGTATGGAAATCATGCTTTCTTACACTTTAACATCTACCATTTTTATTCTAAGTATGTTTTATGCAGCAATGTTGTGAACATGATCTTATTGAAGGCCCAAAGTAAATTACAGAAAACAAAAAGAATTTTTGTCTCGCCTTGACGAAGTCAAAAAGCGAGACTTAGGTATGCTGTTTCTGGCGTCGTCGGTGGCGGCGGCGACGGGGACGGCGGCGTCAACAATGTATTAGTTTGTGATTAGGTCTAGTTCATGGTGAACCACTAGTGGTAGGTCAATGATATTTGGTATGCAGTTGTACTAGCATTGGCACATCTCATTACCATGGAGATTATTTGGCCCTGTCCCCTCAGTCAAGGTCTATTGACTTTGAAACTTTCCATAGTTTACATGTATTAGTTTGTGATTAGGTCAATTTATGGGGAACCACTAGTGGTAGGTCAATGATATTTGGTATGCAGTTGTATAAGCATTGGCATATCTCATTTCCATGGAAATTATTTGGCTCCGCCCCCTTAGTCATGGTCTATAGACTTTGAAAATTTTGCTAAGTTAACATGTATTAGTTTGTGATTAGGTCAGTTCAAGGGGAACCATTAGTGGAAGGCCAATGTTAATTGGTGTTAAGTTGTATAAGCATAAGCACATCTCATTTCCATGGAGAATATTTGGCCCCGCCCCCTCAGTCATGGTCTATTGACTTTGAAACTTTTGCTTAGTTTACATGTATTAGTTTGTGATTAGATCAGTTTAAGATGAACTGCTAATGTTAAGTCAATGATATTTTAAGTCAATGATATTTGGTATGCAAATGTATCGGCATTTGCAAGTATCGTTTCTATGGAGATTATATAGCCCCACCCCTGATCATGGTTCATTGACTTTGAAACTTTTACATAGTTTACAAGTTAATGTTTGTGTTTAGGTTTGTTTAAAGGGAACGACTTATAATAAGTCAATGGTATTTGGTATGCAGTTGTATTAGCATTGGCACATCTCATTCCATGGAGATTGTTTAGCCATGTACCTTCAGTCATGGTTCATCGACTTTGAATATTTGCATAACTTACATGTTAAAGTATTGCTGTTTTAATTTCAACATTTGCATTATCAAAATTACAAAAAGGTGAGACATATCTCTGTGATAACAGTTTATTAACTTTTAAGCTGTATTTCCAATTGTTATTTTAAGTGAATCAGTGATTTTTTACAACAGTTTAGATTATCAACTGTCCTTTGTTTCATAATGATATGATTACCTGTAATTAGTTTAATGTTACATCATTTCATCGACAGTGGTAAAATTGCCGACGGCTACATGTCAGGGGTATTGTAAATTGATTAACTGGTTAAAATGAGATAATATATTTCGAAGGGATATGCCGATATCGTAAAAAACATGCAATTTTAAATATTTTTTTTAACAATTTGGGCAGAAGGGCGCATTTGGACAATGGCAGGGCAGAAGGGCGGCGGGAAGGGCACCAAGGGCGGGCGGCCCTTCTATTTAGGGCAGGCGGGAACACTGAGATATATACCAGTTAACCTTTTTCAACAAGTCAATATTGAAGCAAAAAAGAAAGATTTGACCAGTTTTTGATTTTGATTTCATCTTGCATATTTAAATAACATCTTCCATACTGTTGACCAGCTGCAAAGCCACAGAGCTGAAAAATTGGATTTGAAATACCGTGGATTCATTTATTTTCGTGGATTGAGGAAAACTTACATTTTCGTGGTTATTTGATTTCGTTGTTTTGCCAAAGTCTGCATACAGACATATAGAGAATTTGAAATTTGTTGAACATTTAAATTTGTGGTTCACCTGTATCCACAAAATCCACGAAAATTGGTATCAGACGAATAATAACGAATCCACAGCACATGTATTGAAATACTTTCATAGGTCAAGGTAAAGCAAAGGAGGAGATAGATGATAAGCCACCAGTTCTGGATGAAAATTTCCCAACCCTTAAACAAGCTTCCATGATGGCTAAAGGTATTAAGATGGATGTCCAAGAAAAAAAAATCAAAGAAAAAAGGAAATCAAAAGAAACAGATGGCAGTACGGAAGGTAATTAAGATAACTGCATTATTTTAGTGAATGTTGTCATGGAAATGGAATAAAAAGTAAAGGAATTGTACTTTTATTGCTTTTTATCAGTTTACCAGGTCAGCTTAAACAGTTGAGTTACTTCTCTTTCCTTAGGATAAAAGAATGTAAATGTTTTCCTTTGAGAGGAAGCTTTTAGTTTGAGGATTCTTGATTTTATTGAGTTTATAATTCTCTCTCATCATACAAAGCCTATTTCAAGTATAGTTTCTGGAAAGTTTCAATTATGCTTTTTTAAACACTAAATCTACAAAAGACATATTATCGAATCAACAATAGTGATTCATTTCTGTAAAAAGAGCAAGACAAAAGATATACTGTTAGATTTTTCAGAAATGTTAGCAATCGTTTTATAACATATCTGTTAATTATAGGGCAGTTATTATGTAGTCAATGCAAAAAATAAATAAGTAAATCCTGAAAAAGCTTCATCAGGTCTTTCAGTCATATAACTTGACTCAGTACTCAGAGTACAAAATTTCCTGCTTGAAACATCAATATCTAGTATTTTTTTGGTTGATTTCCAAGTCTGAGCACAATAATAGTACTCGAAAGTTGTATGACTAAGCTCAAGGTACTCTTGATTGTTCTAGGGGTATTTTCTGATTTCTCCAGCAGCATAAGGAAATTGAAATGAATCTTAACATGCTTAAGGCATTAACCATGTTATCTATGAAATAAAAAGATATTAACATTTTGATATTATGATTTGTGGTTATAGAAAAAGAAGAAGATGATTTTGACGATCTAGATGTAGAGGCAGGAGTTGTCAGAAATACCAGAGAACAACCAGATACGCCTCCACCAATGGAACCATTCTTTACAATGGAAGAATCCAGGTCACAAGGTTTGAAAAAAATCTCTTTTTTAATTATGTATAGTCGCCTCCACCCATGGAACCATTCCTTACAATGGAAGAATGCAGGTCACATGGTTTGAAATTATTCACTTTATTAATTATGTATAGCTGGAAAACTAATATATAGAGAGAAACTTTAAATAACAACTATTATCATCAGCAAGAAAACATCTACAAATAAGTCAAGCAAGGCTGAAATCTTCAGAAAACCCTTTATAGAAGTTATTGCCCTTAAATGATTTTAAATAAAGCTAACCAGTTGTAAGAAAATCTGTGAACTTGAGGACAGTTTCTGTTGTAAGTGCATATTGCTTTTAGCGTGAATGATTGTATTCCTCTTTTTAGCAGATATCTGCTATTGTTTGTTAGAATTTATCTTTTACAGTTTCCTTATAATAAACAGTCACTTGCATTTCGAGTTTTTTTGTCTCAAATTGTCTGTCAGCAAAATCACCCCTGTTTTAGTTTTGTAGCTTCTGTTAATGCAGTGATAAAACTCCATAATGATATATGCTTTTCTCTTTCAGATATTCCAGAATCTGTAAGAAAAGGCTTGAAGATGTTTGGTTATGAAAGGTTTAGACATGGACAAGAGAAAGCAGTATTGAGGATATTGTCAGGTTTGTGGGTTTATGTCATGTTTTATCTCATGGACAAGAGAAAACTGTACATAAATTTAAGGAGATATGGAATGATTGCTAATGAGACAAGAGACCCAAAATTGATATGTTAACAACTATAAGACTGTACGGTCTTCGGCAATGAGCAAACCATATAGTAATCTATAAAAGGCCACAGCATGACAAAATTTTAAACGATTCTAAAGAGAAAACCCAACAGCCTGATTTATGCTAAAGCTAAATCTCATTTGATGAAAAGCAAGGCATGGCTAGTTAAAAAAAAATTAAATATGGCAAGGGAAAAGTTATATTATGGATATTTCCAGATATATTTTATGGGAAAAGTATAGACTTGAAGATAGTTAAGCTGTATTTAGGATATTGTCAGGTAAGTTAGGATGTAGATATACAGAAACTTTTGTAGGGAAAGATTTCATTGGATGCAAAAATGTCACTGAAAATGACCCCTTATGGAATGTCTTGAAATCTCACATACTGGCACACACAAATTTTAAAGTTCTGATTTTAATTGGATTGGGTTTATCCACACTGGTGACATTATCTTTAAATTACACTTTTGTTTCAGGTTCATCCACGATGGTAATATTATCAACAGGGGGAGGTAAATCATTAACCTACCAGCTGCCAGCAGTTCTGTATGCTGAGAAATCTACATGTTTTACACTTGTTATCTCACCACTTGTGTCTTTAATGGAAGATCAGGTCAGTATTTATTTATTGATAGATTATTACATAGTCTTTGTCATACCTGCCCTGGCATCATTTTTTTTTAGACTTCTATATTGTACCAAGGGTCACAATATTGATTGAGGGATGATATAAGAATGCCATGTAATGATCTGTTATCACATATTTATCCTATGAAATTGGAAAGAAAAAAATAGAAAAAAAAAACAATTGAATAGAGCCCATTTATGTATTCATTATAACCCTGCAACAAAGCAGGGTGGTGATGGTGGTGGGGTTTATGTTTCACTCTGTTTTTCCATCTGGCCTATGAATTCTTGTCTCATTATTCCTCAGGAACTACAAATCCTCTTCCTGTTTACTGAATACTTACCATATTTTCCGTAGTATGACATGATATTTTTTTCCAGAAAGTTTTATGCTCTTGTTAGACTTTTGTAAGACTTTTTCTGAAATCCTGTTACAAATTATACAAAGTTCATCTGTATCAGGTTCAGGTTTTGATTTAAGGTAGTTTATCATTAAGTTGTGTTCACATCAACTTGAAACTTAGCTCAGATTTTAATGATGATGATGAGAACTTTTAAAAATATATGACAAACTAGGGTTTTGACCCAGACTTCATGGTTCACTGAACAGGGAAATGTGGTAGTTTGTTCAACACATATTCTTGTTTCTCTGGGTTTTTATCTCGCCTGCTTTGGAAAGCAAGACATAGGGGTTGCTTTTCCTTCGACGACGACGTCAACAATTGTAAATTTTTCTGCCCAAGTTAGTTTGATAGGAACTACTTGTGATAGATCATTGATATTTTGTACAAAGTTGCATTATTATCAGTACATATCAGTCTGACAAATATTTCTAGGCCCTGCCCACTAGTTCATGGTACAGTAGACTCCAGCTAATCGGATATCGGCTAAACGAATATATCAGCTGTTGTAATATTATTTCAAAACACCAAACCCTTCCCTATATGTTTAATGCTAATTTTATCGTGTAATCGAAAATCCGATATAAGTGTATATCGGCAAATAGGATAATAATATTCAGGAAAATTCTGTTAAAACCATGCACAGTCGGATATTTTCAATGTTTTTCTGGCAGGAAATGGACCCGGAAGTTACGCAAATTATTACAGTCTTGCAGACAAGATAATTTTGTTTTTACTAAATAAAAGGAACTCTTTCTTAATAAATTGTTGCTTTATTCATTGTCTTCCTTTGTTATGTGAATAAGATGCCTTTTAAATTCAAATGGTTTGAATTTATTTATAAAATATGTTAGGGCAGTACGTAATGTTGCCGTTGGCCATGGGAGAACTTGGATAAAAGTGAGAAGTTCTCACAGAATCAGAAATATAAATCAAACTGAATGTACCTCATTGTTAATGATTTATTGCAAAATACATTTAAATTCCTTTTGACAAGAGAAATGTGATTTTTGTCAAATACAAATTTGTAACATGTGCATGACAAAATGTCATGGACGCCATTTTTGTCTCGCCTTGACGGAGTCAAAAAGCGAGACATAAGTATACTGTTTCCGGCATCGGCGGCGTCGGCGTCAACAATGTATTAGTTTGTGATTAGGTCTAGTTCTTGGTGAACCACTAGTGGTAGGTCAATGATATTTGGTATGCAGTTGTATTAGCATTGGCACATCTCATTACCATGGAGATTATTTGGCCCCACCCCCTCAGTCAAGGTCTATTGACTTTGAAACTTTGCTTAGTTTACATGTATTAGTTTGTGATTAGGTCAGTTTATGGGGAACCACTAGTGGTAGGTCAATGATATTTGGTATGCAGCTGTATAAGCATTGGCATATCTCATTTCCATGGAGATTATGTGGCCCCGCCCCCCTCATTCATGGTCTATTGACTTTGAAACTTTTGCTTAGTTTACATGTATTAGTTTGTGATTAGGTCAGTTTAAGATGAACCGCTAATGTTGAGTAAATGATATTCGTTAAGGAAATGTATTGGCATTTGCAAGTTTCGTTTCCATGGAGATTATATAACCCCTCCCCCTAATTATGGTTCATTGACTTTGAAACTTTTACATAGTTTACAAGTTAATGTTTGTGTTTAGGTTTGTTTAAAGGGAATGACTTATGAAAAGTCAATGGTATTTGGTTTGCAGTTGTATTAGCATTGGCACATCTCATTTCCATGGAGATTGATTAGCCCTGTACCTTCAGTCATGGTTCATTGACTTTGAATATTTGCATAACTTACATGTTAAAGTATTGCTATTTTAATTTCAACATTTGCATTATCAAAATAACAAATAGGCGAGACATATCTCTGTGTTAACAGTTTATTGTTTTGTTTGCATAATGTGAAGAAGCCTCGAGAAGAATGGCCTAAAAATTACTAGTCTTCAGAAATCTTAAACTTGGTGCACAAATATTTCATCAATCATGATTATCTTCATTGATATTCAAATTAATTTGATTTTATAAAGAATAAAATATAAAATATACAACAAGTTCGATTTCAGTTTAGAGATTCTACACGTTCCCTTGTCGCCATCTTATGGTGTTTATATATCTCAACTTGTTCAATTCGCTCGTGTATGCAACAATGTATTTGATTTCAATGAAAGAAATCTCTGTATTACTGAAAAATTATTACACCAGGGTTTGGATATCACAAACTAGTCAAAACATTTACTAAAATTTATCATCGTTACATTGACATCATTCGTGAATATAAATCAACGTGCAGACATCTTATACGTTCAGGTATTTCACATCCAATATTTTATGGTAATATTCTTTACAAAGTACAAAAATGTCGGCATTCACCTCAAAAGCTAATCAAACCTTTAAACGGACTCTTCGGAAAGGATATTGTTACGATACTGTTGTCAAGTCATTAAGGATTGCATATTTTGATATTAATATTGATTCACTCATAGGGTCTTTGCATCGGAAATAAACACATTTATTGTAAAACCAGTTGTTGGCATGATGCGGGTTATGTTCTTCTCATATATTTTATGATGGTTTGATACTAAACCCTAATGGGAGGGATTGTACTTGATTTTCATATGATGAAGACATAATCTTTTAATCAGTTTAATTGAGTTCTGGAGCTGGCATGTTAGTAACTGCTAGTAGTCCTTTGTTCATTTATGTATCCTAGTCATTTTGCTTAGTTTCTTTTGTTACCTATTCTGACATCGGACTCAGACTTCTTTTAAACTGAGTTTTACTGTGCGTATTGCTATGTGTTTCTTTATTCTACATTAGTTAGAGGTATAGGGGGAGGGTTGAGATCTCACAAAACATGCTTAACCCCGCCGCATTTGCCTGTCCCAAGTCAGGAGCCTCTGGCCTTTGTTAGTCTTGTATGTTTTTTAATTTTAGTTCATTTATATGTTTTGGAGTTTAGTGTGACGTCCATTTGCACTGAACTAGTACACAATTTTATTTAGGGGCCAGCTGAGGACCACCTCTGGGTGCGGGATTTTCTCGCTGCGTTGAAGACCCATTGGTGGCCTTTGGCTGATGTCTGCTCTTTGGTCGGGTTGTTGTCTCTTGGACATATTCTCCATTTCCATTCTCAATTTTATTTAATCTATTTAAAGCTCAATAAGCTTACCTTTGATTAATGTAAATATGGACATAATTTACTTTGTAAATAAAACAAATAAAGACACAAACTAGGGATGGTAGATATTTATTCACATAAATATTTCAAGGTATTTGATTTATTTTAATAAATTTAGGATTTAAAAACTGAAAACAAATAAATGCATTACATAACCAGCTGATATTATTTTACACAAACATTGTGATGATGTATCTGATAAACATCACTCCAACCCTTTTACTGTTTTATAGCCATGATAGCAGTGGTCAAGGCTAGTAACATCTCAGAATTAGGTCAACTCATATTTGCTGAATATTCAATGAATATACATTTATTGTCTAATTGAATATATCGGGTAATGGGATATTTTTTGCTGACATTTAGGGTATCCAATTTGCCGGAGTCTACTGTACAGTGACTTTAAATTAATTAGCAATGATGCTGTCCATCAGATTTTCTTTTTCTGAATTTTATGCCGACAGGCGAGACATATATCTGTGTCAATAGTTTATTTTTATGTAAGGCATCATTTCTAAAAAAGTTGTCTTTTAATTAAACTATACTAATACATTTTATATATGTGACAAGTAATTTACATCCCTATAATAACAAAAAGACTCTTGCATGTCTCATACTGTTCTACATTGATGAATTTACATTTTTTTTAATTACTTCATAAAATAGTTGTTTCATCTTGCCTTTAGTTCTTTCAGACCAAACAGCTTTGTTCAATAGGATTATTAAATGAAAGGTTGTTTTTTGTCTTGCCTGTTACGAAGGTCGCAGAATGTGTGACATAAGGATGACTATCCCTGGTGGCAACAGTGTAAATATTTGTTGCTTCATACTTTTGTGTGCAGATACTGTATGTTATGAAGTTTTCGTTTGTTACATGTCAAATGTCCTGGAGCTCATTTTCATGGTTCAGTGACGGCTTGAAAAAAATTACAGTTTTTTGGTATGTGAAATACTCACTTATTATGAGTAATAGGATACCTATATTTAATATATGGGATCCTTTCAAAGTCTAAATGTCTGTCGGACAGGGTTCATCTGAGCTCGAGCTCACTTCATTGATCTTTGATCAAGGTTAACCCTTTCAACGCTACACAAAAAAATAGAAAAATGGCTGCTGCTGCTGCATTTTTTTTGTGTTCATTCTTTGAACAGTATATTCCTTTTCAGACTGCTGTATCTTTTTTATTATTAGAGATACAGACAAAATTAGTGCATGAAAAATACTCAGGAGAGCATGAACTGTAATGTTATGCAATTATTTTAGTAAAATTTTCATCAAGCTACCTGCATTTTCAGGTAATTAACAGGTAAAAGGTGTAAATTATTGTATTTTTGTTGAATTTTGAATAAAAACAACTTTTCATCTTCATTTTTTTTGTTGTTTTATCTACCATATAATAAAGAAGACACCAGTTGCTCGATTCCATAGCGTATTTGCACTACACACAACGTATAATGTAAACGTGGCGCAAATAAATGGCTCGGTCCTCAAAATTTTTAATTCAACCTCTGTTTCCCCTTTTCTACGTCTCATAAAGATCGACCAAATCATATTTCCCACACGAATTGAATGTAATTAACCCATTGAGATAACGGGAAACCTTTTATTATTCCTCGTTGTTAGTTTCGCCATAGAAATGCTGAAATGTTTCCATATTTACAGCATCTTTTTCGATTTCCGCCATTTGCATTTGTCAAAATATTTTTTAAAATTTTTCTTCTACCGCATGCTTTTACCATTAAAATTCCTGCGATTTCAAGCGCAAACGGGACCTTGTATATCCTCCATTCATGTGAGGAAAAATAAGAGAGGACCCAAATGAAAACTGAATGGTTACGAGTCTGGATGAAAAATCCATCGTCATCACGACATATGCCGCGAACAGCAGTTGCAGGCGGTGTACGTCATTGCGGCATATGCCGTGTATAGCATTGAAAGGGTTAAGATTTCGTGGTCAAGTCTGTATCTCAGATACTTTAAACGAAAGGTGCACTACATCTGGTGTATGGAATGATGGAAGGTGTACATGTCTGTCTGGCAGAGTTCATACGACCATAGCCTTATTGTCATGGTTCAATGGTCAATGTTAAGTTTTTGTGATTTTGTCAATTTATCACATAGTCAATACCTCTGCTGGTGGACTGTTAGTACCTGAGGGTATCACCAGCCCAGTAGCCAGTACTGAATGAAAATACAAATGTTGTTTGATTAAAATTGCTGTTATAAAATTTTGGAAATTATCTTAAGTTATGGAATATCTCCCTCATGCAAAGCTATGATTCCATGTCCAAATTTTGCTTTACTTAAGGTCCTTTTTGGTTTGACCCTCTCTTCAACATTTGTATTAGATTTTGGATATTCCAATATATTTTGGCCTCGAGCATCACTGAAGAGACATTATTTGTCGAAATGCCCATCTGGTGCATCAAAATTGGTACCGTTCATGTTATTACTACCACTGTGTCGATACCTCTGCTGGTGGACTGTAAGTCTCCGAGGGTATCAACAGCCCAGTGGCCAGTACTTTGGTACTAGCATGAAATACTTATATTGTTTGATTAAGATTTGCTGTTATTAAATTTTGGAAATTATCTTAAATTAGGGAATATATCTCCCTCATGCACAGCTATGATTCCTTGTCTGAATTTGGCTATACTTTTAGGTCTCTTTTGGTTTGATCTGCTATTCAACATTTGTATTAGATTTTGGATATCATCATTACCTGTCAACTGACCTATATTCTGCGGTGACGCCAGTAAATTTCGCCTCTCACTGGGGATTTTTTAAATACCCGCCTGGTCGTTAAATAACCTGGGAATTCAGAAAATGACCCATTTTCACCCAGATTCTTGAGCCTTCAGACTTTTTAAGTATAAAATGATAGATTTCATAAGTGATTTTCCTTTGAAATACTGGCAAATTCCTAATTCTTCCTGGACAGGAAGTTCAACTAGCTGTGTTAACTGTCAAATTAAGTGACCCATTAAGTGCATGGATTCATTTGACAGCTTTGGTGTTTGACACACTGTTAATTAACACCAATTACCTTAGCTTAAGGTCATAAATAATTTGTGTATTTAAAAATTCGAGTTACTTCCCCTTTTTTGCCACTTTTCACAGTATACTCCTTAAATTGATGTTTTTTTGTAAAAAGATTAAATCTAAGGCAAATTGAATGCAAATACATATCAGAATATTACTGAAATGATTTTTCTATCTTAAAACAATTAAAAATTTAATATTTTGAAAATTATTTATTCCATATCTACTTTCTTTAAATGCTGAAATTTTAAATCATATATTCTGATAACAACTACCTGTTTAAGGAAGATTAACTAAAGCTGTATAGTGATGCTGTATAGCCTTATCATACAATGAAACATAAAGGCTTGTGTGTTGATTGAAGTCTGTGAATGAAACAATAACAGGGGATATGGCTTGGTTTCAGTTGATACAGTATAATACATCAATATTTCAGTGGTTTATAAATACAATGAAAAAATGAAATTAAAGTTTTAAATTAATTTCAGTTAATACTTAACAATGTGAACATGTTTTGGAAACTGTTCGATTTAAAATATAAAAAAATGTCCCCTAAGTACTTAAATTCAGCTGAAAAAGTTTGTACGTGTTATGACCTGCATTTTCAATTTCATAGGTTGACAGGTATGGGATATTCCAATATATTTTGGCCTCAAGCCTCATTGAGGAGACATTATTTGTCGAAATGCGCTTCTGGTGCATCAAAATTGATACCATTTATGTTATTATCAGATACTTAATGAAATAGGTCAACTATATTTTGTTATCGAATGGTTGTAAGGTGTTTATGTCTGTCTTGCAGGTTTTATTTGATGTTCACCTAATTTTCATGGTTCATTGGTCAATATAAGTTTTTGTGGTTTGGTTTGTTTCTCAGATACTATTAGCTATAGGGCCACTGTTGTTTTCTCTTATTCTTCAAAGTAGATAAAATATGTCTTTGTATAGAATTCTACAATTCTGGTATCAAGTAAGTGATATAATTCACTGTATTGTTTAATTATTTACCAGAATTGTATAATTTTTTATAAACTAGTATTGTACTTTCTATTTATATAACATCCATCATCATCACCTATTTAGTTAGGCAAATATTTTTATTTACTGAAAAGTATGTAAGGATTTTGAAAGAAGTACTGCAATATATTCAGGTGTAGTAATTTTCAAAGAAGTATTGCCAAAATTTATTAGCATTCTGTTAACGACAATGTCTTGACAACACCCATTGTATGACGTCAGAGGAGTAAAATTATCAGATTTATATTTACATGTGAAATCATCTGTTTTTAGTTAGCTGGGAAATCACTGTATTTCATGCAACCAATGTAATGATAGAAAATAATGATAAAAATATTATTATATCCATTGTTAATATTTTCAGATCACAGGACTACCCCCAGGAGTGAAAGGTGCATGTCTCCATACCAATATGACCAAGGCCCAACGTGAGTCTGTCATGGACTCTGTAAAAGAAGGCAAGGTCCACTTTCTGTTGGTATCACCTGAGGCTATAGCTGGAGGAACAATGTCTGCCCTAACATCTGCTGCTAATCTTCCTCCAATATCGTTTGTCTGTATTGATGAAGCTCATTGTCTGTCAGAGTGGTCGCACAACTTTAGGCCATCCTATCTAAGGTTAACAAAGGTAAAATTCTACAATTTTGAATGATTATTATATGTTTTGTTTCTAATTTTTTTTACAAGAAAGTGCATTTACATTAAGAATATTATTAAAAAGGTGAGAATTTGCCCTATCTATGAATTTAAGGTTTATAAACTCATTTAAACAGGACATTCCCAATATGTTACTGTAAAATAAGGATATAAAGTTTTAGTTCGAGAGATTAATTAAAATTAGAAATAAAAATTCGGAAGTGGTTCCGAGGACCTTAGCTAACTTAAAAGTCATGGAGCAAGACTGAGGCCTGCTGTTAATGTTGTCAGTTTTAGGTCAGTTAATAAGGAACCACTTATGGTAAGTCAATGAAATCTGGTATGCAGTTGTGTTTATTGCTTATCTCATTTTGCATGGAATTTATTTACCCCCTTCCGCCCCCCACCCTGGTCTGATATGAGAAGATTGATGTATGATCAATTGTTACTATAATTAACTTTTATGAATTACATCATGTCATAACTGGAATTTTTTACCTTAAAACATATAATTTCTTAAACACTCGGGGGGCCTTCAAGGCCAAGTATTCTAATAGTGGAACTACTGTATCGCTAGCCTGTCAACACTGAGGTTGTAAGTTCGAATCCCCCATGTGGCAGGTGCACTTGACTCCAATCTTAATTGACTAGGATTGTTAGTTTTCCTACCGAAGGTCGTGGTTCTCTCCGGGCACTCCAGCTTCCTCCACCAATATAAACTGACTACCATGAAATAGCACAATAGTGCTGAAAGTGGCATTAAATACCAATCAATCAATCAATTAAACACTCATTAATTGAATGCATTGAAGTCATAACTAGATCAATTTTATTTACCTGATTCATCCATAAGAGTCTGTCAGAAAAATATTTTTATGGGTTTTCAATATTATAAGGAGATAAGCCTTTGAATAGTTTTCTTTAATCAAATAATCAAGTAATTTTTTTATTGGAATAAAAAAAATATAAACTCAGTAAGAGTGGATTATTTTTTTAGCTCACCTGACCGGTCGTCTGTTGTCCGTCGTCGTCCGTTAACTTTTACAAAAATCTTCTCTGAAACTACTGGATCAAATTTAACCAGACTTGGCCACAATCATCATTGGGATATCTAGTTTAAAAAATGTGTCCCATGACCCTGCCTGCCAACATGGCCGATATGGCTTAAAATAGAACATAGGGGGTAAAATGCAAGTTTTGTCTATTATTTTGAAAACCGTTATAAATAGAGAAAATCTGACAGATGAAAAATGTTCAGAATGTTGAGCTCTACCAATTGTTCATTTTAGTTAAAACTGTCAGGGGACTTCTTATAGGAGTTTTTGCCCTTAAATGACAAATTTTACATTTTTTTTTATGTCCCACCTAGGGGCATTATGTATTTTTGGTCTGTGCATCCGTCCGTCTGTTCGTCTGTCTGTCCCGCTTCAGCTTAAAGTTTTTGGTTGCTTCAGGTTAAAGTTTTTGGTCAAGGTAGTTTTTGATGAAGTTGAAGTCAAATCAACTTGAAACTTAGTACACATGTTTCCTATGATATGATCTTTCTGATTTTAATGCCAAATTGAGTTTTGACCCCAGATTCACGGTCCACTGAACATAGAAATTGATAGTGCGAGTCGGGCATCTGTCCACTATGGACACATTCTTGTTTAAAATTTGCCTTTTATCTTGAAAACTATAATAGATACAGAGAAATTTTAAATAGCAAAAATGATCAGCAAGACAATATCTACAAATAAGTCAACATGGTCGAAATCGTCAGTCGACTCCTTATAAAAATTATTGCCCTTTGATGACGATTTTTACCAATTTTTTGCGTTTTTGCCTTATATCTTAAAAGAAATAATAGATAGATAGAAACTAAAATAAGCAAAAATGATCAGCAAGTCAAGATCTACAGTTAAGACATAATGGAGGAAATCATCCGACAACTCCTTATTGGAATAATTGCCCTTAAATGATGATTTTTTACCATTTTTTTTGCGCTTTGCCTTATATGATAAAATTTATAATAGATAATTATAAACTTTAGATAACAAAAATGATCAGCAAGGCAAGATCTACATACAAGTTAAATTTGCTAATATAGTTAGTAGTCTGTCACTCTTTATAGGATTGATTACCCTTGAATGAGGATTTTTTTTTATCCTGTTTTGTGTTTTGAGCAAAAACTGAAGATGATAGAGAGAAACTAAACAGACAAAATGATCAGCATTACAAGATCAACAAAAAAGAGGTTTTTTGTCATGAATTCTATTCTCGTTGTTGGAGAGTGTCCTTTATTGAATATGCACATAGACCTAGATGAGCGACAAAGGCTCTTTAGAGCCTCAAGTTTTATTAAATAGAGTTTAAGAACAGACTAAAATTGGAAATCTGGTATGTTGATGGTTCAAACAGTTGATAGTTGGCATACCTGATACCAGTTTATTGTCATATCAGGTTTTTTTTTTGGGATTTGGGCCTTAGATCTGTCTGTTAAGTCTGCTCTGTGTTTCATGACCTTGTACAATGCTTTTAAATGAACAGTAAAATGTTTGTGTAGAGTAAATTTCAAGGAAAAATGTCAACCACAAAAAGTAGACACACAAGAAAATTTTCCCAATATCCAGTATTTCACTTGACTTGTTTTAAAATATGAGTTTTCCTGTGCTTATTCAGATAATCAAGTGCGGCTAATGTCGCATAGCTTAATTTTAACTTTTATAGAAATTTGTCCTTCCTTAGTGGTTGTTTCTTATAAAAAAACATATTTTCCAAAATGATTTAGAATGTCATGGTCAGTAGCACATGAATTTTTAACCCCAAACCTTTGACCAATAAAGGGAAAATAGATCTATTCATACATATGTCTGATTAACAAAATTAGATCAGTATATTTAGAGAATTTTCATTAGTGGAATGAACTTGAGATTTACAGATTTAATTAGAGAATTTTCATTAGTGGAATGAACTTGAGATTTACAGATTTAATTACATTTGTACTTTATAAACCAAAATGAATAAATATGACACTTTCTCCAATCCTCGTCCGGCTATTGACAGTTTGGCGAGGAGAAAGTTGGAAATTACAAGGTTTATATCTGCTAGCTAGAGGATATTTGATTGGCATTGATTTAATATTTCTCTTCTTTTTACTGTTATTTATTGACTCCTTATTGAAAGTTTAGCACTTGATTAATTACCGAAAGAAGTAATATTGCAACAAAGATCTAGGGTTGAATTATTCGTCGATTTACCTAAAATGTTTATCAAAATATTTTTTCTAATACATGTAATACTGGAAATATTTTTTGCTTAAAAAAAAAGACAAGTTGTTGGTTTATATGAATAATATTTTGTATTGTTTTAGGATATTCTGATGCCTGTTGTTGATTTCCTGGTTGGCAATTGACTTTTCTTTGAATTGGAAAAATCAATGTATTTGTCTTTTATTCCAAAAACAACAGTTTCCTCGACTACTTTTTTGTCTCGCCTTGACAGAGTCAAAAAGCGAGACATAGGTATGCTGTTTCCGGCGGAGGCGGCGACGTCAACAATGTATTAGTTTGTGATTAGGTCTAGTTCATGGTGAACCACTAGTGGTAGGTCAAAGATATTTGGTATGCAGTTGTAAATGACAAATTTTACATTTTTTTATGTCCCACCTAGGGCATTATGTATTTTGGTCTGTGCATCCGTCCGTCTGTTCGTCTGTCTGTCCCGCTTCAGCTTAAAGTTTTTGGTTGCTTCAGGTTAAAGTTTTTGGTCAAGGTAGTTTTTGATGAAGTTGAAGTCAAATCAACTTGAAACTTAGTACACATGTTTCCTATGATATGATCTTTCTGATTTTAATGCCAAATTGAGTTTTGACCCCAGATTCACGGTCCACTGAACATAGAAATTGATAGTGCGAGTCGGGCATCTGTGTACTATGGACACATTCTTGTTTAAAATTTGCCTTTTATCTTGAAAACTATAATAGATACAGAGAAACTTTAAATAGCAAAAATGATCAGCAAGACAATATCTACAAATAAGTCAACATGGTCGAAATCGTCAGTCGACTCCTTATAAAAATTATTGCCCTTTGATGACGATTTTTACCAATTTTTTGCGTTTTTGCCTTATATCTTAAAAGAAATAATAGATAGATAGAAACTAAAATAAGCAAAATGATCAGCAAGTCAAGATCTACAGTTAAGACATAATGGAGAAATCATCCGACAACTCCTTATTGGAATAATTGCCCTTAAATGATGATTTTTACCATTTTTTTGCGCTTTGCCTTATATGATAAAATTTATAATAGATAATTATAAACTTTAGATAACAAAATGATCAGCAAGGCAAGATCTACATACAAGTTAAATTTGCTAATATAGTTAGTAGTCTGTCACTCTTTATAGGATTGATTACCCTTGAATGAGGATTTTTTTATCCTGTTTTGTGTTTTGAGCAAAACTGAAGATGATAGAGAAACTAAACAGACAAAATGATCAGCATTACAAGATCAACAAAAGAGGTTTTTGTCATGAATTCTATTCTCGTTGTTGGAGAGTGTCCTTTATTGAATATGCACATAGACCTAGATGAGCGACAAAGGCTCTTTAGAGCCTCAAGTTTTATTAAATAGAGTTTAAGAACAGACTAAAATTGGAAATCTGGTATGTTGATGGTTCAAACAGTTGATAGTTGGCATACCTGATACCAGTTTATTGTCATGTCAGGTTTTTTTTAGGGATTTGGGCCTTAGATCTGTCTGTTAAGTCTGCTCTGTGTTTCATGACCTTGTACAATGCTTTTAAATGAACAGTAAAATGTTTGTGTAGAGTAAATTTCAAGGAAAAATGTCAACCACAAAAAGTAGACACACAAGAAAATTTTCCCAATATCCAGTATTTCACTTGACTTGTTTTAAAATATGAGTTTTCCTGTCATGCCTGTGCTTATTCAGATAATCAAGTGGGGCTAATGTCGCATAGCTTAATATTAACTTTTATAGAAATTTGTCCTTCCTTAGTGGTTGTTTCTTATAAAAACATATTTTCCAAAATGATTTAGAATGTCATGGTCAGTAGCACATGAATTTTTAACCCCAAACCTTTGACCAATAAAGGAAAATAGATCTATTCATACATATGTCTGATTAACAAAATTAGATCAGTATATTTAGAGAATTTTCATTAGTGGAATGAACTTGAGATTTACAGATTTAATTAGAGAATTTTCATTAGTGGAATGAACTTGAGATTTACAGATTTAATTACATTTGTACTTTATAAACCAAAATGAATAAATATGACACTTTCTCCAATCCTCGTCAGGCTATTGACAGTTTGGCGAGGAGAAAGGTTTATATCTGCTAGCTAGAGGATATTTGATTGGCATTGATTTAATATTTCTCTTCTTTTACTGTTATTTATTGACTCCTTATTGAAAGTTTAGCACTTGATTAATTACCGAAGAAGTAATATTGCAACAAAGATCTAGGGTTGAATTATTCGTCGATTTACCTAAAATGTTTATCAAAATATTTTTTCTAATACATGTAATACTGGAAATATTTTTTGCTTAAAAAAAAAGACAAGTTGTTGGTTTATATGAATAATATTTTGTATTGTTTTAGGATATTCTGATGCCTGTTGTTGATTTCCTGGTTGGCAATTGACTTTTCTTTGAATTGGAAAAATCAATGTATTTGTCTTTTATTCCAAAAACAACAGTTTCCTCGACTACTTTTTTGTCTCGCCTTGACAGAGTCAAAAAGCGAGACATAGGTATGCTGTTTCCGGCGGAGGCGGCGACGTCAACAATGTATTAGTTTGTGATTAGGTCTAGTTCATGGTGAACCACTAGTGGTAGGTCAAAGATATTTGGTATGCAGTTGTATTAGCATTGGCACATCTCATTACCTTGGAGATTATTTGGCCCGCCCCCTCAGTCGAGGTGTATTGACTTTGAAACTTTGCTTAGTTTACATGGATTAGTTTGTGATTAGGTCAGTTTATGGGGAACCACTAGTGGTAGGTCAATGATATTTGGTATGCAGTTGTATAAGCATTGGCATATCTCATTTCCATGGAGATTATTTGGCCCTGCCCCCTCATTCATGGTCTATTGACTTTGAAACTTTTGCTTAGTTTTCATGTATTAGTTTGTGATTAGGTCAGTTTAAGGGGAACCGTTAGTGGTAGGTCAATGGTAAGTGGTATGCAGTTGTATAAGCATTAGCACATCTCATTTCCATGGAGAATATTTGGTCCTTACCCCTCAGTCGTGGTCTATTGACTTTGAAACTTTTGCTTAGTTTACATGTATTAGTTTGTGATTAGATCAGTTTAAGATGAACCACTAATGTTAAGTCAATGATATTCGGTATGCAAATGTATTGGCATTTGCAAGTTTCATTTCCAAGGAGATTATATAACCCCACCCTAATTATGGTTCATTGACTTTGAAACTTTTACATAGTTTACAAGTTAATGTTTGTGTTTAGGTTTGTTCCAGGGTTTCCGTTGGCGGTCGCCATTTTCGCATTTTGCGAAAAAAATAAAAATTGTGGCGATTAAAATTCGTTATTGGCGAAAGAAATATAACTGTTCGACTGCGTCCATCTTGTTTACTTTTTTTCGTGTTTCTCTGACTTTTTCCCTGATCAGACAATACTGGGAATTCAACTTGAACTCGTTACGACAATAATCATCTGATTGCATTTTATAGCTATCGGTAACAAAGGATTATAATTAATAAATGTGTTGATTGTATTGTTTCGTGAAATGGTGTGGTTAAATGGCTTCACATGTCACTTAAAGGATATTTTACAACTCTGATTGAAATAACTATTTTGAAGTGGGTACTTTACAATCCTTTTAGCGACGCACATTTTATGTCTCTTCTTTTTCTTTTAACGATGGTCTGGAAAAAAATCTGTTGTTATGACGAAAATGTTCAAAAGTAAGAAAAATCTTTGACTTTAAATTTTATCTTATAACTTTTGAGAGTAATAATTCTTTTGAAATTGGTAATTTACAATCATTTTAGCAACGCACATGTTTGAGACATAATTTTACGTCCAAACTATTTTAATGATGGTCCGGAAAAGAAATCTATTGTTAAGAAAATATTCAAAAGTAAGAATAATCTCTGATTTTATCCTTCAACTAGACGGGAAGTATCTTATAAACTATTATAGATGAATCCTGTGCTCCCTTGCAGAAGTCAACATGATGATTTCATGATCATATTCTATATTGCAATTTTACAGTATCTTTTAAAAACTAAATGTTTGTTATTATTGAGTGTTTATTTATGACAATGAGATTAAAAAATATATATTTAGAATTATAAAAGACATAGTTAGTTTTCTCGTTTGAATTGTTTCACAATTGTCATTTCAGGGCCTTTTATAACTGACTATGTGGTATGGGTTTTGCTCATTGTTGAAGGCTGTACGGTGACTTATAGTTTGGTAACTTCTATGTCATTTGGTCTCTTGTGAAGAGTTGTTCCATTGACAATCATACAACATCTTCTTATTTTCATATACTAGTAGCAATGTGGCAAACTAATTTTTTTTTGTTAGAGAAGGAAATTTTAAACGAAAAATATGTTTTTGTTTGTTGGCAAAAAAAATTGAAAGTGGCGAAAAATATATTGCTTTGGCGAAAGAGGTGGCGAAAAGAAAATTGACCCAGGGGAAACCCTGGTTTGTTCAAAGGAACGACTTATGAAGAGTCAATGGTATTTGGTTTGCAGTTGTATTAGCATTGGCACATCTCATTTCCATGGAGATTGTTTAGCCCTGTACCTTCAGTCAAGGTTCATTGACTTTGAATATTTGCATAACTTACATGTTAAAGTATTGCTATTTTAATTTCAACATTTGCATCATCAAAATAACAAATAGGCGAGACATATCTCTGTGTTAACAGTTTATTTTTATCATGCCTACAATAGTTGTAGTTATTTCACGAATCAGTAAATTTTGATATGAAAGGATTATGTCTTTTAAAATGAATATTAGCACATTTTTAGCTCACCTTGCCAAAAGGGCCATGTGAGCTTATGACATCACTTGGCGTCCGTCGTCGTCTGTCGTCATTGTTGACGTCGTCGTAAACTATTTCAAGAATCTTCTCCTCTGAAACACAGGGAAAAATACCCTTCAAACTTTAACTGAATGTTCCTAAGGGTATCTAGTTATAAGTTTTATCTGAAGTTTTGATCTATCAACAAACATGGCTGCTGTTGCTAAAATTAGAACATAAGGGTCAAATACAGTTTTTGACTTGTATTTCAAAAACTAAAGCAGTTAGAGCAAACATGAAAGGGAGTTAAAGTGATGAATAGGTCAAGATCTATCTGCTATGAAATTTTCAGGCCAATTGGAGAACCCATTGTTGGGTTACTGTCGGAAGTAGTTTATTTTTAGGAAATTTTAGTTTTTGGTTATTATCTTTAAAATTATAGTAGATAGAAAGAAATGTAAATGAGAAAAATGTTAAGCTAAGTAGGATCTACAAATAAGTCAGCATGATCAAATTATCAATTGGCCCTTTAAGGAGATATTGCCCTTGAAACACAATTTTTTACATTTTTTGTGCATCTATTACCCTTTTCAATAATCTTCTACTCTGAAACTACTTCAACTTGGCCAAATACTTCCAAACTTTAACTAAATGTTCCTTAGGGTATCTTGTTTATAAATTGTATCCAAAGTTTTGCTCCATCAACAAACATGGCCACCATTGCTAAAAACAGAACAAAGGGGACAAATTCAGTTTTTGGCTTATATCTCACAAACTAAAGCAGCGGATCACCTGAGATGACCCCCAGTTCGTGTTGCTTAGTCTTTAGTTTTCTATGTTGTGTCTTCTGTACTGTTATTTGTCTGTTTGTCTTTTTATTTTTAGCCATGGCATTGTCAGATTATTTTCAATCTATGAGTTTGACTGTCCCTCTGGTATCTTTCGCCCCTCTTTTAGAGCAAAAGTGACAGGAGTATTGAATAGATTAAGATCTATCTGCTACAAAATGTTTAGACCAATTTGCCAACCCGTTGTGGGGTTATTTTCATGGTTCAGTGACTACTTGAAAAAAAGTTCTGTTTTTTTTGCAATGTTAATTTCTCTCTTATTATAAGTAATAAGATAACTATATTTGGTATGTGCATACTTTGCAAGGTCCTCATGACTGTCAGGCTATAACTTTTGAGAGTAATAATTCTTTTGAAATTGGTAATTTACAATCATTTTAGCAATGCACATGTTTGAGACATAATTTTCGTCCAAACTTTTTAATGATGGTCCGGAAAAGAAATCTATTGTTAAGAAAATATTCAAAAGTAAGAATAATCTCTGATTTTATCCTTCAACTAGACGGGAAGTATCTTATAAACTATTATAGATGAATCCTGTGCTCCCTTGCAGAAGTCAACATGATGATTTCATGATCATATTCTATATTGCAATTTTACAGTATCTTTTAAAAACTAAATGTTTGTTATTATTGAGTGTTTATTTATGACAATGAGATTAAAAAATATATATTTAGAATTATAAAAGACATAGTTAGTTTTCTCGTTTGAATTGTTTCACAATTGTCATTTCAGGGCCTTTTATAACTGACTATGTGGTATGGGTTTTGCTCATTGTTGAAGGCTGTACGGTGACTTATAGTTTGGTAACTTCTATGTCATTTGGTCTCTTGTGAAGAGTTGTTCCATTGACAATCATACAACATCTTCTTATTTTCATATACTAGTAGCAATGTGGCAAACTAATTTTTTTTTGTTAGAGAAGGAAATTTTAAACGAAAAATATGTTTTTGTTTGTTGGCGAAAAAAAATTGAAAGTGGCGAAAAATATATTGTTTTGGCGAAAGAGGTGGCGAAAAAGAAAATTGACCCAGGGGAAACCCTGGTTTGTTCAAAGGGAACGACTTATGAAGAGTCAATGGTATTTGGTTTGCAGTTGTATTAGCATTGGCACATCTCATTTCCATGGAGATTGTTTAGCCCTGTACCTTCAGTCAAGGTTCATTGACTTTGAATATTTGCATAACTTACATGTTAAAGTATTGCTATTTTAATTTCAACATTTGCATCATCAAAATAACAAATAGGCGAGACATATCTCTGTGTTAACAGTTTATTTTTATCATGCCTACAATAGTTGTAGTTATTTCACGAATCAGTAAATTTTGATATGAAAGGATTATGTCTTTTAAAATGAATATTAGCACATTTTAGCTCACCTTGCTAAAGGGCCATTGTCGTCTGTCGTCATTGTTGACGCTGTCGTAAACTATTTCAAGAATCTTCTCCTCTGAAACACAGGGAAAAATACCCTTCAAACTTTAACTGAATGTTCCTAAGGGTATCTAGTTATAAGTTTTATCTGAAGTTTTGATCTATCAACAAACATGGCTGCTGTTGCTAAAATTAGAACATAAGGGTCAAATACAGTTTTTGACTTGTATTTCAAAAACTAAAGCAGTTAGAGCAAACGTGAAAGGGAGTTAAAGTGATGAATAGGTCAAGATCTATCTGCTATGAAATTTTCAGGCCAATTGGAGAACCCATTGTTGGGTTACTGTCAGAAGTAGTTTATTTTTAGGAAATTTTAGTTTTGGTTATTATCTTTAAAATTATAGTAGATAGAAAGAAATGTAAATGAGAAAAATGTTAAGCTAAGTAGGATCTACAAATAAGTCAGCATGATCAAATTATCAATTGGCCCTTTAAGGAGATATTGCCCTTGAAACACAATTTTTACATTTTTGTGCATCTATTCCCTTTTCAATAATCTTCTACTCTGAAACTACTTCAACTTGGCCAAATACTTCCAAACTTTAACTAAATGTTCCTTAGGGTATCTTGTTTATAAATTGTATCCAAAGTTTTGCTCCATCAACAAACATGGCCACCATTGCTAAAAACAGAACAAAGGGACAAATTCAGTTTTGGCTTATATCTCACAAACTAAAGCAGCGGAGCACCTGAGATGACCCCAGTTTTTCGTGTTGCTTAGTCTTTAGTTTTCTATGTTGTGTCTTCTGTACTGTTATTTGTCTGTTTGTCTTTTTATTTTTAGCCATGGCATTGTCAGATTATTTTCAATCTATGAGTTTGACTGTCCCTCTGGTATCTTTTGCCCCTCTTTTAGAGCAAAAGTGACAGGAGTATTGAATAGATTAAGATCTATCTGCTACAAAATGTTCAGACCAATTTGCCAACCCGTTGTGGGGTTATTTTCATGGTTCAGTGACTACTTGAAAAAAAAGTTCTGTTTTTTTTTGCAATGTTAATTTCTCTCTTATTATAAGTAATAAGATAACTATATTTGGTATGTGCATACTTTGCAAGGTCCTCATGACTGTCAGGCTGTTTTCACTTGACCTCAACCTCATTTCATGGATCAGTGAACAAGGTTAAGTTTTTGTGGTTAAGTCCATATCTCAGACACTATAAGCAATAGGTCATCTATATTTGGTGTATGGAATGTTTGTAAGGTGTACATGTCTGTCAGTAATCATCTGACCTTGACCTCATTTTCATGGTCCATTGGTCAATGTTAATTTTTATATGACTGCAAAAAATTTGCATTCTTATATTGCTATCACGTTCGGACAATAACTTTAGTTTAAGTGTATGGATGTCTGTGAAATTTAACCAAAGGGTTTGATACCACAAAAGGAAGGTTGGGATTGTTTTTGGGGGTGATGGTCCCAACTGTTAAGGAATTAGGGACCAAAAAGAGGTCCAAAACAAGCATTTTTCTAGTTTCAGGACAATAACTTGTGTATAAGTATTCTGATTGCTCTGAATCAATTTTTTTCCTCAAGATTTATGAAATTATCAATTTTCCAAAAAAAAAAATTGGGGGTCACAATTTATTTTGCTTATTCTTTGTATATAGTCTGAAAACAGATTAACTAAGTATTGCGCAACAGCACAGTGTATTGCACAACAGCAAGAAAACTTCAATTGAATATAAATTCAAATCATCTAACCAATTTATTTCAAGTTCTTTGACTACATTTATTCTGTGTCAGTAACCTATAATGTTTCAAATATTTAATTACAATCCAAATTCAGACCTGTATCAAGCTTGAATATTGTGTCCATTTTTGCCCCGACGTCTGCAGTCGTATCCAGCTGCACTTGGCGAAGCACATTTATTATTGTTTGGATTGTTTTTCAGATACTATAAGGTATAGGGAACTATATTTGGTTCATGGAATTATTGTAAGTGTATATATTTGTCTGGCAGGTTTCATCTGACCTTGACCTTATTTTTCATGGTTCATTGGTTGATGTTAAACTTCTCTGATTTGGTGTTTTTTAGATACTATAGAGATAGTTGTCAGCCAAAGAGTTGCATTCAAGTAACATACATGTAACTATCAACTTGATTTATGCATATCAATTAAAACAATTGATATCTTCAGTTTTTTTCTGGGATCAATTATCTGACAGCAGAAATTTTTTTAAAATCACCCTCAGAAATGAAATGGCAAAAATAATAATGCCTCAATAAACACATTTTTAGGAATTATATATAGGAATCACCCTGTCTGTCCCTCTGTCCATATTTCTTGTAAGTGAAACTCCTCCTTAATGTATAGACAGATACAGATGAAACTTAACACAGTTGCAGTACCAAACCTGAGTATGTACATGTCCATAAAGGAGAATAATCCTGGTCCAAAATATTTCAAGGGAGATATTTGAACTTGCATGCATGCACTTGTATGTTTTTTTAATTTTAGTTCATTTATATGTTTTGGAGTTTAGTGTGACATTCATTCATATTTAGGGGCCAGCTGAGGACCACCTCCGGGTGCGGGATTTTTTGCTGCGTTGAAGACCCATTGGTGGTCTTCGGCTGTTGTCTGCTCTTTGGTCAGGTTGTTGTCTCTTTGACATATTCCCCATTTCCATTCTCAATTTTACTTAGTTTATTACAACATGTGGCAACAGTTCTCAGAAGCACAACTCCTTAACAGCTCAATTGATATTGATGAAACTCCACATACAGTACACAACCTGCTAATGTGCATAAATAAAAATCCTCGTCAGAAATTTTTCAAGAGAGATAATTGAACTAATTATGAGATGTGGGATCCTTGAGTGAATTGACTCACATTTCTATGCAATAATCTCAGAATGCTAGATACTATCCATGTCCACTCTTGTTTGAAATTATACCTGGAATTTCTATTCAGTATTTAGCTTAGAAATTATATCTAAAATATAATACATTGTAAAACATGGCTGCTATTGCCAAGAAAGAACATAGTAGTAAAATGCAGTTTTTATATTTCATCTCTTAAGCACCAAGGACAAAACTTACAGAATAAATATGATCAACAATTTAAACTCTATCTGCAGTGAGATGCAGAAAAAATCATTTTTTGTTTTGTTTTGAAGCAAATATGACCAAAACAAAGAATTTTTAAGTGATATTCTTAAGCAAACACCGATATACATTAAAAAGCAAAAATATAAATCATGATTGATGAATTAATTGAGCAAAAATTTCAGGTGAGCGATTCAGGCTCTTGAGAGCCTCTTGTTTTTTATGGTGCCTACATATTTCAGCTGATTTTTTGTGTTTTGTACTATAATATGTAGCATATCAAGCACAATTTAAATAAAGAAGAGACGTTTGTTAAACATTGAGAAAACAGCAACCCAAAGACACTAGTAAACAAAAGACATCTAGAGGGTAACATACAGTCTTCAGCAATAAGCAAGTACCTTTCGTTGGTGAGGTCATACTTGTAATGGAATAATGGCACTTCGTTTACATCATATTTACTCTGTTATGGTCGCGTTCATATTTACCAGTACAGTCATCTATTTTTTTTTTGTAATTGTGAAATCTGATACTTATCTTTAAAAGTATCGAAATATCATCTGGTATTCCAGTTAATAAGTGCAACCCCTTAATTTGTCAGAACTATTCTATTTTGAAATTAATTGAAATGTTATCTGCAATAATACATTCTTTCAAGACATTCATGCAGGTAAACCGCTAATTTTACCTTCCCAAGATTTGTTCTTATCAATCCATATTCTGCATAGCCAACAACATTATACTAGAAATAAAATTTTCTTGTTTTGTACAAAAGGATGGATGAGGATGAGACAGATTTCCTTTTGAAATAAAAAAAGTCCATCATGAAATAATACTTTGACTTCGGAATGTAACGTCAATCTGTCAATTAATTCTACCATTGGGGAATTAGTTCTAGTTGGGTTAAGGTTTAATCACATTAGTCTTGCTATTGTTGGAGAAAGAAGAAATATATATACATTAATTTACATGAAAATAGATTACTCTGTAGGTTTTGAATCAGAAAATTGATATAAGATGTTTTTGCCGTGCTCTTTTATTATCTTGGAAACGATGACATGCTAGGTGGTTGGAAAATGCATAAATTGGTTAGTTTACATTATCAGTCCTCCAAAAGGTTTTATTAGATTGTTAGAATCTAATCTCCTGTTCAAAAGGATTAAAACTATATATTCCTTAGAACTACAGAAATATATTTTATAGCAAAAGCCATTTTAAGATAATCTTTACAAATTTGAAATGAATAAGCAATCCCTTTAAAAATAAAATATTTCCTTTTAAATGCCAGTATATGTATGTTAGTCATTAAACTTAAGAGGTTTCCATTCTGACTCTTTCTTATTGATGAGTTAAAGGATCTTTGAAAAACAATACTTTAAACAAAATTTTTGTAATAAGGCCCACAAATAATTAGGTTAATATGTATTTATACATGTAGGATAACACAATCTGATTAAAATTAAATCTCCGCACTTGCTCATTTTTTATTCTGAGAGAGTGTGGAGATTTTATTTTAATTAGATTGTGGATAACATATCTTTCTTTTCAGTTTTTATGTTAAAAATGGAAATGAACCTATTTATTTGGTCGTCATTTCAGAATCATTTCTCTGAGACAATTTAAGTGCACAAATGTTTGAGGGCTTTCTTTGGCCCTTGGTCCAGTTTATGTCTAACAGTCCCCAGGCTTAGCAAAGCTTTCATCAGAATAGAAACAAAAATTGTTTTTTTTTTATACTTTTCAGAGATTGCAAAATGTCATGTCTTAGGCCATAATTCCAAATGTTGTAACCAGCAAAATGTCATGTCTTAGGCCATAATTCTAAATGTTGTAACCAGCAAAATGTCATGTCTTAGGCCATAATTCCAAATGTTGTAACCAGCAAATGTCATGTCTTAGGCCATAATTCCAAATGTTGTAACCAGCAAAATGTCATGTCTTAGGCCATAATTCTAAATGTTGTAACCAGAAGTTGCAGGTGTTGTAATCAGAAAATCAGTACCATAAAGCCCATTACTGTAAATGCAGAATTAAATGTGTTATTTGATTATTGCTTATATTCTTCAAGTTATAGTTATAGCAGTAACGTATTATGAAGAAAAGGAGGTGTGGGGTATACATCAATGAGAGAATAACATAAAACTAAAAGACATCTAGAGCATATGGTCTTCATCGAAAGATAAGTGTCTATTCAATATGTTGAGCTCTAAATCCCCTCATTCTAGTTTAGTTGTAAATGAATTTAACAGATCCCATCAAAAATATTGCTTGGTTCAATAAAGACAAGATACTTTTCTTATGGAAAATTTTTTGATGTGTCCTTTCAGGGAAAAAATAATAGTTATTCAAGAGTTATGGAACTTTATTCGAGAAACTTTTTACAGCTCTTGGTGTTTATTTCCCAGTGTCCAGTTTTTTCACCTGATCCAGTGAGATTTTATAACAATATTACAACCAATTAAAGCTGTCTCTCTTTCAAAAATTTTAATATTTTAAGATTTGTTGTTGTAAAGTATATATGTAATAAGTAAGAATCAGGAACAAGCAACATTGTTTTTATAAATCTTCTCCGTAAAATACAAATAATATTCTTGTATATCAAACTTACATTAAAGTATGAAATACTTTAAAGTAAAAGTGTTAAGAAGTTAGAAATATGTTGTGTGCAAAATTAAAGAGCATTTAGAAAAAGGATTATAATTTCTGCTTTGGATACTGTATTGGAATAAAGAATGTCTGAAAAACTCTGGAGCCTAAAAATAAGACATAAGTGCCTCTTTTTATGGGAAAGTCTGATAGGGAGAACCTTTGTTATTGTCTTAATTGATAGTAATTACTGGACAAGATAACAAGAAGTGTGATTTTTGTTTTTAAATCATGACTGTGTTTTTAAATGTTTGTGTTTTGAAATGTTTAGCATTAATGTGATGGATTATTTACTTGATTTCATCATAGAGTTGTCTTTCATCAAAATATTAAAAATATTAAATATTATTTTCTAAAATCATATAACAAATATCATGCTATTTCAATGAAGGACATGTGTAATGTATTTATACATGCATATAATTTGTACAGTAAACTTTGAACATGTGAATATAGAATTAATATTTTCTCTACTTGAAATTTCCTGATCAAAACAAAAATAGAATCAGAATTAGAAAAAGAAATTTTTTCCTGTGTTTTTACTGGGATTGGTAACCACAATGGCATAGTTGTAGGGATACACCATGATTAACAAGATTTATTACAAGAATTTAAAATAATCTACCTCTCTGACTAAACAGTAACCCAACAACACCAATGCAAAAATAGGCATTTATAGGTCAACATGATCTACAATGACGAACAAAGTCCAATACCATTTTCGAATCGCTGTCTATGTGGGACAGATACAGGATTTATATAACAGAAATGCTTAGATAATTGTAATCTTTGATTCACATAATTGGCATGCGATTTTGTAAAAGATGGTGGCAGTGTTTTGATTATTTTTTTAGAATTATTTTTATGTCACCTTAAATAAAATGTACATACATACACAATGTTTATAACTTTGTGTTGTTGGGTTTCTGTCTCATTTACACATATCCAACATCTCCTTTTATTCATATGTAAATATTGAAAAATGGCATGGACAAATAATAAGATTAGAATAAAATGAAAATAAGAAAAGAAAAAGACATATAACAAATATCTCGATTGTTTTTCAGACTTTATTTCATTAATTAGCAATCAGTGTCTTAAAAAAATAGAGTTGAAAAATTTGTTACATTTTAACCTTGACAAAATTTCAGTTCATAGACTTTTTGTTGATAAATTTGTCCTTGAAGCTTTCATTCAATTAGAAAAAGACAAGAAATACAAATGCAAGGGTTAAAATAAAATATTAGAAAAAGACAAGAAATACAAATGCAAGGGTTAAAATAAAATATTAGAAAAAGACAAGAAATACAAATGCAAGGGTTAAAATAAAATATTAGAAAAAGACAAGAAATACAAATGCAAGGGTTAAAATAAAATATTAGAAAAAGACAAGAAATACAAATGCAAGGGTTAAAATAAAATATTAGAAAAAGACAAGCAATACAAATGCAAGGGTTAAAATAAAATATTAGGAAAAGACAAGAAATACAAATACAAGGGTTAAAATAAAATATTAGAAAAAGACAAGAAATACAAATGCAAGGGTTAAAATAAAATTAGAAAACAAATTTTGTTTATTTGTTTTTAAGTTTACCTGGTTCAAGCAACCATAATGTTGGTTTCTTTGATTTGGCCATTGCTACACTTTTATAATGGAACACAAGCTTGTTCAACTATTGACTTTCTGAAGGGTTATTGAATTTTTTTAAGCATGTAAGAATGTTGATTATCTTTTAAATTTCAAATTTGTGGTTAACAATTTCCTTTGCATATTTGTTTGCTTGAAAGCACCCTTGGATTTATAGACATTAAAAAGTAGATAATGAGAGCAAATTTCACAAAACATTAACCTTTATTAATACTAAAACTAACCCATTGTATCCTTTTCTTAATTTGTACATATTCTATTATTTGAAATTTTTTTTTTACCCTTTCTCTCAGATAAAAGCAATGCCTTTTTCAGTATTTTGATAAATATGGGTTGTAATATAATATGAAAAAAATAAGGAAATATGGTGTGATTGCCAATGAGACAGCTATAACCCAGAGACAAAAGGACAAGGATGAAAACATCTTTAGGGCACTGTACTGCATTCAACAAATGTTTTCTTAAGAATGACTAGAACCAAAGAATGCCAAAATAACAATGGAAATAAAAACTACTTCCTCCTTTTACATATGTGTTACATATACTTTTTTTCTGGCAGTCACTTGCTATTTTTTTTATATCCCTACAAAATTTTTATGAATCATATACAGTCAAACCTGTATATGAAGGTCCAGAGAAAAATGATCTTATTTTATACAGTCAAACCTGTATATAAATGTCCAGAGAGAAATAATCTTATATTATACAGTCAAACCTGTATATGAAGGTCCAAAGAATAATGATCTTATATTATACAGTCAAACCTGTATATAAAGGTCCTGATAATAATGATCTTATATTATACAGTCAAACCTGTATATAAAGGTCCAGAGAGAAATGATCTTATGTTATACAGACAAACCTGTATATAAAGTTCCAGAGAGAAATGATCTTATATTATACAGTCAAACCTGTATATAAAGGATCAGAGAATAATGATCATATATTATACAGTCAAACCTGTATATAAAGGTCCAGAGAATAATGGTCTTAAATTTACAGTCAAACCTGTATATAAAGGTCCAGAGAGAAATGATCTTATATTATACAATCAAACCTTTATATAAAGGTCCAGAGAGAAATGATCTTATATTATACAATCAAACCTTTATATAAAGGTCCAGAGAGAAATGATCTTATATTATACAGTCAAACCTGTATATAAAGGTCCAGAGAGAAATGATCTTATATTATACAGTCAAACCTGTATATAAAGGTCCAGAGAGAAATGATCTTATACAGTCAAACCTGTATATAAGGTCCAGAGAATAATGATCTTACATTATACAGTCAAACCTGTATATGAAGGTCCAGAGAATAATGATCTTATATTATACAGTCAAACCTGTATATAAAGGTCCAGAGAATAATGATCTTACATTATACAGTCAAACCTGTATATGAAGGTCCAGAGAATAATGGTCTTATATTTTACAGTAAAACCTGTATATGAAGGTCCAGAGAATAATGATCTTACAGTCAAACCTGTTTATAAAGGTCCAGAGAGAAATGATCTTATATTATACAGTCAAACCTGTATATAAAGGTGCAGAGAGAAATGATCTTATATTATACAGTCAAACCTGTATATAAAGGTCCAGAGAATAATGATCTTACATTATACAGTCAAACCTGTATATGAAGGTCCAGAGAATAATGATCTTATATTATACAGTCAAACCTGTATATGAAGGTCCAGAGAATAATGATCTTATATTATACAGTCAAACCTGTATATAAAGGTCCAGAGAGAAATGATCTTGTATTATACAGTCAAACCTGTATATAAAGGTCCAGAGAGAAATGATCTTATATTATACAGTCAAACCTGTATATAAAGGTCCAGAGAATAATGATCTTATATTATACAATCAAACCTGTATATAAAGGTCCAGAGAGAAATGATCTGATATTATACAGTCAAACCTGTATATAAAGGTCCAGAGAATAATGATCTTACATTATACAGTCAAACCTGTATATGAAGGTCCAGAGAATAATGGTCTTATATTTTACAGTCAAACCTGTATATGAAGGTCCAGAGAATAATGATCTTACAGTCAAACCTGTATATAAAGGTCCAGAGAGAAATAATCTTATATTATACAGTCAAACCTGTATATAAAGGTCCAGAGAGAAATGATCTTATATTATACAGTCAAACCTGTATATAAATGTCCAGAGAGAAATGATCTTATATTATACAGTCAAACCTGTATATGAAGGTTCAGAGAATAATGATCTTACATTATACAGTCAAACCTGTATATGAAGGTCCAGAGAATAATGATCTTATATTATACAGTCAAACCTGTATATAAAGGTCCAGAGAATAATGATCTTATATTATACAGTCAAACCTGTATATAAAGTTCCAGAGAGAAATGATCTTATATTATACAGTCAAACCTGTATATAAAGGTCCAGAGAATAATGATCTTACATTATACAGTCAAACCTGTATATGAAGGTCCAGAGAATAATGGTCTTAAATTTACAGTCAAACCTGTATATGAAGGTCTTGAGAAAAATTATCTTTTAAGAGAGGGGACCTTTGAATTGAGGTTCAAAATACATAGGTATTACTTTGCAGGCTAATAAGATTCATGTTGCTTTCTGTTAAAATGTTGTATGTTTTTTTTTATCCATTTACATGATTGATTGATTAATTGATTTTTGCTTGCTTAACATCCAGTGGCAATTATTTCATGCATTTTTAGGACCAATAACTATGAATAGTTTATACAAAAGGTAGTTTCTGCAAGTTCGGAGAGTAGGGATGAAGGCTGGGAAATTTAAACACACTGGAAACCAATTGTAATTTGAATAGGGACAGAAATTTGCCCTGTAACAGGCCACCTACAGACGCATGAAAGAGTTGTTGCAAGGGCTTTTCTTCTTTCAGTTTCAAGCAGTCCTTCATAATTGATTGAAGAATATTTGCCAGGTGTTCGCCTGATTATTGGCGGTTCTTTCAAGTAAAGAGATTGTGGCAATCTCTCTACCCAAGGCATCTGATTTAATGTCTGCATTTTGACTGGACATGGCTGCAAATGTATACATATCGCACAGCCAAACTGATGCCCCACTTTAGCTTTTTACTGAAGGGTTTTACTGCCAGTCTAAAGAAGACCAAGTTGACCATTTTTCTTTACCCCAGTCATCTTTTGGGTGATAATCTATTTAAAAAGTAGGAAAAAGTCCAACACTACAACATCTTTAAGTACTTAAAGTCATTTACTTTTATATAGAAATAAGGAGATGTGGTATGATTGCCAATGAGACAACTACCCAATTACCTGTTTCTCTTTGTATTCATGTATAACTGTTTATCTGAAATATGAGTGGGAGATCATCTTCAATATCATTACACAGCTTGTACAATGAGACAACTACCCAATTACCTGTTTCTCTTTGTATTCATGTATAACTGTTTATCTGAAATATGAGTGGGAGATCATCTTCAATATCATTACACAGCTTGTACACAATTTATTCAATTACTTCCACAAGCACCGGAAAAAATACTTTTAATTTGTTCTTTGCAGAATGATTATATTACTTCCATACATTTAATTATGAATTACTGAAGCGAGTAAACAAATTGAAGACTTATTAGGCATTAAATTTAGATATAAAAAATGATTCCACTTATTTTCTTTCCAAATCACAAGTATTTATCCTGTTGAGATTGTTAATAATTGACTTTGTTGTAAAAAAATAAGAAACCGTAATAAATCTTTTTTTTCAATAGATAACCTTTCAGACTTTTTATAAAACATTTTTAAAACTTTAGCTGAAGCCTTGCTGATACTTTTTTATTTTTGTAATTCATTTATGTTCTTTTTTCACAACTTTTTGATAAAATATACCATTCATGACATTCAGGAATTGAATTTCTTATCTACTGTGAAAGCTTATTCCACAGCTATGAAAACTTTTAATGTTTACTTGAACACTATAGGTGTTTTCATATCTCAAGTTTTGAAAGAGCTATTTCTTTTTGTGACGGGTAATTAACTTTTCAAAGTTTTAGTGATAATTTGTACATTTTATTTTTTAGGCTAGACATGAAAAATGTCTAGCTCAATCCTCTGGATTAAAAGATGGAACAGAATTCTAAATAAAAACATATTCAAACAGCACATAGGCGATGGACAAACGACTTGCAGAAAGTATAAAATACCATTCAATTCATCTTCCAAAAATTGTTCAAATTTAATTGCCCTTAAATGAAAAAATATAATTAGAAATGAAGCTGAATAGTGATTCAATTTTAATTTGATACACTAGGAGATAGTTTCTATGTAAATAAAAATTAATAAAATGTTACTCTTTATGTTTTGAAGAACTTGCAGTTTCTGAAAGCTAGTTCAAAGCCCATTACATCTACTTAATAAATCATGTTCTGCCATTCTAAAGTATCAATCAGCATACACATTAACAGATTTAGTGTAACAACATCATGAACAGTCTGAGTTTACTTAACAATTGATTATTCGACTTTTGAAAATGAAATTCTGCTACAATCAAACTTTTATGGTAATATTCTAAACAAAGCACAAAAATGTCTTCATTCACCTCAAAAGCTAACCAAACCTTTAAACAGACTTATTCACAGGGGATATAGTTAAGATACTGTTGTCAAGTCATTAAAGATGGCATATTTTGGAATTAATATTTATTCACTCATAGGGTCTTTGCATCAGAAATAAATACATTTATTCTAAAACCAGTTGTTGGCATGATACAGGTTATGTTCTTCTCTTATAATTTATGATGGCATGATACTAAATCCCTAAAGGGAGCATGAAAATTCCAAATTTGCTATCCATAGCAGTCACTGATATATTATATAGAGAGATAATATATCAGTGACCACTGTAGATAGTAAACGTGGAATTGATAGTAAATATCAAATACAAGTTATTTCTAGTATATTTATGTTTATATAATACAGAAAAACGCGAAAAATAATTGAAATTAATAATAATAAAAAAAAATATGGATTTTGGAAAAAAGGGGGAGGGCTAAAAAAATTGTCCTGTCCCCAAGTACCTATGATTTTAAACGGTAGAATTGCACAAAACGAAGCATAGAAACAAATTTCATAATACGCTCCATGGTTGGGTCAATTTTCTTGTTCATACGCCCTGTCATTTCGTTGTGAAACTGGTTTTAACAATACTAAAAAAACGATGCCTTGAGGCATCATTGGGCTAACGGGAGGCAATGCCTCGAGGTATTGTTGGGCATACGCAAGGCAGTGCCTCAATGCATTGTTAGGGATGATAGGGTTAAACTGAGTTTTACTGTGCCTTTTGCTTTGAGTTTGTTTAGGATGAGGGTTGAGATCTCACAAAAAATGTTTAACTCAGATACATTTTTGCGCCTGTCCCAAGTCGGGAACCACTATTCTTTTTAGGTCTTGTGTGTTCTTTTTGCCCCTGCCGCAGTGGAGGAGGCATTAAGTGTTACCCTTATCCATCTGTATGTCTGTCCGTCCATATGTCCCGAAATTGATATCCATTCTCTTACTTTAGTTTGCCTCAACCAGATGTTATGAAACTTCTACACAATGCTTATTACCACATAACACAGATCAAATTTGAATTTGGGTGGCGTCACTTTTACCGTTCTAGAGTTATGCCCCTTTACAAATGGAAAAATAGCTGAATTTTTTGTTTCCGTTCTCTAACTTAAGTTTGCCTCAACCAAATGTTATCAAACTTATACACAATGCTTATTACCACAAAACTCAGATCTGTTCCAAATTTGGGTGGCGTCACTTTTACTGTTCTTGAGTTATGTCTCTTTATAACATTATATGCAAGCAGGGCATCATCTGTGTCACACAGACACATTCTCCATTTATTTAAATTTGGTTCAATTGTGGGTTTTGGAGATGAGTGTGGCTTCCATTTCACTGAACTAGTATACATTATTATTTAGGGCCCGCTGAAGCCAGTCTCCAGGTGGGGGATTTTCTCGCTGTGTTGAAGACCCATTGGTGCCTTGGGCTGTTTTCTGCTCTTTGGTTGTGTTGTTGTCACTTTGACATGTTCCTGGTTTCCATTCTGTATTATATTTTGATCTAGCTATCATTTTCTTTGCAGTATCTACAAAACATAGCAACTAAAATATTATATATGGAGTTTTTAGCATGGAAATAATTTTTAAGTAAAACAGACTTATTTACAGGGAAAATGATAGGATTTTTTCACTCCATAGTGATAATTATAACATTTCTAAATTTGCTACTTTTATAATGAAAACCAGGACAAAACAGTTATGTGTGATATTGATACTTAATTATTATGTTTTTGAAATTGAAGTTAAATGTCTTATTTTTAGCCTGGATTTTTAGTATTAGTATTGTCATCTGATAAAGTCATGCTGCTTGTAAGGTGCACAGTTTTCTCTGCTTTCCAATTCTTTCTGTTTGAACCCATCCTGGTTTTCTTGCAACAATAAACATACCATAAACTAAATTTTTTTTAACTAATTAACTAAAATTAAAAGTGGTATTTAAGTGGAAGAAAACAGACTTGTTGAATAGTGTACTATAGTGTAACATAGATATAAAACAACTACTGGAAGAATTCCAGGTTCTCCTGATAGAGGAGTGATTTACAGAAGGTAACAAGTGTCTCATTTAAGATGGACTGAAAGTTTTAGCTTTGATGAAAATCATTGGAAGAAAATTTATAAACTACCATTTGTTGTCACAAAAAGTACTAAGCTACAGTGGCTGCAGTATAGATTCAATCATCGAATCTTAGCTACAAACAAATTTCTTCATAAAATTAAGATTTATGATAATCCAAATTGTACATTTTTTCTCGCTTGACGGAGTCAAAAGCGAGACATAGGTATGCTGTTTCTTGTGTCGGCGGCAGTGGCAGCGTCAACAATGTATTAGTTTGTAATTAGGTCTAGTTTATGGTGAACCACTAGTGGTAAGTCAAAGATATTTGGTATGCAGTTGTATTAGTATTGGCACATCTCATTACCATGGAGATTATTTTGCCCGCCCCTCAGTTATGGTCTATTGACTTTGAAACTTTTGCTTAGTTTTCATGTATTAGTTTGTGATTAGGTCTGTTTATGGGGAACCACTAGTGGTAAGTTAATGATAATTGGTATGCAGTTGTATAAGCATTGGCATAACTCATTTCCATGGAGATTATTTGGCCCCGCCCCCTCAGTCATGGTCTATTGACTTTGAAATGTTTACTTAGTTTTCATGTATTGGTTTGTGATTAGGTTGGTTTATGGGGAACCACTAGTGGTAAGTTAATGATAATTGGTATGCAGTTGTATAAGCATTGGCATATCTCATTTCCATGGAGTTTATTTGGCCCCGCCCCCTCAGTCATGGTCTGTTGACTTTGAAACTTATGCTTAGTTTTCATGTATTAGTTTGTGATTAGGTTGGTTTATGGGGAACCACTAGTGGTAGGTCAATGATATTTGGTATGCAGTTGTATAAGCATTGGCATATTTCATTTCCATTGGATGTGCAAAACTTACATGTATTTGGCTTTTTCAATTTCAACATTTGCATTATGAAATTACTAAAAGCGAGACACCTCAGTCATGGTCTATTGACTCTGACCAAACTTTTACAAAAGAAGTTTTTTGTTTGGTTTGCTTAGTTTACATGTATTAGTTTGTGATTAGGTCAGTTCTATTGGGAAAACCACCAATGTTAAGTCAATGATATTTGGTATGCAAATTTATAAGCATTAGCAAGTCTCATTTCCATGGAGAATATTTGCCCCACCCCTCATCATGGTTCATTGACTTTGAAACTTTACATAATTTACAAGTCAATGTTTGTGTTTAGGTTTGTTAAAAGGGAACGACTTATGATAAGTGACTTAGTCTATGGTATTTGGTATGCAGTTGTATTAGCATTGGCACATCTCATTTCCATGGAGATTGTATTGCCATTCACCTTCAGTCATGGTTCATTGACTTTGAATATTTGCATAACTTACATGTTAATATTGCTATTTTAATTTCAACATTTGCATTATCAAAAGAACAAAAAGGCTAGACATATCTCTGTGTTAACAGTTTATATATTATATATTGCTATTATATTTGTGTATATTATGTTGTAAATTGGAAGTTATAAATAATAGAAATTATTAAAAAACATAGATATAAAACAACTACTGGAAGAATTCCAGGTTCTCCTGATAGAGGAGTGATTTACAGAAGGTAACAGGTGTCTACAACTGGAAACTACATGTGACATATACTATTGGTATCGGTATTGGAATCGGTAATTTTGATTTGAAAACAAAGGAACTGGAATGGTTAATTATTGTCCTATTTTAGTTATATATAAAGTTGAATTCTTTAATTCGTTGTTTTCATGTCATGCCAGCTAATAAATTGGACCTCGTTATTTTAGTAGTATAGAAACAAAAATATATTACACCCATCTAAATCACAGCACTCCAAAGTTGACTTCCTTCATGTGAGTAGGGCCAACCTAATGCAAGGAAAATGAAATACTACTTTTTTCGCTACTGTCAATTAAATTTCAATTTAAAATAACCTATTTAGAAATATTAGGTGTTAATTTGAAACCAAAATTGCTCAGGTTGAACACTGATAAATCCAAGGCAAAGTCACTTGAAGCAAACTGTTTCATCTATATTGATTTCAGTTCCCATCAAATTACATTCTTAGAATCAAATATCATAAACAAATGCATAGATTTTTCTTAAAAAATGATATGTTGTTAATACATAACCTTTCCTTTGATTGATATAAAATAATCATATGGTCACAGACTTCATTTTTGATATATTAGAAAACTTGTAATGAATGTGACTGATGTAAATTACCAAACAAAGTGGGTGACCTTATTATTATTCTACATCATTAAAAGCGAAAATTTGTCAGGCAACATCATATCTATCTTTTAGGAGAAATCTTTGTACTGGATGTAGAGGAAGGAGTTTTTAGAGATAATTTTGACAAAGTTTTGATAGATTTTACATACATTCTCACAAATGTTGAACTTTATAATGGATTTTATTTCAATTATATTATTTTTAATTTTCAGAAAGTAAAATGTTCCCTACTGGAATTTCTACACAAGACAATAATATTTTAGCAAGTATAACAGTTAAAAGAATCTTTTTTTTAAATTTTCAGTTAGAGATCTACGTGCCAAAGTTGTACGCAAAATTTTACCAAAATCTGTGACATAACCCATTTACTGTTTCTTGACCTTAAGAAAAATCAACAAAATCACTTTTTACAAATTAAAGAGGAAGTAATTTTTTTACAATATTTAACAAGAAAAATATCTAAATATTACATTTAACCACAACACCTGCATCTTTATCCAAAAATGTAAAACAGAACTCTAGTCAATTCTATTTTTAAGTATGAGAAAATAAAAAATGTAAAAAAAAAAATTTTTGGGGTAATAAAATATCGAGCATTTTTGTGAGGCAAGTACATTTGTTTTTGTTTTTGTTTTAACAGAAAATCAAAATATAAACAGACTTCCAAAAATGATACAGTATCTCATTTTTAAGTTAATTTAAGCTAGAAACTCATCTTCAAAATATTGTATTTAAAGCACAAAGAATGCAAAAATTGGAAATATTTACAGTATATCATGGGAATATAGAATGCATATAAGGCATAATTTTGTGTCCATGTTTTTTTCAAGTTGGTTGAACTGGATTGAATTAATTTTACAATATTTTCTTCAAATTGGATATCCTTCAAATATTTATTGCTTTGATCTTCATTAGTATGTCTAACAGCCCTTCTTATCTGATATATGGTGCAATTTGTCTATCTAATTATTGGCATGTTTACCATTAATTTAAATGTTAAGTATGGTTGATATGTATGTCGAAAAGTCAGCTTGAAATCAGAAAATTAGATGGTATAACAGGCTAAGACTCTGGTAATAGATTGTAGGGTAAATGGGAAACAACTTATGGGTTTCTATAATAATTGCCTCATTACTATGGAACAGTGTCTGGGTCCCAAAGACATTTATATTTTTGTACATTACAGGCCTTAAGCCTTGCACGCAATTATTTAGCAGGAAGATAGGATATCTTTAAATGGCTTTATCATAGGAGTAACACATTATCAATTGCACTTCTACTTTTACAGTGTAAAAGAAATAAAACAATTTTTACAGTTCATAAATGTAAAAGTATAATAATGAAAGTTTGAATATGGCTTCCTTCATAATTACTATTTAAAGGCATTATGACATATATGTCATTGGTTTGATGAGGTACTAAAGAAGGAAACAAGAATTAACAGTGGAATGTTAACATTGACTGAAGATAGAAACAGTTATGATCAGTCTTAATATACATCATAAATTGCAAATGTATACATCCTGCAAATTTTAACCTATATATCATGTGAAGGAAATGAAACCTTTCCCCAGAATCAGTTGGCCATTAAAGGTTTTGCAAATTGAACTGTCTTATTGAATAAATACAATGTCTATAGCTATTATATATATATTAATTGTTCTGTGGAGTTTATGCAATGAGAAGTATAAAATTCTCCTTGGAAAATCAATCATTAAGTAATTCATCTGTACAAAAAAAAAACCCACAAAGTCCTTCATTTACGTATATATGTCATATATTTTATGAAAAGAGGTTTCTATTGTACCGTTGAAAATAAAAAGTAAGTCACCCTGGGTTATTTTACAAAAACTTACTATAAAAATTGATCGTAATTAGTTATACTGAAGTGTTCATGACTTGTGAATATTTTTTCTCTTAAGATTTTTTGTGAAATCAGATACTAATTGACTTGCAGTTTTGTCCTTTTCAAACTTATTTTCAATTTCACTTTTAAACTGCAGCTGCTCACCAACTTTTTTAGTTCATGGGATTCCCTCAGGTTATTCTCTGGATTAGTATATTCCTAATTGAGTTACATGTTTTAAATATTTCTATATTTTACAGGTTTTAAGAGAGAGGTTTGGTGTAAAATGTTTCCTTGGCCTTACAGCAACTGCCACACTGTCAACAGCAGCAGATGTTGCAAAGCATCTTGGGATTGATAATATAGAAGAAGCTATAGTTCGTGGTCCACCAGTTCCTAAAAATCTATTTCTGTCTGTTTCTAGAGACGAAAATAGAGATGAGGTATGATATATACTTAAGTTCTCAAAGTTGATGCATTAAACAAATAGAGAAAGAAATAGAATAGGATAGATACACATGAGTCCTTGGAATACTAAAAAATAACTAGCTTATCAAAGATCATTTATTTTCAATTTTGTGCAATAACTCCAGAACCATTCAACCAATGTTTTCAAAGGACAATGTTCACTTTAGGCCAAAAATGGCCTTGAATTTCAACTTTATCATGAAATATCAGAAAGGCAAAAATTTGGTTCTTACATTTGTAAATGGATCTGTTTCGAAAGCTTCACTACTAAGTTAAACAAGTCTATTCATAAGAGTGCATTCTAGGCTTCAAAGTCAGCACATTTTGTTGTAATACAAAAGATGATGAGTTTGTGCAATTTTTGGACCTTTAAGCTTGAGGAAACCCTTTCCCGCAACCTACAATCTAAAATTTCTGAAACCATAAGATGTGAATGATGATATTGATTCCTTAGACACAAAACATTTTCTGGATCAGAAAAAATTGTAGAAATATTAGACCAAAACTTATGTTACTACACAAATAATGAAAAATTAAGGGGCCAATACTTTGTCATTTACAATGTGATGTGCCAAAAAGCAGTTATTTTGTATTAATAGTTTTACCACAACTATTTCTATGTGACATTTGTCATAGTTTGACCTGATTGAAAAAACATCAAAATCTTATGGCCAATTTTAACCCTTCGTGAACTTACTCCTTTTAATAAGTTGTTACTTATGACAAAATAAAGGTCGAGTTCAATATTGGCGATTTTTACATTTGCTTTTAATGAGTTATAGATAGTCCTTGATTGATTAGAAAACAGCTCTTTATGTTGTTTCCATGCAATAACTTGTGAACTGTTCATCCAATGCTTTTCTGATAACAAAGGAGTAAGTTCGGTAAGGGCCATATTTGGCCCCGAATATTAAGTCCATAGTTTGAAGATAAAATATGTTTCAAGTTGATGAAAAGACACGTAAGAAAGTGAAATAGAACTATTTTTGTGGAGATGTTTTTTCCAAAGTGTGAAGATCTACAACCCAAATAGGCCAAAAGTAGAGATTTTGATGAAATTTGACAAAATCTTCTGGATTTCTACAAAAATTTAAGCCTTAAAAACATAAGCGCACAGGCTTCAACAAACTAAATATTCAAATCAGATATGTAAATATGTGCTATTTGTGACATCATTTCCTGATGTGGTAATAAATATGCATTTTGAGCATTCTTGTATAAGGTCAGTTTTGTTCTGTTCCTAAGGGTGACCTTTATGTACAGGTTTAACTAATTTAATAACTAAAAAAAGATAAAGGAAAATTTTCAAAGTCACCTAACTGTAGCTTCTTGAATCAAGGAAGTTCAGACAATACTTGTAATCTCTTTTACCCTAGCAAGCATCTCTTAGTTGGAGTTAATTAAGTCTGATTGCCTGGAATGTAACTGACAAATACTTAATGCGGCAAATCCATTTAGAGGAAGCAAGATAATAAATTATTTATACCAATCTTACTGTCTTAAATAAAGATGCACTAGAGGGAGTCTATTTCTGTTGATTGAAATAATTGTTTCTGAATGTGTAAAAACATCCATTTCCCAAATTTTATCTAATGTGTGTCCACTTTAAAATTGAATTACTGCATATTATTGTCAGAAACCTTTTATTGCTGTGATATATACAAGACTTTTTAAAGTGATTTCTATAATCTCAATGTTATTTACAAGTAAGAAAATGGAACGAACAAAATATTCAAATTATGTCCATCCAGTTTAAAAGTGTTAGATAATGTAGCTTAGATTTTTGGTGTATCATTGGGATTCAGATAACGTTTTTAGCTCACCTTGCCCAATGGACCAGCAAGCTATTGCCATTACTTGGCATCAGTTGTCTTTTTAGTCTTTTTGTGTCCGCTGGTCTATATCTAGAGAACCCTTATAATTTCATACTTTATACTTGACATGTATATTAACCAACACCAGAGGTGTGTCATCATGTTTGTACAACTTCCTAGGTCAAAGTTCAAGGTCAAAAACTTTGGTTTTAGGTCTGTCCATCCGTCCATAACAAATAGTGTCCGCTCTATATCTAGAGAACCCTTATAATTTCATATTTTATACTTGACATGTATATTAACCAACACCAGAGGGTGTGTCATAATGTTTGTACAACTTCCTAGGTCAAAGTTCAAGGTCAAAAACTTTGGTTTCAGTTGACAACCCCATGTCCTATGGTAAAGATTGTGTCCGCTCTATATCTTGAGAACCTTTATGATTTCAAAGTTTAAACTTGACAGGTATGTTAACCAACACCAGAGGGTGTGTCATAATGTATGTACAACTTCCTAGGTCAAAGGTAAAAAACTTTGGTTTCAGTTGACAACCCCATGTCCTATGGTACAGATCATGTCCGCTCTATATCTTGAGAACTGTTATGATTTCAAAGTTTATACATCAACCCATATATCCAGAAGTCACATAGTGGTCAACAATGAATTCACACCATGCAGTCATATCACTATTATACTATGAAAGTAAGTTCAGGATATTTATCTGTTTAATTAAATTGCCAAATATAACACTTTAACTAAAAAACATAATAAAATCACTCTCAGCACATAACGAGACTATGTAATAACTTAAAAAAGTGCTTCATATCAGCTTATCCATACAAATTTTTTCCACACATTATTTACAGCTGGGCCCACAGAGATGGCTCCCATCTCAATGATGTCTAGTTTATTCAAATTCAAATTTATTTAAAAAGTTTTTTTTTTTTCTAAAACTATTTCCTCTATTGCTGCACTTCTTTTGGAAATTATTCTAATAACTAATTGCTAAATACAAATGTAATAATCAGAAAATTGAATGAACCCATAAAATTTGTCAATTAAAATAAAACAGTTTCCATTAGTAATAGATATAGTAAGTCTTTTTCAGAGGAAAAACACTTGACATTTCATAAGGAAATAAAAATCAAGATCAGTGAAATGATGTTCTACAGTTTTCAGTGCTACTGCTTTTTACCACACGGCTATTGGAATGACCACAATGCTATCCGATGGTACCCCAAGCTTAAAATACTAAATATCATGAACAAGTCATCAATAATTCTGTTTAATCATGTCTAACAAGGAAGACCTTACAGTTGATGACATCCCATACAAAACAAGACCTTACAGTTGATGATATCCCATACAAAACAATACCGTACAGTTGATGACATCCCATACAAAACAAGACCGTACAGTTGATGATATCCCATACAAAACAAGACCGTACAGTTGATGACATCCCATACAAAACAGTTGATGACATCCCATACAAAACAAGATTGATGACATCCCATACAAAACAAGACCTTACAGTTGATGACATCCCATACAAAACAAGACCGTACAGTTGATGACATCCCATACAAAACAAGACCTTACAGTTGATGACATCCCATACAAAACAAGACCTTACAGTTGATGACATCCCATACAAAACAAGACCTTACAGTTGATGATATCCCATACAAAACAATACCCTACAGTTGATGACATCCCATACAAAACAAGACCGTACAGTTGATGATATCCCATACAAAACAAGACCGTACAGTTGATGATATCCCATACAAAACAAGACCGTACAGTTGATGACATCCCATACAAAACAAGACCGTACAGTTGATGACATCCCATACAAAACAAGACCGTACAGTTGATGACATCCCATACAAAACAAGATTGATGACATCCCATACAAAACAAGACCTTACAGTTGATGACATCCCATACAAAACAAGACCTTACAGTTGATGATATCCCATACAAAACAATAGTAAATTATATTTTGTATAAAGATCAAAGTACAACTCTATAAATTTACATCGAAGTTGTTGATTTTGTTATTGTAATTTTGACATCCATATTACATTTTTTAAGACCTTCCTACGCTTATGTTTTCTCCCCTATGCATCAGTCGGTATGTTGTTCCATCCATTAGTTAAAATCATCCGTCCCATATCAGTTTTGGTCCCACACAAGTTTTGGTTTTGTGTTGCTAATAGTTGCATTAACTGGAAACTTATTACACATGTTTATTATAAAGTGAACTGTTTTATAATATGCCAAATTAGGGTTTTGATCCAAATTTTGCGATTCATTAAACATGTAAATTTGATAGTTTGCAGGAGGTGGGCATGTATCCTATGGACATATATTCTTGGTTAGCTTAACTTCAATGTTTCATTATATGAAGTTATATTTGAACTTCATCTCCAATGACTTAAATATATGATATATAACAAGTTCTTGTTAATTTTGAATGTTGTTTTTTTTTACATCAAAGGTTGCTTAGCAAAACAGAGCCTACAATTTAATAGGTTGTTACTGATGACAAAATAGAAGTCAAGTTCAATATTGACTATTTTTACTGGTGCTGTTTTGGAGCTATGGTCCTAGATTGATTGGAAATGGCACTTTATGTTGATTCAGTGCAATAACTTGACAATACTTAATCTAATCCCTTTCAGATTTTAATATGTTGTTTTTCATGAAGAAAAAAAGGTCAAGATAGGTTTTGATTATGTTCACTTTTGCCCTTTAGGAGTTATGGCCCTTGATTGCTTGTAAAATTAATTAAACTTATAAATGTAAGAAAACCCAGTTTGCAGTCATTTTGACCACATTAAAATGTAAAGATTTCATGGACACCTAAAAGCCAAACAGGTTTATAATGAAATTTTGTAAGAAGGGGACATAGAGTGAGGGTACCAAAATTGCACCTATTTTGACAGTTTTTTTCACCTATGTTTATTTAAGAAACAGACAAAATTTTCCATTCTGTGTTGATTTTGAAGATGAATCCTTTTTAACAATATAGTTCTACAAATGTAGCTTTGAATCCATACTGGATCATATATAGAAAAATAGGTTTGAACCAACCTCAAAACGACTCAAGATTCTGTAATGAGGAGTAATTAAATTACATACATGCTTACTTTCACATCCTTAATATCGAATTACTGATGTTTTCCTTTTATTTCTCCACATTTTTAGAACAATTTGACAATAGTCCATCCTTATTAAGCATTTTGTAAGAAATGGATGTATATGACATATTTTAATTGCTCAGTTTTAATAGTTGACTTTTTGTGGATATAGCATGTCACATTTGGTTTATATTTTACTTTTTTTCACAAGAAACTTTATCTGTTGATATATAATGGATTGCTTTGGTTATAATTAGATTTATTTGGCTATGTTGAAATACATGCATAAAGGCAAATTATCAGAATACAAATTGTTTAGTTTCTAAGAAAACCTGTAAGATTTTTGATGCTTTCTTTACAAAATTGGTGCAAATTGGGTAGTGTGATGTTACATCTATAATGTGGATTTGAAACTCCTTTTACACACCATAACAAAAAAAATGACTAGTCTCGCATACATTTTGTACAGAAAATGAAGTTATGCACTTTCCTATTTTGATTTTTGTTTAGATTGATTGCTAGGTTTTTCCATTATCAAACAAGGAAAATAGGTGACATTCATGTCTTTCTATGAAGACTTACATTCAAGTTTTTAATGAAATTGAAGATAGATAAAAACTTACAGGACAAATATAAATGTCAAACTTTCAGACATTAGGAAATTATGGAAACCTTGACTTTTTTTTGTCAGTCTTCTGAACATTAGTTTTATACAATTTTTTTGAACTGTTTAAAAAAAAAAGTCACTCAACAGTTTTACATGTTTTTCAGCTTTAATTGCTTTAACTTATTGTATAGAGCTTGCTAATTCAGAAGTTAGAAGCACTAGACAATAAAATTGCTGTAAATGGATAGCTTAAATGTCTGAGTGTTCCATCTGGTAGTTGCCCCAGAGATTGTGTTATGGTTAATTGACTTCCTAAAGTCAATATTATTTTTTTAAGATGAGATCAGTTAGTTATTAATTAGAAGTACATTTTTAGGGGTAATATTTGAACTATAATTGTCCTATGAAATCATTGTAAGATGTATATATTCTAACAGGCATCACTTGACCTTGTCCTCTTTCTATGGTTAAGTCTATCCCTTCTGATGATGGAGTCCTGCATTCCTCTTGTCTGTCCATCCATTTGTCCTTTCTTTTGTCTGTGTGTCCTTCTGTCCATAAAAGCTTATTTGTCCAATTTTTTTCTCTGCACCTGTATTATAATGATTTGATATTTGGTCTGAAACTTATTAATGATGAGTTGTACTGTGGAATGGATTTTCAGATATGTCAGACTGTCACTTCTTGTGTGACAATAATTTGTCAAATTTTTATGATACCTTCTGAGAAGGAAATTGTTTGTTACATATTTGTCAGCTTCTATATTAAGGAATGATTTGAAATTTGGTCTGAAATTTCATGATGATTAGTTGTACCATGTAAGTGAATTTCATATCTGCAGGGGAGTGAACTTCTGTTTGATTATACTTAGATCGTTTATGCCCACTGAGCATGAACTTTTTCATTAATGTCTAATAACTAGTGGGGTATACTTCATGGTTAATATGAAAATAAGAAGATGTAGTATGATTGCCAATAAGACAACTCTCCACCAGAGACCAAAATGACATAGAAGTTAGCAATTATAATGTGATGTTTTAATGCTAAGGTCAGTTTAATCAATCAAATTGAATTATATGTCAACCAAATTCCAAGGTAATTATATAGGTTGACAAACTTTACAGAACCTCATATACATGTGTAGTTCAATTTGTCCTTGTCCAAAATATATCTGAAATATTTGCCACTGTAATTTAGGCAAACAAAAATCTTTTTATCAATGTAAAGCTTTTGTAAGAGAAAAATGACCCATGACAATTCACTATCTTATCATGGAATAGAAAAGTATGTTTTGTAAATGTTATGATCTGAATGGAACTGTTTTGCAACAATTTTATTGGCATCCATTTTTAAAAATTTCTGAGTTCCTTGGAAAGTGAAAAGTACCAATAGAGAACATGAAATATCTTTGGTCCAATTTTACAATAGGAAATGCATTTAGGAATTGTATGTACATTTTTTTGTAGCTTTTTTTTGGGGGATGAAAAAGATTAAAAGATTTGACTATAGAACATTTTTAAAAGTGTACATTCAGTAAAGTTAAATGCTCTAAACCTATAAACCTGCAAAAAATGCATGAAATCTTATTACTTGTAAGAATATATCTCAATTTTAAACAGTATCTCTCGTTATTTTGCAAGGTAACTGATCCTGTAACCACTAGACAGAGAGTGTAAATTGTTTTCATGATATGCATAAAACTACTATTAAAAAACTAAATCACATATCCAATTAAGGTTTGTGACAAAGATAATTGAATAAGTTATTTATGGAACAAATGTCTGTTGTGAAAAGCAAAACATTCCTGTAAAAAAACCTTCAGACATTAATTCAGAATAGCCAGTAATTGACTGGTAAATGACATCAGTAAGGTGGTCGTACTTTAGGATTTATTATCCTTTTTGGTCCTTTTTGGTTTTTTTTTTTGGCTAATATCATGAATTCTGCAATTGATCTGTTCAAACAAATAGATAACTTTGTCTTAATATTCTGTAATGCTAGGTGACCAAGTCAGGCAAGAAGGTTTTTTTCATGCCCCATCTATGATAGTAGGCAGGAATTATATTTTTGTGTCTTTGTGTATGTCAGTCCCTCAGTATCTCATCAGATAAAATTTGGGTTAAAGGTAATTCACCATGAAATTTACACATGTTTATTATAATGTGAACTTTTTGAAATATATGCAAAATAAGAGTTTGGACACAGATTTTGTGGCTCAGTAAACATGGAAATGTGATAGTGTGAACAGGGCCAGGTGTCCTATGGACACTTGACATATTCTTGTTTTACTTGCAAAATTTATTATTCATTAGAAATTAATTCTGGATTGAATGATAGTTGTAATGAAAGAGGTTAAATTTTTCTTGTAAGAACGTTTTTTCTGAACAATTCTAAAGCTTGCCTTTATTCATTTATTAATGTTTTCTTTTTGTGTAGGCATTGATAGGATTGTTACAAGGTGACAGATTTTCACAGTGTGAATCTATTATTCTGTACTGTACTAGACGTGATACCACTGAAAGACTAGCAACACTCATACGTACAAGTCTGCAGGATCAAAAGGGAGAGAACTGGACAGGAGATCGTACAAAGAGAAAAGGTTAGGACTTATATTGGGATATCATGATTGCTAGTTACTTCCAATATAAAAACAAGGAGATGTTGTATGATTTCCAATGAGACAACTATCCACCAGAGTTCAAATAAGTGGGTCCAAATCTAATTCTCCACCATCATTTATGAAATTCATTACAACAAATCACATCACATTGGCTTAATAATTTCCTCTAAACACTTTCAATGGAACCTTTTATGCTAACCTTGGACTAGTTTTAACCATGCAAAACAACTGCTATGATGTAAATGCAGCTGTTTCATAAACAAATTTGCTTAATACCCTCATCAAAAATTTTAACGAAAAATATAGGATTTTCTTTTACATTAAATTGACTTATACGTAAATCCTGCTGAGTATTCTATAAATATTCTCCTACCATTTCACAGCTTGCTGATTGTTTTAGCATTTATCATTACTTAAATGTAGTATTTCCTGTAACATGTAACTAGCATTTCCTGTTATAACTATGGGGTACAAGCATTTGATTCTATTAGTTTATATTAGTTGTTATACTGAATGTGAAATCACTGTTCCTTCTTCATATTCACAATGATAAATTAAAAGGGCAGTTTGTACATGCGTGTGTGCTTTAAAGACAAATAGTTAAATACACAAAGCCTTATTAATCCTGTCAGTTTGTAAACTATTTTGAAGCATGAATGAACTTTTAAAGTCCGTATATATCACTAGGGTTAATCAGCTTGGACGAATTGGAGAACTAAATAGTGCATTATTTAATGAACATGCACTTTCGACATCCTCATTAGGTAATGATGTAATAGTGCATACTGATTTAGAAGGCTTCTTTTAAATGTGAATGTAATTGCTTTGTAATCGTTCCATCTCTTGACAATTGATTAGAAAGTCTTTTGCTATGCATAACCTTTATTTTTTGTTGTTCAGTTCTTGTATTTGAATGTTAATTGCATATTTTGGTACATTTTGTTCATTTTATACGTCCATTTATGGGACTTATTATGGTATACAGTTGTCTGGCCGTCTATCTGTCTGTCCGTCTGTCTGTCTGTCCGTCCGTCCGTCCGTCCGTCTGTCCGTCCGTCCGTCTGTCTGTCTGTCTGTCCATCTGTCGTAAACATGTCGCACAATAAATCTAAAACGCTTTAACTAATTTGCATTAAACTATGGTGAATTGTTTATATCTATTGACGTGAGCTCCCTTTTGAGTTTTATAACTTTTAGATTTTACGTTTCCGAGTTACGGGTTTTATTCATCAAAAAGGGGAATTTTTCAGTTTTCAGACAATAACTCAAAAATGCTTTGAGCAGTTTTCATGAAACTTTGATGACTGGTTTATATCTATTAAAATAACCTCCCTTTAGTTTTATATAAATTTCTGATATAACATTGAGGAGTTATGAAACTTTATTCTTTGAAAAAGCGATGGGCGTATCATACGCTCATGGCGCAGCTCTTTATTGAGTTCTGTTAGAAATGTTGTTATTTTTAAAAGTGACATGATCAACAAGGATTAAACTATTTTGATAAAGAAGTTTGATTAATTAAGCTTTTTAAATTTACTTAAACTGGGTTTTTTTATGAACAAAAGGAGTAAATTTCAGTAAGGCAGTAACCCACTTACCCAAATTAGAAATCTATTTGAATTTTTCTAAAATTCTTGATTTCTTGTTATTAACATCTATTTTGAAAAAAGGGCCCTTCACTTTTTTCTAAAACTCCTTACCCAAGCAAACTCTAAGAAATAACAGAAATTTTGATAGGGCTTTCTTCTTTTGTCTGCAGTATTGTTCAGAAAAATAGGTTCTAGCCTTGTACTGAACCATTTCTATTTTTTGTTTATCACAATGCAGATATGATATTACTTTCTGCCATAGGACAGACATAACCATACCATTTCCTATTGACAATGATTTCAAATCAAGCTGCTGACATCACTATCTTTATACTGATACAATTAATTTTGCACTGTTAAATGTTATGTCTTTTTAATTTTTCTTTAGGGAAAACATTCAAAATAAATGGAAACTGTCATTTTGTCATATCTGATGTTAGTTGATTCTACATTTGTTAGATTGTATACCGATTACTGTAAATTCAGAAATTATTGCGATTTTTGAAGAATGGACAAAAATGGAAGATTCATTATTGCGATTACGGGAAAAGCTGCATACAGATGGATGTACATTTGTGTATTAGATATCAAAATGCGAGTTTTTATTATTGTAATACTCACCCAAAGGCATTATTCTCATTAATAAAAACCTCGCAATAATTTCTAAATTTATAGTATCTGGTCTGGTTCTGTCATCCAGGTAACTTTACTACACATGATGCCTAAGTTTGGTTTTTAGTAGTCAAGGTTTTCTTGAAATATGTAAAAACAAGAATGTGTCCATAGTACACGGATGCCCCACTCGCACTATCATTTTCTATGTTCAGTGGACCGTGAAAATGGGGGAAAATCTCTAATTTGGCATTAAAATTAGAAAGATCATATCATAGGGAACATGTATTCTAAGTTTCAAGTTGATTGGACTTCAACTTCATCAAAAACTACCTTGACCAAAAACTTTAACCTGAAGCGGGAAGAACGGACGGACGAACGGACGGACGGACGCACAGACCAGAAAACATAATGCCCCTCTACTATCGTAGGTGGGGCATAAAAAAAAAAATTTCCATATTCAATCTGTATGAAGAATCTGAAGAAATTCCATTTTAAGCAAATAGCTTCTCAAAGAAACAGACAATCACATTACAATTTTGATGAAGTATTTAGTTGTGGCATTTAAGTTTTAAGTAAAAAAAAGTTATTTAAAATGCTACTAATGGAATAAAAAAACATTTCACTTAAAGTAGGTCATTCTGTCCTACTTTATATGCTTTAGTGACATGTATTAAGTTTTACATTACGGTTCATTTCACGTCATACCATTAGTGATCTACAATTATATTGACTTGCTACAGTGTGCATAAGCATTCAGTCCTGTAAAGATGGAAGAAAAGGATGGCCCACTTTTAAGACAGCTGACTGATTATTTTTATCTTTTAGACTGAGCACTTACAGCTATTAATGTAGTAATGTATGTCATATTGACTTTCATGACATGTTTACAGAACAAAGATTTTTGAAATCCAAACAATATTACCTTTTTTTTGACAAGACTTACTTTTTTTTCTATTATGAGATAATTAACAGATGGACCTATGACTTTGAACTACACAAGGGAGTACTAAGAGTTACTAATGTAATAATCCAAAGACTGATGAAGCGGTAATGGGGTGTTATAAATGTCATCACGAATCTATAACAGAACATGCATTTTACTAGATTCATTACTACGCCACTGTGCCATCTTTATTAGATTATGTTTAAGAATAAGAATGGTTCTTTATGCAGTTTTATTTTTGGGATTAAAAATGTTGAGCAAAGCAAATTTTGTATGATGTATGGAAGGAAGCCTTCATACGGAAAATGTGCACAGTCAGCAATTTGTGGCAACCCTATAAAACTACAAAATATAAAGAAGCATTCAGTTTTTATGATTACAAAATAATGCTTTAATCAGGAAATAACAAGGTAATTCAGACTTTTTTGCTTTTTATTAATAAATATTCCAACACATTATTGTAACATTGTAATGGGTAGCACCTGCAGTCTTGGATATTGTGTCTTATTTGGACATCACTCTAAATTACCATATGGTTGTTGTCTGCCAATGAAAATGTTGGAATCCTTGTCAAACATCTATGAAATATAATTATTGAGTCACATAAGGTGTCATGTGTCATCGTCCTTGTAACACTTTGTTATTACGCCACACCTTGAAAATGGCTCGACAGTTTAACTGAATTTTCACAGAATTTTTCTACAAAACATGAAAAATATTTTTGTTCCACTTTTCTTAGGAACTACTGAACAAAAAGACTTCATATTTGTTCAGAAGGTTTGATACTGTGATATACTGACAAAAGGAGCTAATTATTCAATTATACATTTATTTGTACAAGATCAGCTTATTAAGAACATCTTACTCCATTTCGATTAGATTTTTTGGGTAAAACCTTTTAGAGTATGCAACCTAATACAAAATGTATAGACATTTCTACTGAAAGCTCAATAATAAAAATAACAGTTTATTAAGAAGGGATAGCTATTTACTCAGTCACAAGAAGACAAATTATTACTTCCAATGTGAGGTATAAAATTGAAAATTACCTTGAATCTCTGGTCACCTTTGTATGTATTTTGCTATCATTTTGAGATGATTTAAAGTTTAATCACTTCTGATTTAGACAGCCTTATTCAGGAATAATTTCCGTTTCTATGTAACAGCATTAAGTCTTATGTCAATAAACTTAAAACTACTAATGCAAAAATATAACAATGTGCATAAATGTAAAGGCTATAGCTATAGGAAAGGTAACAAGTTTATAACATTTATAACCAGAACAATTGAAATAATAGTAGACAGTCAAAGACCTCAGAAATGTCTCTCTTGTATAATTGTATTATGAATAGAAAATAATATTGAAATATAAAAATAAGGAGATGTATCATGTATGATAACTATCCACTAGAGACCTAAAGATTAGGATGTAAACAACCATAGGTCACTGTACGACCTTCAACCTTGAGCAAAACCCATAATGTAAAAAAATCTGTAAGGTCTACATCAAACTTGAAAAAGATTGAATAATAAAAAGTAATCTATCTTTTTGTATAATTGCATTACATGTATGTATCAATAGAATCAGTACACTGATTGACTGAAAGCATTCATGAGGCATTCTAATATCAAAGTGTATTCTCAATAAAATTCAACATTCATGACAACACATACTTCTCATGACAACACATGCTTCTCATGACAACACATGCTTCTCATGACAACACATGCTTCTTATGACAACACATGACATGCTTCTCATGACAACACATGCTTCTCATGACAACACATGCTTCTTATGACAACACATGCTTCTCATGACAACACATGCTTCTTATGACAACACATGACATGCTTCTTATGACAACACATGACATGCTTCTTATGACAACACATGCTTCTTATGACAACACATGATATGCTTCTTATGACAACACATGCTTCTTATGACAACACATGACATGCTTCTTATGACAACACATGCTTCTCATGACAACACATGACATGCTTCTTATGACAACATATGCTTCTCATGACAACACATGCTTCTTATGACAACACATGCTTCTTATGACAACACATGCTTCTTATGACAACACATGACATGCTTCTTATGACAACACATGCTTCTCATGACAACACATGCTTCTTATGACAACACATGACATGCTTCTTATGACAACACATGACATGCTTCTTATGACAACACATGACATGCTTCTTATGACAACACATGCTTCTCATGACAACACATGCTTCTCATGACAACATCACAACAATACATAGGAAAACAAACGAAAAATTTGATATAAGAATTGAATACTTTTGTAATTTTATAGGGTTGTAAAAGCTTGATCAGAAATTAATACTTCTTTTGTAATTTTATAGGGTTGTAAAAGCCTTGATCAGAATTGAATACTTCTTTTGTAATTTTATAGGGTTGTAAAAGCCTTGATCAGAATTTAATAATTCTTTTGTAATTTTATAGGGTTGTAAAAGCTTGATCAGAAATTAATACTTCTTTTGTAATTTTATAGGGTTGTAAAAGCCTTGATCAGAATTGAATACTTCTTTTGTAATTTTATAGGTTGTGTAAAAGCCTTGATCAGAATTTAATACTTCTTTTGTAATTTTATAGGGTTGTAAAAGCTTGATCAGAAATTAATACTTCTTTTGTAATTTTATAGGGTTGTAAAAGCCTTGATCAGAATTGAATACTTCTTTTGTAATTTTATAGGGTTGTAAAAGCCTTGATCAGAATTTAATACTTTTTTTGTAATTTTATAGGGTTGTAAAAGCTTGATCAGAATTTAATACTTCTTTTGTAATTTTATAGGGTTGTAAAAGCTTGATCAGAAATTAATACTTCTTTTGTAATTTTATAGGGTTGTAAAGCCTTGATCAGAATTGAATACTTCTTTTGTAATTTTATATGGTTGTAAAAGCCTTGATCAGAATTTAGTACTTTTTGTAATTTTATAGGGTTGTAAAAGCTTGATCAGAATTTAATACTTCTTTTGTAATTTTATAGGGTTGTAAAAGCTTGATCAGAATTTAATACTTCTTTTGTAATTTTATAGGGTTGTAAAAGCTTGATCAGAATTTAATACTTCTTTTGTAATTTTGTAGGGTTGTAAAAGCCTTGATCAGAATTTAATAATTCTTTTGTAATTTTATAGGGTTGTAAAAGCCTTGATCAGAATTTAATACTTCTTTTGTAATTTTATAGGGTTGTAAAAGCCTTGATCAGAATTGAATACTTCTTTTGTAATTTTATAGGGTTGTAAAAGCCTTGATCAGAATTGAATACTTCTTTTGTAATTTTATAGGGTTGTAAAAGCCTTGATCAGAATTGAATACTTCTTTTGTAATTTTATAGGGTTGTAAAAGCCTTGATCAGAATTGAATACTTCTTTTGTAATTTTATAGGGTTGTAAAAGCCTTGATCATGCACACATTTTTAGTATGAAGAGCTTCTGCAATTCATACAAAATATGCCTCAATCAACGCTTTTACACTCCAATAAAATTACAAAAGCAGCATTCAATTCTTAATTAAATTTTTTATGCACTATCTGCAGTAAGAAGAAAAGGCAATGTAGTTTTCTGTTTGTAAATCCACCTGTTCTTCAAACTTAAGGGTCAAGGTAGTTATGTCTCAAGTAGATGTAGCATTACAATAAAATTCACTTAGATCATCATATAACCATTAAATACGGTATAGAACTTGTCAGACAGCTGCTGGTATGATTAAAAGTTCCTAAGTATTAAGAAAGCTAGCTTTGGTGAGTAATTATACCACTTCAGTCTGATAGAATTGTCTTCAGGAATTAAGCAGATGATGACTACTATGGGCATTCCCAAAACATAAAAAAAACATAAACTAATGGTGCACTTAAAATTTGAAAATGTTTTAATGTATTTTTATTTATTACTGTATAAAAATTAACAATTTTCAAAATGCACCATTTTTTTGTGTTTCAAAAACCAAATGTCAAAACTAGCTCTGCAAAAAGAAGTCACTGTTTCAAACTACAAAGAGATTCTAAGAATTTATTCGATAAAGAGTCCAAGTTCTTTAATAAAACCCTCTTTATTAAGAGACAGATTAACAACTGATTCAATAAAAAACAAATTATCTTAGCAAAACACATTTTTTTTCTCAATTCTGTTTATGTTTACCATAATTTGTTATGTAAATAGTTAGTGCAAAGAAAAATTCACACAGGGATGAATGATTTAAGATTTTGTAGAGCCTGAAATGGAAAACTATGATTGATTTGGTCATTTCCTGTAGTTAATGTTATTCTTAAAGTACATATGTAACAATGTTTTGTTTAAAAATAACAACGTTCATCTTTTAACTGATTAACCTGCAGTAATAGTAAATTAATTTTATTTTGACTTTAATTGCAATGCTTTAGTGTCTTTTTTCAGTGTTTTATAAATCATTTTATGTCATTTTTAGTATTATTTTGCTATAATGTTTGATTTTATTTAACATTTATCGGTAATAGACTCAAGAATGGAAAAGTATATTGCGATGTAACAATGGAAGGCTTAGAAATAAAGGAAACATTTAGGTTTTGATGTTAAATGAATGTTTATAATTATAGATCCTATATAGATTCTCTGGTCTAATACAATTTATGGGAAGGACTTTTAATGCTTTTAATGATTGATATGCACTGTTATAGTTTTTATCACCATAAAACAACACAACAATTGAAAAATAGGACAGTACTTGATTGTTAAAGGTCATACGGTGACCTATAATTGCTTACATTCACATCATTTGGACTTTGGTGGGTAGTTGTCTCATTAACAATCATACTGCTTAGAACTCCTTATTATACACCCGTTTACATGACGTATTATGGTATACCATTGTCTGTCCGTCCATGGTATACCATTGTCTGTCTGTCCGTCCTTCCGTCAATATGTCGGGACAATAACTCAAAAATGCTTTAACCAATTTGCATGAAACTTTTGTGAATTGTTTATATCTATTGACGTGAGCTCCCTTTCGATTTTTATAAATTTTACATTTTACATTTCCGAGTTATGGTGTGTTATTCATTAAAAAAGGGGGATTTTCCAGTTTTCGGACAATAACTCAAAAATGCTTTAAGCAGTTTTCACGAAACTTTGGTGAATTGTTTATGTCTATTGACATGAGCTCCCTTTTGATTTTTTTAAATTTTAGATTTTACGTTTCCGAGTTATGGGGTTTTAATCATTAAAAAATGGGGTTTTAATCATTAAAAAAGGTGGATTTTCCAGTTTTCGGACAATAACTGAAAAATGCTTTGAGCAGTTTTCATCAAACTTTGATTAATTATTTATATCTATTGACTTGAGCTCCCTTTCGATTTATATAAATTTTAGTTTTTACGTTTCCAAAATATGGGGTTTTATTCATTAAAAAAGGGGGATTTTCCAGTTTTCGGACAATAACTAAAAATGCTTTAAGCATTTTTCATGAAACTTTGGTGACTGGTTTATATCTATTAAAATAACCTCCCTTTAGTTTTTTTTTATAAATTTCTGATATGACATTGAGGAGTTATGGAACATTATTCTTTGAAAAAGCGACGGGCGTATCATGCGCTCATGGCGCAGCTCTTTATTTTTATATTAATGTAAGACACTAACATCTTAAGAGCATCAGTTTCCCATACACAATAACCTTACAGTCAGAAAAAGGTCAGGATATTCTAGAATCAGGGTAAATGAGAATTATAAAAGTTAAAATGCAACTTAAAACAACAGTAAAACAATAAAAGAAAGCACAAATTATAATTCAGTGTTACAAAAAAGTCTTATAAAATTTTTATGTCACCACAAATTATAATTCAGTGATACTAAAAAGTCTTAAAAATTTTATATGTCAGCACAATTTATAATTCAAAAAAGTCTTATAATTTTTTTTATGTCACCACAAATTATAATTCAGTGTTACAAAAAAAGTCTTATAAATTTTACGTGTCCCCACAAATTATAATTCAGAGATACACAAAAGTCATGAATTTTTTACATCCCACAAATTATAATTCAGTGTTAAAAAGTTTTGCTGTAAGATATCTTTCTTAATTATAACATTCAGTTACAAAATCCACTCTTATAACCTAGAATTCTGCTTTTAAAAGGTAATTAACCTCAGCCTTACTTTTAAGTATAATTTTATAATCAATATAGTTTTGATGTGAAATGACATCTTATAATTGTCAGTTCTTTAGATGGAATGAAATTGTCACTTATTTAAAGGCTGATAGCTTGGGGGAAATGCTAAAGAAAAGCTTAATAGATCCTTCATAAGCTAAGGCCAATTTCCTCTCTCTTATATAATTTTCTGCAGAGAATTAACAGTTAAATGAAATTGCATCTGTTTTTGTTATGAATAATTAACGTGCAGATTGACTTTAATGTAACCTCTTCCGTAATGTGTACTTCTTAAATAGATTTATTAACTAGCATGTCGTTCACTAGAAATTGTTTTAATTAAGTGAGTTGACATTTGAAAATATAACTTTATAAAGATTTACACAAAAAAATTGCTTCATTACATAACATTTGCAGATCTATTTTACATCACTGTCTTTGTGATAATTAGCTATATGTTATCATCTTTTCCATTATCATTAGCTCAGTAGTCAGTGCTGCCATACTGACATGGTTTATAACATATACCGTAAATTTAGAAATTATTGAGAGGTTTTTATTAATGCGAATAATGTAACTGGGTAATTATCACAATAATAAAAACTTGCATTCTGATGTCTGTTACATATATCTGTATGCAGATTTTCATGAAATCGCAGTAATTAATCTTTCATTTTTGTTCTTTCTTCAAAAATCGCAATAATAAATGCACACAATAATTTCTGAATTTATAGAACTTACTTTAAAATTTTCATTCATAAATTGTAAAGAAACTAAGGTTCCAACTCAATCAGACAAATTTGACCTCCGATGAATATGACTATTCTGTTTAGGTCTTTTTTTTTTGGGTCCTATAGCCTCTAACATTGCAGCGTATTTCCACATCCCTGGCTTCCAAATGTTTCGTTTAGAGTGTTCCTTATGACTTCAGGTAAATCCTTGAAAAAGTGCTTCAGACATCCATTTCATTTATTTTTTTCATGAAATTTGCTTTTTTTTTTTTTTTTATAATTTTTTCACTTTATAGCCCAAATTACAAACTACAGGAGATAATTATTTTTTTAACCAATCAGTTTGTGAAATCTGATATATCATCACTTTGTTATCACACAGTGTTAATGAATTTTCTTCCAACAATTCTATTTTAATTTTGCAAAGAGATCTTTCAAAAAGATATTAGTTTGTGAAACCAAACTTGCTTTGTTGGAGGTCTGCAAAATCTTAAGGTAGTCACCCAAAGGTTGCATGGTAGAATTATACTTTCCAGGAACTAGGTTGCTCTTTTGTGTACTCACTTAGGTCAATGTATCTGATCTCTATGAATGAACAAAAAATAAAGCAATTACTGAACCTATTTTTCGAAGCTGCTGAGGGATGAATCAGGTGTAGAAAAATATGAAATAATTTCACATACGGATGAAAATGGATTTTTGAGAATTTATTTAAATTTTGTATTCACTGCATGATAAAAGACCTCAAAGCGCTAGTGGCCTTAGGTTTATAAAGATAGCAGAAAAAGTAAACGGTCATCATACATATTCAAATTTATTTCTGATTATTGAAATGAAAAAACTTCAGTTTAAACTGTGTATGTAGGTTATTGGTCAGTGTTAGAAAGTGGTGAAAATTCTAAAAAGACTATTATTATCCCTATAGGCCAGGAAAAACTATTGTGTCACCTGCAGCAAGCTTGTGTTACCTAAGCACTATTCAAACTTCAACAGATTACAATATCTGACAAATGTTAAATTATCTGTAGGTTAAACTCAAATTAAAAGTTACAAGAAAATCAGTAAATGCCTGTGTAAATTTGGTTCAGTGGCAAAACTGATGATTCAAGAACAATAGAAAAGTCACTTTTCTTATGAAAAAGCCCAGAAATCAATATTAAAACGATGCCGGGGTCGATACTGATTAAAAGTTATTTCTAAACAACAATTATATATTTTAAAAAAATTATTTGTTAAACGGTGTCATTAGAACATGTAGAAATATACACGCAAATACGCAATGTGTAAGTTCATTTTTGATTGAGATAACTGCATTAGAATCTTGTGAAACAGATGTTAAAAAAAAGTTAATCTTATTGATAAAAAAAATTGGAAAAAATCATGTACCAGGGTACATACAAAATCTAAATCCAAATCAACAATTTTACAGTTTCCCAAAATATACCTATTTTCACATCTAAGTTTTCAAATACACCAGTCTGCTCTTGTCACATGAACTTTCAATATAGAAATATTGTTTTTTCGTGATTATAGCTTGTTAAGACAAGTTCGTCTCGACTTCTATACATGTATTTGTGGTCCTCTATTTACATTCAATATTTACATCGGGATAAGGTATGTTTGAATTTGCTTAGTAATTTAATTTTGAAAGTGTTAATCTTTGCTGCATGTCAATCGATTCCTTTGGAATTTTTTCCTTGAACTTCTCTGATCTAGCTGCATGCATATGCAGGTAATTGGCATGTTCCAGAGAGGTATACATCCAGTAGCAAAATAATTTGAAGTTGGTAATCAAGTCAGTCAAGGAATTTATTCGCATAGCAACATTTTAACCAATTTTACACATTTAAGCTCTTATAGCCTGCTGAACTTGTCGTTTGCTATTTTAGGAGGGAAATGATAACATTGTATAGAAATTTTGTTTTTTGTCTGGCCTGCGACGAAAGTCGTGGAAAGCGAGACATAGGGATTGCTTTTCCTGCAACGGCTGCAGGGTGGCGTCAACAATTGTTAAGTTTTCTGCTTAAGTTAGTTTGATAGGAACTACTTGTGATAGATCATTGATATTTAATATAAAGTTGCATTACTATCAGTACATATTAGTTTGAATAGATATTAGAAGCCCCTGCCAATGGTCATGGTCCAGCAACTTTGAATTAACCATTTTTCAATGTTCACACCAAACAACAAGCTTAAAGGGCCCCAAAAGTACTTGTAAAAGTTTGATAGGAACTACTTGTGATAGATCAATGATATTTAATATAAAGTTGCAAAACTATCAGTACATATCAGTTTGAAGACTATTTTTAGGCCCTGCCCCCTAAGTCATGGTCCAGTGACTTTGAATTAATAAGCAATTTTCAATGTGAAGTTTTCTGCTTTAGTTAAAATTGAGAATGGAAATGGGAATATGTCAAAGAGACAACAACCCGACCAAAAAGCAGACAACAGCCAAAGGCCACCAATGGGTCTTCAACGGGTTCATTCCTCCTATTCCCACTTTTTATAAATCTGGTAAGAAAAGTTAAAATTTCATGTGGGAATAGAGGGAAAACTTGTGCAAACACAGGATTATACTGTATAAACATTGTTTAATCAACTTTTAATTGACAAGTGTTTTAGGACAGGTAATAGGTTATTTTTGTATGTGTTTGAATTCTGTGTTTTAATAAAAAATAAATATGAAAGAAATGGAAACAAATATAAGTGAATTATTTTATTTTTTTATAACACAAATTCAACAGTAGATTCAAGCATGCATATAATATGAAACAAACAATACGATAGCACTTAAACAAGTCAGACATTGTGGCACACAAATTAGAAATTTACTGTATATAAGACTATTAAAGTTTATTAATATATTCAACGTGAAGAAGATGGGAGGCTGCGTCACCAAACTGTCCTGTTGTGACTTCCTGGTCTCTGTGTCTAAACTTAAGCTCTTCTAATCTGTTGTTGATTTCGTTTTTGGGCTACTCCCTTCCCACCGGCTGCATACTGGATCATGGTCAGGGCATTGAAAGCTTCCTCATGTTTCAGTAGTTTTATGAGGATTTTTCATGGTTAAACCTGGGACTATTATACTATTAGTATAATAGTCCCAGGTTAAACAGACTATTCTAAATGAATGTGGTTCCCAAATGTGTAGGAAACGCTATCATTTATGAATTGCAAATGGTTAGTTTCATTCATCAAGCTCAGACTTAAAAATCAGTTTGTACAAGTCTGGCATTCTTTGCTTGAAAACTCACCAAAAGCACTAAATTATAAACTTTTTAAAGATTTTTTTGGAAAAGAAGATTATTTTGAAATTCTTGGGAACAAACTATCTATTAATTTGTGTATATAGATTTAAGACCACCAATCACAAGCTCCCTATTAAACAGGGTAGATGGAATAATATAGTTAGAAATAATAGACTGTGTCTTCTATGTAATAAAAATGATATTGGGGATGAATTTCATTACATATTAGAATGTAAATACTTTGAAGAAAACAGGAAACATTGTATGTCACATTATTATTTTAAAAATGCAAATATTGTTAAATACAAGCAGATTATGTCTTCAAAAAACAAATCAGAACTGATTAAACTTTGTAAATTTATAAAGATTATCAACACGGGTATATGTGCACCTGGCTAAAATGTACTTCATATATTGTCTTAGCAACTGTTTTGTTTGTTCTGTCTTATTGTAAATATTGTACATAATTGTCTTCTCTATACCTATGTATATGGTTTATTGAGAATAAAGATATAACAGATTTTATCAGCTTGGATAACTCAAGGACTTTCCTTTTTGAATTTTCCTCGGAGTTCAGTATTTTTGTATTTTACTTTTTAATTTTTTTTCAGTCAGTTGAAATTAATCAAATCTGATTACTGTCCGTTTATTATTCATGCTTAGAAGTAAAGTGAAAAGTTTTCACCCATTATTTCATATCTTTGATTATTGGTCTAAGTAATATTACTGTTCGAGTATACTTTTATTTCACATCTTAAGATTACATTTTGTTATAATATCATCTATCATCAACTTATTTGTTCGGATGACAATTTTTTAAGTTTACAAATTCAATGATCTTTTATCTTAGTTCTATTTATCTGACTTATTCTTTATTTTTAAGTATTTCTTTGAAGAAAAAACAAACATATTACAAATAAACAGTGTATTAAATTATTATTATTTTTTTTTTTAATAATATTATACTTCAACAGTGTAAGAAATATGTTTTCTTTTAAAAAATACAGGTAAATCTTAGGTGAATTTTTAATTAACCTTGATTGTTATAAAAACAAATTATTTATCAAAACATATATTGTTATTTGCATGTGGGAATAGAAGGAATAGTGATTTTTTAAAAGTGGGAATAGGAGGAAGACACCCTTCAACGCAGCGAGAAAATCCCGCACCCGGAGGTGGTCCTCAGCTGGCCCCTAAATAAAATTGTGTACTAGTTCAGTTTGATAGGATCTACTTGTGATAGATCAATGATATTTTTTATGAAGTCGCATTACTATCAGTACATATCAGTTTGATGACTATTTTGAGGCCCTGCCCCTAGGACATGGTCCAGTGAATTTGAATTAATTAGCAATTTTCAATGTTAAGTTTTCTGTTTGAGTTGTTAGTTTGATAGAATCTACATGTGATAGATCAATGATATTGTGTATGAAGTCGTATTACTATCAGTACATATCTGTTTGACAACTATTTTGAGGCCCCACCCTCTAGGTCATGGTCCAATGACTTTGAATTAATTAGCAATTTTCAATGTTAAGTTTTCTGCTCAAGTCAGTTTGATAAGAACTTTTTGACAGATCAATGATATTTTGTATAAAGTTGCATTACTATCAGTACACCTCAGTTTGTAGACCATTTCTATGCCCTGCCCACAAGATCATGGTCCAGTGACTTTGAATTAATAAGCAATGTTGCTGTCCATCAGATTGTCTTTCTCTGAATTTTATGCGGACAGGTGAGACATATATCTGTGTCAACAGTTTATTATTTCAATTTATTTTTTGTCGAGCATGCGACAAAAAGCTCAACATAGGGATAGTGATCCGGCGGTTTTCTTGTGAATTTATAATTGATAGCGTCCTAGCTAAAAAGAAACAAATATTGATAAGATTAAGATTTCTTTGTTTACAGGGGAGGTACTATCTTCTCAATAGATTTCCCCAGGGTTATAATTAAAAAGAAGTCAAAAGATTTAGACTTTTTAAGGCACAGCTTATAAAAGCAGCTTTAAATGACGCTTGTCATTGACCATGACCGACAAAAATTATTCAGAAGTATTATACCTTTGGACAGTTGAACAAAACAATGATTTGTTTTACTCTTTTTGATTTTTAATCCCTGTAGTTCACATTTTTTTCAGTTCAGTTATTATGTTGAGAAACTTAAAGGAGACATCTATGGTTTAGTCATATATCATATCCATACTAACTATTGAATCAGGTCTTAAGCCACTTAAGTGAGATAGAAAATTACTATTATTACTGGAACTTTTAAAGAGTGTGTCAAGAGGTTTGAATCTAAGTGATGTCGAGTTTCTAAAGGGCATATTTGAATGGCTTTGTCCTTTCACAAAACAAATTTTTTAAGTTGCAGTTTGAAAACATCTTTTCAAACTGATCAACTGGTAAAATATTTTAGCTCAATAATTGCTAGTGAAATAGTTGTAAGTATTAACTAAAAAAACTTGGTCCTTATATGTGCTGTTCTTTATATTATACACCAGTCCCAGACAGACATTTTATGGTATATCATAGTCTGTCATCCGTCAACCCATTGTACATTACTCAAATTTGCTTGAACCAATTCCCATGAAATTTTAACACAACATTAGGATTGAAGGAAAAAAAGCTTTATTTGATTTCAAAATTTAAAAATTTTGTTGTTATATTTAAGGCAATTTTTCACATGTCACACACTAACTGCAGTATGCTTAGATTTCTTTACCCTGTTGTTGGAAAAAAGAGGCGAAAGATACCAAAGGGACATTCAAACTCATAAGCCAGAAATAAACTGGCAACGCCATGGCTAAAGTTTTGTTTTCAACTGACCTTCATTGTCAATTTCTAGATGTAAGTCAAGATATGAGGCAGACTTAACTGCATCTGTTCTATCCTTAATCTTGGAACTGATAAAAGAAACATCCCTGTCGATTTTGATGAAATTTTCTGGTTTGTCATTCCAGATTTATGTGACTTTAAATGTCAGATTTAGGTATATTTTCACCTTTTCCATAATACAAACTTGACTATGTTGTTTGGATAGGAGAATATAGACTTGCTTTTGATTTTTTAAATGTTTCTGTTTGTTGGAGTCATAGGACTTATAGCTGTATTATTTGACACAAAATTTATTTGCCTTTAAAAGATATCCTCATGCATGTTTTCTACAAAGCTTTTTACTAATTTCAGGTAAGAAACCTTTATGTATTTAATTTAATTCTCTCAACCCCCAAGGGTGACTGGGAAATAGAAATATGGTCACTACAGGTCTTCTTCTGACCGGCAGTAAAACCCTTCCCGAAATGGGGCATCTGTTTGGCTGTGCAGGATGTACAAGTACGCAGCCACGTCCAGTCAGAATGGGGACGTTAAATCCAGTGCCTCTTGTATAGAGAGTGCACATTAAGAACCTTGTAACAAACTCTTGGGGGGAGTGGGGGGGTCCGTAGGTGACCTGTTGCAAGGCAAAATTCGAGTCCCTATCCAACCTAGCTATTATGGGACCTACCTATTGTATTTATTGTTAATTTGTTCTTGTCTTGAACATGCATGAAATATTTGCCACTGGACATTAAGCAGCCAACAATCAATCAATTTTAAAATGCACAATAAGGGTGAATCATGAGCTCTTGGCGCCGCTCATATTATGCTTTAAAATATTGAGTGTTATTAACTAAATATAAGTAACAGGTCCAAGCTAATTTATTTCCTATGATGCCTTTGAAGATATATGGATAATTTCCCCTATAAATCATGATACTATTTGTAGATTAGAGCATTAGTGAGTTCTCTATTCTCTTAGAATTTTGATCCTATAAATGTGCATAAAATGTTTTCCCACTGGATGTAAAATATCCATCAATTAATCTGATGGCATTTTATAAAAGACAGCAGATTGTTTTTCTCTAGTATCCCAAATTAGAGTAAAAATTAGATATTGTTTTTTGAACTTTGCAGCATACTAACAGTATATATGATTAAGTACAATTAGAATAGTATGTAATGAATAGGAAGAAGAGAAAAAGGCCCAGCTCATCCACACAACTCATATAATATTTTGCACAGTATTTGCTTATTGTTTACAGAAATCAATTTCCTTAATACAGAAGATATGTTTTCATGTTCTAACGTCAAACTATTACATGACATGATGATAAACTTCTTGTTTACCAATTTTAGATAATTGTTTGTCAGCGTGATTTCTAAAATCATCTTTAATTTGTAAGATGGATTGCAGACATATTGTTTCCTTGTTGACTATTATGCAATAAACTATGAAAAAGGAAACCTAAGTTGTAATGATATGCTTTATTATAGCAATTGTAACAGCAGGCTGTAAAGGAAGGGGGTGTTTGCATGGCAGAATGAAGATAAATTTGAATTTCATGATGAATTAAAAATAATATTTAGACTTAATAGGAACAGTGTATTTCGATTTTATTAGGGCCAAGGAGAATGAAAAACAGCCTTCCAAAATAAAGACCCTTGAAATAAAAATAGATAAACAGGATGCATTCAAGTTTCTGGTCTTCAATGTGATTCATCTGAAATTTTGTGCCACTACACTTAATATCACACTTTTCTCAGAAACTACTGTGTACTTCATATTTGGTCTACATCTTGACACAGATCATGAGTTGTAACGTTTGAGCACTTTAGTGGATGTGTTAGATACCTACCTCCTGTTTGAAGATATTTTGAATTTTTCAATGTGTTGAATGAACCTTCATATTCAAATCTTTTGTCACACATTTCTCCAAACCTACTAAACGAGTGACTTGATATTTGGTCAGCAGGTCAACAGTGATCATGATGAGTTGTTAAGTGTGTGTGTGTGATCTTGGGATCTGTCAGACACCTGTCTGCTTTCAAATACTTTGAATTACATAGCACTATAATGCTTGTATTAATCATAGTAATCTGATAGGGAATTTAATTGTCAATGCTGTTAGTACTTAACATTTTATTGCCACCCTCCCCAAAGGCAAAGTAGGGAACAATGACATGCTGATGTCTGTCTGTCTGTCTGTCTGACCATCATTGTAAGCCTTGTCACATCTGCAGTTATAACCAGATTTTGCTGAAATTTGTCAAAGGTTAACATACAGCAATATAAGGTACAATTTCAAAGATACCTCATTTATTTAGAGGGATGAATCATTGAAAATGACAATTTACATTTCTCTTGAAGTGTAATTTATGTCAAAGGTTTACATCACCAATATCTTTGGCAAATTTAAGCATCAGTGCTGATTTATTATTTTTATCTGAGTTATGCTCTTTTGGAATGTAAGTGATATGGAAAATGTAAGTTGTTGACGAGGCACGTTTGCTACTCTGTAGCACTCTATATTTTATTTTATAAAGTATATGGTTCTTAAAAGAATAAAGGAACATTTCTTTTTAAAAGAACAATACTCAAATGTGAGAAACATTAATTAAGTCCACATAGAATAGATTTACTCTCAAATAAATTTGTTCACACCAATTTTTTGCAGAATAATTTTATGATAGAAAATTATTCTCCCCACATTTAATACATGAAACCTGATCAGTTTGAGTTGATTGATGAATTGCAAAACTTATTTTGAAAATATTAATCCCACTTCCTATGATGTAATTCGATTCTCAAAGTATTTCATTAAGACATTTTTCTGCTACTGACCATATTTTTAATTGGTGCACATCATCTACTGATGGTTCAATACCAGATATCCTCATTTAGGTTATAGAACCCTAAACTTGGAATTTAAATTCTCTTTGAGCAATGAAAGATTGGATACTACTGTGGTAAATTTTGCATGGTATCTTATGGGTATAAGGACTAGTCACTTATGAATCTTACCACTAAATAATAGTAATTTTTTCCTAATCCTTGCATTAATGTTATAATTTGCTTCTTTGTAAAAAGTAGAGAAGAAGGTTTGTTGAATATACTAAACACATTGTCGTTGACTAATCATAAATTTTGAAGTTTTTCTTCTTCTCTAAATCTGAAATTATTATGAATTCATGTCACTTGAAATTAACAAGTTGCACTGTATTAAAGAAGAGAATAGAGTTTAATTTTTGCACTGTATTAAAGAAGAGAATAGAGTTTAATTTTGAAATTGATATTCTGTTTTGAAAGAACCTTAATATTGCTTTGTTGGAAAACGATTTAGTTTGTAAAAATTGAGGACCTCATAGAGCGATGACATCATGTCTCTGCTGGTTTATCTTTCCTTGATACATAAAATCCTACCGTTATATAAGTATGTTCATGTCTTAATCAGATAAATTACATAACAGATTTAAAATAATAATAGAAACATTTGTCTGAAAATAAAAACAGTATGTTGTGTTATGCAATCTGCTCATTATTACATAAAGTACCAGGTGACAGCAACTGTTATTGACCTTGTCAAGTACCAGGTGACAGCAACTGTTATTGACCTTGTCAAAGAACTTGTATAAAACCACTATTCCAAATACATTTGAATTACACCTTAACTATTGACAAGGGGTCTAATTTCAAACAAATGATTTTTGTCCCTTTTATTACAATTAATATGTTAGCTACATTACTTAGAACAAATTTTAGGATAAGAAAAGACATGCATATGTTTTTTTATGGCACTCCTTCTAGCTAATACTAAGTATATAGTTGTAGAATTAGTTTTTACTAATGAACTTTGTTTCTTGAATAATAATTACACTGACCTATAGTTGTTAACTTCTATGTCATTTGGTTTCATGTTGAGAGTTGTCTCATTGGCAATCATACCACATCTTCTTATTTTTGTATAAGTTTTATTCTAGTTGCCTGACTCATGAAATATAAATGTATTTTGACTTTTTGAAAATTTATTTACTATAACATGGTTTTTAACTGATCTCCTTGAAGATGTTGAACTGATTTTTGATTCATAGTTATAATATCATACCACATTTTCTTATTTTCATGAGTTATGTTCAAGTTGACCAAATATTAACATATTCGCAATCATTTGACTTTGAAAATTTCGTAAACAAATGCTATTTCCTATACCATGGACAGCCCTTCTTGAGCTGATATTGGTATTTATTGGCAATTTGTATATTTTCCCTTTGATCTTACTGCCTAATATTTTTCTATATCATGGACAGGACCTTATAAGGCAATGATGTCACCTAACAGTGCAGCAATGACACATGTTCATGTCCATCCTCACCAATTTATCAATGGAATGCATGCAACTGCATGCATACTGATACAACCGAATAACTATCACAATGTTTAAAAGTTACTACTTCATTTTATTTTATATTCACAAACAACAAACATATTGTTGAGACAAAATTGCCGATAAAAAGAATAATAACAATTTACTTTTAGATACTGACTTTATCAGCTTGAATGTCATCTCGCCCTTGCAGGCTCACTTCATATTCTTGCTGTTAAAGTCAGTATCAAAAACAAAAATGCCATTATTCTATATATAATTGTAGAATCAGTAGTTTGCAGACCTTTTGACCTTCATTGTCTATTATTATTTTTTTTTTAATTGTAACTAACTGTGTTTACCCTCTTTAAATAAAGAATTTATTATTATTATTATTATTATTGTGGTAAAATGCTTGTGATATGACCAAAAGGCTTAAAAAAATCATGGCAATGACTGTTTGCTAACTCCATTATCTCCCCAGAGAATTTAACCCACTCACCTTTCCTATAAGAACATATTTGTTTACATATGACACCTGGGTTTACAAAAAGGAAATTACCAGTAGCTCTCATCTGTTTTAAGATCAAAAGTATGGCTGGACTCTTATTTTGTGTTTAGGGTATACAAGAAAAATTTCAACCCTGAAAAGTGCTTGATAGAATTGTTGAGAGAGAATTCAACCAGTAATGATAAGTGTTGTTTATTGTCTTAAAATGAAGGGAGTTTAATGCTGATGATCATACTACCATACTATTCAGTATAAAGCATTCCCATCGACAAAACTGCAATGAGGAGCTGCTATCATTATAATCATTACAAGAAGATTATGTTGAGAACCACTTCCTAGAACCAGATTTCTTTGTTTCTTGGATAATAATTATGGCAAAAGGAACAATTATTGTTGTCAGTTAAATCAGTAAGGAACGCAGGGTACTTAAATTTTTTTACATCGACATAAAAGATTTTTTTGGTTCATCTGATACAAATTATAATAATACAATACATGTACTATTGAACTAATTTGACACTATGTTTAGCTATACTGTTATGATATTTAGTAAGATTTAAAAGATAGTTTTTGCCTCGCCTGCAACTTTCCTGGCTGAATGCAAGACATAGGGATTACAATCCAGCTTTGATGACAGCTTAAACTATTTGTATTTCAGAAGGTTGCTAGAAGATGCTTTCACATAATCTTAACATCGATGATTGATGACAATAAGGTCAAGGTCAGATAAACCCTGGCAGACAGACATGTACATCTTACAATAGTTTACGCCACCGGTGCCCTATGTCTCTCATTCTGCAACTTTCGTCTCAGGCGAGACACAATATGATTTAAAGCAGTTGTTGAACCAGTTGTTGAACCATGAAAATGGTCAAGGACAATGGACATATGACAGACAGAAAATTCGTAACAGAAGGTATTTTCATACAAGGTCAACTATATTTGGTGTATGGAAAGATTGTAAAGTGTACGTGCCAAAATGGCAGGTTTTATCTGACGTTGACCTCAATTTCATGGTTCATTGGTCAATGCTATGTTTGTTGGATTTCATATAAGCAATAGGGTTACTGTACTTGGTGTATGGAATGACTGTTAGGTGAACACGTCTGTCTGGCAAGTTTCACTTGATCCTTGACTTCATTTTCATGGTTCATTGATTAATGTTAATTTTTTTTTATTATTTTGTCTGCTTATCAAGTACTAGAAGCAATAGGTCAACTATATTGAGTGTATGGATTGATTGTACAGTGAACATATAAAAATAAGAAGATGTGGTATGATTGCCGTTAAGACAACTCTCCACCAGAGCCCAAATGACATAGAAGTATAACTATAGTTCACTGTACTGCCTTCAACAATGAGCAAAACCCATAGCACATAGTAAGCTATAAAAGGCCCTGAAATGACAAATGTAAAACAATTAAACAAGAAAACTACCAGCCTGATTTATGTACAAAACAATAAATGAAAATAAATCTGAAATACAGCAACAAACAACAACCACTGAATTACAGACTCCAGACTTGAGACAGGCACATACAGAATGTGGCGGGTTAAACATGTTTGTTGATGCCAAACCCTCCCCCTAATCTTGGACAGCGATATTAGGTACAACATAAGAATACGTCTGTCTGGCAAGTTTCTTCTGACCTTGACTTTTGGTTGATTGGTCAATGTCAAGTTTTCATGGTTTTGTCCATTTATCAGATACTATAAGCAATAGGTCAACTATATTTGGTGTATGGAATGATGGTGAGGTGTATATGTCTATCTGGCAGGGTTCATCTGACCTTGACCTCATTTTCATGGTTCATTAGTCAATGTGAAGTTTCCTTAGTTTTATCCATTTATCAGAAACTATATATATGCAGTAGGTCAACTATATTTGGTATATGGAATAATTGGATGGTGTACATGTTGTCTGGCAGGGTTAATTTGACCCTGACCTCAATTTATGGTTCATTGGTCAGTGTTCATTTTTTGTATTAAGGTCTGTTTCTAGGATATTATAAGCAATAGGCTAACTATATTTGGTGAATGGTATGATTGTAAGGTGTACATGTCTGACAAGCAGGGTTAATCTGACCTTGACCTTGTTTACATTGATCATTTATAATGTTAAGTTTATGTGATACTTACAGTAAAGCCTTCATTATTGCAAACTTCTAACATAAATTTATTCATGATAAGTAAAGCAGGACAAACATTTCAGGGTGTGCACTCTTGTAAGTATAGCTATCCCAAAAGTTGGAATCAACCTAAATTGATGTGCATGTCCCCTGAAGCCTACTAACATTGATATGCATTGAGGTAGAAAATCTGCCATTTTGTTCATCGATTTTATTTTCTTTATATCAGACATGTAACTATCAAAGTGATTTTGTATTTTCTAATTGTAAAAGTCAGATTTTGCTCACTAAAAAAGATTATTGTTATACTGTATGACTGGTTCATACATTAATCTTTATCTTCTTGTTGACTAATACTTATAGCAGGGATATCATTAGTGAGCAGTAGCTCATAGTTCAATTTGTTTACAACGTTTACAAAGCCAAGTTAAAAATTTTTTTTTTTTAAATTAGTGTTCCTGATAACTTGGTGATTCAAATTGTTCAAACCTGCTCATGAAACAGAAGTCAATGACTGTAATTTTATGATTAGACTATTTTTGGCCAGCCTTTAGCATTTTTAGTGGAAGCAAGACGAAGCAATCCTTTAATTCATCATCAGCATCAACATTTAGGTTCAGTCTCTTGTTGAAGTTATTTAGACTTCAATAACTTTCTCAAACCTTACTGGAATTATATGAAACTGATAAAGAAGCTTATTTTTTTTTATCAAAAGACAGTATCCAGAGTAAAATTTTGAAAATATTTATTTTAATTTTTCTGTATTTTACTGATAAGTGGACTAACCTTTTTTCGCAGTTGACATTTAGATTCAGTCTGAGGTTAAAAGTTTTTGACATCATGAACTTTTGGCATAAGCTTTTTTATGATTAAAAGGTGTTTCTTTCAAAATTTTGAAAATATATTTTTCATATTTCCATATTTCCTATTTCACATACAAGTTGAATTTTTTTTGCAGTTAACATTTACAATAAATTCTATATTCTTTATAATTTTTCTGTATTTTATTGCTAAATGAATTAAGTTTTTTCAATTCAACATGACGCATTACACTTTTACACTGACAGCAGCAATCACAGACACAGGGTCCATACAACACTTTAAATTTGCACATGCTTCATACTAACTATCAATCTATCACTGGCAATTGGCTGAAAATTTTCACCAGTTGACCAGTTTGTAGAGAAATATTCAAACAGCCACTTGGAAAAAAATTTTGGTCAGTTGGTATTGTGAAAGGCAAAAACCTTTTGAATAAGCACAGTAATAAAAATTATTTTGTTCTGAATTACAGAATTATATTTGCTTAGTCTGGTTAAATTTCACTTTTCAAAATTGATAATTGATTGTACATATATAGCAGTTAACTCTAGGTGTACATCTATTGACTGAATTAAAACAACAGATCTGTAACCTAGTATGGTCAGTTCAGCTGTAAACAAGTTTGTTCATCTGGATGAGAAGATTATAGACAAAGACCACTGGCAGTGAAATTAAATACAATGATAATGCCAAAAAGCCTTGAAAGTGATCAAAATAAAAGATAAATGAGCTAAATTGTAATTAAACAGATGAGACTTGCATTTATAAGTCATAATCGCTATACACAGTTGACATTACAGACAAGGCCATCCAACGACAAATCTTAAGTATGGTGACCTAAGACAATTTCTAATTTCCTTTTGAAGTCTTATCTGCTTTCAGTAGACATGAAGTCTGATAAAGAGGGAAATTTGATAATTATTAGATGTGACATCAGAAGATTTGAACCAATATTGATCTTCTGAGCACAAGGGGAATACCCTGAGTATTGAAAAGTTAGCTTTTGAATTGAAATTGGTAAAATGCAAACTCCATGTCTTTTGTTTGCATGGTAGAAGTAATTAAAATAACTTAAGTACCAAGTATTTGTTTTAGCATTAAACTTATCCTTTTATCAAGCTTTTAGAATTAGCCATGATCGATCATTATATTGGCATTCCCAAAGGAGTACCAAAGTTTTAGATGTAAAACCGTATATGTTCCAGAAATGTCACTTCCTTGTGTCTAATTAGAGTGTCAGGTTTGTTACATCACATGATTAGTAGCAGGGATTAGATCAACTCCACTGACAATCAGTTCTCATGATAATCATCCCTTTAGTATGTCTTCTCTCACAAAATACAAATTCCATATATGGCTGGAGGCCACTGTACGTAAATATATAGATTTATACATCTTCTTTTATCATTGAGCAGGGCAAATTTATTGCAGAAGCGAGACATATAGCAATCCTACATTACATCAGCCTTGGTGGCATCAACATTTGTCAGGTTTAAGATTTTATTTAGACATCATAAACTTTTGTTAAAACCTTCATGAAATTTTACACAGCTTATAGACAGAAGCTATGTTATGATCAAATCATAGTATACAGAGCAAAATTATTGTCAAATTTCCATATTTTGTGGATAAATGGACTAATAGTTACTAACTTCCACATCATTTGGTCTCTTGATAGAGAGTTGTCTCATGGGCAATCATACCACATCTTCTTATTTTTTTATGTAAGTATGTTTTGCAGTTCACATTGAGATACAATATAAGTTTGAAGTTTTTCAGACATCACTAACTTTGTCAAACCTTTATGGAATTTTGTGAAACTTGGACAGAATCTGCTTTAAGATAAAAGAAAAATAGCATCTGAAAAAAAAATGTTCCAATTTTAATCTTTATTTTCATAATTTACTGATAAATAGACTTTTGTAATAAAACATATGGAGTGTGAAAAATGTTTAAGATAAATTAAGTGCTTTTGGTTTTTTTTTCAATTCTGTTGACAGTTATGCAGTTTCAACACTCTGCACTACACTTCCACACAATTTGATCAAACAGGAGATTTCTCATTTGATAAAATGGTCCTTTGTAAAATCTGATGGCAGATTTATGTTCTCCAACTCATCTAAAGTCTTCATCTGTAATGAAAAATGTAAATATGCTAGATAAACGTCCTTAAACTGTGATGATTAAAAGCTTGCTGTTCTTCTTTGACAACATTTTTGCAAGTTTCCATAGTAAAGTTTATCAACAGGTTGTAGGTATTCCTATGAGCACCAAGTGCCCCTCTTTATTGGCAGACATTCCTGTATTGTAATAAACCTCAAGTTATGGCTAAACTCAATTAAGATTTGTCTAAATTCCATTTAATTGATAAATTTAATAACACATACTGTTACTTTGATGATAGTTTTGCTGTAAATAATCAAGAGTTCTCTAATTATACTGCAGAAATTTACCCAAAGGAACTTACTTTAAATAAATCTATTATTAACAGCCATAATTGTCTTTTCCTAGATTTGGATATTTCAGTTCAACATAGGAAAGTCAGAACAAAAATTTATGACTAAACAGACAATTTTTGATTCCCTATTCTTAATTTTCCTACAGTGGATGTAACATTCCTCAAATTGGCCCCTTCTTATGGTTTATATTATTTCTTATTATGTACTTATATTTTGGCATTGCACAAGTTCATGCTTTTCTCAGACTGTTTATGATGTCTTTACACTAAATCTGCTGGATATGTGCTGTTCAGGGCTTCCAAAAAATATTTGTGGCAGCCGGACATTTTTTGTCTTATCCTGATTTTAATTCCTTAAGACTAAGTAACAAAAGGCAATCATGGTAATCAGTTCAACTGAGTTGGACATCATATAAACAATGACTGACATAAAAACAATATTTTACTTGACTTTTGATACAAATTCGATGTACTGATGTAAACTGTTAAATTGACAGTGCATCATTCGAAGTATCAAACATTAGCATACTAATATCTGCCTTAGAATCTTTTTTTGTGCAAAATTACATTGTCACAAACTTTACTTTTGTTTTTAGAAGGCGCATTTTCTTATACGGGATGTTGACTTAGCAATGGTAAAACATGGACCAGAGTTTACACTTGTAACTATTTATGGACCAAATATAGATAATCCAATTTTTTATGACCAAATTATGTCAATTATAGATGATTTTGGTAATGATAGCTATATGATATTTGGTGATTTTAATCTTGTTCTTAATCCAGATGTAGATTATTTTAACTATTTACATATTAATAACCCAAATGCTCAGGAAAAAGTTTTAGAAATTATTGAGGAAAGGTGTCTCATTGACCCTATCTGAGAACTTTACCCAGACTTGAAACGTTTCACCTTGAGAAAAAGAACCCCTTTTAAACAAGCTAGGTTAGATTTTTTCTTTTGTCGGAAAATTTATCATATAATTAATATGCTGTTTGAATAATTGCAATATTGAGCCTAGCTATCATTCTGATCATTCTATGGTTACATTAAATGTAGAATTTAATCCATTTGAGCGAGGTAGAGGATTGTGGAAATTTAATAATTCATTATTTTATGATCCAGAATATATAAAGATTGTTAAAGAAAAATAGTAGAAGTTAAAAAACAATATGTAACACTTGTTTATAATCTAGATAGAAATGAAGACATGAATAATAAAGATCTCAATTTTAATGTTAACAGTCACTTATTTTTTGAGACATTGTTGATGGAAATTAGAAGCAAAACTATTTCTTATTCAAGTTATAAGAAAAAAGAAAAAGAAAAACAAGAGAAAGATCTTAGAAACAAAATCCTCCTTTTGGAAGTAAGAGTAGATGAAGGCTCAATACAGATTTTGGAAAACAAAAAATATGAATTAGAAAATATTAGAAAAGAATAAAATTGAAGGGAAAATAATTAGATCAAGAATACAATGGGTAGAAGAGGGAGAAAACCCTACTAGCTATTTTTGTGGGCTAGAATCAAGAAGAAGCTGGTTTAATATGAAAAATAATAAAATGCCAGGATCTGATGGTTTTTCCACAGAGTTTTAAAATTTTTTTTGGAAACTCCATGAACTACAGTACTGAGATGGGTAAACTATCTGTTACCCAAAAACAGGGAATCATTACATGCCTGCCAAAAGGAAATAAGCCTAGACATTTCTTAAAAAATTGGCGACCTATATCATTATTCAATACTGTATATAAAGTTGGCTCTGGAGTAATAGCAAAACGCTTTAAAACATGTTTACATAAACTGATAGATTTTGATCAAACTGGGTTTATTAGTGGGAGGTACATTGGAGATAATCCTTGTTAAATTTATGATATTATGCAATTTACTAAGGAAGAAGATATTCCAGGGCTTTTATTGCTTGTAGATTTTGAAAAGGTATTTGATTAAATTTCTTGGGAATTTCTTACCAGTATACTGAAGTTGTTTAATTTTGGAGAATCAGTGATCAATTGGATTAAGTTTTTTATAACAAATGATTAAATCAGCTGTTAATCAGGGAGGATATCTGTCAGAATTTTTTTCTATAGAACGAGGGTGTAGACAAGGTGATCCCTTGTCTCCTTATATTTTTATTCTTTGAGCTGAGATATTAGCACTAAAAATACGAAATAATGATAAAATAAAGCATTACAGTTGCTCTTATTTTAGATGGTGAAGAAGAATCTTTGAATAAAGCATTAAATGAATTAGATTGGTTTGGAAATATATATCTGGTTTACATATTAATTTTTCTAAAACACTGGTTATTTGGATAGGAAATATATCCTTACCCAATCCAAGTGATGATATTTTAAAAAAAGTTATTGAACTAATGTACAATTTTATATGGAGTTCACCAATCAATAGAATAAAGAGAGATGTTTTACAATACGATATTGACGATGGTGGACTCAAAATGATAAATCTTTGTGCATTTATTTTAGCACTGAAGTGTACATGGATAAGGAGATTATTTGAAACAGATAACACATGGCAGAATGTTTTTTTTTGTCAAATGTACATGTAAAAAATTTATTGTTGTGGAAGTGTATATATACAAAGATTACAACAAAATATCAAAAATGAATTTTGGAAAGATGTTCTAAAAGCATGGCAACTTCTCAGAGAAAAAGATGAATATGACAGTTGGGAATGCTTTCTTTCTAGTCCAATTTGGTTTAACAATAACATAAAGGTAGAAAATAAACCTATTTTTTATAAAGATTGGTTTGAAAATGATATAAGATTTTTAATTATATTGTAAATGAAGATGTGACTTTTTTCTCTCTTCAAAATTTAGAGAAAAAACATGGACCAGAGACAGATATGTAAAATCCGTAGACAGATACAAAGCACAATTGAGTTTAAGTAGCTCCTTCCACGTTATTTCGTTAAGAAAATATTTGAAATGAACGTGAGGTAAAGGTATCAGTGATAGTTTTAGCATTTTAAATTTTAAACCTTTTTAAATTTATCATCAAATCCTAATTATATACGTATTTTTGATATTCTAAATCTTTTAAACTAACTTAATTAGATGCAAACCACTGAAATTTATCAAAATAACTTTGAATAGACCTATCAATGTCTGGTACATATTATTTTACCTGTCACCTGAACAGGTAAATTTCATCTGTCAGACAACTAATTAACCTTGATTGTAATGAGAAGGTATTAAAGTAGGGTTTGTTTTGATAGTACTTATTCACCATGTCACTTTTATGACTGGAAATGTGGCTGTTTAAGGCAAAAGGTCAGGTAAAAAGATCACAAAATTAAACTTCAATTTTTTAATGAATTATGCTAAAATGGCAAACCCACATTAAATAGATATAAGAAGATGTGGTATGAGTGCGAATGAGACAACTCTCCATCTAAGTCACAATTTGTAAAAGTTATTCATTATAAGTACGGCCTTCAGGTCCGTTTCAGGTTCGGCACAACAAGTCATATTATAATTTTTCTGTTAAGTCCAGACAATACAACTGTTTTGGAAGCCCTGGTACTGTTTCATAAATTAGTTTGGGAGAACATGATTTATTTAGTTGTTATTGGCTTTGAACTAGATTTCATTAACTGGGAGTACTCTTGGATTGATGTGTCTTTTGTCTTTATGTTAGTTGTTTTTTTGCTTCAATCCTTCCCCTTTGTTGAGTTAAGCCAGTTGTAGCCAATTTTAAGCTCACATGGGCTGTCCTCATCTGTTTGTCGTAAACTTTTTTCTAAAATCTTCTCTGAAACTACAAGACCAATTTTAACCGAAGTTATGGTGAATGATTCTTAGGGTATCTAGTATTATGGTTTTTTATTCTATTCTTGTCCATCAAGAAACATGGTCCCTATGGCTAAAAATAGAACATAAGGGTAAAATTTATTAATTATTATATCTTCAGAACTAAACTTAGTCACAGAAAAAATGCTCAGAATGTCAAGATCTATTTACTCTCTGTTTGCACCAAATTTATGAGATGACTCCTTCATGAGTTATTGCCCTTAGATTGTTGGCTAATTTTCATGTTTTCTGCAATTAATCAAAAACTATATTAATAGGAAAAAACTGTTAGAGGCATTATATTTTTAAACAATGATCAGCAATACAAGATCTTCAAAAAGGACAAATATGACTGAAATCATTGCATGACTCAATAGAGGTATTCTACATAAATGACGATTTTACTAAAAACTGTAATACATAAATGGAAACTGTAAACATCAAAACTAATCAAATAAAAGATCTACAAAAATGCCAATACAATCAAAACAATTGGATAACCCTTATCTATATCAGCTATATAAAGCTAACTACATCTGTTCTCTGCATTTTCAAATAAACACACTCAAACCAAAATATGTACATAAAAGTTATTATTTTTAATCACAATCTGTATATACAAACACTTAAATAATTATTAAGTTATTACAATTTGTATAAATTTTCACCAATCACCCATGCACAACAACATGTATTCTTCAGTATTGAAGGCTTGTTGACTCAAAGAAGAAAAAGTATATAACATATCTGGTTTTAAATAACCCTGTTTTAGAAAAGTTTTAGAAAAGTTCGGAATAACTTTAACAAACATAATCAAATTCCCTGATGGACAAAAAAAAATTAATATATTACAATACAGGCAACCACGGACATGGTTCCTTACTTATGACAGGAAAATGTAGCTATTTTTATATAGACCTTTCTTTAACTGATGTATGTAATATATGAGATGACACTTATTCTCAATAGACAATAATATACTTTGATTAGATATTTACTGATTTATTATTTTAAATGACATATTTTTTAAGAAATGCAGATCATAATTTGCCCTAGGGTTCAGCTAAAAGTAAATCATGAATTTGATTTGGAATATTTAGTAATAATTTGTTTTTGAAAGTAGCCTGACTAATAGGAGTGAAACCATAGTGGAGTTAGTTAGTTCTGTATTTACTTCTATGCTAACCAATTCAGGACCCTATTTAGTCAGGTAAGTTGATAGACCAGAAACTAAACTGATTTGCCTTTTTTTTTTTTTTTTTTTTTTTTTTTTAATTATTCTAGTTTTTATAAATACCCTGTTGTAAAGCATTCTTGGAAATATATCAAAATTTATTGTAAAGAGTGAAATACCAGAATTGAAATATCAAGAGTTATTGATTAAAGATATTATCAGCTGAAAATATTAAAGTAAAGTCCATAAGATTCAGAAAATCTTTAATTAGATAGAGTGAGAAATCACAGACATCTTTTGATTAAGATTAACAATTGTCTATACTAGAACAAGCCTTTATAAGATGGTCAGATATTGTAAATAACATTATTGGGCTTTTTCCTTTGTTCAACCATCTCAATTTATTACAATGACTGTTCAGGTTTATACCATGAGGAATCCCATGGACAGTTTTCACTGTTACATGTAACCAAAAAACCCCAAATGACACCTAGAGGTAAAATCAAGTAAAATAACAAAAATACCTAACTCCAAGGAAAATTCAAAACGGAAAGTCCTTTATTAAATGGCAAAATCAAAAGCTTAAACACATCAAACGAATGGAAAACAACTGCCATGTTCATGACTTGCTACAGACATTTCCTTATGTAGAAAATGGTGATTTAAACATGGTTTTATAGCTAGCAAAACCTCTCACTCTTACTTAGGGACTTTTTTATACTAAAGGCTTACCCTTATGTCATTGCAATTGACAGAAGAGCATCCCTTTAACATTCTTGCTAGACAAACAACATTATTTTTCATACAAAAAAATTCATGAGTATATAAAATGTCAGACAATCTTATATATTTTACTTTTTGTTGAGCCTTCGACTTTTGTCGAAAAAGCGAGACATAGCGATCCTACATTCCGTCGGCGTCCACAAATATTCACTCTGTGTTTAAAGTTTTTGAAATTTTAATAACTTTCTTAAACTATCCTGGATTTCTACCAAACTTGGATAGAAGCTTGTTTATGATCATAAGATAATATCCAAAAGTAAATTTTGTAAAAGAAAAATTCCATTTTTTCCGTATTTTACTTATAAATGGACTTAGTTTTTCTGCCAGGAAACATTACATTCACTCTGTGGTTAAAGTTTTTGAAATTTTAATAACTTTCTTAAACTATCCTGGATTTCTACCAAACTTGGAAAGAAGCTTGTTTATGATCATAAGATAATATCCAAAAGTAAATTTTGTAAAAAAAATCATTTTTCAGTATTTTACTTATAAATGGACTTAGTTTTTCTGCCAGTTAACATTACATTCACTCTGTGGTTAAAGTTTTTAAAATTTTAACAACTTTCTTAAACTATCTTGGATTTGTACCAAACTTGGACAGAAGCTTGTTTATGATTAAAAGCTAGTATCTAGAAGGAAATTTTGTTAAAATATTGTTCCATTTTTTCCGTATTTTACTTATAAATGGACTTAGTTTTTCTTCCAGTTAACATTACATACAGTCTGCAGTTTAAATTTTAAAACATTTATTAGATTCATAAACTATCCTGGATTTTACCAAACTTGGACAGAAGCTACTTACAATCAAAAGATAGTACAGAGAGAATATTTTAATTAATTTTTTTCCTCATTTTTGTTGAGCCTGCGATTAACAGCAAAAGTAGGTGAGACACTGGGTTCCGCGGAACCCTTACAAATTTTAAAAATTTTATGGCTGACATATAATCTTCAACAGAAGACCCATGTCTATGATATTATATATATGTCAAGCTTCAAATAAACCCTGTACTAGAAAAGTTGGGAATGAATTTTACAGATATTATAAAAGATGTGCCATCAACACTAAATTCCCTGATGGACAAACAAAACATAATATATTATAATACAGGCAACCACCGTCATGGTTCCTTACTTATGACAGGAAAATGAAGTTATTTTTATAAAGGCCTTTCTTGAACTGTTGTATGTAATATATGAGATGACACTTATACCCAATAGACATAACAATTTTAGTTAATAATATACCTTGATTGGATATTTGCTGATTTATTATTTTACAATTTTTGCAATTGGGTATAAATGTCACCTCATATATTACATACAACAGTTCAAGAAAGGCAAAAATTAATATTTTACAATACAGGCAACCACCGATATGATTTTTTACTTATGACAGGAAAATGTAGTTATTTTTATAAAGGCCTTTCTTGAACTGTTGTATGTAATATATGAGATGACATTTATACCCAATAGACATAACAATTCTTATTAATAATATCATGAATATACCTTGATTGGATATTTGCTGATTTATTATTTTAAATGACATATTCTTTTGTTTCCCCAGGAGTGCTATTTAAAGTAAATCATTAATAGGATTTTCATATGACCTGGTGATGGAATTGAATATTGGGTTTTATTCATCTTATTTCTATAAGAAGTTTTCTCATTTTATTTGTGTTTTGTTGAATTTATAATTTTATGTAATTGGCATATTTGACAGTTGCAATAAAACAGAATTTATGCTTGGTCAAGTTAATTTTTTTTTGTATTACTGAACCTAGAAGTCCACAGACCTCAAGTACCTAACCAATAATATTCAACTCTCCCAGCCCTAAAATTAATAAAAAAAAAAAAAGGAAAATACATAGGATTGTGCTATATTTTATATACTCATGAATTTTAATGTTTTTTGTGTCTCGCCAAAATGTTAGATAAAGCACAGCAAGTATAGCTCCTTGCTGGGATTGTGTTTTTTTGAGTGTGATCACGTTTCTTCGAGTAAATATGATAAAAAATGTAAAAAAACAAACTTCCTTCCTGGAAAGACATAAAAAAAAAAATGCTAGAACCTTATATACAAGATCATAGATTAGTATTGGTGATAAAAAGATATTATCAACCCTACATTATTTTGTTTTAAAACGTTTAATTTAGCTTTACCAGGCTTTATTCCAAAATATAGATTAAAGCCATTTTTAGCTCACCTGGCCTGAAAGACCAAGTGAGCTTTTCTCATCACTTGGCATCCTTAGTCCGTCGTCGTCTGTTAACTTTACAAAAATCTTCTCCTCTGAAACTGCTGGGCCAAATTTAACCAAACTTGGCCACAATCATCATTGGGGTATTTAGTTTAAAAAATGTGTCTGATGACCCAGCTGGTCAACCAAGATGGGCGACATGGCTAAAAATAGAACATTGGGGTAAAATGCAAGTTTTGCCTATTATTTTGAAAACCGATATGAAAACAGAAAATTTGACGTGGGTAAAAATGTTCAGAATGTTGAGCTCTACCTATTGTTCATTTAAGTCTAAACTGTCAGATGACTTCTTGTAGGAATTATTGCCCTTAGATGATGAATTTTACCATTTTTAAAAATTTTTGCCTATTATCTTGAAAATTATAATAGATAGACAAAAACTTTAAAAGGCAAAAATGATCAGCAAGACAAGATCTACAAATAAGTCAACATGGCTGAAATAGTTAGTCGACTCCTTATTAGGGTAATTGTTCTATAATGATGATTTTACAATTTTTTTTTTGCGTTTTTGCCTTAAAATGTCTTAAAAACTATATTAGATATATAGAAACTTTACATAGCAAAAATGATCAGCAAGGCTAGATCTACAAATAAGTCATCAGGACCCAAATTGTTAGTCGTTTCCTTATTGAAGTTGACCTTTAATAACATTTTTTCCCCCATTTTTGCCTATTATCTTGAAAACTGTAATAGATAGATAGAAACTTTAAATAGCACAAATGTTCAGCAAGACAGGATCCACAAATAAGCCAAAAGCATAAATCTTCAGTCGACTCATTATTGGAGTTATTGCCCTTTAATGATAATTTTTAACATTTTTTTTTCATTTTTTGCGTATTATCTTCAAAACTTTAATAGATATATAGAAACTTTAATTAAGAAAAATTATCAGCTGGATAAGATCTACAAATATGCAAACATGACTGAAATTGTCTGTTAACTCTTGATAGAGTTATTCCCCTTGAATGATGATTTTTACTAAAAAGTAGCCAATGTTGAAGATGCAGGTGAGTGACACAGGCTCTTTGGAGCCTCTTGTTATACACATACCAATGAAAATGTCAACATAAATGTATACATGGAATATATATATCCTTAGATATACAGACACTTTACGAAAATTCTTGTTTTTGCATTAAAAAGAACATTTTGGAGAGTAAATTCATTTGTATATGTCCGCGTTTTTTCGAGAGCAGTCTTTGAAAAAAAAAAAATTCTTATGGCTTAAAATGTAATATGTCAGTGGATTTACATTTAAAAACAATGAAAAGGTTCACATAAAGTACTTTTAAAAGCACGAAACAGTGCATTAAACAAGCTTGATCATGCAGTTTAAAAAGTACATTTCATAAAAAAGCCTCATTCAATTGTATTCAGAAATCTTCATGTTAGTGTACCAATATATATTTTATACAGAAAATATTTTGCGATGTATTTTATTTATTTTTTATTTTTGGTGTTTTAACGCCACTTTTAAGCACCGCTTTTGGGCTATTTCGTGGCGGTCAGTTTTTATTGGTGGAGGAAGCCGGAGTGCCCGGAGAAAACCACCGACCTTCGATAGGAAAACTGACAATCCTAGTCAATTAAGATTGGAGTCGAGTGCACCCGCATGAGCGGGGTTCGAACTCACAACCTCAGTGTTGACTGGCTAGTGATTACAGTAGTAACTACTTAAACCACTCGGCCACCGAGGCCCCTTTTGCGATGTAAACAATCTTTATGTGAGCTCTAGCATGTTGGATTGAGACCTACGTGAACATAGTGTGTAAAGTGGATAAATGTGTGTTTTTTAACCGACAATACATCCTAAATGTTTCATTTACTATTTGTCTTGATGGTAATATGTTTTATCGCTCTAGAAATGGAAATCAAGAACAATGTTCAAATGCTCCTACTGTGAAGAGGAGTCTGATCAAGCGTATGTTATACTTAGTCACAAAGAAATAAAGCACAATTATAGCTTCATTTCCATAAGAAATTAAAAAAATTAAAATGGACAATGTATATTTGTGAGGTGTACACATATTATATACACATTTTTTTAAAATTATTTTAAAAGGTTTGTATAAAACTTAGGTACTGACATGATTTATAACAAACCTTTCTAAAGTTTTTTATCTCCAAGGGGGACTGGGGAATAGAAATATGGTCTCTTAGGTCCTCTTTCGAGTGGCAAAACCCCTGCAGAAATAGGGTGTCCGTTTGGCTGTGCAGGATATTCAAGTATGCAGCCACGTCTGGTCAGAATGGGGCGTGTAGAGAGCGAGTGCCACACTCACTGCATGTTAAGAACCCTTGCAAGAGCTCTTTGAAGGGTCATTCGGTGGCCTGATGCAGGGCAAAGTTTCTGTACATATCCAATATACCCTCATTTTCAGTGGCAGTCTTAATTTCCCGACCTTCATCCCTAATGTCCTCTGTTACAGGACCTACCTTTTGTATTTATTGTTAATTTGTTCTGGTCCTGAACATGCATGACATATTTGCCACTGGATGTTTGGCAGCCAACAATCAATCATTGAAAATTGTCCGTTTATAAATTTAAAAATCATAAAGAATCTAAGAACTTTCAGCTCCATCAGGCAAAGTTGACCTTAGATGGATTTCACTATATTTTTAGGTCCTTTTGGCCATATAACTCTTCAAATGTTTGGTTCGAATTCATCCTTGGCTTTCAAATATTCGGCTTTGAGTGTTCGGGATGAAGATAAATACAGAAAAGCTCTTCCGATGCATGAAATTTATTAAGTGTTTTCATTTTTTATAAGAATTATTCCCTTCAATTCAAATGATATTGCAATTTATTTTATTTTTTTCGGGGAGAGGCTCTTGTAGTTCAATATTATGGTTTATTTTGAATTTTTCTGATTTTTTACTGCTTTTAGTTTTCTTGCTCCTATGTTTTTTTCATCACTGTAATATATATTAATCATAACATATTATTGACTGTAAAAACAAAGGTAGCATGCAGGAAATGAAATTGAAAAGATTATGAGTCCCAGTACTCCATTCTGAAGACTGTTTTAAAAAGGTCCTGTGATTTATCATTAATTCGAAAAGGTTAAATTTGATCAACATAGTAATATGTGTTTGTGAATTAATTAGAATATATAATATTGTCCTTCACTAAATTACAGTTACAAACTAGAAAAAATAAATTTTAATCCCAATAATGTCTTCTTTCTTGTTCACATTTTCTTAAAAAAAAACCTGGACCATTTGTTGGAAAACCCAGACGTTTGAAATGCTGCTCTTTAAAAAACACGGACAATATATAACAATGAATTACAAGTGAACTACAAGGAAATTGTACATCGTTGGTGCTCAAATTATGTTTAACATTCAGAATAAGATGAACAGTCATGAATAAAACTATTGTATTGTGAAATAGCAGTAAATCGATCTGATCGCATGTAATATCACTTGAAAAAACCTGATCTACACTCAAAAAACACGATGTCAGCTGGACACTATACCTACCATGTTAAGGGATGGTCTTCTGTCAGTTGCAATGGCATTAGGGTAAGCCTTTAGCATTAAAAAAATTTCCATAAAGGACAAAAAAAATTAGAATACAAACAGCCACTGACATGGTTACTGACTTATGTAGTTATTGCATTTCTTGAACTGTTGTATGTAATATATGACATGACAGGTAAACCCAATAGACGTTATCATTCTAGTTGATAATATACCTTGATTAGATATTTACTGATTTATTATTTTAAATGACAAATTCTTTAAGAAATACATATCACAGTTAGCGTAGGAGTACTACTTGAAGTACCTTGATTAGATATATTTACTGATTTATTTTTTTAAATGACAAATTCCTTAAGAAATACATATCACAGTTAGCCTAGGAGTACTACTTAAAGTAAATCATTAATAGGATTTTTATGAGACTTTATGATGAAATTGAATATTAGGTTGTATTCATCTTATTTCTATAATAAGTTTTTGTCTCGCTTTAAAGGAGTCACGGAGTCGAAAAGCGGTGGCGGCGTCAACAATGTATTAGTTTGTGGTTAGGTCTAGTTTGTGGTGAACCACAAGTTGTAGGTCAATCATGTTTGGTATACAGTTGTATTAGCATTGGCACATCTCATTTCCATGGAGATTATTTGGCCCTGCCTCCTCAGTCATGGTCTATTGACTTTGAAACTTTTGATTATTTTACATGTATTAGTTTGTGATTAGGTCAGTTTATGGGGAACCATTAGTGGTAGGTCAATGATATTTGGTATACAGTTGTATTAGCATTGGCACATCTCATTTCCATGGAGATTATTTGGCCCTGCCCCATCAGTCAAGGTCTATTGACTTTGAAACTTTTGCTTATTTTACATTTATTAGTTTGTGATTAGGTCAGTTTATGAGGAACAATTAGTGGTAGGTCAATGATATTTGGTATGCAGTTGTATAAGCATTAGCACATCTCATTTCAGTGGAGAATATTTGGCCCCATCTCATCAGTCATGGCCTATTGACTTTGAAACTTTTGCTTAGTTTACATGTATTAGTTTGTGATAAGATCAGTTTAAGATGAACTGCTAATGTTAAGTCAATGATATTTGGTATGCAAATTTATTGGCATTTGTAAGTATCGTTTCCATGGAGAATATTTGGCCCCATCCCCTCAGTCATGGCCTATTGACTTTGAAATGTTTGCTTAGTTTACATGTATTAGTTTGTGATAAGATCAGTTTAAGATGAACTGCTAATGTTAAGTCAATGATATTTGGTATGCAAATTTATTGGCATTTGTAAGTATCGTTTCCATGGAGATTATATAGCTCCACCCCCTCTTCATGGTTCATTGACTTTGAAACTTTTACATAGTTTACAAGTTAATGTTTGTGTTTGGGTTTGTTTAAAGGGAACAACTTATAATAAGTCAATGATATTTGGTAAGCAGTTGTATTAGCATTGGCGCATCTCATTTACATGGAGATGGTTTAGCCATGTACCTCAGTCATGGTTCATTGACTTTGAATATTAGCCTAACTTGTTAAATATTGCCATTTTAATTTCAACATTTGCATAATCAAAATTACAAAAAAGCGAGACATATCTCTGTGATAACACTTTATCTTTATTTTGTTTATGTGTTGTTGAATTTTATGATTTTCTATTTGGCATATTTGACAATTAAAACTAAACAGAATTTGTGTTTGTTAAAGGGTAAGTTTTATTGCATTAATGAATCAAGAAGTCTACAAATCTTAAGGTACATAACCAAATAATAATGCCAAGGTTCATATGACCCTGACCTAATTTTATGGTTCATTACAAATAGTAAGTTCCTGTTTTATCTGCAAAAAGAATTCTTATCAGTAAGTAGGTTAGACATTTAAGGGTGTATAGTCTTTTATGTATATGAAAAAACCATGACATGAGAAATATCGTCAATTTTTCTAGTTTTGATACTGTAAATTCAGAAATTATTGCAATGTTTTTATTATCGCGAAAAATGCAACAGGGTTATAATCGCAATAATTTAAACTCGCATTTCGAAATTTAAAAATTTTTATATGAATTAAACAGGATTTTTCTCAATATCGAAAAAATTAAAATCGCATTTTAGTCTTAAATGACAAAATCGTAATAATAAATGCACGCAATAATTTCTGAATTTACAGTAATCCATTCACTGAAACAAAAACCCTGGAGTATTTTATCTATTGAGAGATAAATTTTCTTTTTGAAGATTTTTGTGGAATGTTGTTTTTTATATTGATATATGTATAAAGCTTATTCAAGGATATTGATGCAGGCTGCATTTGAAATCAAAACTGAAATATAATTTTCCCTAAATAGGTGGAAAGAAACAGTATAATTATTGGGATGCTGAAAGTTACCATGCCGGGCTGTCTGCAGCTGCTAGAAAGAGAGTACAGAATGCCTTTATGTCTGGTAGACTTAGAGTTGTGGTAGCTACAGTGGCATTTGGAATGGGCTTGGATAAGAGTAATGTTCGAGGAGTTATCCATTACAACATGCCAAAGAGTTTTGAAAGTTATGTCCAAGAAATTGGTAGGGCTGGGAGAGATGGAAAACCATCACATTGCCATGTGTTTTTAGATTCAGAGGTAAGTTGTTGCATATTATTGTTTTTTCTGTAATGATTTTCTTTCTGAAGACAGTTTGCTCTCATGGCTGTAATATAAACAATTGATAACAATTTAAGTAAATATTTTGGGTTGCGTTTACCATTCCTTATGTATTTTAATATTATATAGGCTGGACTTTGACATCTTGTCCATCTGATTTTATTGAGAACCAGGAAACAACAGTGTCCTAATATAAGGATTTTTTTTTATTATTTAAAAACATCATAAAAATAAATACTCCTGTCAGAAATAATGCACATATTTGACATTTTTGTCACTTTACTGCAGAGATGGGTCTGATTACTTTCAATATAATTGATTAAATTACAATTACTTTGTCAATTGTAAGATTAAATTAAATTAATGATTACATCATTTCAAAGTCATTAAATAACTGATTAAATTAATGATTACATCTGATTACAATGAATTTCAAAATAACCCATTTGAATGGTGCAAATAAATAAAGGTTTAATGTAGCTGTTGAACTTTTTGAGAAAGGATTTTATTTGATATGTAAGTAAATAATAACTTCAAACTTCATCAATTTGATAAACCACACAGATTTACAACATATTTACATGAACATTGGTCACCGGTTATGACCCATTACATTTATCATCATTAATCTCTAAATTATTTTGACTTCAGTTGAATAAAGGTTTATATAGGGGTTTGGTATTTGTCTTCTGACATCTTCCAGACTTTATATGTATTTCAAAGTGCAGTCTCTGGAAGTTAAAAGATGGATGAAATAAATTTACTTGTCAAAAACATATGTAAAAAAATTTAAACGAAATATCAGGAGTAAAAATCATTGCATTTTACATGTCCATATACATGTATATACCAAAATTTGTTTATTTTAAACAAGATATTTGTCACACTTTTTTTTGTGTGTTAATTAGATAAATTTTTAAATGTCTTATCTTTTATCATATATATTGCCATACAGCTACACACAATTGGTAATTGCAATAAAAAACATACTTTAATTGGTCTCCTACCTGTCATTTCAAAGGTGACATTAATCACTACATTAACAAAGGATTATAATTCAGACGTTAAAGATATATATATAACTTAGATATAATAGTCATTATCAAATATATACATCTTTAAATTGTGAATATATGTACAATACCTTTTAATTAGGATAATGATGACTTTCAATACTGTAAAAGTTTATTTTTACTGAAGTAAATAAATCAATTAACATGCTTACAGTAAACATAACAATTTTAACAAATTATATTTTTATTAAATATGAACAAAAGGTTCATGTAAGACATTGTAACCATTAACACAATTTAGATTTTTTCCCAATGTAATCAGAATGTAATCAAAAAGTAATCAGAATTACAAGGTATTTTGGAAAGTAATGGATTAAATTAACTTACATGTAATCAGATTTTTGGCTGATTAATGATTACAATGATTACTTGAAAAATTGTAATCAATTACAGCTGATTAATGATTATAATTACAATTACCCCAAGTCTGCTTTACTGTAAAAAAGAGTCAACAACATTTTGAGGATTGTTATGCTATATAACTAGTGAGCAATAATGTTTCACAGTGTATCTTTTTCTAAACTGTTAATAGAATTGAAAGAAAATTGACAACTTGTGAAAAATTTTGTCAACAAAATTTATATTATTTTTAAAATCTTAGTAAAAGACTGTTTTGGAAGTTAAAAATGTTGTATAAGCATCAAAGAAAGAATATCGTTTTATACAGTTGGTGACAGGATCTAACTACAGGTATATTAAAATTGATGGCCTGAGCATTAAAATGGTCTTTTACAACTAGTTTTCTAAGTACCATTTCTTTGATACAAACAGGAAAGACTATGAATCTGCTAGATTTTACTTTGTATTGAATAAAAAATTTCTTATTACTGTTACATGATCTAGAAATGCCTCCAGTGTAGAGCTCAAGACTGTTTAATGAAGTAGTGTTAGGATGTGGTACACTTTTTAAATTATGACAAATAAAAAGTGGGTAATGCAAAAACACATAGTTAACAGCCCCTGGTGATGATTCATAGATGCCTGACTGGTTTTAGTCATTCATGGACCTTCTTCAGAGGAAGAAAGATGGATTAATAGTTGCACACTTTATAGTGTCTTAAAGTTATCTGTTTCTGGATAATTATTTGTTATCCATTACCAAATAATTATTTGTTATCCATTCAGTTAGATATCTGGTGGAATTTCATCAGTTATCTTCATTCAACTGACTTGGTATGTTACGATAAACATTAAACCTAATGATATATAAGTTCTGGCCTTTGTTAGTCTTGTATGTTTTTTTAATCTTAGTTCCTTTATATGTTATGGAGTTTAGTGTGACGTCCATTTTCACTGAACCAGTACACAATTTTAGGGGCCAGCTGTGGACCACCTCCGGGTTCGGGATTTTCTCGCTGCGTTGGAAGACCATTGGTGGCCCACGGCTGTTATCTGCTCTTTGGTCGGGTTGTTGTCTCTGACATTATCCCCATTTCCTTTCTCAATTTTACAGTAAACATCTTACCAACATTTGTGTCTCTATTGTGACAATGTGCTTTCATTTAGATTATCATACATGGTAGTGCAGTCAATGTTTTGGCTTATGAATTGCCAAAATATCCAGTCTTTTAAATGAAAGCTTTGTTTTAGCCTTCAAATTCATTCAACTGGTTTTGAATGATACTGTAAACATTAAACCTGATGATATAGGATAAATAAGCTAAACATCTAACCACCATTTTGGCTTCTATTGTGACTTCATTTAAATTATCATACATTGTAGTCATGCAGTCTTGATGTTAGATTATAATTTGCTGAAATATCAAGTCTTTGAAATGAAAGCATTATTTCAGCCTTCAATCCTCCTTTTAATGTTAAGGCTAAGTGTCAATGTAAATTTTGCATATAAATCAACTGCATCTTATGAAGTCAAACACCATAAGTTCGTAATCCAGCTATTAGTCATCATGTTCAGGTGATCACTAGGCTTGGGCTTAGAGCTATAATGTCATTGGAAAAGATCAGATAAGTAATATAGAAAATACTGACATAAAGAGGTCTCTTAACAAAAGCTCCAATGGAGTTTTTGTTAGTTCAAGCCATATTGATTATGTGTATCCGCGTGGGGAAAATTATGACAAATAAAAAGTAGGTAATGTCAAAGCACATAATTAACAGCGCCATGTGATAATTAATATGACTTCAACCAACAAAAGCTCCATTGGATTTATTGTGTTTAGAGACCTCTTTATGTCAGTATTCTTTCTATTACTCATCTAAACTTTGCAAATTACTTTTATGCTATTATTATAATGATGATATATATATATTTTGGAATCTGAAGTTGACATGTTTCTTCCATTACATTTCAACAGGAACCACTGGGCATTCTGATGAAATAATAAACATTGTTTGCATTGATTTCCAGCTAATCATACAGTATTGGATAATTTGCTTTATTTTAGGATTAGTTGTAAAAGAATACTGCACAAGAAGTAGATTGTGTTGCATTCTTATTTCTTCTGTTTTTCACTGATACTTAAACAAATATTGTGAGAAATCATTCCCTTGATATGCAATGCATTTCATAACATTTCAATAATATGAAAAAGAATACCTACAAACAAACTCTAAAATACAAAGTCTCAAAAATTGGATGGCACAAAGTTAAGTTGGTTACAATTGAAATATCTTATTTTTTTTTTGTGTATTTTGTTTCAAACTAAATGCAAAAGAAAACAATCATGTATATGAATAATATAGTTGTATAGCATGAGTATGATGCTGTTGATTAAGATGTAAAATGATTATGATTTCAGACAAATTTTTATTTGAAAGTTTCAAATAAAAGATACTTTGAAATCATAATGTTTCCAACTGAAATTTATTAATTTTGTCTAATGATATTACTGCAATAAAGTATGGAAGTTTTTCTCCAAGGTAAGGATGATTGAAGGTTATCCTGGTCTGATTTGTTGGCAGTATTATATTTGCAGACTGGCTCAGAATAATTATTTTATTCACATTTATATTGAATGGAGATGTATTATTGTATGCACTGAGTTAGTGTATCCTATCTGTGAATTTAAAAAATTGTTAAGCCCAGCTGTAAATAAAGGCAACAGTAGTATACCGCTGTTCAATAGTCATAAATCGATTTAACCGAAACAAATCTGGGTCACAAACCAAAACCGAGGGAAACACATCAATTATAAGAGGAAAACAATGGAACAACAGAAACACTGAACTGCTACAAAAACAAACACCAACATATATAGAAACAGACTATTTGATAAAACTGCCATATTCCTGACTTGGTATAGGACATTTTAAGAAAAAAGTGGGTTGAACCTGGTTTTATGGCTAGCCAAACCTGACGCTTATATGGCAATGTTAAAATTACTGCTAAAATGACATTACGTGACCGGAATACAGTACAAATAAACGCAAGAACACTCGGGACAGAGAAATACATAAATGAATAATATAATAGTATGTGTAAACCACAGAGTAACAACAGACACCTCCCATGTATACCACAATAGAATAGATAAAAATGTATCAACGCCACAAAAAGTGACGTCACAGGTAAATTTCTAAAAATAGAATATCAAATTGGGATTAAGTTTGTAACGGTGTTATTTTATGTATTTTCTAACCATTACAAGAATATTAATATAGAATTGTGTAAGTAATGGTGTAATTATTTGTATTTTCTAACCATGTTGGTTTTTCTTCTAAATCAAAACTGTGTAAAAACAAATAAATCCTGAGCATATAGTTGCTTTAAACTAAAAATCATATAAATGAACTAGCTGATTAATTATCTTAACTTTTACGTACATATAGAAAATAAAAATAGAATTCAAACCACATATGATAAGACATAACACAATATCCAATCAGACTTACAAACGAAACATCATAACTAAATACATGAATGTTGGATGTATAAATACGGAGACACATCTTATAGCAATGTGAATACACACTCGGGAAAAGAGTCTTAAGAGTAAAGAAGTCTTTACTATCTTTGTATTCAGAAAAGTTGGAAAGAGTAAAAAACTGCTCTAATTAAAGAAATCGTGGGCTAGAAGATAGAAAAAGGTGTGTACCTACTAGTATTTTGTGTTTTTATCAAGTTCTTTTACAGTTTTAACTCGAATGCTTAAAACTTCTAATTAATTGAAGTTTTGCATAAGCCTTTTATTTGTATGGAATTGTCCAACTGGCAACTGCCAACTGGGGACCTAATATTTTGTGTATTTATTTCATCTCAAATATATGTAACTTCACATGATATCTTATCACAGTGAGAGCTTTCTATTGTGGAATTATTCTATGAATTTTCATATTCCCCGATTTGTTTAAGGGGGAGGGGACATTGTGTGTCTGTCTGTTCATCCAACAAATGTTTTCATCACACTACAGCATGACTTCATATTTTGGTCAGCAGTTGGACAGTGATGAGTTGTAATGTATGAACACTTTTAGAATCTGTCAGACACCTACTCCCTGTTTGAGATACATTGAGTTTTTTCAATAGGTTGAGTTAACATATAATATTTTTGTCTCAAAATCATCCTGTTCTACAGAATATAATGAGTTAATATTTGGTCAGCAGCTGGACAGTGATGAATTGTAAAGTGTGAGCACTTTTCAGATCTATAAGCCACCTGATTATTGTTTGCGCTGTTTTAAATTTTTTCAATATGTCGAATTAACTTAGTTTTTCTTCACTCATTTCCCAAGTACTACTGAACCACATAACTTTAAATCTGGTCGGCAGCTTGACAGGGATGACCTGTAATGTGTAAATGCTTTTCAGATATGTCAGACACCTACTTCCTGTTTCCGAAACTTAGAAGTATAAGTTGTTGTATGCTTAACACAATAACACATGCAACATCTTCTTATTTCATGCAATGTATGTGTCTGGGACATATAGGTATGTCCCAGACACACAGATTGCATCAATCACATTGGATACATCCAGATATGGTTGTTTATGTCTACTGTAAAGGAACCTACATTGTAATATATATGATTCAACTACCTGTTAAAGAAATTAGTCAAAATCAGAAAGATTCCGTACTAACTAATAATGTAATTTCAAATGAAGGCAACTTCATTAGTGTTATATATATGAAAGGAGAACGAGTACAATTTTATATGACTTTAAGTAATTTGTTATACTGATACTCATTTCAGCTCCAATTAACAATACTTAGGCCAAAAATAAAATATTGTTTGTTTCCCCTCCCACCACCGACCCGGTAAAGTCGCCGCGACCCAAAAAATTTTATTGGCCATTCTTGTCCAATATTTTTTGTTGCTGTTTTGGTTTTTGGTGATACCTTTCCGATGCTGTAGCCTACAAGCGTTTTAATTCAAGGCATTTTTGTATTAAAGCGTCTACATGATTCGGAATCAAGAAAAACAAACAAATGCTGAAATGGCTTGCCACACGATTTGTGTGTCTGCAAGGGTGATCTTTATTAATAAAATAAACTGATGCATCTTTCAACCAACTGAGTGCATCTTGATTTGCTTGGTCTTTTACCTCTGTTTCTGTTTGAAGGATACAATCTTTTGAGTAAAAATGGTATGAATCAAGCTTTAAAATTTATCTACTTAGTCTTTGAACAGCACAAGTCAGGAAAAGTGGGATACATGTATTTCCTGTCTTCAGGGAACACCCCAGTTTTCTGGTGTTAACAATTTACAGGGACTTCCTTTTTCAATTTCGATTTATGGCATGAAATTTACAAAAGGGCACGTTTTAACTGCACCAGTAGAATTTGCAAATACTTAAAAGTATTCTAGAAACAACAAAACATGAATAAGTGAATCCTTGTTTTTTTCTAGAACTCCAAAAAAATAAAAAATCTTTTGTTTAGGAATCAATTGACCAAGCTGCATGCTCCAGGTGTAACGGACCATAACTGAATTATGTTCACTTCTTTTGAAAATTTTTATTCATTGAATTTTAATGCCCAAGTGATTGACTTATCTTTTTGTCATCTCATAATAGATGATCAAGGTATGAATTGGTGAACTTAGGAATTGTTTTGTTGTGAGTTATGCATCAAATTAGACTTGAAATTAGCTTGATTTTTGAACTAGTAAAAACACTTGCTATCATAAAACATGTGCTTTTGTAGACTTCATACCATAAAATGAATAGGAAAAAAAGGAAGTCCCTGTATACTGTTTTTTTTTTAACACCAGAAAACTTGGGTGAACACTAAATACAGGGGAAACCCCACTTTTCATGACTTGAGCCCAACCTGTTGAATTTGTACAAATTCAATATAGAAAACCATATCAAGGAATAAAATAAAATAATTTGCCTACCTACCTACCCATACAATGAAAACCTCAGTCGGGAAGGGGAAACAAAGATATTTTTAATGTTGGCCTTATATTTGTCTTTGCTATTGATTCTCATAAACACTCTTTTGATTAATTTCCTTTATATTGGTACTCATTTATGCTCTGCTAAATTTACCATTGGTATCATTAGGCTGAATATCCTGTTTTATTTGAACCTACTAAAACATCATTGACAACAAATTTACATAAACATACATTTATTTTGAAGCTAATGAACACAAATTACAAAGCCCTCATATCTATCATACAAACAAACAGCACCAGAACATATTTGAAAAGGAGTGGTTTTTAAATAAAGTACAGTATTTACTGGTGAAGTCATGTTTTTAATTATCTGTAATGATTTTGTGGAAATGTATAAAAGCATCTCAATTTCATTTTAAGTATTTCCTGAAGATATTCAACAACTAATATACAGGGATACATAATTGAAGCTGTATATTAAGTTAGTTGCTTACAGCAAAGATGCAATAAAATAATTTGATTTGAAAAAAAGTAGTTTTGTATCAAATGTATGATTAGTTGCTGTTTCTGTAATTTGTATCTTGCAGTTGAACACTTTTCACATTGAGAAATTGACACTTACATCATATTGATATAACCAAATATTCATTTAGGTCTATCAATCATTTTTTTTGGGTGATTTAATTTGGATAATTTTTTGTACTGTAAAGTTTTTAATGCCAGCCCCAGATTGATGAGGAATAGAATTGTCTCAGACCAGTAAATCAAAAAGAAACGATCCTATATTTAAACCATTCTCTTACTTTTATTCTCATTATTCTTAATAAAAGTATTGACAACCCTTATTATTTCTCAGACTTGCTGAATTTTGAGTTAATTGACCAGGAAGAAGTGCTCAGATATATAATTTTTGAAACATTTTACCTGAAAAATCACAAAATATATAAAAGTACATTTACAATTAGGTCAACATTCAGTATTTATTTTTGGAAATATAAATCTTAAATTAAAACATTGATTGTGTTTAAGCTTGGGTTTGTCCTTGTTGAATTTTGAAAGATCCTCAATGGCAAATAGTGTACTGAATACACATTTATGCATAAGAGTACTGAAAATACCAATAGCACATTAAGCTGTGCTTGGAATATGTACAAACCAATAACTTTCAAAATGTTACACTAGCCAATAATGATTAAGATCTGAAATTTTTAAAGGAGAGAGTTGGCATTAGCAAAATTGATCTTAAATGAAATCTTTAAAAATAACCATTCTTAAATTTATGAAAGGACAAATTACATTTTGGTGCTTATTTGGCACTCTAAATTCACTAAAAATGAAACATTCATTGCATGCATTATTTTAGGATAAGAAGAAAGGCTTTTCAGAAAATGGGAATTTTAGCTTAGGCTTGATGACACAATTTGACTTAAAATTGAGGTCACAAGCAAGATTTTAATTTGTTTGATTTCTGCCTGAATAAACACAGAGCACACAAATAGCCAAAGAAAATGTTGTGCCAGTGAATAGATTTACACGCAAAATACACGTTCTGTTAAAATATCTTTTTGAGCGTCTGTTGTGCTCAAAATTATTTCTAAGCATGTGCAAGTGAAAAGTAAAATTTGCTTTATTACACTATTTTAGCGAGTATGTTTTTTTTTTTTTTTAACCAATACAGCATTGTTTTATTTAAGTACCTACATTCAACATTTTATTGTTTAAATTTGAGACAGTTTAAACTATATTTGATTATATTTTCAAATATGACCCAAACTTGTACCTAGTCCTTATAGGTAATACAAGTAAATGTTAAATGGGCATTATCTATGATTAAGATCTTAAATATAAATGTGATTTTGTTTTTGTTTTTGTTTCAAACATGTATAAAAGCTGAATGTTAAAATAATAAATGTGATTTTGTTTTTGTTTTTGTTTCAAACATGTATAAAAGCTGAATATTAAAATAATATTTTGTGATTAGCAGTCAATTTGGTTCAATTTTGCCAAAATAAGCTCAAATACATTGCTAATGTATTATTGGCTTGCAAGTCAAAAATTCGTCCTCATTGGAATCCACATTCAAGCAACAATTGAGTTAACTTGCTAAGCATGTCCAGTGATTGAAAAGAATATCAGATGAAAAAGTAAAACTATAGGCGAGGCAAGTACAGCAGGAGGAAGACCAATTTCATTGATTGATAAGACTCCCAAACAAATCAGTCTTGTACAGGTAATGTGTAAATAATTTTAAAATTTTAAATCATTGCTAAACAACCATTTTTAAAAGAGTTATGCCCCTTGGAAATAGTATTTATACGGAAAATTGAATTGTTAACGTTCTCACGTGTAAAATTCTTTCAAGATTTTTATGACACTCATATCATAGGTTTATATCAGTGATGTCTTGGACAAGTTCGAAAATCATTTTTTTTTAAAGAGTTATGCCCCTTTGAAATATTAATCTTGTGAATTGAGAGCAAACAGAACTAAGAGACTCGACCTTATACTGTTGCACATCTTCCAACATATTGTTGCCTTGATTTATGACAATCATTTGATTCATATTTTTCATGTCTGGGCCTTTAATTGTCGATTATACGGTATGAGGTTTTCTCATTATTGTAGGCTGTACTGGTGCCTATAATTGCTTACATCCACTTCATTTGAACTTTGGTAGGTAGTTGTCTCATTGGCAATCATACCACATCTCCTTATTTTTATATTTAAACTCTGTGATCAATAGTAGCTAATTCATTAACATTTTACGTAGAGCTTTATTCAAAAGTTTAGAAACTGTGACCATTCATAGTATGACACAGTTATATTTTAATATATTAACAGGGCGATATAAGCCCCAAAAATAAATTTCCTCTTGTGAAAAAAAAAAGTGAACATTTTTTGAAAGAGTCATTTGCACTTGCTTTGTGAACAAACTGGGAAAAGAATGGAGAGCTGACATACGTTCTGGTTGGTCTTATTAGCCATATGTCACTGGTAATTATCTGGTAGACTTCTATAGCACAGAAATCATGACATTAATATAGATAATAAATCAGTGTATGAATATTTTCTATAAAAAAAATCTCATTCCAAACAGGATTTATACTTTCTGATACAGTAAAATTATGGCATTGTTGACTTCTTGTCTGACTGTCCACTTATAAGTATGTGATTGTATTGTGATAAATGTCATCAAAACCCTTTGATAAAGAGTGTATGGAAGACAGATTGTTCTTTAATAATTAGATTTGTTGACATTTGATTTGATTTCTTTTCTTACATTATTGTATTTTTGATAGTTATAATTGATTTAAGGTGAGAGGACATATTATGCAATGCAAAAAACTTAGTCTGAAGCTTCAGACGTCTAACTTCATGTTAGAAGTAAATGCCTCAAGAAATCCCAAAACGTGATCAAAATTTTGTTTTTAAGAATTGAAATTTGTTGCTTCTTAAATGTCTTTTCATTCTCGGAAAGTGCAAAAGCATTAATATGAAGGCTAAAAACAGAATTTTGAAGATCTAACAAAAAATGAAGTAGATAACAAACTCTTCAAACTAGAGGAAAAACAACCCTAAGAAAAATGTTTACAAGAGAGGAGAAAGATACTAAAGGGACATTCAAACGATGTCACCAGTGACCTGTGGCTAATAACATGAATAAGACCAAAGGTGTATACACAATGTATAACATGTATAAGATTCTCTTAGAAAATTCAGGATCTAGCAACATGATGTTGCTAATTTAGCTGCAGCAAATTGGTAAATTTTTAGGCACCACAATGTCCTGCATACTGAGTAAAAAGCATACAGACAAGCTTCTTTCTCTTCCATGCTGTGTCACCCTTAATTGCACTGTAGAGAAGAGAAGTAGCTCCTCTGTACTTTTAAGAACCCTTGTAAGAACTATTTGAGGGGTCAATAGGTGGCCTGCTGCAAGGCATAATTTCTGCCCCCTTTCCAACACACCCTCATTTGCCAGTGGTAGTGAAAATTCCTGCACTTCATCCTGGTCGATCCAGTTAGAAAAACCTAAGTATTGCATTATTTATTTATTTGTTCTTGTGTGGAATATGCATGAAAAAATGCCACCAATCAATTAATCCTGTAAAGCCAAGAATTTTAGAACAGGTCAATCAGTATGTCTTTAATTCATTAAACCCATTTGATAAACTAGTTATAGTTATATCACACATATTTAATTATTGGTCATTCAAAATATTAGTCTAATGGATTCTTTAGATTTGAATTAGACATTTTTAAGAGTATTTAAATAATCCAAGAAAGGCAAAAAACTGTGTTAAGCAAAAGTTTCGGAGAACTATTCAGTCGTTTTTAGGATTTTGTTATTTTTTGAAAAAACTATGCCCTCTTTAGGTTTCATACTATACTTATTTCTTTGTGTCATTTAAAGAAAAGTAGAAAGGCCTTATATTTTTAACTCCCGCCGCTAGGCAAAAGGGCATCAAGTCTGTACTTTTCGTTCCAACACTCTTACTTAAGTTTTCCTCATCCAAATTTTATGAAACTCAACACAACCAAAATTCACAGACAATTCGGATTGGACAGTGAGTCACCGGTCTAGAGTTATGATCCTTTATAACTTAGAAAATTGTAAATATTTTCGTTTCCGCACTTTAGGTTGCCTCATTTAAAGTTTATGAAGCTCATACACAATACTTAACACGCGAACAATAAAACTCTTTGAAAACTAGCAGTGACATCAAATCTCTCAAAAAGCATTTTCACGTATTATAAGCAACCTTGAAAGGGAGCATTCGTGTCCCCAGACTTATCCTTCTTTTATGTCTTATATAAATCTATATTATTATCGTCGATGTATTTGTTAGTATAATTACAGTGCTGAAAGGTTTTAGACAGTTTTGTTGTAATTTCCTATTATTATGTATGGGAATGGTCATTCAATTGAGCCAGACTGCTATTATTACGTATTTGGAAAACAATTGATATTATTAAGACAGCTATTTATCTAATTCATTATGCCAGGACCTATCGGAAATTGTCCAATTTTATTGAATGCCTGCTTTCAATATTTTCATCTGTTATAATGGAATTAGGGTTGAAGATGGTTTTCATTTATATTTATATAATGAAAAAGAATTGAACTGTGGTACAAATTTTGTATTTATCATGAATACTAGTTTAGTGATAACTTTCTGGGATGTTAATAGTATGCACTTTTCTTGGATGTTAATAGTATACACTGGACATTAGTTGCTGGAATTTATAAATTAATTGCAGGGATCGTTGGCAAAAGAAGCAAACCATTTCATTTTGACTTGCTGCGTAGATTCTATGATATCAAAGTGCAGTAATTATATGTATAATAATATTTTCATTTGAAAGAAGTGACTTAATTTAATAACCCTAGATTTAGTTTAATTACATAGGACTCTTGATAATTGAACATTAATATGAGAGCTACTCCCTTTCAGTGTGAATTAAAAAATGATCAGTAAACCTCAATGGATAGCAACCAAACAACACAACTAAATAATCTTCATGTTGAACCAGCAGTCATGCTATATCTCAGACTGTAAATGGATTAGTCACAACACTAAAATCCTACATGCACAACAACAAAAATGAGAAATTTCAGATTTTTTTTATAAGGCACTCAATCTTGGACATTCACTTTTCAGGTTTTCGAGTTAAACTAGTTTTTTGAAAACTTTATCCTTCTTGATATTTCGATTTGAATTTTCAATGTTATTTTTCATGTACTTTAGCTAACTGCTCATAAAATGTTAAAATCATTTTTTTAAAACACTAATGATTTTTTACACCGAGGCACCAGTTGGTTTTAAGCCAGATTCGGTATAATTCTATTGAAATTTTGGTTGTCAATGCTCTTTAACTTCCTTACTGATTTGGCCCTGATTTTGTTTTTGTTCTACCGACACTGATGTGTGATATCTTGTGTTTGTTTCCCAAATTATTCACCTATTATTATTGATAAGTTTTTATTATCAGCGTGTCTGTCCATGCTACTGCTGGTTGACGTTTATCCCTGAGGATATTACCTGGCCAGCAATCAGCACTCCTGGTAGTGACATTTAATTTCACTTATGCTGTCTTATTTTTGTAAATTTACTGCGCAGAAAATGTTAAATTCATTTGAAACAATTGGAGGTTTTCCTTTCCTCAAGATGGCCTAAGGACAGATTTGGGTACAACTTTCTGAAACTTTTGATTTCCAATGCTCTTTATAACTTTGTACAAGTAATTGATTTCGCCTGCCAACTTGTTTAGCGCCTCATATGACGAAACGCATGCATGACATACTTAATATGACCACAGATATCAACTAGCAAAAAATAAAGGTTCTGATCATTTCTTTGCATGTCAAACTATTGTATGTATGTTGATATTTTCAGACATGTTTTCTGATTTGATTTATGACTTTGTTTTTGACCATTAGCAAGTACAATTTATTTGCTCAGGGAAATTGTTTTGCTGCAGTGTTATTTTATTATGAAGTGAAATTTCATGCAATGAGTAATTGCATTTTTGTTATGTAATAAAGTGACAAAATATTTCAGTGTGACCATAAAGATAAACGAAAAGCTGCAATAATAGATAATTATTTGGCAGATTTATAGGATTAATATTTACATAAAAGGAAAATGTGCTTTGGTTCAAAGACTACTCTAAAATAATTTGATTTATAGTGTATGAAACTCATTACAAAAAATGTTAAAAAGTGCATAATAATGGTTTACTTTTATAAATTGTTATTTGGATGGAGAGTTGTCTCATTGGCACTCACACCACATCTTCCTATATCTATAAACACTGGACTTTATGATAGTTGACTTTAGATGTTACTTTGGTTACTTGAGTCATTGTGTAGTAGTCCTATTGATATAATGCCCACATATCCTGTTTTATACATCTACAAGAAACCTATGTCAAGGAGACATATTAAAATTCATACTGGTCCATACTGAATTGTTCCTAATTAATTTAGTAACGACCCACATCTTTCCCATAGAATAGGAGATTAGAATGAAACATTTCCAAAGATACAGAAGGCAGTGTGGATTGGTTCAATAAATACATAAAAACACAGATTAAGAACTGTATATTTCATAAATAAAAGGAGACAATCAAAAGCCATAAGTTCACCTAAATGTATGGATTGTTTCCAAAGATACCCAAATAAGACAGAAGATGTTTGTTAAGACATCAGATCATTACAAATGAATTTTCCAAAGGCGATAAGTTAAATCTAACTTTTGCATATATTTTGATGTTAGGATGACCATACCAAAACAAGTGTTAACCTTGTATTTCTTTTGTTATAAAAAAACTGTCTGACTAAATGTGTTGAGAGACAATAAAGTTAGTCAAGCTTATAGTGTCATTGGAAACACATATATTGAAGTATTGATTAAATTGAATAGTGGAACTACATTAACACAAAAAATAACTGTAACATGAATATTTATCGTAGTGTTAAAATTTATTTAAATGTTGTTTGTTGTTGGTTTTGTCTATCCCGTGACGATAGTCACTGAAAGCGAGACATAAGGATTGCTTTTCCCGCGACGATAACGTCGTCGTCGTCGTAGTTTGCGTCAACAATTGTTAAGTTTACTGTTTAAGTTAGTTTGATAGAAACTACTTGTGATAGATCATTGATATTTAATATAAAGTTGCATTAGTATCAGTAGATATCAGTTTGACGACTATTTCGAGGTCCTGTCCCCAAGGTCACGGTACAGTGACTATGAATTAAGAAGAATCGGGCAATTTTGAAAAAGAAAATAAATTTTAAAACATGACCGAAAAAACCCACCAACCTTACCATCCTGTTTTGAAGTTATCATCATTCCAGAGTTAGAAATGGTAGGTCTGTTGTTTCTGTGTGTCTGGTAATTTGAGAAATCTGTAGATAAATTTTGGTTAAAATGATAACAAATTACGGAATTAATTGTTAATTTCAAACAAATTATATCTTGAATTACCAGAACAGGAAAAGGAAACGAATGTTATATTCGTGCACCATTATACATTTTAAACATAAATTAATGTCAACTTGAGTGGGTTTTTGTTTGTCATGTTTTCACCTCTGCCTGATTCTTAAACAGATTGGCACTTAATAAGCAATTTTCAGTGTTAAGTTTTTCTGCTTACGTTAGTTTGACAGAAACTACTTGTGATAGATCATTGATATTTGATAAAAAGTTGCACTACTATCAGTACATCTCAGTTTGACGACTATTTCGAGGCCTTGCCCCCTAAGTCATGGTCCAGTGACTTTGAATCAATAAGCAATTTTCAGTGTTAAGTTTTCTGCTTGAGTTAGTTTGATAGGAACTGCTTGTGATAGATCATTGATATTTTCTATAAAGTTGCATTACAATCAGTACATATTAGTTTGTCGAGTATTATGACTCCCTGTCTCCGTAGGTCATGGTCTAGTGACTTTCAATTAATAACCAATTTTCAATGTTAAGTTTTCTGCTAAAAAGTAAAATAACAAAAATACCTCAAAGGAAAATTCAAAACGGAAAGTCCCTTATCAAATGGCAAAATTAAAAGCTCAAACACATCAAACGAATGGAAAGTCAGTTTGATAGGAACTACTTGTGATAGATCAATGGTATTTCCTATAAACTTGCATCACTATTTGTACATATCAGTTTGACAACTATTTCGACTCCCTGCCCCCGTAGGTCATAGTCCTGTGACTTTCAATTAATTACCAATTTTCAATGTTAAGATTTCCGCTCAAGTTAGTTTGATAGGAACTACATAAAATAGACATTTTTTTTCTGTAAAGTTACATCACTGTATGTACATCTCAATGTGTTGACCATTTCGACTCCCTGCCCACTAGATCATGGTCCTGGGACTTTAAATTAATTATTAAATGTTACTGTCCATCAGATTGTCTTTTTCTGAATTTTATGCCGACAGGCGAGACAATTCTCTGTGTCAACAGTTTATTTTTGGCTGTTTTCACTAATATATTGATATCAATTTTTACTTGGAATAGAGTTCTTTCATTAGATAATTCTGTCACATGGTTAAGTAAGTATAGTTTACTATCTACTTTAAATAAGATTCATATATTAAGTATAAGTAAATTGATCTCGTTTGCATGTGCTCATTAGTCTATTAAAGTATACGTAAAACATGTGCTTTCTGAAGGTAGCCCTTCTTCACAACTTTGCAATCTAGTTTGATCAAATTTATACAGTCTGTCAGCTGTCAATTTTCACCAACAGTCAGATTCCAACTTCATATAGACAAAACTATAAACTATGCATTCTGACATTATTTTGGAATGGTTTTGATTAAATGTACTGAATAACTGATTGAATTTGTATATTTCTTATTTTCATAAATATTCATGATTTTCTTACAATCACTCTATAATATTTTATTTATGTCAAAATGGAGCAATAGCATTAATTCATATGACAGTATTTTATTGTGTTAATTTTCTTGTTTATTCAATATCTTCAATGATTGCTATAACATGTTTCATATCAAAATGAATAAATGTTTAAAACTTGCGCTTAAACATCACATCCGTATTTCCATCCAAATAAAACCCCAAAATAAATGGCATAGACTGCATATTATACAGTTTCACAGTTGAGAAATATTCATTAGCCTTTCAACACATACATCATAATAGTCAATAAATATGCTTAAAATGGCATTTTTCATCAACACGAATACCCATACTCATCTGATATTGTAACAGAGGCATTCATTGACATTATATGTTTATGATGTTGCCAGTTAGGGTGGAGTGAATGGACTGCGTAACATCTCAGTTTGATTAAAGTGTTGTTTTTGTTATTTCATAAATAATAATGATTTATCCAGACACTATTTAATCATCTTTCGGTCAAATTAATTGAAATGAAATGTATTGCAGTGCAATGTTGTTCATTACTGGGACAGTCATTTTAGGAATGTATTGTTTACCCTAGCTATAATATTTACATCTTTAGATTTTGAGGATTGGACAAAACAATCATTTTTTTAAAAACATGAAACTTTATTGATAGTTATGACGTGTGATTAATTATTCTCCTCCTTCACCTGTATATAATTTGTTGTCCATGCATTTTTATGTTTGCTGTAATAAATCATAATGTCTAAATATGTTCGTATTTACAATTAATGCTAACCACATTCTGTAAAAGGGTTTTTATCTTCTTATCCAGTATAAGCACTTGCATTAGGAGTAGCAAAACACATCACATTTTGTTTTATGTCTGATACCTACCGAGACATGTAGAGACAGAATAACTCACACTATAGCTAGATGAATGTTTATCTGGAAGACTACAATGTACTATATCTAAATTTCTAATGTCAACCAGACTTGCCAGCTTTGTGCAGAACATGAATTTCCAAATTATTTTCTTTAAATATGCTTGCATTACATACATGCTCAATAAATAAAAATAGCTTAAATGTATTATGTTGTAACATTGACAGAATGTATCTGAGTATAAAGAAAACAAGAGAGAATTATTTAAATTGCAAGTTTATCGGCAGTTTTTAAATTAGAAAAGATTATGGCTAAACTCTGTCGCTAAATATATAATTATTACAGTTAACTGTGAAAAGATTTTTTATCAAATTAGGTTTCCTTGTTGCACTAAGAGTGGGACGCCCTATGGTATATATATTACAAAAATGAAGACAAAGTCACTGTGTTTAAACTGCTCTGCTTGATATACACTCAACGATAAAGTGAATATTCTTAGTTATTGAATGCAGCATTCAGACAGAATTGATTGAAAATACATTTGCTAACATAACATATACATCTTACAATTATATGATGTTCTTTTGTTCTAGGTTGTTTAGTCGGATCATTGATAAATTGAGAGTTAAAAGAGAATATGTGGAATAAAATATCATGTATTGAAAATCACATCAGATCGATATGTTTTGAAATATATACATGTATTCTAAATAATATAAAGATTACATTCGCATTGCGGGTGATGCATGCAAAGCAGGAGATATTACCCTTTCTACGCAAACTATCTCCCTCCCCTTTGGAGATCATTCTGTTTCGTCAGATTTTGTTTGTTATCCTATTTTTCTCTTCTTAATCGATTTACGAAAGGACAATGCTTGCTTTTGGTAAAATATGACCATGAATTTTAAGTTCATCATAAAATATAAAAAATGCCAGTTCTGTTCTGTAAAGGGATTTACTTCAAAAGCCTTAATGCTAGTGAAAACAAATATATTATAAGCTCTAAAAGTCAGCACCTTTTGGAGATATCATCAAAATACGACAACTTTGTGCATTTTTGGGACCTACAAGCTTTAAGAACAACCGGCCACAACATACGATCCAGAATTTTTCTGTAACCAAAAGATGTTAAGTTTGATATTGAATCTGTAGACGTAGACACAAACTTGTTCTGGATAAGGGATGTCGGCCAAAGAAAATTTAATAAAAACATAATAAATTACAAAAAAGTTGGACCAAAACTGACCTTAAAACACAAATAATGCATAAATTAGTGACCAATTTAAGGCCAATTTTAGCCCTTCGAGAACTTTCTCCTTTTTATATCAGTAAACTAATGTCGCTTTAATGTTTGTCCTACGAGATTTTGAAAAAAAAAAAAAAAAAAAACATGTATGAGAAACCGTTCGTGCTTCCACAAGACCGTCTATGCTGCATCCAAGATATGAAAAGTTCAAATATTTAGTTTACCAACTTCTTACTAAATGCAAAAAGTGAAGAATATATATATAATAATAAAAATAAACAACCTCTAATCTGCTTATCCCTACGATGTAATAATGACATCATGTGACAGGGAAACATCTTAAATCTCATCAGTTGATAGTATGGATGAAGATCGCACATTATACAATTTAAAATAATCGGATACATCCTTTTTCTGTTAGTCTTAAAGATACTTTTAATATCTTCGATAAGTGCGAAGGAAGGCTTTATTTACTTTGTTCCATTCATTGTAAAAAGATAAATTCCACTATATCGTATTGTAATGATATATAATTTTCAGTCTTTTTACGAAATGACTCTAATTATCAAAGAATTTACGTTTAATTGAGCTTTTCCTTTGTGTATATATATATATATATATATATATATATATATATAGGCAGATTATCATTAACGTCAGTTTTGCCTCGCCTGTGACTAATGTTACAGAATGCAATAAATGGGGTGCTGTATAGTCTCTTTTTTTAATCACACGAGTATTTTTTGTGATATTTCAAGTGTAGAATAGTTATATTTGGTATATACAATCATTGGAAGGTGGTCATCAGACAGGGTTAATTTGAACCTCACCTCGTTTATTAGTTCAGTGATGAACGTCAAGGTTTCGTAATTAGATTCCTCTCTCAGATACTGTAAATTAGGCCAACTAGATTAGATGTAGAGAATGATTTTAAATAGAAACAACCATTTATAAATATTTATGTGTCTGTAACACTTTTCTGGTAATTGATTCATTAGGAACCCTCAACACTGCAAATTGTAAGCCAAGTTTGTAAAATTACTTGAGGAGCTATCTATAAGGCCAAAAAGGGACACAATAAAGAATAGACCAACCATCAAACCAAATCATCTAAGGTTTGCCTGAGAATGTTGCAACCTCAGTTTCTGAATCATTTTAAAATTTTCAACAGAAAAACATAAATCATGTCAATTGCGAAACATTTACTTTTGGGCTATGGATCCCCTGACAGTTTACCGGCCGAAATATCGACCAAAGGCTACTAAATTGAAATTGAAGCGCCCTTGGTACTTTTCTTGTCGCTTTTATCATTCACGGTCAAAATCAAACTTTGAAAGTCAAGTATGTATAAATACTGTAGGAGCTTTATCCCCAAAATTGACCGAAAAAGAATAGATAAAACAAATAAATGAAAGGTGCACCTCCGTCTGAAAGGGTTTATCTGGCCTTGTCTTCACTTTCATAGTTGATTGTTCAATATTAAGTTTCGTGTTAAGGTCCAGTTCTCAGAAATATAATATAATGATTGTAAGACGTACATGTCCAACTTACAGAGTTCATCTGATGGTGGATTCATTTCTATTGCACATTGTCACTTATAAGGTACGTTTTTTGAGATAGTGGATATACATGAATGTGCATTACTTCCATACTTTCTATTACGGAATTGTTAGAGGATCCCCCCTTATTTTAAGTCTAGGTCGCGTTATTTCTGCAGTTTGTCATCAAAATTTTGTCAATTTTCCCTCTAAACAGTTGTCAACGCATTATCATAAAACTTCATGGACAGAAAGATTGCACACATATTGAAGTTATGCACTCTTTGAATTGTCTGAGTTTCGTTTCCTATTGTCCACACATTTGAGCTAATTTTTTGTAGTAAATTTCTAAAGACTGTCAGTTTTATGTAATAAAATCCTTCAGTAGTTTCCTTGATCCCAATTCCTTGAAAATTCACAGAAAGGTTTCACAAGTATGGAAGTAATGCACCTACTTTTGAATTGTTTGCGAATCCCCTCTCCTTTTGCACTGAAAGTTAGCACACCTAATAAAGTAATACACCTCTCATTACGGATTTGTTTAAAGTTTGCCATGTTTAGCAACCTGGTTGTGTAAGTCTGTGATCTATCTTAAGACATTGATATTAATATCTTATGTAAATCTTTAGACGAAATTTATGACAAACAGGACATATTTTACTTTCTTGATTTTAACTCTCCGTTCCTTTAGCTCCTTCTATTTAAGTGTAGAGATATTTCTAAATTGGTAAGATATACAGGTGTTTACAATTCTCAATGAGTGTATTATTTTTACTACAAAAACCTTTACAACATGGGTATTATATACACATATGTCTAAACATGAAACAACTCTACGACATCCTTACTCGATCGGATATTACCCGTGTTATATAGGGCTAACACCATGATTTATATATACTTCGTCTCAAATGTAGCCTTAGAATGACAGATCTGCAATTTTGCAATAGCAAATATTTGTTCTTCCCTCAGCGGGATTTGGACCCTTGCTTTAGTGACATTGTGGCAACACCGCCTGCACTGTGTTCCGTGCTCTAGACGACTCGATAAATTATAGCTCACAATAGTCGAGTAATGCCTTTCCTTGTCGACTTCATCTATAGTGTAAGTATAGTGGCAAGTAGATGTGTAACTTTCAGATCAGCTGTGTTTTGTCTTTCGTCTGAATTTGGGAGAACTTAACGACAGACGTTCTCCATCGGATAACCCGTGGTTATACGGGGCTGACACCATAATTTATGTATACTTCGTCTCAAATTCAGCCCAACAATGTTAGATCTGCAAATTTGCTAACGCAAATTTTTGTTCTCTCCGGGATTTGAACCCTTGGTTCTGTTACATCATGGCAACACCGCCTATACTGTGTCCAGCAAACTGAACCACTCGACCAACTAGGTTATAAAATATAGCTTTCGTTAGTTATATATGTCATAAGTTTTTCATATTAGATATAGTTAAAAAAACGTTGGTGTCTCAGTGACGTATACCTCCCATCTCCCTTTATTGGAACATTCATTTTGTAATACACCTCAACTCCATTTCCTTTTATTGCCACTTTTGGATGAATTACGCTTATAAGCTGTAGGCAAATTTATCTAGAACATAGCCCAGATGACAAATTTAGGCAGTGTCATCAATTGAAATATATCTTGAGGGAAAAGGACATGATGGAGAAAAATCAGAGCTGACCATGACATGCACAAATACGATACTTTCAATGGAGTACTGTAAATACACAACATAGTTTTTGGCGTTATTTTATAAAACTTTACTGTAAAATTAATCATTTAACTCCCGTTTGTCTTGACCATATCCTTACTGAGGGTGATTGTCTTTTACTGACCACTAAGTGATGTCTAGGAATAACAATACTAGCCACGTCTGGACATTAAAGTTATACAAATGTTGTCATTTTAGCGGTATTTTTAACATTGCCGTATAAGCGGGAGGTTTGGCTAGCCACAAAACTAGGTTCAACCCACCATTGTTTCTTAAAATGTTCTGTACCAAGTCAGGAATATGACAGTTGTTATCACATAGTCCGTTTCTCTGTATGTTGGCGTTTGTTTTTGTAGCAGTTCAGTGTCTCTGTTGTTGCGTTTTGTTTCCTCTCATAGTTGATGTGTTTCCCTCAGTTTTGGTTTGTGACCCGGATTTGTTTCAGTTAAATCGATTTATGACTATTGAACAGCGGTACACTACTATTGCCTTTATTTATACTTAAGTCTGTTTAGGTGGAAGTTTTTACGTTTATTGGCAGGAAACTGTCATTTCTAAACTGTCTGTTAAACATGTTTGTTACATGATGAAATAATATTATCTCTGTAGTGCAGTGACATGATAAGTTTCTTGCTATGAATTCTTTGTTTGAATACATAGAAACTGAGTATTTACAATACAAATTATCATGACTAATAACAAATATTTAGATACTTTGATGTCAGTTCGTTTTAAGATATGAAGTAAAATACTGAACTCCACTAATATAATATTGTTTGACGTAAATTTTACATTGAGGTTCTGCAAAAGGAAATCACGAATTCACCAACATTCCAACTGACTCCATTTTCGGAAAATGACATCTGTAACAAACAAACTTTAAGCTACCTCTTTACAAGCAGAACCAAATATAATGAAAGTTCCAACTATGTACTAGCTTCCGAAGCTGCACAAAATACCCTACAAATATAGATTTATTTCGTCTTTAAGCCATTGTTCCACTACTAAACTGTCTTTTCTACTTACTAGTACACTTGGTACAATCAAAAACCTTGTAATAAATTGTTCAAATAAGGCCTTTGAAAATAGTGGAATTAATTACTTTTGGAGTGTCAAAAATTCGTTGGAAGTACTTGATAAATTGCATGGTTATATTGGTGATTTCGAAACTGTGCAAAGTTTTGATTTTGTCGAGCCTTCGACTTTTGTCGAAAAAGCGAGACATAGCGATCCTACATTCCGTCGTCGGCGTCGTCGTCGTTGTTGTCGTCGTCGGCGGCGCAAATATTCACTCTGTGGTTTTTGAAATTTTAATTTTTAAACTATCCTGGACAGAAGCTTGTTTATGATCATAAGATTATATTCTAAAGTAAATTTTGTAAAAAAAATCCATTTTTCCGTATTTTACTTATAAATGGACTTAGTTTTGAAACATTACATTCACTCTGTGGTAAAGTTTTGAAATTTTAATAACTTTCTTAAACTAATCATTTCTACCAAACTTGGAAAGAAGCTTGTTTATGATCATAAGATAGTATCCAGAAGTAAATTAAAAAAATCCATTTTTCCGTATTTTACTGATAAATGGACTTAGTTTCTCTGCCAGTTAACATTACATTCACTCTGTGGTTAAAGTTTTAAAATTTTAACAGCTTTCTTAAACTATCCTGGATTTGTACCACACTTGGACAGAAGCTTGTTTATGATCAGAAGCTAGAATCTAGAAGGAAATTTTGATAAAATTTTGTTCTATTTTTCCGTATTTACTTATAAATGGACTTCCAGTCAACATTACATACATTCTGCAGTTTAAGTTTTAAAACATTTATTAGATTCATAAACTATCCTTGATTTTTACCAAACTTGGACAGAAGCTACTTACAATCAAAAGATAGTATAGAGAGGAATATTTTGATTAATTTTTCCTCATTTTGTTGAGCCTGCGATTAAAGCAAAATATATATGTTTAAACTCTTTTAGGTCATTTTTAGTAACCACAAACAAACGAACTTTGTCAATTTGATACGATAACTTCATTTGAATTTTTACTAGATAACATTTTTGTTCGCTATGGAGATTCTGTATATCGTCACGTTATCGGAATTCCAATGGGGACTAACTGTGCACCACTTATTGCTGACCTATTTCTGTATTGTCATGAGTTACAATTTATGACTAAAATCAGCAAAGACCCATCAAAACAACATCTGATACAACAATTTAATAACACTTTCAGATATTTGGATGATATATTGGCTCTCAATAATTTCGACTTCAGTATGTACACTAAAGAGATTTATTCTGCTGAACTGACTTTAAATAAAGCTAATACTAACAATGAACACTACTCTTTCCTGGATCTTAATATCTATATCTTTAATGGGAAGCTTGTTACCAAAATTTACGATAAAAGAGATGATTTTTCATTTCCTCTTGTTAATTATCCATTTTTAGATGGTGACGTTCCCTTGTCACCATCTTGTGGTGTTTATATATATATCTCAACTTGTTCGATTCACTCGTGTATGTAACAACGAATTTGATTTTAACGAAAGAAATCTCTATTAATTAAAAAACTATTACACCAGGGTTTTCGATATCAAAAACTAGTCAAAACATTTACTAAATTTTATCATCGGTACAAGGACTTCATTCGTAAATATAATTCAACATGCAGACATTTTATACGTTCAGGTATTTCACATCCAATCTTTTATGGTAATATTCTATACAAAGCACAAAAATGTCGTCATTCACCTCAAAAGCTAACCAAACCTTTAAAGACTTATGCAGAAGGGATATAGTTACGATACTGTTGTCAGGTCATTAAAGAAGGGAGATATTTTGAAATTAATATTGATTTACTCATAGGGTCTTTGCATCGGAAATAAACACATTTATTCTAAAACCATTGTTGGCATGATACGGGTTATGTTCTTATCATATATTTTATGATGGTATGATACTAAACCTCTAACGGGAGGGATTGTGCTTGATTGTCATATGATGAAGACATAATCTTTCAGTCAGTTTAATTGAGGTCTGGAGCTGGCATTATTCCTTGTAATTTTTTATTAACTGTGTATTTGCATTCAGGTGTCACAGGTCAAATTTGTTCGTTCATTGTGTGTTAATTTACGTTTTTTGATTGAATTAAGCCTTCCAATTGATATTTTATAGTGTGTTTTTCTATGTTGTGATACTATTGTTTCAGAAAAAGGGAGAAGGTTTGGTACCATTAAAACGTTTAATCCCGCTGCAAATGTTTGCACCTGTCCTAAGTTAGGAATCTGATTACAATAGTTGTCGTCTGTTTATGTAGTTCATACGTGTTTCTCGTTTCTCGTTTTTGTCGAGCCTTCGACTTTAGTCGAAAAAGCGAGACATAGCGATCCTACATTCTGTCGGCGTCGTCGTCGTCGTCGTTGTCGTCGTCGTCGGCGGCGGCGGCGTCCACAAATATTCACTCTGTGGTTAAAGTTTTTGAAATTTTAATAACTTTCTTAAACTGTCCTGGTTTTCTACCAAACTTGGACTGAAGCTAGTTTATGATCATAAGATAGTATCCAGAAGTAAATTTTGTAAAAATAAAATTCCTGTTTTTCCGTATTTTACTTGTAAATGGACTTAGTTTTCTCTGGGAAACATTACATTCACTCTGTGGTTAAAGTTTTAAAATTTCAATAACTTTCTTAAACTATACTGGATTTGTACCAAACTTGGACAGAAGCTTGTTTGTGATCATAAAATAGTATCCAGAAGTAAATTTGTTAAAAAAAAAATTCCTGTTTTTCCGTACTTAACTTATAAATGGACTTAGTTTTTCTGCCAGGAAACAATACATTCACTCTGTGGTTAAAGTTTTTAAAATTTTAATAACTTTCTTAAACTATCCTGGATTTGTACCAAACTTGGACAGAAGCTTGTTTGTGATCAAAAGCTAGTATCTAGAAGGAAATTTTGTTAAAATTTTGTACCTGTTTATCTGTATTTTACTTATAAATGGACTTAGTTTTTCTTCCAGTTAACATTAAATACACTCTGCAGTTAAAGTTTTTAAAACATTTATTAGATTCATAAAGTATCCTGGATTTATACCAAACTTTGACAGAAGCTTCTTACAATCAAAAGATAGTATCTAAAGGAATATTTTTATTGATTTTTTCCGCATTTTTGCGCCTGTCCCAAGTCGGGAGCCTCTGGCCTTTGTTAGTCTTGTATGGTTTTTAAAAATTTAGTTCATTTATATGTTTCGGAGTTTAGCGTGACGTCCATTTTCACTGAACTAGTACACATTTTTGTTTAGGGGCCAGCTGAGGACCGCCTCCGGGTACGGGATTTTCTCGCTGTGTTGAAGACCCATTGGTGGCCTTGGGCTGTTTTCTGCTCTTTGGTCGGGTTTTTGTCTCTTTGACACATTCCCCATTTCCATTCTGAATTTTATAATCAAGTTTGTTGACATCGGAAATGCTTTTTTTCCTAAAATTTAATAGATTAAACCTTTATACTATATGATTTTTGCAATATAAAATTCGGGAGTTTTGTTGATGGTAGATATTTTTTTAACTTCAAGCATGACACAATAAATGAACGAATTACCCTTACAGTATTCTCCCAAATTCGTTAATAATATTATTATTAGATAGGGCTGAACTTGAAATTAATTGTACTTACGGTGTAAGCTGTGTAAAAATGTTGTTACAATCTTTCGCCAACAATTTTATTCAAAGTACCATAATACTAATCTTTAATCCAAGTTGGCGGCTGCTATATGGGGCGTAATTGTTCATGTGATTAACATTGATAACAATGTTGGATAACCTGACATTTGTGATTTTATACCAACCCGCTTATGTTGCTTGAACATATAAACTAATCCTTTTCTGCACGTCTGAAAGGATTTATATAAGGTGTTTTTCTCGGAATACAATGATGGTAGGTCAATGGTATATTACAAAAAAAAAAAAAAAACAAAAAAAAAAAAAAAAAAAAAAAAAAAACACCATGAAATGCAATATTGATAATTTATATTTCAGTCATCTTGTTGCCAGTTTTAACATATTTTGTGCAACATTGAGGTTCCTTTCTAAGGAGTCAATGAAATACTTTTAAGTTTTTAATGAGTCATTTTAACAGAGTAGATGTGTTTGAATTACAGACTATCAAATAAGGACCGAATTATAGGCAAATCTATCACTCCCTTGAGACGCAAAATCTGAAACAAAGAAATTTTGACTAACAAACTGGCATTTGGTTAAAGTCATACGGGAAAAAACTGCCAAAAGTAGTTTTTATCCTGAAACTTTCATACATGTATGAATCCCCAAAATCTGCAAAACGGAAAACTGGGAAGAGGTGTTTGAGAAAACGGAGCACTTGTAACGTCTTACTCTGCTTGCTGGAAATAGATTATGGTTCGGTTCCTTCAGTGCAATACATTATTTGGTACTAACAAATGACAAAAGAGAAATTTTGATACTTTTACTTACCTTGATCTCCTTTTCTTCGCTTCAAAACCGCCACCCCGTGTCAAACATAGCCAATACCCCGCATTTGGCGTCCTACACGGTGTAACATGAAAACTTCACGATTATCTAAAAGTTTGTAATGAAAGTTTGATGTTAATTATTATCCAAAAGGAAGAACAAAGGTACAGTTTAGAACAATTATAATATCTTATTTATTAATGTATGAATATTTTTTAGATATTACTGCATTCATTTGGTGTTTAGTGTTATATCTTTTGTAAATTATGCTCCTGTTTTGCAGTCTCTACAGCTACTTTTCTTTTCAAATAAACAAGAGAAAACTAATGACTTTTCCGTCTGGTGAGGAGACAGGCGAGAAAATGGTCACGCTATATTGTCATATACAACTTGATTTCACTGTGAACACTTACTACAGTAATTACACATGTAAAGTTTCTTTGGTCGAAAGAATTTTTAGTCTGATCAATGTAAGGAGAGGAAACTTTAAATAACATCCGGTACATACAGACAGACAGGAAAGAAAGAGCAGTAATTTAAACCTGATTAGAAAGAAAAAGAAATCTGGTGTATTATTAAAATAATCATTCAAGTGTGATGTAACTTTCTCTGCAAAGTATAACTCCTAAAGAACATGAACATTTTTACGATGTTTCTCAAAATTTATTTACCGGTTCTTAAAGAAATGGTATTTAATTTAGTTTAGAATTGTCATTTTAAGAGGGTTTGTATACCCACATTTACTACAACCTATTCATAGATTAATACATTAGAGAAAAATGATTGTAGATATTTTTCAGAGCGGTTCAACTTGAGTTTAACCTTCACTTTAGATGGAAAAGTAAAATAGACAGGCAAAGACAAGAAAGTTATTTCTCAAAAGTTATTGATGGAATTTTGACTTTGATTTGATTTGATTTTTTGTTTTTTGTTTTTTTTTTTGAATGTTTAGAAACATCCTTTTAGGATAATAGGATAATTATATATGTAGATTATGTTTAGCTTTAGAAGTTTATGTTAATATTATCTCTTTTTAGCTCACCTGGCCTAAAAGGCCAAGTGAGCTTTTTTCATCACTTGGCGTCCGGCGTCCGTCGTCGTCGTCCGTCGTCGTTAACTTTTAGAAAAATCTTCTCCGCAACTAAACTTGGCCACAATCATCACTGGGGTATCTAATTTAAAAAATATGTCCGTTGACCCGGCCAACCAACCAAGATGGCTGCCATGGCTAAAAATAGAACATAGGGGTAAAATGCAGTTTTTGGCTTATAACTCAAAAACCAAAGCATTTAGAGCAAATCTGACATGGGATAAAATTGTTTATCAGGTCAAGATCTATCTGCCCTGAAATTTTCAGATGAATCGGACAATGGGTTGTTGGGTTGCTGCCCCTGAATTAGTAATTTTAAGGATTTTTTTCCGTTTTCGGTTATTATCTTGAAAATTATTATAGATAGAGATAAACTGTAAACAGCAATAATGTTCAGCAAAGTAAGATCTACAAATAAGTCAACATGATCAAAATGGTCAGTTGACCCCTTAAGGAGTTATTGCCCTTTAAAGTAATTTTTACCAATTTTTGTAAATTTTGTAATCTTTACAAAATCTTCTCCTCTGAAACTACTGGACCAAATTCAACCAAACTTAGCCACAATCATTATTAGGGTATTAGTTTAAAAATGTGTGCGGTGACCCAGCCAACCAACCAAGATGGCTGCCATGGCTAAAAATAGAACATAGGGTAAAATGTAGATTTTGGCTTGTAACTCTGAAACCAAAGCATTTAAAGCAAATCTTACAGGGATTAACTTGTTTATCAAGTAAATATCTATCTGCCTTCAAATTTTCAGATGAATTGGACAACTGGTTGTTGGGTTGCTGCCCCTGAATTGGTAATTTTTAAGGAAATTTTGCCGTTTTTGGTTATCTTGAAAATTATTACAGATAGAGATAAACTGTTAACAGCATTAATGTTCGGCAAAGTAAGATCTTCAAATAAGTCAACATGATCAAAATGGTCAGTTGACCCTTAAGGAGTTATTGCCCTTTAAAGTAATTGTTTACCAATTTTTGTTAATTTTGTAATCTTTTACAAAAATCTTCTCTCTGAAACTACTGGACCAAATTCAACCAAACTTAGCCACAATCATTATTAGGGTATTAGTTTAAAAATATGTGTGGTGACCCAGCCAACCAACCAAGATGGCTGCCATGGCTAAAAATAGAACATAGGGTAAAATGTAGATTTTGGCTTGTAACTCTGAAACCAAAGCATTTAAAGCAAAACTTACAGGGATTAACTTGTTTATCAAGTAAATATCTATCTGCCCTCAAATTTCAGATGAATTGGACAACTGGTTGTTGGGTTGCTGCCCTGAATTGGTAATTTTAAGGAAATTTTGCCGTTTTGGTTATCTTGAAAATTATTACAGAAAGAGATAAACTGTAAACAGCATTAATGTTCGGCAAAGTAAGATCTTCAAATAAGTCAACATGATCAAAATGGTCAGTTGACCCTTAAGGAGTTATTGCCCTTTAAAGTAATTTTTACCAATTTTTGTAAATTTTGTAACCTTTACAAAAATCTTCTCTGAAACTACTGGACCAAATTCAACCAAACTTAGCCACAATCATTATTATGGTATTTAGTTTAAAAATATGTGCGGTGACCCAGCCAACCAACCAAAATGGCTGCCATGGCTAAAAATAGAACATAGGGTAAAATGTAGTTTTGGCTTCTAACTCTGAAACCAAAGCATTTTAAGCAAATCTTACAGGGATTAACTTGTTTATCAAGTAAATATCTATCTGCCCTCAAATTTTCAGATGAATTGGACAACTGGTTGTTGGGTTGCTGCCCCTGAATTGGTAATTTTTAAGGAAATTTTGCCGTTTTTGGTTATTATCTTGAAAATTATTACAGATAGAGATAAACTGTAAATAGCAATAATGTTCAGCAAAGTAAGATCTTCAAATAAGTCAACAAGACCAAAATGGTCAGTTGACCCCTTAAGGAGCTATTGCCCTTTATAGTCAATTTTTTTTAACAATTTTCATTAATTTGGTAAATTTTGGTAAGTTTTTACAAAATGTTTTCCTTTTGTAATCTTCTTTTCTGAAACTGCAGTAGGAAATCAATATAGAAAACAATCTACTAATGAACTGGCAATAAAAATAATTGATAATTCTATAACATGAAAAAAAAAACCACATTAATACCTGATGATGGTGTTTCTTTCTTTACATTGAAAATGATGTCACAACTATAATCCCGAACAATAGGTCGAATGTCAGATATGTTTGAGTACTTTGGCTTCATTATCTACAAATTCCGAAGTGCAAATGATGCTTGAATTCCTACACTAATTTATACAGACTTCATCCCCTTTCACAGGTAATGCCTGCCTCATATTATATTTAAAACTTTAATAGAATATCAGAAATTTTGAGAGAAAATTAATCAACCATGCAAGATCTAAAACTTAATTAATATTGTTCAAATTATCAATTAACTATTAAAAAAAAATTCTCATTAAAAAATATAGTTCTTCATTTTATATTTTATCAAAATTTAGGAAACAAATTGAATTTAATTGTGTCCCTTGTTCTCATTTCCTGGGATAAACCAATACAAATTAAAGTATTGGTATTGAATTAATATTTAAGAAATATTTCAAACCTTACCATTTTCTTCACAAGAATGAAGACCATATTTTCAGTGTCATGAGTATCAGTCATCATATTTGTTGTACTTTGTTGTTTAAAGTTGAATACAAAAAGATCAACAAAGCAATTCAAAACCACTTGAATTTTGCAACAACAAATGAGAGTTTTAACGACCTCAGCTGGCTATACAACCCTTGCACAATCAACTGAATTTTGCAGAAATCATTAATAGGAAAGATTGCCCTTAAATGATAATTTTTATTACCTTCTTGTTTTTTTTTTTTGGGGTTGCGCAACAACAAAACTTCACAACAAACTTTCTCATCACTTCGCATTTCTCGTTAGATAAATTTTACAAAATTCTCCCTGAAACTACTGTCAAATTAAACCAAACTTGGTTTAAATCACCACTAGGATATCCAGGGACCACTGTGTATGATGACCCTGCCTGCCAACTTGGCACACATGGCTGAAATAAAACATAGGTTTCAAACGCACTTTTTAGTCTTATATCTCTGAAACTAAACGACAGTATAACAGTTGCATTTATCATGCATCAATTGTAAATAAAAATATCAGGTGAGCGACACAGGGTCCTTGGAGCCTCTAGTTTGAGAAATAATTAAGCCAAATTATCAACGTATTTTTGAACATAGGAAATCATTTCTTCTTGAATAAAAAACTGTAAATGGTTTAATATGCAATTATGTTCTGCATTAAGGGTTCGTCCCTTTTTGTTTAGTGTATTTCATTGCAGTGTTCTTGATTTGTATGAAACGTCCTCGAGTGAGAATGTAAATCTGATATTGTGTTAAAAGGAGAAGGAAGAAATAGTGTTTAGCCTTTGTGGAGAAATCAAAATCATTTTAGCAGTTAATCTCGTCCGTCTTCTTAATAGGGATGTGCTCCTTACACAAACTGCACTAAAAGAGTTATGAGGGAGGACGATTGCAATCGATATTGCATAAGTTTTACGGTCAGCATCACAAATTGGTTGACTGATACGATACGTGTATGTTTAAACTCACTAGCGACACATTTTCGCAGTTTTCAGAATGAGCATCGGATCTGTAATTTTTACCGATTGTGTCTTATTCGCTATGGTGATCTTTTGACTGAGTGTGGATTCGAATAGCATGTGAGGTTTGGCCCTTTTTTGGAGTTCATGCAAATCAGTTTTTTTGTTTTCTTGATTCATATGTGCTTAATCGATTGACCAGATTTCAACATTGTAGATTACTGTTGTCTGAATTATTCCTAGTCTATTTCTTGACAGTTGTGAAAATAGTTATAAAATTGAGAATGGAAATGAGGAATATGTCAAAGAGACAACAACCCGACCAAAGAGCAGGTGTATGTTTACTGATGATTTTAGTGACAAAACCATATCCAAATTAACGTCAGTGTCATAGCAGTTCTAATATATAAAACACTTTTTCCTAGAAATATTTTTTATTGTTATATAGCAGGACACTACAGTAAGCAAGAGCCTACAATTTAGATAGTTATTAGAAGATTGTCAGAATGAGGAAGTATTTGACCTTGCGGAAATTAACTTTTACCTATAATTTTCATTGTTATATGTGATGTTTCATTTAAACAATAATAGGTTTACTGAACCTTGAGAAGTAATCGGAAATTGTATTCCATGATTTATGTTAAGAAGTATTTCCTCCACTTCATTTAGGTTCGTGCAATTTCTTAATTTTTTTTTTTTTAGATCACAGAGATGTTTTATAACATCGAATTTGCCAACTCAGTCAGATCATAGTTGATATTGTGTAAAGTGAAAAGTTGTTTATTCCATTTAAAACATTTAAAGCTTTTATCTCACCTGGCATAAAAGGCAATGTGAGTTTTTGCCATTACTTGGTGTCAGTTGTCGAAAACATAAAAAATATGAAACCACTGGGCCAAATGTTACCAAACTTTACCTGAATGTTCCGTAGGGTATCTTGTTTAAAAATTGTTTCCGGAGATTGATCAATCAACAAACATTGCCCTCTATTGCATAAAATAGAACATAAGGGTACAATGCAGTGTTAGACTTATATCTCTTAAATGAAAGTAGTTCTAGCAAAACTGCCGTGGCAAAAATTATCAGCAAATAAAATATGATCAGCAGGCCAAAGTGTATTTCCCATAAAATTTAAGATAAATTGGACAACCCATTTTGGAGTAACTGCCCCTGAAATGTAAATTTTTAAAAACATTTCTGAGATTGTCTTTTATCTCAAAAACGTTAACAGTTAGACCAAATTTGAAATGGATAATCATCAGCATTTCAAGGTCTATGTTCTATGTAATTTTCAGGAAAAAAAAGGACCATTCATTGAGTTATTGCCTTCGAAATGTTTTTAGCTCACCTTGCCCAAAGGGCCAAGTGAGCTTTTCTCATCACTTGGCGTCCGTCGTCCGTCGTCCGTAAACTTTTACAAAAATCTTCTCCTCTGAAACTACTGGGCCAAATTTGACCAAACTTGGCCACAATCATTATTAGGGTATCTAGTTTAAAAAATGTGTCCGGCCATCCCGCCAACCAACCTAGATGGCCACCATGGCTAAAAATAGAACATAGGGTAAAAATGTAGATTTTGGCTTATAACTCTAAAACCAAAGCATTTAGAGCAAATCTGACATGGGTAAAATTGCTAATCAGGTCAAGATCTATCTGCCCTGAAATTTTCAGATGAATCGGATAACCCGTTGTTAGGTTGCTGCCCCTGAATAAATAATTTTAAGGAAATTTTGTTGTTTTAGGTTATTATCTTGAATATTATTATAGATAGAGATAAACTGTTAACAGCAATAAAGTACAGCTAAGTAAGATCTACAAATAAGTCAACATGACCAAAATGGTCAGTTGACCCCTTAAGGAGTTATTGCCCTTTATAGTCAATTTTTAACATTTTTTGGTAAATTTTTGTTATCTTTAAAACAAATTTAACAAACTTGTCCACAATCATCATTAGGGTACCTAGTTTTTAAATTGTATCCGATGACCCCGCCCGCGAACAAGGATGGCCGACATGGGTAAAAGTAGTATATAGGGTAGAATGCCGTTTTTGGCTCATATCTCTGAAACCAAAGCATTTAGAGCAAATCTAACAGGGTAAAATTGTTCATTAGGTCAATTCCTTTCTGCCCTGAAATTTTGAGACCATTCAGGCAACCTGTTGTTGGGTTGCTGCCCCTGAATTGGTAATTTTAAGGAAATTTTGCTGTTTTTTGGTTATTATCTTGAATATTATTATAGATAGAGATAAACTGTAACCAGCAATTATGTTCAGCAAAGTAAGATCTACAAATAAGTCAACATGACCAAAATGGTCAAGTGACCCTTTAATGAGTTATTGCCCTTTATAGTTAATTTTTAACAATTTTTAACAATTTTGTAAGTTTTTGTAACTTTTACAAAATGTTTACCGCTGTAACTACTGGGCCAAGTTCATTATAGGTAGAGATAATTGTAAGCAGCAAGAATGTTCAGTAAAGTAAGATCTACAAACATATCACCATCACCAAAACACAATTTTGTTATGAATCCATCTGTGTCCTTTGTTTAATATGCACATAGACCAAGGTGAGCGACACAGGCTCTTTAGAGCCTCTAGTTTTTGTTTTTTTTTTTAATAATTTAAATTTTTTAATAACTAAGTTTTGGTAATTTTAAAATTTTCAGTCAGGATAAGTGAAGCAGGCGTGTGCATTCTCGTTTTGTTTAAATTTTGGATAATGCCCCTTTAAGGCTAAAAATGTTGGGTTATTTTTGTTTTTTTTTTTGTTTTTTAAATATTTCAAAATATAAAATATTTATTCAAAATTGCTGCTTAGAATAAGTTATGATAATAAATTTGAAACTCTCAGAAAGCCAAAATGCTGTTGATTATTTATAATTTGTTCTTGTAAGTGGAAATTGTTTTTGTATAGACAAATGTCACATCATTTCCCTTAATTGCATTCTGGTAAGGAGATTAGGGAGCAGACGTTGAATCAGCCCCTTTAACGATCGAAATTGGGAGGAAACGTTGATGGTTTGTAAAATTGCTAAAGTTAAACATGACAATGTACATACATTCTTCATGATCACAAATTTAACTTTTAGAGAAATAGTTTCAAATGGTTACATTTATTCGTATATGTAAGAAATGTCTAAGATAAAATACTTGTTATAAATGAGACACAATCTGTTGAAAGATCCATTTAGTTAAGCGACCGAACTCCATTGTAAATTGAAGGAATAATGCCGTTGCAACTGTAGCTCTATTTCTCTAAACAAAATGAGCGTTAGTAAGTTAAACTATTTTCCAAAATGTGCGTAATTTGAGTTTTTAGCTTTTGCAATCACATGGCATCCGTCGTTTCTTTTTTAACGATGTTCTCATCAGAACCACTGAACCAATTAAAACCAGACTTCACATTGATGATTTTTAAGGTTTCTATTTTATAGATTGTCAATTATTTATCGGTCAATCAACCAACATGGTCGTCACAGCTAAAGCTTTGAGTTAAACGTATATAATTACTTGGAAACTGTGATAAATGGAGTGCTCCTGGCGTTGTAAGAGTGTTTAAAATGTCAATATCTACCTATATCTATCTGTAACAAAATAATTAGATGACTCCTAATAGGATTTATTGCTCTTTATTGTTCAACCTATGATTTAAAATAATCTTACTCTGTGAAGAACGACACTGATTTACTCTGTGAAGAACGACGCTGATTTACTCTGTGAAGAACGACGCTGATTTACTCTGTGAAGAACGACGCTGATTCCCATAAAAATTACTCGAAGTTAATATCAGCAAAATACTGTATTTTCATCTCAACAACATATTTACCTATTATGTCTCACTCTGTTTTGCTCACACATTGTTGTCAATATAATGAAAGTTTATGCGACTGTCATACAAGTGAGAGGTTTAGCTAGCTATAAAACCAGGTTTAATCCACCATTTTCTACATAAGGATATGCCTGTACCAAGTCAGGAATATGACAGTTGTTTTCCATTCGTTTGATATGTTTGAGCTTTTGATTTTGCCATTTGATAAGGTACTTTCCGTTGTGAAGTTTCTTTGGAGTTCGTTTTTTTTTTTTTTGTTATTTTACTTTTTATTGAATTCGGTGGAATAATATTTCAGCAAATTGTGGTTATTTTTTTTATTTAACTTTTATTCCCATTGGTCTTAATTATGCACCACTACTGGCCGACTTAGTTTAATACTCATTTCAAGCAGAATTCTTACAAAACCTTCTTTCAAGTCAAAAGGAAAACAGCATCTTTCAAACTTCTTTAATTTCACTTTCAAAAATATTGATGAAGTTCTGTCACTCAATAACCCACATTTCAATGAGTTCTTACAACTCAAAATTGATATCCTTGTGCACTTGAGAATAAGGTCTTCTTCACATCTTATCTTTTCCTCGATATTGACACAGATGGACAACTTAAAAATAGAATCTATGGAAAAGTGATGATTTCAACTTTTCAAATGTAAACTTCCGATTTCTCAGCAGTTACATGCCTCCGTCTCCTCCATCGTATGGCGTTTACATATTTCAGTTAAACCATTACGCTTGTCCATGTTCTCGCCAAATAGCTGCTCCAGCATAGTTACGAAGAAAAGCCACTGAAATCGATACTAAGTAACAATTTTGTCCGCTTACCCCTACTTATTTTTCCATAGTTTTATAACATATAGTTTAATCAGCCAGTTTTGAAAATATTATAAAATCCTTGTTATTTTTCATAGTATTTGAAGGAAAAAAGGTGCCAATGTTAAATATATGAAAATCTAGAGAGAAGCATTTCCCGCCGAATTTTCTATGGCTTTTACCTCAAAAACAAAGACACGGTCCTTGCATTGTTTTCTGCTTTTTAAAGTTTGGTTATTTGTATACTTTCTATTTATAACAGTCTTCTAAAAAGCTTGTTACAAAACAGAGTAGCGAACATCCTTCAGATAGATAGAAACTTAAAACGCAAACAAATGACTGAGAGGCTAAATTGAACCCATATCAGGAGTTATTGTACATTAATAACGATTTTATCATTTTTTTTAAATTATCTTGCAATCATTATAAGAAGACAAAAATAAAAACAGCAACAATGATCAACAATACAAGATCTACACAGTTCAGTTAACCTTTTACAACTATAATAGATACACAGAACCTGTAAAAACAGCAAAAAAATGTTTACTGATTCAAGATCTGCAAACATGGCAATATGACTGAAACCCTATATCGACAACTTATTGAAGTTATTTCCTTTAAATGACGGTTGTTGAAAATTTTCCTGTGTTTGCCTTCTATCTTGAAAGTGGTTATGGATTACCAGAAACTGTAAACAGTAAATATGAACGGCATTACAATATTTAAAACAAGAATATGTCCATTGTATACGGATGCCCTACTCGCACTATCATTTTCTATGTTCAGTGGACCGTGAAATTGGGGTCAAAACTCTAATTTGGCATCAAAATGAGAAAGATTATATCATAGGGAACGTGTACTAAGTTTCAAGTTGATTCGACTTCAGCTTCATCAAAAACTACCTTGACCAAAAACATTAACCTGAAGCGGGACAGACGGACGAACGAAGAACGGACGCACAGACCGAAAAAACATAATGCCCCTCTACTATCCTAGGTGGGGCATAAAAATGTCAAAATGAAAGAATAATTAATATATTGATCTTAAAATTCGTTTTTTTTTTTTTTTTTTTTTACCAATTTTAACTTGTTTGCCTTTTATTTTGAAAACTGTTATAGATAGTGTGAAACTTTAAAACAGCAAACATGATCAGTAATACAAGATTATAAAAGATGATGGCAATTTTGGTTTTGTTCGATATTTATGTTGGTAAAACTATGACATTTTTTTTTACATATTGAATTATTAAAGCATTTTTGAGCCTTTATTCAAATATTATTTTTTCTTAAAATCGTAAATGTTCTTGATACTTTTGTTAAAGACTAACCGTTAAATATTTATAAAAGTGTCGACGGGGATTTCCTTAGGTGAACTCAAAATTTGTATTCAAGTTTTTCATGTCGTTAACTCAGTCAACCATTATCGTCGGACATTGACATCATTAGTGGAGTTCTGTAGGCGGTTATGTATTTAGGATTCAATAGCTTCCCTGGTAAGTATGCAAAATAAATGATCATATTTCATACGTGGACCTATTGAATGCAGTATATGTCCGCCTTATTACACATATCAAACCTCAATTTTACACTCCAGTGGTCAGATCAATTTTTCAGATATTTAACTGCAAATTGGAGGGAATTTGAGTAAATCTGGTACAAATACTAAATACTAATAAGAATCATGTATGGATCAGTGGGTCCTTGGAACTTAGAATTCATTGTAAACATATTACAAAGTGTTGTCAAAATATAGATGTCCTTAATTTATGTCATCTGTTAAATACCAACACTGATAACGAACCCACAAACTGTTTGAAAACCACTCGTAATGATAGCACTGGGTAAAATATTTGTGAAACAGTTACGTATTAATAAAGTTTTTTATTTGTGATTAACGCCACTTTTTAGTGACCATTAGGTTTTGCGGATACAATAGGCGCACGTAGAAAAGTATGAACGAACGACAACAACCGTTACTAAATGCCACAAACCTTCATTGATACTTTATTTGCTTTTGGAATTTTTTAACACGTGGTAGAATGGTGCAGTCTCCCACTGTAAATCAATGCTCGGTATATTAAATGTCAAGTATTTGACAATAGAAGTTTTTTCATCAGTCCTCGGAGGTATCAGAAATTAAATATAATGTAATTGTTTATACGATGTAAATTGAAAGTATATAGTTAATTCATGTCACTAATGACATTTGGACTTCATGATATGATTTTGTCTAAATTATGCATTGATAAAGTATTTGAGATGATACCAATTACTTACATACACAAAATATGTATGGAAACATCCCTCTGACTTCCTCCATCAATAAAAAAAAAATGTCCGCCATGATAAAGTCATTCTCATCGATAATTTTGTTATTGAAAAATCTTTTATGGTATTTTTTTGTTTAAAATGATATTTTAAAATAGAAATATCAATAAATGTTTCGGATATCCTTCATCAGTATGATGTAAAATTAATCTTCTCTTTCTTTTCAAATTTTACAAAAACAATGTTAAACGAAATTAAAATTAAAAAAACTTGACCATGCTTGTATAATTCTAAAATTTCAAAGTTCACGCAAATGTAGAACTTTCAACGGACGCTGCGTATTTATGTTTCAAAAATGAAACTAACACATCCAGCTGAAGTTGTCATCAATGCACGATTTTAAATAAACATTTTCATTGATCCCGTTTGGTGCCAACGTATTTTATTATGATAATCTGCCTTAGTGGGGCCAGGGGACCTCAATTGTCGACTGACAGGAAGATCTGGCTGGTAAATATAAATATGTGCACATTCATATTTTGACCTTATTATTAGTTACATAGTGTGTTACTGACCCCGTATATATCGTATTAGGTCACTTACACACTATGCAACGAATTTTTCTTACCGACTATCTGTATGTGTTGCATTTAGACTAGAGTTGTCTCATTTGCAATCATACTACATCTTCTTATTTTTATACTAAAGTGTTCAAGTGTTCAATTTTAAGAACCTAATTCCATTGGTCTGCACACAAAAAATAATGTCAACAATAACAATTTATTATCAACAACCTTGATATAACAATATTAAACAGAACTTTCAGTACAATTAAACAATCAAATAGTGGCAAAGTCGTGACGCCACTACTAACCGTGTATTGAAATAAGCCACGCCTCCGTACTAACCTAATATGGAATATACACGGTCTCCACGCGGATGCTTTTAACCAATCATATTCCTAGAAATGTATAGGAGGTAAGATAATATATAGTATTGGTAAGTACAATGCATACATATTAATGAAGATATTTTGTTGAATAAATAAGTATTTTTGAGCGAGTTTTATTAAATGATTATCGTACTAAACAAGATTTGTATTCCATTAATTATGAAGACGATATTCTGTTAGGCGTTATTGTTATTCCTGTTGTTTCGATTTTTCTCACGATCTTGGATGTACGTTTACAAATCCTCATGAAAATATGCTTAATGTGAAAAAGCTACGTTTACTGATGAGTCTTTTACAGACGAATCGCGCGTCTGGCGTACAAAATTCTAATCCTGGTAACTACGATGAGTTTATTTATATGATAACTAGAAAAAGAAAGACGAAGGATACCAAAGGGACATTTAAACGCATAAGAAATAAACTGACAACGCCATGGCTAAAAAGAAAAAGACAAATAGACAAACAACAGTACACAAAACACAACATAGAAAACCAAAGACTGAGCAACACGAACCCCACCAAAACTGGGGGTGATCTCAGGTGCTCCGGAAGGGTAAGCTGATCCTGCTCCACATGTGGCACCCGTCGTGTTGCTCATGTAAGTACAAACCCGGTGATACGTCTAATTCGATAGGTCACATTCGGGGAAAAGGGGAAGGGATTGTAGTTACGACAATTGGAACATATCTGTTGTCATCTGTGAAACGGATATTGTTGTTCTAGAGTTTTGAAGTTTTTGAATCGTCAAAACGAGGTAAATTTCGTATGTCTCGTTATAATTCAAGTTCACCAAATCACATGACATTTTTTCACGATGTCACAACTAAAACAGCTTTTCTTTCTTTCTTCGGATAAGTCTTTCGAAAGTTATGATACTTTAATCGTCAAGAACTAAGTATTCTATTGTATCTATTGATTTAGCTTTTTTTACTATACTTTCGAAATTCAAATCCAGAACATTTGCTTCATTACAAATTATTGTACTACAACTAATAAGAAGAATGAATTCTGCGGAAGACAATTGTATTAAATTGATACTATAGTCATCACCAACTATAAAATATTTAGTATACATGAAGCCTCTGCGACATATGTAACTTTTAGTAATAGGATAACACTCCCAAATAATGGCAAAAGTTATGATACAATAACAACAAACTGATACTGGAGGTTTGAACTGACGACAGGGGATTACCAAAACACGTTTGATCGTGAGGATGTCTGATGCAGGACCTATCTGTGTTATACATGTTATACGTTATATAAAAGAATGTACCAAAAGCGCAAGCTTGACCTGTCAATAAATTCGATAGAGTTGGCATTTTGAGCAGTCCAGTTTGTTGTCGGGTTTTGTTCGAGAGGGTGTCATTGATTAAGGGTATTACGGTTGAGATACGCAAAGCTTTCTCGTGGAACATAATTGAAGACGCGTGTTAAAGAAACCTTTTGTAGATTTCGGCATCGATTATGTGCATTTCGTTGCTGGAAAAGGCTTATTTTCTGTGCTTAAAATCTCTTCATACATTTCTTGTGGCAGTCAAACGCCCTTTCTTACTATTTTGTTTGTCCTGTCCGTTTTTATTGTAGCCATTTTGTGCTGCTGGGGTGTAAAACACAGACAACTTTCCTATCAGGGAACAACCAGAAATCGGCATATATATAATCCTGACGGCTATCTCCCCACAATGAGATAAATCCATAATGTATTAACCTATGTGTTGAATATTACTAATGCTAAGCCTTCGTTTGGGTAGACTTTATTACTTTTAATTTCTAGACCGTAGGTTGACGCATCATTACATTTATGATCAGACTCGTATAAATTTCCTCGACCCGTTATGACCCTAGTAGCGTAGTAGAGTGAACTCGATGAAATGGCTAGTCTGAATCTCTAATAATTAAAAAAATACTACCACGGAACCACCATTCACAATTAAGGTCCGTGAGTCTTTATGGTGTCCGAACATGACAATTGACTAGTCATCTCACCATTCAATTTCTTTTTCATTAGAACCATGACATTAATGAATCTACTTCTATTGAGATTTCCATTAAAATCTTTTTATAAACGTCTTCATTCTTCTTTTATAATGACTTATTCGTCAGTCCGTGATCAATTTAGATCATCAGCCGGAGGGAGTTCTAGTTTTCTATAACCGTAAATGACCTGAAAAGTATCTAAGTCATCTTTTTCATAACTTTCACAGGAAGGATATATTTTTCTTAATTGTATTGAATTGTCAATTCATATGAAAGAAATAGAAAAATGACATTTATATTGTTATCTAAGGTCAACCGCCTAACTTACTCTCGTCTGACGTACCAAATTATAAGCCTAGTATCTTTGATTAGTTTTTACAACAACTGGGTCGATGCCACTGCTAGTAGACGTTTCGTCCCCGAGAGTATCACGATCCCAGTAGTCAGCATATGCGTGTTGACATGAAATATCAATGATATGTCATTTTTTTGTATCATTACTGTTATAAAATGTTGAATTATTCGAAACGCTAAGGTTTTTCTACCCCTAGACTTGATTGCCTTAGTTGTAATTGGCACAATTTTCGGAATTTGGGGTTCTAAATGCTCTTTGATTTGGCCTTCCAACTGGCGCCACTGGTGTGTAATGTAGACGAAATGCGCGTCCGACTTACACAATTATTAGCCTTATATATTTGATGAGTGTTTGCCCTTCTCTTTTAACCGTAAAAAAACGTCTGTTAACCTCTCTAGGCATGTGTTTGTATTGTGAAGTTTTGTGGGTGTCTCCTTCATAACAAAAAGGAGATGCAATATGATGCCAACTATCGCCCAAAAGACAATAGTTCCAGGTTATTACCAACTACAGGTCACCGTACTTCCTTCAACAACGATCATACCCCATCACATATAGTCTGGATATCAATTATCTTTTTAAGTCTTGAGAAGAATTTACCAGGAACCAAGTGAGGACTATGACAGTTGTTTTCCAGTCGATTCGTTTTTGTCGCATAAAGCTCGACATAGGGATAGTGATCCAACGGCGGCGGCAGCGTTAGCTAACTTCTTAAAAGCTTTATATTTTCCAAGGTGGAAGACCTGGATGCTTCATACTTTGTATATAGATGCCTTATGTTATGAAGTTTCCGTCTGTCATATGTCCATTGTCCTTGATCTCATTTTCATGGTAAAGTGACTACTTGAAATAAAAATTTAGATTTTTGTAATGTAAATTTCTCTCTTATTATGAGTAATAGGATAACCATATTTAATATGTGCGAACCTTGCAAGGTCCTCATGCCCGTTAGACAGTTTTCATCTGACCTCGACCTCATTTCATGGATCAGTGAACAAGGTTAAGTTTTCGTGGTCAAGTCCATATATCAGATACTATAAGCAATCGGTCTTCTATATTTGATGTATGGAATGATTGTAAGGTGTACATGTCCAACTGGTAGGTGTCATCTGACCTTGACCTCATTTTCATTGTTCAGTGGTTAAAGTTAAGGTTTTGTGTTTTGGTTTTTTCTAATACTATATGCAAAAGGTCAGCTATATTTGGTGCATGGAAATAGTTTACACTTCTATTGAAGTAAGAACAGAGTATGTATCTACTATGAGAGATGTTACTATTTACCCAATTTTAATTACTCAGTATGCTGTAATAATTAATAATAATTGTAAGATGTTCTGTCGTTATTTGCATTGTAATACATCCAATAACATCAAGTTTTCCATTGCACAATTTAAAGAATATGAATTGGAATGGCTAAATATCTAGGTCAAGGGATATAATGCATTATAAAGAGACGTTGTTCTATCGTATTTTATTCAATGCAATGAAATGAAAGAGAATCAAAGTCAAACGAAAAACCCTTATAACGGTAAACATCTTAATACATAAGGTAATTTTATTGTAGCATAAGATAATGACGCTTATTCCCGGATACATGTAAGTCTTAAATGAACCAGCATTTCCATTAAAATCTTTTTATAAACGTCTTCATTCTTCTTTTTATAATGACTTATTCGTCAGTCCGTGATCAATTTAGATCATCAGCCGGAGGGAGTTCTAGTTTTCTATAACCGTAAATGACCTGAAAAGTATCTAAGTCATCTTTTTCATAACTTTCACAGGAAGGATATATTTTTCTTAATTGTATTGAATTGTCAATTCATATGAAAGAAATAGAAAAATGACATTTATATTGTTATCTAAGGTCAACCGCCTAACTTACTCTCGTCTGACGTACCAAATTATAAGCCTAGTATCTTTGATTAGTTTTTACAACAACTGGGTCGATGCCACTGCTAGTAGACGTTTCGTCCCCGAGAGTATCACGATCCCAGTAGTCAGCATATGCGTGTTGACATGAAATATCAATGATATGTCATTTTTTTGTATCATTACTGTTATAAAATGTTGAATTATTCGAAACGCTAAGGTGTTTCTACCCCTAGACTTGATTGCCTTAGTTGTAATTGGCACAATTTTCGGAATTTGGGGTTCTAAATGCTCTTTGATTTGTCCTTTCAACTGGCGCCACTGGTGTGTAATGTAGACGAAATGCGCGTCCGACTTACACAATTATTAGCCTATATATTTGATGAGTGTTTGCCTTCTCTTTTAACCGTAAAAACGTCTGTTAACCTCTCTAGGCATGTGTTTGTATTGTGAAGTTTTGTGGGTGTCTCCTTCATAACAAAAAGGAGATGCAATATGATGCCAACTATCGCCCAAAAGACAATAGTTCCAGGTTATTACCAACTACAGGTCACCGCACTTCCTTCAACAACGATCATACCCCATCACATATAGTCTGGATATCAATTATCGTTTTAAGTCTTGAGAAGAATTTACCAGGAACCAAGTGAGGACTATGACAGTTGTTTTCCAGTCGATTCGTTTTTGTCGCAGAAAGCTCGACATAGGGATAGTGATCCAAAGGCAGCGGCAGCGTTAGCTAACTTCTTAAAAGCTTTATATTTTCCAAGGTGGAAGACCTGGATGCTTCATACTTTGTATATAGATGCCTTATGTTATGAAGTTTCCGTCTGTCATATGTCCATTGTCCTTGATCTCATTTTCATGGTAAAGTGACTACTTGAAATAAGAATTTAGATGTTTTGTAATGTAAATTTCTCTCTTATTATGAGTAATAGGATAACCATATTTAATATGTGCGAACCTTGCAAGGTCCTCATGCCCGTTAGACAGTTTTCATCTGACCTCGACCTCATTTCATGGATCAGTTAACAAGGTTAAGTTTTCGTGGTCAAGTCCATATATCAGATATAAGCAATCGGTCTTCTATATTTGGTGTATGGAATGATTGTAAGGTGTACATGTCCAACTGGCAGGTGTCATCTGACCTTGACCTCATTTTCATTGTTCAGTGGTTAAAGTTAAGGTTTTGTGTTTTGGTCTTTTTTTCTAATACTATATGCAAAAGGTCAGCTATATTTGGTGCATGGAAATAGTTTACAATGTATATGTCAGTCTGGCAGGTTTTATTTGACCTTGACCTCATTTTCACGGTTCATTGCTCAGTGTTTAGTTTTTGAGTTTTGGTCTGTTTTTCTTAAACTATAACCACTAGGTCAACTGTATTTGTTGTATGGTGTATATGTCTGTCTGGTAGGTATCATCTGACCTTGACCTCATTTTCATGGTTCATTGGTCAATGTTAAATTTCATAGTTAAGTTTGTTTCTTAGATACTATAAACAATAGGCCAACTATATTTAATACATAGATTGATTGTTAGGTGTACATGTCTGTCTGGCATGGTTTATCTGACCTTGACGTTATTTTCATGGTTCATTGGTCAATGTTTAGTTTTCCTGTTTAAGTCTGATTCTTAGAAACTTTAAGCAATAGGTCAACTAAATTTGGTGTATTGAATGATTGTAAGGTGTACATGTATTTCCGGTTTGACCTTGACCTCATTTTCTTGGATCATGTTAAGTTTATGTGATACTTTTAATAAAGCTTGAAATTTAGGACTATCAACATAAAATCAATGGTCAGTAAAGAAGGTGAGACATTTCAGCGTGTGCACTCTTGTTTGATATAGTTGAGCGTTCGGTTTTGTCATGTTTCATAGACTTCCCCCTTTTCGAATTTATCTTGGAGTTCAGTTATTTTGTTAATACGTTTTATAGATACACTGGTATCGATGGATATGAATAATGACCGGTTTATCGTAACACTTTTGGTAGGGATTTTATACCCCTGCAATCCAAAATTGAATCGTTTGTAATTTTTCCCCAACCTGACCAATTAATACGGACATCGTGTTTGAATATACTTTGAGGTTCGTTGAATTTGTTTTCCTTGTTCTCATCGATTTTTTTTCCTTTCTACCAGATTTCTGTAAACATGCTCCTATAATTGTCTACTTTTTACACATTGTGACTTGGATGGATAATTGGCTTATTGGCACTCATACCACATCTTCTTATTTATATTTGATGTTTAGGCATTTTTCTATTCCATATTTCATATTCCTTTCGATTTCTGTATTTTTTAAAGGACAGGAAAAGACTATCGAGAGTTTTATACATCAGTAAGATAATATTTACATTTAAGAAAGGAGGCGGAAGCTACCGAGGGACAATAGAACATCACAAGTCTTTAAAGAAACCGGCCGAACCCTGGCAAGATACTAAACCGACTTACAGACAAAACAGATACAAAACACTACATAGCAGAGTAAAGTCTGAGCAAAACGAACCAAACAAGAAACCCGGGATGATCTCGGGTGCTCCTGAATTGTAAGCAAATCCAGCTCTTAATGTTGCACCCGTCGTGTTCCTCATGGAAGGTGCAACTTTTATGATTAGTCTCATTCGGTGCTGTCACAAGCTTAATTAGTTTATTTTCAATTTTATTTGAATACAGAAACCGTGTTTATTCTACTACGGCTACAATTTGATTTCTTTTTCAGTACGACTACAATTATTTTAAAACCATGTTTGCATCTCAATTTTTTGAAATACTTTCCCGATTTCTTGTCAAGGTTATTTTAATTGTTTGGTTCTTTTTAAATACGTTCTGGAGTACCTGAGTCATCCGGTTTGTTAGAGGTTTACGTTATGCAATATTTCAACTCTTTTCTGAAATAAGATTTGGTGTATTTTTATTTGTCATTGTCTTTTTTCTCTTTCTTTTTTTTGGACTTGTTTTAATCTGCTTTCTTTTTGGATCGACAGTTTGTATCTATTGTTTTGTCTGCCTTATCAAATATGCAATGTTTCTTACTTCTCATATATATATAAGAAATTTGTATTTCTGATTTATGCAATTTTTATCACTTTTCACAGCTGCCATTTGCAGTACTTCGCACACCTATTTTTGTTTTTCTTCTATATTTCCTTTGATTCTCACATATGCTAGGTTTTTATCGATCAATTAAATGGTAGTTGCATACCAGTCATTCACATTCTGAAATCTGATTGATTAAACATTGTCCATTTTTTTTAAATGAAAAACTTTTAAATCAGATATTAGTAACGTCCAAACCTTTGAAGCTTATTGAAATGATTTAATGAAACAAGGCATTAAAAGCAACTTTTAAATCAGATATAAGAAATGTCCAAACCTTTGAAGCTTATTGAAATGATTTATTGAAACAAGGCATTAAAAGCATCTTTTATGACTGAATAATGAATATGAGCAAGTTTACACTAAATAGCCATAATATTATGATACATTGTTCTTAAACAAAGGAACCATGTTCCCTAACTTGACATCGTTGTGAGATCTGTGGTAATGTGTACTGTGATGGTCGCAGAAACAGAAAATGTTTTTCAATGTTTTTCTAAAGGACTTATTCACAGCACAATATAACACAAAGTTTACAGAGAAGTTCAAAGCCTGCATGAAGTTTGTCACATGTTTTATCATTAGCAGTGTGTAGTTCTTACCGTGTGTTTCATTAGTAACTTTTGTATATATGAATTTCAGTACCTCTGATGGTGATACAAGTATTAGGAACAGCACTACAACGGCTACCAGAGTAGCAGTGACACTGTTCAATGCGTTATCAGACTGTTTTCGTTTAGGTTTGATAAGACGACTGCGTGTTTTCGATGAAACTGTTGAGTACAGATCTGGATCGCTTGTTGGAGTTGTAACGGAAGTGGTAGTGCTATTAAAGCGACACCTATTCCCATCGTGTCCATTTACCATTTGCTTCCTCAATTTCTTAGCTCTGTGAATTTTGTAAATCAGACAAGCATTGAAATATAACAAAGCTGCACATGGGATAAAATCGAAAAGTAAAGCCCAGATCATTCTACGTAAAGCTATCATATCACGCCCGTATTCCTTTCTAGCTGTTATCTCGTACAAAACAGTATTATCCACACAATTTGTCTTTTTGAGGATATTTTCGAAGAAAAGAGGTATAGAAAATATCATGCACAACATATATACAAGGAAAATTGTAATTTTTGTCTTCTTTAATGATATTATTTTTCTAGCTTTGAATGGATGACACACTGCTAAATATCTCTCTCCGGCCATAACTACAATTAGCCACGTGCTTGTGATGATGAAGACTGTGATAAGACTAGATCCCAGCCATTCATAATAGAGGATTGCGTTTTGTTCGGTGTAATTTGATTGACTAGGCATTAATGTAAATAACAAGGCTAGAAGGCAGAACATAAAATCAGAAACTGCTAATCCAATCAGTCCTAGATGTGCTGACTTTTCCATTTTAGTAAGAGATCTGTGAATTTTTTCCTTTGTAAGTACGAGAAGATTAAGCAAGTTTCCGACTAATCCAAATGCACAAACAACTGGCACTCCAACTTCCATGAAATAGAAATGTATTTGTCTTTCTAAAACGGCCTGAGGGGACAAATCTGGTGGTGGTTCTGTTGTCATATTCCCTAGACTTCTGTTAAGGCAGCCAGCCATTTTCTACGAAAAGAAAGAAACGAGAAGTTTGCAATACAAATTAAAATTCACCATAGTTAGCCTATTATATCAGATAAACCTATTACCTACTACTTTGTAAAGTTAATACTCTGGATAGTTATTGATTGAATATTGTAAAAGAAAAATAGAAGTTATGGTTCACTCGTCAATCATGGAAGCTTAAGTTATAAAGTATTTTTAGTTTTATTTTTATACTGCACACATTTTTCTATGAAAAACAGTTTTTATTTGTCTTTTAAATATTTACGCAGTGTAATTTCAGGAAAGTGTATTCACCTACTTAAGAAGTTCATCGGCAAATTTTAACATTAGAAAAGGATCAATGTTAAAAATAAATAAACACCTGTCAAAGACTTAAGTATGAACTTCGGCTGAATAACTTATCATTTTTCGATAATTAATAACCTTTCATATGAAAGTGCAGATTTTATTATCAGGGAGAAGTTTAGTGAAGACCTAAACATGATCGAAGATTGTTTCCATTTTGATACCAGATTGACATTACGTTGTTTCTTAGCAAACTAAACTGATTGCAAATTATTTTAAAATGTTGCAGTGTTGTAACTTCAAATCGAAATTTATGATACTGAGAAACAAATTGTTTCTTTAAATGTTAATGCTTGCAAAGTTTTATGAGAAGGGTTTACACTTGATTCAACATTTAGATACTTTATGATTATTTGTTGTTCAACGAGATTGTTACCGAGTTAAACTAAATTATTAAAATTGAAGGAAAACACTCAGTTGTGGTGATTGAAATAAAACGAGAGAAACGAAGTCAATACTAGACTGACAATCTAAGAAAGAAAGAAATCGGCTTTCTCAACGCTTTTGAATACATTATGGTCTCTTTTGTTTTGGTCGTTTTTCGTTTTTTGTCATGGTATTGTCAGTTCGTTTTCGACTTATAAGTTGAAACATCCCGTCGGAATCGGTCGACTCTCTTTTCTGCCAATATAAAATATTTGGACACGTTGAAACTCCCAAAGGACCTTTAGCTTGAACAATGCGGATTAATGTCACCTTTTTGAGACTAGAGTTTATAGTATCACTTAAAAAAAAAAAAAAAAAAAACATTTTGCTGAACATGAGATATTAAACAATCTTTTTTGCAGTGGTAAAATATATTTTTTAAATATGCTTTTTCATTAACACAAATAGGACAATATAGTCATTCAGGATCGCGCTTAAGCGATGTTTGTCATATCGTTGTAAATGTAACAGATCTAGATGTTCAATTCCAATACAAATATCATTATAATCAGAATTTATTCTTACTAAGACCAGTTTGTTCCAGTTTAATACTCTGAGATATTGATGCCGTGACCAGGATGAATCTTACTCGTCGTTCAATTTGATCTGGTCATATAAGCGGAGATTCCAGTCATATAAAGAAATTTGAAAGATGTTCGACGGAGGAGTTGTCAATTATATTGAATAGTTTGCAACTGAAGCTGGATTTTTATGCAAATAAGATAAGGAGAAAGTACAAGAGCTTTACGACGAAGTAACCGAAAAGGTGAAATTTGAAGCAGACATGTATACTTTTAATTTGAACGGAAAGAATCGTCATGTCACCAAGCTTATTCTACTGAAAGAATCATCTCTAAATAAAAATGCATTTTTACTTTACTATTAGAAACTACACACTCTATTCATAGCATGAATTCTTCAAATACCGAACACCTGAACAAATCAAACTTAAGTTTTTGGTTTTTTTTTCAGATTTCACCCATCATCTAGTTGCATTATCACCATCTAGTTACATTTTTAACACAACACAATATCCAATCCAAATCTCCCTACTTTGGACCTAGTTATACTTCAATGATAGTCGTTTTGGGACTGATATAAGACAGCCGTACATGCAAATACAGCCGTAATTTAATTATTTGAAATAGTTACTTTAAGATGAAGCTCTGAAATCAGTGACGGGATTTGCTCTCTCTGATGCAAAATATAAAATGGCAATTCTCTATTACAAGAAAGATATGATCAAGAACACAAAATTACACAGGTATATGCATGCGCGGATTGGTATTACGTCGCCTATTTACACATTCCGGCTTCCGACATTATTATGTTAGCATTTAAATATGCACTAGAGGATAAGAATCACTAGGACAAACTGATGATTCAAACGGAGCATTATGAGTATCAGCCAAATTGAACAATTTTCTAGAAGACATGGAAAAAAAATTGCAAAAGAAATTAGTTCTTACTTACGATTCACTGAAATACTAAGAGGCGGCATATCTAATGATTGAAATATTAGTGTAAGTACACATTGAAGCCGATATCTCAACTCACAATCCCGCAGCTACTGTGGAATATTTTACAAATATGAAGTGGTGTAATCAACTCACACACAACGTCACTAATTCTCACGAAAACATCAGGCTTCATTCTAAACGATGCATATATTGCCACGAATCACATGCCCGAGTACCAAAGGGACTGATTACAAAGCCCAGATGGCAGTCGTTAAGAAAGACCGCTTATGCTTAAGCTGTTTATTTGTGTTGACTTAATCAAACAAAGAGATCAAAAATGAAGAAAGTGCATTAGTCAGTGTAGGAGTACTTGGTATTATCGTCAATATTGTGGAAGCTATACCTAACGGTCGCCCATTCACCTGTTTATCATCGGATCCAACGATTAATCAACCGGTGACACCATCTCATTCACCCTAGTTCTTGATAATGACCACTTTACCCTACAGATGAACTCTAGTAAACACGTCGGAGATTAAATTAGATTAGATTAATATAAAAAAAATAATAATAATAACACACCCTTAGTTTTTTTTTTTGTTACCTCGATTTGTCTCTTCCTAATCGATTTACGAGATTTGAACTTCGGAAAAGTACTTCCGCCTATATTTTCAGATGAATAACCTCTAGAAAGACATAAAATGGGATGCACAGAACCCAGAGATGAAATATTATAAATAAGAAGCAAAATAAAAAATAAAAGTGTGATTTTCACTAGTAGGTTTTTAATTAAGAAAAAAATTGTTTATTTATAGTATAGTCTTGAATTATTAACTGTTTTGTGCTAATCAAAGAACAGGGCATTTGATGCAACGTCTTTTGATTTGTTTTTGATTTGTTTTATTGTTATTTGTCGCTCAATCTTTGTTGTTTTCTTTTATTGCCTAGGCGTTGTCAGTTTGAATTTCTCTTAGTTATCTTATTATTTGCATTAGATAACAATTAAATGTTTTGATACATAAAAGCAATTTCAACCTTTGATAATACTAATGTATAGAGAAAAAGAAGTTAGTCAAGCGAATTCGATCATATATGGTTGCAAAATAAAATGGTTGAATATTATGGACGTAAATAATACTTTTTCAATAATAGATCTAAAGTATTAAGGGCTTTAAAAAAAAATTACCTATCAATTATGAAGATAGAAAAATTATGAAGATAGAAACTAATAATTTACGAAGAAAGCTACAAGTTAATCTCTACATCGGATTAATCTTTGTCGATCTTAACTTATCTTCACGACATAAACAAGTGATTAAAACGAAAAAATGGCCGTTATTATTTTACTTGCTGATAATTTACCTTTGGTCAGTAATACATATGTATATCGAAATGTGAAAATCTGGCAGATTATTTACATCGATATGCTTTTAGTCTATCAGCATATATATCATTAAAAGTATTTTAGAGTATTAATAGTCTCTAAAAATAAGTAAACCAGATTATTGGGAAACTATGCGATGTCATACAAGTGACAGGTTTAGTTAGCTATAAAACCAGGTTTAATCCACAATTTTCTACATAAGGAAATGCCTGTACCAAGTCAGGAATATGACAGTTGTTTTCCATTCGTTTGATGTGTTTGAGCTTTTGACATTTGATAACGGACTTTCCATTTTGAAATTTCCTTGGAGTTCGGTATTTTTGATATTTTACGTTTTCATAGTGTTTATCAATGAGAGTTCTGATCTTTTAATAAAAATTGATCATGACCTGATATCGTTTTATAGAAGATAATTTCTGAACTCTACAATTGTCTTCACATATTGTGTGTTCTGAAAGTATTTCTATTCAATTCTTTTATATTTTATTATACTTAAGACATTTCAAATTAAGGAAGTACAATACTGCTATCATGTTGCTGTCATCCTTAACACTCTGTACATGACTGGCAAATTAAATCGGCTTGTATTTTACTCAATGCTACGTCTGTTTTCAATGTTTATAACTGACAGGTATTCATTATGTTTACTCTTGATATTGATATAGTTAGGAAGGATTTCATTACATTTTTGCTTTTAATGACATTAATATCTTGAAAAAATCATCGCTGTATGTGATTTCATTACGTTTGCAATATTACAGACATTCTTTTATTTACGAAATGATGGTTCTTTGACTAAGGGTGTAATATTAATGAACATTTTATGACAATAAAACAAAAACAAAAAAAACTTGATGTTATAGTTCAAGTTGCATACTTCACATTCATTGGCTACGTTTTTGTTCATTTAGAGTGTTTAGTTTTTGAATCATTGTGATAATGATCTCTCTGTCTCTGTCGCTTCGTATTTTAGATACTTTAATAACTATCCGAAAACTTGTTCTATTTTTGAAGCGGAGTTAATACATATTTTACAAGTGTTATGGTAACATTCTATACAATTCTAATCGCCTGTACAAAACAGACATTCGAAAGTATACCGAAGTCGTTAATACTTGCAAATTTTAAATATAGTTATCAACTAAGACATTTGAAGCTCGAAAAATCAAAAGACTGCTGACATTCCATGAAATAAACTGTTTAAAGGCAATTCAAAAATGGGAAGTCTATAAAAACTGACAAAATCAAACTCTATCAATCAAAGGAATAAGTGAAAAAAAAAAAAAAAAAACAATTGCCATATTCCTGACTTGAAACAAAAAAGAAAATGGTTGGTTAAACCTGGTTTTATAGCTAGTCGATGCAATGGGTATTTCTTTTTAAATAACCGCCAAACAGGTTCACAGGAACCACTCTTATGAACGAATATGAAATTTGCAAATATTATATCCTTTCACAATCCTTATTACCAATTATAGAGTTAAGAGTTTTTCAGTACTTTGTTAAATCAGTGTTATCTAAGTGGAGTTACAAATATATTATAACGTAAGAATTGACAAGTCGTTTATTTATTTATTTATTTGTTTTTTAATTTATTTATTATCAGATATTTGCAGAAATCAATTAAAAATAACACTACTCTAATTTGTGATGGAAATGGCCTAATGATTGTGTGAATATTTTTTATAAGAAACAAACGTTTTCATTGTGTTGCCAAGATTTAAACATACAAGGATCGTTTTCAAAGGATAAGTACCCCATTTTTTTTTACAAAAAGGTGGTTTGTAACTCGGAAGAATGCAAGATTATTTTGAAAACTTAAAATTATATGAATACAGTTTTGTTTCTATCATTTACAAACGTATGTAACATCGACCGTAACTTTCAATTAAAGAACTCATATTAATAACAAAGCAATGTACAAACTACATACCCTCAGCAAATGTGCGCCAAAAATGGTGTCCATCAATGATAGATTTGAGATATTTGTTTCCGTTAAAGACGTTTCATGTCTGAGGACTTGAGTGACATTTTACATGGTTGGTTCAAGAACCTCTTGTTTACCTGTAAATGGTCCATCGAGGTTTTTATCGAATTTGATCTTAATTAATTTTACACATGGAAAGTTCTTGTTAGATTTTAATTAACAGACATTAAATATTAAAAACACGTATTGTAATAAAAACAATATTGATGATCAACTTGGACATATTTCACACTGTTGTTTTTCTAATACCTTATTACTGTTGTTTAAATTAAATTTGTCTTTTAACTTTCTGTTTTGCCATGCTGGTGATTCCTGCCTTAAGAATAAGCTTTCACATATAACTTTAAACAAAGGAAACTACAAATACAGTTAGATGTGCTCCTTATCTTGAATTACGCGTAGACATCGATATTGAGATGAAAACGAGAAAAACACTTCAGTCGTCTACTTAAATTTCCACATATTTGGCAAAAACTTTAAGGCATTACCTGCCTATGCAAATTTCTAAATTGATTCGAAATTCAAGATTTTGTGTTTTTGTCAAGGGTTTGATACTTACCAGGATTTCTAAATGAAATTTGACAAAGTACAACATTTGCCATCATGGCTTTGCTGAGTAAAGTGGGATATCTGTATCACAGATGACCATGTACATGTTCAATTGTCATAGTCACAATCCCATAATTTGCCTTTATGATCTATAGCCTAATTTTTATCTCAGAAGTAATTGTACGTAAACCACTCTCATAAAAAAGGTACTGTTTACACTTCCGCAGCACCTAACTTCAGCTCGGCTTTCTGTTGGCTCTCGGGATGCATCTTTGTATTTTTCTTGCAGGCATATTCTTTTATTGATATGAATAGGGGGTTGACAATGAATTTAAAATTTTTAAATTCTTTCAATAAAGAAAAAAATATTTGATCGTGAATCTTTAAAATGAATTAATTATTGAAATTAACGCACATGCTACAATGGTAATGATTAACTAGGTTAAAAACAGATTATGAAGTGTGTTAGTAATTGCTGAGGATGCTTTATGCAGCGTTTAGTGATTATATCGGCACAACATAATTCGAGAGAAATTTGCACATGTTCACAGACAACGTAACATTGATTTAAAAAATGCACATAAAAAACTGACATTACTTACTCTATAGCAATAACTTAATGGGTACAAATCCGTTTAAATTCAAAGATATTAGTTTTACTGAAAAGTTGAACAGATAATACATTGTTTTATTAAGACACTTGTCTTTAGGTGACTTTAAATATATATTGTTTACCGAGTTTGCAATTCGTGCTGTTTGCAATATTTGGGAATAGAAAAACCTTTTCAAAAACTTCAGGATTTCATTTTTTTATTTTTTGAAATCAATAGAGGTGAACGACAGAAAGATAATATGTTACAGAATCCAAAAAGCTTAATAGATCGTCTTGTGAAATATTGCACACTGATTATACACATCAAAGAAATTAAGCAAGTTCTTACAGTCGATCTTTTATTTAAAGACGGCACTCTCAGTTATTAAGAATATTGTTAGAACTGGTTATGTATGTCATACAGTGCTAAATACCTTCTGTAGATGATTGTGTTTCTGAATTAAACACTTGGAAGATGACATAATGCCTATTGAATTATTAGAAGGGCATCCGCTTGTTTATATTTGTTTAACTATTTTGCATTTGTGTTTAACGGAAAGAAAAGCCAGGAAACCTGGTCCTATTCGTGAAAGTCTTTTGTGGCCATAAACTGTATACAATAAAATGAAGTCAGTCGTATTTTTATCGGGCTTATGTCTGAAATACGACATTGACAAACATAATTGTTATACCATTTATGGTTGAGATCGTATATAAGATCATTTGGCATATTTCATGAAACAGATGCAACGTTAAATCACTATTACTAATACAATTATCCGACTTATTGCATCAAAATATCTCCATTTTTATACAAAATTAATATTAAGTATAATTTCTTCTGTCTACTTAGATGAATATCTTTGATGAGTTTTCCAGACCATCCTTCTCGCCTGCTACGATTGTTGCGGCAGGAGATTTCTCAGGTCAATTTTGTCGTTGTTTACAATTTAAAATTTTTTGATTAACTTCAGATAATTGTTCATGTTTTGAACCCATTTCTAGTCTGTTTTGTCTGGGACAAATGTAAGCACTAGTCTCCCAGTGACAATGACCAGAAGTGGCTTAGATGAACAAACGATAGATCATGAGTGAGATGCTATTCACGTTGAAGTTAGTGATGTTTCAACTAAATATGTTTTGAGAAATATTGATTTCGCCCTGTCCTGTATGTTTTTCACCACCATTTGTCGGCCAAAATTTTCTTCGATTTACAAACGCATGTTGTGCGCATGGTACTCGTAGAGACGTTTGCTAATTAAAGATAGTTTTATGATAAATATTCCTTTCAAATTGTATTAAAAAAAACCAGTGGTCTGTTATTTGTTAAAACATGAGGATTTGTCAAATTTAGAGGTTCATACATTGAATAATCGAAATTGTACATCTACTTCTACAAATACACATATTAAAATAAAGCATGCTTATGATGCATTTCAATTTTTTTTTAATTTTGGTAGTTTCCTTCATTTGGTAAAGTTGTAATTAACATCATATCGAATTCAACCAGTTACCTACTTATTTCCCGTCAACAATAGAAGTATAAATAAAGCAGTCCGTGTATCCGTCTAAGTGTCATTACCAAGCCAATTATATTCGTTTATCACTACACAGTTACTACAGTAATTGTTAATATAATTGACATTTCCTCTTTTTTTTTTTTTTAAGTTTCAACATGTTTCAGCATGTCAAGATAAGGGAAATGTGAATGATTTAAAGTCGCTAACGTAACGACGACACATTATCTTTGAAGTCAACTCATTGTCAAACATTGCATGAAACATTTTCTCACGGATTAATGGAAAAGAATACTAGAAAAAGAGAAATTTGAGTGAGTGCATAAGGGTACATTTTACGGATGAGATAGTTTCATTTGACCTTAACCTTAGTTGTTACAGTTGGACGACAAATGAATTAATGGCTTCTAAGTTCAAGATTTTGGTCACGTGACAAAAGGTCAGAGTTTATCGTGTTTGCATTGTTTTCTGTTGGTTTTTTTTTTTTTTTACATCGTATCGTCTTATTATTGCGTTTATACTTTTAACGTTTTATTTTTATTATTGGTGAAAAATAATAAATTCTTATTCCTAAATGATCTCACGTACAACACTCGCGTCAAACAAAAACCTGTGAAGGGCCCCTTTATTGCTTTGCATATATACGGAAACCTATAAATATTTTACATACGGGTCATTGAAAAATGTATTTATGGATCGATAACATTCTATTTTTATAATTTCTTTTGTCATGGAGACAAACGGAAGCGACGGTAAACAACACATAAAAAAGACCGACCGTTTGATCTTTATTGAAACAAAATTATACGAGACAAATATATTTTATTGAATTTAGCAAGAGACATATATTTCATTGATTTAACACTGTGACACTGACATATCGAGCATAGCTCTCCATCCTTTTTCGGGGGTTTCCTGTTCTTCCGATCGTGTTTGACCCCGTAATTTCAGATTTCGGATATCAACTGCATACCGTTTTCGCGATCTAATAATTGGCAGTGTAAGTAACCGAAATCCACTCTACTGCAGCCAAGAAAGAATGGTTACTCCTAAAAACTCTATGATTAGGGAATTGAAGTTTTTTTTCTTCAAAATTCGGTTTGGTCAAAGTAATGACGTATATTGTTTGTCATACATCCTTGGTCAAAGTTAAAAAAAGTTATCCGTAGTTGGCTATCTCAACAAAGAAATACAAAATGGCGTATAGACAATCTATAGACAAAGCACATAAGGAAAAATGAAAGACAAGAATACAAAAAATTACCATAGCACAATGACATAATGGCGGAATTTATAAATATCGAGACACGCCAAAAGGATATTACCAAAAATAGACTAAACAGTAGAGGTTAGAAATATACAAAGAAACCACTATAACACGTAATTAAGATGATAAACAACGTCAGTCTTAGAATCTATACTATAAGATCATCATGTATTATTTGTGACGTTGATACGGAATATTTATCAGCAAGGTCTTTGTATCCTCTGAAAGACTTTTTTTTAGACATAACCCTGGTTCATCAACTTTCTGCTCAGACACTGGTGACGTTTAATAAAGTCTGAGTAGTAGCTGCTAGCTGTTGATTACCGAATGAGTTGGGAAAGGTATATCCCATACCACATACAAATCTTCAAAAGGCGCCGACAAAAACAACTATCTAAAGGACTTTAGACACAGAGAACAGATTTGAGAGTACTCGCAGTTACTGAGAGTTCAAAATCACAAAATCATGTACTTAAGACTAATATATCAATCAGTATACATCCTATGGGTTTAGGGTAAAGACTTTAGAAACAGAGAAAAACACGATCGTATGCAATTCAAAAATATAGGTATCGACAGAATGTAGCTCCGAAAATGTTCATATGAAAAGCAGTAATATTTAGTAATGTTTTAACGTATTAATGACAAATCCGATGTTTGTACCGATAAAAACAATATTTTAAGATCAAAGAACTTATTACAGTGTTATATAGGTAACGTTTGTGAATAAGTTTATATGATCGACAAGTTTACACGGACTCTATAAACAATATCATCATTAGAAGGTGATATCACGTTAATTATTAGTGTTCTACAGGTATTGCCAAACTTCCAAACGAAACTTCCAAACGAAATCTTTGTATCTATTAATGAATTTGGTAAAGGTTGTAAGTAATTTGTGGTAACGAATTCCCTGACTTACAGTTTAACAGTGATACATATATTACGGTCATTGAAATCTAAAACGTAACCACAGATACCGGCAGATCGAATTAGTTTGACCTAGAAAATTCCTCATTATATAGTGGAACATGCTTGTGAATCTGTCTATTTATATTTATAAATATGTTTATATTAGGTCATTTTTCCATCGACAGTCTTCGCTGGTCCTTCTGATGGTTAATTAATTAGATTGCGTCTAGTTCAAAATGCTCACAAAATGGTGATACTTTATAACGAGTCCATACATTGTTAATTTTTTCTTTTGGACTTCTGTATTTTGAAAATACACATTAGTATGTTATAAATCAAATATTAGAATTTGGGTCACATCGAAGATTACAAATTTGACAGCTAACATTAAAAGTTATTTTAAATATAAGTCCAATAGTTTACCATTAATTGAACGCAAAATACTGATAATTGTGTAAATATTTGACAAGAAAAAAGCAGTAAAGAATTCGCTTGAGTATTTGGAGTCATGAATATGACTGTTGTTTTTCATTCGTTCCGTTGGTTGATAAAGTCTAACCTTTGATTTTGTCAGTTTTTATGGACTTCTCCTTTTTTAATTTGCTTTGGAGTTTGGTATTTTTGTAAATACTTTTTATTCTTGTTCCGGATACCGTATGCGCAATACGTCCTTCAGGTATTTAGATGGGTTTTTTCTCATTTGATAATGTCTATCACGTGATATTATTTGGAGTAATTTAAAAGGAAATTAAAATGTGGCAATGAATTTAAACAATTATTCGATGCCAGAATAATGAGAATTGAAAACTTATATCAGTCCAGACTAATTGATGCTATCAATCACTTAAAGGAAGTTACACCAATTGATTCTGCGGTGCGTTGTCATAGCATAGGTATCGTCAATATTAAAGTTCAGTTGTTGTTAAAGTTTTTTAGAAATCGATAACTTGGTCAAATTTTCATGAAATTTTCGGAACGTGAACAAACGTTTTCACGATTATAAGACACCATCAAAAGAAAAAAAAATACTGTTTTTATCGTAATTTATAGATGAATGAGCTTGGTTGAATTTCACAAGGCATGGTTTACTTTTATAAATTGTTACTTGAATGGAGAGTTGTCTCATTGGCACTCATACCACATCTTCCTATAACTATTGTACAGAAGCTTAGTAATCAAGAGAACGATTTTTGTGCTTATTAATTTTTCAGTGTTTCCGTCTGATCCATGAACCGTTATTTTTTACCAGTAAACATTATATTTTTACACTGACAGCAGCAGTTGGAGGCAAGACACAGGGTTCCGAAGAACCCTTTATAATTCTTTAAGATCTAAATTGCCCTTTCAGCGCATTCGCGATTCACTTGTTTGTGTGCAAATTAACTAACGGAAAATTTGAGAATGTTTTCGTCAATACTACGTTCATTTTTTGAACTGTCTTACATTTTGTCTTCAGCGTTGGCGTCGTTAACATTTAGGTTCAATCTATGGATAGTGTTTTAGACACCAATTACTTTGTCAAACCTTCATGGAATTTTATGTATTTTCGAATGAAACTTCTTCAAGATGAAGAAATAGTATTATTATTTTTTCAATTTTCGTATTTTACTGTTAAATGAACTTAAATTTTTGCAATCAACATTACACTTTTACCCTCCTAGCAGCAATTGCAGGCGGGACACAGGTTTCCGCCTAACTCGTTACGATTTTCGGGACAGAGATCGATTCGTGCAATCAAAACCCTATTGAGGCTGACTTTATAGTTATTAATTTTCTAGGGTTTATCACTGCTTTTGAGATAAATAAAACATAGTTCATTGCGCACAGCATTCTATACGACCTATTCATGAACATTTCAAGACATTTATCAATGAAGTACATGTATATACTCAGGTATTCAATTTACAAAATGATGTGTATGTTAATAACCATACTTGTCAAGAATATTATATAAATTGTGCACGGTTTATGCATCTAGTATTCCTACTAAAAATATCAATGATGTCAATGTTTAAGTTATATTTAAAATTGGGAGTAATTTTGTCCATAATTATACCCCTCATTATGATGTAGCGGGGACATATATATAAACTATATCGAATAAGAACCTTCCTCGGATATATGGTCACATATAGTGAGAAGAAGGTCCTTATTGATAAACTCATCGAAGATACCAGGCTTAAAATTTTGTACGCCAGACCCGCGTTTTGTCTTTAAAAGACTCATCAGTGACGCTCGAATCTTAATTTTGAATTCACCTTGGTCAAAGTCGTAATTAGAAAGTTACACTGAAATTTGGGAAGAAAAGTAGTTTCCTGTCGCTAAATCAAGTCGGAATTATGCGATTGCAACCTTAGTTGAATATATGTTCACATTAAATGACAAGAAGAATTCTATTGATTATGAGGTCACTACATCAAAAGTTAATTTCATAGTTACTAACAATGGACCGCAATTTGTGTAGAAAAGTGGTTTCAGGATGCTTAATCAAATACTACATAAGAAACTGCAACCTTACTTGAATATGGGTAGTTACTAATGTCAGACAGTTTTGAATTATAACAGATATGAATCATTCATTAAGTAAACATAACAAAAACTATGCTATTTTGATTACTACAGCCTTGAAGAATCTTCAATTTTTTCTTTAAAAATCTCTGACATAGCTCATTAACCGTGTTCCTTTTTCCAACTTTAATAATAAAAAAACTATTGCCAATAAGAGATTTTTTTATTTTTTAAGTATTATTTTTAAAGCATTCATTCAATGAGTTTAACTCGCGTCAAAATCTTTGTGAAAGGCATATTGTAGCAAATATCTTTTAAAGGTTTTCCTTTGTCTAAATAGTAATGAGAACATCTCAGATGATGCTATATTGTCCTCAAATGCATGAAGCTAGGAGGTCGTATGTATTTTTGCAGATTTTTCTCAAGTGCATGAAGTTTGGGGGTCTTAGGCCTTATTTGTTAGACAAAATTCATAAATAAGTATACTGGTAAATGACAAACAAATGTGTTTCGAACATCTGAAGGATTAAATTAAATTTAAAAGTACAGTTAGATTTTCGAGGTCAAAGGACCGAAACATTGGTTTTATCATACCTTCCCCTTTAAATGATTTCTATCATAATATTAAATTAGCTGCAATCAAATAACAAAGCCACCTACATTTCCACTAAGAACAAACATCACAGAACAATGTTTGATTTTAACATTTTCCAGTTACGACTGTTTTGATCGAAAACTATGATAAAGATATATAGATTACCTAAGCTGTATTTGGTAAAACCTTTCGGAATTTTGGGTCCTCAACGCTCTTTAAATTCGTATTTTATTTGGTCTTTTTTTTACTTTTATGCCACCGCCGTAGCGGAGGGGGCATTAAGGATTACCCTTGTCCGTCTGTACGTACGTCCCGAAATCGGTTTCCATTCTCTAACTTAAGTTTGCCTCAACCAAATGTTTTGAAACTTACACACAATGCTTATTACCACAAAACCCATACCAAGTTCGAATTTGGGTGGCGACACTTCTACCGTTCTGGAATTATGCCCCTTCATAAATGGAAGAAATGCTGAATTTTTCGTTTCCGTTCTCTTACTTTGCTTGCCTCAACCAAATGTTATGAAACTTATACACAATGCTTATTACCACAAAACACAGATCAAGTTCGATTTTGGGTTGCGTCACTTTTACAGTCCTCTAGTTATGTCTCTTTATAACGTTATATGCAAGCAGAGGCATTATCTGTGTCCCATGGAAACATTTTCCATTTATTTGATTCTAGCGTCACTGATGGGTCTTGCGTAGACGAAACGCGCGTGTGGCGTACAAAATTTAATCCTTTTATCTATTATGAGTTTATATGTTTTTTTTTTTTTGTTTTTTTTTTGTTTGTTTTTTTTTTAATTTTAATTTTCGTAAAAATTCACGAAAAATACCAAATCGTTCACGAAAGTGAATTTCAATAAAAGTATGGTATACTTTTAATTTCCTTGTCCGTCCGTTGTATCCACCTATAATGTCCGTTACATAATACTGAGTCTGGTATGTTCCGTTATACTGTTTAACCGATTATCAGATATGCCAAGCAGTCACTTCCTTTTGTCGATATGTTGACTGAGCATGAAATTTTTCTTCGATGTCTTATACCAAGTAGGAGTTGCTGAGTACGACATCCTGTACAATTCCTTAACTTACCATAAGGTATTTCCTAATATAAATTTTTAACAAAGGATTGTTATATAAAAGAGTTACAATTTTGATCAATTAATGGGCTTAGCGAACCTTTATTCCTTTTGATGTCATGTAACACGTTCAGAACGTACAGAAAACTCCCGACTTTATACGAATATTGTTTGCCCCCGCCTTAGCGGAAGGGGCATTAAGGTTTATCCTTGTTCGTCTATACGTCCGTCCGTACGTACCGAAATTGGTTTCCGTTCTCTAACTTTAGTTTGTCTTGACCAAATTCTATGAAACGTATACACATTGCTTATTACTACCAAAAACAGATCAAGTTCGAATTTGGGTGGCTTCACTTTCACCTTTCTCGAGTCATGTACCATTATAAATGGAAAACTGCCTAATTTTCCGTTTCCGCACACTAACTTTAGTTTGCCCCCAAGCAATTGACTGAAACATATAAACAATGCTTATTATCACCAAACACAGATCAAGTTGAGATATGGGCCGCGTTTAAATGTTCTTAAGTTATATCCCTTTATAAATGGAAAAATTGGCAAATTTGCCGTTTTCCGCACTCTCACTTTACTTTGCCACATCCAAATGTTATGAAACTTGCACACAATGCTTATTATTACCAGACATAGATTAAGTTTAAATAAAGGGACGTCACTTTCATTGTTCTCGAGTTACCCATTACTGTTTGTTATTGAACAATAAGAGCACTCAAACCCCCGACCTCTCTAATGACAACATACAGTAACAAAATTAATGTCATTAAGTTTCAAAGAATACTTGACGTCAATAGGTCTGAATTAGTACACTGTCTCTCGCATACACAAGCGGGGCCATCTGTGTCCATCGACACATTATTTTTTATTGTAGAAGACAATTTATTTCATTGTCTGTTTACGTTGCGATATTGAAAAAAAAAATCCCACAGTTGAATGAAACTAACTACAATTTTATTTCTTTTTGGTTTTCCCCTTAGTTTGCCCGAATTACTTAATAAAAAAAAAATCAAAAGTTCCGCCTCACTTATTAAGAAAAGCGCTTTGAACGCATAAATTTATACATATTTTCTATCACTGGATCGATCCCGCAGCTTGTGGTCTTTTAGTCACTGAGGCACTGTGGTACTGACATGATTATAACAAATATTTTTAAAATTATCTTTTAAAAGTTATTATGAAACTAAGGTTCCAACTCCTTTACACTAAGTTGACCTTAGGACGAATTTGTGTTCTTATTTTTGGATCTTGTTTGGTTATATTGCTTCTCACACATTTCTGGTCTTGACTTTCTTTGATAGTTCCTAGTAAACACAGAAAACCTCTCCAAATGCATAACATTTATAAAGTGTTATTTTCATTTTTTAAATCACATATTCTGTTATGCTGCCGAGTTCGGGAATATGACAGTTGTTTCCCACTTGTTACGTTGGTTGATAACATGATTTTTTTCAGTTTTTATGAACTTCCCCTGTTTGAATTTACCTTGGAGATCGGTATTCTTGTTATACTTTATTTTTTTAAGATTAAACTGTTAAATTTTTTCTAAACAAGAAATTACAACAAATATGGTAAATATAAAATGATGTTTCATTTGAAAACCGCGTTTGCTAGATCGTTTTTCAAATATCTGGATTTGTCCTGTAGTGTTAGTTGTGTCTGGTTAAAAATAGTTCACACCTATTACAAAAAAAAAAGAAAAAACTTCACCAATCATAGCTTTGGATTTGTTGTGTATCTATACTACTAAAATAACCAGGTCAATTTTGTTAGCAGGCATGACGTAAAAACGACGAATCAAAGAATTCAACTTCACATATAACTAGTTTAAAATTACACCATTCCAGGCTCTTTTGTTTTCCATATAATTAATATTACCAATAATAAACAAGTTCGGGGTCGAATCCAATACCGATATCAATAGTATATGTCACATGGGGTTTCCGGTTGTAGTTATACCTGTTACCTCTGTAAAATCTCCTCTATCAGGAGAATCTGAAATTCTTCCAGTTGTTTTATGTTAAACTATAGAACACTATTAAACAAGTCTTTTTTCTTCCACCTCAATAACACTATTAATTTTGATTAATAAGTTGAAAAATTAAATTTAGTTTATATTAAGTTTATTGCAGTAAGAAAACCAGTATGTACGGGTTCAAATATAAAGATTTTGAAAGCAGAGAAAACTGTGCACCTTACAATCAACATTACTTATCAGATTACCTTACGAATACTAAAATTTAGGCTAAACATAAGACATAGATACTTAAATTCAGTCACGGACCCGCGATGTGTATGTAAAAGATTATCACTAACGTCCGCGATTAGGGCTTGCCTCAGGTTACTATATTTATGTAACTATACATCGTCGTTCATTTAAGAATTTAAGACGTTTAAACTACGTTCAGGATGAAAAACAGTTTCATGCACTGGGATGCTTTTCTATTTCACTGTAATTACTCAACGATGCTTCGTATTTCTTGACACGATATCCCCCAATACTTTTTTTTCTTTCTTTTTTTTGTAAAATAACTTAAGCACAGCAACTGAAATTCTTAGAAGCTTATTTTTCATACAAAAAAATGCTAACTAAAAGTATGGATATGACGTATGATGAAGGTATGCCCTTATGTTTTGCTCATAAATTATTAAAATATTTGAAAAAAAGCCATGCTAAACCAACTGTATTGTGTGAATTTTGGGGAAAGGGCTATAGAAAATGTTAGATTCGAAACTGTCAGTTGCATTTACTTGCTACGAGTAGAAGGATATTTGCACTTTCTAACTGTGTCAGTCTTATATTTTCTTAAAAATAGATATATATTTATATTCTTATATTTTCTGGAAAATGCCGGTAAAGTCACGAATGTGACATTTGTTTTCCACTCGTTTTTTGGTCAATAACGTTTGATTTTGTCAGTTTTTATGGACTTCCCGTTTTTGAATTTACCTTGAAGTTCGGTATCTTAGTTTTTTTTTTTTTTATAATTCAATGGTTAAATTAAAACAAAATATATGATTTTAAAAGACTTACCTTCGAATGGTTACGTATAAGAAAATCTAAATACGGCAACATTTAATAACTGAACTGTAGATTTTACTCAAAATGAAAAATAATTTACACATTAGAATCTCCCGGTAATGACTTTGTCAACTCGTAATGACAGTATGAACACACTACTACTAATTAACAACTGTGACATTACACTGTACGTATCTTAATCCTCAAATGAAACAGTCTATTCGCCATTAAAAACTATTATCTTATACTTAATTTGCATATTAGATTCCTCCCTATATATTAATTTTCATAGCAGTAGAATAATAGCACATTCGCTCTTTTAGTATACTGACGTCTATCGTGTCTTTCTGTGAAAAACATTTTTATGACTGAGCGTTTTCATGTTGATAACGTTGTTATCATTTATTGCATTAGTCAGTGAGTAGAAGGAGTATTAACACAATTTTATTATGGGGAAGATAAAACAGCAAAGATTATATACAAATATAAGAAGTTGTAAAAAGATTGTTCGTAGAGGAACTATAGATTTATAGGCATTTTGTTAGTTTTATGACATCTAACATTGAATGGGTATGCAAGTAGTTTCCTGTCAATGTCTTTGAGGTGGTTGGCACAATAATATTTGATAATTAATCATTTCTTTTTGGCAATATAGTTTTGTAATGATTATAGAGTAACAGTTACAAGGCATCCCTATTATTTACACATGGTTAAAATGAAATATGTGTGCAATGAGGGTTTAAGTATAATGTATTGATCATGAGCAAATGACTGCAATTAAAAAGTTATAATAAATTGGAATATAGCGTTATCCGTATTATGCCGACATGAAAAAGCAGATTTATATTTTTATTCTACTTTTTTTTTGTCGATCCTGCGAAATTTATTTGGCGAAAGCGAGACATTGCGACCCTAGATATGACCAAAATACAGTATCCAGAGCAAAATTTTGAAAACTTTTCATTCTTTCATATTATAGTAATAAATGGACTTAGAAAATGGCCATTGTTATATTATAGTTCTTTTCTGTGTGTGTTACATTTTAATGTTGTGTTTTTGTTGTGTCGTTGTTCTGCACTTATATTTGATGCGTTTCCCTCAGTTTTAGTTTGTAACCCGGATTCGTTTTTATCTCTATTGATTTATGAGTTTCGAACAGCAGTATACTACTGTTGCCTTTATTTTACAGTTAACATTCAGATTTAGTGTGAGGTTAGAGTTTTTCAGTCTTCAATAACTTTGTCAAACTTTCTTGAAATTTATGAAATTTGGACAAAAGTTTGTTTATGACCAAAAGACAGTATCAAGAGCGAAATTTTGAAAATATTTATTTTCGTGTTTCTGTATTTTACTGATAAATAGACGTAGTTTTTTTACAATTAACATTCAGATTTATTCTGAGGTTGGAAGTTTTTTTTAGATATCAATAAATTTTGGACAGAAGCTTGTTTATGACCAAAAGACATTATCCTATGAAAATATATGTTTTTTTTTTTTTACAGTTAACAAGTATTTACAGTTTGGGGTTAAAGTTTGTTACACATCAATATCTTTGTCAAACCTTCATAGAGGTTTACGAAACTTTTCCAGATGCTTTTCAATGAGTAAGAGATAGTTTCTGAAGCAAACCTTTGAAAATATATTTTTTTCATTTTTAGTATTTTTCTGATAGATGGACTTCGTTTTTTACAGTTAACATTTTCAGACAGTCTGGGAATACATTTTTTACATGATAAATTTGTAAATCTTCATTGATTGTTTGTTATGAAACTTGGACAGAAGCTAATCTTCAAGACCACGAAAAAGCATCTAAAGAAAAAGTTTGAATTATTTTTAAATTCTGTATTTTACTGATAAATGGACTCACTTTTTAAGTCAAAATTATACTTTAACACCGACAGCAGCAATCGTAGGCGAGACACAGGGTTCCGCGTATCACTTACGAATGTTTCCGGACATGTGAACGTAGTAATTTTGCAGTAAAACTAATAAAACATCTGTTGATATTAATGGTTTATATTATTAATAAAAATGAAAAGAGAAACTCTTTTCTTTCTGACAAAATCTTATTTGCTTAAACTGTTCTTGCTTTAAAATTGCTCTTGGGCATTTCTTTTTTGTATGGTATTCCAAATATCTCCATGAGAAGCTTCATGTTTTCCGTTTCCATTGGGTTCCTTGGCTATACTTTCGGTCTATTTTATTTGATCAGCACTACCAACGTTTGTATTAGATTTTGGATGCTCAAATACAATACAAACTATAGCCTTAAAAGGAAGATAAATAAATATTCATTGGTCGAGTCCCATATCATTGTCTTACCAGCGACACACTTCGACTATTCCTTTATATACCTAAATGATAGTCGATCTCATTTTGCACCAAAATTTTCCTTAAATGTAACTTATCAAATGTCTTTGTAAACCTCGTCAATGACCTATTACGCAACCTAACGCAAATTTGATTTTGGTCGGGAATCTAGAAGGTTTAATTATCTCTTGTTCTTCCCTCTAGCGGTATTTGACAGTTTTCTCCTCCGTAGATTAACAGTTTTCTCCTGCGTTGTTCATTGTCTCCGGATTTACTGAGTTTTTAAATTTGAATATAATTATATGACGATTAGATACTAATCATATGCCATTTTGTTTTATCTACTTTTGACCTCAAAATGTCTTGATACATGGAACCTCTGTTAAAATTATTTTCTGTTTTGGTTTAGAAATTTTGCACAGGATGATGGGTAGGCAATTGAGGCTCCTTAGGGTCAATAGAAATAAATGATATTGTCGTAGACTTTAGCAGGCGTTGTCTGTAAATTATCATTAGATTATATAATATCTTCACGACTAGGGATGGGCACGATTACTGACACATGTAATTGGTTAATAATCGATTATTTGAAAAAGAGAGGCGAAAGATACCAAATGGATATTCAAACTCGTAAGTAGAAAACAAACTGACAATGCCATTACCAAAACGAAAAACGACGAAAAGATTAACAGTACACAAAACACAACAAAGAAAAATAAAGACTGAGCAACACGAACCCCACCAAAAACCGCGGATGATCTCAGGTGTTCCGAAAGGGTAAGCAGATCCTCTCCGCTTGTTGAAGACTTTTTGTGTAATCGATTACTTGAAGAATTTTTGTGTACTCTGATTTTTGTATGTAATCGATTTGATTAGGAACTTTCCGTTTTGAATTGGAGTTCAGTATTTTGGTATTTTACTTTTTATATAAGTTAAAACTCCCAACTCTTTTTGTAAATTATGCTTTAAGGAATTTTAATACAAACAAGCTTAATACTTCAATGAAATACATAATTTAACTCGGGACTATTTTCTAATTTTCTTAAATTATTGACAAACGTTAAAAGTCATTTGTTTCGAAAGCTGAAAACACAGAAAAAAATGTTAGATCTGGTTGGTTATTATACAGCTTGAGACAACAGATCTGAATAAGGCATTTAATTAACTCTCAAGTCATATTAATATTAGTCTATTTTCATCTAAACTACATAATCAAACTGAAGTAATCGAAAAGTAATCGATGATGACATCACTTTTTTTGCTGAAAGGTAATCGAAAATGTTGTCGATTACAGATTATTGTCGATAACTTGAAAAAAGGTAATCAATTACAATCGATTACAATTACCCAATCCCTGTACACGATGGTGGAATAGTATTTTTTGCTAAATGGAAAAAAAAACAAGATAAAGCATTTAATGTTTTGTTAAATCTGACAGATTTTTTTTTTAAGTTGATGTGTATTTAAACAAACGACACATCCATATGTATACCCCCACGTTGCTTAATGAAATATTTTTGTATTTAAATGTTAACACCATATCATTTGCTAAAATCTGAAATGTAGTCCTCACTGGGCTAGAAAAAGGAATTATTTATGCGTCTGACGTCAATGAAAGATTAAAAACATGAAGTTCGGGAGCACGATAACCTTACAACGGATCACTTCCGGACTCCCCCATAAAGCTGTTGTTTGAGTCCTTTAACGTGATAAGAGCGTAGATTTTTTCCGAATTTATGCATTAGATATTAACTCTTCGATCAGGACGGGCGTGACTGCTAATTTATACTTTCGACATAGCGGTACGTAATTTCTCTCATAAATGGTCTGCACTAAGGCAACAATAGTTTATCGATATTTAATCTTATAAACTGACTAAGAAGACAAATTAATATAATAAACAATAAAATAAGGAATTGCATGAACCTTTTAAGGATCGAAACCGGATGTGTCGACCGGGCAGGCGTCTGCTATTCATGCATCATCCACTCAGTCAAAATGTCAAAATCGGGAATCGGACACAATCAGTACAATTACAGGTTGGACGAATATTCTGTTATCTGTCGTCTAAGACTTGAAACATGTGGCTATTGAGTTGAGACACAGCATATTGTATATACATATATATGTCAGACAAAAAATGTCCAGGTGACCCTTTATGGAATTCGCATCAACCCTTTTCATCTAATAACTAATATTCATTACTAAAGTTGGAATTTTCTTTTAGATCCATGCTTCAACAAATTCACCTTGCAATCAATAGACCAAAAGGCACTTGTGTGTTGAACTAACAAGTGGATCTTTTGTGAAACTTTATTTCCCACTGACGGAAAGAATAGATATAAAGCTGTGATCAGCTTTTTCAAAGTGATTTCATGTGTTAATTTTTATTATAATGTTGTGAAAACTTATAATTTGAAGGAAAAAAGAAACAACAACTAAAGAATAATTTTTTGCTCTAGAATTTTAACAAATAATTATATAAAGGTAAATGCTATTCAAAATTGTTTCTTGGTGTCGAAAACAGATTTGTTTTGCCGAAAATAAAAACAAAAATTGGTTTTAAAATTATTTTTTGTAAAACATAGATCTTAAATTTTGAAAAGCATATTTTTATGGTAGATTTTCAATGAAAAATGCTTTACAGTTATAATATGCTATACCAAATTGTTTACCGATGTCAAATATAAGGTAAATGTGTATTTTTGTGAAAGAAAAAAAACACAAATTTTAGAAACATATTTTTGGATCCTTTGTACTGTTCAGCAGCGTACTTTATATGGCATAAAAAACTCTTTTGATTAAATCGTTACTGATGAGTCCTTTGTAGACGAAACGTGCGTCTAGCGTCCAAAAATTTAAATCCTTACATATATGATCAGTTTATTTGTGTAAGGTTGATTGATTGGTTGGTGTTTAACGCCACTTTCAGCACTATTGTGTTATTTCGTGGCGGTCAATTTTATTGGCGGAGGAATCCGGAGTACCCGGAGAGAACCAACGACCTTTGGGAGGAAAACTGACAGTTCTAGTCAATTAAGATTGGAGTCGAGTCCAACTGCCACGTACGGAATTCGAACTCACAACCTCAGTGTTGACAGGCTAGTGATACAGCAGTTGGACAACATAGACCACTCGCCCACCGGTGCTCAATATTTGGGTTAGGAGTTCAACAAGAGAGTATATAAAGGTATACTATGCATTCCAAATTGCATCGGATGTCATTTCCAAATTTGTGGTAAAACACTTTGTTTTTGATAAATAAATGATGAAATTTGAGAATCATCTGTTTCTCCTAGGAATTCAACGCAAATTGATAAGTCGGTTTAATATGCTATTCCGAAATGATTTCCTTTGTAAACAAATAATAGTTGCCCACAAAACTACAGAGTGATTAAATTTTAACAAAACATATATTTATCGAGAACACATTCTGAATTAATTGCTGGAGTCAAAGTTTATGACAACCCATGATCATGAATTGCTTTGTACGCATCAGTCTCTGTGCATGTGCCTCAAGCAAAAATGTGCAAGCGGGCCTTTTGCTAACATTTAAGTTTAGTTAATCTTTGTATTTGTTGTAGTACTTTCCTAATTTTGCTTCTATACTTCTAGTACTGTAAATGTGAAGCACTAGAAGTATACCTCTATGAGCAGTATTTTTGCAATGCTTCAAAACAATCTTAGTGGCATCATTTCCCAGCATTAGGTTATATTTTAAAAATGTTATTGTACTACATTTTACTATGACTTAAAAGATATAACTTTATTTTAATGATTTTACTTGATTCTTGATAAATGTTCAAGAGATAAGATAGTATAGGTATTTGATTATAAATTATGTACTTTAAATGCTTATTGCAAAATATCAGAATATTTGTTGTACATTTTATAGTATTAGATATATACTTTTATTTGTTACGCAGATAATAGTGCATGATAAAAGTGAAACATCGGTACTGTAGATTTGTAGTACATATCCAGTACTCTAAATAAATATAGTCTTTAAGATGATGAAATAATGCATACTTTTACTACAAGATCTCGTATTTTATACAAAGATGTTGATTTTAAGTAAATGATATTTAGTATGTGGTTTTATACGTATTAGCGCAACTCATGTCCATGGAGATATTTTATTCGTGCCCCCTCAGTCATGGTTATTTGAATTTGAAATGTTTGCATAGTTACTCGAGCATTGTTAACATGCGAAGGTTTTTGAAAACGTCAGTTTTCGGGTGAGCCAAGGTAAATCGATTATATTTGGTATGCAGTTATATTGGCTTATATCATTTCATTGGAGAATGTTTTATCCTGCACCCTTAGGTCATGGTTCATTGACTTTGAGAAGTTTAATATAGTTTGCATTGACAATTTGTTTGACATAGTAATCTTGGACAATTTTGTCGGTTTGTAAGTTTATGGGAAACCACTAACGGTAAGTTAATTATATTGGGTAATCAGTTGCATTAGCATTGGCATATCTCATTTTGCGGAAATTAGTTGGCCCTATGGCTTCAGTCATGGTTCATTGATTGAAAGTTTTACATAGTTTTCATGTCAAGATATTGCCATTTAAATTTTAACATTTGCATTATACTATCAAAACTACTTACAGGCGAGGCATATCTCTGTATCAACAGTTTATATTTGGAAATATGTTAGGCTTTTCATAACGTTCGAATAAAAGGTGAAAGGCAAAATCAAGGACGAAGACTCCTTTCTAATGAAATAAGACCTGGCCGTATGAGAAATGGGCTCGTAAGATGCACATCTACTCATAACCAATCATTATCCGACCTGTAAACTAATCTGCATAGATATCTCTTAATCAAGCAAACTTATATCAAATGATACCCTATTCTTTATACTAGAAAAGGACGTAGTGTCAGATGTTTTCAATTATTCATTTCGTACTAAACTGGTGCTTTGCAGCTCTATGAAAAAAAAAAATTGATATCATCCAAGGCTTCCTACTGATATTATTTGTAATTGATGAATTGTCTTAACTTGGTCCACTGAGGGTATGGGTAGGCATATTGATTACTTTTTGCCATCAATTTATGATTCTTCATCGTCTTCATCATCTCTCCAAAATAGAATCAACATGACAATTTTAACAATATAATGCCTTGACACAGGTTTTCCATCCCACACCACAGACATAAATACTCGTAGAACATATTATACGAGAGGAACAAATATTGTTTACATGTATCAATACATATGGAGTTGTTATGAGGAAGTGAACTTTTCCAATATTGATTGTTTCGTTTACATGTCAGCCACCCTTTACAACTTTTGTGGTCACCGTAACAATTGTTAGTGAAAATAAGTTCGAATTGATGACATGCTTTGATAGTTGTTGATTGGACTTTATATAAGAATTATTTTAGGAACACTATTATGTAGTGAATTAAAATAACACCTTGAAAATTTCGTTCGTTCACCAATAAAATAAGTAACAGATTTTCCTCATTGAGGATATCACCAGCCCAGTAGTCAGCACTGTTTACAAAACTTAGCATTTTTCCAAATACTAAGGATTTTCTACACTAGGAATAGATTACCTTAGCTTTATTTGGCAAAACTTTCGTAATTTGGGTCCTCAATGCTCTTCAACTTCGTACTTTGTTTGGCTTTTAAACTTTATTGATTCGAGTTTCACTGATGAGTCTTTTGTAGACGAAATGCGCGTCTGACGTACAAAATTTGAATCCTGGTATATATGATGAGTGCATCAAATATTAATAACAAAATATAATTTCGTGTCAACAGTATTGCTTCATTCAAAACAGAATTGTTGGAAATGTCGACTATATGGCAAAATGTAAATATGTAGATCATTTTTTACACGATTCTTGTAGATTTTTTGAAGAATTAATGGGTTTTGTTGAAATAATTTGGTTTCGTTGTAAACTTTAAAGGGAATGAATCAAAAGTATGTGTTAGAAATAAATATAAAAATGCTCGAAAATGAGGCTCATATGTTTCCGCAAAATCACTTTACGACGATTGTAAAAAAATTATCGACGTCTCCCGCCAAATTGTAGACCTAATATAAATGTTGGCAACAAGTCATCAGACAAACTACAAATTTTGCCTACAGTTTCATTCGACGATGACAGAACTTCTCTTTTATAGATTATTTGATAGACAGTTTAAGCTACGTTCTTCTTTTGAATATTATTAACCTGTAATCAGATGACGTCTTCAAAGCCAAATCTTTTAACATCTGGCTAGTAAATAAACTCATCATAGATACCAGGATTAAAATTTTGTATTATATCGTCTACAAAAGACTCATGTAAAGTTTGTATCTGTGCAAATAGTAAACTTCCATTTCACTGAAATACTTATCCCTATATTGATGTTAATATTGATCTGATATTGAATGCGAGAAGATACAGTTAATATTTACAACACCATGAATGATGCTGTTCTTATTGGTTGTGGATGTGCTACGATGAATAAAACCCTATACCGATAGTGTACGATTCCCGATTTTAACATTTTACTGAGTGTGGATTCGCATGGTGGGTGATGCATGTACAGCAGGAGACGCTTATCCTGTCTATGTACACGATCTCGCTCCTTTTGGATTGTATGCGGTTCCCCCAGGTTTTGTTTGATTCCTTGATTTGTCTTTTTTATTGATTCATTTGAACATTAGTAAACTACTGTTGTCTATATTTGGAAGAGTAAAGGTTACTTCTTTTCGTACATTTAAAAGAAGTAGAAAAATTGTTGAAATGTCTTGTCTCGTAGAATGCGACATATAGATCATATCCGGCTGAAGTTACAACGTTTTATGTTTGTATAAAGCTATCATTTCAGAAGGTAGAATTCTATGATACTTCATTTATAGTTTATAGAAACAAGTTTCCATCTGTCATTTATCCGTTGTTCATGATGTAATTATGTACGGTTAAACGACTGTTCACTTTTTTGTCTCGCCTTGACGGAGTTAGAAAGCTAAGATATGCAGTTTCCGACGGCAGCGTTGGTGGTGGAGTCAACAATGTATTAAGTTTGTGATTAGGTCAGTTTATGGGGAACCACTAGTGGAAGGTCAATGATATTTGATATGCAGTTGTATTAGCATTGGCACATCTCATTTCCAAAGAAGACTATGTGGCCCTGCTCCCTCCAGTCATGGTCTATTGATTTTGAAACTTTTGTTGCTTAAAATTTATTAGTTTGTGATGATGTCAGTTTAAAGGGAACCACTAATGGTAGGTCAATGATATTTGGTATGCACATGCAGAAAATTGACATATCTCATTTCCGTGGAGATCATTTTACTCTGTCCTCTAAGTCATGGTCTATTGATTTTGAAGTTTTGCATAGTTAGCAGATGAGATCAGTTTAAGAGGAACCACGTTTGTTAAGTCAATGATATATTAGCATTTGCAAGTCGTCTTTTCCATGGATATTTTTTGGCTCCACCCCTATCAAGGTTCATTGACAAGTTTGTGTTTAGGTTAATATTCCGGTAACCACTTATGATAAGTCAATGGTATTTTGTATGCAGTTAAATAGGCATTGGCATTTCTCATTTCCATGAAAATTATTTGGTCCTGCACCTTTCGTCATGGTTCATTGACTTTGAATATTTTGCATAAGTTATATGTTTACTGCCATTTGGATTAAAGTTTTTCTTTATACTAACAAAATTACAAAAAGGAGAGACATATCTCTGTGTCAACAGTTTATATGAGTGATAGGACAACTATATTTGGTATTACAATAGTAAACAATAGGTCAACCATGTTTGGTGTAAAGGATGCTTGCACTCTTATTTGTTATTTTAAAGGACACTGTACATGACAATGGAAACAGCATAAGTGCATATAAGTTTCTTTTTAAACAAAGGGGAATATTTTTGGATTACCAGGTGGCGTAATTTTTCACAATTACTTTGTGCTTTAGTTAATTTAAGACACAGTAATTGAAATATTTGATAACGAAATAGATTTCAGAATGAAATTAAGTCTGTTGTAAAGTGTTGATGCTTCTTGGTTGGTTATTTTGAAATTTTTCAATTGACGTGATTAATAAATTAAATTTAAATGACTGATTTATTGAATTATTTTTTGTGTGTGGAAGGGTAGACTTTTACATTTTGGATTCATGAGGAGAAAATATTTATCTTGAATCCAGACTTTCATAGATCGAAGTCTTTATAGGTATTCTTTTAGAATATTGCCAGTGTTTGATATAGAACCTTGATTGAATACTGTCTATCTTTTAGGGTTCATTGAAAGTTGTTTATAATGGTAAAATGACTTTCTGTCATTGACCAGCAATTACAAATTCAACTTTCAGTCAATTCTTACAAAGAACAGTTGATAATTGTCCGATGACGAATGGCTATCTCTAAACCTAGATTAAAAAAAATATTCTTTGCTCAAATTCGAGGCGTAATAAATGATTAACTCTTTTGATAATTGTATCCCAAAAAGTCTGATCATCGTGACTCTGATTTGAAATATAAATGATTGTAGAGAGATTTTGGCCGATGTGAAATATTTAAGCTGGAATTTTGCTAAGAAAATACCGAAACATTGGGTTTTATTTACGACTACATGAACAAACATCTAAAAAATTATGTCTATTTAGAACAAACTGTCCGTAATTATTTTAGAGGAACATTGTTAATTCAATTCGTTGCTGCTATGAATAACATAGTAACAAATTAATGTTTTTTGCAGATGACATTTGTTTTCTTAACTTAACCAATTCCAGTACAAAGAAAGCCATCAATGAAATGGAATTGTGCAAACTCATCGTTCCTTATAAATGTATGGAAGTCGGGAACCAATAAATGTTTGGCTAAACCTTTCGGCATTATGGATAAACGGGTATCGGTTATATCATTAGCTACATAACTGGTACCGAAAGTTATACATAAAAAGAAATAAAATTTCAAGTGTTAATTCTATTGTGTAGCATACAAGGCGTTTCTTTTCAATTGAGTGACACATGTAAAAGCTATGACAAAACTCGGCTGATGTGTGTATATTTGTTTTTTCTTTGTCTGATGAATATTTTGACCATGCAGGTAGTTGGTGAAAAACAATTGTCTGTCACAATCAGTCAAATTAAATTTGTTTGAGCTTAATCTGATGACAGTACCGTGCGAGTCAATTCGTCAAAATCCATTCTTTATCACAGGTCTCCTCTGAAAAATACTTTTCTTGGTAAAAGATATAATTGTGTATTCGCTGTATATAAAGTGATTTCAAAGGAAGGTAATTGAATTGTCATTACCAGACATAATTGTCCGGAAGCTTATTTTGAATTAATGACCTCCCTTTGTGCAGACATAGTAACAAAAGTAAAACGTATTTTGTAAATACCAACTACCAGGTTTCACAGGACATAAACTCGGGGCCATGAAAGGAACGATAGCTAAACTAAGACTTGCTGTCTGTCATATTTCTTTTTCATTAATTGTTTTGTCATAAATCAGGCCGTTGGTGTTCTCGTTTGAATTGTTTCACATTTTATCATGTTGGAGCCTTTTATAGTTTACTAAACAGTATGCTGTTTGCTAATTGTTAAAGGCCGTATAGTAGACTACAGTTGCTTGCATCCACATCACTTGGACTCCTGATTGATAGTTCCGATAATTTTCTCTTTTGCAATCATACCATAATTTCTAATTTCTATACGCCCGTTCGTCTGTCCGTCCGACGTCAACATGTCGGACAATAACTTAAAAACGCTTTTCCCAATTTTCATGAAACTTTGGTGAATTGTTTTTATCTATTGACGTAAGCTCCTTTTGATTTTTATGAATTTTAGATTTTAAAGTGGGATTTTCCAGTTTTTGGACAAAAACTCAAAAATGCTGTGAGCAGTTTTCATGAAACTTTGGTGACTGGTTTTCGCACAATAACTTTAGTTTAAGTAAATGGATCTCTATGAAATTTTACCATAAAGTTCAATACCACAAAAGGAAGGTTGGGATTGATTTTGGGGTTATGGTACCAACAGTTAAGGAATTAGGGGCCAAAAATAAGCATTTTTCTAGTTTCCAGACAATAACTTGTGTTCAAGTGTATGGATCTCTCTGAAATTGTACTGCAAGGTACCATACCACAAAGGGAATGCTGGGATAGATTTTGGGGGTAATTGCCTCAAAATTTTAGGATTAAGGGGCCAAAAAGGGGCAAAAAACAAAGCATTTTTCTAGTTTCAGGACAATAACTTGTGTGTAAGTATATGGATCTTTATGAAATTGTACTACAAGGTTCCATATCACATAGGGAAAGCTGGGTTTGAGTTTGGGGTAATTGCCCTAACCACATTGAGGTCAAAAGGGTCCAAAATTAAACTTTGTTTGATTTCATCAAAAATTGAATTCTTTGGATTCTTTGATATGCTGAATCTAACCATGTATTTAGATTTTTGTCTCGCCTTGACGAAGTCAAAAAGCGAGACTTAGGTATGCTGTTTCCGGCGGCGACGGCGGCGTCAACAATGTATTAGTTTGTGATTAGGTCTAGTTCATGGTGAACCACTAGTGGTAGGTCAATGATATTTGGTATGCAGTTGTACTAGCATTGGCACATCTCATTACCATGGAGATTATTTGGCCCTGCCCCCTCAGTCAAGGTCTATTGACTTTGAAACTTTCCATAGTTTACATGTATTAGTTTGTGATTAGGTCAATTTATGGGGAACCACTAGTGGTAGGTCAATGATATTTGGTATGCAGTTGTATAAGCATTGGCATATCTCATTTCCATGGAAATTATTTGGCTCCGCCCCCTTAGTCATGGTCTATAGACTTTGAACATTTTGCTAAGTTAACATGTATTAGTTTGTGATTAGGTCAGTTCAAGGGAACCATTAGTGGAAGGCCAATGTTAATTGGTGTTAAGTTGTATAAGCATTAGCACATCTCATTTCCATGGAGAATATTTGGCCCCGCCCCCTCAGTCATGGTCTATTGACTTTGAAACTTTTGCTTAGTTTACATGTATTAGTTTGTGATTAGATCAGTTTAAGATGAACTGCTAATGTTAAGTCAATGATATTTGGTATGCAAATGTGTCGGCATTTGCAAGTATCGTTTCCATGGAGATTATATAGCCCCACCCCTGATCATGGTTCATTGACTTTGAAACTTTTACATAGTTTACAAGTTAATGTTTGTGTTTAGGTTTGTTTAAAGGGAACGACTTATAATAAGTCAATGGTATTTGGTATGCAGTTGTATTAGCATTGGCACATCTCATTCCATGGAGATTGTTTAGCCATGTACCTTCAGTCATGGTTCATCGACTTTGAATATTTGCATAACTTACATGTTAAAGTATTGCTGTTTTAATTTCAACATTTGCATTATCAAAATTACAAGAAGGCGAGACATATCTCTGTGATAACAGTTTATGGATATTGGACCATAATAGGAAAATTAAAAATTTTAAGTTTTAGACCACATTCATTCTGTGTCAGAAACCTATGCTGTGTAAAATATTAAATCACTATCCAAATTCAGAGCTGTATCAAGCTTGAATGTTGTGTCCGTACTTGCCCCAACTGTTCAGGGTTCGACCTCTGTGGTCGTATCAAGCTGCGCCTAGCCGGAGCCTTTTTTTTAATCAATACAATGAAATATAAGTATATCCAATAGTATTTTCAAATCATAATTCAGCCTATTGACTTGGTGTTGAATTGATACCAGAAAGCAAATGACATGTATGACAACAAAACGGATCTTGATTGTTGACAATGTAATTATTATCCTGTATTGGAAAATAATCAGGAGAAACATTTGGGGATAAGTCTATTTCTGAAGCAATATGTCGGATCTAAATTAATGTCATTTCTGAAACTATTTGATTAACATGCTTGTCAGATTGATACCGTTTTAGGCAAATTTTATTGCAGTCTTTCACCAAGAATGTCATTTCAAAGCATCTAATTTCAAGTTGAACGACAAGGTTACATAGAATGTGGACTATGCTAAAGCACGAACTAGTCGGATGTACGTGTTTGCTGATAAATTAAGGATTGGACAGAATGCTCGAATGGCGTGATTATATGATTAACAGTGACCAAGAGAATCTGATTATTTGTTCTGTTCTTAGAGTATCAAAATGATAAGGATTCAACTTGAAACAAAAATTGATTACAAAGAAAGGGTTGATCATGTTCTCACATATATAAAACAACTACGAAAGAATTAACATAGATCCATGGATATAAGTAATTTTGCTATAACCCTTATGTAATAACATTAACGGTACCCATTTTTCTGCACCAGATGCGCATTTTGACAATAAATGTCTCGTTCGGGAAGGCTCTAGGCCAAAATATTTGAAAATCCAAAGCTTATTTAAAAAAAAAAAATTAAGAGTTTATTATCAAAATGGATAACACGGTGTAACCAAAATCGGGCAAGGAATCAGACCTTTGCACGAGGGAGATATATTCCTTTTGGTCTACTTAATTTTCACAGTGTTCTTGCTACATGTTGACATGTAGTTAATGAGAATAAGATAAATATTTTTTTTTATTAAGTTTTTTAAAGATATGTTTTCAGAGAGTATTCCAGACAATATTATCAGTACCTTTAATGTGATAGGCATTTCAATTTTGTGAATCTGCTAAAAAGCCTGTCTTAGTCCTTTTTGCATTTCAATTTTTACTATCGAATAAATATTGCAGGTAGAGTGCTTTAGCTTATATATATATATATACTACTTAAATAACGAGGTCCACTTTGTTAACCAGCATGACGTAAAAACGACGAATCAAAGAATTCAACTTTATATATAACTAATATAAGACAATGGTGTTGTTTAAAAATTACACCATTTCCGGCCCTTTTGTTTTATCACATAATTAAAATTACCAATAATTAACAAGTTCCGGTCGAATTCGATACCGATACCAATAGTATATGGCACATGATGCCTCCGGTTATAGTAAGAAAACCAAGACGGGTTCAAACAAAGATTTTGAAAGCAGAGAAAACTGTGCACCTAATCGGCATGACTTTATCAGATGACAATACGACTACTTAAAATGCAGGTACTTAAATTCAGTCACGGACTCACGATGTCGCGAATGTGTTCTAGTAGATATATATATTTGTGGTTACAGAGCTGGTCATTTTTTCATACTGAGGATTTAAGTATATAATGAACCAAGACAATATAATAATCTGTTATATCAGTCAGCTGAATTCGATTGCAAGGAGATAGAGTCAATAATAAGTATGATAAGTAGTTGGAGATGAAATGCGACCATGTTAATAATGACATTAACGGTAACAATTTTATTGTACTTGATGCGCATTTCGGCAATTAATGTGTCTTCAGAGATGCACGAGGCCACAATTTTTTACAATATAGAACATATTACAAACGCAAAGTGGATAATGGACACGTACAAATCAAGCACATACTAGTATTTATATTGCAATAGTCTGCAGAAATGTATGTTTGTCTCTCTCCGTTAATTTTGTTGCTCTGCCCTTTAGTAGTGCGGTTGTTTTCTATGTTTGTTAATGATATAATTAGCACGATAATGGACGTCGTTTGCGGTTATTATATTGGTCATTTATCAATTGAATAAACACATTACGATCTACCAAATAGAATATATAAAAAAAAAGTATATATGTATATGCTACACTGGTCTGCTTTTTTGCAGATTAAGTCCCTATTTTAATGACCCGCCTACGATAGTAGATGGTGTTTCCACAGATTGGCGATGTGGGTATATTTTTTTTTCCCGATAGGTGCCTCCGTACGTTTGTTCTTCATTCGCATATCAGGTTAAATATTTGGTTTAAGGTAATTTACCATGAAGTTGTGGTATGTGTTAATGATGTGAAAATTTGTAATCACTGTAGCATTTTGACTCATATTGTGTGGTTCATTGAACATGGAAATGTGATAGAGCTGGTTTTGACTTGGGTATATATTTGAAAATAACGTTATTTTCATTGTTCCCTCGAGGTTAATCAGGCCAAACTAACACCAATGAAGCTATAGTCAATTGACTGTTGAAATCCAGTCATGGAACATCCAAAATTTGACTCTTACAAATGTTTCAGTTCTAATAAACTAAGACAGGAATTTTGAAATCAACGTCCCAATCTGGCATGGTTATATATGTTACCGTCAACATCTGCTCAACACGAATAACCATTTGACATTGGTGCCAATAATTTTAATGTTCTATCTTTCCTAGACAATGATGTATTACGGTTAATGATGAAGATTTTCAGTTGCGTTAATATCTGCTTAAGGATATTCGCTTGTCTTGTTTTTGACTTCTTGTAAGATATTCGGAATCATCTTGTTCTATCCATGTGGTGCCAGTATCAAATTTTCTCCGCTAACCCCTACTTTTCTTTTCATAATTTTATTACATATAGTTTTAAAATCCTTTTTTGAAAATCCCACAAAATTTTTGTTATTTTTTCATACTTTTTGAAAGAAAAAAGGTACCAATCTTAAGTGTATGAAAATTCTAGAGAGAATCATTTCTCGCCGAATTTTCAATGACATATCTCAAAAACATGGACACAAACCTCTTTTTTTTCTGCTTTTTTAGTTTCGTTATATATGTAACACTTCCAAACGTGTCTTTATATCCCAAAATCGCCCAAACGTGTCCGATTTCACATCCCCCAATCGTGTCCAATAATTGTTATTCGCCAAAACGTGTCCGCATTAAAACACCAGAACGTCTTAAAACTTTGAGCGATATTATGTCCTCAGTGACGTCAATAACGTTTACGGCAATTAAAAGGATAGGGGACACCATTAAACACGTCGGGTTTTGGCTGCAGGATTTAAAAAAAAGATCAAAGGACATCTGGAGGAAAGGTGTAATGATGCGTATAGACAAATTCCAAAACATGGTTCAATATCCACAGTGAATGATAAAATCAGACTTTTTCTTTCAAATAAACAGGCACCAGATGAGAAAAAGAATGGCACAGTAAAAAAAATTTTTATTGGCAATGTTTTTTTTTTTTTTTTTATCAATATGATTATTATTGGTTTAAATTTTAAATGGAGAAATTTAGCAATTGGACATGTTTTGCAGTTCAATGACGTCATATGGATACGTTTGGGGGAATCGGACACGTTTTGGGGTGATGGGCACGTTTCTGAGTGTTATATATACTATCAATTTATATCAGTCTTTCAAGCTTGTTATTATGAAACCATGTAGCGAACATTCTTAAGCGTGAACTAAATATTTCAAATGATAAAGATACTTTTCAGGTAAAAGTAGTGTCGGTCATGATTTTGTCTTACTAGTCGTCTTCAAATTTGACAGTCCCAATCTATCGCATTGTATATTCTTTGGATATGGTTTATATCATCCAACGAAATTAATTAAGAAAAGTTACTTCACATTTAGGAACAAATATAGTACAACTATAATTGATAAATTGTCAAGAGATTTGTTTAATACTGAATTATGTCATAATCTCGATTAGCATCAGATGGTACATTATTCAGTGAGGTCGGTTAAATTCCTTTATTGCGTCTGTGATATTCTGATAGGACATCTAGTTTAATCATACCCATACGTCTTAGCATTTCTAAAGACATAAGTTTTGGTAAACAATAATGACTATTATATAGAAAAAAAAGAGAGAGAACACCACTAACGTCATGATGATTTATTCTAGGTTTTAAGTTCTTTGTAGGATTCGAGTTGCTCAATTATCAGCATTCTGATTTGAATTTTTAGTGTTGTTAGTCTCTTTTATACGTTTTACCATTGAATTATTCGATGATAAAAGAAGCTCTGATGTATATTGTTATTTGAGTCGTTTCTTTTAATAGCAATAAACAGTTTTCCGGAAAATGTTACTCCAGCTATAAAACCAGGTTTAATCCACCATTTTTTTACATGAGAAAATGCCTGTACTAAGTCAGGAATATAACAGTTGATTTCCATTCGTTTTGTGTTTTTGAGCTTTTGATTTTGCCATTTGATAAAGGAATTTCCTTAGAGTTTGGTATTTTTGTTAGTTTACTTTTTTTCAAAGGCTGTGGTGTTCAAAACAACTCATAGAGATCATTGATATCGTGTGCCGGTTTTAGTTTCTAAAACTTGAAAATGATATCCTGGTAGTAAGAGATCGATTCCGGTGTTCTTGGCATTTTAGCAGGAAAATTTGAAGGAGAACGCTTGTAACCAAATGTTAGGCTACTTATACTATAAAAGGTCCAATCAAGACAGCCAAAAACGTCGAGGTTATGCTTTGCTTGCGAAAACGTTAAGAGTCAGTGTGTGATGGCATGATTTCGCATATCAGCAGGCCGTAAAATTGAGTTTGATTGAGTTATTGCGAGCATTTTGTTTATATTGTATTGTTTAATATAGTGTTCCATATACATATTTTGTTTATCCGTTACTATAGGGTGATGTGTCATCTGTTTTTTTTACTGAACCTTCTATTGTGTACTCTTTGTTATTTTACTTATCTAACATAAAAGAGGATGGCTTAAACTTTAAAACAAATGTATTTAACCCCGCCACATGACGTTTTGTACGCCAGGCGCGAGTTCCGTCTACCCAGGACTAATCAGTGACGCTCAAATAAAACAAAGTTAAAAAGACCTCATAAAGAACGAAGTTAAAGAACATTGAGGACCTAAAATTTCGAAAGGTTTTGCCAAATACAGGTAAGATAATCTAGTTTCATAATAGACAGGAACCTAGTCATTGGTTGATTTTTGTTTGTATATTTTTGGCTGGGAAGTATGGGAGTAATTTTATTCTTTATATGGATTGAAGACAGTTTGTTGACATCTAGATATTTTTGTAGGTTTGTTGTCTGTCGTAGGGTTGCTGTTTTCATGCTTCATTTGCGTATTCCACACACCTCGTTCTATTACATATGACATAGTATTGTCTGAATTTTTGCTTTTGACCTGTGATTTTGCATTTCCCCTTTTGTCTTTTACAAAACTTTAATTTTTAATGCTAAGTTAATCTCTAAATACAAACCAGAGAACATCAACTAGACGGTTTACATTAAGCTAGGAAGGTTAGGACTGTTTCTTATTAGCGGGTAAAGTTTAAGCAGGTTCTATTATAATAAATGCTGTTTAGATGAGATATTTACATATTATTGCAAATAGTGCATATATGGCAAATCGGAGTTCTGTACAGATTGATGGATATTCAAGGCAAATATGATCCTTTAACTGATTAAAAATTCTACAATTTTTTTTTTCGACTTTTTGCTGTGTTGTGTGTGGTATTGTCCTATGAATTGGGCTGGTTTTTTAAGTTACAGTCAAGTTTATAAGTTTATTTAATTAACTTAAGTCCTTGGAATATGATTTTATTTAAGTTTAAAGTATCAATTTACATGGAGGTTTAAGGCATTGATCCTAATTGTTTGTATATAGTTACATGTGGAAGAATACAAGATTGACTTGGTTTATTTAAATTACCTCGTTTCTGGTACATACTTCTGAACTTATACTTGATATCATTTCTTCAAGCCGGGTAAGTAGTTATAGGTTCAACGATATTTTCTATGTTAGCAGTTTTTTTTCTAATAATTACAAATCTATGTCAAACAGTTTTTTTCTAATAATTACAAATCTATGTCAAAACATTAATCTACTTCTCTTAAAATGCTACATTTGTATATTTTCGTTTTTAAGTTTTGCTTAATAATTATTAACATTACACAGTTATTACAACAATTTTTAGCATTTTCACTTGATGCTATGTCATACCATGGAGGGTACTTTATTAATCCTTATAGTTGCATTGAGGATATTGACCTTTGTTTATAAATATGTTTTTCCTTATATCTTTCGTTTTGCTGATTACGTCTGAATTTTTAGAAATGCATTGTATAAAGGAACTGCTGCTTATAAACAAATCAAATTAATATAAGTGATAACTTAGAATTAAAATGTATTGTTAAATTGTAATTGATGAACTGTCAGGAGATTGTTTTAATACTGGTTGTTATCTTATTCTAGACCCGATGTCTGTGATTACATGTTATTTATCTGTCTCGCTTGTTTAACATTCTTTTGAATGTTTCGACAACTAGTTCAGGCGAATAAGTGGCCCTGGTTATTTAAAAAGATATGAAGAAATTTACAGTGGTCACCTGTAATGCAAAAAACACTCTGCTTATAATTTTTTATTGACGCAAGACACGCGTTTTGTCTACAAAAGACTAATTAGTGGCGCTTGAATCAAGCACGTCGGATGATTTAATCAATACGTACATTTTATTAAATGGACATATGAAAGTTAAAACAGTGGAAATCATATGGCATCCCGACAGTGAATGATCAGGGGTAAGCGATAGGATAAGCGTCTCATACTTTGTACACTATAACCGTCATGCAAAACAGCGGAGAAGCCTTACGGTTCAATGTGTTCATCGTTATGCCCTTTTTTATGATTCAAGGTTGAAGATTAAAGGTGAAATAATCTCTAGTTACATTAGTTTAAGCCTGAAAATATTTCCAGAAAAATAAGAAGCAATTGAAGTTTGCCGATGTTTAAATCTCAAATTCACTTAGAATATACAAATCAAGATTTGTTTTCCTTAAAGTGAAACTTATTTGGATGGTTTCCCCTTACTGATTGATTAATGAACTCGCCAATCTGTGTGATTTCTTGCGAAATATTAGAATCATGGTTTTGCATTAACATTTACGTCAATTGTGTACTATCTTTTTTTAAAGGGAAAATGTACGAAAAATGCAAATGTTTGTGTTGCTCATAGAAAATTTGAATACGATTTAGCTCAATTCTTAGATAATCTCAACGGTGGTTAATGTTATGACCTGAGTGGTTATTCAATTTATATCATATTTGACTGTGTAGTTTGTTCCAGTATCCATGGAATTACACTTATAAGAAAAATTGCAAGACCATTTCCATAGTTGATCGATTTTGCCATTAATACAAAAACAAATTGAGCTTCGTGTATAAAAGACCAAGATTGTATGAATCAAATGAAATGTGACAGCACAATGAGACAACTAATGGGACCACACAGCCTTCAACAATAGACAAGTTTCTATACAGTATGTAAAGCTCTTCATTTCCTCGAGTGTATAAAAGTTGTAAACAAAATTAACATACACAATCAATGATCTGCCATTAACACATAGTTTTCGTTGAAATAACGAAAAATAAGACATGACATATGACGACAACTACGGGCAATGTTCCTGATTTTGGACAAGCGCATGAAAATGTTGGGTTTTTTTTATAAAAAATCTCAGCCTTTTCTATCTTTAATCTCGATCAGTAGATTAACACAACGTAGATAAAAGAACATACAATAAATCCGGTACATGAAAAGCGCCTCAATAAAAAGAAACGGTATAACAACCCAGAATTATACCGCATTAAAGAATGCTAGCAGTTAATGGAAGCAAAGTGTTTAACCTGCTGATAGGAAATCATGCCATTCTACAGTTAATATTGGTTGATTGTATACACCAATGACATTAACAGTACAGGAAGACATGATATTTTGCAAAGCGTAAAACAACTACACAGAAAAACTAAAGAAACATTTCAGGCAAAGTTGTCCTTAGATTGATTTGACTATTTTTTGTTATGTATCTCTTCAACAGTTTCGGTTCTTAAACGTTCTTGGTTTTCAAAGTTTCGGCGTTTCTTATGAAGGTAAATCCAGAATAGCGCTTTTGGCGCATGAAATTTTTATGTGTTATTTTCATGTTTTAAGGGTTGCTTCAAACTGCATAAGCCAATTGATTTGTATCCCAAACAATACGAGACCCAGTGATTAAAAACCACGAGTATATGCCTGTACCAAGTCAGCAAAATGGCAGTTGATTTTAACTTGTTCCGTTGATTGATAGCGTTTGATTTTCTCAGTTTTTATGGACTTCCTCTTTTTGAATTTGGTTTTGAGTTTGGAATTTTTGTTATACTTTTTATGCCACCGCCGAAGCGTAGGGGGCAATAAGTTTTACCCTTGTCCGTCCGTCCGTCACAAAGTTGGTTTCCGTTCTCTAATTTTAGTTTGCCTCAACCAAATGTTATGAAACTTTTACACAATGCTTATTACCTCAAAACACAGATCAAGTGTGAATTTTGGTGGCGTCACTTTAACAGTTCTAGAGTTATGCCCCTTTACAAAATGAAAAATTGCTGAATTTTCGTTTCGTTAACTAAGTTTATCTCAACCAAATGTTATGAAACTTATACACAATGCTTATTACCACAAAATACAGATCAAGTTTGATTTTTGGTGGTGTCACTTTAACCGTTCTAGAGTTATGCCCCTTTACAAAAGGAAAAATTGCTGAATTTTTCGTTTCCGTTCTTTAACTTAAGTTTACCTCAACCAAAAGTTATGAAACTTATACACAATGCTTATTACCACAAAATACAGATCAAGTTTGATTTTTGGTGGTGTCACTTTAACCGTTCTAGAGTTATGCCCCTTTACAAATGGAAAAAAAATGCTGAATTTTTCGTTTCAGTTCTCTAACTTAAGTTTTCCTCAACCAAATGTTATGAAACTTATACACAATACTTATTACTACAAAACTCAGATCAATAACAAATTTGGGTAGCGTCTCTTTTTCCGTTCTTCAGTTATGTCCCTTTATAACTTCATATGATATGCAAGCGGGGGCATCATCTGTGTCCCATGGACACATTCCCCATTTATTTTATAACTAACTATAATATGCACAAAAACTAGTTTACAACTAATTAAAGCAAACTTCACCTTGTCCTTTCAAACCTGTTTAGTTTATTCCAGAAATGTTCGTCGAACATAGCAAATTCATTACACTTTTTTTATTTTGAACCCAATGGGAAATAAAGAAAAACTGTTCAAATTGATAGCTGATTAATTGATATTTTGCGTAAATCTATGGAATCGATATATCCATTGAGATATGTCCGCAAGTTATTCAATGACAGTTTTATATTCTTCTTTAATAGCTTGACTAATAATATAATGCTGAATTATTGTTTCTTTGAAATAATTATACTTTAAATTATTTTTAACCTTTAAGTTTTATCTTTAGTACGAACAATTTTCAATAAAATGTGACATGAAGATTCATTCTCAAATAGAGTAAATGTCAATTGCTAAGAAGAGAGATTTTGAAATGTTTGATATAATATTCTTTGCTGAGGCGGAAGTATTTCATTGCATTTAATTTTCATGGTATACACATGGTGAAAACATGACAAAGAATCTGATGAATGATTGAAAATTTTCAAATATTTTGGTACTGGTGCATGTTGCTACATGAAATTCAAAAGATAAAGGTTTATTGATTTTAATCGTGTTAGATTTTGAATGGTAAAAATAGGTGTAACGAAAATACAAGCATTAGTCAAAAGTGAAGTTTTAAGTAGATGAAAAATCAAATATGAGAAAATCTTCTAAGATGAGACCTTAGGGAATAAAACACCGAAATTGAGAAAATAATACACATAATACACGAAAAATCCGTTCAGAGAACGAACACAAAAACTTAACTGCATTATAAAATACCGAAATACGAGGGTAAGGGAAAATGTAGGTTATAAAGTGAGGAACCAATATTTCACTTGTCTTCCCCTTTTGTCAGGGGTGTGGGCACACCATAATATGTTCTGTTGATACTGATACTAACCTTCAAACGAAATAACAAGCAACCGGTTTCAAATTTCTATCAGTTTTATTAACATGATTAATACAAATGATGTGATATAGGATTATTAATCAAATTGGCATAAATAAACAAAATTTTAATAGATCAGCAGTCGGATTTTAATTTTTCATGAATTTGAGAAAATTCGATCGATTGATGTGTGTTTAATATCCAGTAAGTATATTCCATGCATTTGCAGGACGACAACATGGTACTGTCTTGGTATTATATCTTGCTCTATAAATGACCGACACGCTGGGCAGGATTTTTCAACGCATTAAAGAATTAAGCCCTCAAGGAAAAGTCTATATGATGGTTTCATATGGTTGTTGATATCCATAGAAGGACTTGATATTGAAAAAAAAAATTAACTTTTCTAAAAGAATTTACATGTGTGAAAATAATATACTTGAGCATTTCTTATGCCCCCGCCCGTAGGAAATATCTGTGTTATCCTTGACCGTCCTTTCGTCCTTTCATTCGTCCTTCGGTCCGTCTGTCCGTCCTTCCCATTTTTGTTTCCGCTCTCTATAGTTTTACTTATCCAAATTTTATGAAATTCATACACAATGCTAACAATCAAAACTAGCAGACAGAGTTAGAATTTAGGCAATGAGTCACCCACCGTTCTAGAGTTATGCCCCTTTGTAACTTGAAAAATTGCATTTTTTTTTTGCGTTTCTGCACACTAACTTAAGTTTGTCTCATCCAAATTGTATGAAACTCCTACACAATGCTAAGGGTCACAAACCAAGACAGAGTTCGAATTTCGGTTGTGAGTCATTTACTGTTCTAGAGTTATGTCCCTTTTTAACTTGGAAAATTGCAATGCTTGAGCAGGGGCATTCGTATCCTCAGACACATTCTTCTTTTATTTTAAATTAAAGTTTATTGAAAAAAGTAAAACCTCCTCAAATATTGTCAGAAAAAAAAAAATATAATCGGCCACCTATTTATTATTAAATAGAAGACGCTATCGCAAACGATTTATAGTTACATGCAAATGACATGCCAGACTGAGACAGTTGCACGGTGGTTTCAGTAGGCAAAATAATACGCCTAGTTTGAATATTTAAAAAAAAAAATAGGTGTTCTACAATGTGTTTTTCAACAGACTGTCGGAATTCCAATGGGAACCAAATGTGCCCCTCTTCTTCCCTACTTGTTTCTTTATTATTATGAGGCTGACTTCATACAGGAACTTCTTAGGAAGAAAGATAAGAAGTTAGCGAAATCCTTTAACTTAACGTTCCGCTATATAGATGATGTTCTCTCACTAAATAATACAAAATTTGGTGACTATGTTGAACGAATCTATCCCATCGAACAAGAGATAAAGGATACTACAGATACAGATAAGTCTGCCTCATATCTTGACTTCCATCTAGAAATTGACAATGAAGGTCGGTTGAAAACAAAACTTTACGACAAAAAAGATAATTTCAGCTTCCCAATTGTGAACTTTCCATTTCTATGTAGCAACATTCCAGCAGCGCCTGCATACGGAGTATATATCTCCCAATTGATACGATATTCCCCGGCTTGTATTTCCTATCATGATTTCCTTGATAGAGGATTGCTGCTCACAAGGAAGCTATTAAACCAAGAGTTCCAAATGGTGAAGTTGAAATTTTCCCTTCGTAAATTTTACGGACATCATCACGAGTTGTTGACCGTTATGGAATAACCGTTTTACAGATGATATCGGATATGTTCCTTATGTCGTAACTACAATACCCTTCATTTTACGAATGTGACCTACCGAATTAGACTATTTACAGGATTTGTAATAACATAAGCAACACGTCGGGTGCCACATGTGGAGCAGGATCTGCTTACCCTTCCGGAGAACCTGCGATCACCCCCAGTTTTTGGTGGGGTTCGTGTTGCTTAGTCTTTAGTTTTCTATGTTGTGTCTTCTGTACTATTATTTGTCTGTTTGTCTTTTTATTTTCAGCCATGGCGTTGTCAGTTTATTTTCAATCTATGAGTTTGACTGTCCCTCTGGTATCTTTCGTCCCTCTTAAATAAATATTTCGTGATACCCTCAATGGGAAGAATTTCAGGTATACTACGACTAAATGTTGTCGCAGTTTATATGCAGTCTTGTTCGGTATGATTTTAAAAATTGATGGGTAGAATGAATACATGTGTCGGATGCCAGGCTATATCATTGTACAAAGACCAATCGAACTATTTAATGCTCCGCCTACGATAGGACAAGAGCATTATGTTTTCCAGTCTATGCGCCCATGGTTAAGGATAGGATAAGTTTTGGTAAAAGGTAGTTTGTGGTCACATCGACTTGAAAAAAACTTAGTACACTTATCATTATTAAGTGAACTGTTTACTATATATATGCTAAATTATGATTTTGGTCCATATTATTTGGTTCATTGAACATGGAAATAAATAGGTTAGAGTTTTTATTTAAGGTCGGTTAAGGTTTTGGTTTTAAGTAGTTTTGGTCATATGCACTTACAACTTGGTAGACATGTTCCTTATAAATAATGCAAAATTATGGTTTCAAGCAAAATTTCAATGTTTCACTGAACATGAAAATGTGATAGTGCGAGCGGAGCATGGTGTCATATGGACACATATTCTTGTTTCTGAATGTTACCAGTTTAGCTGGTGGTGTGTGAATACGCAGTCGTGTCATGAACGTTAAATTTAATGTTGGTGGCAGTACGACAGGCTGTCTTAAGGGTTCTAGTTGAATAGACAATAACAAAATAACAACAAAAATTAGCCAATATATATGGCTTTTTCGTTTTTTGGAAAAGACAAGTTTTACATTTATTCTTCCATGTTTATATTATACATGATAGTAGGGCAAGATCTGTTTGAAAATCTAAGTTGAAAAAGTTTTACAAAATGAATGAATGTATCATCCAGCTTGAAATTTTCTCCTTGCATGATCGTTTCTTCAGCACGAGTCTGCCATTAAAAACTAGAGGCAAAATACTTATTTTTAGTGTTGATTGCAAAATTGAGAATGGAAATAGGAATGTGTCAAAGAGACAACAACTCGACCAAAGAGCTAAAAACAGCCGAAGGCCACCAATGGGTCTTCAATACAGCGAGAAAATCCCGCACCCGGAGGCAGGCTTCAGCTGGCCCCTAAACAAAAATGTGTACTAGTTCAGTAAAAAAGGACGTCATACTAAACTCCAAAAGTATGTATAAAATCGTCGGTTAAGAATGTAGTTCGATTTAAAACAGAAAAAAATATTTAAAATTATGAAGTATTTAGTGATTAAGGTTCAACTGTATCAGAATACGGCAATGTTTAAAATATTGATTCGTTTTTGTCGAGCCTGCGACTTTTGTCGCAGTAAGCTCGACTTAGGGATAGTGATCCGGCGGCGGCGGCGGCGTTAGCTAACTTCTTAAAAGATTTATATTTTAGAAGGTGGAAGACCTGGATGCTTCTTACTTTGTATATAGATGCCTCATGTTACGAAGTTTCCGTCAGTCACATGTCCAATTTCCTTGACCTCATTTTCATGGTTCAGTGACTACTTGAAAAAAAAAGTTAAGATTTTTTGTAATGTTAAATTCTCTTTTATTATAAGTAATAGGATAACTATATTTGGTATGTGCATACCTTGCAAGTTCCTCATGACTGTCAGACTGTCAGACAGTTTTCACTTGACCTCGACCTTATTTCATGGTTAAGTTTTGGTGGTCAAGTCAATATCTCAGATACTATAAGCAATAGGTCTAGTATATTCAGTGTATGGATGGACTGTAAGGTGTACATGTCCAACTGGCAGGTGTCATGTGACCTTGACCTCATTTTCATGGTTCAGTGGTTATAGTTAAGTTTTTGTGTTTTGGTCTATTTTTCTTATACTGTATGCAATAGGTCTACTATATTTGGTGTATGGAATGATTGTAAGGTGTACATGTCTAGCTGGCAGGTGTCATCTGACCTTGACCTCATTTTTGTGGTTCAGTGGTCAAAGTTAAGTTTTTGAGTTTTGGTCTTTTTTTCTAATGCTATATGCAATAGGTCAACTATATTTGGTGTATGGAAATATTTTATGATCTATATGTCAGTCACACAGGTTTATTTGACCTTGACCTCATTTTCACGCTTCATTGCTCAGTGTTAAGTTTTTGTGTTTTGGTCTGTTTTTCTTAAATTATAAGCAGTAGGTCAACTATATTTGTTGTATGGAAGAATTGTTAGCTGTACATTTCTGCCTGGCATGGTTCATCTGACCTTGACCTCATTTTCATGGTTCATTGGTCAATGTTTAGTTTTCTTGGTTAATGTTAGGTTTATGTGACAGTTGTAATAAAGCTTTATATTTAGGACTGTCAACCATCAATGGTTAGTAAAGAAGGCGAGACATTTCAGCGTGTGCACTCTTGTTCAAATAAGCAATCGCTCTCAGATATTTTCGAAGTCGTGCCGTTTTTTGTTTTTTGTTTTAATTTTAGAAGTGTATCGATTATATCTTTCCTCTTTTTCATTTCGTAAATGTTGTGATTTAATATATTGTAAATAGCAAAGAAGCAGTAAAGAATGTTTTGGTCAATATTCTGTCAGTCTCTTCAATATTGGAAGTAACACAGAAGTTGTAAATTAAGGCGACAGAAGTTTACCGATGTTTCAATCATGTACATCTATTAGGAAGAGACCAGTCAAGGTTACAAACAAAACCTGAGAGAATCGCATGGACTTTAAAAAGTGTGTAAACCTTTCCCCCACAATTATGAGAGTTTGCAAGATGTGTTGACAACTATGTTCTTTTATAAGCCGAACGATTACGAAAACTACCTCAACGTCATACAGCTGGTTTTCTGTCCTTGTGTTATCAGTAAAGAGAAACCGTGTTACAACGCAAATTAATCATTTTGGGACAAAATCACCCGATGGCTACTTAAATGCCTTACAGCTGTTTGTTAAAAAAAAGTTTAAAAACGAAATCCATAATTCAGTTCAATAGACAAGATTGATCGACAGTTTTTTATTTTTTTTATGTACAGAATATTGAATTGACTGATATATGTCTCAATGCGCAACTTGTACTGAATTTAAATCAACACCCCCGCAAGCATCATTATCATTTCCCGTTTGGATAAAGAACTAAGGTTTCCTTTATGGATTGAATATTCAATCTCAGTTTTCAACACTGAAGAATAATTTACATTTACAATATAAAAATAAAGAACTATGGTATAATTTCCATTAGAAAAATATCCGCAAAAGTTTATTTTACTATTGGTTATGCATTATTTAAATAACACAGTTTTGGTAGAAAAGATATAAAAGTGAGGGACATTTTCGCCACGTCGAATGAATATTCCTTCCAAATACTTAGTCTTGTTACGAGAGGTTCTAACAACTGCGTTTGCAATAAATTATTTTTTGTAATGATATACATGTATGGATGTTCAAGTCAAATTGGCTGCCTCAAATCACCAACGGACTTATATATATAACTCGTCTAAACATCAACCCAACAATGTTAGATCTGTAAATTTGCTTTCGCAAATTTTTTGTTCTTCCCTCGCCGGGATTCGAACCCATGCTACTGAGATATCGTGACACCAAATCGATTGCACTGTAGCCGTCCCGCTAGACCACACGACCACCTGGGCTTCATAAAAATGAAGCTTTCAGTGGCCGGGTGTTACCTTTCCACGTCAGTTTTAATCTAGCGTCGTACTACAGTACATGATATATAAGGCATGGAGATGTTATTTTTACAGATCAGCTAAATTATCTATAGTAAAGGATCCTACAAATTAATGTAAGATACAGTCACAGAAAATAATTATATTTATAAGTACGTCTGAGCCAGTGACAACTCTACAACAGATTGATCCATCGGATCACCAGCAGTGATGGTGATACATGGCTGTGTACATTATGTATATACAACTCGTCTAAACATCAACCCAACAATGTTAGATCTGTAAATTTGCTTTCGCAAATTTTTTGTTCTTCCTATATATATATATGCATTGATAATAATATGAGTTGTCGACATTCTGAATGCATTTGGTACTAATTTGAAACCCAGAGAAATCATACCGCTTACCTATATACAAAAACTTCTCTAGCACCCAATCCGAGCAAATGCTTGCGTGTCTTTTTTTTTAAGCCAATGATATGGCATTTTGTTTTAGTTTTATTTTTTAAATGATGAATATTGGAATAAATAGTTGTATTTATCATATCTTATTTTGGTATATTCGAACATACGAAAAGTCAAATAAAGTATTTTATTGTTTCAAATACTGAAAAATGGTAAAAACAATCTGAAAATAAATGTTACATACCTTGAACTTTATGAAATCCTCGGGCAACATGTCCACTATATAGATGGTTAATGTTCTTAATCTAATGCTGAAATATTTTTAAAAACTGCTGTATTTTGTAGAAAATAATAAATTAATTTCCTCTTATATTTTTGAAACTATATCATGTCCTTCATAGCTGAGAGTTAAAAATGTTGTGTTAATTATGCCAAAACTAATTAGCAGTTTTAATAGACACCGACTTGAAAGTAATGAGGTTTAGAAATTTCTGTCTAGCAATTAACGTTTTTCAAAGTTCGCAATTCAAACCTTTATTGCTGTTCACTTTTTATTCTCCATATGCGGCATGTCTAAATCTGCACATAAAATCTGATTTACAACATTAAACGGATGTAATTGGTTTTAAAGTTTGTTCCTGGTAGTTTTTGGTTCGTTGAGCAATGATATTTTAGACTTTATATTACATTGAAGCTTTCTATATAAGAGAACGTTTTAATGCCGGTTTAGATTCATCAAAATCAAATCCCATGTTCAATCGCTGGACCGTTAATTAAATCAATTCAATATGTCATCAACAAAAGCATATATGTTTTGTATGATAAACCCACAAGTACAAGGTTATATAAGGCTTTATAAAGAGACCTAAGAAAAATATAAATAAAACATGACGTTTTGTTATTTTGAATAACTTCTTAGAAATAAGGAAGTATAGTCAAAGCTTTCTCTTATTGGTGGCAATAATTTTTAGTATCCCGACTGAGAATTCTAACTGATATTTTGTGTTGATCACCCCGTTTGGGGAATTCTCGAAAGAAAATCTCCATTAGTTTTTATTACAATTGCTATGACTCCAATTATCGACACAAAGTAGGAAGATAAGGAGACTAACATATCATAAACAGGGACGATCAACTGGCAGTTTTATTGTTTGGTAATTTTGCGCATGGACTGACAATTTATTCACCTAATTTCAAGAAAAAAATTTAAGTCGTTTTCCTGAAATATTTTATCAAGTGAAAACATATGCTGTTTTTTGCAACTGGAAAATTTCAATTAAAAATGTTACAGTTCCTATAAATATGTTGTAATTATTTAGAATGAGTGCTTTGCTCCAAGCACTATGCTAGGTTAACACTTGTATTTTTATGTACTAGCATTGCTGAGTTCATCTCATCGAATATAACGAGACTGTGACCATTAACGTATGCTTTTTAGAGATTATTCATGTATCTAACAGCAGATTGTATGTAAAAGTAGTAATCTAAAATTATATTTGATTATTATTATTTTATTATTATTACTTTGTGAAAAGACTTTTTTTATTTCACACAGAAATTAATATACTTTAGCCATTAACAGTTTGGAGTCTTTAAACATATAATGGAACGAGTAACAAGTGGGATTTGAACATTTGAGAAACTCATTATATAAATGTTAAAAGTAATAAGTAGAAGAAAGAAATGGTGATTTGAAAGTGTCAAAATGTTGACACCGGAAATGTTAATATTTCGTTTATGGTTATTTATATCGCTAGTTTCAAGACTGGGGCTTTCCCTTCAATAAAATTGAAATATCAATCTACCGGAAATGTTAATATTTCGTTTATGGTTATTTTCATCTCTAGTGTCAAGACTGGGACTTTCCCTCCAATATAATTGAAGTATTAGTCTAGTATATTTTCCTTTTGCGTTTTATGATTGCCGTTCTATGTCGGCTATTGTTGATTTTGTTTCGCATGTTGCCGGGTGTCCATCGCAAACTATTAAACATCTAAAAGATCATTCATCAAGTCTACAATATATCTAAAACAAGTATTTGCATAAGACAAGAACTATTTGTTATCAGTAAATTATTTACAGAAAGAAACAAGTTGTTATTTTGACAACAGTACACAGATACGATATACCATGCTTTATTAGAATATTGCCTGCAACACAGGACTGTTAATGAAATTTAGCATTTACACAATTTGGGGGTCTTAATCTGAAAAATCTGTTATTGATTTGTAATCGTCTCATTTCCAATTTCATAAAAAAAAATTGAGTACTTTATTAGAACAAAATGTTTGTGGTTGCAATCGTTATATAACAATTTACACATTTTGCGTATTTAAAAAAACATAAATGACAAGTTCAATTAAAACCCTATACACATGTCTATCTAATTTGCGTTTCAGAAATAATCTACCGCCTAGGGAAAATGCAGAACCACATTATTCATCGTGTCTGTCGCTATTAGATATTGCCAGCTTCCACTTTATATTTTTACTCAGAAGAAAAAAATCAATTATCCTTTTTTTTTTTAAACATTACTCATTTGATTCCACATTTCCTTTGAAAAAAATTCTGACATAACATGCAAAATTTGTAATCCATCAAAGTTGTCGTCAACAGCAAATTGTAACGTTAGGTAGCATTTTGATTTTACGGATGTATTTAGAATTGTTGAAAAATCTTTAAAGTACATTATTCAGACTCTTTTACATTAAAATTTCAAGTTTCATCAACATGCAGATTTGACCTTCTATGTCAAATCAGATACAGTGGAATGTGGCAATATGTCTTAAAAAATGTTTGTAGATTTCTTTCTACACCGTATAGTCTAGTTTCTGACCATCTTATATACACGCAAAAATAAAAAGATTGAAAAAAATTTAAAATGTAGAAATTTCATGATTTTTGAAGTCGGTATTTCGAAATAAAGCAAAACTCAATAATTTCGAGATAAAGTCGAGATTTTGAACATTAAATATAGAAGCGATATAAATATATATATATATGCTTGTCCCCAATACGATACGGTACTGAAGGTATATGATAATTAAAAAATATCACCACAGTATGAAATTTACTCAAATTAAATTCACAATAACTTTCCCTCTATAGACTACTATATTAGATGTTTTTATTGTGAAATTGCTTTTGAAATACCCTTTTCAAATTATTCTTCGATTAAGGTTTTTATAAGAAAAAGTTGGTATTTTTTTTTAATTTGCTTTCGTTTCATGAATTAAAAAGACAAAACAAAGATGATGCTGAACTTTGTATGACCTTCTTATCAATGACAGACAGGATTTATTCAGTTCAAGGTACTTCCCATAAACACTCAGTAGGGTTAAACTAATGCTTATCCTGGATTTAATCGGTTTTTAAGTGGCACAAGCGGTGCGTCAAGGTTTATGAGACAGGAAAAGGATGGTTCTGTTGAATATACATTGGCAGATTTTTTCCTTATGCAAAGGTTACTCTGTCCGTATTTGTTGTTGTTGCTCATACTTTAGTATTGTGTGCTAACAATTTTCTTTTTTAACTTTGAAAACTTTTAACCTGCCAAACAAGGAAAAATCAAGATGAATATATTGTTGTATTAGTTAGTACAGCTTATAAGGAACTGTAAATAAGAGTCATTAAGAATATCTGCTTTTAAAATTTCCTTTTTTTATTTTTATTAAGAACTTATATCTTTTCACTTTTCAAAGCTATCTACCATGTAAATTTATGTTTTCTCAGTTTTTTTTTTTTTTTTTTTTTTCTCTCGCCTCGAAGGAGGCTACACGTAAGCGTACTGTTTTTGGTGTTTGCGGTGTCCGTGGCGTCAAATATTTGTTAAAGTTTGTGATTAGGTCATTCTAAGATAATAATATTTGGTATGCACCTGTATTAGCATTGGCATATCTCATTTCCATTTCTATGTAGCAACATTCGAGCAGCGCCAGCATACGTAGTATATATCTCCAAGTTGATACTATATTCCAGAGCTTATTTTTCCTACCATTATTTCCTTGATAGAGGGTTGCTACTTACAAGGAAGTTATTAAACCAAGAATTCCACGTGGTGAAGTTGAAATCATCCCTTCGTAAATTTTACGGACACCATCACGAGTTGGTTAACCGTTATGGAATATCTGTTTCACAGATGACGACGGAAATGTTCCAATTGTCGTAACTTCAATCTCGTCCCCGTTCCCCCGAATGTGACCTACCGAAGTAGACATATCACTGGGTTTGTGCTTTCATGAGCAACATGACGGGTGCCATATGTGGAGCAGGATCCGTTTACCCTTCCGGAGCACCTGAGATCACCACCAGTTTTGGTGGGGTTCGTGTTGCTAAGTCTTTGGTTTTCTATGTTGTTTTGTGTACTGGTGTTTGTCTGTTTGTCTGTTTTCTGTTTTAGCCATGGCGTTGTCAGTTTATATCCGACTAGTGAGTTTGAATGTCCCTTTGGTATCTTTCGCCTCTCTTTTCATTCCCATTTATACTTTTTTGCTTCGGTCCCGCAACCATAGTTTATTGATGTTGAAACTTCTGTATAGTTGACATGTTAAAGAGTTACCATTTGAATTTCAACATTTACATTGTATTATCGAAACTATGCACAGACGAGACAAATCTCTTGATCAACAGTTTATTCAACAATATACCAAACAAGTTAGGTTTTTTTTGCAAAATTAAGATACAAAATATTCATTAAATCTGGATGTAACAAAGTAATAATGTCGCCGGCTACTCTTACAGCTAAGATGCTTGAGAAACCTTAGTTTCATCTTCAAAGCAAAGATGGCTGTCTAAACTTTGTTTCGCATTCATGTGAAAGATGTCTGCCTAGCCTTAGTTTTACTTTCATAATGAAGATGGTTGTCATCCTTGTTTTTTTTCACTTTCAAGACAAAAATGCTTGTCAAATTTTAGATTCATTTGCCTTGCAAAGATGCTTAGCAACAATTTCATGACCAAAATGCAAGGCAAAGTGTCGTTTTACATATTTTTATATAATGGTGCATACAAAAGCTGTATATCTGTAGTTTTCAGTTGAAAACCTTATAAAACCTTTATGGTTTTTTTTAAATTTGGACAGGAGTTTTTAAATGACCTAAAGACAGTGTTCAGAGCAAAATTCTGAAAATTTTCAAGGCCAACTTTTTTTCATGTCAAAAACAGATGGATCATCATAAATCATTCAAAGCAATGAGCGGTGCTACCACTAAGCCATGCATAACCTAAGAGTACCTAAGATTGTGTTTGTCAAACATTACCTGACAGGTTAATAGCTATTTGTATTGATTAAACTTAATATCCATATTTCTACTGTTCTCCCTGATGAAAGTGAGATACTTACGCCATTTAGGTGGGTTATCAAAGAAATTATATTCAATATGTGAAATTATTCTAATAGTACTCAATGATCTTTCTGCCATGACCAAAGTTTGTATCTTAAAAAATCATTGGTAGTATGTTTTTCGTCTTTTAATCTTTATATGATATGTACTACGAAATCAGTGTTGGTGTTTTCTTATTCGAACAAATTCAAACGACTCTATGTTGTTTTGATATAAGTCTTTTTCGCATTCAGTTGAAGACCTTTTCAATCTTAAGTTGATGCCTGTTATTTGGACTGAACATTCGAAAAGTATAGTCAGAGACACTGTCAATTATGTTAATAGAAGTTATCCACGATCAAATTGTATGTTTATTTTCCTTGAAAAGATCCTTTCGACAACATGGCTTAACTGATTTAAACCCACTCAAGTATGTACAAACAATATTGCTATATCGTTCTAAACTCACTTTACTTCAATTTACATATTCAGTGTAGACATACTTTAATACTGAATTCATCTTTTAAAGGGTCAGTAGCTGTCCAGGTCATTTCCACCATATTTTAATTTATAACATACGAAAATGTACATCCAAATTACAAAAACTATAAAAGAAACAAAGAACAATGCATGGACTCGTTATACTGTATCAATATTCTGTGTGTATTTTAGACAAGACGCCATCTGCTTAACCATCGAAATTACTTCCGAAGAATTACGTTGATGTATGACCCGGTATATATATAAATACACAGCCAATCACGTGCAATCGTATTATGCCGAATTTTCTTGGTCTGTTTGGTTTTATGTCATCGATTAAAACAATATATAAATCAATGTCTGTTTAAGATTGGTTATTTGTTTGTCCTATCAGTCATCGAATTTGTACTTCCCAGTAGCTCTCTTGTTTCATTTTTCAGTGTGGACATTTTTTCTTTTTATAACTGACCATGCATAGCATATGTATGACCCATTTTCAGCTAAGGGTTATAAGGGCGCTTGAATATGGATTCAAATTAGGTTAAATTGTTGACATTAGAGATTTTTGTCAGCTTATTTTGACAAATTTTAACAAAAATTGACTGCTTATTTCAAAATATTTTTTCAAATTGCAGTTTTATAAATGTTTAAAACAAAAAATATCGTATTTTAATGTTTTGTTTTAATTGCCCCTTTAATTATCAAACAGAACATTATAGATTATCTTATCTTTAATTTCATGTGGAATTGTTTGTAGCAAGTCAGTAATATGATAGTTGTTTTCCGTTCGTTCCGTTGATTGATAAAGTCGAGCATTTGATTTTGTCAGATTTAAAAAGCTTTCCACCTTTTGAATTGACCTTGAAGATTTTTTGTTAATACTTTTATATAACCTCAAAATATTCCATAAAGAAATATAAAATAAAAAGGGATGTAGTTGTTTACCCGGATATTGTGAACGGAAAGACAAAATGAATCATTGTTCTGGGAAGTTGTAATCGTTAGGCAAAGCTATATTACGATGGATGAAAAACCATTGTTAGAAGTATTCTATCATACTGACTTTAAACGTATCGTTATTTTTACGGATGCTCGGAGAAAAACTATTTTAATTTTAAACATAATATTAATCAAGGTGATAGAGACGCTTTACTTAACACAGGAGAAATATGATGAAATATTCATGATGTTTTGTTCATTATGATGTAAAAGAGACATGCAATGATGTGTTCATTTCGTAAGAAAAAACGAACAAGAACATCTGTACAGCTTCCGATGATACAAATTTTTAATGTACGAAATTAAAAACAAAAACATAATCTAAAATTGATTCATCAAAGATACAAAGCTTATGATTTGGCACGCGCTCTTCGTCTACATAAGACTCACTCTTGGCGCTCGAATGAAAATAGTTTGAAGGCAAATTTAATACGAAATTAATGAGCACTAGAAACCGAAAAGTTCTAAAAGTTGTGCCAAATACGGCTAATCTAATCTATGTCTAGGGTAGACAGGTCTAAATGTTGCGAATAAAGATTTTATAAACAGTAAATTTTCAGAAAATTAACATATCAACGGTATTTCATGTCGACACAAAAGTAAAAAAAAAATACTGAGCTGGTGATACCCTCTGAGTCCACCGGCAGTGGCATCGACCAAGTGGTTGAAATAACGTATCGAAAATAGCCTTGAAACCTTTGAAAAATTCGTCGAGATTTCTTTGCACTATAAGTAGTGGTTTTAACTATTTCTTGAGTGTAAAGTTCTTCGGAAGTGTTTGATATTCTACATTTAGGGCCAGTTTGTTTCCGTTTACAGTTATAATCACTCTACTCTGTACACGACACTACCCCTCAGAAAAAGGAAAACGCATATAATAACTTGGTCAGAACTTACACTGTAATTGTAAGAAATCTTGTTTAAAACCGATAATATAATATATGACGGTATTAATATCTATTTCAGCTTGTTACGTGATTTGAGACATCTCTCAGTAGCTGTGATCATTCTTTGACTCGGTGTTTTGTTTAACTTAAGCACGTTTTCTTTTCTGTTTCCATTGCACGTAGATTAGACTTTTATCTAATTTGTCCACTTAGAAAGAATTAAATAACGGTCAGTCAAGTAAGAATTGCAACTATGGCTTCTAGGCTTTGCAGCAACATTGATAAATTTCATTTACATTGTATGTTTAATGAAACGACTTAATATATCTGAAATATTTCCTTCCTGAAGTTGAAAATTGGAAGACGAGAATGATAATAAATCAATTACTTCTAATAATGAAGAACAATGTTCTTGTTGACTTCAAATAACAAGAATGTATGGCTGCACCTAATAATACAATGTTTAGGAAAGTATAGGATTTGAAAAAAATGAACCTGACAATATCAACAACGAAATTACTGTCAGCAAAGATCCAATATATAATTAAACCCTTGTCAACTTCCGTAGCAACTTTTATTTTTCTGCAATACTTAACAGTTTCATTTCATTTTATTGAATACAACTATTGTATCGCTATTAAGTGTCAATACACATCACTAGTAATGCATATAAAATATATTTAATTCGTTTGTATAAAGAACCTCCATAGTCTAAACGTGAAGACTAATGATCTTACATGTAAGTACAATTTAGTTGACCGCCTCGGTGGTCTCGTGGTAGCATGTTCGCCTCGGTGGTCTCGTGGTAGCATGTTCGCCTCGGTGGTCTCGTGGTAGCATGTTCGCCTCGAGTGCGGGAAGTCGTGGATTCGAACACCGGCCGGGTAACACAAAAGACTTTGAAATTGGTATTTGCTACTTCTCCGCTAAGCACACGGCATTGAGTAGCTAAGAGCTAAGACTGGTCGGCTCGGAGTCAGAATAATGTGTCCGTGTAAGGTGACATGACTTCCTGCTGGTTACGTAAATTGTGAATAACCAGTTTAAAACACGGCTCAGCGTGTCGGTCCAGTACAATGGAGGGTTAATATTCATGTTACATTAACATGTTCTCGTCCTGAATATGCATATTAATTTGCCGCTAGACTTTTAGCAGCCATCCATCATCATACCATTTAGATTTTGTTGGAGCCTGCGACATTTTTGTTGCGAAAGCGAGACATAGCGATCCTAGATTCCGTCGTCGTCGGCGGCGTCAAAATTTAGGTTTAGTCTGTGGTAAAAGTTTTTTTAGACATCAATAACTTTATCAGACCTTCATGGAATTTAAGGAAATTTGGACTAAAGCTTGTTTATAACCAAAATACAGTATCCAGAGCAAAATTTTGAAAATATTTATTTTCATTTTTCCGTTTTTTTACTGATAAATAGACTTAGGTTTTTACAGTTAACATTCAGATTCAGTCTGAAGTTAAAGTTTTTCAGTCGTCAATAACTTTGTCAAAACTTCATGGAATTTTATGGAATTTGAACAGAAGCTTGTTCACGACTAAAATACAGTATCCAGAGCAAAATTTTGAAAATATTTATTTTCATTTTCCGTCTTGTACTGATAAATGGACTTAATTTTTTTTTACAGTAAACAAATAGATACATTCTGGGAATAAAGTTTGTTACACATCAGTTACTTTGTCAAACCTTCATAAAATGTTATGAAACTTTGTGAGAAGCTTTTTTTTATGATTAAGAGATAGTGTCCGAAGCAAACTTTTGAAAATATATTTTCATTTTCAGTATTTTTTTGATAGTTTGACTTACAGTTAACATTTACAGACAGTTTGGGATTAAACATTTTTTTAGACATGATAAATTTGTAAACCTTCATGGATAGTTATGAAACTTGGACAGAAGCTAATCTTCAAGACCAAGAAAAAGCATCTAAAAAGAAGGGTTGATTTTTTTTTTTTAATTCTGTAGTTTACTGATAAATGGAGTCACTTTTTAAGTCAACATTACACTTTTACACTGACAGCAGCAATCGCAGGCGAGACACAAGGTTCGTGGAACCCCTTACGATTTTTTTAATTGAATTGTTCTTAATCTCAAAACATCTTTGTCTGATTTTTATGCTCCGATGTTAGGTCAAAAAGACATTAAGAGTCATTCTCTGTAAGCATCAAAAGCATGTGGAAATGACATGTTACAGAATTGGTTCAAAATTTGTAAAAATGTTCTAACAATTGATATAAACTGAAATATACATGAAGTTTCACTTAAAATTTTGCAGTTGCTATGGTAACCGCTTGAACACTTTTTGGCCATTTTTTGTAAGTAAAAAAGGCTTAAAATGTGCAATTACAGTTGGATGTATATGGCCTTTTAGAGAATAAAAAAGAAAATTGTGTTTGTTGTTATGACTAAGTATGGTTATGACATATTTAAAAAATGCATTTAGAAAAATATATTATTCAGCAGTTTGGTCAAGAACCTAATCCCAAAAAGGGTCAAATTCCTTGTGTATTGGGAGTCCTATTTTACCATGTTTTGAAAGCTTTCAGATTTTTCAACCCAGATTTTCCTGATATGTCTAAAATAATTTTTTAATAGTTTAACCATTGCTTAATCAAAATACAAAAAATTGAGAGGGGTATATTTGAAAATTTTGCAAAATTCAATTTTTCGAAATCATGGTTTTTCGAAATTACTGTTTTTAATATTGTTACAAATAGAATACTGAAATTAACACGAATGCTTTATTTGTCTGGAAATACTTAATCCTGCTCTCAGAAAAAATAAAAGTTCTCAAATTAAACATAACAACTGCTGGATTCTTAAATCTCAACTAAAAGCCCCTTTTAGTACACCAAAATTTGGCGGGAAATGATTCTCTCTAGATTTTTCATGCATTTAACATTGGCACTTTTTTTAAAAACAATGAAAACATAACAAGGATTTTATAAGATTTTAAAATATAGCTTTTTAAACTATATGTAATATAACTATGAAAAGAAAAGTAGGGGTTAGCGGGCAAAATATTTTAATGGCACTACATGGATAAAACCAGAAGATTCCGAATATGTGACAAAAAAGTCAAAAACAATAGTAGCGAACATCCTTAGCTGAAGACAGTGACGTAGATATTTTACAAGCAATTGGAAATGTCTGAATTTTCTGTAATGTTTAACACATTCCCAAAACTTGCTCAAGCAAAATGGAGAAAGGAAAAGGAGGACTCTGTGCATGGTATACAGGGCAATTGGTACACACCAAATGTAGACCATTCAAAGAAGAGTTCGGGTCGAATAGTACCTGCTCTGAACCTGGAGGACAAATAAAATGTTCTAAACGCCTGTCAGAAAGAGACATACTTGTGACATGAAAACAATATGGAATCGTTTAACTGTATGAGCTCGGTAAGTAAAAACTATTTTTCCTGAAAATATTGATGTGGGGGTGGGGACGAGGAACTGGACCCTTAACCAAGATCGCCATTATCATTGAAACCTGTAATACAGAACCAAATTTATGAGTTTTTGTATTAGCCCTTAGTATATAAACAGTGTCTTATAAACTCGAATGTATGAATATTGAACAGATATATCATGTTATGGAGGGGTATTTCCGAAAAAATCCCAGTCGAGGGACTGTAAAATTTTCCCAGCCGCTAGGCAAGGGAAATTTGGTCCCAAGACTTGTAATTTTCGCAAATACCCCTCCATAACATGACATATCTGTTTAATTACACCGAAAAGATTTTGATTGAAACTCTCTGTACTGGTGAAAGGAAATAATTTTTTTACTAGTGAGATGTTATTCATAAACATAATTTCGAGGATAAGTAGAGACTATCATAATACCGCGGGAATTATACATGCACTTATATTCACTCGTGTTAATATGTCTTTTGATTGAGTTAAGCCATTTGAATTGATATTTTATAGTGTGTCTTTCTGTGTCGTGGTGTTACACTATTGTTTCAGATAAGGGTGAAGGTTTGGTACCATTAAAACGTTTGAACCCGCTGCAATTGTTTGCACCTGTTCTAAGTTAGAAATCCTGATGTTCAGTAGTTGTCGTTCGTTGATGTGGTTCATAAGTGTTCCTCGTTTCACGTTTTTTTTATATAGATTAGACCGTTGGTTTTCCCGTTTGAATAGTTTTACACTAGTAATTTTTGGGGCCCTTTATAGCTTGCTGTTCGGTGTGAGCTAAGGCTCCGTGTTGAAGACCGCACTTTGACTTATAATGGTTTACTTTTATAAATTGTGACTAAGATGGTAAGTTGTCTCATTGGCACTCATATCACATCTTCTCATATCTTCTTATACGCGTTAGCGCTGTCTTTATGTAACGTCATATCTGAATAATTTTCGCGAGAAGAGGCTCATGAGGGTAAATATGAATTTCAAAATGACAAATACCACGGCATAGAGGGAATTTGAGGAAAATACACCGGCAGTGGTAAAAAAACATGCAAATTCGTTTGAAATGAGAAAAAAAGTTAGAATATGCGAAAAAACACTGGCTACCAACCAATCAAAATACAACATTCTCATTATCATATAAGGTGTAATTTTATATTGTAAGGGGCACATGTCCAACTAACAGTTTTCATCTGTATTTGAACACAATTTCAAGATTCATAAGACAATGTTAAGTTTTTTTTGTTTAGTCTATTTCTCAGATACATGTACACGTACTATTACCAATAGGGCCACTATATTTAGTGTATGGGATAATTGTCAGGTGTACATGTCCGTCTGGCAGGTTTCATCTGACCTCGGACTCATTTTCCTTGTTTATTGGACAATTTTTTTGTTTTTGTGTTTTGGTCTATTTTGCAGATATTATAGCAATATATCAATTATATTAAGTGTATGGAACAATTGTGAGGTGTAAATGTCTGTCTGGCAGGGTTCAAATGACCTTGACATCAGTTTCATGTTTCATTGGTCAATGATTTTTTTTTTGTAATTTCGTCAGTTTAGCAGATACTTTTACCAATAAGACAACTATATTTGGTGTCTGGAATTGTTAGAAGATGAACATGTCTGTCTGGCAGGGTTCAAATGTTCTTGACCTCATTTTCATGGTTCATTTGTGGTTTGTAGAGAAGAATTTTACAAGTGCGGGCCGTAGGACTTGTGGTTAAGCGTGAAGACTGAGAGTTATGCCACTTTACAAATTGAAGAATTGCTGATTTTTTTGTTTCAGTTCTCTAACTTAAGTTTGCCTCGACCAAATGTTATGAAACTTATACACAATACTTATTACCACAAAACACAGATCAAGTACAAATTTGGGTAGTGTCACATTTAAGGTTCTTATGTTATGTCCCTTTATGACTTCATATGATATGCAATTTGGGGCATCATCTGTGTCCCATAGACACATTCCCATTTATTTAAATAATGAAAAACGTTGCTTTCACTTTACACTTTGTGGTCGAATTTTTCTAAAAATGGCCAGATTTGGACTAAGACCGAGGATAAATTTGTTATCTTCTTCATATCTGTAGATATGGATATGAACGTAGATAACTTATAATCTTACTGACAATAACCTGAAGATTAAATGTATAATTGGGACACTGTTAATTAGTTAATTATTTTTTGAAAGGTTTGAAAGATCAGTTTATCATTCAAAGCAGTATAAAGTGAACTAGGTTATCATTGATTGATGGTTGTTTATGCCACTTTCAGCAATATTGTGATATTTTGAGGCGGTTTTGGATGTAATTAGGTGCCCAGAATATCAGATGTCAACCAATCAGAATCAACATTGAATATTATACATTTGTTTCCCTTGCCCGAGGGAGATTTGAGATTTGTTCACCTGATAAAGTTGATGTTTCCCCGAGGCCAATGCCCGAGGGAAATATGACTTTTTTATGGCGAACAAATCTGTATATCACCATCAGTCTATGAAACTAAATGTTTTATTTCATTGTCTATATTTTTTTTACTTTCTGAACATAAAGAATCAATTTATATAAAGGAGCAATGTCTTATCTGCTTCAGTGGCGGATCCAGATCTTTTCATAAGGGGAGGGGGGCACTGACTGACCTAAAGAAGGGCCCGCTCCAGTCATGCTTCAGTAATTCCCTATATAACCAACCAAATTTTCCCCCACGAAAAGGGGGGGGCAGCCACCCCCCAGCCCCCGATCCGCCTATGTGCTTGCTATAATAAAAAAAAACATGACTTAAACATTTATCATAAGGTATTACCCCCCTGGCTACCGAAGAAGTCTAAGGGAACTTTAGGTTTGCACTCCGTCAGTCTGTCTATCCATCCGATGGTCAGTCCGGCAAATAAGTTTTCTACACTTTTTATCTTCATGCTTGAAGATATTGATATTGATATTTGGTGTATTGTTTTATCATGACAAGTTACAGATCGCTACTTACAAAGTAGTCAAAACGTTATGTATACTAACCGCTTGTAACATCACACGAGATAGTCCCGATCTTCAAAGGAGAATATGAAGTTTTGTTCAATGTCACAAGTGATCGTGGTAACCAAACTTATGTTGATTTCGTTATTAAAAATTACATACAGCGTAATGATATCTTGTATTAAAATGTGTTCTAAAATGTATATATTTTTTCAGGAAATGTAATCTAGAAGCCTACAGATTTAAGTGTGCATGTTCCTACTTTGCAAGACCAAGCAGTGAACATTCATAACATTATGACAGTGTCACTAGACCAACAAACAAATCTTGAGTAAAGATGTTTCTGTTTGCTCCAACGATCATTCCATAACTTTTTTCTAAATACATTTAATGAGAAATGCCAGAACAGAACTGCCAACTTTAGCTTGAGAAAAAAACAAAGTTGAAGCAGTCAACCTTTATGTTGATTTAATTAAGAAAACAAGTAGCAATATTGCCTCTACTAGTGAACCATTTTTTTTATCAACATATTACCGATGGACTTGGAATTGAAGGGAGGTAGACAAAAATGTGATATTCACTAACAAAAAAAAAAAGGAATTTCTTATTCTAAATTTAGCAATGGAATATTGTGTATGTACCAAGAAGACCATACAGGTGTATTAAAGTACTTGATATATTCGACAAAGCCTGATAGCAGTAGAATGTTTGATATGGATGAGGTTAAAACATTTCAACAAATAATAATCCTGCTTTCCCGTCATGCAAGAAAACGTGATGCGGCTACAGAGCAATATATTACAATAATTTTATAGCTGACTATGCGATATGGGATTTGCTCATTGTTGAAGGCCATACGGTGACTTAGAGTTGTTAATTTCAATTTCCTTTGATCTCTTATGAAGAGTTGTCTCATTGGCAATCACACCACATCTCCTTTTTATAATTATTATATATTGATAATATTTGTGTCAAGTAATTCAATCAACAAACTGTTTGGCATTTTATGATATAAAAACAGAAAATCCCTCCCCCACCCCAATAAAAAAAAGTATGAAATAAGAAAAAAAATAAGCAACCCACTTCGATTAAATAGATTTATAGAATGTTGCCTACTTTAGTCTTTCAACTTAAAACTCCAAAATAATAATACAGTCATATCTAATAAAAGATGTTTTATAGTTTCACATCAAATAGTTTAAGAAATGAAACCAATGTTATCCATATTCATTTCTTTGCCTAATTTACTTGTTATCTTATTATAATCATTGCTGTATCAACTTTGTAGAACTTAATATATTTTTTTAAATTAAAACTACAATCTCTTAATCTCTTAATCTTACTATGTTGAATTTAAGCCTAGTATAGCATTTGGATCGACAAATGTATGCATTATTCGACAGAGATCAGTGGCCAATAGCCCTACATTGAAATTAATAATACAACAGTAAGCAGATAGCCAAATTCTAAACCAAATTATGCATGAGTACCAAACCATTTATATATACTTACATGTATGTAATATAATGCTTACACAATTTTGATTTACAGTTTTATTTTTGTAAACTTCCATCAAGTTAAGTTATGAAAACTTTTTGATAGCTATGGTTAATATGTTTAAGAAAATAATTGCGACACCTATGTAAAATGAAAATGCAGCTAATTCAAACCTTGAAATTCAGTCATTCACCATAATGTAACCAGTTTCCAAAACTTGCATGCAAAATATATATTTGAGTTGTCGAATCAGTTGTATGAAAAAGTCAAAGGACCAAGAGAATTTAAAAAAAATTTTTTTATCATTTTCGTATTTAATCATGTTATTTATATCTAATTATCATTGACTACAGGTATGTAAAGTATCAGACTGTGTGTAGTTTATTTTCATATCATTATTTGATCATAATTGATCATTTAATATAAACATGATTGCATTAATAACATTTGTGTCCGGATTTTTTTTTCAAAGATTAGAAAAAAAAAATCAAAAATTCAAAAGTGACCTTTTTTCAATCAAAATTTAAAAGAAAACTAAAAATATACCCTCTGAGATTTTTTTGTCAAGAATGCATGGAATGCAATATTTCTTAATGGTGATATTCGTTTATGCCACAAAATCTGGAATAAAAAATTTTGGAGCCATAAAAATGGGTTATTTTGTGAATTTTTGCTAATCTTGATTTTTGAAAAAACATCCAATTTTAAAATTCAAAATTTTTACTTTAGATGAAAGAACTTTACAAAATTTCAAATATATTTTAAAACACTAATATATAATAGGTTGATAGCAAATGAAAAACCGGGGATATATATTTCCATTCTGTTACAAAAAAAGTGGTAAAAACAGGAAAAAATGCACTTTTCATCATACTTTTTTGATGTTTTTGGAGCAAATTTAAACAAACTTGTTTCCATGGCAACCAACACTTCAACTTTTGAAATGATTATTATTTTTGTTGTCAGTGCACCACGACAAACCCATGACATGAAAATAAAGGAAATCCTGGAGTATGCATTTCTCATTTTCTTTGAAATTCTTTGATGCTTACAGAGAATGACTCTTAAGGTTTACCCTTGTGTCCGTACGTACGTCCCGAAATTGGTTTACGTTCTCTTAACTATAGTTTGCCTCAACCAAGTGTTATGAAACTTATTCACAGTGCATTTTACAACAAAACACAGATCAAATTCGAATTTGAGTGGCGTCACTTTCACCGATATTGAGTTATGCCCCTTTGTAAATGAATAATTGCCTTATTTGCCGTGTCATTCAGTTTCAAAAGGAAAACAAATCGTCAAAAGGTTTGAATATTGAATTTTGCATGTTTACAAGCGGGGGCAACTGTGTTCCATGGACACATTCTTCTTTTTTTTTGGTGAGGTACAAAGCATTATTTGTTTGCCAATTTTCTTAGTGAAATGAACTTAACAAAGACGCCAGTTTTGTTTAAAGTGGTCAAGTATTTATCACTTTCAGTGTTAAAAGAGCTGGGAAATGAGTAGCACTCAACTTCAAATTAATACTTGATATTTCACGTTATTTTACCATTGCTATATATTGTACCCAAATAGTCGAAAAGATAATTTGATTTATAAAAAGACATTTCTCCTTATTTTTGGCAAAATTATGTGCCTACAAATGATTTTTTTGCGAAATGGCAGCTACTCGAGCTGAGGTGGTGATAAATCGGACAGAATAAATTAGGTAAAACAATGAGTTACAAGCTTTACATAACGTTTAGCAGGAACATTCAATTAGAGTTAACAATCATAAATTTAGAAATGAGAGATATTTTGGTAGAATGATTGAAAGTTGAAGTAAAAAAAACAGACTGATACCGTTATTATTCAATTTGCTGTGGGAATAAGTTCACAATTGACATTAAACATTGTTATAATCAGTTGTCAAACATTGACTGAAGCCAGTATTGGATTTAATAATTTTCAGCCCTGAGCAATGCTAATGTAAAAATTTCAATCAGGCAAACGTATAAATAAAGTCAACAGTAGTATACCGTTGTTCAATAGTCACAAATCGATTAAGCGAAAACTAATCCGGGTCACAAACCAAAACCGAGGGAAACACATCAACTACGAGAGGGGAAACACTGAACTGCAACAAAAACAAACGCCAACATACATAGAAACGGACTATCTGATAACAACTGCCGTATTCCTGACTTGGTACAGGACATTTTATGAAAAAATGATGGGTTGAACCTGGTTTTATGACAAGCCGAAGCTCCCGCTTATATGGCAATGTTAAAAATACCGGTAAAATGACAACAATACGTAACATGTTTGAAAAAATTGATACATAATTTGCTTTTTCCAGAGGCAAAGTTGACTTTGAAGTTTTTATTTTTGTTATGTTTTATTTCACAGCTTTAATTGCTCAATGTGATTATTAAAGGCTTTATTTCTTGTTGTTAGATGCTTGACTGGGTTCAAAACATAGAAACAATTAGAAATAATGTAGAAATCTTTACAGAAAGAGTTATAATAATATATATACTATATTGTACTATTCATGTATAGGTTGCTTACATCGTCGAGGATATTTTTCTCATCGACAATCATATCAAATCGCCTATTTTATACCCATACTAGAATTATTATCCGAAATTTAAAATGGCAGCAGTTATTTCGAGAAACATAGAATAGAGAATGGAAACGGGGAATGTGTCAGAGACCACAACCCGACCAAAGAGCAGAAAACAAAGGACTACTAAAAGTTACTGACATGTCAGCTCCAGACCTCAATTATACTAATCGAAAAATGATGTCTTAATGAAAATGAACCACATTTTCTCCCGTTAGGGGTTTAGTGTCATACCATCATAAATTATACGAAAAGAACATATCATCTGGTTTTAGAATAATAGGTTTATTTCCGATGCAAAGACACTATGAATGAATCAATATTAATTACAAAAAAGCCATCTTTAATGACAATGAAAACAATGTATTCAGGACCTTTGGAATTATTCCACTGTTAATGAATTTCCCGCTTTATGGTTTTATTATATTTTGGTATTTATAATGATTGTTGTTTTATATGTAAGCAAATGCATAACATGAAAATTATAATTTATACCAATAGATTAAATTAATTTTACCTAGATTTCGAAGGGGAGGGAAGGGGTTTCAGGGAAATCAGAACAACATGTGTGATAAAATTATTAACGGTACCCATTTTACTGCACCAGAGAAAGGTCTCTTCAGTGATGCTCTAGACTAAAATATTTGAAAATCCAAACTAAACTATATGTCAGGGATCTTCACAAATATTTAAAATTTCCGTTTGAAAATAAAAATATTAAAAATACATTAAGGAGACAGATTACTGTTATAGAATAGGGAATGGGAACGGGGAATGTGTCAGAGACCACAACCCGACCAAAGAGCAGAAAACAAAGGACTACTAAAAGTTACTGACATGTCAGCTCCAGACCTCAATTATACTAATCGAAAAATGATGTCTTAATGAAAATGAACCACATTTTCTTCCGTTAGAGGTTTAGTGACATACCATCATAAATTATACGAAAAGAACATATCATCTGGTTTTAGAATAATAGGTTTATTTCCGATGCAAAGACACTATGAATGAATCAATATTAATTACAAAAAAGCCATCTTTAATGACAATGGAAACAATATATTCAGGACCTTTGGAATTATTCCACTGTTAATGAATTTCCCGCTTTACGGTTTTATTATATTTTGGTATTTATAATGATTGTTGTTTTATATGTTAGCAAATGCATAACATGAAAATTATAATTTATACCAATAGATTAAATTAATTTTACCTAGATTTCGAAGGGGGAGGGAAGAGATTTCAGGGAAATCAGAACAACATGTATAATAAAATTATTAACGGTACCCATTTTACTGCACCAGAGAAAGGTCTCTTCAGTGATGCTCTAGACTAAAATATTTGAAAATCCAAACTAAACTATATGTCAGGGATCTTCACAAATATTTAAAATTTCCGTTTGAAAATAAAAATATTAAAAATACATTAAGGAGACAGCTTACTGTTGTTTTTATTTTTTTTTTTTTTTTTTTTATAAAGCAGTTGCTTTAATGCTATGGCGTATAGCCATCTTTGTGACCCAAATCAAGGCAAAGTTTTTGAGCAGATTCCTCTTCTGTCATTCTAAAAATTCTTTGTTTGTTTTGTAATGAAATAAATTAATTGAAACAGTTGAAAAACAACAGTGCGTTTGTGAAGTTTCAATATATGTTCTTGTAGATGAATTTTTGTATTTAAGGGGACAAGCGTTTGACTCAAAGAACGTAGAAGTCGAGTGAAAAAGTGCATTTTTATACCTACGATTTCGTTCTTGAGATGTTTCAACAAAGTATTGAATCATGTCAGTTGTTGATTTTATAATGAAAATTTGACTGAATTAACCCTTATACGGTTTAATGTTATTTAATTCGTGTTTCTTTTTGAAAGAGGTCAAGTTGCTCTTGTTCATTCATAAAATTAGCGTTTATTCATAAAGTTATCGTAAAATCACTACGCTTGTTATAGTAATTTAATCTTATCTCACATAATTTGTTTTAAATTTAAAGGAGCACAATTTATGCGTTCTGATTACACTTAATATGTTTTTAATACTTTCTTGAAATTACGGGCCCTGTTATTTATTATGGGTTTCCTTAATTGATGCTTGATACTGATAGACTCCACTCTGTAAACAAATGATATAATGATCAACTGATCAAGGTTACTTCTCGAGACAGTGTCAAATGTCATAATGACCCTCTAGGCAATTGAAAATGATTACCTGTAATTCTCAGGAATTAAAAAGTTTTGTGTTTTATATTCTGAATATTTAAAAATCAAAATCATTTAACTGAAAGAGTGTTTCTGTTTGTCGTATGTTAAACCCAAAAAATCTTTTTATTTACTTTTATAATGTTTCGTCATGTCTCTGGTTAAATGTAATGCGTGATCATCATCTTTTCATTGGATGGTTTAAAATAGATCTTTCTAGCATTGACCAACTTAGTGTTCCAGTTTTATTCTTTTCATAGGGCGGTTCGCCCACTCTTTCCCGACTGACGCCCTGTGCCCTTTTTAAGACGCCCTGTCCGATTTTGTGAGTTTTTACACGAAACAATGATTGTTTCTGATTTTGAACTTTTTTCCAAGAGAGACAATCATGATCAGCCAATTAAGATCGTTGTTTCTCTTGATTATTTGGCATTGCAAACATGCTAAATCTTTAACCTGATTGGCAAATTTGGGTTGTCTTCCTCTGTCTGTATGTCGGTATTGTACAAATCGTGATCATGACATGCATTTTCATCTGGAAGAAGGTTCTTACATAGCCTAAGAAGAAAAGCATGTCTGAATGATAAAATTGAAAGATTCAGTACTACCATAAAACTTTTGTCTTATTTCTATTACAATGCCCAAGCGGGAAAGACGTTTGAAAGAAGAATTAGAAAAAAGTAAAGAAACAAACACGAGTTTGAATGACTTCTTTTGTACTACATGAGTGTTTTAATAAATATTTGATTTGCAATCCTATGCAGAAAATCGTCAAGCATATTGACGATGACTTCATGAAACTTTTAACAGAAAATTTCTTATTTTAAAATCTGTTGCATTCATTTTTTACGTGATAAAGCGTTAGCCAGTTCCCAGGTTAATCGACAGTTCACGTGCATTTCATGAAAATTTATCTTCAAATCTTTAATCGGTATGTATGAATGAATGATTTTTATTATAAAAACTATAGTTCGGTAGACACTCGCGTCACAAAAGTTGAAACTGAATGGTAAAATTTAAACCAATTATGATATACTTAAAATTAAAGCAATAAAGATAACGAAGCCAGGTGCATGGATTGTCATGTAATTATTGCCCAGTAATAAACACTCTATAACGGGATAATCTGTTATGATTTTTTCGGGAGTTTTACATTTTCACAAATAAATTTGCCTCCACCTTAAGCCGGGTAAACGTGTCGTCCCCCTGGAGACGATACTGTAAAAATGACTTTCTGCTGGATCAGTCTTTTATTGATATGAAGTTCAAACATCCTTACTTCTCACTAGATAAGACTCCTTTCAGGTTTAATTCTTCTACATGTGGATGAAAAATAAGTCACAAAAACATTAACTAGGCAGCAATTGCTTTAACAGCCTTTAAGGCTTTGATTTTATACTGTAACTATATTTTATTAATCGAACATAGAAGATGTTAATAAACTCGAGAAAGACATACTTTTGCCCTTTATACACTAGTGCATTAGTAGGTTAAATTAATTGGAATCAGTGTAATAAATGTTTGCTTTTTTCATTATATTCTGTTTAGAATCATTGGTCAATCATATTAACGATACAATTTGACATGATCTCCAGGCCATACGTTGACATTTAAATGTTTATTTTTGTTAGTTGTTTAACGACATATGGATTTATTTACATTACCCTATATCCCATTTTATCACCGGCCTTTTAATTGTCATTGGTAACACAATAGATGCCATTAGTTCAACCGAAACTGATAAGCCTTCCGGAGCACATAAATTTAACCACAGTTATTGGTGAGATTTGTGTTGCTCGATTTGAAAGGTTTTTGTTTTGTGTTTTGTGGACTTCCTCCGACCATAGTGTGACAGACGTTTTTGTTCTTTCCGATGTACTATTTTGCATAATCCTTGGTCATGATTAAGATTGTCCAATTGGGTACTGTTTTATCATTTTACGTTCGATATGAAAAATACTTTTTATAATCACTGATGAATTTATTTTTATTCTCCACCAAAAAAAAAAAAGAAACAATTTAGAAGAATATTGTAGTTTCTTTGTTTGATTTCCGGATGACATTTATAAATTAAATTTGCTTATCAGAATTGAAACTCAATCTGATAAAAAGTACAGATCGTATGTCCATGCTTCGCTAACATAGATCTGACAACGCTCCGATTTACTTCGTCGCATTGATACACACTTTAAAACATTTGAAGGCAAACAGTTTATTGGTTGATTTAAAAGTTACCATAAAAGAAGAAAAAACGTTATCGAAATCTTGTAAGCGAAACGTGGACACAGGATCTGTATTTTAATTTTAATCGGAATGATGGCGAAAAGGCCTATTGATTTTGGACTGATGTGGTCGATGTTACTAAAAATAGATTTTTTTTTTAACAAATCCTTTCCATATGAAATTTTGATTTTTCCTTCCTTAATTGGAACGAAACTCATCATTGACAGATTTGTCAAATTAAAGGGCGCTGTAACTTAATTTAAAACTTTTTTTCACACAATTATGTTTTGAATAAAGTCCTTGTTATCCCTGCTGAATAGGAACGAAACTTATACACATGAAAGATATAGGAAAGCTGAATAAGTCTATCGATTTTGGTGCCAATAGTTGAAACTTCAAGATCGCTATTACTAAATATAGAATATGTTTGGAAGAAATGTTGTTTTCGGATAATTATTTAAGTTTCCTTTGTTGGTTAACATATGAAACTTGTATAGATGGTTTATGTAGAGAATGGAAGTTTAGATTTAAGACGAGGGGTCAAAGTCACAGCGATTGAAAATAGACTTAAATGTCGAAGTTGTGTGTACGCGTGTGCCAAAGAAGAAATAATATGAGAAGATTATTAGAAGAAAAGTTTTAAGATATATAAAAAAAATCAATAAGTTTCTTTTTATATTACAGGGAGCATATTTAGGCAAGTGGCGAGAATATACTAGCTATTTTTTTTTTAATTTTTAGGGGAACAACTTAAGTGAATATGGTTGTCTTTCATTTTACAGGGTTGAAGGAGATATATCACAAGGGAATGATCCAAATGGTCTGCTATACCATGTTAACAATTTTCTTTTGAATACACTCATTCTGTTTTATTTTGTGTTATAGAGACGAAATATAATTAAGTATATATAGAGAAGGATAAAAGTGAGCTGAGAAAACAAGTTTCATGTTATTTTGTATTTCGTGGTACAGTGGAAAAAATGATGTAAACGACAGATTGTATATCTATTGTCTATTTTTTTAAAAGGAGCGATTAGTATGTGGAAACTTACATTGCATCTTCCATCCCGCTCGTGATACAGGGACAAGATTTAAGTGAGCTTAGAAGACAGGGAGGGTGCATTTAACACTATTTTGTCTTGTATGTTTCAGGGAAAAGATTTAAGTGAGCTAAGAAGGCATACTTTCTCCAACACTGTAGACTATAGAACTTTGAAGAAGTTCGTACTGAAAGTTTTTACCCCGTGTAAATGTAGAGAAGTTCATTCCAGACATAAACAAGCTTTAAAGGTATGTTATATTAATCTATGTACCTCAAACGAAAATCCCATAAAATCTCTTTTCATGGGGGGATTTGACATGGTGGAAGATAGGCCATGTGAGCTATTGTCATGACTTGCTTCGGCCATTCGTCCTTAAACATTTCACATTTGGAACCTCATGCTATTAACTAAATCAAATGACACCATACTTGACAGAATTGTTATTTACAATGCCTTTCCAAATGATGTTGGTGCGATTTCGTCAGTATTAGTAGACCAGCATTAACTTGATATTGTTTCTGATTGCTAGACAACTTTTTCTCAACAATCGTTAAATAATTGGGGACCGAAAATATCAAATGTTTCTTTCAACGTCTAAAACTTTACTGTTACTTTCGTGTCGATAACAATGCCCCCAAGCGGAGGTCAAAGGTTACATAAAATCCTACGAAAATTAGATTTTACATAAAAGTAAGGAATTCAAATCAAATCCAAGCATTCATGATGTTGATTATTAAGTACTAAATCAGTATGAAAAATCCAATTTGGTTTAAAGGGATAAATAAAGAGTCTGGTTGGTCCAAAAAGCTACCTTCATTCTTTCAGGGAACTGGTGAACCAATTGAAATCAAACTTGACGGATACTTTTTTTGAATGTTATAAATGTTGCTATTTTAATTCTTGAATAAACAAAATCTGCCGGCGGTGGTCAAAGTAAAGATTGAAAACCAATTGGAAATTAGCTTTAATATATATAATATATTTAACAAATGAATAAGAATAAAAATTCAAAACATTGCAAAAATAATCTTTGGAATTCGAAGGTACTTTACTGTTACTTGGGTCTGATGATAATAATCTCCAAAAGGACCACAAAGCGATTGGCGCTACAGGGAGCCTCTAGTGTTTTCTTTTTGTTTGGTGTATTTTACAGAAAAAGGGACTCAAAATGTTATTTCATTTAACCTTAAATCTTTTAATCTCTAATGAAGTACGTTATTAGAATATAAAAGATCCACTCTTTGATTTAAAAGACATTCAGTCAAGAAGTAGAAACTATTAGCATATTTTATGGAGATGGTGGTTGATACATTTCTACTTTATTAATATCACAAACAAAATATTTAACTTCAGTTTGGAGCATTACGTAGGTGCAATGTATTTCGGTTTTTTTAAGCGCCGCCATATATAAAGCTGTTAATTCATATATTTAACCTCATTTACGTTTATTTCTATTCAATTTGGTTTGAAAGTTAAAAAAAAAAAGAATAGTTAACATTTAACTTAAAATAATTGGCTAAATAATGTGGGGTTGGAAGAAAAAAAGAAAGTCTAACCCTGCTTCTTGTTCTGACGCTTATAGAGTTTAAGATTGTTGAATAGTTTGGGGGAGATGGGGATTATTTCCTTAAATACCTTCAATATATTTTTTTTTTCATTTTTAATTTGATTGTACATCATCTGACCAAAGCAAAAACATTGGAAATTAATTTGAAAAAAAATTATTTTATTGACTTCACAGAATAACCAATTGATCACTTATTTCTTCAATAAACATTCTCTCAGAAAATAATCTCAATTTTTACGTGTTCAGAAAAATGTCTGATCGCTTAATTCAGTCTTCATCTTTAAAAGTTCCTTTCAAATCTGAATGACACAACCCTCAACCTGTCAGAACAGAATGTAAAATGTAGGAATTGAATCAGAATAGAAAGGACTATTCTTCTTCAAACTCCCGTTGTCATCTAGATTACTGTTTCATATGATATACTAGTCAACAAAAGATACGATACAAGGCAATGCATTTCCATATATATTGAAAATGGAATAACAGTACCAAGCTTAAATTTGCCCAATTGGTGTAATGTTGATAGTTGTTTCTTATTAAACTATGATTTAAGGCAAAAAAGTGAGAGAGAAAAAAAATCACATTTATATTGATTTCCATTTTATTCTTTTCACACAAATTTAAAAAAAGATACCATTTTTAAGGCAGTTGCTTTTGCTTTGATGCTACTTGGGACTTGATTAATGCCAAACTGTTCAAAGCAACAATGTAGATTCTTCGCCTTCTGTGTTAAATATCCTGTGTGTATTTAGTTTAAAGGATTTAGAAACAATTAAGTTAAACCAATGGTGGACTGGTGAAGTTTCATAACATCAGTTTATCGATGAATTTTGCATTTTTTTTTTTGTTGTCCGATTGACTGAGTACTGGAATGGTGTATCAGTTTCCTTTCGTTGCCCATTATTGTCTCGCCTTGACGGAGTCAAAAAGGTAGACATACGTATGCTGTTTCTGGCATCGGCGGCGGCGGCGGCGTCAACAATGTATTAGTTTATGATTAGGTCTAGTTTATGGTGAACCACTAGTGGTAGGTCAATAATATTTGGTATGCAGTTGTATAAGCATTAGCACATTTCATTACCATGGAGATCATTTGGCCCTGCTCCCTCAGTCATGGTCTATTGACTTTGAAACTTTGCTTAGTTTATATATATTAGTTTGTGATTAGGTCAATTAATGGGGAACCACTAGTGGTAGGTCAATGATATTTGGTATGCAGTTGTATAAGCATTAGCACATCTCATTTCAATGGAGAATATCTGGCCCCGCCCCCTCAGTCATGGTCTATTGACTTTTAAACTTTTGCTTAGTTTTATGTGTTAGTGTGTGGTTAGGTCAGTTTATAGGGTACCACTAGTGCTTATTCAATGATATTTGGTATGCAGTTGTATCAGCAATGGCATATTTCATTTCCATGGAGAATATTTGGCCCTGCCCCCTTGGTCATGGTCTATTGACTTTGAAACTTTTGCTTAGTTTTCATGTATTAGTTTGTGATTAGGTCAGTTTAAGATGAACCACTTATGTTAAGTCAATATTTGGTACGCAAATGTATTAACATTTGCAAGTTTTGTTTCCGTATATTACCCCACCCCCTAATCATGGTTCATAGATTTTGAAACGTTTACATGGTTTACAAGTTATTGTTTGTGTTTAGGTTTGTTTAAAGGGAACGACTTATGAAAAGTCAAAGGTAGTTGGTATGCAGTTGTATTAGCATTGGCACATCCCATTTCTATGGAGATTGTTTAGCCTTGTACCTTCAGTCATGGTTCATTGACTTTGAATATTTGTATAACTTACATCTTAAAGTATTGCTATTTTAATTTTAACATTTGCATTATCAAAATAACAAAAAGGCGAGATATATCTCTGTGTTAATAGTTTTATAAATACATAAATAGTATGTGTTGTCGCGCATTACAGAAATCGGAAACCGTTTTCGAATATGTGTTTTTCCAAGCTATTGTCGCCTTATATTTTGCTAGATATACCGAGTCGATCGTTTTGAATAGTTTGACAAAGTCTCTCCTGTCAAAGTCGGAAATTTCCAAACTTGTTTTAAAAACGTTAATAGTTATATTCCTTGAAACTGTCGACTCTGCATAGGGAGACTGACATGGTTTAATCGGGTAAGAGAGTGGTCATGGCTTGTTTCGAATCTACTTATATACGATATAAACTCGTTAGAGTCTGTAGCTTTCAGATAACTATAAACCTTTTAATTTTTGTGTCTTTTGAAAACAGAATCATGGATATGAAACAGAACATATGTATGATAGTGAACTTATGAAAATAACAATTTTTGATTGATTGTCGCAAGACTTTATTGGAAGAATTACGGAGGTATTTACATTTATTTTGATTTAATTTTTGTATGGAATATTTTTAATATGCTTAAGGAAAGTACTTCAGATGATGCAACGTTAGCTGAGACTGAAGAGTTATTTGATGAGTGGGATGGAGAGGATAAGGAAACAAAACGGCTGTGTTCTGGTCACGAAAGAGCCATTCATATAGACAACCTTGTTATGGACCTTGATGTCAAAGAAGAAGGTATGACTGCTTTGTTTTCCATTTCTATTCTATATAATATTTGATTTTCACGATAAGAAATTTGTAATGAGGAAAGTGAATTGGTTGAATCAAAAACTTGGATGACTACTTGTTCTTGCAGCTTCTCTGTGTAAATTTATATTAGTTTGAATTAAATAGTCCAAATTATACAAGTTACAGCAAACATTGTATATTTCAGCTAACGAAGTTTCGTCGTTACAAACTGAATAAGAGTCAATGTTTATATTACTGGTTATGCTTAATAGTTAATTTGGCATATTTGATTAATGTTGGCTGATGGAATTTGAAAATTATTATGTTGATTAAGGCAGTCGTTTCCCGATGTTCAAATCTTGCAAATTGATTGGGAAGAGAAAAATCAAGATAACAAACAAAAACTGAGGGACTCACATGAACTTCAAAAATGAGCGAGACTGGGTGCGTCTACATGGTAAGTATCTCCTGATATGCATGCATCACCCGCCATACAAATTTACAGTCAGTCAAAATGTTACAATTGGTAAAATTACAGATCAGATTTCTCTACTGGTATCTTAAGGGTATTTTAAGTTTACACTTTTATTCCTTTAAGGAATTTCAACTCTATTTTGTTATCTTGAGTTACACCCACACGAAACCTGGAAATTGGAGAATCTAACCAATGTTTACTCAACATGCAATATACAATGTTATGGAGGACCAGCTTTGCTTCAGGAAATTGCTAAAAAGGTAGGTGAATATTTGATATAAACCATTTATGTTATGTAATCCATGTATTTTATTATGATAAATGAAAAAGATAAGGTACTCCAGTATCAGTTCAAGATTTTGACAAGCAGATGAATCGAATTTTTCCATTCCTCTTGGGATTTAGAGAGATGGAGGTACTCATTGGAAAGTTATTATCCAATATATTAAAAGAACGATCATTTTGTACATACTGTATTCGGCATTGGATAAGAAAACGCATTGAAAGAGGCGACCCTCAAAATTTACTTCGGTTCAAAGTAGGTGTAACTGAGCAAAACTGGCTTTCGATAATGTGTTACATGATAAACAACTTTCCTGCTGAAGCAAAATACAAAAAGGCACTTATGAAATGGGTATAACTTGAATGGTTGTGGAATTTTTCGCCAGAATATTTACACTGTAAAAAATATACTAAACTGTCAAATTGCGGTGCTTATTTTTTAATATTATCACCAGACAGTCATGTTATACTTAAATAAAATATAATCTCTGTAAAAAATGTAGAGCTTGTTTCCATTCTTTGAAAATAATTAATGTGAAAAGGATATAGTCCATAATAAAGTCGAAATATAAAAGCTGGTTGATCGATGTTTCATAAGGTTTCAGAACATCCATACACATATAGCGTTTGTAAAGAGCTAGCCATTTCTTGACTAGTTAATTAGAATATATTCAATGGAATAATCATGATAAATGAAATGTTTATTTCCAACGGTCTTCGTGTGATGAATTTTACATATACTGTCTGTTTCTAAGAAAATTGGAGAGATGAGTAAATAGATATTACACCTAATAAGGTATTATGGGGTTTGTATTAGGTGAAATTTATCTTTTTGCAGATTGTATTTATTAGAGTAATTTTGCAATTTTACTTTTTAAAGGTACATTTAATTTGATATAACTCGAATCTGTATCTTAATGTTTGCCTTAAGGGTTTTACAGAGCACCTGAGGAAGTGTTGGGTAACCCCTTAACCATCGCGCCGAGGAGCCAACATATGATTTCGTTTGTATAACTGTGCATGGCGACCAATTTCTGGCTTTTTATGCCCCACCTACGATAGTAGTAGAGGCATTATGTTTTCTGGTCTGTGCGTCCGTTCGTTCGTCCGTCTGTCCCGCTTCGGGTTAAAGTTTTTAGTCAAGGTAGTTTTTGATGAAGTTGAAATCCAATCAACATGAAACTTAGTACACATGTTCCCTATGATATGATCTTTCTAATTTTAATGCCAAATTCGAGTTTTGACCCCAATTTCACGGTCCACTGAACATAGAAAATGATAGTGCGAGTGGGCCATCCGTGTACTATGGACACATTCTTGTTTTAACATACAAAATACCAATGTCAAGCATTACGGTTTGAACATGTTGCCAGTGCCTAATTTTGTTAAAGAATGTTGAATTAAAAAAACCCGCCTTGAAGATGCATTAAAGTTATACAAATTAATATTTTTATTGTCCGTCACTTTGATAAATATATTGAATCTAGACACAGTAGATGGAGAGTTGGACAATTTAAATGATTCTTTATACATTTGGAACGTTCAAATAGCTTTTCTAGAAATACTTTCATCAGAAACGCTCAAATCGGAAAAAATTAAATCAAGAATGTATATATATTATAAACAAGGACAAAAATTACCGTTCGATTATTGAATTATAACATATATATTCTTAGTGTTTATATTTTGAATCTATTTTGTGAAGTACTAATCTAAAATAAATATTAGGATGTCACCAGAAATCAAATGTGTGTACAAGTATACCCCAAATTAATGGTAGATTGATTGAGTATTGGTTGCTTTACGTTCAATGGAAAATATTGCATGCATGTTCAGGACGAAATTAATGGTAGAGATTCCTAAGGTGGGTTCAATTTAGAATAATTGAACTATTTTAAATATTCCAATATAACTTTGTGACCAATGATTTATGTATGGCAGTTTCAGAACTATTATGCAACGTATTATTAATCTCTATAAATGAGGCATAAATGTTATAGTTGATGTATGTATAATTATTTGAACACATACATTTCCTATTAAATTCTAAAAACGGTAATGTAGTCAAATCTGGCACTCATCATTACGTTCATTAGACGCTGAATCTTTAAATCTGCATCGAGCTCGTATAGTATAAAATTATTGAATCAGCTGAAAATATAGATCTTATCCCACATAAAAGATCCAACCGAATATCTATTTCCAGAAAATGATATTTAAATACAATGTATAGGAACGAAAAAGTTATCCAATTGTGTCAGAACAATTACATGAGGACAATCCTTGGGAGTTCTGTTATCAAGGTTTAAAAGAACAAGATCTTCTTTAAGTTGTATTTAGATGCAGTTTTTCTTGGGATTGGTGAATTTCTGTATAAAATACCCTCTCAGAGGACAAGTATATACACATCACTTCATTTTATTTCAGTTTTAAGATATATAATGATAATAGTAGATGTAGGGTATATGTTTTATATTCTCTGTAATTTGTTTTGTCTAGCTGCTGGCAAAGCATGTGGGATTAAATATAAACCAATGGTGGTTCATTTTTGTGGAAAACAATAGAATTAAATTGAAAAACTGAGGACAATTAATTTAGAAATATTATATTGAGAGCAAAGTCATGTTCGTCAATAAGCCTGTGGCTATTGGAATGTCAGACTAAGCTTGATAACTTACTTTGTACAATATACCAGATAAAAAGAAGAACACTATTTCAACTGAAATCATTTGAAGGAGTTCAATTACCGACAATTTAAATTTGTATTCTGGCATATAATAACCTAACTCAATACCAACACCAGACATAATGCAATTAGTTACGTCTACAAGTAATTGCATTAATATTAAGGTTTGAAACAAATCCGCACATTTTTTTCCCTCTGGCTGTAAACAAATTGGTTATATCACGAATGAAAAACATTCGTTTGCGCAATTGTGATGAATGTGTCTGCAGAATTAAGTTTTGTGTTATTGCAGATTGTCAGAAAATTAATGTTGACTATTGCTGAACAAGTTTATTCAAATAATTAATTTTTCTGTTCCGGTTTTTGGATTTTCTAAAGGCTTCAGAAGTTAAAACCATCAATGATAAACTTGTTAGTACTTGTTAGACATTTGTTTTTGTGACCCGTCCCAATCTGATCAGTCAAGCGATTTTCAGCTGAGTTTTGCAGTCTGTTCTTATATTGTACTGATACACCACTGTCCAAGGTCTCTCCAATATCTCATTATCTTATGTTAACTTAATTTGACCAAACGTAGACACATTTATCTACAGGACATGCAGTCGTGCACCTGCATTTTGTTTTAATGTATGATCTGAGTGATGTTCGGAGTTTGTTTCCATACCAAAGCATGGACTAAATTCAGGCAACAGTAGCTTACACGATGTGTAAATCAAATAAATGGATCAAGGTAACAAACAAAATTAAAGGAATCGCATGAACTCCGAAAGGAGACAGATAAAGGTCGTCTACAAAACCATTTATCTTTTTTTATCAATAATCCTGAACTGTATGAACATGCATAAACTTAATTCATCTAAACTAGCACACATTTTCTATAGGACAAGAAGTGCCGAAGCTGCTACTTTTACTTATTTATTTGTATGATTTTTGGGGTTTCTCCCGTACCAAATCATGGAGTTTACTGTTTCTGCTGATATTATTTTGAGACGCCAGGCGTCACTTGCCTTCCTTAGAAGATTCAATCATTTCTACTTTTTGCATTTTCAAAATCATAGGAATTGACATATATAATAGAATGGCAAGTAAAAATCATTTTCAGGAGTCTGATGAATGGCAAGATCAAAATCTCCATTAATGATATGTCTGGAATTAAACGTTCTACAACTATTTGAATTTTAAAAGAAAATCATATTATATCAAATTTCCAAAATCCAAATTATTTGCAAAACGATCAGTTAAGTTTAATCTAATTGTTTAATAAGGGGAAAAGTGGTAATGTATGATAAAGTCATTCATATTCCTGGTTGAGACGCTGTAAATTGGAATCTTTTAAATTGAATTGGTTTTACCTATTGCCCAACTGGCATGACATTATTTCATGATTAACCTTTATGAGAGAACATCACTTTCATCAAATATATGTTTATACAAATAAACGTTAAACATTTGCGAATTGTAATGTTATAAAATCCGAATTTACTGATTGATAATGAGGAATAAATAATATGCGTCTTATATATATATCAATTGAAACGTAGACATTTTGTCCAAAACTATTTTTTATATAGCTACACTAGTATCAAAAGTCGACCGACGGATTCATGGTAATTAGTTTTTGCTCGACTAACGTAGAAAATATGTAATTAAGGAGTAGGGTTGATCAGATCCTATTTGTCCTCTATTAAGACTAAATTTCTAATTATGGTTTGATTGCGTTTATCTCTATAAGGAACGCCACAGCTACCTTATGATAACGATAAGCATATCATTAAGGGTTGAGATATAACATGAAGCAAATTTTATATACTATTAAAACATTTGACTATACTACTCTGTCAATTTCCTATATCACTAAGATAGATTTAAAAACTTTAAAGACGTTTTGATATAATATGGAGTAACCTTCGCATACTATTCTGTCATTTTACTTTGTCATGAAGATATTCTTTTATACTATGAAGACATCTTGATATAACATGGAGCTACCTTTTCATACTGATTTGTCATTTTACTACACATTATGTGATATTTCTATCTTATTACGATCAATTATATACTATACAATCATCTCGATATAACATGGAGCAACTTGTTCATACTATTCTATCATATTAGACATATTACTATATTGCGACGATAAAGTCGTATACTACAAAGACGTCTTGATATAATATGGAGCCACCTTTTCATACTATTTTATCACCTCACTATGCTATTCTGACAGATTACTACATCATAATGATACGTCTTTATACTATAAAGACGTATTGATATAACAGTAATGCTGGCCAAGGAATATAAAAAAGGCGCAATTTTTGTTTGTTTGCGTAGAATTTAATAAATTCGAGGTGAATATGGTATGTGAAAAATTGCCCTTCCCCTTTTTATATGAAAAAAACTCTGGAGGGAAAAATCAAAATTTCACCCAAAATTATACAGACCATTAGACTATCATTAAAAACAACAGTGTAAAGTTTTGAGTTTATTTTCATAAAATTCTTAATTTCGGATTTGATAGTTTTTGTTATAAGGCACACTTATTCAGGTATTATGCAATAACTTGTGATACTAATAAAAAATTTCCATGTGCTAAATAATCTAAGTAATCTGCACTTTTTGTGGACCTATAACTTTCAAAAAATTCTGATGCCCTTCTTTTGTAAAAGATATTGCTATTGGTATTATACAATTATGGCCCGTTGAAAAGGTGAATATGCAAAATTGTCAACCCTAAAATATTATTTCCCTGAGGGCGCAGTCCGAATTGAAATAACTTTTTAGGGTTGACAATTTTGAATATTCATTGATTTTTATTATACCGAACTAACCGTGAAAGGGTCGTTTGAACCATTTAAAAAATATTGCCTCACGGTAGTAAAAGATTATCAAAATACTTACATTTTAAAATTATTTTGTGTCTAAGAATTTCTGGTATGTACAACAAAGGTAGGCTCTTTCTGTAAAATATTGATGGCCCTGAAAAGGCCGTTTACGAGAGATATCCTCGGCACTAAATGAATTTCCAAGCCTTGTTTTATCTTGTTCCCTCGTTACTTGATGGGCTTCTTACCTGGCCGTTGCAATTTTGTTCACAGGCGTCAATGACGTCAACTTTTTATGGGAGATAACTCTTGCAAAAACTAAGGGGCTGAAAAGGTTATTCACTGGTGAATAATAGGGTTATTGTCTCACCTGCGACGAAAGTCGCGGAAAGCGAGTCATAGGGATTGTTTTTACCGGCGACGGCTGCGATGACGGCGTCATCAATTGTTAAGTTTTCTGCTTAAGTTAGTTTGATAGGAACTACTTGTGGTAGATCATTGATATTTTGTATGAAGATGCATTACTATAAGTACATATCAGTTTGACGACAATTTTGAGGCCTTGCCCCCTAGGCCATGGTAGTGATTTTAAATTAATTAGCAATTTTAAATGTTATGTTTTCTGCTCAAGTTAGATCGATAGGAACTACTGGTGATAGATCAATGATATTTTGTGTGAAGTTGCATTACTATCAGTACATTTCAGTTTGACGACTATTTTGAGGCCCTGCCTCCTAGGCCATGGTTCAGTGACTTTCAATTAATAAGCAATTTTCAATGATTAGTTTCTGCTTTTTTAGTTTGATAGGAACTACTAGCGATAGATCAATGATATTTTCTATAAAGTTGCATTACTATCAGTCCATATTATGGTCCAGTGAATTTCAATCAATCATCAATTTTCAATGTTAAGTTTTATGATTAAGTTAGTTTGATAGGAACTACTTACAATAGACAATATTTTCTATAAAAGTTACATTGCTGTCTGTATATCTCAGTTTGTCAACCATTTTGAGGCCCCACCCACTAGTTGGTCCAGCGACTTTGAATTAATTATCAATGTTGCTGTCCATCAGATTGTCTTTTTCTGAATTTTATGCCGACAGGCGAGACATATCTCTGCGTCAACAGTTTATTCACCGCTGAGTGTCATTTTTTAGGATTATTCGTCCTTCCTTGCATTTAAATGAAAATTTTTTTTTATAACAATATTTATTCCTTTTTTTATACCCCCGTCAAATTTTGACGGGACGTATTATGGTATACAAATGTCCGTTTGTCCGTCGTAAACATGTCGCATTGTATCTTGAGAATGCCTTGCCCGATTAACTTTAAACTGTATTCAGTTCTTTGTGTTGATGGTCTCAAGGTCTGTATACTTTTTGTTGGAAATTTTAACATTTGGTTTTAGTTTTATGGACTTTATTCATTGAAAAATGGGGCTTTCACGTCGCGCTGTATCTTGAGAATGCCTTGATTAACTTCAAACTTTGCACTGTTGTTTTAAATGGTAGTGGTTTAATGATCTGTGTAATTTTTGGTGAAATTTTGATTTTCCTTCCAGAGTTGTTGACTTTTTTTCATATACAAAGGGGGTTTGGCAATTTTTCACATACCATATTCAACACGAATTTATTAAATTCTACGTAAATTAAAAAAAACTTGCGCCTTTTTTATATTCCTTGGTCAGCATTACTGTTATATCAATACCTCTTTATAGTATTAAGGTGTATCATTATGATATAGTAATCTGTCAGAATAGCATAGTTAGGTGATAAGAAAGTGTCAAAAGGTGGTTCCATATTATATCAATATTTCTTTATAGTATACGACTTTATCGTCGTAAGATAGAAATATGACAGAAAAGTATGAAAAAGTTGCTCCGTGTTATATCGAGATGATTGTATAGTATACAAATTTATCGTAATAAGATAGTAACATGACATAATAGTATAGTGAGGTGACAAAATAGTATGAAAAAGTTGCTCAGTGTTATATTAAGATGTCTTTATAGTATAAAATGTATCTTTATGATAAAGCAATATCACATAATAGTATAGTAAAATGACAAATTAGTATGAAAAGGTAGCTCCATGTTATATCTAGATTTCTTCATAGTATAAAAGAATATCTTCATGACAAAGTAAAATGACAGAATAGTATGCAAAGGTTACTCCATGTTATATCAAAACGTCTTTATAGTATATAAATTTATCTTAGTGATATAGCAAATTGACAGATTAGTATCGTCAAATGTCGTTATAGTTTAGAAAATTTGCTTCATGTTATATCTCAACCCTTAATGATATGATTATCGTTATCATAAGGCAGCTGTGGCGTTCCATATCACTATGTATAAAACAATGAATATATGGGAAAAAGTTCTTTTTGAAAATATATGTATCAGCGTTGTTGTTTTTTTTTTTTTTTTTCAGAAAAAAAACCAAAGCATTTTTATATTACCGAATTCAATGAATATATGTCAATTTCCGTTGGTTTTAGAACCAAGAACATAAAGCGCACGCGTCGACAAAAAAAATCTTATAACAGTAGGTTTGTTATATTTTATATCCTATCTGTCATTTTGTCGATCTCTGCTCTCTTTATTCTTATTGTGCAGGACTTTGTCTGCTTTCATCCAAATATCATTTTTTTATACTTATTTTTGGTGTAAATGTCCCTTAACTTAAATGTCAGCCTGGTGACAGCAAATTGTTTAAAGAACCCTTTAATTTTGAATGCTGAAAAACATATTTAGTATTTGCCTCTCCAATCTTTTGATCTCATGCGTACCTTTTGATGCTAATTCCAGAAATGCACGTGCCTTGACATCTTTAGCATAAATTAATATTAAGTAGTAGTTCGAGATTTAGTTATGGATTATTCACCTCCATAACCTTGAATTTGAATTAGATGGCGAATACATCTGTATTTATTCAAATTCTTTTCATTACCGTTTGATTTGATATAAACTCGAGTTTAAGTTTGAAAACAATTGTGAACCTTATTATACAGACTATGCCATGTTATGTTATGATTAAATTCATGTCATTCATTTCATGCACTATTTTTTTTTAAAAAACGTCTAATCAAGTCAATTAATTTTCTACATTTATTAGACTGCATAAAATCCGTCCCTTGACAAGTCGGAATGATACTTTTTTATTCTACTCATAATTCTTAAATTTCATTTGATTTACATTAGCTGGTGCAGTCCACGTCTTAAAACGGGTGTGCAGGTAGAAAACATGATAACACATTGCTTAAAGTGATGTTGTGCCGTTTTCAATTTGCCAAAACAAAAGAATATCAATTGGTATTTATTGCTTTTACGTTAAACACGTATCATTTTGAGTAGGACCCAAGGCTTGTTGTATTAGAAAGTGTCCCGATGTGAACAGTTTTGTTCGTCGTGCAAGTAAGTCTTCTAGAAAGCAGAGTTCAAATTCATATCAATTTTAACAGCTATATTTTATGAGATTTGAACATCGGTAAATTTATGTTGCATTAATTTATTTGATCGACAGATTGCTTTTTAGATGTAAAGCTTCCATCTATCCATTTTTTTTTATTTATTTTTTTTTTTTTTTTTGTGAGCTAAGATATAAAAAAAAATTAAGTCTAATTCTTTAATACTGCGTAGAAGTGTTATTTTTCAAGATTGATATTAAAACAAACCTTATACAGAAGTGAATAAAGGTTTTGTAAGTTTGGCGACATGAAAGATGTTACACAATTGTTAAAATGTGCTATGTCACTTGATTCCATTCGATTTGAACTTACAAAATCTACAATCGATTCTTATATAAACAGTAAAACTAAAGGGAGAAGGTATATACGACATACCTATCTGCTGTTTAGTGTAAAGATAATGACGCCTGCGTCAAAGCGGTTACGATTTTTATACGATGGGAAAGTTTTTAACAGTATCGTTGTGTCGAAAACTCGAATGAGTCGAAATAATTTCTCGGTCCCGGTAAATTTTCCGTTTGATCAATACATAAAATTGAGAATGGAAATGGGAATGTGTCAAAGAGACAACAACCCGACCACAGAACAGACAACAACAGAAGGTCACCAATAGGTCTTCAATGCAGCGAGAAATTCCCGCACCCGGAGGCATCCTTAAGCTGGCCCCTAAACAAATATATATACTAGTTCAGTGATAATGGACGTCATACTAAACTCCATATTAAACACAAGAAACTAAAAGTAAAATAATACAAGACTAACAAAGGCCAGAGGCTCCTGACTTGGGACAGGCGCAAAATGCGGCGGGTTAAACATACTTACTTCTGATGAGTCGAACTCGGTTGATTAGACTACTCGGTTAAGTCGAGTAAATTTTATAGTCCCGTCGATGTAAAATTAATGTGTGTTGACCTCGATGTCTCGAAGTTCGAAAGATGCAGACTTAATGATAAAAATTCAAATCGGATGTATTTCTCATGTTATCTAATTATTTCCAAAAGAGATTACAGCTGTGTAAAGATTCTTGTTTGAATAACAGTTAAAATGACATGTTCATGGGTACTCGTAATTAACACATTTGTCGATCGTCCAAGCGGAACTTACTAGTGTGTTGAACATATTTCAAATGACATAAAAACGAAACGTATTTAAATCACCCAAGCCAAGTATAAATGAATTGTTAGAATTAAAATTCATTAATTACAGTAAATAAAAGGATAAAGACAATTATGATAAATTGATAATAATTGAATACAAAGCAGACGACCCTCATCAAATATTTCAGAACTTGTTTCGTTCCGCGAGTGATTTCATAATTTATAGTGACTGACCTTTGTAAATATTTGTGTTTGTATAATGATTGTATCTGTACTTGTGTTAAATTATTATGAGGGACCAAAAAATATGGAGATTGAACACACAATCATAAAGTGTCATATCGAAAAAGGCACGCTGTTCAAAATATCTAGTTTACACTAATCTCATACTGTATTTCGTGCATTCAAAATTCATGACGCCACACTCAACCTCGGATGAGTCGAACCTCGGATAAGTCGAATATTTTGGTCCGGTCCCTTCGACTTCGACATAACGAGGTTCGACTGTACTTATTTTAGACAATCTGCTAACGCAGACTATAAATTGAAGAATAAATGTGAATAGAATAACTGTTATTATCCAGGACATATGAAATATTACCCTTCAATGCACAGTAAATGAAGATTGATAGATTTGTATACGTTTTTAAATCTAATTATTGCAACATTTATATTGGAGTTAGCTATATAAGATGCCTTTTCTTCAAATATCTCATCCATAGACAAACTATATCCATCATTGATAGAATTTAACTTTTAAAAAATACAACCAAAAGTGATATTAAACGGGTTTTTGGGTTGTATTTTTTTTTTTTTTTATATCATTAATGTGATATTCTATTAAAGTGAAAATTTAAGTTAACAGTTACTACAATACGTTCTGCTATGCTACGAAACAATATATATATTGCATTCACTTTTTTTACTGATGAAAAGAGTTTGATTATGCGTTTGGTTTTGCTTTGATTTTTTTCCCAAACTTTTTGTTTTCGTTGTTTCGACTCATTTTCGAGACGATCTTGTCTAAAGAAAGATAACCTCAACGGTGTTCTGAGAGCTATGAACAATATAATGTGTCTATTAGATGTTTTCTTTAACAATGATGTTGTCTGTCCTGAATTGTTTTGATTGCTATTGGTTACTTTTTATACCTCTCCTGTTGTGTGGAGAGTATGTATCAATTCATCTAGCTTTGACTGAGTTCTTTGACGTGACCGTTTCGTCTATTTTTTTAGGTTCAAGCTTTTTCCTTTTTTTTTTTAAATGGTTGATGTTAAGATTTTGTCATGTTTACACGGTATATCATGTCTATATATTTACATTTTTATATCCAGTTTCTCCCAATTCGTATTTTTTCTTCAAACCGTGAAATAAAAGGTTCGTCGAGTTTCTTTTCTCTCAGAAAACTCACGATTATCCAAATTTCTGCAACCGTGTCCTTCCTTTAAAGCTTTACTTACTTCGTTTATCGATTTCAAACATGTATGTTCTAGCTAATTACTTGCCACTGAATAATCAATCAATCTAGCTAAATACAGGTTTTCTCTGAGACTATTTTCTTTCCATTTTTTATCTTATACGTTTTCACAAAACTGTGTCAGTGTTGAGCTTGCTTTCGAGCTTATTCTAATACAAACAAAACACTGTAAAAAGTCATTTGCTGTTTGGTAGTTGTAAACTGTCGCTAGATTTAAAATGATTAGTTATAAGTAGTTGTAAAAGTGCAGTGGTAAAGATATTAGTTTCTTAAATAAATAGTATCTGTGCGGACTATAGTACTATACCAGACATACAAGAAGTCTTATGAGTTGTCCTAACTATCTGTAGTTTATTCAGCATTGGTAATACTTCGTGTTTAATACCAATTCGTTTAACACGTTCATTTGAATTCCGACAACAAACGAATTCTTCGATTATATCGCTGTATACCGGTTTTTTCAACGTTTGTATTAGGATTTGGATTGCAAATATTTCAGCCTTGAGCATCACTAAAGAGACATTATTGTCGAAATGTGCATCTAGAGCAGTAAAATTTTACCGTTTATGGCATCGATACACATTATATATATTTAATATTTGTGAAGTTGTGCTGTTAACCATTATTTGAAATATTATGTTGTGAAGATTTACTATTAACCATTATTTAAACTATTATTATATCCGAAGTCTAACACGTTCGACGGACTGTCGGCTAGGTTTAGTAAATCTCTACATTTTATTGTTACGCGATTAATTAGATATATGACTGTCATATTTCTAGCTTAATACAGACTTTCTTAATAAAAATTGTTGGTTGAATAAGGATTTACAGTCTGGTAGATCTCCAACTTGTTTTATAAGTCATTTCTGTTCCAATTATGTATCTTTAAGTCAATGTTCTCTATTTGCACATTCAACAAGAGCTACCACAATGTTGTCCAGATAGCTTGGTGTGTATTCAATTTGATCTAATTTAATTCAGACGAGGTTGTCTTTTTAATGTCAATCTTGCATAATCGAATGACCCTTCAACGGCAAAAAATGTATAAGGGTGGCTTCAATTAATAGTTTTTAAGCAATGTACTTTGATTATTGGTATTGTGACATATTTGTTACGAAAACATTGGGTTTTACATATGTAATAACCGCTGATTTGCCTAAGTTATATTGCTGTCCGGGGTAAATAACTGGGACCAATATGGAATTCCCTTACAATCTCAATGGGAGAGCCATATCAGCCCTCACGTTCAAAATCAATATCGGCCCTCTTCCGGTTTGGAGAGTCATATACAATAAAGACTTACTTGATTATAAAGTAACCCTGTCGTTTATAAAACTGTTTGAACAGCGCAGCACGTTTGCCACAGACATTAATGGTCTCTACTGTCGAAATAGAAGTACGCTTCAAAAATGGAAAAGGGTGACTTTAATGTATCTTGTATATTTTCCACTTTTTTAACTTTTATCAAATACTAGTGTGCCCTAGTCCTTTCTGTTGAAATGTTATAAGGAAGTGGATCCGGTAAGTCCGTTCGTTGCCTGCGGGAATAAAAACAATGAACAAAAAGATTTTTTATATGGGGGATTTTGAAGAGGCACTAGTAGATGGGCTGGTTATATATATGTATTTTAAAAATCTCGTACTGTTGATTTATAATGAGAACTGTGATGACAGCATTTCTTCTAAAAAAACAAGACAAAATCTCATCAAGGATACAACTAGGCACGCCTGCCGGGCATTTCGTCTACATAAGACATAATATTATAATATATTAATTATAATATAATAAGCGATTGTTTTGGTAGGCTAGTATATTTTGACGGTCACCCATGAGTTCAGAAAGCCAACACATAGATTCATTTATTCGACGAGCGATTGGTATTGGAAAAAAGAGAATTATAAAATTATGTACTTAATTTTCTGCTTTTTATCATACAAATTAATTTGATTTTGTGTTAGTACATAGGACTGCAATACATTTACGATGGTCCTATTATGGGTCGGCAATGGTAAAGCTATGCTAAATTATGGGCTTTTATCTGTCTTTCGGACATTGGAATCCTTCTGCTTTTGTTTATTTCTTTAATAAAATGAAATTTATATGAAATATTTATGTTTCCAGTTGATCAGTCAGAAAAAAATAGCGAGCTTTGATCTTTTGAAATTACAAAAACACGGGCAATATACATTACATCGTTGTCATGTTTATACCACGTGTTTTGTCATACGTTGCCCCTAAAAAGAATACACAATATAGGGTTAGCTGTTAGCATTTCGTCTTTCTGACACTCGTTGTCGTTGTTCTAGCTGTTCTATTGCACGAAATAGTTTATTTTGAAATTTTCTTTTTACATGCAGTGTCCTCCAGTTGCAGTAGCAATTGCTAAAGCCAAGAAAGATGGAATTAACTTTGCAGGGAAAACACACATCGACTTCCCAGTTGTTGAGATTAGTGACTGTATGGGTTGGGACTCAGGTCCTGTTAAACGGGAACTCAAAATGCTTATGTGGAACTTGACAGGTATTTTTTCCTCTTATACAAGACAACAGTTATGAGACATGATTGTGACAAATGTAATAATATATCATTCCTTATAAATATGTACCGTATATATTTTGACACTCATATTGTGTTAACTTTACATTCCAACAAGTAAATTTTGACATTTTACTTTGCTTACTTTGTTTTATTGCAAGCAGCAAAAACAGTCAAAGTTAAAGCATGTTTTCCCTACTAATTTAAGCCTATGATTTTGAAATGGTAAATGACGTTTTTCATATTTTATGTGAGAATTTTACGACAATAATTATTCTAGGTGCTAATGGTCCAAGCAGGACTGGAGTTATGGTAGAATTTGCTAATTTGGCGTTCCACTATCGTGCACCTGGTGATTTGACGGAAGATGAGATTGATGACGTCATCATGTCATTACATACTCGAATACAGAAGCAAGAAAAAGCAGAACTTACTAACCTCAAGTATCTGTTCGATACTTTACATAGGTAAGGAATGAAGTTTCATTTGATCCGTATAATTAAAAAAAAGTTTTGTTGAATTAAAAATTTTGATTTTCTTATATTTTCAATGAAATACTGTCCTGTCGTTAATAAATGACTTGCTAATTAACTGCTGTGTTATTAAATGGTATAGGCTAGTGAATACATAACTGAAGATATTAACCGTCTTTATCTGCAATTTGTACTTTTTCCCTTTGATCTTACTGCCTAATATTTTCAAGATCATGGACAGGACTTGATACTCGAACATATTACGTCAAGTATCAGTGCAGCAACTACACGTGTTCATGTCTATCCGTTTCAATTTATCAATGAAGTTCACGCGACTTCATCATACATCCGAACAACTATCACAACGTTTTGTACGCATAGAAATAGTTTAACTAACTATTTCATTTTATTTCATATTCTAAAACAAAAACAAAAAGATACAGTTAAAAGAAATTGCCGATAAAAAGAATGATGGCATTTTATTTTTGATACTGACTTTATCAGCTCGAATATCAGCTCGCCATAACGGGCTCGCTTGATATTCATGCTTATAAAGTCAGTATGAAAAATAAAAATGCCATTATTCTATATGTATGCAACTGGTCTCACTGTTGGTTTATTAAGTGTGTACTAGAACATATGATATTACCACTTACATTACCATACATTTTTAGTCTTAAACGGTCAATTTGATCTTGGCATCATGTTAAAACCATGAAACTTAAAATGTTAAATCTTGGTAAGAGTTAAAGTAATTATTCAGATATTTTCTTTTTTGAAATTTTAGTACTGTTTAGACATTGCGCTTGTAGTCTATCCAGTACTGTTCAGATATTAAAACTCTTGATTTGTACAGATAAGAACAACTCCTAAACAGTCTAAGAATAGACTGAACAGATCCCAATATTCTGCAAGCGATTTGTCTTAACAGTGCTGAGTTAACCACAAGTGATTATAACTTGGTTTCATCAATGTTTTAATGTGTTTTATTTTGTTTCAGTTTTTAAGTTAAATCCATTTTCTGTGGAATCAATTGCACAGTCGTTGTCCGTATTTTTTGGTTTCTTCCTAAAAAAATTTATGGCTTGTTAGCTATATTCAACCTTGGTCGTTTAGTCTCCATCTTTGTTTTGTTTCATTAGATAAATTACTTTGATGAGATTCCTCAGCAATAATAATCTATCCATTGAATATGAATATTTTGTCATGGTAACTAACTTGTATTACTAGTTCAAGGGGTAAACGAAAATCATGGAAAGCAGTCGGTGTGTTTGGAAGGTTAAGTTCACATAGATGATAATAGAGCAAATGATTGCCTCTAAAAACATTGACAACTTCGAGTCTATCACCCTTTTTTCTTGCCAGTTTTTACAAAATATGTTAACCAACTGAGGCAGATGTTAGGATTGAATATTATCCTCAAATAAATAATAAACTGGCATTTTAACATGAAGTATAATAATTCTTATTTTTTGACAGTGTTTCACACAAAAACTTCTGGATGTGCGCAGATGATCTAGACGAAAAGAAAAATGACAAACTTAAAATTATTCTAGAAGATTACTTCCAGGAGCAAACTGATTTTAAGGCAGCAGTACTAGATGCAACCGAACCAGAGGTATTTCACAACAATTAACATTTTAAGGGGGTTCCCAACACTTTGACTAAAATAGATTTGGTTCGTTTAATTTCCATAAAATATTTTCTTTGACCTGTTGACAAAAATAAAAAATTTCAAGAATCTGAACCACGCAATTTACAGGAATAATTTCATTGGATATGTAGCAGTTTGACAAACGCTAATTCTGATAATTGAGAAGCTTGATTTCTTTTTTACTAATAGCACGTGATTAAAACGTTCAGCTAATTCTTTAAGAGTTAAACTTCCTTAGATGTTCTGTACTCCCATAAGATCGGAGAATAAATGGCATCCTACCATCAAAACCACAGTTCAGACTTGAAAAAAAGCCTTATAACGCTTTCATTGAGCATGATACTTGTTTCTTGGTCTAAATTTTATTTGAATTTCAGAACATTTGACAAAAAAGTAAACCAACAGACAAATCAGTTTATACAAAAATTGTTTTAATCATACCAGCACTGAAACATTTCATGGGAGAACTGAAGCTTATTACACATTTTGATGAAATTAAGTTTTTCGTAAAAAAAAAATATTTGATTTGAGCCAGACATTTTTTTTTTAGAAAACATCAAAACTGTCTGAAATAAAATTCGTGAGCATGCTTACATTAGTTGTGATTGGATAGATTCATAGGTTGATTTGAAAAAAATCGGTTATCGTAAATATTACAAAGGCAACATATTAGATATGATAATTAGCAGATTAGCATGCATCAAATTAAAACATAACTAAATTTGTATTTTCTTTTCAAACGGGATGTATAGAGACACACACGTTCATTTTTATCGATAAAGAAGTCACTCCTAACTATCCTACTACCTGTCGATACATTTATTTTTGGCATTGCACAAGTCATGTCTTCTTTGACTGTTCATTACGTTAAAATACTAAATCCCTGGGATGTGTTTTAGTTGATTTCAGTCTCTGATGCATGATTTTTATTATTAATTGTTTTGGCTTTTAACTAGCTGTCAGTAACTGAGCGTACTCTCAAATCTTACTTTAATTTGACTCGTGATATTAGTAATGCTTTTTTGTTATTTAATGTTAACATGGATCTTGTCTGTATACCAGCTTTGATTATTTGGAATAACTACAAATTGTCACTTCTTCGTACTATGAACATTAAAATTATTTCATTTCTCCTTAAATAATGTTCTTGCTCCTGTACAGGAAGTTTTAACTACCACTAATTGTATAGTTTTATTGTTGATATTCACCCCATATGTATCAAGTGTTAGATTAGTTTTATTGATATTAAAGAAATTTCTTGGTATTCCTAAACGGAAGATTTTATACACACAGAAGTAGAAGTATACTTAGCAACAAAATTATTTTCATTTACCTGTGTATAATATGACGCAGGTTTTTGTCTCGCCTTGATGGATACAAAAAGCGAGACAAAGGTATGCTGTTTCCGGCGTCGGCGGCGACGGCGGCGTCAACAATGTATTAGTTTGTGATTAGGTCTAGTTCATGGTGAACCACTAGTGGTAGGTCAATGATATTTGGTATGCTGTTGTATTAGCATTGGCACATCTCATTACCATAGAGATTATTTGGCCCCGCCCCCTCAGTCAAGGTCTATTGACTTTGAAACTTTTCATAGTTTTCATGTATTAGTTTGTGATTAGGTCAATTTATGGGGAACCATTAGTGGTAGGTCAATGATATTTGGTATGCAGTTGTATAAGCATTGGCATATCTCATTTCCATGGAGATTATTTGGCTCCGTCCCCTTAGTCATGGTCTGTAGACTTTGAAAATTTTGCTAAGTTTACATGTATTAGTTTGTGATTAGGTCAGTTCAAGGGGAACCATTAGTGGTAGGCCAATGTTAATTGGTGTTTAGTCGTATAAGCATTAGCACATCTCATTTCCATGGAGAATATTTGGCCCCGCCCTCTCAGTCATGGTCTATTTACTTTTAAACTTTTGCTTAGTTTACATGTATTAGTTTGTGATTAGATCAGTTTAAGATGAACTGCTAATGTTAAGTCAATGATATTTGGTATGCAAATTAATTGGCATTTGCAAGTATCGTTTCCATCGAGATTATATAGCCCCACCCCTGATCATGGTTCATTGACTTTGAAACTTTTACATAGTTTACAAGTTAATGTTTGTGTTTAGGTTTGTTTAAAGGGAACGACTTATAATAAGTCAATGGTATTTGGTATGCAGTTGTATTAGCATTGGCACATCTCATTCCATGGAGATTGTTTAGCCATGTACCTTCAGTCATGGTTCATCGACTTTGAATATTTGCATAACTTACATGTTACAGTATTGCTATTTTAATTTTAACATTTGCATTATCAAAATTACAAAAAGGTGAGACATATCTTTGTGATAACAGTTTATTTCAAAAGTGATGATTTTCTAAATTTTATTAACTATGTATTTGCATTCAGGTATCACAGATCAAATTTATTCGTTCATTGTGTGTTAATTTACGTTTTTTGATTGAGTTAAGCCTTCCAATTGATATCTTATAGTGTGTCTTTCTATGTTGTGATGTTATACTATTGTTTTCAGAAAAAGGGAGAAGGTTTGGTACCATTAAAACGTTTAATCCCGCTGCAAATGTTTGCACCTGTCCTAAGTCAGGAATCTGATGTACAGTAGTTGTCGTTTGTTCATGTAGTTCATACGTGTTTCTCGTTTTCGTTTTTATATAGATTAGACCGTTGGTTTTCCCGTTTGAATGGTTTTACACTAGTAATTTTTGGGGCCCTTTATAGCTTGCTGTTCGGTGTGAGCCAATGCTCCGTGTTGAAGGCCGTACCTTGACCTGTAATGGTTTACTTTTATAAATTGTTACTTGGATGGAGAGTTGTCTCATTGGCACTCATACCACATCTTCCTGTATCTATCATTATTATAATAGTGTATTCATTAACTAATATAAATACTATTTATGAGATCAATGCTATTCACGCTGGAATTAAAGTAGTGTTATATATTTATAATGAAAATATATTGTTTTGTATATGTTTTGTGAGTAATTGTTAATTGTAGAACTGATTGTTGGTGAACATAAACTTATTTACTTTCAGCTATCATCATACGAGTTGAACCAAGTGTCATCAGATATAAAACAGTTTATCAATATGTACAGCCAGGAACACAAATTAAATGGAAGAGCTATTGCCCGTGTATTTCATGGTATAGCAAGCCCCTGTTTCCTGCTACTACATGGGGCGTGTCAGACGATTTTGGCGCAGTAACATTAATGTAGATTTCAATTTGTTGATCAAACTTGCAACAAAACTTTTGATTCAAATGAGATAAAAGTTGTATTTTCGCAGTAGATGCTGTTTGTATATACAAATGTATATTATTTATGAACTCAGTTATTTCAGACAAAAGGCATTGATTACATGAAGTACTGTGAATTGTCTTTGTTTTCGCAATTTAATTACCTAAAGATAGTGGTATACTTTCCTATATAAAAGTCATCAGTATTACATTGTAATTTTTTCTTAATTTTTTTTGAACTGTCATTTGTGAGAACTCACATATATCACATAATTTGAATTATTATATAATGTATACTAATGAACATGTTTGATATATCAAATGATCATCATGATTATTGTGATAGTTTAATATCTGCTATTGCCTGTCCAAACCAACTTATCAGGTAAAACAAGTAATAATATACAAAGTGGCATTAAAAACAAACAACTGGAAGACCATACAGTAGCTTGGCAAAAGAAAAAAGAAAACGTGTGCAAAAATTATACAGAAATCACACAAATAAAACCTCAGTTAAAACTTTTTTTAAACGGTATTCCTCATAGAATTGATATGGTTGGAACAAGGTTCTATATTGATTTTAGCTAAACACAAGAAAAAAGTTAAGGTCCAAATCTCAGAAAGTTTAATATAGTTGCATCATTTCGGCAAACATGGCTACACAGTACAAAAACAATCTGATTTGATGGACAAAACTTTATCCGAAATACAAATTAGATAAATCGAAATACTACAATCAGAAATCGCCATATTGAGTACTTGTCAGGTGTACTTTATCAATGATCATCCATTGTGATGGATGGATGTTAATCCAGTAGGAAATATTAAATGCATCTCCAGTACTAGAATGTATTGAATTGATACAAATACTAGCCCAGCTTTGTAATAGATTGAAACACTGAGCAAGATACTCAACGTTTTAGCCCACAAACAGTCCGTAAGAATACGTCACCATCTGAAAATATGTTTTGTTTTAGAGGCAACCAGTCTTTATTCTTTCTCTTAAACATCAAGTAGGAAAACAAACAGCAAATGAGAATTTTTGATCGGAATGACCAGACTGATGATTGTACATTCTTATGGCCAACCCCAATTAAAGCCAGCACACCACAATAAGATCAGCAAGCGGTTTAATCATTAGTGGTCTTAAAGAAAAATATTTGCCTAACGTGAATTAAATGAAAAATATTTTGAAATGCATCAGAATCAGATATGATAGGTATTATTGTTTTAGATATTGATTATTGTTTGACATCCGTCAATCTTTAGGAACGCTTGGGGCTTAATATTTTATATCAGCAAATTGATTTAAAATATTTTCATCAGAACTGTCTAGCAATTTGAATATATACTTATATGCAGTATTCTTGTTTCGGGCTTCCAAATATATGTAGATTAATATGACCAAAAGCAACACTATTATAGTGAAGCTTTCCTTGGCCCAGTAGGTTTAGAACCAAACCCATTTAGTTTGCTATTTTGATACAGCCTTCGAAATTTTGTAGAGCGGTTTCTTTTTGTGCCAGTTGCTCCGGATTAGAGTCTATGCTGGTAAATTTGTAGTAAATTTTTTATTAAATGAAACTCGTGAAATATGCAAGATGTTTATATAAATGACGATACTTTAGTTAGAGTTGGATAACATCATAACAAAATAACAGATCTTGAGGTTGGTAGTATGTCGGTGCTTCCCTAAACATTATAGAGTTATAACCACTATACATTTACTACCGTATTCCATTAGCTCAAATGGTAAAACGATGGCTTACTGATGTAGACGAAACGCGCGTATGGTGTACAAAATTATAAACCTGGTATGTTTGATAAGTTTTTTTTATTGTTTCAAGAGTCTCAAGTTTGATCTCCAACTGGTATAGCGGTATTTTCCTATTGAATCCCAATAATACGCTGTTTCATTTGGTAGGTAAATCAATAATTATTCGTACAACACTTATGTAATGTGGTATATTTTGTTGTACAGCAGGTATATATACAATAACGAAATCTGAATTAATAAAGTATACAATTATCATTTGAACTGCAGTACTGAATAACATTTATAAGTCTATTGTTCAGACGTTCGATAAAAATCCAAATTAGAAGAGAAAAAAAAAAGAATTTACAAAATACCGAACTCCAAGGTAAATTTAAAGATAAAAATAAAATTTCGACATAACAAAATGCTCGACTGTTTCAACCAACGGACGAATGGAAAATGAATTTGATTTCAAATTACACTCGTTTCAAAGATGATCACAGCAATGATAAAATGAAGTAAATATCAGCAACCGGAAATCCCGAGAACAATGCAGGATGGAAACGACTAAGAAATGGATAATAATCATGCAAAAAGTGTAACGATAAGTCAGTATACGGTCCTACAAAATCCAATATGAAATCAGGAGCCGCATGATTGTTATCAAAATCAGTTTTAGTTTGCATGTAGAAACAACTTAATAGACAAGTTGTTAATCAACTCCAATACAAGTCTTATATGTTATGTTAACAGTAATAGAGGAACTCTTTACAAATAAGTCCGGTTCTGTCAGAGTTAAAGCAACTATTTCAGCAACATTTAATTAACGTATATCAAGAAAAAAATCAGTTTAAGATGTTTGTTATTGTTGTAATTAGAAAGAATGCAATTTCAAATCTCTCTTTAAATTTCCAATTGTGCGCCATAGTTATATACAAATGAAATCTTTAATGGTGTTGACAAGGCAGAAAATGACTTTTCCGTGAAATGACACTTCAAAAGTAGTAATGAAGGCGTGATATTTTGTATAAACGATGATCCGAATAAATTTCCTTCTAATTTTATTGCCAGCTTATCATGATAAACTTGACAACTTTGAGCAGAAATTGATTACATTTGCCATATACTGTTTTTGTAGGTTTTGTCCTGTAGAAATGAGAATAAAAAGTGTTTGTTTTCTATGAACTTACCTTCATATATTGTGTCTCTCTTACTTTAACATAACCGAGACTCATCACGCTCGATTCAAAATAGTTAACAGGCGAAATCAAGTAAGAATGTGTGCGACACTATTACTTATTTCTATTAATGATATTTTTTTACACCTTTGATTTTATAAACGCATGCTCTTATAACAAATGCAGAAAAAAAGAACATTGCAAGAGTCCATTCTAGTCATAAATTATCGAAATGTCGCTCTTTCATGTACTATCGCCTAACTTTTGAAATAACTTTTAAATTGTAGTCGAATCACAATAAAGGTTTCATCGGAAGAATAGGGAATTACAAATGGACTTAACCTCAAAAGAAAAAGGTCCTCAACAACGAAAATCAATGCCAATGTAAACTGGCTATAGTTTTTGTGGCAGTAAGCGAGACCTATACATAAGGATGTTAGTACGTGGCACATACACTATTTGATTAAAGTTTAGTTAGAAAACCTGTATGCTTCATACCTTACATATATATGCCTTATCTTACGAAATTTCCGTCAGTCATATGTCCAATGTCCATGACCTCATTTTCATGGTTCAGGTCGCTGCTTAAAGAATATATATATTTTTTTAATGTGAAAGTTGAACCAAGTGTCATCAGATATAAAACAGTTTATCAATATGTACAGCCAGGAACACAAATTAAATGGAAGAGCTATTGCCCGTGTATTTCATGGTATAGCAAGCCCCTGTTTCCCTGCTACTACATGGGGGCGTGTCAGACGATTTTGGCGCAGTAACATTAATGTAGATTTCAATTTGTTGATCAAACTTGCAACAAAACTTTTGATTCAAATGAGATAAAAGTTGTATTTTTCGCAGTAGATGCTGTTTGTATATACAAATGTATATTATTTATGAACTCAGTTATTTCAGACAAAAGGCATTGATTACATGAAGTACTGTTAATTGTCTTTGTTTTCGCAATTTAATTACCTAAAGATAGTGGTATACTTTCCTATATAAAAGTCATCAGTATTACATTGTAATTTTTTCTTAATTTTTTTTTTTGGAACTGTCATTTTGTGAGAACTCACATATATCACATAATTTGAATTATTATATAATGTATACTAATGAACATGTTTGATATATCAAATGATCATCATGATTATTGTGATAGTTTAATATCTGCTATTGCCTGTCCAAACCAACTTATCAGGTAAAACAAGTAATAATATACAAAGTGGCATTAAAACAAACAACTGGAAGACCATACAGTAGCTTGGCAAAAAAAAAAAAACGTGTGCAAAATTATACAGAAATCACACAAATAAAACCTCAGTTAAAACTTTTTTAAACGGTATTCCTCATAGAATTCATATGGTTGGAACAAGGTTCTATATTGATTTTAGCTAAACACAAGAAAAAAGTTAAGGTCCAAATCTCAGAAAGTTTAATATAGTTGCATCATTTCGGCAAACATGGCTACACAGTACAAAAACAATCTGATTTGATGGACAAAACTTTATCCGAAATACAAATTAGATAAATCGAAATACTACAATCAGAAATCGCCATATTGAGTACTTGTCAGGTGTACTTTATCAATGATCATCCATTGTGATGGATGGATGTTAATCGTCCAGTAGGAAATATTAAATGCATCTCCAGTACTAGAATATATTGAATTGATACAAATACTAGCCCAGCTTTGTAATAGATTGAAACACTGAGCAAGATACTCAACGTTTTAGCCCACAAACAGTCCGTAAGAATACGTCACCATCTGAAAATATGTTTTGTTTTAGAGGCAACCAGTCTTTATTCTTTCTCTTAAACATCAAGTAGGAAAACAAACAGCAAATGAGAATTTTTGATCGGAATGACCAGACTGATGATTGTACATTCTTATGGCCAACCCCAATTAAAGCCAGCACACCACAATAAGATCAGCAAGCGGTTTAATCATTAGTGGTCTTAAAGAAAATATTTGCCTAACATGAATTAAATGAAAAAATCTTGAAATGCATCAGAATCAGATATGATAGGTATTATTGTTTTAGATATTGATTATTGTTTGACATCCGTCAATCTTTAGGAACGCTTGGGGCTTAATATTTTATATCAGCAAATTGATTTCAAATATTTTCATCAGAACTGTCTAGCAATTTGAATATATACTTATATGCAGTATTCTTGTTTCAGGCTTCCAAATATATGTAGATTAATATGATCAAAAGCAACACTATTATAGTGAAGCTTTCCTTGGCCCAGTAGGTTTAGAACCAAACCCATTTACTTTGCTATTTTGATACAGCCTTCGAAATTTTGTAGAGCGGTTTCTTTTGTGCCAGTTGCTCCGGATTAGAGTCCATGCTGGTAAATTTGTAGTAAATTTTTATTAAATGAAACTCGTGAAATATGCAAGATGTTTATATAAATGACGATACTTTAGTTAGAGTTGGATAACATCATAACAAAATAACAGATCTTGAGGTTGGTAGTATGTCGGTGCTTCCTAAACATTATAGAGTTATAACCACTATACATTTACTACCGTATTCCATTAGCTCAAATGGTAAAGCGATGGCTTACTGATGTAGACGAAAGGCGCGTATGGTGTACAAAATTATAAACCTGGTATGTTTGATAAGTTTTTTATTGTTTCAAGAGTCTCAAGTTTGATCTCCAACTGGTATAGCTGTATTTTCCTATTGAATCCCAATAATACGCTGTTTCATTTGGTAGGTAAATCAATAATTATTCGTACAACACTTATGTAATGTGGTATATTTTGTTGTACAGCAGGTATATATACAATAACGAAATCTGAATTAATAAAGTATACAATTATCATTTGAACTGCAGTACTGAATAACATTAATAAGTCTATTATTCAGACGTTCGATAAAAATCCAAATTAGAAGAGAAAAAAAAGAATTTACAAAATACCGAACTCCAAGGTAAATTTAAAGATAAAAATAAAATTTCGACATAACAAAATGCTCGATTGTTTCAACCAACGGACGAATGGAAAATGAATTTGATTTCAAATTACACTCGTTTCAAAGATGATCACAGCAATGATAAAATGAAGTAAATATCAGCAACCGGAAATCCGAGAACAATGCAGGATGGAAACGACTAAGAAATGGATAATAATCATGCAAAAAGTGTAACGATAAGTCAGTATACGGTCCTACAAAATCCAATATGAAATCAGGAGCCGCATGATTGTTATCAAAATCAGTTTTAGTTTGCATGTAGAAATAACTTAATAGACAAGTTGTTAATCAAATCCAATACAAGTCTTATATGTTATGTTAACAGTAATAGAGGAACTCTTTACAAATAAGTCCGGTTCTGTCAGAGTTAAAGCAACTATTTCAGCAACATTTAATTAACGTATATCAAGAAAAAAATCAGTTTAAGATGTTTGTTATTGTTGTAATTAGAAAGAATGCAATTTCAAATCTCTCTTTAAATTTCCAATTGTGCGCCATAGTTATATACAAATGAAATCTTTAATGGTGTTGACAAGGCAGAAAATGACTTTTCCGTGAAATAACACTTCAAAAGTAGTAATGAAGGCGTGATATTTTGTATAAACGATGATCTGAATAAATTTCCTTCTAATTTTATTGCCAGCTTATCATGATAAACTTTACAACTTTGAGCAGAAATTGATTACATTTACCATATATTGTTTCTGTAGGTTTTGTCCTGTAGAAATGAGAATGAAAGGTGTTTGTTTTCTATGAACTTACCTTTATATATTGTGTCTCTTACTTTAACATAACCGAGACTCATCACGCTCGATTCAAAATAGTTAACAGGCGAAATCAAGTAACAATGTGCGACACTATTGCTTATTACTATTAATGATATTTTTTTACACCTTTGATTTTATAAACGCATGCTCTTATAACAAATACAGAAAAAGAACATTGCAAGAGTCCATTCTAGTCATAAATTATCGAAATGTCGCTCTTTCATGTACTATCGCCTATTTTTTAAATAACTTTTAAATTGTAGTCGAATCACAATATAGGTTTCATCGGAAGAATAGGGAATTACAAATGGACTAAACCTCAAAAGAAAAGGTTCTCAACAACGAAAATCAATGCCAATGTAAACTGGCTATAGTTTTTGTGGCAGTAAGCGAGACATATACATAAGGATGTTAGTACGTGGCACATACACTATTTGATTAAAGTTTAGTTAGAAAACCTGTATGCTTCATACCTTACATATATATGCCTTATCTTACGAAATTTCCGTCAGTCATATGTCCAATGTCCATGACCTCATTTTCATGGTTCAGGTCGCTGCTTAAAAGAATATTTTTTTTTTAATGTGAATGTCTAACATGTCCGCCAGAAAGAAAACCTGGATTTGACCTCATTTCATGGATAAGTGATCAAGGTTAAAGTTACACGATGAGGTCCGCTTCGCAGATACTAGAAGCAGAAGGTTAACTGTACTTGATGTATGGAATGATTGTTAAGTGAAAATATCCGTCTGTCAGGTATCATCTCCCTTGACCTCATTTTCATGGTTTATTGGTCAATGAGTAGTCTTTGTTTTGGTCTATTCCTAAGAAACTATAACCAATAGTTCATTTATATTTGGCGTGTTTCATTTCACCTTGACTTGATTTACATTGATCAGAGATTGTTAAATTTATGTGATACTTATATTAAAATGAAGAGATAGAGAGATCAAAAATGATCAGTAAAGCAGGCGGGACATTTCAGCGTATTCACTCTTCCTGTTGAAAGTTCCCATTGTATTTATGTGTTGTAGCAAATGATTTATAATTCTAAAGGAGTAAGTTGGTAGGCCAAATACATTTGCACTGTATTCAATATGCCAACAGGACATTGGTTAACCGGATAGGAATCGGGAATGACTGTCCTCGGATATTATTGATACATTTTGATATTTCAAAATGATCGGCCCACAGTTGAATGTCTCATACATTGGTCAATATTTAGATGAAAATTGATTGGTACAATGTATCAGTATATTAAGAATTTGAGGCTTAACGGGGCATTAGCCACCAAATTATGCCCACCGAATTTATTCAAACTCAAATTTTACTTAATATATACTAAAACTAAAACGGAATATAGATATACAAAAGTCTCATAGAAGACAATGTCTTGAATCGTTATAAAATATGACCAGTTCATGTGTATTCCTAACTTGATGCCACTTAAATAACGACATGACCCGCGGAATCTGTCGACGTTATATTTTAGATATAAGCAGACCGGTAAGCATAAAATCCAAATACACGGATAAGAACGTGCAACAGTATGAGGTCAACTTGCTTGGTTTTGTTTGATCTCATTTTGTAAACGAAAACATATTAATTAAATGTAAATCATTTGTTCAAAACCTCTTTAAGAATAATTTTGTGCTGGTCGATTCAATCAACGAAATCGACCTTCCTGCTGCTTCCATTCCTAGTTTCACTTTTTCAGCTGACTTTCGTGTCATTCACTGGACATACGCGCAACTTATATTCAACAAAGGTTAAATCAAAGGTATAATGGATGAATGCGGATTCAAATGAGGTTGAATTATTGACTTGCAAGCCATTACGGCGAAATTCCTTAGCTTATGTTTACCAAATTGAACCAAACTGATAGCTACTATCGAAATGTTATTTCAATATTCCTCCTTTATAAATGTTTGAAACAATAAAATAATATTTTTATTGTTCGTCTAAATTGTTGCTAATGCCACTTTAATGTCATCACCCGGATTTTTTATAACAATTCTGGTTCAGAATTATGAATTTAAGGTATATAATAAAACTATAAATGTGTGTAAATGACTTTCATTAAGTATAAATCACCGTTTTTTTTAAATCTACCACCAACTTTTTACGTTTGATTTGCTTCAAAAATGCACTTCTACGCATTAATTTCAATGTCTGTACTAGGGATCGTCTTGAACGTGCAATGAAGTGAGAGTACTACTAGCGTTCGTTCAATGTTGAAGGCCTTACTGCGACTTTAAGATGATAGTCTTCAATAAAACCGATGTTTCTTTGGAGTTCATGTGATTGTGTTTTTTTTTTTTTTTTGTAATAAATTGACCAAACGCACTGTCTTTTGTTTTATATACCAACAACTGCTTTGACGAATTCGAACATTTTAGAAATACTATGTAATAATTCACATATATGGGTATCTGACTTGAACACCCATACTGGCATATGAAGTATTACAAACAGTCAGATTGGCTGCCTCACAGCGCTGGCGATGTTTCAATTGAAGATAATCACTGGTATTACCCAAATCTAACAAATGTACTGGTGTAACAGTTTGTAAATAATCTTTACTTTAAAAGTTTTTAAAAATTGATAATCACAAGATAAGAACGTCTTAAATTAGTGGTGTTGGAATCTTGCTTAAAGTTTCATTGCTGTAAAGTACCTCCCGACTGTTATAGCTAACACTAGTAAACCAATTTTGATCTGAAACGGTCATTTTAGTCTGAACAGCTTCTAAAAGACTGAACAATAAATTATGTCATTTTCAGTCTTTCAGACTACTCCATCGCGGTAAATTCGGTACTGTTCAGACAATTCTCATGCAGTCAGTTAAGATCTGTTCAGTGTTGTATGTTCGGCCTGTTAAGTAATAGTTATTTACCTGTACCCATCAACATCATGCTGAATTATCTGGAAAATGACTGAAAGATTGACTGTTACATGTGACGGGAGGGAATTGTTGCACTTACAAAGTGTTTGACCTCGCCAGAACTATTGACTGCGTTTTAGATTATTTTGTATTGCCTAGCTGTGTTTCTGAATCATGTTATACCAATCACTAAACACCTTTCAATAACATTGGTTATGCTTCATGAGGATCTCCCACGTAACCAATCTTTTGTCAATTTGTATTCTAATTCTTTGTTCTTTCGAAACTTAACACAGAAAATATTCATGATCTATAAAATGTTTGTGTGGTCAATATTCGTCATCAGCAAAATGTATTAGAAAAAACAAGAAAGTACATTTTCTAACCAATATTTTATTGGTCCCACAGTTTTAGCTCACCTGGCCCGAAGGGCCAAGTGAGCTTTCTCATCACTTGGCGTCCGTCGTCCGTCGTCGTCCGTCGTCGTCCGTCGTCGTTAGCTTTACAAAATCTTCTCCTCTGAAACTACTGGGCCAAATTTAACCAAACTTGGCCACAATCATCATTAGGGTATCTAGTTTAAAAATTGTGTCCGGTGACCTGCCAAACCAACCAAGATGGCCGCCATGGCTAAAATAGAACATAGGGGTAAAATGTATATTTTGGCTTATAACTCTGAAACCAAAGCATTTAGAGCAAATCTGACATGGGGTAAAATTGTTGATCAAGTCAAGATCTATCTGCCCTGAAATTTTCAGATGAATCGGACAATGGTTTGTTGGGTTGCTGCCCCTGAATTAGTAATTTTAAGGATTTTTTTCCGTTTTCGGTTATTATCTTGAAAATTATTATAGATAGAGATAAACTGTAAACAGCAATAATGTTCAGCAAAGTAAGATCTACAAATAAGTCAACATGATCAAAATGGTCAGTTGACCCCTTAAGGAGTTATTGCCCTTTAAAGTAATTTTTACCAATTTTTGTAAATTTTGTAATCTTTACAAAATCTTCTCCTCTGAAACTATTGGACCAAATTCAACCAAACTTAGCCACAATCATTATTAGGGTCTTTAGTTTAAAAATTGTGTGCAGTGACCCAGCCAACCAACCAAGATGGCTGCCATGGCTAAAATAGAATATAGGGTAAAATGTAGATTTTGGCTTGTAACTCTGAAACCAAAGCATTTAAAGCAAATCTTACAGGGATTAACTTGTTTATCAAGTAAATATCTATCTGCCCTCAAATTTTCAGATGAATTCGACAACTGGTTGTTGGGTTGCTGCTTATAATTGGTAATTTTAAGGAAATTTTGCTGTTTTGGTTATTATCTTGAAAATTATTACAGATAGAGATAAACTGTAAACAGCAATAATGTTCAGCAAAGTAAGATCTTCAAATAAGTCAACATGACCAAAATGGTCAGTTGACCCCTTAAGGAGTTATTGCCCTTTATAGTCAATTTTTAACAATTTTCATTAATTTGGTAAACTTTGGTAAGTTTTTACAAAATGTTTTCCTTTTGTAATCTTCTTTTCTGAAACTGCAGTAGAAAATCAATATAGAAAACAATCTACTAATGAACTGGCAATAAAAATAATTGATAATTCTATAACATGAAAAAAAAACACATTAATACCTGATGATGGTGTTTCTTTCTTTACATTGAAAATGATGTCACAACTATAATCCCGAACAATAGGTCGAATGTCAGATATGTTTCAGTACTTTGGCTTCATTTTCTACAGATTCCGAAGTGCAAATGATGCTTGAATTCCTACACTAATTTATACAGACTTCATCCCTTTCACAGGTAATGCCTGCCTCATATTATATTTAAAACTTTAATAGAATATCAGAAATTTTGAGAGAAAATTAATCAACCATGCAAGATCTAAAACTTAATTAATATTGTTCAAATTATCAATTAACTATTAAAAAAAATTCTCATTAAAAAATATAGTTCTTCATTTTATATTTTATCAGAAGTTTAGCGAAAAAATTGAATTTAATTGTGTCCTTTGTTCTCATTTCCTGGGATAAATCCAATACAAATTAAAGTATTGGTATTGAATTAATATTTAAGAAATATTTCAAACCTTACCATTTTCTTCACAAGAATGAAGACCATATTTTCAGTGTCATGAGTATCAGTCATCATACTTTGTTGTTTAAAAGTTGAATACAAAAAGATCAACAAAGCAATTCAAAACCACTTGAATTTTGCAACAACAAATGAGAGTTTTAACGACCTCAGCTGGCTGTACAACCCTTGCACAATCAACTGAATTTTGCAGAAATCATTAATAGGAAAGATTGCCCTTAAATGATAATTTTTATTACCTTTTGTTTTTTGGGGGAGTGTTGCGCAACAACAAAACTTCACAACAAACTTTCTCATCACTTCGCATTTCTCGTTAGATAAATTTTACAAAAATTCTCCCCTGAAACCCTGAAACTACTGTCAAATTAAACCAAACTTGGTTTAAATCACCACTAGGATATCCAGGGACCACTGTGTATGATGACCCTGCCTGCCAACATGGCACTCATGGCTGAAATAAAACATAGGTTTCAAACGCACTTTTTAGTCTTATATCTCTGAAACTAAACGACAATAAAACAGTTGCATTTTTCATGCATCAATTGTAAATAAAAATATCAGGTGAGAGACACAGGGTCCTTGGAGCCTCTAGTTTGCATACTGAAATATCTATAAACAAAATTAAAATTGCAATTTTCCACGACCTTGCCTATGTCATGGCGGTCAGTTTTCGTTTATTGGGGGAGCCGGAGAGAACCACTAACCTTCGGAAATAGCCTAGGAGGAACACATTTCACAGTGTCCATATTTCTTTGTTTTTAAACTACGTTTTTTAGACCAAAGATAACTTTTTAGCTAACGTGCACGAAGGACCATTGGGAATTATTTCTATCACTTGACGTCTCGTCTGTCGTCCGCCGTTGTCGTCACCTGTCAACTTTTACAAATAATTCTGCAAAGAAAATGCTGGGTCAAATAAAACCGAAAATATTCACAATCATCCTTGGGGTTTTTAAAAATGAGTCTGGTGATCCATTCTGCCACAAACATGGCCGGCAAGGCTATAAATAGAGAGGAGTAAAATTTTGCATTTTAGCTTATCGGAGAACTATAAAGAAAAAGTCTCCAAAACAAAAATTATCTACAAATAAGTCAATAAAACCGACATCGTCAATCGACTCCTTTAAGAAGTTATATGCCCTTAAATGATTAATTGATATTTAATTTTGCCTATAACCTTGAAAAATATGATACGGGAACAGCTCCTTTGATATGCAAGCGTTTTGATTGAACGGTAAGCTATTACCCATTGTTATGCATTTAGGTTCTACTAACATTCTTATTCCAAACCAATAGTAAACCTTAATGCCAACAGCTTATCAGGTCTTTATTAGTTTACTTTATTGAAATACCAGTATCTGTGAGTAAACACATGTATGACTATTCCTTGTCATAAGTGGCCATTTAATTTGACAGTCTATTTGACTTAATTTACTGAGTCTAGACAAGATAATAAAAAAGGTAACCTAATAACTATTATGAGAATGTGGCAAGTAAAGATCAACAAAGACGCTCGAAAAATGGATGCATATCTGGTGCTTTTTTTGTGTACATTGTTGTTTCATGATGACTACCAGATTGATTCTGCGATTCGTCCCAGGTGACCAACTCATAAGTTTCATGAATGGGATAATACAGAAAATTAAGGTTACGATTTAAAGAACTTTAACGTCATATGATACCTCGAATTTAAAAAAAAGGATGAATATGTTTTATATTCATGAACGGCTACGTTTTACAATGAATCACGTTTACATGACTTTCTTTTAAAAGAAAATCTCAAAAAATGTAATAATATTGAAATATTGTCAATCCAAACTTTAATTCGACGACAGCTTTTCCGTATGTAGTGACCTTCACCATGACATCTCTCGTTAGAAATTCGGCTACCGCACAGCGAAAAAATGAAAGCTTATGTAAACAAATGTTGAAAAGAAGATATAATCAATCGATTCTGAAAGAATGAATCAATACACCAAATCATTTAACAGCTGTTATGACAAAGTTTGATTTACTAATTAGAACGCAACGACATATAAAAAAATCACTCTTTTATCTCACGTATTTTCACGTGCTTTATGATTCTGTGTCGGTTGTTTATCAAGGTCACAATCGGTAAACTTCGCACGAAAACCCGAAAGTTAGCAGCCAAAGGTTTCGCTCAACAATAAACAAACGCAATATTTTTGTCGCTTGTACTCTACGGATTCGCAATAAATATAAAAAAAGAACGTACACAGAGAACTGAGTTCAGTATATATGTATGCATTGGTTCAATTATTTCCTTAACATCATAATCATCAGAAACTCATTTCATTTGACTTTTACGAACATTTGTAACCTTTTTGACAAGGTGATGGACTCAAGTTTTAACGGTGTTTTTATTTCTTTAGTTAACAGGACGGAAATAGACGTATTACGAAAACTGATCAGATGGATTGAACGATGAACTATGAATGGAACAGAGTTTATGCCTAACATTGTTTTTGAAGTTACTTAAAAGATCTTGTAAATTTGTACTATGCTTCCTTTGAAAACGTACACTAGCGGTTTCCATGTCCCTTTCTTAAGTAATATTCACCGGAACGCTTGAAACTAAGAGTTGGAAAGCAACAAACAATAAAAGGTTTCAGAGCATTCAAACCAAAAAGGGACATCGGAGGCCGAGTGGTTTGCGTAGTTCATTTACAGTGATCACTAGGCTGTCAACAAAGAAGTTTTGAGTTCAAACTCCGCTCGTGGCAAGGTGCATTGAATAGGGTTGCTAGTTTTCCTACCCATATTCGGTGGTTCTCTCCGGATACACCGGCTGCCTCCAACAATAAAAACTGGCCGCTATGAAATAGCCAAGAGTGCTGAAAGTGACGTTAAAAAAAATCAATCAATCAATCAAAACTAAAATGTCTTAAGCAGAACGGCTGAAAGACCTAGGTTAAACATTCAATATGCAAGTACAGTTACAAAAAATATAAACTGTGTTATTTGTATCATTTAAATCATGCTAGGACAGATAATGTATAATAAGAATAGATGACGTTCAATATTGGAACAAGACTTTGCATGCATTTGAGTTATTTAGATGTTATTAGCTAAACATCAAAATGTGTATATATATGGAAGCTATATAGATGTATTGTGTAAAATATTTCTGCTATGCATTTCTTGCTATTTTATAGGCAACACATAGCATTAAATTTCGGAATTTAAGTTGGTTAATTATTAAGCTTATCGATCGATACACAATCTTTTCATATATAGATTTCATATTTTTTTTTTTCTAAATTATCATTTTGTTTTTTTAAGAGAAAAATTGGTTCATCTTATATTTAGCCAATTGCATAGCTTTCATGTTTTTTAGTAAATAAAGGCTTACATACCTTGAACTTAATGATGAAATCCTCTGGCAACATGTTTACACTTGAAATTTGTCTGATATCCCGAAAATTTTGATGAAATTGTTATTTTTTTTCTTCTAAAATTACCAATCAGTTTTGTTTTCTTTTTAAACAAAGTCACAGTGCAGAAAGGTAACTTATTCAATATGTCAAGTATCAAGTTTTTATTCCTAATCGCGTAGGTCTGAATTTGCACATGAATACTGATGTAACTTCTTCAAGGATTAAAGTTTTCTCATATCCCAGAAATCAGATTGGATGAAACTTAATATATTACAAGACAGTCTTGTGTTGCTTTTGGGGACACTTTGTATGCAATAAAATAAATCGTATATTAGATCATCGAATCATTACGTCTATCATCTGAATATGGAACAAGTAAAGACGTAGATTTTATATCACATAATTTGAGAAAAATAAAATTACTTTTAAAAGTACAAGGCGATAATTACCATTTTCCTGATTTTCTCCGTTTTTTACGTGTTTTTCATGGTTTTTTTTGTACGTGGTCATCAATTCTTATTTTTCAAGAAAGATAGCTGTAACTTTTCGATAATGAGCTAGTGCAAATGCAACCTTTGTTTTAGTTGTTAAAACGTCCTACTCTACCAATTATTGATGTAAATAAGATACGACCAGACCGCCAGTGTCTCGTAAAGATATAGACGATGAACTGCATTGTTTCATTATATCTTAAAAGAAGATGTGGTATGATTGCCAATGAGAAAACTCTCCACAATAGACCAAATTGTTTAGTTATTTAGGGATGATTTGACAATCTGTGCTTCTTATAAATGTCACTTTATTTCCGAATAACTATTTGTGTGACAACAGTATTAGATTTGTTTATCAATGATGACGCAAAACAGAAGAACATGCTAATTATAAATGTATCTCAGGGTAATTATAAATGTATCTCAGGGTAATTATCAGTAATGTACTCATTAAAGATGGACAAAAAAGCTTGAAATACAAAAGAAGCATTTTGAATACCCTTATCATAGAAAGCAGAACTATTATAGTATGTCAAGAAAGGATACAGAGGATTGAGGGGACGCCACGCTTTTTGGGTGTTGGATATAAGGGTTAACGAAGTGGGAATGTGGGATATTGAGGATACAAAGAGTGGGGATGTGGTATATAGGGCGCAAAAAGTGGGATCTGGGGAAAGAAAGGAAAACAGTGGGAAATGGGGGTAAACATTACAAAAAAAAGCGAGAATGGAAAATGAGCACACACGTGTCACCCTCCTCAGGATGAACAACCATAAATACGTCCCATTCATGAATTTTAAGTCCATAGAAAGTTATCTGCATGTTTACTCTTCGTAGATTTTGCAGTATGCGCAATCAAGTATATGACAATGATAGTGTACAAAACCAAATGATTAAAACATATATTTGTATCTCAGTGTTAACTCTTATAAATGATGTGTTTATTAGGTATCAATAAGGTACCAAAATATTGTTTCAAAATATTGTTTCAAAATATTGGTGAAAATCACAAAGAAAATAACATTTGATAAATTGGATGCATCAGGAACGCTTTTCTGTATTTACCTTCATCAGGAACGCTTTTCTGTATTTACCTTCATCAAGAACGGTCATACCAAAATTTAAAACCTAAGGATGTAAAAAACTTGGAATACCCGAGGATCAAAAAGGGGCCTTAAAAATGACAAAATCTATTTTAAGTCAATTTCTTTAGTATGTTGGACAGTAGCCTCTTGGTATTTTTTTTAATTAATCAAACATTTTGTTTAAGAAAGGTATGAATAAATGAATAAAGTGTACATACTTCATTTCAAGTAGTGTTTTTTATTTAATGAAATTGTCTAAAGTCACATTCTGAATTAAGATACCTTTTTTTCTTGAAAAAGGCCATTGATTATAATCAAATGCCTCCCATCATTCAATTCTGAATTGAAAACAACTGCTGAATGGAGAACAATAGAAAGGTAACTCTTCAACCGATTATGGTGACACAATTAGTAGCTTATTAATGTTTAATCAGTAATTATACTATTAGAAGCTGCATACTATTCATTTTTTTTCCTGAACCTTTCTGGTCTAACTTCATTATTTTTGTTTTGATTTTAAAAGGAATGGCCAACAACCATGAATTTATTTCACACCAGGGCCATTTTAAAACGATTTTCAATCTTTTCTTTAATTCCCAATTTCACAACTCCATGTATGTACTTTGAAGTCGTAACAACATAATAGCTTATTTCCAATCAGGTGATCAGCTTTTAAATGAATGATAGCTCAATACCGTAATTTTGACAGATTTCGGCAAATTTTAAGTATATATCCAAAAAATGTATAAGAACGTTCTTTATGAACGGCTGTTGGAAGTAAAGCTATTTATTGTCTTGTTATTACAAATTATTTCGTTTTGCTAGTGACGTCCTTCAATACAAAATTCTACAAAACCTGAAATATGCAATACACTATGTAATGCCATCAACAGAAACATTTAGCGCTTTTATAGAAATAAGTAGAATTGTTGAACAGTGTACAGTATGCTTAATCCAGTGGGATTTAACCATTTTAAGGTTTAGACCTTCTGAGAGAAATAAAGCAGCGAAATTGACCCTACTTCTTTGATTGTCTCGTCTGCAACGAATTTAAGACATAAGGTTGCTTGTCAAACGTTATAAGACCTAAATGCTGTATTTTTTGTATACAAATGCCTTTGGTTATGAAGTTTAAGTCTGGTAAATGTTCGTTGCCTTGATCAGTGACCACCGTGAAAATTTTCGTTGTTATGTCCGTTTCGCAGATTCTCAAACCAATAGGTCAACTATGTACGATGTATGGATGTATTGTAAGGTGAACATATCAGTCTGGAAGGGTTCATTTTACCTTGAGCTCATTGTCATGGACTATTTATAATGTCATCTGAATAATTTTTAACATATAATGTCGATAATGATCAGGAAAGCAAGAGAGACATTTCGGCGCGTGCACTCTTGTAATTATAATTTTACAGAGCGTTTGCGTCCATTCAGAGAACGTTCCGAAAACTGGAGAGTTCAATTTGTCATTGTTAGCAATATTTTTTTTTTCTAAACAGACTGCATCCATCCATTTAAGGTTTCTTTGTGTATTCTATTTATATCTAAAGTCTGAAGAGTCAGCAATAAACTGTTCCACTACAGATTGATGAAAGATTGAAAAAAGGAGCCATTAAAGATGAATCATAAATTAGAGAATATACTACTGAAAGAAAAATTCATACAATGTTTATGTTTTCCTTGACGGAAATGCTGACTTTTCATCAAATCTTAACAGCATAATGTACGCATTATATTCACACGCACATTTATAGGTAAAGATAATGTATCAGGTCTGGAAAGCTACATCTAAATTGGATATCTAATCTAGTGCTAAAATTAGTATTAAGGTTAGAATTGGATTTGGTTATGATTTCTTAAAAAGATGTAAAGACAATTTCCCCTGAATTTATTTCTCACCTGGGCCATTTCCTAAAACTATTTCCCTTCTATATCATATATTCTTGTATGTACTGTAAAATAGAGGCGAAAGATACCAAAGGGACATTCAAACTCATAAGTCGAAAATAAACTGACAATGCCATGGCTAAAAAAGAAAACGACCAACAGACAAACAACAGTACACAAAACACAACATAGAAAACTTACGACTGAGCAACACGAACCCCACCAAAAACTTGGGGTGATCTCAGGTGCTCCGGAAGAGTAAGCAGATCCTGCTCCATATGTGGCACCCGTCGTGTTGCTAATGTTAGTACAAACGCGGTAATGTCTTAATCGGTAAGTCACATTCGGGGAAAGGGGACGGGATTGTAGTTACGACATTAGGAACATATCTGCTATCATCTGTGAAACGGATATTCCATAACGGTCAACCAACTCGTCATGGCGTCCGTAAAATTTACGAAGGAATTATTTTAACTTCACCACTTGGAACTCTTGGTTTAATAGCTTTCTTGTGAGCAGCAACCCTCTATCAAGGAAATCATGATAGGAAATACAAGCCTTGGAATATCGTATCAACTGGGAGATATATACTCCGTAGGCAGGCGCTGCTGAAATGTTGCCACAAAAAAATGGAAAGTTCATAATTGGGAAGCTGAAAGCATCTCTTTTGTCGTTAAGTTTGGTTTTCAACCGACCCTCATTGTCAATTTCTAGATGCAAGTCAAGATATGTGGTAGACTATTATATTATTTATCTATGTATTTCTCTGTCCTGAATGTTCTTGCATTTATTTGTACTTTATTCCGGTCACGTAATGTTGTCTTTTTAGCGGCATTTTTTTAACATAGCTTTATAAGCGGGAGGTTTGGCTAGCCATACAACCAGGTTCAACCCACCATTGTTTCTTAAAAGGTCATGTTCCAAGTCAGGAATATCCTTTATCTCAAGTTCGATGGGATAGATGCGTTCAACAAAGTCTACACATTTTGAATTATTTAGTGAGAAAACATCATCTATATAGAGGAAAGTAAAGTTAAAGGATACTGCTTACTTCTTCCTTCCTAAGAAGTTCCTGTATGAAGTCAGCCTCATATGAATAAAGGAACAGGTCGACAAGAAGAGGAGCACAGTTGGTTCCCATTGGAATGCCGATTGTTTGTTGAAAAACACGTCCTCCAAACGTAACAAATATGTTGTCAATCAGGAAATCAAGCATCTTGATAATGTCAGTTTCAGAGGTTTTTTTTTTTGTTTGTTTGAATCAGAGTGATTTAATACAAAGTAGGATTTATCCATCCCTAAGACAAGATACTTGTATCTACGTTGGCCATTCTTTTTTATGAAACAAAGCAGGACCAACTCTTTCAATGTTTCATTAAGTTTTGAATGGGGAAAACTTGTGTATAGTGTAAAAAAAAATGTTTCAATACTATTGCAAGATGAAAGAGTCTTAGATTGTATGTACTCTAAAAGATCTTTGGAATTTTTTGGTATCCACATCTGATTTACGCCACTTCTAGAATAGGTAGTTACACAATAACTTTGAAGCCCGGCTTTGATTGCTGATAAAATTGATGTTAATAATTTAGGAAAAGGTTTCGTGGAGCACTTGGCAGACGTAGCAATATAACGTTGTTAGTAAGGACACTTATGGAGATTAGGTATCCAATACAATGGTGGAAGATCCAGATCCAAAGGAACATAGAACATACCTATGAGGATTTCCTCTTTGGTAAGTGTCGAAGGGGTATATGTTGAGTTTCCAAGTGAATTTTCAATACCTAATTCATTTATCAAGCAGTTTATGTAATGTGATTTACACACAAAAACGATATTGTTTGAGGCTTTATCTGCGGGACATCAACATATTTGTTATGACGATAAGGTTCAATATGAAGCTCATGCATATGGAGTATATATCTCCCAGTTTAAATGATACATCAGAGCTTGAATTTCCTATAATGATGTCCTTGATAGAGGGGGAGCTATTAAACCCTAGGGTTCAAAGTAGAGAAATCCAAGTCATCACTTTGAAAGTTTTATGGACGTCATTACGAGTTGGTTGACCGTTATGGATGGAATTACTCTTTCACATATGACGGCGGATATGCTCCAATTGTCATAACCACAATCCCGTCCTCTTGTCCTCGAATGTCTAATCACCGAATTAAACTTATTACTACATTTGTACAAAAATAAGCGACACGACGGGTTCCACATATAGATCATAAGCTACTTACCCTCCCGCAACACTTGAGATTACCCAGTTTTGTTAGGTAGTGTTTGTGTTGCTCTGTTTTTAGCTTTCTATGTTGTACTTTGTAGACCGTTGTATCTCTTTTGCTCGTTTTTCCTTTTTTTGCCATTTTATAGATTTTGAAATATTTGAATAATATCAAAATAAATTTAAGTTGGAATTCTTAAACAAATCCAAAATTATGTTTTACGTTATTCTCTATATCGTCTTTTATGTAAACTTAAAATGATTTTTTTAATTGATTTAGTTAGTAGTTAACCGATTTTCAAAGTTCGTATATCCGTTTTAAATAAACAAACCGAGAAAAAAAAACATACAGTGAAGATTAATTCCAGAAAATGACTTTAAAAGGAACAAATGTGTTAAATGCTCGATGTCAATTTAGTCCTTTAAAATGAAATTGTGTTGTCATTTATTTGCTGGTTACTTGATGTTTGTGGTGTTCTTACATTTTGCGTTTTACAACACTACTTTAATAGCAATATCAACTAATGACTATGATGAATAATCACCATTTCCCACTGCAGTTTGTCTTGTTAACTTGTTCTTGTATCACATTCATTAGTCATGACAGCTAAATTTCGGAACATAAGAAGACGTAAACAAGCAATTAAAATATTTTTATCTACAGTAAAAAGGGAATTGAATTCCTTGTGTAATTTGCGAATTTGAATGATTTTGATCAAAATAAAGTATGCTCGAAAAGGTACCGAATCAAGGAGGGAATACGAATTGCTTTGATTTAAATTTGATAATAATTTTACTGCAACAGATGCACATTTTGACAATAAGTGTCTCTTCAGTGATACTCCAGACAAAAATATTTAAAAAAATAAACAAAAAAACTTATACAAACGTTGAAGAGTTCATAAAACTTGAAAGAAACAAAAGTAAAGCTAAACACGGCCAAGAAACCAAAGTTAAAACAGGAAGAATTCCGATTTTTTTTCCTTCATGAATATGAATCTGTGTTGTATGGTTGTTTGATAGGTATTCACAGATTTCATCTTAATTTTGTTCAAAGCAGTTGACCAATTATTTGTTACAGGAATGAAACATTCTTAATGCATTTGACAGTTTTCTGCATTAGTTTAAGCCATTCATGAGCCCAACACTCAACTAAATTAAATTTAAACCTTTCATCTTGTCACTTTTAAAAGTGTTTAATGATATACCATGTACCCTTTTTGTCGAGCCAGCGACTTTTGTCGCAGAAAGCTCGACATAGGGAAAGTGATCCGGCGGCGGCGGCGTTAGCTAACTTCTTAAAAGCTTTATATTTTAGAAGCTAGAAGACCTGGATGCTTCATACTTTGTATATAGATGCCTTATGTTACGAAGTTTCCGTCTGTCATATGTCCATTGTCCTTGACCTCATTTTCATGGTTCAGTGACTACTTGAAAAAAAAGTCAACATTTTTTGTAATGTTAATTTCTTTCTTATTATGAGTAATAGGATAACTATATTTAGTATGTGCGTACCTTGCAAGGTCCTCATGCCCGTCGGACAATTTTCATTTGACCTCGACCTCATTTCATGGATCAGTGAACAAGGTTAAGTTTTCGTGGTCAAGTCCATATATTAGATACTATAAGCAGTAGGTCTACTATATTTGGTATATGGAATGATTGTAAGGTGTACATGTCCAACTGGTAGGTGTCATCTGACCTTGACCTCATTTTCATGGTTCAGTGGTCAAAGATAAGTTTTTGAGTTTTGGTCTTTTTTTCTAATACTATATGCAATAGGTCAACTATATTTGGTGTATGGAAATATTTTATGATGTATATGTCAGTCTCGCAGGTTTTATTTGACCTTGACCTCATTTTCACGGTTCATTTTTCAGTGTTAAGTTTTTGTGTTTTGGTCTGTTTTTTCTTCAACTAAAAGCAATAGATCAACTTTATTTGTTGTATGGAAGGATTGTAAGGTGTATATGTCTGTCTGGCAGGTATCATCTGACCTTGACCTCATTTTCATGGTTCATTGGTCAATGTTACGTTTTCATGGTTAAGTGTGTTTCTTAGAAACTATAAGCAATAGGTCAACTATATTTAATGCATAAATTGATTGTAAGGTGTACATGTCTGTCTGGCATGGTTCACCTGACCTTGACCTCATTTTCATGGTTCATTGGTCAATGTTAGGTTTTCTTGGTTAAGACTGTTTCTTAGAAACTATAAGCAATAGGTCAACTATGTTTGGTTTATTGAATGATTGTAAGGTGTACATGTATTTCTCGTTTGGTTTATCTGACCTTGACCTCATTTTCTTGGATCATGTTAAGTTTATGTGTTACTTGTAGTAAAGCTTTATATTTAGGACTATCAACATAAAATCAATGGTTAGTAAAGAAGGCGAGACATTTCAGCGTGTGCACTCTTGTCTTTAATTTAAGCACGGCAAGTGATCTTTCGTTGTAAGAAAAACACCTGTCAATAATCTGCATAGTTACCAATTTAGAAAAGGTTGAATCATTTTGTTCTGTTACATGTCTATATTATGAAGTCATTAAAAAAAAACTGAAACTTATCTCATATTTAACAAGTGAATGTTTTCGGAAATATCAACAAAATTTAACTCGTTTGCTTATAAAATGTGATTGGTTTACTATTAAATAGTAGTGTTTGCGTTAGAAATTTTAAATGCTTTGATTATTTCGTGCACTCAGAAGGACAATTTAATTTTGTCTTGTCAATATGAGATTATGCTTAGTTTAAAGCATCTTTACAACAAAAAGTAACACTGATGGTGTTTGATTCGTACATGATAAATTAAATTTTCTTTTTGTTTTAGTTATCAGATTAGAAGCGAACGCATCACTAAATACAAATTAGGGTCAAGACCATTTTATTTTCATTGCTTATCTTCTTCAAACATTGAGTGTACTATATTTGTTTGTATTCAAAGCACCAGCTAACGATCGTTAACTTGCTACGTCTGCAGGAGGTCGTTGGTTCGATCCAAGGCTAGGTCATTTGTATTTGCCACTTCGTTGTCAAGCACTATGCATTAAGTAGTAAAGAGCATGGGCTGGTAAGCTCCTGGTCAGAATAATGTGTATGGGCATAGTGATATGTCTTTCTTTAGATTGGTGCGTTGTGAGCTATTATTTTTCAAATTCGAGTACAAACAAATCGCATTGACATGATATGGTCCGAAATATGCACAAAAGAAGTAATCGATCAATTAATAAATTAATCAATTGATTTTAACTAACAAAGTTTCGAAGTTTGCGTTTCATACCTGTGTAGTCGCCTTGTTTATAAGGTTTTACCTTTATTACGTACAAACATTCCCTTTGAAGATATTATGTGGTAAAAGAAATAGCTCGCTAGACATTTATTTCTATTTTTTGCAAAATTTCAGATCATTTTCTGATAAAATAAAGGAATATTTTTAAGATTTAGTCCGGTAACGTTTGAGCACTTACATAAAAAATATTGATCATTCTAATATGACGTGCTTCTTTCGCTTTGTAAACAACACCGTGATAAAATTCTCGATATATTTATACTTAGCGCAGACTCAGAGATGTGCATATAGGGGCTGTTACTATTTACCTCCCACGTAAATCCACATGTATCGTAACCTATGTTCAAACACTATGTCGATTTCGTTGTGTTCAAATTGAAATTGAAAAAGAAACAACAGAACCGTTATTCCTATTATAATGCATAACAAAAAGAATTAATGCACAAGAGCTTAAAAAATGTATAAAATCAAAATAAAATAAAATTCCGCGAAATTTCATAAATGATCTTGGCGCATTAACGTCATGTCATAACATGACGTCATACGAATGAAAACTCTCAAGCTGAACGTTTTCCGTTATGTATACGCCATAAGTTCGGATGATATTGCATTAAAATGGAGTTTTGAGGTAGGTGTTGTTTCATTTTCTATTCTATTGCATTATTCGCACATTTGTGTATTTCAGCAAGTCAACATGGTGGCTCACTCCTTAGTTAGGACATGTCAACTCTGGATTTGACAGTAAATAGTAACCAACGGAAAAAAAAAAATGTTTGGGTTAAGAATTATGAGAATTGAACACATTTTTCTACTGCTTATTTAAGAAATAATGCATGTAAGACTTAGATTTATTTGAAATTTGTAGCTTTTATCTTACAGGGGGTAAAATAGCACAGCCATACACACGGCAATCCTACCTTCGCTTCAGTTTTTAAATTACCGTATTTGTCCTATTAGAATCGAAATAATTCATGGAAGCCATAGATTTGTTGGACATTTACACATGGCCTGGGCCGTGATATTCGTTAATTATATCCCTCGCTAACGCTCAGGATAAAATTCGAATATCACGGCCCAGGCCATGTGTAAATGTCCAACAAATTATGGCTTCCGTGAATTATTTCTTAATTATACTTGTTATCAAATTGTCGAAGCCAATACTTGCCAATCGCATTCCAGCTTTCTAACGGTTCATGAAGAATGCGATAAAGAGACTTTATTTGTTTACTTCTAATGAATAAATCGATGCTTCCCAATCCACCCTTTGTTATATCAAGACAACAAACCTGTCTTTCTATTTGGTTAACTTTCCCATCCCAGATAAAATTCCAAATAATATTGTTTATTTCTTTTGAATATTTTTCAGCAATTCCCCGCATTTCAATTTCATAAGAGCACATAGGCAATATTAAAGTTTTACCACTAAATGAAAGTTTCCTGCTTTTCCACACATGGACACAGTTTTTTAATCTTTTCTATAATGCTTTGCCATATAGCATCACTATCAATTTCATAACCGTGATTTACTCCTAGGGTTTTTATATTACCTGTAATCCATTTAATTTTGTTAAATTTTAGATTTTTCCTTTTAAGAGATCCTATAAGTAAACCTTTTGTTTTATCGAAATTTTTTTAAAATCCCGAAGCTTTTTCATATAGTGTTAGAACATCAAAAGATTTTTCTACTGATTTCTAATTTTTATTAAAAAGTTGAGTGTCATCAGCAAACATGCATAATTTAGTTTCTATACTTTTACCCCCTTCAACAGGTATCTGAATCCCTTCAATTTCCTTGTTACATCGTATTGCACATGCCATTATTGAATTGTTTTGCATTTGTCATTTCGGGGTCTTTTATAGTTGACTATGCGGTTGGGCTTTGCTGATTGTTGAAGGCCGTATGGTGACCTACAGACAAAAATCTTCTCTTCTGATACTACTGGACCAAATTTAACCAAACATGGCCACAAACATTATGGGGTATCTAGTTTGAGTTTGAGCTCTACCAATTGTTTATTGACGTCAAAACTGTCAGGCGAATTCTGATAGGAGTAATTGCTTTCAGATGACAAATTTTACCATTTTTTTCATTTTTGTCTTTAATCTTGAAAACTATATAGATTGAGAGAAACTGTAAGTTGCAAAAATGATCAGCAAGACCAGATCTACGAATAAGTATTGCATGGTTGAAATCGTCAGTTGACTTCTTATTAGAGTTTTTGCCCTTTGATGGCAATTTGCGTTTTTGCCTTGTATCTTAAAAATTATAATAGATAGATAGAAACTTGAATAAGCAAAAATTATCAGCAAGATAAGATCTATAAGAAGATGTGGTTATGAGTGCCAATGAGACAACTCTCCATCCAAGTCACAATTTGTAAAAGTAAACCATTATAGGTCAAAGTACGGCCTTCAACACGGAGCCTGGGCTTACACCGAACAGCAAGCTATCAAGGGCCCCAAAAATGACTGGTGGAAAACCATTTAAATAGGAAAACCATTCAAACAGGAAAAACAACGGTCTAATCTATATAAAAATCGAGAAACGACAAACACTTATGAACCACATCAACAAACGACAACCACTGAACATTAGGTTCCTAACTTAGGACAAGTGAAAACAAATACAGCGGGTTTAAACGTTTCAATAGGCGCCAACCTTCACCCTAACCTGTAACAATATTGTAACATCACAACATAGAAAGACACACTATAAAATATCAATTGCAATGGCTTAACTCAATCAAAAGACATATTAACAAAAACAAGTGAACATACACTGAACGAATAAATTTGATCTATGACACAATGTAAATACAAAATTAATAAAACAGGGGTTAAGACCATACGGCGGAAATGTTCCGACGACTCCTTATTGGAGTTATTTCCCTTTAATGACGATTTTTACATTTTTTTTTTTTTTTGTATTTTGCCTTGTATGATAAAAATTATAATAGGTAAAAAGACACTTTAAATAACAAAAATGATCAGCAAGGCAAGATCCACAAACAAATTTTGCCGATATATTAGACTGTCACTCTTCATAGTGATTGCCCTTAAATAGGAATTGTTTTACCCTCTTTTGTGTTTTGAGCAAAAACTAAAGAAGATAGAGAAAAACTAAACAGACAAAATGATCAGCAATACAAGTTCAACAAAAAAGAAATACAAGAGTACACAGAACACAACATAGACAATTAAAGACTGAGCAACACAAACCCTCCAAAACCGGGGTGATCTCAGGTGCAGATCCTGCTCCACTTGTGGCACCCGCGTGTTGCTCATGTTAGTACAAAGCCGGTAATAAGTCTAATTCTGTAGGTCACATTCGGGGAGAATAGGACGGGTTGTAGTTACGACAATTTGAACATACCCGTTGTCATCTGTCAAACAGATATTCCATAATGGTTGAAGGTTACAATGATATAAGGAATTGTCATAAAAAGTTTCAATTCGATGGTTCACCATATTGTTTCAAATCGTTTCATAAATGATCCTCCAATTTAGCTAGACTATTTAGAAAGCTAATTGTCTAAGACAAAACAGACAGTCCTTTAATGTTTAGAAGCATCTCGTTTTATGGACGGTTTACCCATTTTAGCCCTTACAAGAATACTGGCTTCGCATTAGTACTATAATTGTTTCACGTATTGTGTTTCTTTTGTTCATATAGCTCGGCACGTGTTTTGGTACTTGTACTTTCATTCTGTTTGCCTTTGAGCCTTCCTAATAAAGGTCAATCCAGAAAGCATAAAACTTATCAAGTGTTAATTTTATAATTTTTAAATGCAGATTCATGGTCACATAAACAATTTATCGCAGTGATATTCAATTGTGTGCATGGTAAAAGCAGTAACAGTAGTTTTCTTTAGTTCAAAACTTGTAAATTCATTTTGAATACATTGAACGTTAACTAAGATAACAGAAACTAAATGGAACAATATCGGATGAGTCAACATGGTAAGCGTCTCTAGCTATGCATGCATCATCCATCATACGAATCCAGACTCAATCAAAATGTCACGATTGGGAATAGAAACAATCGGTAAATTAACAAATCAGACGACTTTTGATGAAGTAAGATGAAAGATTGAATAAATATGCGTTTAGTTTGTAAAGACAGAGATATAACGTATCGGTCATCTTATTGGTGATCATGACCGATAGTGTAGTGTCGATTTCAATTGCTCATTCTCATAACCGTATTGGAGCATTTTTTTGTGTTAGAAAATCACCCATAAACCATGATAAATTAATAAAATTCAACGTTTATTACACGATTAATCAGATGTTAGACATGTGACAAGAGAACAATTAAAAATCCCTACTGGTTTTGTCTTGAAATTTAACTTTGAAAAATTCCACCGGTATAAACCTGATAAGCTTAGATATATAGTGACTTTTGATATTGTTTCAAATCGTTTCAAAATTCATGAAAAAAAACACTTGCTCTTTCTCCGTTTATGACTAAGAAAAGAAGACTCATTGTAACGATTTTGAAAAATTTAAGAATACGCCTGTTTTTTTTTAACTAAGCATATATAAAAAGAAGATGTGGTATGATTGCCAATGAGACAACTCTCCACAATAGACCAAATGACACAGAAATTAACAACTGTAGGTCACCGTACGGCCTTCAACAATGAGCAAAGCCCAACCGCATAATTTATGTACAAAATAATGAACGAAAAACAAATATGAAACACAGCAACAAACGACAACCACTGAATTACAGGTTCCTGACTTGGGACAGGCACATACAGAATGTGGCGGGGTTAAACTAGTCTGGGACAGTGGTGTAACAGTGCAACATAAGAACAAACTATAAAAATCAGTTGGAAAAGGCTTTACTCATCAGATGGATACAAATAGAAATACATCCAACAAAAACACAAAGTGGACGTGGACAGGTACTTATACATCCCAACAACAAAAAGACACTTAGCACAGATCTGAGAGTACTCGCAGTTACTGACAGCTAGTTCAAAGCCAATAACAACTAATAAAAAAATCATGCATCTAAGACTAAATTATCAATCAGTACACATCCAACATCCAATGGATTTAGTGTAAAGACGTCATAAACAGTCAGAGAAAAACATGACCTTGTGCAATGCCAAATACAGGTATCGACAGAATGTAAAGCCATTGTTATGATATTGTAACTATCATATTTATTTAGTTGGCCTAACTTGTTTTATGTGGCCTAAGAATGTTTACATTGTTTTATATTGTGTACAAAATAAAACACATTGTGTTACAACTATGCAGTTTAGAAATCACTGGAACAATCATTGATACTCATGGAATGATTAGAACTTTCTATTTCACTTACATAACGTTTCCAGAATGATCATAACGAAAGATGCGTAATTTAAATTTCTAGCGTTGTCTAGAAGTTTCCGTTTGAGTATATATATATAAGTATGCAGACCCTACAGACATAGATAGACTTAGACATCGATAGACATCAACATTCTCAGCAGTTGGATTGACACTTTTATTTACAAACTACATCATACTAGATTGTGACCTATTGGATATAATATTCTGTGGATTCCGAGAAGATTTCCGGATAAAGAAAAGATAAAAAGATTGGACTCATATTTTGACAGTTAAGTTGACATTACTCTTTGTGTAATACTTCTTGTAAACTAGTGTATGATAAATATTGTTAAATTTTATTATTGATTTGTGTCTTTTGTTGGCTACAATTAAAAGGCGATTTTCTGGCGTAACAGAAATTGGGGGCTCGTGTTCGGGATAACGTAAATATCTCATTGAAAATTTTTCAGTATATTTTATTAGAATTAGCCTACAAAATTCTACAATATGGCATTGGATGCTGGTAAATTTTTGAAAACGCCAGACCTGGAAGAGTTTGATAATTTAAAGAAAGAGGAATTAGTGTTGCTTGCTAAACATCTGAAATTAGACTTTAGAGTATCTATGAGAAAACAAATTATAAAAAATTTGGTAATAGACAAATTAGTTGACACAGAAATTTTAGGTGAAGAGGCTCTTGAACTCAAGGTCCAAAATGTTGATGCTTTCTAATTAAAACAGCTTGAATTAGAAAATGAACTTAAATTAAAACAATTGGAAAAAGAAGAAAGATTAGACATGGAGAAAAGAAAAGAAATAGAAGATGAATTTAAATTAAAACAGGCAGAACTTGAAATGAAGGAAAGGTTAGAGATGGAGAAAATGAAAATTGAAACGGCCAAAGAAGAAAGCAACACTAAATTCCAATCAAAATCAGAACATTTTAATTTTGATGCAGCAAAAAATATACGTTTGGTTCCCAAATTTTGTGAAAAAAAAGTTGATAAATTTTTTCCACAGTTTGAGAAAATTGCTCAAAATTTGAAATGGCCGAAGCCTTTTTGGACTACAATGCTGCAAAGTGTTTTTGAGGGCAAGGCCGCTGAAATTTACTCAGCACTTTCATCAGAAAATAGTTCTCATTATGACAAGGTTAAAAAAAGTGGTTTTGAAAGCTTATGAGCTAGTGCCAGAAGCATATAGACAGAAATTTAGGTCTTATAAAAAGTTTGATTCACAAACGTATGTTGAATTTGCTAGGGAAAAAGAAGATCTATTTGATAACTGGCTTACGTCAAAGAAAATAGATATAAATTTTGATAACTTAAGACAATTGATGTTATTAGAAGAGTTCAAGCAGTGTGTTCATTTAGACTTAAAAACACATTTAGATGACAAAACTGTTGAGACATTACAAGATGCAGCTGTTATTTCCGATAATTATACCCTTTCACATAAAAGAAGTTTCAAAGGTCAAAATTTTAATACTTCGAGTGGAAATTACAAGAATCAAAGCACTGAGCGTACTGATAGTAAGCCTGTTGCACAGAATAAGAGTCAGTCTAGTTATAATATGTCTAGTCCAAAATTTGATACTTTTGAGAAGAAGTCACTGACTTGTGCTTATTGTAAGAAGAATGGTCACCTGATGGCTGATTGTTTTAGACTCCAGAAGAAGAATGAAAGAGATCATAAGCCCAAGACCAGTGCTTGTACGACACCCGGTGTTACCAATACGTTGGAATGTCCTGCGAGTCAGGCTTTTAAGTCCAGTTTTTGTGATTACATGGAGGATTATAAACCTTTTATGTCTGATGGGTTTGTTTCTATTGTTGATAATACTACTCCTCAGCCTATTAAGATTTTACGGGACCCTGGAGCTTCTCAGTCTTTATTGTTAGAAGGTGTGTTGCCTTTGTCCGAGGAGACTTCTGTTGGTGCCTCCGTTTTGTTACAAGGTGTGGAGTTAGGTTGTATAGATGTTCCCTCCATCGTATTTATCTGAAGTCAGATTTGATAACTGGACCAGTTGTTGTGGATGTTCGTTCTAATCTCCTGTTGAGGGTGTTTCATTATTGCTAGGAAATGATCTAGCTAGGAACAAAGTGGTTGCTGAACCAATTGTTACCAGTGAACCGGTGGTGGATGTTAAATCACCTGAAGATGATGCTGAACTATATCCAGCTTGTGTCGTTACTATGGCGATGGCTAGAAAACAACAAAATCAGGATTTGCAAGAAGACCAGTTTGATTACATGGACCTTTCTGACACCTTTCTAGCCGACATTGAAGGTCCCGGTAGCTCAGAGAAGGCCGTCATAAGACCACCTAGTATTAGCAAGAATGTAATTATGCCATGGCCAGACGTAAACAGCCATTCATTAGACCGATGGAAATTTGCTGAAGAACAAAGTAAAGACCCTGAGGTTCTTCAGCTCAGCAAGAGGGCTCAACCACAGGAGGAAGCAGACAAAGTGGCCGAATACTATTACCATCAAGACGGCATTTTAATGAGAAAGTGGAGACCCCCTGATGCTACCCCAGAGGAGAAATGGAGAGTGGTATACCAAGTGGTGGTGCCTAAAGTTTATAGGCAAGACATTATTGGTCTTGCTCATGACACCCCCTTGGCTGGACACTTAGGTATAAGGAAGACTTGCCTTAAGATCTTACAGCATTTCTACTGGCCAAGACTTAGAAATGATGTCGCAGAATACTGCAAATCATGCCATATATGCCAGGTTGTTGGTAAGCCTAACCAGAAAATACCACCAGCACCACTTCTGCCTATTCCAGCCTTTGAAGAACCTTTTAGCCGAGTACTCATTGATTGCGTTGGACCTTTACCGAAGACCAAGACTGGAAATGCGTATTTACTGACGATCATGTGTACCTCCACTCGTTTTCCTGAGGCTATTCCGTTAAGGAATATCAAGACACCTAGTATTGTCAAAGCTCTGATCAAATTTTTCACGCTAGTAGGACTTCCAAAGTCTATACAGTCCGACCAGGGTTCAAATTTCATGTCAGGTTTATTTCAGCAAGTCGTGTACCAGTTAGGGATTGCTCAGTATAGATCAAGTGCTTACCATCCAGAATCTCAAGGTGCCTTAGAACGTTTTCATCAAACATTGAAGAACATGATCAGAACTCTTTGTCTTCAATTTGACAGGGATTGGGATGATGGTGTTAACTTTTTACTTTTTGCGATCCGAGAGGCTGTTTAAGAATCCCTTGGTTTTAGTTCCTTTGAGTTGGTATTTGGTCATACTGTAAGGGGACCTTTAAAATTGATAAAAGAAAAGTTGCTTACTGAACACACTGACTTGAATCTTCTAGACTATGTATCTAGATTTAATGAAAAATTGTATACTGCTTGTCAAATTGCTCAGAACAATTTAAAAACTGTTCAGAATAAGATGAAAATATGGTATGATAAAGATGCCAGGGACAGATTTTTTGAGCCTGGTGATAAGGTACTTGTATTTTTGCCAGTCCCTGGACATCCATTACAAGCTTAATATTTTTGTCCTTATACCATAGAGAGTAAAATCAATGATTTGAATTATATTGTAAAAACACCAGGTCGGCGTAAACAAAATAGAGTGTATCACATTAATATGTTAAAACCATATTTTGAGCGTACTAATGAAGGTGAGAGTAAACCAGTTGCCACTTTAGCCATGGTTAAATTGGAGAACAATCATGACAAACCAGATGTAACTGAACCACCTTTTAGTTCCAAAACTTTAGAAGAGACAGTTATATTGAAAAATTCAGAAATTTTGTCAAATTTAGATTCAAAACTTGCATATCTGTCTTTTGATCGTAGAGAAAAATTAAAAGCTTTGGTATTTTCTTTTAAAAATCTTTTTCCAGATGTGCCAAACAAAACCACTGCTGTTTGTCATGATGTCGATGTTGGTGATGCTTCTCCAATTAAACAACATCCTTATCGGCTCCATCCACTCAAACTTGAATTTATGAGACAAGAAATTAAATATATGCTTGACAATGATATTATTGAGCCGAGTAACAGTGAATGGAGCTCTCCTTGTCTCCTTGTGCCCAAACCAGATAAAACCTTTCGTTTCGTAACTGATTTCAGAAAAGTAAATTCTGTTTCAAAATCTGATTCCTATCCGATTCCAAGGATAGATGACTGCATTGATAACATTGGACAAGCAAAATTTGTGAGCAAATTTGATTTATTGAAAGGTTACTGGCAAGTTCCATTGACACAGAGAGCTCGTGAAATATCAGCTTTTGTAACACCAGACGGCTTATTTCAATATACTGTAATGCCGTTTGGCATGAAAAGTGCTCCAGCTACATTTCAAAGAATGATTAATAATGTTATAAAAGATTTAGACTGTTGTTATGCTTATATTGATGATCTTATTGTATGTAGTGATAGCTGGGAAGAGCATTGAACACATTTATATGATACTTTTGATAGATTGTCACAATCAAATTTGACTGTTAATCTTGGTAAAAGTGAATTTTGTCAGGCCACTGTTGATTATTTAGGGCACACAGTTGGCCAAGGTCAGGTGAAACCTATTACGGCTAAAGTGGATGCAATTACCAAATTTCCTCCTCCCACAAATAAAAAACAACTTATGAGATATTTAGGCATGATTGGATTTTACAAGAAATTCTGTTAAAAAATTGCTACTGTTGTTCAACCATTGACTCATCTTTTACGGAAAGATTCTAAATTCATCTGGAGTGAAAATTGTCAAAACGCTTTTGAAAATAGCAAATCACTTTTAATTAATAGTCCAGTTCTGATCACTCCAGACTTTGAAAAACAATTTAAACTTGCCGTTGATGCAAGCGATGTAGGAGTTGGAGCTGTTTTATATCAGGAAACAGATGATAATGTTGAGAAACCTATATCATATTTTTCTAAGAAATTAGATAAACACCAGAAAAATTATTCAACTATTGAAAAAGAGTGTTTTGCACTGTTGTCTGCACTTCAACATTTTGATGTATATTTAAATCCCACTGTCCATCCTATTCTTGTTTATAATGATCATAATCCTCTCACCTTCATACATAAAATGTGAAACAAGAACCAGAGATTGACTAGGTGGAGTTTATTGTTACAGGAACATGATGTTATTGTAAAACATATTAAAGGTAAAGATAATGTAATAGCAGATGCTTTATCTAGAACTTATTAAAACACTGTGTATATACTATGTATTTTTGTACATATTATTCATGAAAAGTTTTTGTTACACTCAAACTTTTTTAATGGGGGAGGTGTTATGATATTGTAACTATCATATTTATTTAGTTGGCCTAACTTGTTTTGTGTGGCCTAAGAATGTTTACATTGTTTTATATTGTGTACAAAATAATACACATTGTGTTACAACTATGCAGTTTAGAAATCACTGGAACAATCATTGATACTCATGGAATGATTAGAACTTTCTATTTCACTTACATAACGTTTCCAGAATGATCATAACGAAAGATGCGTAATTTAAATTTCTAGCGTTGTCTAGAAGTTTCCGTTTGAGTATATATATATAAGTATGCAGACCCTACAGACATAGATAGACTTAGACATCGATAGACATCAACATTCTCAGCAGTTGGATTGACACTTTTATTTACAAACTACATCATACTAGATTGTGACCTATTGGATATAATATTCTGTGGATTCCGAGAAGATTTCCGGATAAAGAAAAGATAAAAAGATTGGACTCATATTTTGACAGTTAAGTTGACATTACTCTTTGTGTAATACTTCTTGTAAACTAGTGTATAATAAATATTGTTAAATTTTATTATTGATTTGTGTCTTTTGTTGGCTACAATTAAAAGGCGATTTTCTGGCGTAACACCATGAATCTACATATGTATATAACAATAATGTTAAGTTTGATTTTAATTTACTGATAACAAAATCAATATTAATACCAATAAAAACAATATTCAAAGATCTAATTACAGTGTAGAATTGGTTACCTTTTCGAATAAGTTTATTTAAAGGATCGATAAGTTTACCGGGATCGTTTCTAAATTTCCGGGCTCGGAAAACAACATCTTCGTAAAAATGAGGATATGCTATCCCATATGAAATAAGTTTTCTACAGGTACAACCAAACTTCAAAACCAAATCTTTATATCTATGGAAGAATTTAGTAAAGGTTTTAAGTAATTTGTGGTTACGAAATCCCTGACTTAATAATTTACCAGTAATACATAGATTACGTTCATTAAAATCCAAAACGCCACAACAGACACGGGAATAGCGAACGAGTTGTGATATAATAAACACCGTAAGATGGTGCCAAAGGAACATCACCAGCCAAAAAAGGAAAATTAACAATAGAGAACAAAAATCGTCCCTTTTGTCGTAAATTTTAGTGTAGAGTTTCCCGTGTAAAACTGAATATCTAAATCTAGTAAAGATTAGTTATTACCGTTTATATTTGATTTGTTTACAATAAGTTCCTTTGGGTAAATTTCGGCAGTTTATTTAGAAAATTCTTGATTATTTAACGAAAATATATCATCAAAATAACGGTAAATGTTGTTGAATTTATCAATTAAATGCAATTTAGACGGGTCTTTACTGAGTTTGGTCATAAACTGTGATTCATGACAGTACAAGAACAAGTCTGCTATTAAAGGGGCGCAATTGGTGCCCATAGGAATACCTACAACCTGTCGATAAACTTTATTGCCGAAACGTACATAAATATTATCAAGGAGAAAATTAACAGCTTCAATCATCACACCTCCAGTAAGTATATCTATCATATTAACCTTTCTCATTAGAGAAGAAGGCTTTAAATGAGTTGCAGCAAATATATTTGCATTCAGATTTACCAAACGACCATTTAATCAAATAGAAAAAATTTGTTTGATAAGATTGTGTTGAAGTGTAGTGTAAAGAGTTGAAAAGTCAAAACTGTCAACAAAATCAAAAGGATCATCAAAACACGTAATTTATCTAAAACATCCAAAGAATTTTTTACACTCCAAAAACAGTTAATTCCACTATTTTCATATATTTTATTACAAAAGTCAATGATAAGTTCTTTGATAGTAGTTAAGGAAGTTGTGAAAAGCACTGAAAGATACCTTATTTGTAAATGCAAAGGAGTTGATTGGTAATATATTTGACAAATTAATGAAGTATATAATAAATTTTATCCTGATATACTTAATATTTAACTTCGAGTAGGATTTTTTCATTTTTTCATATTTTGAACCCATGAGTGAAACAAATACAGGGAAAGTTGATCAAACCTCTCTTTGGCAATTTTCTCATAAAAAGGCGTTAAAAATATTAAGTTGATCTGCCTGTGTACATAGACAAAACTTTTAATTTTTGGCATAGAATATGCGCCACTTATTATGTGTGCATTAATTTCCCAGATATTGTAATTTTACTTTTAATTTGAAGATTTTAAAAAAAGCTGCTTATTTCAATTTAATTTATGTAGGGCTTTTAGTAGTTAACATTATGTCTGAATTCCTTTTGTTGGTTACTTCAAATGGTTTATTTATTTCTTGAATAGCTTAGGAATATCAAAATTTTATTATGCATTGTATACTTAAAAAAATATGCAAATTTACATTGAGATTTTAAAACGATTCTAATGTGTGAAATAGAAATAAACTAAATATGTGTTGTTTTTGCAGATAGATGATCTTTTCATTTGACCAACACAATACCAGAAATGTATTCGCATGTAATTTAGAAAAAAAACGTACGTACAATCAAGTTTAGAACTTTAGCAAATATACTGACAATTTACAAAAATGACGTTTTGTAATGTTTTATGTTAATGTTGAGAAATATCAAATAAATTACATCAAAGTAAAGTCCTACATATATTATGATGATTCTAGGTACAGGTGTATCCCTCTGTGTTTCTGTTTTGACATTTCAATGTAAATAATATCATTCGGTTCTGGGATCAGATGAATCATAAAACAAACGGGAATTATTTCAAACGTGGGCTTCATTAAATTGCAACCAATCCTGTCGCCAAATGATTGCAAATATGACCATTGCAGCAAAAAAGGTGTTAAACTGTATACTGAAAAACGAATAACGACAAGTATCATGGAAAGATAAAACTTGGTAAAATATTGTTTGTTTAATTTTGTGCTGAGGAGGTACTTTGTTTTATCATTGTATCACTTTTTCGTATTTATATGTTAAACTCATATATAATTTTATCAATGTTAGTTACGTTAATTTTATTTATATATTTTTTATCGCAAACTTTCCATTTTCATTGACAATTTCTTTGATATTTCTTTTTACCATGAGTAATCATTTACTTGCAAATTCTACATGGTTAACTATTTCAATGCCAATAGGTAAAATGTCTAACACAATTACACTATCTACAGTTTTTCCGTGTCATAATCTCTTTCCTTGTAATCTTTTTCTCGACTTTCTTCTTTTATGGATCTGTGCAGTTCTTGTGAGTTGTAATTTGATTATTATCCAGACTATGTATCTCTCGGCCTGAGTTTGTTGTATTAAATGATAACGGATCTTCCGTTTTTGCTGTGGAAATCTCCTCTATACATACGACCAGGCATATACATTGACGAGACAAAAAGGTATAAAAGTCATGGTTTTTATGCTTACTGACATAATTACTAGACGGAAATGATTTTTTCAAGTTACAATGATGAGGCAATGAAACAAATTAGTGCGTCTGAGACTTTTCCTTTGCAATGTTGTAAGAATTGATTTGATTACAAATTAAATACAAATGATATTGAAGATTCAATTGCTCCAATCGAAATAACAAAGACAAATAGTTCAACGTTTTAACATTACACAGTAAAACTCAGTAGAAGCTTAACCTCAAACATTGTTGTCAATATAAATGAATTCTATGCGACTGTCATATACGTGAGAGGTTTAGCTAGCTATTAAATCAGATTTAATTCACCATTTTCTACATTTTCTACATAAGGAAATGCCTGTACAAAGTAAGGAATATGACAGTTGTTTTCCATTCGTTTGATGAGTTTGAGCTTTGATTTTGCTATTTGATATTTCCGTTTTGAATTTTTCTTTGAGTTCGGTATTTTTGTTATTTTACTTCTTCAACCAATGAATTTGAATAAAATCAATAGAAATTCTGAGAAAAGTGCGTTTTACTTATATCAGATGTTAAGTTTGAATATATAAAGGAATAAATCAGAATAACAGAAGAGACTACAACAGCAGACAACTGTGTAATCAGTTATCTTTTCATCTTTTCTTTTATTCAAGCCTTGGTGTGCTAAGTCTTTTTTCGACTTGTTGTTTTCGATTGTCCTATTGGTATCTTTCATCCCTTTTAAGATGAGTAATTCATACAAACAATAGGCCAAAACATATTCCTACACCTTACTATGTTCATAATTAGTACTCTGGTTTAAATTCAGTACACGAATTAGTAAACAATCGGAAGTGTGAATTGTCATCTTTATTAACAGATACCACTAATGGGCAGAGAGTGTTTACTCTTTCATAGGACCTCTTTAGTATTTAACCCCGGTTTTGATCGGGGGTCTGTTACTTAGTTTGGGATTTCCTTGCAGTAATCTGTGGAACATTGTTTTGTATTTCGTCTTATTCCTCTTTGCCATAGTGTTGTCTGTCTTTCATTGATTTTTGTATTGCCCCTTTTAGTACATTCCTGCCTTTTTGACGTTTTTTTTTTTTTTATCTTTAGTTTGTTTACTCATTTGTTTGTTATGTCTTCTTACCGCTCACGTGACTAATGACTATCTAATAAGCAGTATTTCATTAATCCTAGGATCAAAACATCCTATCAAACTGCATTGCTGTTGGAGTAAGTTCTCAATCAGTATGTTTGAACTGATATAGGTAGATTAGAATGTCAAAGAACTACAATGTCAGTAAAAGATCAAATCGTCGCCACAAATTCCAAAGATTTTTATGAAATGGCTTCATAACAGAAAAAAGAAGAAAAAAGTAGTTTTTTTATTCCCGATTTCATTTCAATAATACCGAAGTTAAAATTAAAATAGTAACCAAAAATATGATTGTTTTTTTAATTGTTAGTAAGCAAAACAAAATAATATTGCCTTATTTTTATCAGTTTCCTCTGCGTCTGTCTATAATTCAATAAAAAAAAATAATTTCTTAAATGAATTGATTGAGTTTGTCATATGATTTCAGCTTGATTTGAGGAAAATAAGAAAACGTAAACGACCAATCAACTGTTATTGTAAACAGTCAAATTTCGTTATATTCAGGAAACACGTACTGTGTTAAATCAATTTATATCCAATAAAAATGCGTACAAGCAGTAAATTTCAGTGTCAACATTTCAGCTACAATTCATAAGCATAATTAGATATGCGCGGAAATGAACAACATCTGAAATTATTTGTTATGTTTACAATATCGGTATTGATATATCAATATACTGTTTATTGTTCAAGTATAAGCAATAGTAGTTAACAGATGTTCAATTCATTTTTTACCAATCGACAAACAAAAACTGAGGAAATAGCTTGAACTTCCAAACAGCGAAACTAAGTGCTTCGACAGGGTTAGCATTTCTTGCTATGCATTCATCACCAACCATGCCTCTCCAACAGTCAGTCAAGATGTCACCATCGGTAAATTACAGATAAAACAACAATTCTAAAGATCAAATACTGTTCAACATGTCGCTAGTGTATTAAGACACAGATATATCGTATCGGTCCACCAATGCGTAGTGATAACCGTAAAACTAATAAAGTGTCGTTCTCAATCGATTTCCCTCATAACTCTGTTGGCGAAAATTTTGTGTAAGAAACATACTCCTGCTAGTAAGGTATATATATATTTTTTAAATTTATCATATTTTATTGAAATCTGTACATTTGTTAGTTGGAAAACATTAAGTACCGGTACCTTATCCCGGCCTCGTTAACATTAGTAAATAACATATTTATACAGCTGTTAGTATTTGTAAGTAATATACATACAATTTTACATACTTATCTGCTAGTGAAGTTCATATAACATAAACATGCACGAGCGTAACACATCAATAGAGAAATGTAACATCCCACAGTTGTTGGTTGGGTTATTGTTGCTTAGTGTTTATTTTTTCTGTGTTGTGTTTTGTAGACTGTTGTGTTTCTTTTAGTTTTTTGTTTTTGTCATGGCGTCATTGTCAGTTAGTCTTTGACTTGTGATTTGTATATCCCTTTGGTACTTCTCTTTTACTGCTGAGAAATGGGAAGTTGACAATTGGAGAGTTCAAGTTTGTCAAATATTCTAGTTTGTAGTTGTCAATCAGTGTCAATATAGAGGAAAATATGATATGAAGCAGGACTACTAGATTCGTTATTATCGTTAATCCTAAATATAAAAATACGAAGATGTGTTGTGATTGCCAATGAGACAAGTATCCACCAGAAACCAAATGACATAGAAGTCAACATTTATAGGTTACAGTACGGCCTACAACAATGAGCAAAACCCATACCGCATATTCAGCTGTAAAAGGCCCCAAAATTACAAATGTAAAACAATTCAATCGAGAAAACTAACGACCTGATTTATGTACAAAACAATGAAAGGAAAACAAATATTACATACAGCAAACAAACAACAACTACTGAGTTACAGGCTCCTCACTTTGGACAGGTACATACAGAATGTGGCGGGGTTTAACATGTTTGCTGGCGCCAAGCTCTCCCCCGAACCTTAGACAGTGATGTAACAGTACGACATAAGAACAATCTATAAAAATCAGTTGAAAAAGGTTTAACTCATCAGATCGATAAACAGCAAAAAAAATAACAAACAAAAAAACACAGACAGGACTTGGCAGGGAATTAATACATGCCCACAAATTTAAAAGACACTACGTACTCGCAGTTACTGACAGCTAGTCCAAAGCCAATAATAACTAATGAAAAAATTATGTTTCTAAGACTAAAATATTAATCAGTACACATCCAACATCCAATGTATTTAGTGTAAATACGTCATTAACACAAAGAAAAACATGACCGAATTTCACTTGGATATATTAAATGTAAGCACTCACTAAAACGTGGGTTATTGAGTGACATGACATCATCAATATATCTGATAGTAAAATGAAAGGACTTTGCAAGGTGTTGTTTTTTTTTTCGCTTTGTAGGAATTCAGCTTCATATAAGTACAAACAAAACCAATCCGGCAGTAGGGGTACGCGAGAAGTACCAATTGAAATACCGACTGTCTTTGGAAATATCAAACCACCAAACTGTTCTACAAAATGTTTGTTAATATAAAGATAAGCCTTTTGATTTTGATGATTTTGATTACTTGTCGTTCACGTTATGTTTATTAGTTTATACAAGATAATATACATTAACAGCAATGAATACTTAAGTCTGACCGCTGCCACCAAAATGCAACATAAGACCAAACGGTTGGTTTCGTAATATTTTTATATTATCGTAGAATTTTCCTAGGATTTTAATTTTAAATTCTGATAAAATAAACTTAACAATTAAAAATTAAAGAAAGATTCATATATAAATGTTAAACAATAATTCAACACTAGCTAACTTTTAGGTATTTTACAGTCTTCATATATATATATAAACCTAATCGAGAGTCTGTATAAATGAAATATTTTCCAAAGCCATGACTTTAAAACCCGTTCAAACTATTGTTTCGAACCTGAATTAAATCCTAAGTATAAACCATGCTTGGAAACTGTTTTGACTAATATGGAAACTCTTTCCAGTGTATGATACACATTTCTAAATATAGTTTAGAGACACAAGGAGCAGTGCAAAGGCATGGTCTGATATCACAATCACATTACACTTACTGCAACAGTGTATAATAAAAAAAAAACTATCAATGATGTGAACTACGCTCAATATTAGCAGAATCTCTGTTTGAAATATTTGTATCAGCCAACAGGTCTCGGTATTCAGATTTATGAAACCTATTTTTTTCACAATTAGGTTTCAGACAATGAAAACTCAATATTCAAACATGATTTCAAACTACAAGCATGAAGCAGGACCCACATTCCGCCTAACCATAAAATGTTTACTTACGTATCACAAACTTAGACTTCGAAGATGCCACATAAGAAATCCCGAATATCGAAGGTTAACAACTGCCAGCGGAAATTTTAGATTTGTGATCCGGTCTTTAAATTTAAGTCTGGTGTAATATTTCTTTATATTTATTAGCAATCTGCTTCGTGAATTTTTGTTTCAATAGGATTAACATTCTATGTAAATATTGTTTGCTTAACGCTTAGTCAAAATATTGAATCTCTAAAATTTCATGATAAATTGACATTTCTGAGATTAAATGGATGTAACTAATGATGATCTTGACATAATTAGCATTTGTGTTACAAATTTATATACACAAGGGGGAAATGTTATGTTATTAATTCCAGCTTTTATCATTTTGACAGTGAATATCATAATTTTCTTACTGGCTTAATTATTGTCTCTCCTAAATAACGATTGCCGTCTAACTTAAACAAGTTTTTATTTTCAATCATAGCAAGAAATATCGTTGTTTTTAATTGTCTTTATTGTACCATGCATCCTATCACAAAAATGTTAAATATGTCTTACAAAGATGTGATAGGGGTTTAATTTGACAAAAAATTTATTTTTATTTCTCGTATATGTGTTTTTCAAATTTGAGGTAATATAAAACTAAATGAGCTGCAGTTGTGCACTAATGAGGTCATTAAATGCCAATTCTACACATTTTGATGAAATATCATAGTTTTTTTGACAAACTTTGATCCGCAAATGCAGAGGACATAAGTACAAAGAGAGGCAAAAAATACCAAGGGACATTCAAACTAATTCAGGTATTTCACATCCAATATTTTATGGTAATATTCTTTACAAAGTAAAAAATGTCGGCATTCACCTCAAAAGCTAACCAAACCTTTAAACAGAATTATTCGGAAGGGATATAGTAACGATACTGTTGTCGGGTCATTAAGGATGGCATATTTTGGTATTATTATTGATTCACTCATAGGATCTTTGCATCGGAAATAAACACATTTATTTTTTCAAAAATCAGTTGTTGGCATGATACGGGTTATGTTCTTCTCATATATTTTATGATGGTATGATACTAAACCCCTAACAGGAGGGATTGCACCTGATTTTCATATGATGAAGAAATAATCTTTCAATCAGTTTAATTGAGGTCTGGAGCTGGCATGTCAGTAGTTGCTAGTAGTCCTTTGTTATTTTTTGTATCATTGTCATTTTGCTTAGTTTCTTTTGTTACCTATTCTGACATCGGACTTGGACTTCTTTTAAACTGAGTTTTACTGTGCGTATTGCTATGTGCTTCTTTATTCTACATTGTCTAGAGGTATAGGAGGAGGGTTGAGATCTCACAAAACATGTTTAACCCGCCGCATTTTTGCGCCTGTCCCAAGTCAAGAGCCTCTGGCCTTTGTTAGTCTTGTATGTTTTTCTTAATTTTAGTTCCTTCATATGTTTTAGAGTTTAGTGTGACGTCCATTTTCACTGAACCAGTACACAATTTTATTTAGGGACCAGCTAAGGACCACCTCCGGGTGCGGAATTTTCTCGCTGCGTTAAAGACCCATTGGTGGCCTTCGACTGCTATCTGCTCTTTGGTCGGGTTGTTTTCTTTGACATATTCCCCATTTCCATTCTCAATTTTATCATTAGTTGAAAATAAACTGACGACGCTATGACAAAAAAAGACAAACAATAGTACACAAAACCAACATAAAAAATTATAGTCTGAGCCACACTCCACCAAAAACCGGGGGGTACAAAATGATCGATTACCCAGTACATTGTAGATCCTTGGTGTTTGGCTAAATGAACAGCACCTCATGTAAATGGCGCTCACATGTACGCGACATTTCCCGCCCACTAGTGTGTTCCAAGTTTGTCTTAAAAACATTTGTTATAGAAAAACTATATTTATGCTAATTTTAAATCGTTAAATCTCCGTGAATATTCATAATATATTAAAGACAATGCAGGTTAAACTTCGTGTATGTACCTAAGAATTATTTCTAAGCAATAATCACACGATTTTGTAATACATTTTTTACCTACGCCGCCAAAGGCTTCTATGAAAGGGAATGATAAAATATTTGGTCTGTAGCTTAATAATGTTGAGTTGTAGCGAGAAAGCAATTTTAATATCCGCCATGCAGCTACTTCCTGTTTGCCGATCGTTTGAAATTTTACAACAATATCTGCACAAGGAAAATTTTCGTTCAACTTGTCTTGGCTTCTATCTAGGGGAATGATTTAGTATTTGGACTGCAACTTGATACTGTTGAGTTGAAGTGAGTAAGCAATGTTTACATCAGCTGTGCATTTGACTTCCTGTATTTCGATAGTTTGACCAGTTATTGTGGTAGGAAAATTTTCGTCAAACTTTTCTTGACTCCTCTTGAAGGGAATGATTTACTATTTTGTCTGCAGCTATATAATGTTGAGTTGTAGCGAGTTATCAAATTTTACAACCACCGTCCAGCAACTTCCTGTGCCGATAGTTTGAAATTTTACAGCACTCATTGTACGAGAAATATTTTCGTCAAATTTTTCTTGGCTCTTACTGAAGAGAGTTAATTAATTTTTATTCTGCAGCTTGTTTATGTTCAATTCATCTTGTTATGAATAGTAACAAGTTATCTATTTTAACATCGGCCATACAACTTCTTCCTATTTGCCGATATTTTACATCAATAGTTGTACAAGGAAACTTCTTGTCACATTATTGATCAGTTATGTTTCAGTGTGCATGTTACCACAATCAATTGCATGCAGCGACGCAGGTCCAGACACGGTATTGGTCTTGTTTTTAACTAGAAAGGATTCTAAGCGCACCTCCTCTTTTGTTAGAAACCCCCTTTTTTGTCTTGTCCTTTGAAAGATTTATGAATTATTATTCAAATGAGTACAAGAACAAGTCAGTCAGGAAGGAGGAACTGCAAGCTTGGTCTACTAATTGGCTTTTGTCATTTAACCTAATAAAACTGAAATTTTGATCTTCTGAGATATTGAGATGCCAGATCTTTAATTATCCATTAATGAGACAAATGTTCCTATAACTATATCTCATAATATTCTGGGAGTTACCGTCAGTAGTGACGCAAAATGGAATAATCATATGTATATCATACATTGCAATTACAAGTGAAAACAAACACATAAATGTATTGCGTAAACTTAAATACTGACTGTCTCCAATTAATTTAGAAAACTTTACCGTCTTTATACGATCAATTTTCAAAATGCTGCAGAAGTGTGGAACAATTTAGGGATAAGCTATTCAAACAAATTTTTACTCAATTGCGATGCTTTGCGTCATTCTTAAACTATGACCTTTTGAGAGCAAACATCATAACGGATCTCTCTGTCAGTTTTGGGCAGATAAGAAGAATGTTCATCATTTCTGTGTTTTTTTTTTTTTTTTTTTTTTGTTTGTTCAAAATAGACTACCTAATTAAATTATTCTAAATGGATACCCGGAACTATTTTTTTTTTATATATAAAATAAACTGTTAACTTGCGAAAAAAATATCTGAATTTTCGAACATGTTCAAGATTTTATAAGAAACTTTTTTCTTTTATAAAGTGTGATTGTTGCTGGCACAGATCATGAAAACCTACGTTATCAACTAAAATAATATTTTCACTGATTTTTTCTTCCTTTTTTTTCCGTCGTATATAGTTCAAATTATATCGAATGAATTGTACTCTTACATGAGGGTTTGGATGGGGTTTGTAGAATAGAAAATAATGAGCCAAAATAGAAATAAAAAGAGAAAAGTGGACCAAAAAATAAGAAATAGGAAATAATGGGCTGCTTAGATATAAAGGGTACAATGGACAGAAGAAAAAAAACAATCAATAAACAAAAACTACCTAAAGATAAATTTTGAATAACTATGGTTTCTAACAAAGAAGGATGTCTTACGCCTTTCAGAAACTTACATCTATATTTACCATTTAATAGTATAAACGCTGCTTAAGAGAAAATAAAAATGCTGCCCATCGGAAACAAATACGTCCTAATTGTAGAAAAAAACAACGTCTTAAGAATGTGTTACATATTATTTTGGTATTAATTACTTATTATCAAAGACAAAAAACTAATAATGTCATTAAGTACCTTCTGTCTCTTGCGTTTTCTATACTATTCTTGCTAGGATTTTTCAGGAAATCTAAACAGTCATTACATTGTATGTTTGAATTATCAAACTTTTTTGAATATTTCAAAATTATTTATTTAAGAGCAACTTTCAATTGCTCTTATGACATTTAGTCTTTCATATATCACTTCATTTCCGTCTACCTTTTATAATTCCCTTAACTGTCACTTTTGGTTTTCAAGTAGTCCCATAATACTTACATTTAGGTCGTCGTAAATGAATCTAATTAAATAGCTTGTATTAAACTAGTTCAAGAACAACCCCTACGCTTTTTCGGTAAAACAATCTGCTTGCAAGAAAGTCACTCTCCCATTTTTACATTGAGTGTTAAACCTCAATTGAGAAAGCGTCTAGGCAGAAAGCATTTGCCATGAAATTTCAATGAAACCAAATTGATGAGTCTGAAAATTTTCCTCATAACAGTATACTTATCAAAATGGAGACGGTAGAATTGATTACAAAGCAGGTAAAAAGTTTTGATAATATGATTTGCTTTTGATTAAAATAAGATTAAAGCGAACCCACTTTTGTGCTTTACATGAAAAGGACGGAGGTCAATAACTTGGTTTTCTCCAATTTTTCGCTGATTATAGTCTCTACAGCATCTTTCAGCGACGTGTTTTAATATTAAGATAGATTGATTTATGGCATTTCTTCTCTTTCTCTAGTGTTGTCAATATGATCCAATTAATATGTTTGCCACTTTAGGAACAATTCGTCAGTTCAGCCAAACAACATTCGCGGTACAAAAATCACAGAACCGTAGAGCTGTTCCGGTTAACAACGTCCTTTAAAATGGATATTCAAACAATTCCTTTAGATTGATGAAGAATTACCTATTGTTTTTTTACAAAATGGTGTATCACTACTCGTACAGTTCGATATTATCTGTCTTGTCTCATTTTTTTTTTTTACTCCATATCTTTTAAATACGACGTTTAAATTTTACACATTCAAAGATTATAATTAAGTTCATATCATTCAACACAGGAGAGAGGTATTGTCAAATTCTTCTGTAGTTGGTTCTCTCACAGGATTGGGTCAACATTTGGAAGTTGATAAATCCTGATGGAAATGATTATAGAAATAAGAAGATATGGTTTAATTGCCAATGAGACAACTTAGAAGTTATTAACCACTATAGGTAACCGAACGGTCTTCAACAATGAAAAAAAAACTCATACCGATTAGCAAGCTATAAAAGGCCCCGAAATGACAAATGTAAAACAATTTAAACGAGAAAACCAAGAGTTATATGCAAATCAATAAACGAAAAACAAATATGTTATACAGCAACAAAAGACAACTACTGAATTAGAGGCTCCTGACTTGGGACAGAATATGGCACATTTCTATATTAAAGACTCTAGTTTAGTTTAGATATATTTCATTTTTGCTGAACAAATAACAGAAAGGATAAGACATACGAAATTATGTAATTATAATAATTTTTTTTTTAAATTATTGTGACTTTTAGTAATAAATTTTAAAGTCTATTTAAAAACGGCCCATCTATGCAAATTAATTCAGAGAAAAATTGATCATACTTCATAACGTCATTTTGCAAAAATTGAAAATATCGATCACACTTTAGAGAGCGGAAACGATCGCACACCGACTAGCACTTCGTTTTCTTAAGTATTTCCCGTTTAAAAATCTTGTGACAATGTTTGGTCAGTCGCTTATACGGAAACAGATATTGTGCATCATTCTTATATTATTTTTTGATTACTTTGTATATATTTTGTACTTTGTCTAACGTTTTACGTATACATATGTTCTTTCAGGTGATTACGTAAATCCGCTTTTTGTGAGGAACTAATATTAAGATTATGTTCAAGGAAAAATAACATTTAAAAATATTTTAACATGAAAATGTATGAAGACCTCATTATAACAACGCCCGATGAACATATTTACAGTGAGCATACATATGACACGGTCGACGTAAGAAATGAGAGTTCTTCAAACAGTCTAAAAATTCCGGTCAAGAGGAAAACAAAACGTCGTGTGATCATGCTCCTTGTTGTCATTGTGATCGTTGCTTTAGCGACAGTATTCACTGCACTACTTATAATTAAAGGTTGGTACAATTTTGTGAAATATACTGTTGATAAACATTTTTTAATTTTTGTCAGACGATGAAAGAGTGAAAACCCGGTAGAGTTTCCTTTTTTATTTCTCGCATTTCAATATTCTTATTGTAATAACTCAGAATTATACAAAAGTTGAAGCTGGGTTTTTTCTTTGCATTATCTCCGAATAGAGTTGAATCCAATTTCCCCTTCAGTTTTGTTTCACTCGCATATTCCAAATCAGGAAGCAGTTAAGCAGTGGTCCATAAAAGAATCAATCAAAATTCAAATTTGTGAAACACTTCGTGAAAGGCTACAAATGTTTATTTAACAGGACAAATAATTCGTTGCTTTAGCGACAGTATTCACTGCACTACTTATAATTAAAGGTTGGTACAATTTTGTGAAATATACTGTTGATA